>JAPPVO010000010.1:70686108-72064717 GCA_030407325.1 Camellia japonica | reverse complement strand
TAAGTGCTGGTTTCTCAAAAAGATATTTGATGGGATCAAGTCGTGAAACCAACATTACAGAGTGAGCTAACAGGTAGTGCCGCAGCTTCCTGGTAGCCCATACCAAAGCTAAGCAAGCCTTTTCCAGCGGAGTTATAGGGGTCTCATACTCCAGCATCTTCTTGCTGAGATAGTAGATGGCTCTCTCCACCTTGTCTTCTGATTCTTGTGCAAGCATGCAGCCCATTGTAGTTTCAGTTACTGACAGATACAAAATCAACGGTTTCCCCGGTTCTGGCGGTGACAACACGGGCGGGTTCTGTAAATATTCTTTAATCTGTTCAAATGCAGCTTGACATCGGCCGTCCCATTGGAACTTCTTTCCTTTCTTCAGGAGACCAAAAAGTGTTCACAAGTCAAGGTTAATTTTGAAATAAACCGTCTTATGAATTGCACTTTACCCAGAAAGCCTCGCACCTCCTTTTCAGTCCTTGGTGGTGGCATTTCTAAGATGGCCTTGATTTTGGAAGGATCGACCTCGATGCCTCTTTGTGTAATCAGAAACCCCAGCATTTTTCCCGCTGTAACACCGAATGTACATTTCTGAGGGTTTAGCCGCAACCGGAATTCCTGATCCTTGGAAAAACTTATGCAAGGCGGTGTAGTGGCCCTCTCTTCCTTGGACTTGACAATCATGTCGTCCACATACACCTCAACCTCTTTGTGGATCATATCATGTAGTATTGTGGTCGCGGCCCGTTGATAAGTAGCTCCAGCGTTCTTCAACCCAAACGGCATTACCCGGTAGCAGTATGTCCCCCACGGGGTGGTGAATGCAGTCTTTTCCCTATCTTCTGGGCCATTACTATCTGGTTGTACCTGAGAAGCCATCCATGAATGAGAGCAAAGCATGCCCTGCTGTGAAATCTACCAACTCATCGATGTGCGGTAAGGGGAAGTCGTCCTTCGGACTAGCTCTGTTCAAATCCCTGAAGTCTACACACACCCGGATCCTGCCATCCTTCTTCGGCACCGGAACAATGTTGGCCAACCAAGTCGGATATTCAGATACCAGCAGGAAGCCTGCGTCGATTTGCTTGGTGACCTCTTCCTTAATCTTAAGAGCCCAATCCGGGCGGATCCTTCTGAGTTTCTGCTTGACAGGTCGGGCCTCGGGGTCAAGGGGGATCCGATGCTGTACAATCTCAGGATCGATTCCAGGCATGTCTTCGTAGGACCACGCGAAAACATCTTTGAAATCTTTTAATAAAGCGACTAAGCGCTCGCGTTCCTCCGAAGACAACGTGGACCCGATCTGGACCAGCCGCGGGTCCTCCTCAGTACCAATATTCACGGTAATGATTTCATCCGTTAAAGGTTTAACGAATCTCTCTTGCTCTTGCTCAATTAAACGTTGCAAACCGGAGGAACTTCGTCCTCGTCGTTTTCATCAAAGTTTTGAAAGTCTGAATTAATGCAATAAATCAAGGGCACAGAGAAAATACTCGAAACCACATTCACCTCATTCTCATTAAGTTCATCCAAATCGTCCGATTCATTTACAACAGACTCAAATGAAAAGGAAAAAGACGACCTAGACAGGACTGTGGCATCCGGGTAACATCCCCAGGAGTACCAGACTCAGACTCAGTCGAGCTGGAACCTGATTCCGACTCACAAGACTCGGTGGAATCAGATTCCGGCTCACTACCTGACCCGGTGCTGCTGGACAAAAATCCCTCCTCGTATTGCCAAGTGAGAGAGGGTGCGATAGATGCATCCAAGATAGCTGCTGGTTGGCTCGCAGCCGTTTCATCCCCAATCATGGAAACCGCGAAGTTATCCCCCAAGCACTCATGGTCGATCGGAGGATCAGAGAGTAGACATGCCAGTGCTACCCCCATTTCAAATTCTGTGCCCTCAGGATCCCCTGCTTTACACTGCTCAGCCTCAGCTGGTGGGTCTGTCTGCTCTGTGGCAACGTCATCCCCGGATAGTTGCAAGTCAAAGAAGATCTCGAAGCCTAGGACGCGCTTCTTCTCCGCGTTTAGCCACGGCTCGGGGAAGCCGCAAAATGGAAAATCCTCCCCCTCCCGGACAAAGCGTCCGTTCAGGGTACCCTGAATGGGCCTGTGTATTAAGTCAAAAGGCTTCCCCGCCTTCTTCGCTTTGGCTCTTCGGCCATTTCTTTTCCCTTCCTCACCCAGTCCTCTTTGGTGGGCAGATAACCCAGAGCCAAAGGTATGAGGGTTATGTGGCACTTCGGCCAATGCTGCGACGCCTTTTCGGCCGCTCCTTCCAATCCCATCCCGGGGATGTGTTGTAGCTTGTTCATGAGGTAGACGGATTGAGCACTGACGTACACACCCTTCATTCACAGCCATAATATTCTGTACTACCCGGGCCTCAGCCAAAGTGAATCCTGATAAGAATACGTCTTCTGTGCCATGCTCGATTTCTAGGACTGGCGTAGATACCTCCGGAGGCGGATGGATTGATGAGTTCCGAACACAATGGCTACTCCCTTTCCATAGGGGTATTTCACCATCTGATGTAGAGTGGAAGAGACTGCCTTTACTTGGTGCAGCCACGGCCGCCCCAAGAGTAGGTTGAAGGTTGCGGGAACGTCCAAGACATGAAATTCGATGTCGTGTTGTCCTGGACCAACCTTGGTTTGAATCTTGACAGTCCCCATCACTTCCCTGCTAGTATTATCGTATGCTCTGATCACCTGAGTGGTTGGTGTGAAGTCCGCGGGCTTCAACCCAACTGCATATGCTGTTCTGGCTGGGCAGACATTGATGGCGGACCCGGTATCAACAAGTACCACCGGTATCCATGTCTCTACATTCCACGGAAACGTAGAGGGGTTTGTTATGGTTTGTGCCCTCAGGCGGTAATTCCTTGTCTGAAAAGGTTAATGCCGGGGAACCTCCTCCCGGAAAAAACCAGCCCAACCAGCTGCTCTGGTGTAGTGTCTATAGAGAGTTTGGCCTTGTCCATGGCAGATAGGACGGCCTGTCTGTGCACCCTCGATGCCATAAGCAGTCCCCAGATGGAGATGTCTGCTTGTATCTTCTTCAATTGCTTGAGCACAGCTTCTTCTTCAATCTGTTTTCTCTCTGTTTCTCAGCTTCTTTGTCTTTCCCAGACGCCTCAGGTTGGTCTAAGTGTTGGGGCTTGAAATACCGCCCACTTCTTGTCATATGAGCGACCTCGTCAATATACCAGGTATCATCTGGTTGGTTACCTCCCCAGTCTTCATCTGTGTGGGCAAGACATAAGTCATCGTCTTCCCACCACATTCCGTCGGCAGCCGACAGACATCTGTCCGGCTCCGGTATGATCGTACTCGCAGCACCTTCAGTCTTTATGCCCGCAGCATTTCCTGTTCCGTGCACACAGCACTCTCGACCCCCACATGGGCCTTAGCTTTTCTGATTCTCTCGGAATCCTCAAATCTTTGTTGTTCCAACTGCGTCAGTACAGCTGGTTGTTCAATATTCCTGCATTTACAATCCCCAAATTCTGAGCGAAATTCTTAGTGCCGGCGCTCTCCGGCGGTGGATTCTGACCTCGGCCCTTCCGGCCACCATTGATACTCTCGCCCCTGCTGGGCCCTGTTCTGGTTGATATTCTACAACGTCTGGTTGATCATCTAACCATCCGACAACTTCTGCCGACTCCTCATATTCGAACCAGTTGATTGCAGCATCCCCCGATTCTTGGTCATTGAAGAACTGGAGGTTGGCAAAGTCCTCTCCCACAGCTGTAGATCATTTGTTCCCCATTCAAATCTGTCCCCTGAATCACACATAACTCTGCTCTTTCTGGCAGCCCTGCACTCAGCTCAGACTGGCCCACTGACTGGATGTATTCACTCGGATCATAAGCTCCTTCAGCAAGATTCCCAGACTGTTCAACCTCAGACTCAGCAACCCCTCTTTCCTCTGAAATCTGCTCTGTCCCATCTTCGGTGGTCACCACCACTGGCTTAGATTGGGTTGTGGAGATGTCCATCATGCACAAGTCAGTGCAGACAGGAAGGATCACCTCCGGCTTAGGTAGGTGGGATGGGGTGATATAGATACTAGGATCGTAAGACACGACCCCAGTTTGGATGAAGTTGATTCTGTTGGGAGGAGGGGCTTGGTTATGTGGTGGGAGGGATTTGTGGTGACGTTAGGTTTTTCGGGAGGCGCGATCACCTGCTTGTCAATAAGATCCTGGATCTCATGACGCAATCTGAAACAACGGTCGGTGTCATGACCGTGCTGTTGGTGATACGCGCAGTATTTTGCCGGGTCATGAGAGGGAGGGAGTGGATTTGGCAGTGGCCTCGGCTCTAAAGGTGTCAAATGCTTCTTTCTGATTAACACCCCAGAGCCTTGGACAAAGGCATGTATAGTGGAGTGAAGGTTCTTTGGCCTCTGGACTGATATCTCGGGTTTGGGTACTGCTCCCGGATGTACTGGAAAAGGGTGTGGCCGCCGCGGGCCTTGGATGGGGAGGGGGAGTGGTGGTGACCATACCAACCTCCGAAGTCCTTGTGTTGCAGCGCCACTCGGGCCTGCGTTGTTATTGCGGTTGAATGTCCTTCGGGGCTGCTCCCGATCCTGGTCGATCAACCTTGCTTCATCGCATCCTCGATCTGTACCCCCATCTCGTGTAAATCTGAGAAGGTGGGAAAGGGGAGTACGATCATCTTCTGCATGAGTTTCGGTTGGAGATTGCGCACAATCATCCGGATTTGATCTTTGTCTGTAGGCCTCAAGGTCATCATCGACGCCTTTGCCCTCCATCTAGTTACAAAATCGGAGAAAGACTCCTTGGGTTCCTGCCTCGTCGTTTCGAGATCACGGGTTGTAATCTCGATCTGTGTATTGTACGAGTACTGTGCAACGAAGGCCTCAGCCATCTCATCCCAGCTTCTTTTCACGTCATCTTCTAACTTCGCGTACCAAATGGCTGCCACACCCGACAAAGTTCGGCCGAACAGGGAAAGCTTTTGTGGTCGGGTTAGGCCATTGGCCGCAGGATGTCTGAAAATAGCCGGAGATGGACCATAGGATCCCCTGACCCATCAAAACGATCAATCTGTGGCATCTTGAATCTGTCTGGCAATGTTACGGCCACGTCGGTGTACCCATCTTCGATGTCTGGGATGGCCTTCACCCCTTGCGATTTCTTGAAAAGCTTCTCCAACTTACTCAGTTTTAGAGCTGTATGATCTACCTCGAACTCGAATGGAGAGTCCGGGTGGTTGGGTGTAAGATTCTTGGACAGTTGAGGCAGAAGCGGGGGCGGAGCCAGCCCCGTTGGAAGGTTGGTGTCCTCTTGGATATTCTGGACATTGGGTAGGGTGTTCTGGGTGTTGGGAGGGTATTCTGAGGATTGGCAGGGTATTCTGACCAGTAGGTGCCTGCTCGGGTAGTGGAGCCGCTGGTGGAGGAGGGCCTGATGTGAAGCAGACGCTGCATTCTGCTGTTGCAGCCTAGTAATCAGCTCGGCCTGCTGGGCCATGACTGCGGCTTGTTGTTTAGAAAATTCCGCTTGGCGGATGGCATCCTCCTGCATCTGTTTCATGCTCTCATGCATTTGGCGCATCATCGCCTCCATCCCTGATGTATTCTGCTGTTCCATCTGAATGACCGGTAAATGTATCTCTATGGCAGACACAGAAATCTCAACCTGACTGTTTACTGTCAAAGTAGCCCTCTGTCCCGGTAATCCCTGTTCTGACACACTGCGCCTCCTCGGCCTTCTTCTGATAACTGGGGGTAGAGAGTGGAACACTGGATGTCCGTCAACCAGATCCTCGGATCGATTGAGTCGGCGACCTCGTGTCCAAAGTGCTTGGGGAGTATCTACTGGTTCGGAAGCAATCGTGCTAAAAACTGCCCTAGCAAAAAGATAATAAAGCGAAAAGGAAATAAATAACCAGATAAACGGGCAGCATAACAGCTTAAATTAAATACACACAACACACAGTTGGGCATACAACACACAGTTGATAAGCTGAAAATACACTGTCCTCAATCACTGATCACTGTTCCTGTATCACTGTTCCCCAAAACTGAATCCGATATCCGCAGACAACTGATTCTCAGATACTGACTGATGCCCGCAGGCCTGATGCCCAAACTCATAGACTGATACATGCATTCCTGTAGAGACACACTCTAAAGCACATAACAGATAAGTGAGAGCCAAAACACCCCTATGTTGGGGTAGGGTTTCCCTGTCCTATTTTGTCAGGAGCTAGGGTTTTACTACGCACACAGCGGTTTCAAACAACCTATAAACGGGTAAGCAACCTGTCCTAGTTTGGAATGGTCACTATGGATCCGAATATGCACTAGGTCGAATGGTCAAAAAGGGTGCCCCGGTAAAACCGGGGTTTGTGTTCCCATGCTGTCAGAGCCCAGAGCCGATCAGCCTTATGGACATGCCTTGACAAGACAAGCCTCCGGCAAATCGTTCGGGAATGGCATATGGCAAACACGGTGTCCTAGGCGCACCAATGCAAATGCAATGCAAAGAAACACACAAGTGTAGTCAAAACCAGATATCATGAGTTCGAGTCAAGTTCTCTAAATCCCCAGCAGAGTCGCCAGAAACTGTAGACGTCCCCGAACGCATCCGGGGAAAGGAGTGCGAGTCCTCCCGTTCTGGTTCGATATTGGGTCACTACAGTTCGAAGGACTCAAATGTCACGGTTCTTAATCTTGAACCAAAGAGTCCAAATCCGGCAAATCGTTTTGAAAACAGATTTTTTGAAAGAAGTGCCAAACATGGACTGCTTCGCCAGATACAGAGTCGCCACCTAAATGTTTTTTATGGGAAATTTAGGAAACCCTGACTCGGTGCCAAAGGCCACGTGTCCGTCATCACCAAAGTTGCCTCGGCTCGGGAACTTGGGTACGATTGGGGAAGGTCACTTCGTGAGCACCCCCGCTCGCCCGGTCAAAGACCGGCCTCTACTAACCATGATATCTTATTTTGAAAACATTGTGAGTTCTTATTCCGGTTATTAGCCTAGGTTACTATGTGATGCGCACAGCATACAAGTATAGACTGAGTCGCCTGAATTGGAACAAAACATTTCATGTTTGTTTGTTTGAAAATGGTTTGATGGTGCTACCCGCAGGTAGGCTAAGACGTGGATTTGCCACCCTCGGGTGGGCTTAAAAAAACATGATTTTGCCACTATCTAGTGGGCTTAAAACAAACATTCAATGATTTGTTCCAATCCAAGTAACCAACCTCCACCCACAGGCATTCAAGGCAGTTATATCACATAAGCACATAGCCTCATGGTAAGCATGCTATTCATGGCAGTCACTCACACGCATGCAAGGATGCTAAAGCATAAAACTCACCGAGTACTCCAAGCCAAAACAGAAGCTCATTAGAAATCATGCATGATCCTAAATACACAGAATTGCCTAATGCAACACATGCAAAAATGCAACTATAGCAGGCTCGGCTATTCTAAACATGGCATATGGAATGCTACAGCTAACAGTATTCAATTTGGAATTGAAATACAAATGCAGTTTGTATGATGCGCCGAGCCCGGTGCGTGCAAAACAGATGAATGATGCAAACATGCTGTCATACTGTATGCTAATTGAAATATGCCCTATATCTAACCATCATAAGCGGGTAAATAAAAGGGAAGAAAGACGTGGGGTTGGAAGACATACATCACACTCACCCACACTTATTACAATTATGCCCTCGCGCAGAGGGTCCGAATAAATAATACAGTCCCGAATGAAAGAATAATACAGTCCGAATAATACAGTCCGATAATATACAAATCCCTAATTAATTAACAAATTAACTAAGAAAAATAAACTGGCATGCAAGCCAGGGACTGCCTCAATTCTGCTCCGGATGATGAATGATGCATGTTTGGACTGCTTTGCGCGGAAATCCACTGGGATGCCCCAATTAGCCTCTGTTTGCACCTTTTCTTGAAATGCGTGCCAAGTCCCGAAAATTTGCTGATTCTTCATTTTGCTGCAACAGAGAGCAGGAAAGGGGCATAGCAATGTATTTCACAAATATATGCATGCCTCGATCCTCGGGCCACCAATCACGCATATCGATGCATGATGGCCGAGGAGCCGATTTGCACAACTCAATATAGGATGGATGCATATGAATGCTACAACAAAACCTAACTCCATCATGGATAATCCGGAGCTTCGGTGACTTGGGAATTGAGACCCGTTCCGTCGCTCGGAGTACGAAACGTGCCTCGTTTCCCGTGCCCGGGCTAACTCCTATTCCGAACACGATGCAATATGCATGATATGCATGAGATGTAGCTAATATGCAACCCTAACATACACAATGTCATGGAATGGCATACACGCTATACGAGGTAATAATACAACCGGGCATACACAATGCTATGGGTGAAATGGCATACGCAATGCAATAATGGGCTTACACCAACATGAGAGAGCCTCAGCCACACTCACATAGGAGGCCATCAGATGAAAACAAGATACCTCGAAGTGCGCGCCGCGGGCACGCAAACCGAGAACGGACCCTCAGGCACCGAAATGCCACTCTAATGAGACATAGCAAAGACATGGAATATGATATGCAAACATGCAAAAATCAGTGGCAAAATGAGGGGCAAAACAGCCCGAAATGAAAACGTAAAACGAAACCCGATGCATGAAATGATCCCGAAATGCGAAATTAGGCACCCGAAAATGCCTACAGCTATACAATACATGCATAATTGATACATGACATGAAAAAGAAGAAGCAAGGCAGCCCCAAAACTCACATTTTTACAGTACAAAACATGGCAAACAGCAATCACAAGTAGGGCTAAGATGGCATACAAAAATGGCTCCGCAAGGGAGGTCATGAAGCAAGTGGTAGATGCAAAGCCCAAATGGAAAAATACCCTTCTACAACACTGAAGAGGGACTAAAAATATGAACATTTACAGTAGATGAAAACCTCAAATCAGTATGCAAACATGCTCAAAATGCAATGCAAGATTAAGGCCAACAAGGGCTATAACATGAGGTATACAAAGCATTCACCAAAAACCAAAGACCCTTAATGAAATATTCCAAGAAGGTCAAAATATGGCCATTTCAGTTCTGATGATGGCCTAAAAACAGAAGTAAGACAGCCAACAAAGCATGCAAAAATGGGGGCCAAAGAGGGGTATAATGGTAAGTACAACATGGAGGCCCCCAACAGTGTTGAGCCCTTCTACAATGTTGTAGAGGGCTCAAAATAAGCCAACTCACAGTTTATATCATGCTCAAAAACAGATCACACATAGACTAGAAATACCATGCAAAATAATGGCATACAAAGAGGTATTGAAGCAAGTACCAAATGGGGGGCTCAAACAAGGTTGAGCCTTAAACAAACATGAAGAATGGCTCAAAAGAATTCCCCTTTCAGTTAGGGTCGGAGCCCAAAACAGCAAGAAAATAGGCTAAGAATAGGATAAAAAGTGCTACAAAAGGGAGATTGGCACTTACCCTTGAAGACCACTTCTTTGCTACCTCTTGTACCAAGGAATGTTGCTTCCTAGCTGCTGGAAAGCCCCCCAAGCTGCTGGAAATGGAGTGGTGGTGGTGGTGCTTGGTGGTGAGTGAAGAAATGGAGCCAAAACTTGAGAAAATGAGAGAGAAATGGAGAGATATGTATGTGTATCCTCCAAGCAAGTTTTTCAACCCTTGAGATGGAGAGGGAGCTGCTGTGTGTATCAAGGATGGAGGAGAAAAAGAGGATAAAAAAAATGTGTAGTGTTATGGGATTAAGTTCCTTCTCTACAAAAAGTCCCCCGAAATTAGATATTTTGGGGGAAAAAAGCTATACAGCTGCAAGGCACACATCCCAAGGATCATGGCCGGCCTGCTATTTTTGTTGCAGGTGGCCGGCCGGCCAAGGGGCAAATGGTCCAAAACAATTTCTGGCCGGCCACCAGATATTGGTGTCCTCCCAGGTCTCCTCAACAAGACCCTGTGGTTGGAAATTGGCAACTCTAAAATAGGAGAGAGAATAGGCCACTTTGAGGGTTTCAAAAGTGGAAGATGGAATTAATGGCCGGCCATGGACTTTTACGGTCCTCCCATGTGTGTACAACACAAATATGGGGTTTGGAGTTGAAGAAGGTAGCCCTAGGGTAGTCAACATTGGCTCGGAAGTGAGAAAAACGGGCGTCGGAGGAACATAACTGGTTGCTGAGACAATTGCTGGCCTCCCACCCTTCAGTGACCTTCCTGGTGATAAAACAGAGGTACCTGCCAAAATTGAACGAAAACCGATGCAAAACGAACGCTCGGGGGCCAAAACACGCAGTTCGGGGTCCCGAAAATAGGCTGTTAAGCACCGAAAGTAGCATTCGACCACGAAGTGGGTTTCTCAGGCCTCAGTGTCCCTCAAAAGGGAGTAAATGAGATGCATGCCAAAAATCGGAGCAGTCGGAGATGGTTAGGCGGTCCCGAACCGAGGCACACGGCCTGACGGCTCCGAAAACCGGGAACCGGGCTCCGAAATGGGCAAAATGGCCTACGGCCACGAAATGTAGCCCACGGCCACTGAGAGATGGTCTACAGGACCTCTCCCTCCCCTCAGGAAAAGAAACAGAGAAAACCGAGTCTAGTTCGCAAACCAAGGCAAGGTGCAGAAGAGGGTTCGGAAGTCCGGAGGCAGGGCTCACAGCCGCGACTCTGAGACTTCTGAACGAGCACAGTATGCAACACCACCGAGCGCTCAATCGGTGACATCTGAGTCTTAAGGTCGGTCAAAAATGGGGTGTCTACAGCAGCTATTTTTGCTTTTTTCTCTTCAAGTTTTGGTTCAGTTCCTTCCTCTTGGTTAGGTTCATCACTAAGCCACCTGGAGTTTTCTATCGACCTATTCAAATCAAACCAGTCAATCTGCATGTCTCCCTGATCCTGTTCATCGTAGAACTGCAGATTGTCTAAGTCTTCTTCTAACTCCGCTAGATCATCCAGACCTTGGCTTGGGCCATCTTCCCAAACCACGCTGACTTCCGCTGCTATCAGCAATACCAATTCTGGTTTGGCTCGATCTGTCGGTACAATGTAACAGCATGGGTCATACACTCCCTCAACTAAGTCCAGAGAGCTCTTAGGCAATGGACCGATATTCTCCTCCAAGGCTAACCTCCTTCCTTCTGCCATTGTCACCACCACAGGTTCAGTTCGAAGTGTAGACATGTCCATCATGCACAACTTTGTGCTTTCAGGAATGAACACGACTGGTTTGGGTAGGTGGAAAGGGGTAATATATACGCTGGGGTCATAGGGGACAGCCAGTGTATGTATTAGATTTAAGTGCCGCGGTGGAGGGACTTGATTATGGGCTGGGAGAGGGTTGGTGATTACATTTGGCTTTTGGGGTGGTGTTATCACCTTGTTGTCGATGAGATCTTGAATCTCATGACGCAGCCTGAAGCATTGGTCGGTGTCGTGAGCGTGTTGCTAGTGAAAAGTGTAGTATTTGGCTGGGTTGTGTTTTGGTGGGAGAGGATCGGGTAGTGGGCGGGGCTCTGATGGCTTAAGATGCCCCTTTCTAATCAGCACCCCCAGGGCTTTGGACAAAGGCATATAGAGTGGAGTGAAGACCCTTTGGTTTCGGGCTTGGTTATTTGAGGTTTGTGGAGTTGTGCTAGCGAAAAGGTTGGCGGTCTTGGCTGCAGTGGTGATGACATTAACATCAGACGGCCGTGCAGTTGTGCTTCCACTCGTGGTTGCATTAGAACTGCGCGTAAAAGGCCTTTTGGCCTGCTCCTTTTCATCGGTTATCAACCCCTATTTCATTGCATCTTGAATATGAACCCCAATTTCGTGGAGCTCAGTGAATGTGAATAACGGCAAGACAATCATCTTCTGCAATAATTTTCCTTGCAGATTGCGGACCACCATCCTGATTTGATCCTTCTTAGATGGCTTGGTAGTCATCATCGAAGCCTTGGTGCTCCACCTTGAGAAGCTCTCCTTTGGCTTCTGACGGGTTGCCTCAAGATCATGGGTTGTGACCTCGATCTACGTATTATATGAGTATTATGCGATGAAGGCCTCAGCCATTTCCACCCAGCTCCGTTTCACAGAGTCCTCTAGCTTTGCATACCAGATAGCTGCTATTCCTGACAAGGTTCGGCCGGAAAGTGATAACTTTTGTAGTCTGGTGAGGTCCATTGACTGTAGGATATCAGAGAACAACCGCAAATGGAACATGGGATCTCCAGAGCCATCAAACCGGTTGATATATGGCATTTTGAACCGATCTGGCAAAGTTACCTCGGAGTCGGTATATCCATCTTTGATGTCAGGGATTAAGTTCACACCTTGTGCCTGCTTGAGAAGCTTCTCTAGCTTGTTGACCTTTAGTGCAGTGGGGTCAACTTCGAATTCAAATGGAGGCTCAGTTTGGTAAACTGGTGCCTTGGAGGCTTGCGGTGGGATGGGGTCTATTGGGTTGCCCAAATTCTCTTGGACATTGACAGTGATTCCGGGTGCTGGGACACCCACAGGAGGTGCATGGGAAGCAGAAGCCGTTGCCAGCTGTGGTTACTGTTGCTGCAACTTGTTTGTCACTTGGTGAACTGTAACTTGAGCTTGGCGGGCGGCATCTTGCTGCATGGTTTCCACTGTTTGTTGGAGATGACGAATCAAGCCCTCCATAGTAGCTGTAGGGTACTGTCATCTGAATAGGCGAGTGACCTCTCGTTGACCTGAATATAGAAGATTGAGCCTGACTGGATACAGGTGATTGCTGAATTGGTGAATTATGCCTAACTCTCCTCTGTCTTGTAACTGGCGGGAGCGAAGCAAACATAGGTTGTTCCCTAACAAGATCCCCGGATCTGTGAAGTCGCCTTACATGGGTCCAGAGTGCTTGGGGGGTAACCGAACTGTCTGAAGCAATTGTGATAAACAACCTTGCAAAAAGAAATAAAGCAAAAGGAAAACAAAAATCAGAAGCCGCACAACACCTCAGCTCAGATGTGAACAACACACAGATGTAATCAAAAGCTGCAGAACAGCACTCAACACTGATTTCTGCCCCCAAAATCTAATACCTAAACTTGCAACTGATACGTACATTCCTGTAGAGTTTCACTCTAAAAGCACATACCAGTTAAGTGAGAGCCAAAACACCCCTATGAGGGGTTAAGGTTACCCTGTCCTAGTTTCGTCAGGAACTAGGGTTCACTATTCAAGCAAGGTGGTTTCACACAATCTTGTATTCGGGTGAGCAACCTGTCCTAGTTTGGAACAGTCTCTATGGCTTTCGATATGCAACTAGGCCAAATGGTCAAAAACGGTACCTCAGCAAGACTACCTAATATACCTCTCACACCTAACACCGAAAAGTGAAGACGGATCAAATGGTACAGCAGTAATCTAGATCCAAGGATTGTGTTCCCATCATGGCAGAGCCTGTGACCAGTTAACCTTTTGGCAAGCTTTTCCAAGCAAGCCTTCGACAAACCGGCCAAGAATAGCAAACGACAAACACAGTGACTTAGGCACACCAATGCAAATGCAAATACAAATACAAAGAAACACATAAGTTGTCACGACCCGAACCCGCCCCTATGGGTTAAGGCCATAACCGGCCAGTAATCATGAGATTACCTACGATCTCAAACCAAATAAGATAAGACTCATCAGAGTAAAAGGGGCCAAACGGAAGCAAATTTAAAACTTTGTCCATAGAGTCGTGCTTATATGCACACCATAACATTCCATACGTACATATGTTAATAACTCACAACAGAAAGTGTAATGACATAAGATTCTATACAGACAGGATCATCCAAACTAAGTCAACCCATGAAAACTATATACAGACGTATTCAAAACTTCGCCAACCTGACAAAATGTAAATACATAACAAAAGGGCAAAGACGGGTCTCGTGCGTGAGACACAACGGCTGACTCTCTCAAAACCTTAGTTGTTCCATACAGACTTCACTGAGGCTAGGTCTGGACTTCTCTTGGCTCACCTACAAACACATGAATGAGCGTGAGCGAAAGCCCAGTGAATAATATCAAATCAAATACAGAAGTTACATAACAATGTAGAACAACATGTTCCAAACGGCCTTAGGCCCAATTCCTATTTCTATTTAACAGATATATAACTATACAAAATTCAAATCAAGTGACTGTAGTTCCAAACATTTTGGCCTTTGGCCCATTCATATTTCCATTCATGTCAAAACGGCCTTCGGCCCATTCATTTATGTCAAAACGGCCTTCGGCCCATTCATTTATGTCAAAACGGCCTTCGGCCCATTCATTTCTGTCAAAATGGCCTTCGGCCCATTCATTTACGTCAAAACGGCCTTCGGCCCATACATTCGTGTCAAAACGACCTTAGGTCCATTCATATATGTCAAAACGACCTTCGGTCCACTCATTTCTATCAAAACGACCTTCGGTCCATTCATTTCTGTCAAAACGGCCTTCGGCCCATACATTCGTGTCAAAACGGCCTTCGGCCGACTCATTCATGTCAAAACGACCTTCGGTCCACTCATTTCTATCAAAATGACCTTCGGTCCATTCATTTCTGTCAAAACGACCTTCGGTCCATTCGTTTACGTCAAAACAGCCTTCGGCCCATACATTCGTGTCAAAACGACCTCTAGCCCATTCACTCTATTATTCAGATCAAACTGGCCTCAGGCCCATTCAAACTTTCGTATCAAACTGGCCTTCGGCCCATTTATCCTTTCCTATCAAACTATCATTCATATTAGATTGTCGTTCATATCAGATTGTCGTTCATATTAGATTATCATTCACATTTGATTATCATCCGTGTCAGACTATCATTCATATCAAACTATCATTCATATCAAACTGGCCTTTGGCCCATTCGCTCTTTAGGCATAGTAAGCGTTTGTCCATAATTCAAATTACAGACTTATAGGAAGCTAAGCAATTGGACAAATAGCATAGTTCAAATAACTTTATTAAGATACTATTCACAGTGATCGGCATGTGGATTTGCCCTGGAGCTTGACCCTACATATCACATAACACATATGGGTTACAAATAATTCAATCCGTTCTTTAATTCACATATTCCTCTTTAGGCTTTATTCTTATCTCTTTAATTCAATCACAATGCTCAATGCATGCCTAAGAGTGTTTAGAAGTGAAAGGGAACGGAAAATAGAACACAGAATGCATTTTCAAAATTTCAGAAAACAGGGTCCCCGCTCGAGCGGACCCAAAAGGCTTGCAAAAGTACTGGTTAGGTCGAATTCACATTCGATCGTGCACTCTGGCGCTCGAGCGGAAGGCCTCTCTACATAGATCCCCGCTCGAGCGTGGACTTCCCCGCTTGAGCGGATACCATGTCTGCAAAAAGTGTTGGGAGCACGAAATTCACGCTCGAGCGGCGGTTTCCCCGCTCGAGCGGACATCAAACTTTCTGGAAATTCCAGAACTGTTCTTGGAGTTCAATTTTGGTATTCAAAGGTCTCAACTCATGATTTCGGTCCCAAAAACATATAAACACATTATGTTTCAAGGGTACACAAACAATATGAAGCTAATTACTCAAAATCATGGTTCAATTCTCCAAAATCAATTAACATTCTTGTATAATCATGGCTTATGCTTTCAAATCCCATATGAGCTTCACATCTTCAATGATCAATCATGCATGCAATCTTTTAACTCCAATTCCATTTCAAATAGGTCAAATGATGCTCCAAATCATGAAGCTACACAAAACTACTCATGCATGTAAGGTTTGATGCTCCATTCCTCATATTTAACATGCTACATGCTAGAACACCCAAAATTGTAACAATTATGCACATGCATGTTCATTTTAACTTCAAATTCAACTCAACCTTGGCCATGAGCTACCATACCACTTGATTTCACAAAATTATAATATTAAACTCATGAATTCACTTACCTAGAGGCCCAATCCTTCCAATCTCTAGCAAATTCTTGAGTAATCTTCCAAAATCTCCAAGTTTCTTGACCAACCTTCAATCTCCTACTCTCTCTTCCTCTAACCGACCCTCTCTTCTCTTCTTTGAGTTTATGATCAGCCAAAATGAGGCTAGGGAGAGAGAGATTGAGTGTATAAAGGCCCCCACTCAACCATTATTTTATTTTAAAACAATTGGGCACTTAATTCATTAATTTCATCTGATTAATTTGATCCAAATCAATTTCTAATTAAATTTCACCGTAGGCTCTAAAAATTATGCCAATCACAATGGCGCAATCAATTTCGGGTTCTGTGACCGATAAGGCCTTCAATTTAATTTTCAAAGCAGATAGTCAAACAGATATTCCTACGGTGAACAGATAGAAATTCAAAACCACATATTTTCACATAAATGGTACACAAAATCGTATCAAACACGTAATCATATGCATAATAAGGACCAATTAACATAATTCGGGACAGGGTTATCACATAAATGTAGATAAAATTTCATATCATGAGTTCGAGTCAAGTTCTCTAAAATCCCCAGTAGAGTCGCTAGAAACTATAGCTTGACTCTTTCGCGCCTCCCCTCTTTCAGAAGGCTCGAAAGAAGCCCTACAGTTCGGACTCCTGCGGTTTTGAATCTAATCTCACAAGTGCAATGTGAAATTGATAAACACCAAAGAGTCAAAATCCAGCAAATCTTTTGGAAAATCGATTTTGAATCAAATTGCTAAAAATGGACTGCTTTTCCAGATACAGAGTTGCCACCTAAATATTTTTGAGAAATCTAGGAAACCCATGACTCATGCCAAAGGCCACGTGTCCGTCATCACCAAAGTTGCCTCGGCTAGTGAACTTAGGTATGAGAGGGGAAGGTCATGAATTGAGCACCCCCGCTCGCCCGATCAAAGATTGGCCTCTATTAATCATGATATGATTTTTATCAACATTATATGCGCTTGTTCCGATTTATTACGCTAGCATTACTCTGTGATGTGCGCACACAAGGTATAGACTAGTTTGCCCAAATTAGAACAATTCAATTACATGTCTGCTTTTCGAAAAGAGTTTGATTTTACCACTTAACAAAGTGGGCTTAAAGTTTGTGAATTTGCCACTTGAGAAAGTGGGCTTAAAATGTACATTTGTTGAAT
Organism: Camellia japonica; assembly: GCA_030407325.1. Taxonomy (NCBI): domain Eukaryota; kingdom Viridiplantae; phylum Streptophyta; class Magnoliopsida; order Ericales; family Theaceae; genus Camellia; species Camellia japonica. The sequence goes on along the minus strand of JAPPVO010000010.1, from coordinate 72,047,591 downwards.
CGTTCCAATTCAAGCAACAAACCTTCATCCACAGGCACTCAAACAGTTTAACCAATAAGCACTTAGCCTCATGGCAAGCATACTAGTCATGGTAATCACTCACACTACAACAAAAAAGGGTTTTTACGGCGCGCAATGCACGCCGTAAAAACCCTTTTACGACGTGCATGCGCACGTCATATTATGACCAGTCATGAAAAAGTCATTCACTTTCAACGACATGCTTCATACGCCGTTAAAAACTATTTAACGACAGATTTTGTGCGTCATTGTTACTTTTTCTACGACATGCTATAGTACGCCGTTAAAAACTATTTAACAACATATTTTGTGCGTCATTGTTACTTTTTCTACGACTACTTTTGCAGGCCGTTATTTGGTGAGACAAATTACAAAGCTGATTGTGCGCCGTAAAATATATAATACAATGACTTGCTCAATCTGCCGTAGATAAGTAGAACATACCACGACGTACATGGAATGCTGTGGAATATTTCATATAATGGCCTAATTTGCTTGCCGTAGAATGTGCATTTTTTTTTTTTTAATTCAACAGGTTCTATTTGACCTGTTTTTTATAATCTAATATTACAAACAAGCTTTACAAAATATCAATCAATCACCAAAATATTATTTCAACCATAAAAAATAAACTATATTTATAAATTATAACATTCAAAAATTGTCAATATATACATTTCAAACATCCAAAACCTAACTGCAAGTTCAATGACATCCAAAAGGACTATCCTTAAGTTCTAAATTATCCAAAAAGTTATAAACCATCAAATACTGTACATATATAAGTTTGTAATTGGAGATGCAAGTTTAACACAAAAAATTGTTTACACAATGTTACTTGCAATAATGCTTTGTTTTCTTTTCCTTTTGTGATTTCACGCAAATTTAATAGATCACGAATCACCATCACCAAAAATCTGTTTTCCTGGAAAAATCCAAGAAATAAAAATGAGAAGACACATACATCCTGAAAACAAAATTAACAAAGGAAATGTTTGGTGTGGCAATGACAAAACATTTTTTATATTTTCAAATATTCATTAATCTATCTATAATCAAGAACTAAGCTTGCAAACTACATAGACCAAACAGCCTCGTTGTAAAGGACAAGAAAGATGGAATACTTAAATGAGCATATAATAGCCATTGCCTCAGTTGTCAGGATATTGTCTCGGCACAATAGTAATCCATATTATTAAAACAAATAGTGGCATGCATATTAGCTATCAATATTGCCTCCACTTCAGTAAACAAAGTAAACCCAGAAAGTTACATACTTACTAAAATCATAACATAAACTGCCACATTAACCAAGACAACATATATATGTTGTAATGCTAAAAAAATATGCTATTTAGGAGAAACATGCTCAAATATTAAATGAAGCGTACATGCTCCTCCATCATGGACCCAGATATAGATCCTATTGCCCAACATAATGTGTTTAAGTTGTTCCATGTCCAATCCTCGCCACTCAGTTGTTTATTCAATTTCTTCAACATCTATATCATCCTAGGAAGGAAAGAAACATTTACATGTAACTAGATGGCATAGTCCGATAAATTCACTATTAAAAGCATGGTAACGCACAATTTCCTACTTGAAAAGCATAGCCATGAATTGCTGAGTGAATAACCTACAATAATCTAAACTCTGAATAATTTTGAGTTTTATTTGATCATATTATTGCTATATCCAGGCATATCCACATAAGGACAGAAAACCAACACATGATCAAACAATATAGTGTCAGCATTTCATGCCATTGGCATGAGAATACATATTCATACGGGCACAACCATTATATATCTATCTATCTAGGAGATATTGCAGCACAGTAAAAAAGGTTAACAACAAGGTCAATTGTAAACCAATACCTGCTTTTCGGTATCTTTGTGGTCAAGGTGTGACAAATAGATAAGTGTTTCCCTCATGATCTGCGACATTGTAGTTTAAATTAGAAATAGCAACCAAAGGAGAAACAGAGACAAAGAAACCAAACATAAATAATAAAATACAAAGGATTCCAGTGCACGAGGCTCCCGCTAGCCTTCCCCACTTTTTGTGGAGAGGATGATTCCCAATAATAAATTTTAAAAACCTCTAAAATAAAAAAGATAGCTTGCTTGATCTGTTACGCATTGTAGAATTCAAGATATTTATTCATAATTAGCAACCAAAATGAAAAACTTGGGTGATTCTTGACAATTGCAAGAGAGGACAACAACCCTGTTTTAAAGGGCCAGAATATTGAAAAAAGAGTTGATAATTCTTGCCAAAGAGAGCCTTCTGCACCATTATTTGCAAGAGATGATGTAGAGAACTCATTCCCCAGTGACGCACCTGCGGTATTCACACCAAAATAAGACACGAAGCACTCAGCGTAACGAACAAGGAAAGAAAAATAATGTATTTGCGTAGAAGGGTTTTCTTTACTCACCCATTGCAGTTGAAGATTGAGAATAAAAATCATCAAGACATTCTACCTCAAAAAATGTCTACATTCTGAAAATAAAGAAAAAAATACTACTGATAGACAGACGCTGTTAATTGGTAATTCAAGCCCTATGTCCAATATCAATTAATATACATAAAGTGATAATTTCATAGATAAAATCACATTGTCAGCATGATTTGCACATAAAGTGTCGATTTCTCAAAATAAACTCCATCATTCCCAAATTTCATCATAATAAATTATTTTTAAATCATAACAGATTTAGGTGTTTTAATTTGATAATCAAAATTCAAACCAAATACAAACAAAAAAAATCCATTGATCTAATAATAAACTAGTGTATGCCATGTATTTGAATTTGTTTTATTACATATAAAATTGTTTGAGCTTTTTTCATTGGGAAATTACCTAACAACTAGAGACAATTAAATATAAATTTGCTTCAGCCTTTTTTCATTTGGTAACAAGTGGCAGTGGATAGATATGAAATAAAAAAAAGGTGAAAGAAACTTCAGGGCAATACTACTATTATAATTGAATGAGTTGTTTCTATCAATAATTCCAATAATATTTAACTGACATACTTCTTACAAGTCAATTCAAATGTAGATAATATTTGGAGCTGTATGAATTTGTAATTTGAAATTTTCGTGTCAGTTTGAGCATGTGTAAGTGTAGAAGCATGAATTTATCTGAACATTTTGAATAATGACAGTTCCATATCGCAGGAATGCAAGGCCTTCTCTTTTAAATGGGTGGGTCCCACGTAATGCTAAAGGGGTTGCGGATACTGCCGAAAAGGTTATGGGTTTAACAATCACCCAATAATAATAATAAACAAAAGCAACAAAAAAAAAAAAAAGAAAAGAAAGAAGAAAAATGGACTCTTTTTAGTTCAATCTAATTGCCAGAAAGAGTAGCTTAGACATTTAAGATACCTGTCTTTTTGCTTCTCACGATATCTTTGCACTGATGCTTTTCTGCTTCCCGAACCTTCAACTGCTAAAATTTAAAAAATAAATAAAAAAAAAAGGTGGATGGGGATGGGGTGAAGAAAATCAAGGGATTCCCACATGTCATTATATATAAAAAGCTTAAAGCATTTTTCTCTTCATATATTAATCTACCCAACTGATTGAGTGAAAATACTTTTACCGTTCCAATTACACTTTATTGATTTCAATTTTGTATAATGGATGCTTATTTTATTAGAAGTTGTACGCGAGTATAATTCAAGAAACATGAGAAGTAATTCAAACAATTAGGTTGCCAGCTTAACCCATCTTTTCATATCTCTTTTTTTACCCCATGAATGGAAATGCAATCCATTATGTTTTCCCTTTATTATAATTGAACAAAATATCATACTGTAATTCAGATATATCATAAACCAGAAAGAGGAACAAAATCAATTAATGTCACATACTATTTAAAGAGTCATATTTCAAAGAATGCTCACATTTAGATACCACTAATGCTAGTCCTAGCACCAAGGACAAGGTGACCAATTCATCAGATCCACATTGTAAAACTTTCTTAAATATTTTCTTACCTAAAGCTGAGTGCGGGGAAGGGGCCACTTAGCTGCAGTGGGTCCATTTAAAGTTATTACAACGACAAGGTGAAGATCAGATAAAAATACAGTCACACTGCGAAGGGAAGCAAGATGGCCAATGAAACTACAAACAAGGAACAAAACAAACCCAGGATAGAGCTAAAATTGTGGAAAAAGGATTCTCCAACCAACCCTAGACTGATCATGTATAATTGCAATAAATTGTCTCCAAAGTCTAAACACAGGCGAATCGCAAGTCTAGTTTTGTGTAACAGAATATAGCAGAACTTAGCAGACCAACAGACCACTATCTGAGCATAGCTGAGCAGCCAAGAATTAAAAGACCCAAAAAATAGCAGCAAACTTACCAACAACATAGCACACCAAAGACCATCACAGCAGCAACCATACTCAGACCACCCTCAGCCATTGACACAGATTCCAGTGAACACTGCTTCCATATGAAGAATACATCTAATTAAACAAACTGACATATGCATAGATTAGCTCCCATTCCTAATGCAATGTTGAACCTGCTGTCATGTCGTGATCCTTTCTCCATTTAGCAGCAACTAAAAGGGATAACTCAGAGCCCACCCAGCAACAGGACAGCCTCCTTATAAGCCCAGAGAACTCGAGGCCAATCCACAGCAATAGACAACAATAGCACCAAACTCAAGGCCACACTCCAAAATAGCATGTCAATTTAGTATCAGTTAGGTAAAACAGCATGTAAATCCAAATCTTTTAGAAGAAAAATTCCAATAAATATTAGAAAATATAAAGTAATTAGTTTGTAGGTAATAACATTTCTATGAGGGAGAAAAAATAAAAAATTTAGACTTAAATTCATATACAACAAATTAGATATTAGTATATTCCTATCGATGTGTATTTTTAATAGAAGCCACTGAAGTGAAGGAGCATTTAACCAAAAAATAACATGATATGCAAAACTTTTGCACCTGCTTTCACTTTTTCTCTTCCCCCCCCCCCCCCCTTAGGTTAGGCTCCAAACTTTCAACCCAATGCTTTTTGAAAGGGCAGAAGGATAACAATTTCTCATTTACAAAATTCAAGAATAGGAACATTGTTACAGTTGAAAGTCAATCATGTCACATAACAAACAGAGGCTTGGTTTCAAAAAATTAAGCCCTAACATGCCTAGGAAAGTTAATCAAAACTAACAAGTAAATGACAACAACATACTGACAGTCTAGCAATTCATAGGCCTCGTATAACTACTATTTTTTCCCTTTTGCATAGAGAAATTGACACTTGACGCAAGGAGAGAAAGGAATTCATAGAAATTAAGTGAGGTGTTCACTTTCAATAATAGTATAGAGATATAGATAGATATGTATTAAAAAAACACCCACAAGAAACCAATATAAAAGCATAGGAAGAGCCAACCATTCTTAGTGGCATTTTATCAAGCACCTAGGAGGCATAAATAACATATATATGGTTTTCTTCTCTGCTGGACAGTAGAAATAAAATAGAGATACATAGAGATACCTAAAAAAACATAGATTCACAAACATACCTAGCCAAAAACAACAAAGAGAAACAGAGATAAGTAATCATCGTACACATAACACAAATCACCTTCATATGGAGAGTCACGATTTTGGGTATATGTTAATATTTAGATACATACAAACATATGCAAACGTCACACAAAGACAAGGAATAGAGTCACCTCATACGAATTTTCTTTCCAGCAAAAACCTAGCACAAATCTTGAACAAAGAGAGAATGGTGAAAGTAAAATAGGAACCATTAGAAGTAAAAATCAAAATTGCTTGAAAAATTGGCAATGACAACAAAACCTTAATTTTTCAATCAAAACCCGCCAAATAAAAACCCAAAATTCTCAATTTAAAACTTAACTTCTCAAAATTTTTATTTTTACTTTTCAATTGAAGTCCCCAAATCACTAAACATATACATGAAATAGAACAAATGGTGATAGAAAAATCTGAACAGAGTTTGGCTAGAAGCAGAAAAATCTACCTTCGTTCAATCAACACCTCTTGACTGTGGTGGTTTCGAAACCCTAACTTCATAGAGAGAGAGAGAGAGAGAGAGAGAGAGAGAGAGAGTCAGAGAGTGAGTGAAAGAGAAGCACTAACAGTTCACCATAAAAAGAAAGAGAATCTGCACCAGAGAGTTGAAATCAAAATCAATGAGATGATCAAAATCAAAATCGAAATCAAAATCAAAATCAAAATCAAACAAAGAATGAGTAATCACTTTAATAGAAATCAACAAAGCAGTGTGTACCAGGTAACCCTTCTTCATGAAACAATTCAGAGAGATGAGCTCCCTTCAAACCCTTCTCCCTTTTAATGAAACCTTCTAGGTTCATTTTGATTAGAATCCAAAGACTTGGATTGTGCATTTTGATAGATTGACAGCATGCGTGTGTTTTGAGAGTGAGAGAGAGAGAGAGAGAGAGAGAGAGGGGAAGGAAAACAGATAGACAAAACGTGGGAAATTTTTTTTTTTTTTGGGGTGATTGGCGCCCAAATTTCATTTTGGCGCTTTTTTTGTTTTATCATACAATTTATGACATGCATTGTGCGTCATAAAAAGGTAATACTTTTAATGGCAGGTGATGTGTGCGCCGTAAAAAGTGTAAATATTTTTAACGGCGAGCGTTGTGTGTGTCGTGAAAAGTACTCACTTTTTATGGCTGGCGTATGTGCGTCATGTATAATTGATGTATCAACGACACACCATATGCACGTCGTAAAAAGTTTTATTATTTACGACGTGCACTGCAAGCTGTAAAAAAATTATCTTTATTCTCATTCACAGCCTGCGGAATAGACACGTCGTGGTTGGAAAAGTATTTACGACGTGCAAACAAAGCAAGTCGTAAAAGTAAGAAACTACGGCACACATTTATTGTATGCCGTTGATGTGGTGTCATAAAAAGTCAATTTTGTTGTAGTGTTCACACCCATGCAAGTATGCTAAAGCACTAAAAACCCACTTAGTACTCCTAGCCAAGAACATATAAGTTAGAAAAATGCATGATTTCTAACTTATGCCAAATGTCTAATGCAACGCATGCGATAATGCAACTAATACGCTTGGCTATTAATATGGCATATGACTTCATTTGATAACATGCGATTAAAACACGTATTCAAAGAATATATTTAAACATCAATGTAGTTAGAATGATGTGCCGAGCCTCGGTGCATGTAATACAAGATGAATGGATGCAAGCATGCGATATGCTAATTGAAACGTGATGCTCCTAATTTAACCATCATAAGCAGATAAATAAAAGGGAGAAAGATGTGGGGTTGGAAGACATTCACATTATTACAACATTTCGCTCTCACAAAGGAGAGTCCGAGTGAATAAACTAGCTAAGCTAAACTACTTAACTAATTATTACAAAACTTGATTGAAATAAATTAACTAACTATTCTAAGCTAATTAAATATTACAACACAAACTAATTTAATTAATCAATCTAAACTAATTAAATAAGTACAAAACAAACTAATTAGCTACAACTAATTAAGTACAACAAATAAATGGCTAAATGCTGATTAAGCTAATTAACTATTCCCGGGAAGCGAGGAAGGCCCATGCATGCTTGGTTTTCACCCAAAGAACATCCACTGTCTACCCTTGGAAACCTTTGTTGCACAACTCTTGCACTAATTTCCTCTTCCAAATCAACTCTGCTATGCTTCAAAAACACATTGCTCAAAATTCACTGGTGGCTGGCAGGCCAGAAATGGTGGCCGGCCGACCACCGTTGGGGGGTTGTCATCCAACACTGATGGCCTGCCGGCCAGTGTAACATGCCCGGGGGGTACCTGCGTGCATTAAACAGTTTGGGCTCCCGAGATCTCTTTGATCTAATCTCATGAATGCAATGTGAAACATAGATGAAAGTCCAGATTTGGCAACTTTTAGAAAATCCATTTTATTGTAAAACCTTTTGTCAGAAATGGAATGCGTCATCAGATCTCAGAGTCACCACCTAATATTTATTTTGGGAAAATTAGGAAACCCATGACTCGTGCCAAGGCCACTATTCGTTGTAACCAAAGATGCTTGGCTCGAAACCTTAGGTATGAGAGGGGAAGGTCAATAATGAGCACCCCCGCTCACCCGATCAAAGATCGGCCTCTACTAAACCATGATATGAATTTTATTTACTTTATATGTTCATATTTCAATTATTTAATAAATCCTAAAATTTACTATGTGAAGCATACAAGTCTAGACTGTGTCATTTATTTTGGAATAATTTGATTTCATGTAGTTTTGAAAGAGATTTGGAGATGTACAACCCAAATAAATTGAGTTTACAAGCATGAAAATCAACACTATTCCAAATTAAGCGACACAACCTCCATCCACTGGCATTCATACAGTTATATCAAGTAAGCAAGTAATCACATGGTAGGATGCTTAAACATAATAAGAAAAACGCACACAACCGGAATGCTAAAGCATAAAAACTTATATATTTATCAACGTCCCTCAAACAGGTACAAAACAAAGTTAATAAAACATGCATGATCTTATATACAAAATCCTAATGCAATTCACTCATGAGATGCAACTAAAGATTCGGCTTCTAAGATATGACATGTGAATCATCTCAAAACATGAGGTAGCGCACATAATCACATAGGAATTGATTAAATCCACAAATGTAAACTTAGCCAAATCAAGATGCATGAAACATGGATGCAAAGCATGGATAAAGAAAGCCAAAATATGATGCGCATTCACACATAAAGAAAGCAAGTAAAAGAACGGGATAGAAAGAAGCGGGGCGGGGGAATTATTACAACATTTCAAATATTACAAATCCGAGGGAGATGAATAAATATTACAACATAATATAAAAAAATCCTCACAAACACTCAAAATGAAATGAACATGATAAAATAGTAGCTTCAAGCGCCTCAAAGACCATCAGAGGTTGTTGGAAGGCTGCCCGATTTTGCCTGGAGGTTGCAGGCACAGTCATGAAGGTTGTGGGCGCAATGGTATATTTTTAGGTGGCTACCCTGCCAACTAACGAGCTGGGTAGCTCGATAGGCTCGGCCAAATTCTGTTTTCTTAGATTTCAACAATCATATCTATGGGAGTCTCAACTCACCACTTTCAGTTAGATTACAACAATATGTAATATGACAAGAAATCAAAGCAAAAGAGCAAAATAAGTTGAAATAAAAAGACAATGGGTTCAATATGACGTTTGATTGAACCCAACTCAATTTTATTATCTTGTGCCTCTTTTAGTCTAATTTTATTAGCCCTTTTAATTACCTTGCCATTCTTTAGTCATTTTAGTCCAAAAACGAGAGTTATGTCCACTAAAATAAGAGAAGCGTCAAACAAGGAGTTGTTCTTGGCATGAGAGAGAGGTAATGCCCTGGTAATGAACATTCGAAAAGATTAAACCATTCAGCATGGAAGGTCGCTTTCTCGTGCTAAAAATAACATATATGGGACTTCAATTCACCACTTTCAATTAGATTATGACAATATAAAATATAACAATAAATCAAAGCAAAAGAGCAAAATAGATAACAAATGCAAGAAAATGAAAGGTTTGTGAAATTCACCTTCCAAGGAAAGGATGAACTTCTTAGTTCTCAAACTTCCTTTTGATCACCCTCAAGTGTAAGACGTGTGTTCTCAAATCCTCAATTCGAAATTATGGAGTTTATGGAGTTTATGGTATGAAAAGTGGCTAACTCTCTAGTTTTTCTCACTTTCAATTACTAAACACTCTTCCTTATGATCAAGACAATTGATCTTTGGTTATATCAGAATTTTTGGAGTGGTTTTGGTGTATGAAAATGAGGAATTTCAGTAGCTATGGAAGCTTGGAAGTGTTTTGGCTCAAGATTAAAATGGTTAATGGTTTCTCTCTTTTCTCTCTGACTCTTTCTAACTTTCTCTTCAATCAAATTTGTTTTGTTTTTTTTTTTTTTGGCCTCCCCTCCTGAGCCTCTCCCTCTTTGTCCTTATATAAGCAAAATATAATATAATAATATATGCCACATCTATATGCATATAATATAATAATAATATAAACATATATGCCTGATGTTTGATGTCGGTAGCCAAGGGCTAACCGACATCAAATGATTTGTTTATTATTTATTTTTTGTATAATATATATATATATATATATATAATATAATATATAAAATATATATTTATACCAAAATACTAAACATATAATATACTAATATAACTATATATAAAATACTAAACATATAGTATAATAATATAACTTTTTTTTTATTATTTTCTTTTATATATATATATATATATAATTTATACCAATTTATATAAAAACACCAAAAATATGATCAAACACATAAAATTATGCAAAATTACAAAAATACTAAACTAATGAAATATTCAGTATTTTAAAACAATTTGGCCATAATGGTGAAGGTTGTGATTAAAGTTCAAATTTCATCTTTCTTATTGAGGATTCTGTGAGAAACACATTTTAATTGTCATCGTCGGGTAATCAAAAGAAAGCGCCCAAGTCTTAGGGTCGGTCAAAATGGTGTGTCTACAGCCAGTAACAGTGGCCGGCCGGCCACTGATGATACATCATTCCTTGCTGCAACAAAGAGAAAACAAGGCAAAGAGAGGGTATTCTCACAGGTTGTTTGTACTGTGTATCCCTCCTTATCATCAAAACATGCTCAAAAGAGTGATACACTTGGTTCCAAAACCATCAATCAAGCAATTTCGTTGCATGATGGCCAAAGAACCAAGGTGTACAAGTTTAATAAATGCACAAACAAGACCAAAAAGCCCTCACCCTATCATGCATGATCAAGGGCAATGAAGACCTAGGAAACTTGACACATTTCATCACTTTGAGTATGAAATGTTTCAATTTTACTTGTGTTCAAATTAACGTCCGATTTGAAACACAACAAGACACAACCAATCTTATCTTGCACAATTTTAGTTGCAACTTTTAGTTACTCATTTTAGATTACCAACCATTCTTTAACCAATTAAGTCCATTGGTGAGTAGTCCTCTAAAAGAGAAGGAAGTGTCAAACAAGGGGTAGTTTAAGGCAAGAGAGAAGTGTCATGCCGTTGATAATGAACCTTCAAAAGAGGATTAAACCATTAGGCATGGACCTCAATCTCAAGCTTAAATTATCCTAAGGTTGAAACAACCCTCGAAGCAAACAAAAAAGTCAGGAAATGAGGGAGGTCAGAGAGATTAAAAGTGCTAAAATTAAGTAAGAAAAGCACTAAAACAATGCAATCAACTCAAACAAGTGGTGTCTAAATGCCTAAAACACCAAGCTTGTGAGGACGCTTAAACTAGAAGCGTGCAAAACAAGACTCAAATGACTTAAACAACCAAAAATAGAGGCAAAACAGTCCTAAATAGAGCCTAAAACATGCTGGAATTAAGCTACAAAAGGGTAGAAAATTAAGCTAACAAATGGAGCTAACTAGGCTAGCAAACAAGACATAAGAAGGGGATGCTAACCCCTCCAATTTTGGGCTTTGAAACATGATTTTCACCACTGAAAATACTCTGAAATTTAGTGTTTAAAGGCCCAAAAAAAGAAAAAAGGTTTGAAAGTGGGAAATAAATGTGGAAAAGCATTACCAACAAGGAATAAAGAAGGGTGAACCACCCCCTAACCTTAAATGGCCTAAAACACCAATTTTAACTCACAAAAACAGAGTTTTTGTAGCCCCAAAACAATCCAAAAATAGTGGGAAAAATTTAGAAAAACAAGTGTTCAAAACAAGGTAAAAGGGGAAGTATTATATCTCTTGAAACAAAGAACAATTTTAGGCAACAATTCAAGCCAAAACCACCTTCAAGAGCTCCAAGAAGGCCTTAAGTAACCTCAGCTCAAAGATAATCAACTTTGGTTAAGGAGATATATGCAAAAGAGTAGTATATGTAGGCAAGTATGCACAAATTTGCAAGAGAGAGAGTGAGAGAGAAAATGTAGAGAGAGAGAGAGATATTTTTGTTCCAAAAATTCTAACCCTCAAAAATGGGGGAGGAGACCCCATATATATAGAAAAACATGTATTTGGCTGAGCTAAATCTCTCCATACACGTGTAGGGAGATAAAGGCCATTGTGCCAACAGCTGGAACAACTGTCAATAAAATGTCTGAAAAAAGACACTGATGGTCGGCAGGCCACCAATGATGGCCAGCTTGCTACACCATTGGCCGGCAAGGCACAAGGGTGGCTAGTAGGACGCAATTGGTGGCCGACAACCCACCAGATAAGGCCTGCAAGTCCCAAGGTCTTGAGGTTTGAAACACTAAAGTTTTGGTCCAAAACAAGGCACAAAATGGATAGGATTTAAAGGCTCAAAGGTAGGGCAATCTGCTAAGATTTTCAGGCACTAAAACAAGAACATGCAATCATAATCATCGAGTGCACAAGTGATGATGTCCAAGTCTTGAGGATGGTAAAAAATGGAGTGTCTATATCTGGGTAAGCAGTTAAATGACTAAGAAAAGAAAGGGTACTTGGTAACCGTGAAGAGCCAGCAATGTCTCTCTCCTCCGTACCATCTGGACTAGAGAGGCGACCAACTCGAAGAGGCTATCTACATACTCCAGAGGCACTTGCAAGTGAGTTTGAACAATCAGTATCCAAAAGGGGAATATGAAAATGCAAACTATAAAGTAAGGTTCATACTTGCTGCGCGTCAGGATCCCTAACATACCCATGCTCCTCCTTTGGTGGCTCTATCTGAATCTGATAGGCTGTCTAGCTTGGCCACCAGCATGGGATCGCGGTCAGGATCACTGGCAAACCAGCTACATGTATAGCAAGAGGGGCCCCTCAGATATCGAGCTCAGCCGCATGAGCAACGCCTCCAGCCACGGTTACATCTACAGCACCTCTCGAAGCTCTAGATAAGGATGGCATGAGATGAGTCCTGATAAACCCAATGTAGTCTCTGACTCATCAGAAGAGATTAGCATCCTGCCTCGCCATGTACTGTATGTTGACCTCGACTGGGAGACCATTGGTTGTCCTCACAGATGCCGGAGGCCGAATATGAACGACATGGGTGGGCAAGCCCAGAGTCTGGCGCATGAATCGCTCTCCCAAGTACCAGGTCCGGCAAAAGGAGCCCTCTAGTAGGATCCACCGAGAGGTGTCCCAAGATCCAATGTACTGATCCCGTATCCCGGCTAGTATCATTGCCCATGGCTGCCATGTGATCTGCAAATGGAGAATTCACAGTTGTTAGTAGTCGTCAGTTGTCAAAGAGTGGATCAAAGTAGTATAATGGAATGGAATGGATATGAGTTTCAGGTTAACTCACATGCGGCCACCATGTCAAAGAACCGGCAGTAGTAGGTGAAAGTGGTGTCGTTGCGGCACCAGGGATGGCATCTCCCGTCGTATCGCCGAGAGTAACGCACGGCCGGCTCTACCTCGTCCCTCGAAATTGGGGCAAGGCCAGGGAAATATACGTAGACCCATAGCTGCAAGAAAAGATCAGTTTTGTGAATCAACAGGTATGAACAGAGATAAAGACAGAAAGTGCAAAGTAGAAAACACACAGTAGAAATAGAGATAAAGACAGAAAGTGCAGAGTAGAAAGCATATAGAACAAGAAGCAATTGAAAACGAAAATGTAGTGTGTACCTCCCAAGCTCTCCAGTAGCCTTCGACCATGTTTCCCTTTTTGCGGGAACCGGAGCTCATATAGCCATATAGGGTGACGAGGCCAGCACCGCCCCTAATCATAGAATCAGACCCGGGGCAGCACTAGGAGAGCACTCAACAGATATAGACCTATGGTATTCCACTTGTTCGCAAAGAAGGTGGTACCGAGAAAATAGATCAAGAAGCCTTGGATATACTACTTGATCTCCTTTTGCATCTCTGGCTGACTCCCATAGAAGCGGTCATAGAACCAGTTATATTTAACCATAGCCGGCCTGTCCAAAGGAGGGCACGCGCCGAGCAAATAGATCCAGGCCGCCTTCCACTAGCCCATGTCAAGGTCGAAAGGGATTGGATCATCTCCTACTCTCAAGCCAGTGATCATTAAGAAGTCGTATGGAGTCATCGTCATCTCTCCGGTAGAAGAGAAGTGGAAGGAGTTCGTAGTGTCCCATTACCTCTCCACCAAAGCTCCGAGCAAGGCCTGACTGGCCAATAGTAACGAGAGCCCGGAGCAAAATAGGTCGAAGTCCGCCTCATCAACTAGCTCGTGGACCTAAGCGAGGAGCTCCTGGTACCAGTCCCTCGCTATCACGGCCTCGTATTCTCTCTAGGAGAGAGCGACACCCTGTTTTGAAAAGGAAAGAAAGTGTCAGGTGCATAACAGAATGAAAAATAGTAACGAAATGGCAAGACAAGCAAAGTGTATGAAAGTAAAGTTTTTACCTCAGCGGCATCATGTGAAAGATAGGAGGCCTGCTCCCTTAAAAGGACATCCTCGAGTATGCCTATGGAAAAATCCTCAAACCGCAACATGCCACTAGGGGCCATTGCATGTGTCTAGGGATGGTAAGTGGTTAGGTCAAAAGGTCTCACCCTCAGTGGAAGTAGCTCAGGCTCAGGTCCTAGAAGATAGATCTCTTCTGCCTTAATATTGGCGACGATGTCCTCTGTCGCCCCGTCAGCCTCATCGGCTATAGGCTCCTTGATCTCTGCAACAGGTAAAAGTACGAGTACCTTGGGAGGGGAACCGTTGTGTGGAAGGGCATTCGCCATGTGAAGATAGTCGGTGATGGGGTAAAAATGGTGAAAATGAGGGAAAAATGGAAAAAATATCAAAAGTCGAACCCTAGGAGAGAAAAAATAAGACAAAAAGTCAAAACCCAAGAAAAAGTGTGGGAACCAAGAAGAACACGAGGGAAATGCATCCAAAGCAATAAAAAAACCAATCGGGTGGCCGGCCGGCTAGGTAGGTTGTCGGCTATCCAACTCTTGTGGCCGGCCGATCTCTTTTCTGTTCCAGAGTTGGTTTTTGCTATTCTCATGCCTAATCTATGTAGGGGAGGTCCTGTTTTCACCTTGATAAGGAAGAATGAAGGGTGTGAAGTTGTTTCAGATTTCAAAGATCCCGAGATTGTGCCTCGGTTGCACCATATTGAGACACGCCATTTCTCCAATACATGAACATGCCCCGATCACAAGCCAGAGCAAATTGTATCCTTTTGTAAGTAGTTGGAGACCTCCGTACTGTAAGTCGGAGAGTGAAATATGAGGTGTTTTCCAAAATAACACCGCTTTACTTTACTTTTTTTAGAGTATTGTTTTTATTGTACACATTGTATCCTTTTGCATCATGCGTTTGTCTTGTACTATTTATCCTTTCATGTCGAGGCGTATTAGGATCTTTGTCCCTCATTCTTTTCTCAGGACGTATAAACCACGTTCCCAAGTGGTTTTCTTTCCTTGTAACATGTGAAACATGTTCCTGGGCAGCTTTCTCTCCTTGAGATACATGAGACGTAATCTCGGGAGATCTATTTCTTGGGATATGTGATGGCATATCCCTGTGCGTGCATGATAGGATGTTCCTTGCCATCTCCCCTGTGGGGGGTGCTTTCGATAGCACCGCTTTTGTGCATCTTTTCTATTACATCGCATGGAACATGCACCGTATCATATTTATTTCTTATCCATTGTATCACATGATGTTGTATCCATGTGCATCATGCTCTTTGTGCTCACCCTTATCGTGTGAGTATGATTTAGCTTGCACCCTCCACCGTCTCTACGTGAGACAAAGTTTGGAATGGAGGTTTTTTCTCCTCTTTGCGCAAAGCGTAGTTTGGCTTGCACCTTCCACGCTCTCTGCATGAGACGTAGTTTGGAATGGAGTTTTTCTCCTCTCTGCACGAAGCATAGTTTGGCTTGAACCCTCCACCTTCTCTACATGAGACGTAGTTTGGAATGGAGCTTTTCACTCTCTACACAAAGCGTAGTTTGGCTAGCATCCCTTCCTCTTATCATGTGAGTGCGATTTGTCTTGCACCCTCCGCCCTCTCTACGTGGGACATAGTTTGGAATGGAGCTTTCCCCTTTTCTGTGCGAAGCGTGGTTTGGCTTGAATCCTATCACCCTGATCATGTGAGCGTGGTTTTGCTTGTATCCTACCACCCTGATCACGTGTGTGTGATTTGGCTTGTACCTTTTGTCCCTTTTGCGTAGTACGTAGTTGATGCATGTTCCAATCTTCCCCCCCCCCTCTCCGTATGTAATACGGGGAGACATTTTTGTGACTTGCACTGTCTCGTTATTTGCTTATTTCTTTCCATGTGAGACCCGACTTTCTTTCTATTTTGATTTAAGCTTTTCATTTATGTTTTTGCATTACTTATTGCATTATTTTGCATGATCAAAAGTAGCTGGCTTCGCGCAGCGTATAAGTCCAACTTTCAAATACATCTTTTCTGCATATCATTTGCATCTTGCATCTGAAGTACACTAGTTTGATTCCTTGCAAAGGGATGCGTAGGCAACTTTCAAGTTCAACTAATTGCATTTATGTTTTTATTGCTTGCCCAAGTCTTACGGCCATGTCGAATGGATCGTTTTGGGGCTTTGACATTCACTCACGTTATTTTATGACTTCGAGCTCTGTCAAAGACAGGCAACTGTAGACACCCCATTTTTGACCGACCTTAAGAATTGGGCGCCTCAGGTTGAACACACGATGATGAAATACTACGCTATACAAATGTTCGATTTCCTCAGCAAGAAGCTTCTGTTTTGAGCTTCAGAGCCTAGAACCTTGCACCCTCCTTTGGACCAAAACCTAAATTTTTTCTAGCTTAACCACTCAAAGGCCTGCAGGCCAACAGGTGGCTGGCAGGCCAACTTTAAGCGACCAACCGTCCCCCTACAAGGCCGGCCGGCCAGGTTTCTCAGCTGGCAGATATTTTGCTGCCAGTTGTTCTCCCATATGCATACACTGCACCAGCTGGCTCAATACAGATATTTCCGACAGAGGCACCTGTTTTTCTATATATATATGACCATCCCTTTTGATTTGAGGTTAGAAAAGATTTCCAAACCTTAAAAACTTGCCAAACACTCTCCCTCTCTATCTTGCAACATACATACACTTTCTAAACCAAAAATTTGAGGCTCCTTGCTGAGGTTCTTGAGCTAAAATCTCAGCCCTTGAGAGTGAATACCTTGTGGTTTGTGAACAAAAGAGTAACTCCTCTTCAAGAGGTATAACTTTGGCCATCTTTACACTACTTCTTCCCTCTCTTTTCTTGCTGTTTTTACACTGTTTTTAGATTATTTTTGGTGGGCTGAAACTTGTGATTTAAAGCTACCAAAGGTGGAGGGGTTAATCACTCTTTCTTGAACCTTATTCCATAAGCTTTTATTCTTGTGTTTCCCATTTGTTTCCCAACTTTTGGTCCCTGATTTTCAAAGTTTTTAAAGGCTAAAACATGTGTTTTTAAGGTCCAAAAAATGGAGGGGTTAGCCACCCTTCCTTAGGCTTGCTTACTAGTTTTAATTCTCTCTCATTTTGCTCACTGTTTTTAGCTTTTCAAACTAATTTTTCAGCATTGTTTTACGAGTTTTGGGACTATTTTGATGTCTTTACTTTATTCATGCTTTGAATATTATACTTGTGTTGTTGTAAGTGCTCGTAGGTTTGGTGGTTTAGGCCTTAGATACCAATCTATTCGAGTTGATAGCTTTTATTTCATAGATTTCATACATGTGCTCACACTTGTAATAATTATCTCTGCAACCTCCCTCCTTTCTTGGTTTTCTTTTTTTTTTTTTACGAGTAGTTTCAAACAATTGATTGTTGTTTAAGGCATGAGAAAGAGACCTTCCATGCTTAATGGTTTAATCTCTTTGGAGGTTCATTACCAAGGCATTACATCTCTCTCATGCTAAGGACAACTTCTTGTTTGACACTTCTCTTCATTAGTGGACATAACTCTCACTTTTTGACAAAATGAATAAAGAATGGAAATGTAATCTTAAAGAGGCTAATAAAAATGGTAAAAGTGGTAAAGAAGATAATAAAATTGAGTCAGGTTTAATCAGACGTTAATTAAACCTATTGCGTCTTGACTCATTGCGTACTCTCTAGTGATGTTCAATGGTTCAAGAAGCATGTCCACCCCTTTCTTTGAGGAAACTCCATGATAAGAAAGAAGTGTTGTTAGTCTGTTATTTCTAGTTATTAACCTTTTGTCCTATCAATTCATAAATCATCACGCAATACCAAAAACACTTTCAATTTCATGATAGAGAGAGGTAGAAAAGACAAACACCTCCTGGAAACACTTTGTTTTTGCTCTGTTTCATTTTTATGGTAGCAGGGTAGTACCAAAAACCAGTGGCTGGCCGGCCACCCTTCCATCCGGTTGACCACTTTTCAAGGCCGGCCGGCCACTCTATTTTATGCAGGCAGTGTCGTTTTCATGGCAAAACAGACCAGAGGCTAGGGTAAAAATAGATAATTTTTTGACTGCAAAACAAAACAGTTCTAGCAGCAAAACATAGAAGTTTTTGGGCGGATATTCTTGTTCTTGCATGTGTGACTTTTCAATTCCCGTAGTCCTTTAAATAATGTTTGTTTTAATAGTAATATATTGTGTTTGTGGCGCCATTTGAAACTTGTAATAGCTAGGTAATTAATTAGTTAATTCGATGCTATAATAATTAGATTAAATTCGAACATTCGGACCCTCTTGTGCGATGGTGCACTTGTAATATTGTGTATGTCTTCCAACCCCCATTTCTTCCTCCCTTTTATTTACTTGCTTACGATGGTTAAATATAGAATCATATTTTGGTTTCATTGGTTTCATGCCATTGCCATGCTTTGTATCCATGTTTGGCGTACATTGGGTTCAATTCATCATTTTAACCTTGTTGTTATTTCCTACTTAATTGAATACGTGTGATATCGAATGCTTTAGGTTGAGTCATATGCCATGTTAATAAAGCAAACCAAGTAGTTGCATTTTATATGTGTTGCATTAGTCACTTGCATATTAGAGCATGCATTTTTTTAACTATTTTCTTCTATTTCGATTGAGTACTAGGTGAACATTTCTTACTTTAGCATATTACATGTGTGTTAGTGTTGTCATATCAAACATGTTATTATAAGGCTAAGTGCTTATTTGATATATCTCTTGAATGCCTATGGTTGAAGGCTTTTTCCGCTTAATTTGGGATGATTTGATTAAATGTACATATGAGCTCGTTTTTTCAAGTGACACATATCCAAAACACTTTTTCAAACAAACACGAAATCAAAACATTTCAAAATAGGTGAAATAGTCTATACTTGTATGCATAGTAAGCTAGCATTAATAATCAGAACAAGAGCATATAATGTACATAAAAATTATATCATGATTAGTAGAGGCTGGTCTTTGATCGGGTGAGTGGGGTGGTCAATTCATGACCTTCCCCTCTTATACCTAAGTTCCCGAGCCCAGACACTTTGGTTATAACAGACAAGTGGCCTTTGGCACAAGTCACAGGTTTTCTAAATTTCTCAAAAATATTTAGGTGGCGACTCCGAAATCTAGCAATGCAGTCCATTTCTAGCACCTTTAATGTTTAAAATGGATTTTTCTAAAAATTTTCGGATTTGGACTCATTCGTGTTTTATCCATTTCACATTGCACTTGTGAAACCAGATTCAAAACCATGGGAGATCGAACTGTAGGGCTATAGTATCCGAGGAGACTAAAACCCTCCGAGGAGCACGAAAAGCAAGCTACAGGTTGCTGCTAGTGCTGTTTGTGCAACGCTATTCTTGGGTTTATTCTTTAGTTTTGCTTGCTTTTTCTCTCTTGAAGGTTGTGCAAGTTTATTTTGTATTGTTTTTGGCTAGTCTATTGAATGTTCATAGCCCTTGTTTCCTTATGTGGCAAATGAACATTCCTTTGTGTGGTTTATTTTAGGATGATTCTCTTTATAGTTTATTTGGTTTAGTTTATTTGTTTGGTTTTGTTTCTCTTGTATAGCTTTAGTTTTCTTTTTTTTCTTTTTGTTGTTGTTGTTGTTGTTGCTGTAAGGCTTGGGAAATACCCCTTGTATATCTCTATATGTTATCATTTTATTTTATGACTTATTAAAAAAAAAATTACTTATATTGCTTTTATGATTTCGCTTTAATTAATTACTAACTAGTCAATGTTATGTCTTTAAAACAATGCCTCGTAGACACCCTCGTGGCTTGACATGCGAGTTGAAGGTTCAAGCAATGGTTGAGAAAAATGGAAAGCTTAAAGTTCCCATGCCACAGGAGTATCGTGCGCCAATGGGGAATCATGCCTCTCAATTAGTCTCCAAAATTGGTGTTGAGCTCTAAACACACTTGCCAGACTTTAGCATTCGCAGGTGGAAACATGTCAACGAAGAAGTTACGACACCTATGTTTCAGCATCTAATGGTAAAAGTGGTACATAATTGATTGAAGTCATGTAATATAATTAATTATGACTTACAATATTTGTGGTTGTTGCTAGGATCAATTTGATATGGAAGGTGAATCCATGGATGTTAGCAAAGCAGTGGCAACAAAGTGTGGACGGAGCTTGAACACCCACACCTACAAACTACAAATAAAATACCTGAACCTTAAGAGTGCCAAGTGAGAGGAGTATGCTAGAAGCCACCCACCGCCTAAATGTGACCTCGAGAAATGGAAAAACTTGATTGATAGGAAGTGGAATGATACCAATTGGCTGGTAAACTTTTCTTATATTTATATATTGTTGACAATTACCTTGTCTTCCTAATATATATATATATATATACTTTTCTATTTGGAACTTGCTCCTTGTAGATGCAATCAAAAGCTAACATTGACAATAGAAAACAATTAAAGATAAAGCATAGATGTGGGTCAAAATCTCTCTCTGTTAGGGTACATGAGGAGGTACGTCTTCTTTAATTTTTTTCCCTTTTTTTTTTTTTAAAGATGATTCTACTACCATCATTCTTATTTAACTTACTAGTTGAAGGACAAAAAAAATCAGACAATCGCAAATGGAGGCCAATTGCCAGAGTTACCATGTGTTTACAAATCCACACACTTTAATGATGTCACAAAGCAGTGGATTTCTCTAGAGTGCAAAAAGAATTATGTATGTATATTTACCTTTTGTATTAGGGTGATTGCAATTTTTATTGTATCTTTATTCATTTTTTTATTTTTATTTTTATTTTTTGAATGACAGGATAATATGATAAAGATCCAAGTTGAACATTGCTTCCAACCTAGTGTGGTTCTAATTACTCTAGAGGAGCTATCTCTGAAGGTGCTCAAGCCAAGGTCGGGATATGTTAAAGGACTTGGGTTGAGACATTCCTTCTCTGTCAGGACTACCAGTGCTTCGACTGACAGTGACTATGTGAGGCATCTAGAGATAGAAATACAAGAGCAAAAGAAGGAAATTCAGTCACAAAAAGAGTAAATTACAGCACAAAAACATGAAATTCAAGCACAAAATAAAGAGATAGGGAACATGAATAGGTCAATTGAGGAGCATTTGGAGATGACATCAAGCATCATGGAGTTTCTTAAGAAGCAAGGTTTCAAAGGACAATTTAGAGGAGGAGATATCCCATGAACTCGTACCTTGCCTTTTTGGTAAGTCTCGGTTGTTTTATCTTTTTATTTTTCTCATGTTGGTTAGTATATACTAGTTTAAGCACAACAGCTTGACTAATTATTAACTAAGATTTAGCAAGTTTCAAGATGTATTTAGTGAAAATAGATTCATTATCAAAATTCTTAGTTAGCATGACCCTAGTTAAAATACACACTAACCAAAGTAGAGACAAAACTATGTGTTTACTTTTTTTGTGTATTTTTGCTAGGTAGTGTTGGAGCTGCTCTAAGTTAGTGATGTGATTAATAGGACCTTGCCATGTAGAAAGGAACTTCTAATTGATAAGCTAGAGTCATTGTGTACACAATTTGTATTGACATGGATAGAGCTATTATTTGGAGCAATTATTTGCTAGGCTTTGATGTCTCTGTAACCTAGCTTTTGATGTCTCTATGGATAATTTTCACTTGAGAACCTTCATAGAGATATGCAAGCTCATTTGCTATTCCCAATATGATGTTGAATAGCCGCTTGCAGTGTATAATTTGATTCTTGTTCTTATTTGCATGGAATAAAAGAGTGTCGCCACTTAAAGATAAAATTGAAAGAAGTTGCAAGGATATCTCAGGTTTTGTTTTATATGCTTTTGTCAATTATAATATAGCCAAAAAACAAAAAAGTTACAAATTTCGGGTCATAGTCATGTGAAACTCCATCAGGGAGTAGGATTAATCTCATATAGACAAGTTGATGGTAAAAGCAGTAATAGTAAAGAGTTTTTTTTGGAAACTCTTAAAACATATAAGTAGATGAATGGCACAAGGAAGGCATGTTTGCGTGGTTTGTTATGTGCTATGATTATATGAATACATCTGTAACTGCAATTTTGAGTGAATTCAGTGATCCTTTAATTTGTGTAGCAATGCAAGTTACACAATTGAGTTCAATTTACACAAATCTAATGATACATGGGGTCTTCTAAATATCTGAAGAAATGTAAAAATGTGTATTTTATTGCAAAAAGATGAAAATAAGCCAAGAATTTAAACAATTCAATATTTTATCTTTAGCCAAAAGCAACCAAAATTAAAAACCAAAGTAAGAGCCAAAAAAATTATGAGCATGTTTATAAATAAAAAATAAAAAATCACAATGATTCCTCAACAAAGAGGATTTGATCAAGGCTTTTGTTGGGTACAAATTCATAAACAATAAGGCATTGAGGAGCTTCAATGGTCCACCCAAAAGTCTTACAAGGTTCTTGTATTGAATTCCACTTATCAAATTTACCTCATTGAAGAAGTCATCGACCCATTGTCGTGAATCAGATGTACTTGAATGCTACATTATATTTTGGAGCTATTATATATATTTTGGCATTAGTGATAGTGATATATAGTATTCTTGCAATCTTTTGGTATCTTATGTTATATATGTTGCTTTATCATCAAGGATCACCTCAACTATTTGAAGTTTTGGATTGTTATATGCATTTCTACTAAATTGGTTTATAAAATAAAATTATTTATATATGAGTTTAGATGTAATTGATTTTCCTTGTTTATTTTCTTTGCAGATTGGTTTTTGATGACGTTTGGAAGCATACTTGCAAATGAAGATCAATTGTTGAATTTTTTTTTCTTGAACTGATACTTAGTTCTAGTTGCAAATCAAGATTGAGTTTTTTTTTTTTTTTTTGCACTCCACATTTGTTAATTTTGGAATTTTCTATGATGGTTTTTATTATTATATTTAATGAATTATTATTAAATTTGTTTGATGGATACATTTTCATTTATAATATAAATTGTTTAGTGAATTTTTTTGTGGAGTGGTGTATAATAGCTGGTGGGTTTCTTGGTACATTTAAAAGGCTATTGGAATATGAGCAGAGATATTTGTGAAATAATAATTTAAATTGAAATATAAAATATGGAACAAGTTCAGTGACGAATTTTTTCGTCATTTGTACTTGTTATTATGACAAAGTAATTAATTTTCACTAATAAATATTTTTTGTAACAAAATTTATTGCAGCTTATATATGAAATATTTCATTGATTTTGTTGTTTGGTGACTAAAAATTTTGTCACATATATATATATATATATATATATTTTTGCCATGAAATATATTTCGTCACCCATGTATGACTTTTAGAGATGAAAAATGTCATCAACTTTACATTTTACTGTGACGAAATTATTTCCTCATCAATAATCAACATGTGTGACAAATTTATTCGTCAACTAAAGTTATAAATATGATACTGAATAATTATTTGGTAACCAAAATGAGGATTTTTGGTAACAAAATGTTGTTTTATTAGTGACAAAAAAATCCGTCACTAAAGTAATTTCATTGGTGATGAAATTATTTTTTCTCACGGCGCTTTTTAGTGACAATCATTCAATGACAAAATCGGTGAGGAAATATTTCCTCACAAATATCTATAGTGACGAAATTAGCTCTTTGGAGACAAAAAAAATTTGTCATTCAAGACCCAACTTGTTGTAGGTTGCTCAGTTACCGAAAGTCACAACATTTTGATTTTGAAAGACGAGCTCGAACATTAAAAAAATGATTGGATTCACATGTGGCTAAAGAAAACATTTTGGAAAAAGTCTTTTTTAAAGGTCTGAAAACATTTGGCCAAAATGGGTGGAAAGGTTGGGATCGACTTTTGAATAAAGCTCTTTTTTAAAGAGATTGAAGGATTTGTGCATTCCAGCTTTTCATCATCAGGTGCTTAAAGGAAAGGAGCTCAAGTCTTAGGGATGGTCAAAATAGGATGTCTACAATATTGAGTCCCTATTTGCAGACTTGTCCATTTTTCTGTACTCATTATTAACTAATGCATTATAAACTTCCGCAAAACAGATTTTTTTTTCCTTTACATACAGTGATGTGGTTGTCAGATGATCATACTGTGGACTCACCTTTTTCCGTGCCCCGCCTTTCGGAAGGGTTTGAAAGAAAGGCCTCACAGTTCAGACTCCCGCGATTCTGAATCTAGTCTCAGAAGTGCAATGTGAAACTGATAAACACCAAAGAGTCCAAATTCGGCAAACCTTTTAGAAAATAGATTTTAAATCAAATAATGCCAAAATTGGACTGCTTTGCTAGATGCAGAGTTGCCACCTAAATATTTTTCATTTTGGAAAAATTTAGGAAACCCTGATTTGTGCCGAAGGCCACGTGTCCGTCATCACCAAAGTTGCCTCGGCTTGGGAACTTGGATACGAGAAGGGAAGGTCATGAATTGAGCACCCCCGCTCGCTCGATCAAAGATCGGCCTCTACTAATCATGATATGGTATTCTATAAACATTATATGTTCTTATTCCGGTTATTAATCTAACCTTATTATGTGATGCGCATGCATACAAGTATAGATTACATCGCAAGAATTGGAACATTTCAAGTCATGTTTGCTTGCAAAAATGGTTTGAATTTGCCACCCTGAAGTGGGCTTAAAGATACGGATTTGCCACCAAACATAGTGGGCTTAAAACATGATTTGCCACTCAACAAAGTGGGCTTAAAACGCACATTCGTTGAATCATTCTAATTCAAACAACAAGCCTTCATCCACAGGCATTCATGCAATTTAGCATTTAAGCACATAGCCTCATGGAAAGCATGCTAATCATGGCAACATGGCAATCACACTCATGCAAGCATGCCAAAGCATAAAAACTTACTGAGTACTCCAAGCCAAAACAGAAACCAGTTAGAAAGATTCATGATCCTAACTATACAAGATGTTTAATGCAACACATGCAGTATACAATTAATAGGCTCGGCTACTAATATGGCATATGGATCGACTTGATAACATGCAGTTAGACATGTATTCAAAGAAGATATTGAAAATGACGATGCAGTTTGAATGATGCGCTGAGCCTCGATGCGTGCAAAACAAATGAATGGATGCAAGCATGCGATATGCTAATTTAAACATGACCCTAATCTAACCATCAAAAGCGATTAAATAAAAGGGAGAAAGACGTGGGTTTGGAAAACATACACACAAGCACGCACACTTATTACAATATTAGAACGCCCTCGCGAAGGATGGTCCGAATGGATAAGCTAAGCTACACTAAGCTAAGCTAACTATCACAACAAAATATTTAACTAACTGCTCTAAGCTAATTAAATATTACAACACTAACTAACTAATTACAAAGAAATTAAGTTAATTAATTACAACATAAATTAATCAACTAATCTATTTAAATATTTACAACATTTGCAAGCATCAGCTACAACTAATTAACTAGGCAAGTTGGCTAAACGTCCTCGGGAAACGAGGGATGCATGCATGCTCGGTTTCTCCACCCGAAAAGCCACTGCCTTGTTATTGCAGCCTCTGTTTGCACATATTTGATCACTAAAAATTCTTTCAACTTTCAGAACACCTCAGCTCCACCTCAAGAACACACTGTGCAAATTTCATAGGGGTCGATAGGGGGCTTGTCGACTATGGCCGGTCGGCTACCACTGGTGGCCGGTAGGCCACTGATGACATGGACTCCTCTTTTTGCTACAATCACTACAACAAAAAAGGGTTTTTACTGCGTGCCAAGCACACCGTAAAAACCCTTCTACGACGTGCAGGCGCACGTCATATTATGACCAGTCATAGAAAGTCATTCACTTTCAACGACATGCTTCGTACACCGTTAAAAACTATTTGACGACAGATTTTGTGCGTCGTTGTTACTTTTTCTACGACATGCTTTAATACGACGTTAAAAACTATTTAACGGCAGATTTTGTGCGTCGTCGTTACTTTTTTTACGACTACTTTTGCACGCCGTTAATTGGTGAGACAAACAACAACGCTGATTGCGCGCCGTAAAATATATAATACAACGACTTGCTTTGCCTGCCGTAGATAAGTAGAACATACAACGACATATATGGAATGCTGTGGAATATTTCATATAATGACCTAATTTGCTTGCCGTAAAACATGCATTTTTTTTTTAATTTAGCACGGTCTATATTTGACCTGTTTTGTACAATCTAATATTACAAACAAGCTTTACAAAATATTAATCAACCACCAAAATATTATTTTAACCATGAAAAATAAACTATGTCTATAAATTATAAACATTCAAAAATTGTCAATATATACATTCCAAACATCCAAAAGGACTATCCTTAAGTTCTAAATTATCCAAAAAGTTATAAACCATCCAAAACTGTACATATATAAGTTTGAAAATATTATCCAAAACTATTCAAAAATTATAGAAATCTATTCATCAAAGTTCTCAAAAACTATCCATAGATGGTTTATAACTGTGGTATGCTTGTGCATCAACTTTCGATGGCAATGCTCCAAATCCAAACCCTCTTACCCCACCACGCCGTTCTGGACCAAATGCATGAACAATTGCATCATCTTTGATGGACGTTGACCCTTATTCTGTAGAAGCCTTGTGAAGCTCTTGAATCTTATTCTGCAATATATAACATTTATAATAAGAAACCCAACTCAGACAATGTAACAACAAAGGTAATACAAACATTGGTTCATGTAGAATAATCAACTCATTCTTCACAAAATGATTACGAAGTTGACATCTAATTTAAAATATTCCATTTCATTTCAAACGAACTATTTTTCTTTCAATTTCTATCCAAATTTCTTAATCATTGTTATCAATTGAACTAAATAGATCTAATATAAAAAAAAAAATACAGTCAAAATTGATTGAATTGAAATTATAGAGACCTAATTATCAAAGAGCAAGACCATAGATAAAAAATAAATTAATATCTTTATGGGCCTTTCTTAATTATCAGCTAGCCACAAAACAACCTAAGACTACCTAATCCAAACATCTATTCACCAACACAGTATCATCAAGCATCTGTTCAACATCCATACCAAAACAAAACAGCATAGCAACAGCAGCCCAAACAAGGGATGATGAAAGATGATTGTAGGAATTTAGAGTTGAAGATAGAGAGTGTTCTATAAAGCAGTTTAGGGAGAAGAGGTAGTTGAGACCACCATATTGATTTTCGAAGTGATGAAGCAGCTGCATATCAGGAATAAATGTACAGGAAATCTTAGAGAAAACAAAATAAAATTCTGGCACTCTTTCTTTTTGCTCACCTAACTCTCTTTTTTTATGTGATGGATCAAGTTTTACTAACAAATTAAAAAATAAAAAATAAACATAGATGGAAAACAATTAAGAGAATGTCAAAATGTAACAAATATGATAGTTATATGTTTGAATCATATTTATATTACAAAAAATGAATAGCTACTTGAAATTATAATTATCGTCTATTTTTTAAAACAAATATGATTCAAACATGTAACTACCGATGTTCGATCATCTTAATTTTTTGCATAAATATTTTGCTTAATAAGTTCTAAAAAATGAATAATTCAGATCACTAAAGTCGACTCAAAAATAAATTCATCAAGCCCAAAAGTCAATTTGAAATAATCCAATCCCATAAATTTACTCTATTTTGATACAAATAAGAGTTTTAAATCTTAATCTATATTCATAGCCAAAATAAAATATCACTTGAATTCTATGCATTCAGATTTATCTCTTCCAAAATGTAAAGAAAAAAGCAAAAAACAAATATTTTCAAGTACCATTTTATTTCTAGTTCAAAAAAAAGGTACCATTTTATTTGAAATGGATGATCAATTACAAATAATTGATATAGGTTTTCATTGGGAATAAGGTTCTTTGGGTGGTAATGATACGTTTTCTGTAAATCAAAGTTGAAATTGGTAAGGTTTTTGTTGATGGTTGGTGGTAATTTTGATGTACAAAAACAATATGTTGTCAAGCATAAAGATAGAGATACGATTCTTTACATCAGTTTTGTAAATTGATCATATTTGGGATGTGTTTTAGCTCATGGTCAAGTGTGAATTAAAAACAAGTAACTTAGTCGCATTTCCTTGTCCATGGTTTCTCTAATTTATCAAAAATGAAATACTTGCCTTTGTTTTGGATTTTGAGTCTAGAATTTCAGAATTTGCAAGCCTGACATGTTTGAGGGATTGGTTTAGGTTTCTACACAATCTGCTTTATGCATTATGTACCTTTGGAGTATTAGGTTTATTGATTTATTGATTTATCTTTGTTATTAAGACTATTAGGTTTCTTTAACTGTGTGTGCATCCGTGAAAGCATGTATTAATATGTATCATGTGGAACTCGATTTTTATTTTTTTACGACAGGGAGGAGGTTTTTCAAGTTGGATGGAATCCAAAGAATGAGACCATATTAGCTTCTTGTTGTCTTGGGAGGAGGCTTATGGTGGGGGATCTTAGCAGGTTGGCCTTGGACCACTAGTATTTGTTGTTGTAGTTTAAATATTTATATAAGTGTATTTTAATCTATCCTTTTGTAAAATATTTATATTAGTGTGTTTATATTAGTTTAAATATTTAAATATTCTTTCACACTTTGGCTTGTTAGAAGTAAAGATTCTATTCATAAGAAGATGAGTATCACCTGGATTTAACATCAACATAGCTAGGATTTAAAATTAAAAAAACTAGCAACAACATCACACTATATAACAGGGCTTGAACTCAGTACTTTTTTTTTTTTTGGAAGGGGGTCAAACTCAGGTCTGTTATTTGGGGATGGCCCCGCAGGCTATTGGAGATGTCTCCTCAGGAACACCATAGCTAGGTTTTTAAAGCCAACACTTCATCATTGTATTAAATCAATCAAGTTTTGTTTGAACTGAACTAAACAAGAAGCTGGAAACATTTGACTCAATGATTTTTCATTGTTATTATCAGTGAAATATTGTCCAATGATGAAAGATATATTCAAATGGGGGCAAAAGTAAAAAATATACCTTGATTTGAAACTCTTCCCACATGCCAAATCTGACAAAAGAATATACCACCCTTTGCATGAACAGCATCTACAATCGGTTTCCAGGCTTCAACTTGCTCCTTTGTCCATATACTAGGTGTAAATGGATATCTTCATTTGGAAAGAACGAAGAATTAGTAATAGAACAATAAGAAATGAAGACACCCACGCTTAGTCACATAGATAGGCACACTCTTGCACACGGACACCTACATATTTTCCTTCAAATCAATAGAAAAGATTGAAATTGGCGAACTACTAATGTTAAAAAGTACCCTTGTGCAATATCAGAAACCCCAGTGGCTTCGGAAATGAGAAGACCTCCTTTGCTGGTCCTCTGTGAGTACTATAAGATAGCATGTGGTTGAGGAACGTTATTGAAAGATCTCTGCCTAGTCAATGGAGCCAAGACAACTCTGAAAATTTTGGAGCAAAAAAAGAAAAAAAGAAAAGAAAACTACATCAAGCATTTAGACAATGTGCTCCTCATAAAGATGAACTTTACACTAATTAAATTATAATAGCTTCTTCAGAATTAAAAAACACAAGACAAACAAAAGAACCACCACTAAAACAAGAATGACATGACAAAAGTTCACAAAAACGTTAAGAACTTCATTCGATGATTAAAATTCAATCACGATTAAAAAGAACTAACATGTCCAGATCAACATACGAACTGCAGCCGGATGGTGTGCTGTGTCAGTTATAAGCTACAAAGACATAACTTTCATAAGTTTATATGGGACAATGAACTGAAAAGTTAAAAGAAAATGGCAACAACCAAATAAATGAAAACGCCGTCACAAAATGAAGAGGAAAAAGAAAGCTACTCTTTAAATTTGCAGAGAATGCCTAAAAGGAGATGTGACCTTTCCATTTATCTGTCAGGGTATGAAACTAAGGGATATTTGTTTACATAGATATCAGATGATTCTTCTTAAGCCCCTTAAAATCTCACAGAAAACATCACTTCTTTCCTGTATTTTTGTTTTAAAAAATAAAAAATAAAATAAAATTTTCTTGAATTCTTTTCCAATTGACGCATGTAATGATGATGAGCAGAGACTTTCTGCATGACACAAATTTAAACAACTGCCAACAAAAGTTAAGAAGAGAAAATCATTTGGGCCAATACTTAGAGAATAATCATCTTGTTAATTAATCATTTAAAAATGCCAGTTCCAGAGCAATCTAATAAGTTTAGGCTGCATCCACAGATTATATGAGTGAATAATATGGAACACTGCATATGATATTCATTAGGAACTTTGGAGAGATACACATGAGATGATATTGAAGGGGAAAACACTACCAGATATAATTAGCTTAAGAGTGAAAGTGGTTTACAAGAAAATGATATCTCATTTCTAAAACTCTAATCACAGAATCAACGGCATAAAATAATTCTACTCATATTGTCTGTGGTTGGTTTTCTGTCCATCTACTTAAACCCACCTATGAATATATATAAGGCCATCTCTAGCCCTTACTCAAAATAAGTAAAAATTTGAATAAAAGGTTAATTTGATACAAATGGACAAACTCAGATTTAAGCATAAATCTAAGTAAAGACTACACTAAAGGCAAAGTGGTAAATTTTGGAGTCGCAAAACAGCCTTCAAAATTTTGAGTGAATTTGATTTGTTAAAAAATTTGAGTAAAACTCAATTGGGTACAAGTTTGGGTCAAGGAGTGGAGGGTGTTTGAGTGATTTTTACCAAATTTTAAGTTTCATATAAATTTGAGTCAGAGATGCCCTAAATATAAAATACCAGCAAGTATACATTTAAATTTAAAAATATAGTATGTCAGCACATTCATGTCAAATAGAAGTAAAACAATAAATAACAAAATAAAAATTGACTAAGAAACAACAAAGAAGAAGATTTCTTCAAACTAACATCCATTAAATATAAAAATAAAGTCACTAATTAGAAGAATTACAACACTAAGAAGAGGGTTATGGAGTGGATGATCTTGACTAAGAAACAACAAAATCAAGTGGGATCAAAATCAAGAAAAATTTCTAGTGTGTGTAAGAAAGAAAGAAAGATACCTATGAGAAAGTAGGAAGTTTCCCATCTTGTATGGGGAGAGAAGAGGGTTATGGAGTGGATGATCTTGCTCTTTTTCTTCTTGTCCTTGCCTTACTTGTTTCAATTCCATTTTTATTCACTAAAAAAGGTTGAAAAATGAAAGTTTGTGGATGAATGAATGATATCCCAAAAACCAAAGAGAGTGAAACTGGGTAAACAATACAAGAAAGAAGATTGCAAGACAGGAGGCTCCAATATTGGATTGGGGAAGCTGGGTGGGGTTATATATAGCAAGAGGATCTCATTCTTAATTTTTTTTTCTTATGAAATTCATGTCAATTTAACACAAATTAAAAATTGAATTGAAAAATTTAAAGACTAAGAACTTTTTGTCAAGCTCTCTAGAAATTGAGTGAATTTCTGGAATATATATATTCCAGAATTGTTCTTTTCTTCTTCATGATTCCCAAAGATATAAAGCACAAGAAAATTACAAACAATTATTGAGAGGCAATCAACAAATTTATAAAAACCTAGAATTATTGTATCCCTAATTGCAAACACAGGTATAGATGATATGACTGAAAGATAAAACAAAGAATCTGACATAAATTAAAAAAGAAAAAAAGAAGATAGAGAGAGAGAGAGAGAGAGAGAGAGAGAGAAGAACCCAAGCCTTCGAATTTGTCAATAGAAAAAAGAAGAAGCTGAAATTGTTGGGGGAAAACCAATGGATTGAAGTTTTCAAGACCACCCCCCCCCCCCCCCCCAAAAAAAAAAAAAAAAAAATTTGAGCTATTAACTATACCCCTGCCTCACCCCTCCCCAACAATCCCCTCTGGTAACCACCCTCCAGGACCAAACTCAGTAATCCCCTCGCCTAGCCTCCAAAATCCGACAATCTACCTAACCCTTCCCAGCCCCTCCGCCATCACAGAACCATAAGAGAGAGAGAGAGAGAGAGGGAGAGATGAAGGGAACAACAAATAATCGTACAAATTGAGTCAATCCGAACATACCTCAAGAATCGAACTGAGATTTTTTCCAGATCGAAGCGAAGAGAAGAACGAAACCCTTCCCCTTTCAACCGTCGATCATCGCCGCCGCCGAATGAGCCTTGCCACCGAAGAGAGAGCATCGTTCAAGGTAGAAGAGAAGCTGCCTAGTCTCCCTTTCTAACCCTCTCTCTTCTCCCTCTCTTATTTTCTTAATAGCAACAATTACAATTTTTCACATCTCTATTTTGATTGACTTTCTATTTTTTAATATATTTTTGTAATTGGCGCTGAAATATTTTGTTTTGCCGCCTTTTTTTTTTTTTTTTGTCATACTATTTACGACATAAATTGTACGTCGTAAAAAGTGTAATACTTTTAACGACGGCCATTATGTGCGTCGTGAAAAGTATTCACTTTTCACGGCTGGCGTATGTGCGTCGTGTATAATTAATGTATTAACGGCACACCATATGCACGTCGTAGAAAATTTTACTATTTACAGCGTGCATTGCAAGCCGTAAAAAAATCATCATTTTTACCATTCACGGCCTACGTAATAGACACACCGTGGTTGGACAAGTATTTACGACATGCAAAAAAAGCAAGTCGTAAAAGTGAGAAATTACGGTGTGCATTTATTGTATGCTGTTGATATGGTGCCGTAAAAGGCCAGTTTTGTTGTAGTGTAGAGAACAGACAGAGCAAAACAGTGTTTTCTCACAGATTATTTGCACACTTTGCCTCTCCTTTTCATGGGGAAATCAAAGGAGGGACAAAATTTGGGTTTACAAACCATCAAACAAGCAATTTCATTACATGATGGTTTGTGAAACCAACTGTGCAAGTTCAATGAATGCAAAATGAGACCAAAGGACCATCATCCTATCATGCATGATCAAGGGCAATGGAGACCAAGGAAAATGGCACATTTCATCACTTTTGAGTATGAAATGTCTCATTTCCCTTGTGTTCAAACTAACGTCCGATTTGAACACATGCAATGCAATACAAAGAATGCTTATCTTGCCTCTTTTACTTGTCCAATTTTGTTTACTCGTCTTAATTACCAAAGCCATTCTTTAATCCATTAAGTCCATTAGTGGGTGTCCTCTAATGGAAAGATGGCTCAGACCACAAGGTGCTTTGGGCATGAAAGAGGCATTACATTGTTGGTAATGAAACCCATAAGGGATTAAACCATTAGGTGTAGCACCTCAATTTCACACTTAGGCAAACAAGTGGTTTGAAACCACTTTCAAAGCAAACAAAAGAGTGAAGAATGGAGGGAGACTGCAGAGATTTTAAGTGCTGAAATGATGTGCAAAACAACACTAAAACATGCTATTAACTCCAAACAATGATAGTTAAAGTTTTAAAACACTAAGCTAGTGAAGGAATTAACACTATAACTATGCAAAACAAGCCTCAACTGAACTAACCAGCCCAAAACAGAGCCAAAACAGGTTATTTCAGAGGTAAAAACATGTTGGACTTAAGCTAAATTAAGCTAGAAAAACATGCTAACATGTGAAGCTATCTAGGTATGCAAACAAGATATAAGGATGGGAGGCTAACCCCTCCAAATTTTGGACTTCAAAATAAGGTTTTTACCACTGAAAAACCTCTGAAATTCAGTGGTTAAAATGCCCAAAAAAGTTGATTTGAAAGTGATGAAAAATGGTACAAAAGCTTAACAAACAAAGGAACAAGAGGGGTGGACCACCCTCTAACTCAAAGAGAACTCAAACCAACACTTTTAAGTCACAAAAATAGAATTTTTGACAGTTCAAAATCAGCCCAAAAACAGTTGGAAAAGATGGCAAAACAAAGATACAAAACAAGTATAAATAAGGTAAGTGCTATACCTTTGAAGCAAAGCACAAAATAGCCAATAATCCAAGCTCAAACCACCTTCTATAGCACAAACAAGACTCCAAGTAATCTCAGCCTAAAGGTGAGAGTATTTGGTTAAGGGTTGGTATGCAAAAGCTAA
Source organism: Camellia japonica (assembly GCA_030407325.1). Classification (NCBI taxonomy): domain Eukaryota; kingdom Viridiplantae; phylum Streptophyta; class Magnoliopsida; order Ericales; family Theaceae; genus Camellia; species Camellia japonica. Next base: position 72,013,032 of record JAPPVO010000010.1, on the reverse strand, counting down.
GGACTTGTGACCAAATGTGTACAAAATATCAAGAGAAAGAGAGAAAGCTAGAGAGAGATATTTTTGCTCTAATTTTTCTAACCGTCCAAAATAGGGGAGGAACCCCCCTATATATAGAAAAACACCCCTTGAGCTTAGAAACATCTCATCATACACATGTATGGAGATGCAGCTCAGTGTGCAATAGCTGGCACAGCTGTCAATAAATATCTAGAAAAAGGCATTGGTGGCCGTTGGCCACCACTGATAGCCGACCGGCCACCACTGGTGGCCAACCGGCCACATCCATGGCCGACCAAAACATCCCATGGCCGACAGCCTTGGGTGGTGGCTGATAGGTCACCAAGAGGTCTAGACATCAAGTTTTGGTCCAAAACAAGGCATAGAAAGAATAAGGTTTAGAGGCTCAAAGACAAGGCGTTCTGCCGAGGACTTAGGGCGTTCAAAATGAACACAAACACACAATCATCGAGTGCACAAGCGATGACGTCTAAGTCTTGCGGACGGTCAAAAATGGGGTGTCTACACATACATGTTAGACAAGCAATTTAGTAATAACAGTGCTTTATCTTCATCTTCAACTTCAACATCTAGATTCAATAAATCTACAAGAATTTTATTGAAACCATCTAGATGTTTTATCATTGAAGTACATTTTTTGTATTGGAAACAGAAGAGCTGCATCTTTAGGTAGAGCAATTTTCTACACTCTTCGTCATGTATTTCTCTTCCAGTTTCTTCCACAACTCCATTGCATAAATTTCTCTCATGACGTAGTATTTTTGTTCTTTAACTAGACACAAGCAGATGGTGCGACAAGTATAGCGACCCCGGTCTTTTCCCTTTTGATTATTGTATCCGGACTTATGTTCCGTAGATTCCATTGTTGTATTATTGTTGTTGTTGTCCTTTAATTCTTCAGTTGTGAGTTATAGGATGTTTTGGGCAGGTTGATTACAGGTTGGTTGGGTTTAGAAACCAAGTCTGCATGTTCAGTTTTTGGCTTGGTCGCTCGAGCGAGCTTCTCTTCGCTCGAGCGAGGTCTTCGTTTTTGGTTCTTCGCTCGAGCGAGATTTCCTTGGCTCGAGCGAGCTTTGCGTCCAGTACTTAGACCTGAGAGATGTGTTTCTTGGCTCGAGCGAGCTTCCTTCGCTCGAGCGAGCGAGGTGTATGTTTTCGAGTCCTTCGCTCGAGCGAGCTTTCCTTCGCTCGAGCGAGCTTCTGGGTTGCAGACCTGAAGCATCGAGTTTTTCGCTCGAGCGAGCTTTTCTTCGCTCGAGCGAGATTTTCTTGTGTCTGGTCGCTCGAGCGACCATGTCTTCGCTCGAGCGAGCCTGTCAGACTTAAATACGCAGCAGCGTGTTTTAATTCAGTTTTTGAGTCCCTTTCATATTCTAAACCCTAGGTTACGAGTTCTCCCTCTCCCAACTCATCTTCTCTCCTTGATTTGATCTAGTTAGGGTGGGTTTTTGCCCTAGTTCTTTTACAAATAAGATAGAGGAGAGTGAGGGCTTCCATTTAATCTGAGCAGTTGTCAGTTTGGAGCATTTGGAGTTTCGAGCATCTTCTTCATCATCGTCTTTTGGGTTCTTTGCTTCGAGGTAGGGATTTTCCTACTCCATTTATATGTTTTAATCCTAAGTAGTGGTATTTTGGTATGTGGGGGTAGTTTGGTAATTTTGGAAGAAACCTTAGGGTTTTGGTTTAGATTAATTTGTATAATTAATTTAAAGGAACAATGTGGAATTTGGTTTAATTCATGGAATTGGGTAGTTTAAATATTTACCTTTGGGAATGTTAAATTTACATTCATTGATGTATTTATTTCTTGTTTAGAAATAACTGTTTTGGGCTATCGGTGGAGGATAGCCATTGATTGTTGTAGACCTTGCATGCGGCTTAGGTATAACTGGAATTGAGTCAATTGTTTGACTGTTGAGTTAATACAGAACATTTATGTATTAATTATGTGTTGTATATGGCAATTGTGTATTTTATTGCATATGCATTTGGTTTTGGAGGAGATAGGGGATGAACTCCACGGTTTAGGGGAAGATAGGGGATGGACCTCTAAACCGAACTTGTTGGGAGGAGATAGGGGATGGACTCCAGTAGCATGACTTATGTATATGCTTATTGATAATAGAAATATTTCTATTTGTTGTTGATATGATACATCACCACCATGTGTATCAGTTGGGAAGTATGGAAGTGAAGTTGATTGAGATTGATATAACACCAGCATGTGTGTTTATTATGTTATAAGAAAGGTTTAGCCTGATTTGTTATCCTTGTTGAGTTGTTTGGCCAGGTTCTGAGCCATGTCTGTGTAAATGGAAAGTAAAAGGTGTCATAGACCATGTGTCATAGACAACGTAGACATTCGTGTCAATAAACTGTAAATTGATTATCTTGTGTTAACCATGTATCGGGTACTACTGCTTTAGTTAATTCTTATGTTTGGTTTAGTATTTCTCTACTGGGCTGTGGCTCACCCTATATGGGAACTTTATTTTCAGGTTCAGGCGGTTCACTACCTCCAAAGACTTAGCTTGTGAGGATTTGGACTTGAAGACTTGTTTTATTTGTTTTAGTCGTTTTATTTGAATAATGTAAACATTCAAGCCTAGGGCTTTATTTGTTTGAGTTAGAACTCATGAATTTGTGTCCAAGTGTTGGCTTGGCAAGATGTAAGCCCGTAGGGCATTTATTTTGATGTTTTATTTCATATTACTCTGATGATTTAAATAATATAATGTTTTTCTTTTAATAATGCATGCCTTGTTTTATGTTTAATGGGTTTAATTTTGAGGGCGTTACAACTTGGTATCAGAGCGTACCGGGTTTGAATACTTTGGGTACGTGGGAAGTGATTAGTATCACATTGGGTTCGTCTCGTTTGATAGAGACTTAGTGTAATTTTACATGCTTATATGATAACATGTTTATGTGATTATGTGGGTATGGAATGTAGTTTCTAGATATTGATTGGATCCTTGAGTCTCTGAAAGTCTTGTTGGAAAGGCACTTGATCAATGTTGTTTCCAACCGGAACTTTAGTGGCGCCTCGGGACTATCATTATCCAGGAATGAAATTCGTAGGTGCTTATGTGATTATGTGCTTACGTGGTGTGATTTATTGTTGTCCAATGTATTAGGACGTGAGTGTTATAGTTTTGGCACATTATTTAGAGTGCTAACGTCTTTGTTTCCTTTATAGGATGTCAGGACGAGGACGAGGTCGTGGTAGGCGTGGTAGGCAGGCCAGGCAGGAAGTGCCTATACCGGAGGAAATTCCGGCAGTTCAGGAGGGTGTTGGCCAGGCCAATGTGGCCGAGCCAGTAGGACAGCAGTTTATGGGCTTTGGCCCAAGGGATAGCAGGGGCATTTCAGGCGTCAGTTGATATTCTGAGGGCTGCAATCCAGCCCAGGCTGTTGTGGCTACAGATGCAGGGCCTTCTTTTCTGAAGAGGGAGTTCTTCCGGTCTCAACCGGACGTGTTTTTAGGTGATCCTAGCGAGCCGCTTAAGGCAGATGAATGGCTCGAACAGACAACGAAAACGTTTGAGATGCTAGGCATCGAAGACGAGGGGTTGAAGGTGACCTTGGCATCGTTCCAGTTGAAGGGGGATGCGGGTCAGTGGTGGAAGTTCACCAAGGGTCGTATTGGAGGTACTTGGAAGGATTTTGTTGATGCTTTTCAGGAGAAGTACCTGTCTCCAGCTGTTCAGGAGAAGTTGAGAGATCAGTTCCGCCATCTTGAGCAGAACAGTTTATCAGTGGCCGAGTTTGAGGCTGCATTCACTAGTTTGTCCAGGTTTGCACCTGAGTTGGTGGCGACAGAGGAGCGCCGTTGCATCGAGTTTGAGAAGAAGTTGAGGCGTGGCCTCATGCTGAGAGTTGTCGGATCTATGATTAGGGATTTTGGGCGATTGGTTGATGCAGCAGCCCATACCGAGACTATGATGCAGGAAGAGGGGGAAAGGCAGAAAGGCTCCAAGAGGAGTCAGGATGGCCAGAGTGATGGCAGGAGGCAGAGAGGTTTCACTCCTCAGCAGCCTCAGAGTAGTTTTTCTAGATCCACTTTTCCAGTGCCGAGTGCTAGTTCTGGGAAAGGCAGTCAGGGAGACATTACCTGTTTCAAGTGTGGCCAGCTGGGTCACAAGTCTCCAGTTTGTCCTCAGAGGGGAGGAGTTCAGAGAGCAGCATCTTCTTCGGCTCGATCTCAGAGCCAGAGTCAGGGTAGAGGCCAGCCGCTCTCTTGTTTTCAGTGCGGTCAGCCGGGGCACATGAAGAGGTTTTGCCCTCAGTTGGGTGGCACATCTGGTGCATCTGGTTCGAGGCAGACTCAGAGTCAGCTGCCTGCTCAGTCAGTTCAGGCCTCGAGGGCCAATCAGGGGGCTTCTTCGTCCCAGTCTGTACAGCAGTCTTATGCTCCGAGGGGTGAGCAGGTTGATCAGAGGTCGTCTGGGCGCGTGTATGCCGTTACCGCGCAGGACCTAGTACCGGCTCCATCTGTTGTGAGAGGTACCTTCTTGTTTTGCAATTCAGTTGCTAGTGTTTTGATCGATACGGGTGCATCTCATTCCTTTGTGTCTGCTGCATTTGCATCTGTTTTGGAGTTGGAGTTAGCACAGTTAGCGTCTCCTATTTGTGTAGTGTCACCTCTAGGGGGTGAATTGATTTTGAAACAAGGTGTTAGGGGTTGTGATATAGAGGTCGATGATCATAGAATCCCTTTCTCTTTTGTAGTTATGCCCATGAAGGGCTTTGATGTTATTTTGGGTATGGACTGGTTGTCGTCATACCGGGCAGTTATTGATTGCTACCGTCAGAGGGTCACTTGTTGTACCGTGAACGGGGAGTGTTTTCGTTTTCTGGGGGACCGGGTTGGTAGTGTTTTGCCACCGGGGTATGATCCGCGGGGCGGAGTGAGCTTAGTGGTCTACTTGCTAGTCTTTCGATTAGTGAGGGTGATGAGACCCAGATTGTGTTGCCGAGGGTGGTTTGTGAGTATTCGGACGTTTTTCCCGAGGATCTTGTTAGTTTGCCACCTCAGCGAGAGATTGAGTTCTCTATTGATTTAGTGCCCGGCACGGCGCCGATTTCTATGGCACCTTACCGTTTTGCCCCAGCCGAGTTAGTTGAGTTGAAGATTCAACTCCAGGAGTTGTTAGATAAGGGCTATATTCGTCCTAGTGTTTCGCCGTGGGGAGCACCGGCCCTCTTTGCTAAGAAGAAAGGTGGTGCTTTGAGATTGTGTATTGATTACAGGAAATTGAATCGGGCTACGGTTAAGAATAAGTATCCTATGCCCCGTATTGATGATTTGTTTGACCAGTTGAAGGGTTCCCGTTGTTTCTCTAAGATAGATTTGAGATCGGGTTACCACCAGTTGAGGGTCAGGGAGGAGGATATTCCGAAGACGGCATTCCGTACGCGGTATGGCCATTATGAGTTTCTGGTGATGCCATTCGGGCTCACCAATGCACCGGCAGTGTTTATGGATTTGATGAACCGGATCTTCCGGGAATTCTTGGATCGTTTTGTGGTCGTCTTCGTGGACGACATTCTGATTTATTCACCTTCGAGGGAGGAGCACGAGGAACACTTGAGAGTGGTGCTAGAATTACTTAGAGCCCATAAGCTTTATGCTAAGTTCGGGAAGTGTGAGTTCTGGTTAGAAGAGGTGAAGTTCTTAGGCCATGTGGTTTCGGGGGAAGGGGTGTCTGTTGATACATCCAAGACTGAGGCAGTGCAAGATTGGGCACAGCCTAAGAGTGTGTTTGAGATCCGCAGTTTTCTGGGATTAGCTGGGTATTACCGCGGTTTGTGAAAGATTTCTCCAGGTTAGCTTCACCGTTGACTAGATTGACTCGGAAGGGAGTCAAATTTGTATGGAGTGAGACTTGTGAAAAGTCGTTTCAGGAGTTGAAAGTTAGACTGACCACCGCTCCAGTCTTGATTATTCCGGAGAGAGGGTTGGGTTATGCAGTCTATTGTGATGCCTCACGAGAGGGTCTGGGTTGTGTGTTGATGCAAGAGGGGAAAGTGGTTGCCTATGGTTCACGTCAGTTGAAAATTCATGAGCAGAATTACCCACACACGATTTAGAGTTAGCAGCTGTGATATTTGCCTTGAAGATTTGGAGGCATTATCTTTATGGTGAGAGGTTCGAGGTATTCTCGGATCATAAGAGTCTGAAATATCTGTTTACACAGAAAGACTTGAATTTGAGGCAGAGGAGGTGGATGGAGTTCATTGAGGATTATGACTTCGAGTTGCACTATCATCCGGGGAAGGCCAATGTTGTGGCCGATGCCCTTAGTAGGAAATCTGTTGGTGACTTAGCTAGTATAGCCATCCGGGAGTGGGAGATGTTGGGTGCAGTTGGGGAGTTTGATTTGCATCTGGGCGAATCCGTAGAGGCTGCGGCCTTGTTTTCTGTTGTTGCACAGCCTACACTTGTGACTCGAGTGTTAGAGGCTCAGAGGGGTGATCTTGAGGTAGAATCTCTCCGAGAGAAGATTTCCAATGGGAAGGTTGAGAAGGGTTTGACGGTGTATCCCGACTTGAGTGTGAGATACCGAGACCGTCTGTTTGTGCCGGAGTCTTGCCGAGAGGAGGTACTCCGAGAGTTTCATCATTCGCGCCTTGCGGTGCATCCGGGAGGTACTAAGATGTATCGAGGATTTGGGTCGCCAGTTTTGGTGGCGGGGTATGAAGAGAGATGTGGCAGCTTTCGTATCTAGGTGCCTTACTTGTCAGCAAGTGAAGGCCGAGCATCAGAGGCCAGCGGGTTTGTTGCAACCCTTGCCTATTGCCGAGTGGAAGTGGGAGCATGTCACTATGGACTTCGTTGTGGGTCTTCCGAGGACTCAGCGGGGTAGTGATGCTATTTGGGTGGTTGTAGACCGGTTGACGAAGTCAGCGCACTTCATTCCCATGCGTGTTAGAGATTCGGTAGATCATCTTGCCGACTTATATATCCGGGACATAGTGAGGTTGCACGGGGTCCCAGTGACGATCGTCTCAGATAGAGATCCTCGTTTCACTGCCAGGTTGTGGCAGAGTTTGCAGAGTGCTTTAGGCACTAAGTTGACCCTTAGCACGGCTTATCATCCTCAGACTGACGGGCAGTCCGAGCGTACTATTCAGATCCTTGAGGATATGCTTCGGGGTTGTGTTCTCGACTTTAGTGGGTCGTGGGAGAGGCACTTACCATTGGTGGAGTTTGCCTACAACAACAGTTTTCAGTCTAGTATTGGTATGGCACCGTTTGAGGCCTTGTATGGCCGACCTTGTAGATCTCCTGTTTGTTGGGCCGAGGTGGGTGATGCACCTTTGTTGGGTCCGGAGTTGGTGAGGGAAACGACGGAGAAAGTTGAGCTTATCCGTAAGAGGCTTGTTACAGCACAGAGTCGTCAGAAATCTTATGCTGACCGTAGGAGGAGACCTTTGGTATTTGAGGTGGGTGATCATGTCTTTTTGAAGATATCACCTAAACGAGGTTTGATGAGGTTTGGGAAGAGCGGGAAGTTGTCCCCTCGGTTTATTGGCCCTTTTGAGATCCTTGAGAGGATTGGCGAGGCTGCTTATCGTTTAGCTTTGCCACCGCAGTTATCCGGAGTTCATGACGTGTTTCATGTGAGTATGCTTCGGAAGTATGAGCCAGATCCGTCACATGTACTGGATTGGACTGATTTAGTTGTTGATGAGGATGTCTCGTATGAGAGAGACCGATTCGAGTTTTGGATAGGCGGGATCAAGTTTTGCGTGGCAAGACCATCCCTTTGGTGAAAGTTTTGTGGAAGCATCACGGAGTGGAGGAGGCCACTTGGGAACGTGAGTTGGAAGTCCGTGAAAAATATCCGGATATGTTTATTGATTTGTAATCTAGTATTTAGATTATATAATATTGTGGACCTTGAGAATTTTATATATGTCTTAAGTTGGAAAACATTGAGAATGTTTTGGGTTTAATGTTAACATCTAAACTTGCCTTTTTATGGAAGTGAAATATAACATTTATATATTGAATGTGTTGTTTATATCATGAACTTGAATAATGATATGGAAATTGTTAACATTGAAAGGAATAATGCATAATATTGATGCAAGTTGAATATATGTTGATTTATACATATTGTGAGATGCCTCTTGATAAGAGATGAAGTGACCGGTATTGGGTCAAGTTGTTGTTTATTGTTTTATGTATCATTGGGAATTGAGAAAAACTTGTTTTTACAAACTCATGCTTAATTTCGGGGACGAAATTCTTTTAAGGGGGGGAGGTTATAGCGACCCCGGTCTTTTCCCTTTTGATTATTGTATCCGGACTTATGTTCCGTAGATTCCATTGTTGTATTATTGTTGTTGTTGTCCTTTAATTCTTCAATTGTGAGTTATAGGATGTTTTGGGCAGGTTGATTACAGGTTGGTTGGGTTTAGAAACCAAGTCTGCATGTTCAGTTTTTGGTTTGGTCGCTCGAGCGAGCTTCTCTTCGCTCGAGCGAGGTCTTCGTTTTTGGTTCTTCGCTCGAGCGAGATTTCCTTGGCTCGAGCGAGCTTTGCGTCCAGTACTTAGACCTGAGAGATGTGTTTCTTGGCTCGAGCGAGCTTCCTTCGCTCGAGCGAGCGAGGTGTATGTTTTCGAGTCTTCGCTCGAGCGAGCTTTCCTTCGCTCGAGCGAGCTTCTGGGTTGCAGACCTGAAGCATCGAGTTTTTGGCTCGAGCGAGCTTTTCTTCGCTCGAGCGAGATTTTCTTGTGTCTGGTCGCTCGAGCGACCATGTCTTCGCTCGAGCGAGCCTGTCAGACTTAAATACGCAGCAGCGTGTTTTAATTCAGTTTTTGAGTCCCTTTCATATTCTAAACCCTAGGTTACGAGTTCTCCCTCCCAACTCATCTTCTCTCCTTGATTTGATCTAGTTAGGGTGGGTTTTTGCCCTAGTTCTTTTACAAATAAGATAGAGGAGAGTGAGGGCTTCCATTTAATCTGAGCAGTTGTCAGTTTGGAGCACTTTGGAGTTTCGAGCATCTTCTTCATCTCTCTTTTGGGTTCTTTGCTTCGAGGTAGGGATTTCCTACTCCATTTATATGTTTTAATCCTAAGTAGTGGTATTTTGGTATGTGGGGGTAGTTTGGTAATTTTGGAAGAAAACCTTAGGGTTTTGGTTTAGATTAATTTGTATAATTAATTTAAAGGAACAATGTGGAATTTGGTTTAATTCATGGAATTGGGTAGTTTAAATATTTACCTTTGGGAATGTTAAATTTACATTCATTGATGTATTTATTTCTTGTTTAGAAATAACTGTTTTGGGCTATCGGTGGAGGATAGCCATTGATTGTTGTAGACCTTGCATGCGGCTTAGGTATAACTGGAATTGAGTCAATTGTTTGACTGTTGAGTTAATACAGAACATTTATGTATTAATTATGTGTTGTATATGGCAATTGTGTATTTTATTGCATATGCATTTGGTTTTGGAGGAGATAGGGGATGAACTCCACGGTTTAGGGGAAGATAGGGGATGGACCTCTAAACCGAACTTGTTGGGAGGAGATAGGGGATGGACTCCAGTAGCATGACTTATGTATGCTTATTGATAATAGAAATATTTCTATTTGTTGTTGATATGATACATCACCACCATGTGTATCAGTTGGGAAGTATGGAAGTGAAGTTGATTGAGATTGATATAACACCAGCATGTGTGTTTATTATGTTATAAGAAGGTTTAGCCTGATTTGTTATCCTTGTTGAGTTGTTTGGCCAAGTTCTGAGCCATGTCTGTGTAAATGGAAAGTAAAAGGTGTCATAGACCATGTGTCATAGACAACGTAGACATTCGTGTCAATAAACTGTAAATTGATTATCTTGTGTTAACCATGTATCGGGTACTAATGCTTTAGTTAATTCTTATGTTTGGTTTAGTATTTCTCTACTGGGCTGTGGCTCACCCTATATGGGAACTTTATTTTCAGGTTCAGGCGGTTCACTACCTCCAAGACTTAGCTTGTGAGGATTTGGACTTGAAGACTTGTTTTATTTGTTTTAGTCGTTTTATTTGAATAATGTAAACATTCAAGCCTAGGGCTTTATTTGTTTGAGTTAGAACTCATGAATTGTGTCCAAGTGTTGGCTTGGCAAGATGTAAGCCCGTAGGGCATTTATTTTGATGTTTTATTCATATTACTCTGATGATTTAAATAATAGTTTTCTTTTAAAATGCATGCCTTGTTTTATTAATGGGTTTTTTTGAGGGCGTTGTTTGTCTATTCCTTATCACTCATATCAACCGGTCTATCTTCCCAAGTAATGTCGAGTTCTTGTTGGTAGAGGACATCCTAACTTCGCATTACCATGCCGATCTTGTTTGGTTCCATCAAATTTCTCCAACCTCTAACTTTGCATTGGACATGATAGTCCTTCTTCCATAGCTACTTGAAGACTTGGATTGCCTTTGGTTGATGTGCCTTCAACCATTAGAACTCCTCTAACTCCGCATAAGCAAAATGGAAGCTTGAAAATGCCCAAAACACGGCGATTTCTACGCTTTTAAGAGTTTAACACAAAATTTGGATCCGAATTTCAAAAAATGGAGTCCACAGTTGTGTCCAGAATGGTCGATTTAGCTACACACAAGTTTTCCCTTGTAAAAAAAACCGAAAAATAGCTTGGAAATTGACTGAAAACTTTTTTAGGGAATATTCTATGAGAAGAAGGAATATTCTGTTAAAGAGAAGGAATAGTTCATCCAAAAGGGAATATACGGCTACTGATAATCGTGACATTGATGTGGCAGAATTTCTGATGTGGCAGACACATGGCACCGACTAGATTGTCCTTGTGCTGATGTGGTAGTGACATGTCGTTGATATGGTAGTGACATAGTGGTGACGTAACAGTGATGTGGCACTGACCTATCGATGACATGGCAATGACTGGTCTGCTAACTGAGCTATTGTGTCAGTTGTGGAATATTCTGACAGAATTTCTCATGCCATAGCTGGAATAGGGGCTGCTTGCTCGAGAAGACACGTAGGATACATGTTTGAGAGTTAACTTCAAGCACCAACTTTGACCAAAGCGTGAAGGAGCGTCCGATGTTCATTTGCCTCGATTTTTTCATTGTTGGACTTGTGAGTATGAGGGGATCAACTTGGTGTATTCAAAAGTTTGATTGGACAACTTTAGTTTATGAGGAGATTTGAAAAAACAAAGCTTTGGAGCCTTTTTCCCACAATTTGGGTGCTCTGATACTAGTTTGTAGTGCCCAGGGCTAGAAACAAACACTAAACAAGCAATCACACAAGAAAATAACAAGATTTATGTGGTTCGGCAAACAACTACATCTACGGGCACCGAATTTTACTAAACTGAGGAAGAAAATTATTACAAGAGAAATATTACACTCTCAACCTCACTCTTCTCAAAGACTTGATGCTCTTCACTTGCTTGGTTTTTCTCCCTCCTTGCATCTCTATTTGTACATGAGTTTTGGGGACAATTTGGGAACTTTGCCAAGGCAACTTGCTTGCAAGATTCAAGAATTACAACTTGACAACTTGCAAGTCTTCTATAATCTGAGCCAATCCATTGAGTCAACTCAATGAGCTAACTTAATTGAGCCAACTCAATACAACAAGGAAATGGCAGAAGAGAGAGGCAAGGCTAGCGATATAAACAATGCGGTAAATGTGGTATGGGTTATTATTAGTTAGGATTAGAATGTTGAAGATCAAGGTATAATAGGTATCTAATAGGTGTGAATTGAGCAAAACCAACCCCCCCCCCCCCCCAAAAAAAAAAAACAAAACAAAACAAACAAAACAAAACAAAAAAAATGTGCGAATATGAATTGAGTAATAGTGTAAACTTAAAGAAATGGTGATGTGCAAAACAAATAGAATTTTTCTACATAAACTCATTTTGAATATTGTATCAATGATATCTTCACAATTATGAGTTACAATGATGTGATTTTTTATTTAAAATAAAAAAGATGGAAAAAAAAAACTTCATCAATACATATATAATTCTACATAAAAACTCATTTTGTGTTGCATTATTCAATACAAAATTGTCAAATCAATGGAGACTCAATGTTGATACACATTATTAACGAAGCAGTTCTATTTATGAATGGCAATTTGACTCTAACTCGATGGAGACCTGCCTTGGACCTATTGAGGCGGTTTTTCCACCTCCACCCCAAAGGGTTTTGTGTGGTGTTGGTTTGTGAATCCCCGATCGATTTTCATGGCCCGTGTTAGTACAGATTATTAACGAAGCAGTCCTATTTAGGAATGACAATTTGACCAACCCGATGGAGACTCGCTTCGTTTGGACCTATTAAGGTAGTTTTTCTGCCTCCACCCCATAAGGTTGAGTGTGGTGTTGATTTGTGATTCTCGGTTGATTTTAGGGTTGGATTGGGTTTAACCGTCTATGAGGTGTAAAATAAAAGTATGAAGATTTGAACCCTAGACCTTGTGATATGATGGAAATGAACTTCAACCAACCAAGCTACTTCAAATTGATGATATATTTATTGAATTGATTTAGGAAAAATTACAAAAAAAAAAAAACCCAAGATTTATTTTGTTAAAAGGCTCAAATCCTGAGATTTTTTTTTTTTTTTTGTGTGTAATTTTTCCAATAATTTATATATATTAGTCTTCTCTTTATATTTTGCATATATATAAATCAACTTATTCTTGGTACAATAGTAGGAAAATCCTCTAGTATATGATCTACACAATTTTTAGTTTATTTAATTTATGTTTTCCTAGTGTGAAACTCTTTCAATTATTTGAAAATTATTTCTTTTAATCAATTTGTCCCTTTCAATCACTTTCTTCTCTTAATTTTTTATTTTTATACATATATTTTTTTGTAGAGATATGAAATGAAGCAAAGCAACATAATTTTGGTAGATAAAGAGAACGTGGTGGAGGTGTGCAGGGTGGGTGGCGATGTGCAAGGCGAGTGTGGTCTCATAAAAATGGTCACCATTGAGGATTGGGGATGGGGATGGAAAAAAAATAAAAATCTGGGATTGGAGACAGGGAGAGTAAAATTCACAAGGCCCCGTTCTGCCCCGTTGTCGTTCCCACTTCTATTTGTCCACGGCATAGCAGAATTACGTTATATGTAAGCCTTTGGATCAAAATTAACAAGAACAAATAGCATTTTTGATCTTTTACCACATAGAAGAAAATATACGTAATAGAACACTCCATATATTAATAACTGAACTATAACATCCATCAACCAAATGTTTAACACTCCATGTATTAAAACTGAACTATATCATTCATCAACCAAATGTTTGACACTCCATTTATTATCACTATGTATTAATTACTGAACTTTAACAGCCATTAACTAGCTGTTTGACACACGAACTGCTCAAGACTTAAACCAACAAGAAAACTAAATGTCACCAGGCGGCTATAGCATAAGGACTTCCATGATTTCATTTGGATGAGAAACCTCTTAAATATTGTCACCTTAAACTTTTGTAGAAACTTCAATACATTGCTCAACCACTTCTTCTATCACTTCAGTTTGCCACTTCTCCTCTACAGTATGAAGCCCTTGTTCCTTGACTTTCTTTCCGTTCTTGTATATTGCATAAAGTATCATTTGGGGAACACCCAAAAAGAACCCTATGACATTGGGAATCTGTTAACGGAAAAATAAATAATTTTTAGTAGCTTAGGAGAAAGTAATTAAAACAAGAAGATGATTGAGTTTATCTCTAATATATACTTACAGAAATATTCAAATCTTTTCTTAGAATTCCGTAGAAAAACCACATGATTGCACTGAGTGTGAGGGATAGGGATAGATAAAATGGCATGAATTCCACACTTTTTGTTCGTATAACTTGCCTCTGAACAACAATAATAGAAAGAATTATGAATACGATAATGTAAAAATTAAGAAAAGAGCAAATAATATTGATCATGGATGAGAATATGAGGTGTAAATACCATTATGTTGAGAGGTGCAGCGAACACACAAACAGAAAAGACTAAACAAAACCAGCCAACAATGTGGAGACGAGTTTGACCTTTTGTGAGAAAATTAGTTAGGATAAAGATTAGGCCGAACCAGCCAATTCCCAACAGAAGTAGTGAAACAGCCCTGACCTACATATAGCAAATTAATAAGTAGTTAGAGACTTATAAACAAAATTTGAATGTGTAGGAAAAATTGACTTGATTTTCTTAGTTTCATACCTTCTTAGGTGCATAAAATAGATGAACACCTATATAAAAAGATTCTATGAGGCATCCAAAGCTATTAATCGTGATCAAAAGGGTTTCATTTGAGTTGAGAAGTGCATAATACATCCATAAGGCCGCACTGAACAAGCCAACAACGTAGGGAAGTGACTGGAAGCCTTCGCTTGATTTTTTCTTGTAAATTTTGTAAAACGTTGGGCTATAATAAATATTAAAAAGGGTATATCAATGATTAAACATGGCTTAAACAAATTGAAGTTGTATGCTTGTTGAACAATTAACAACAAATTAAATACTTACATAGGTGAAAAATACACCAAGATGGATACAATGTTGCCTGCAAATCAATAGAAAAAGAAAGAAAGAAAAAAAAATTAGATTTGGCCATAGCATTGAGCTTTCCTTCCATTGTTTTTATTCAAATTATCAGTAATCATATATAATATAATTTATATATATATATATATATATATATATTCTTATATTTTGTAATAAAACACTTATTATTGTCAGGGGTAGCACTTGTTCAAATCAAGTGATAACCCCAATTCTCTCTAGGTTTTAATAAAAGACCCAAATTTTCTAGAAGTTTACATAAAGGCCCCTATTTAGTACATGTTTTAGCCTACCTAATAACCAAAGAGTAGAATATTAAAAGAGTGAATAATTGGAAAAATAATTTCAAATTAACGTAGATATTTGTCACTTGCACAAATCTAGTATATAAACCACTTGTAATTTTCACAATTTCTAAAATTATTTTCCAGGTTCCCACTTTTTATTTTGTTTTTTTGTCTATATATATATAAAATAGAGATAGTTCTTACAATAAGCAAAAAATCACATGACACTCACACACACACTAATCAATTTTGTAAAAGGCCCAACAAAAAATTGATGATAATTTCAAAAGCCAAAGGGATATTACAAAAATAAATAAATTTTGGACTAACTCTCACACCTAGAATTGTTTAGTTTTAAAAAAATTTATTAAGAAAAAGAAAAATTACCCTAAAAAAAAAATATAAGTAAAAATAAATCAAGGTTTGACTATTGTAACAAAATAAATCCTGAATTTTTTATTTTGTCAATTTAAATCCAAAACTTTTGATTTGTTTTCAATCTAAACCATTTGCCTATTTTTGTTAAGTAAAATCGATAGAAAAATGAGTATTTTAATTATTAAATTTAATGAGAAATGATATTTTTGATATTTTATGTATATTTATATTAAGTTTAATAATTAAAACACTATTTTTCTATCAGTTTTACTTAACAAAACTAGGCGAATGATTTAAATTGAAAAAGAATCAAAAGATTAGAAGTTAAATTAATAAAATAAAAAATTCAGGGTTTATTTTGTTAAAAGGCTCAATTTTTTTTTTTTATTTTTGTTTTGTTGTAATTGTCAATAATAAAAATAGTAAAGATCTATAATTTTTCCAAGACCCCAATTTTTATTCTCTTTTATTCTCAGTAAAATTATAAATTCTCCTTATCTTAAGGCTCATCACCAATAGAAGAACTTTTTATCTAAAAAAACTTACAAATAAATTTAAGAAAATTGGGAAAATTACAATATATATATACAGTTTTGTGCTTTGTAACAAAATAAATTATGAGTTTTTAATTTTACCAATTTAAATTCTAAACTTTTGATTTGTTGTTAATCTAAACAATTTGCCTATTTTCGTTAAATAAAATTGATGGATAAATGAGTATTTAGTCATTAACTCAATAAAAAAGATATTTTAGACATTTTATGTACATCCAAATTTAGTTTAACAATTGAAATACTCTTTTTGGTCGATTTTATTTAACGAAAATAGATGAATGATTTAATTTAAAAGCAAATCAAAATATTAGAATTTAAATTGATAAAATTAAAAACTCAAAATTTATTTTATTAGAACCCAAACTTTGGATTTTTTTTTTTTTTTGTAATTATCCAAAAATAAAAATAAAAATAATCCAACAGTTGGCAAAATAAAATCATACTTCACATTGTTCATTCATAGTCCCTCAATAATAAATAATGCATAACACATTTGTTGACAAATCTCGAGTACGAATTTTTTTTTTTTTTTTTAATATAAAATACGAACGAAATAAAAATTCTCATTGTCTAAACGCCCCCACTAGTATCGGCGGCAAGAATACATATGTAAAGTAAAATGAAATTCAATAATAAATTTCATAATGTGAATATGGTAAATATTAATTAAATTAATATTTAATAAAAAGTCCGATTTATAAATACTAGTATTTTAATATTAATATTTAATATTTTTGAGATTTTGCTTTACGGCCCCACTATTACTGGGTAGGTCCATTTTATTATTCTCATAATTTCACAAATATTATCATTTTTGTTATGAATATATATGTTCATACATAATTTAAAACAAGAATAATATTACAAGGATAATCTTACAATTACAAACCACCGACATTTTTTAATTTCAATATATATATATCTATGACACATCATAGACATTTTTAAACTCAGTTAACTCAGTAAATATATACAATTTTTTCCCTTTTTAGCTCGTTAAAACAGAAAATAAAAAAAGAGAGGTTACGCTTCAATTATTCTTCTAATCTACTCTTCTCTTGAATGTTTATATTTCACTTCATTTGATTTGAACAAGCAGTTGAACTCCTTATAAAATAATACTATAAACTCATAAAGTTTTTTAAAAACTTATCTAGAAAAGTGAATTAATGGACCAAATTTATTATAGGTGTGACCCACATCTCATTATCTTTAAATTTATACCGTACACTTACTTTTCGAGGTAAAATCAAAATATATTTTTATGGTACATAGCATTTTTTTTATCGTTTTATATGCATAGCGACAACGAACAAACAACAGATCTCATAATTCATTTCTGAGTATTGGTAGAAATCATAGTTGTCATTCTCGTACCTTACAGACCGGTACGTACTATACTAGAAAGAAAACTAAATACAAATAGACCAATATCGTTCTAGTCAACTTCCTAGTTAGTATGGGCAATTCCGTAAATAGCGAACAATACTGATCGGAAAATGTAATTCCAACAGAATTAAATGGTATGGAAGCAAAAGTGAATTTCTGAATTTATTGTTTTATTAAATATATATTGTTAAATATATTATATGATATATGTTATTTTCCTAAGAAAACAAAACGGTACAATTTTGGATGGTTAAAGTATGTGCTATTATATAGTATTTTTAATACATATATAATATTTTTGCAATAAATCTGAAATCGTACCCAAAAACACAATGGTACCGGTAGGTACTGTACTAATTGCAAAACCAGTACTTTGTTTGATACGGGATTAACAATAACTTTGGTAGAAAAATGTGTTGTTCATCTCGATCTAAAGTTGTTTAAGAATTTGTTATTGCTTGGATTGTCTTAGGGTTTCCATTTTTATCACAAATCCAGTGAAGATGTAAATATATGATGTTTAAACATGTGTTACTACTTAGGCTGGTTTAGGGTTTCATTTTTATCACAAACCCAGCGAAAATGGCAAACAACCATGAACAATTATGCTTTCAAAACTCAAAATTATATAATGCTAATATGATGTTTAAACATGTGTTACTACTTAGGCTGGTTTAGGGTTTCATTTTTATCACAAACCCAGCGAAAATGGCAAACAACCATGAACAATTATGCTTTCAAAACTCAAAATTATATCATGCTAAGACAAGGATATGTGGTGCTTTAATTTAATTTTTGTTAGTTAAAACTAGTGAGACACATTATTTTTATATTGATTGTTAGAAGAAACACATGGTATGTATTAGAATGATATATGATTTTGTTGGGGGGTAAAATAAAAGCTGTGAAGCACGTGTATGGGTATTGGTATCGGTACGATATAGGTATGTCAATATAATAAAATTTTTAAAAAAAGTACGGACACAATTGGGTATACGTTTCTAAAAAAATATTTATTTCTAATTTAGAATAATGCAAAAATTAGTTAAATGATTTAGTTTGTTATGATCTAACTTACAATTCATATTTAATGCCAAAAGTAAAAATATAAAATAAAATTAAATATCATATTATTAAAGAACTTACAAATACCATATTATATTATTAAAATATCATTTTATTCTCTCTTGACCATTGTCTTTGCATTTGACTTCTCGTTTCATATTTCATCCTAGTTGAGATATGGCTTGAAACTATAATGCTTTTGTCTTAGCCTTTTGGGCCTTCTTGATGTAATCTTTTTGTACATCTTGTACTTTTATTTTACATCAATAAATCTTCTTTTTGCCGATCAAAAAAAAAAAATCCTTACCAATCATAACTTAATTTTAAAATCATACTACGTATAATAATAAAAAAGTCTAATGAAATTAATTTTAGTTCTTTATTAAAAGAAAATACTATTTCGACTGAGGTATGGTTGCGGTACAACAAAATTTAAGAAAAAAAATTTGAGTACGTATTTCATGTACTCGGCATATATTCAGAAGTACCTATGCTTCATAGAATAAAAGTTTTATTGCTGTAAAAAAAGAGAATTAATACAAAGTAATTAATCAAAAATAAAAAGGCATGGCAAATGAATCCATGCGTAAAAAAACCAAATCCTTACTAGTTGGCATACTCCAAGTAGATTTTCTGCATCACCCAAACTAAAGACACATGATGACAAACAGAAAGATCTCTTTCTTCAAACTATACCCACTTAGATAATGTAGACAAGTATCAAAATTTCAAAGCTAAGGTGAAAGCTCCAAACTTACCAAGTATTCCAAATGTCAACTCTAAGCTTGAGGCCATGTTCGTCCACTGCAAATTGCCAAACTTCTCTCTGTTTGTTCACAGCTTTTGTGGGGAAGATAAAGCTTTGTGGATGTTAATTACCAAGTAGTGTAGGTTTTATAGTGATCAAGGAAAGAAATAAATCAATGTCGTAAACAAGTATGTCAATTCCATTGACCAGCGAGACAGAGAGAAGCTATGGATTATGGAATACCCCATTTGGCATCCATTGTTTTTATCAGGAAAAAAGGTGAGTGCAAAAAATATCAAACTAAGGGGTTGTTTGGGGTGTTTTAAATAAGTGTACTTTTTGTCTTTTTGGATTAAAAAATTGAGGTTGAAAATATGGATGTTTGGATTAATTTTTTGACTTTTTATAAAAAAAAATGTGTAATAAAAAATTGTAAAAATTGATTTGTAGGGAAAAATTCGAATTGAGAGTTGTGCAGCCGTAATTATTGACTTTTAGTGAATAGTGTTAACTTTTTAACTTTTTGAATAATTTTTTAACATTTTGACTTTTTTACAAGTTTCCAAATTTAACCTAAATAAAATCATCTCAGGGGTGTTTTGGGAAGATGGTTATAATCTGATTTTTGGTGAAAAGCTGATTATAAGCAGATTATAATCAGCTTTTCTGTGAGAGAAGAGGAGATAAAAAATCTAAAAATTTGATTTTTTATCTCTTCCCAAAACACCCCTCAATTAAATTGACACCAAAATATAAATATAATCATTTACTAACACTACACCAAGTTGGTGAAAAACCAAACCAGCCTAAGCATAAGTAACCTCATTTGCCTTCCGTGATGGAAAGGGCTCAAAACCGAAGGAACTGTTTTCACTTTATGTGCAGTTAGACAATTTTAAAACAACTAAATAAAAAAGAAAGAAAAAGATATATTTAAACAACATAGTATAAAGTGATTTTTTATTTTTATTTATTTATTTATTTTACTGAAGAATTCCCGTATAATTGAATTATACCACTAGTAAAGAATTGCATCATTAGTTGACACCTTGCTAGCTAACTACAAGTGTTCATGGGATTGCTTGTGTCCATTCAAGCTTGATGGTGCCAACCTAATAAGGATGCTGATGCTGTCATGACTACATCGTGTTTTCACTTTATTTTTTCATTAATAAAATTTTCTTTTACTCATTAAAAAAAAATTATATAATTTACTAAATCTAGAAAAAATTTACACCTCAGTGTATGGTCACAAAATAAATTTTAAATAATGATAAAGCTTACCAACTTCAATAATTGAAGTTATAAGCTTTTCCACCACTTAGTAGTTTTTTTTTTTTTTACAATTGATTCATAATTTTCTCTTAAATTTAAAGTCAACGTGATATAGATTAAATTTAAAATAAATGTGGTTAGTTTTGTGAATACTTTTTTTTTTTTTTCCTTCTTTTCTCTCTCTCTCTTCATATTCCAGAAAATAATCAAACTTTTTATCTAAGTAACCTGCATAATTTAGCAAACTAAACCAACTTTTTAAAATATACAAGCTCAAAATGCAACTTCATCTTGAAAATGTAATTTTATATTGACATAATTTGCTGGTGTGTAGATGTGACTCATATCAATATGAGATCGCATTTTTAGTATGCGATTTCATCATGAAATTGAATTTTAAACCTGATTTTTAAAAGTCAGCTAGCTTGATAAATAGTTTGAAAAGTTAGGATTACAAAAATAGTTGGATTTTTTTGGAATATTCACCCCAAAAAAAAAAAAAAAAAAATCACAAATTCTATGCATAAGCAATTTTCTTTCGAGAAATTTGGATCTCCACCTTGGGATTTCGTTTTCTTTTAAAGTGTGAAACGATGGAGTACACTATGGGCATATTTGATTGGGTGGATTAGAGCATGGGATTGAGATTATTAATCCGTGGGCCCAATTATCCTATGTTTGTTTTAACATTTTGGTGTAGGATTATTAATCCAATGGATAATTAATCCAACAAATTTGTAGAATTATTAGTAATGGAGTAGGGGTGGGATTATTAATCCAATAGATATTAATCCAATTGGACAGTGAATACCACACTAATTTAATAAGATTATTAATACTTCACTATTAATCTTGTGAATCAAACATGACCTACAAGTGCAGTGCAAAAACAGTTATGTTTGTCACAACTTTGAGTAGTTCGGCGGGATTGGGGGAGGTTTTCTTCTTCTTCCAAAATTTATCAACCTGTGTGCTCTTTGTCTTGGGTGAGTTCATGAATAACACTAACAGAACACTCAAAAAACACATTTTGCAGTAGTTTCATACATAAAGCGACTTCATCACCTCAAGAAAAAAACCAAAATCACTTCCATGTCAAATACTGAGATTTCATAACAAAAAGGTGCTTTGACTAGTAGGCGGGTGTATCATGAGTGTTTTTTTTTTTTTTCTTTTTTTTTTAATGATCTGAACCGTAAATATTGTACGATTTGTCGAGCATATTATTTATAAAAAAATTTAGGTTAACTGGGCATACCTAACTCCACAATCAACACTAATCGGTTTAACAAAAATTATCAAAATTATACCAACCGTTTAATTTTTTTAAACAATTGTTGTTTGTTATGGGGTTATAGGTGTCTAATTGATCTGATTTTTTTAATGTATGATTTACTCGAAAAACTTTATAATATGAACGATTCAGATCATAAAAATACACTCTAGACAGTGGTAGAGCCACAGCAGGCCTACGAGGGTCACGTGCCCCCCTCAGCTTTGAAATTTTTTTTTTTTTTTTTTTTTGTTGCATTATTCGCACACAATATGTAGTTTATTTAGTACTCTTGGAACGTCAAATGTTATTTATGTGGTGGTCTAAATCAATAATATGGTGTCAAATTTTATGAATAGAACATAATAACTCATTATTGTTAGGTAATTATAAGATAATAGGTGAATTACTTAGCGTGATTTGCGATTTCTTATATCCAAAGTACCACGCCATCAACACCACATAATATTATGAAATTATCTAATAATTTCTATTCAAAACACATTTTTATAATCAATACTGTAACTCTAATATTTTTCTATCAAATAAAAATTATAAAAATTTTATAATGATTTGTGCTATTAATGATTTGCTTCTATTTTCTAAAATTAAGAATTTTAATTTGTAATTTTTTGTGTGCTAAAATTGCATACTTACATTACTATTGTGTCCAAGTTATTCCACATTATTATAGAATTTTGATTAGTTACTATTAATAATAAATAATTAAATTTTTATACTTAAATTTAGTTCATAAAATTATTATTATTTTATTATTGATCATCCAAAAAAATAAAATTATAAAATACCCCCTCTACGTCAATTTCTTGACTCCGCCACTATGGGGTTGTTTGGGATGTCCTAAATAAGTATACTTTTTGTCTTTTTTGGACTAAAAAATTAAGGAAGAAAATATAGATGTTTGAGTTAACTTTTTGACTTTTTATAAAAAATGTGTAATAAAAAATTGTAAAAATTGGTTTGTAGGAGAAAATTAGAATTGGGAGTTGTGCAGCCGTAATTGTTAACTTTTTGTGAATAGTATTAACTTTTTAACTTTTTGAGTAACTTTTTGACTTTTCCTAGACATGCCAAACTTGACCTAAGTCTAGACATGCCCAACGGACTTCTCATACCACGCGTGTTGTGCCATAATTCTCTTTATGCTGTGCCATAATTCCCTTTATGATGTGCCACACGTGTTGTTTGAATTTCTTCGACACTGTAACCGCATAATATGGAGTAAACGGTACATAAATAAATAAATTTATATGAAATTATGTGATAAATTCATTTTATTAGATGACTTCTTATTAACAAAATGTCACCATTCCATCATATCATTCTAATAATTTCTTTCTTTCATACATAATATGTACACAATTTATGTTTACAAATCATTTTTAATATAATTACCTAAGTCTTATTTAGTGAGGCTGTGTTAGGGTAGGTCACATGTAAAAAAATTTATTCCGGGATTTTTTTTTTTTTTTTAATGCTTTTATTATTAGATGATTTTGCCTTCAATTAAAAAGGAAAAGAAGCCGGACATGTGCTCATGCAAAAACTTGATGTTATGAAAATTTTTTGTCTTTTTTGTATTTTATAATTTAAAATGTCATAATTTTCATATTATATATATGTTTGTTATAAAATTTATATTTTTGGAATATACTCCTCGAGATCAAACAAATAATACAAATATTGAATGTAAAATCATATAAAAATAAAAGAATAATTTGTTGGCGAAACTGTATGGAACATTCCCGTTTGACTATAACAATTTACACTTTTGACGACCAAATTTGGCGACTAAAAGAAATTTAATAGCCAAAAGTGTAATTTTTAGCGACTAAAAATTATATTGGTCAGCATTGGTTTAGGATTTAGCTACAAAATTTTTTTAGTCGAGGTATATTAGCTATTGGCGACTAAAAAAAAAAATTAGTCACCAAACGTACCATAATTGGCAACTAAAAATAATAATAGTCGGCGTTAGTCTAGTTTTTAGGCTACTGAGATTTGTTTTAGTCGTGATATACTAATTTTTGTCGACCAAAAGAAATTTAGTCGTCAAATAACAACCATAATTTTATTGTTACTCTTTGGTGACCAAAAAATTAGTCCGCAAATATGCAGTTTTGGAGACAAATAGATTTAGTCGTAATATACAAAACTTTTTTGACGAAAACAAAATTAGTCGGCAAATTATTACTTTTGGCAACTAAAATTTTGGTCGTGGTTAGTTAAGTGTTTGGCTACTAAATAAATTAGTCGTTATAAATTAACCTTTGTCAACAAACAATGAATTTAGTCAGCAAAGGTATATGAAATTTAAGTGGGAAACAATTCAGATTGGTGCCCAAGTTATTCTTAGCAATTTCGGAATACAAACAGGGGATCCTCTCTCTCTCTCTCTCTCTCTCTCTCTCTCTCTCTCTCACACACACACACACACAATCAATCACCACCAAACCTCACCTCACCTCACCGCGGTCGCTCACAATACGTCGCACATCACCACCACGACCACCATCACTGCAAATCACCATTGTCACTACGTTGCTATTTTTATCTTTGTTTTTTTATCTTTGTTTTGCCTTGTTTGTTGGCTTCTCACCAACTAGGAGGTTGGAGCTTCTTCTAGCTCCAAGCTCCTCTTTATTGATGTAATTCGGTTGTTTTTTCATCAATAAAGTTTTTCTTTGCCGATCAAAAAAAAAAACAATACATACAAGTTTGGGGTCTCTCTCTCTCTCTCTCTCTCCCTCTCCCCCCCCCCTCTTTCTCTATTTCCCAATTTCTCACTATTGCTCTAGGGTTTGCATGATTTATTCAATTTAATTTCCTATTTAGCTTGTTTTTAGTTTAATTTCTTCAAATTGCAATAAACACATACATGATTCTCTCTCTCTCTCTATATATATGCTTTTCTTAATTATGATCCACAGAAGCCGTGGTTGATTGGGTTCACCGATCATTTTAGGTTTCTCAAAGGTCTTTGCTTCTTGGTTTCAATTCTTCAAGCTCGTGAGTCGAAAACTTCGATTTTTCTTTATGGGTTTTGTGATCTTTATTTATCTTTCTTCTGATTTTTGGGTTTTCTTATTCATCAAGTGAAGTTTTTGGGTTGTTTAACTCATTAAGTTTTCTTGTACATGAACTCATATATTTCTTTTGTAAAATTTCTTCTTAAAGTAGTCTCTTTGTGGTTCATTATTTGAAATAATTGAATTTTTTTTCTTCTTTTAATTAGTTTAATTGTATAAAAGCCCTAGGGATTGGTTGGAGCACTTCATTAAAATTTTAGTGATGTTTGTGTGAAAACTTTGGTGACGTTATTGGGTTGTGACTTGCGTTTGTTTCTGCTAAAATTTTGATGCACCAAGTTATTTTTGGATTACTTTTTTAAGATTATAAAAGTTGGGTTTTGATTTTAAGAAATAAGGCGGTAAGTGGTGCTAAACACGTTATGGAGCTACCTATTAATGTGAAAATTAGTTGGGGTAGCCTTCCTTGATAAGTCTTTTATGTTTGGCTGAATTGGTAGTAAGTATCATAGTATTATGACCTGATTAATTAAAGGAGTTAAATCTTAGTTCTCATTTTGATTAGGTTGTTAAGTGATTGGGGGTGTAACAATCTTGTGGTTGGGAGTAAGAGGTTGACTTTAGTTCTTCATTGCCTTTCATTAATTTCTTATGCTAAGGTAGTTGACAATGAGTGCAAGTAATTATAATTTTCAAGTAAGAAATTCTTTCTTAACGGTTAACTTAGAGGCTTGGTCTTGGTTTTTGTGCACCGTGGGTGTGGGGAGATTTTGGATCACTTGTGTGTTAATCTAGAATAGTCATTGAGGTCATCCTTGTGTAGTCTGGATTTTGAGGTAATGATGGGTCGTTGAACACACCAAATTTAAACACTAAACTACACCAAATTCTTTTAGAATAATGGCAAGTCTAGGTATCGATTCACAGGGACAATTGTGAAATTAAACTAATTTAATTGATAAATTCCTAAATTAATTTTGATGAAAAGAATGATTGATCATAACCTAATTTAGTAACGAATAAATTAAACTAAATAATTAAATTATCAATTATAACTGACAGTGGATTTACTGAATTGGGGGAAAAACTAGGGTAAAGAGTCCACCACTAGTCACGTAATTAGGGTTTCCAATTGAAATCAATTATGTTATGGTTCGAACGGAATAATGCTTTGCAACTACAAGTTCAAAGCATTTAACAAGAAAATCATCACATTCAATGTACGAGTACGAACCATCTCAAGTAGTACGAACTGTCCACTCTAAACTAGGGTAGTGACACGACTTGTCCCTCATAGTATGATTCGTCTCATACCTTGAATGTGAAATAATAGAAAACTCATGTATAGAAGACATTCAACAATCACAGAAAGCCGAATACTTGAAGAGATAATGAAAATTATATATAAAGAATTTCTAAAACACCATACAATTGTTCAAACCTTTACATAATTGAAAATAAAAAAGAAAACAAAATAATTACATGGCTAGGGTTTCATCAAAACCCTAGAAAATGAGACTAGCCACTCATAGAGGAGTGGAAGGAGGTCGATGGAGAAGAAGCCTCCACGAGAGACATGCTTAAAGCTTCAATTCCTTTCTCTTTTTGAACCCTAGCCCCCATTTCTTGACAAAACAACTTCAGAACCCTATTTCAGCCTTTTCCTTCCTTTTTATACTTCTAATCTCTTCCAAACAGGTTTAAAACGTTGGACACATTTTTCCAGAAAAAGTCAACGCACGTGCGGGAAAGTCAACTCTCCCCAAATTTTGTCTTTTTGCCCATTTTATGCTCCGACTATGTACAACCTGATTGACATTCAACACACATAAAGTATACAGCTTGACCAGCAAGTGAAGTTAAAAGATTCTAATTAACGGCCTCAATGATGTATATTTTGACCTTAATCACATCCCCCAACTTACTACTTGCTAGTCCTCAAGCAAGTAATAAAAATCAAATCAAATCAAACAAAATCTAGCCAGTTCCTCTTTCGTGGGAAAACGGTTGCATTTAGCATATGCAACAAGCCTTTAAACCACAAAGTTACCCCAAGTGGACGAGTAAAGTCTCGTGAGGGTTTCCAGAAATGATACCCACAAACATTTACATATTCATGTATGCCCAACAATTAACCACACTACTCTACCTAACAATCAACTTATGTGCCACTACAGTGTGATATTAAACGATAATGAGTCATTAAAGGCACAGTGGACAAACATGAAGGAACCTATTGAGTCAAAACCACAATTCAGTTAATACGAAAGTAAAGTCCCTTGTACTTGCGCATGCTAGTAGACAAATCATCAATACCCTTGGTGTAAAGTGCAATCTCCATATTAGTTAACTATCCACTATAATAGCCCAGTGTATCTCATAATAACACCCAACATATACAGAAAAACTAACCTGTTGCAGCCAAGATTCTCAAAATTGTTTTTTTCTTCTTTTTTTTATTTTATTTTAAGATAACTGTGCAATGCCCTGATCCATTAAGCTTTCTAATCAACCCATGTAGCAAATATTAGGCCAATGACTCCCAAACCAGATGGTTTTAGGGCACTAGGTGTAGAGACACCCCTACGGGCTTAATAACTCAAGTTGAAAAGGCTACGAATCCGAACAAGTCATTCTCCTTATTTTTTCCTTAACTGTGCAATGTCTAAGTTCCTTAAGCTTTCTAATTAACCCATGTAGCAAGTATTGGGCCAATGACTCCCAAACCAAACGGTTTTAGGGCACTAGGTATAAAGACACCCCTACGGGCTTAATAACTCGAGTTAAAAAGGTTACAAACCCAAACAAGTCAAGTGTTTTTTTTTTTTTGGCTCCTCATTTATTCTTCTCTGTAACCCTAACTATTATCAATGATGTACACCAAGGATTATAAAAAAGAGGTCACGCCTATGAGAGTGTGTTCATGTGAATTAAGGCATACTTATGATAAGTGTACTAATACCACAAGCACAAACGACTCCCCCAGTGCAAACATCACATGCAAGTATCTAGCCAATAAATCCTTTTCATACAAGTCTACTATGCTCCCTAATTAACATATACAAATATCATCACCCTACTAGCAACAAGTCACATCAAGTGAAGTAATGCAATCAAGTGAAACAGGTATAAGCATGAATGATGTACGCCAAATAGGAATGCACAAAAGAAAATACAACCCTCATCCCCCAACTTGAATATGACATTGTCCTCAATGGAAAAGTAAAGAGAAATGAGAAAAGATTACCAAAGATTATAGGTGCACATCTAGGTAGACATATAGGAACACACACACACTCAACTATTTTTTTTTTTTTTTTTTGAAGAAATTAAAAAAATAACTGAAAAGAAATAAAAATAAAAAAGATAAAGCAATATACAGTGGGTACTACGGGGAAGCCGGTGATGGTGGTGGCGGGAAATGCTGGGCAAACAAGGCTTGCATCAAAGAGCGCGTCTCAAAGGCTTCATCCTGAACCCGTTGCTGGATGTCGAGCTGGCGGGCGTGTATCTGGTCGAAGGTCGCCTGAGAATAGTCTTGATGCGCCTGAAAATCCGTGCGCAACTCCATGAGACTCTGATGGTGGTCATGAAGAGTACTGTGGACCTGATCCACAGAGTGCTGAAGCTATAAGTACTCCTCGCGAGTCATGTAGAGTGGGTCCCCTTGGGGAGGCACGGAGGGAACATGATGAGGTGGATGGTCGTGTACGGGGTCCTGGGCCTCATCAATTAGGGCACCAACCTGCTGCGGGATGCGAGATATGCTATGCTGCCATTCCCGCTGGCCGAAAGTCGGATACCCTCTATCAATCTCCTCATTCTCAGCAATGGGGAGGCCGTTCAGCTCAAACACAAGTGTCAACAAATTGGCAAATGACAGTGGCCAAGTCAGGTTCTGCATAGGTTCAGGCCGAACGGCCTCTCATAGAAATTTCCACAAATGCATCCAGATGATATGCTCAAGCGGGACCTGATAGCCATGCTGATAACCGTGTAAAACCCGAACAAACTCCAAACGGCGCTCAGCTCTATGTCCAAGTAGAAGGACATTCTTATGGACCACAGAATCAATGAATAGCAAGCGGCTAGGTAGCTTGCTCCGCCGCAAGCATGCGAAACTGGGGTCACCGTGGGCCCCCGGGAAGTATTACTGGATGAGGCTATGTATGGGTTGTCGATCCTCAACTTCCGGGAAGGGCTGATAGTCTAGCATGGCGAAAAACCCTAACGCGTCAGCAATCATGGCTACGGTGATGCTGATGAGATGGCTATCAATCGTAGACAGCAGCCCAGGCTCGGTGAGTGACTCACGTAGGTTCTGGTAGAAGAGTCGTACCAGACAAGGATAAGTGGGCGCTGTCACAGTGCAAATGCCCAACTGTTGCCGGAGTTGGAGCTGCTCAACGGCCCAAGAAGTGGCCAGGTTATGCCGAAAATATGAAACGTTGAATTGGGTGAGCTTGTGAAGAGGGTGTGAAGCCCACTCCGGCCGTGGCAAGTCACCCAGTGGTGGTGGCGAGGATGGTGGTGACGGTGGCGGTGGTGGCGCCAAAAAGGTGGAACCTCTGGCCTTTTTGGAGGCCCGAACCGATATACGTCGACTCATATCCTGCACACACCAAAAGCAAATAGACACAAACCCGTGGAACCAATCATGAGAATAAAGTAAAATATGAAAGCACAAGTTTGCCCATCAATAAACCACATGCAATTCGCAGTTTAAATATATATAAACTAAAAGAAATAAACTAAACACTGACTAAATAATGAAAGACTAAAGAACTAATGACTAAAAAATTAAACTAATAGAACTAAACTATTTAAACAACCTAAACTATCAAGTAGAAAATGAATGAAGAAAATAAAATAACATAAACTAAAATAAAATAAACTATAAATGAAACTAAACTATAAAATAAACTAAACTAAATAATAAAATAAACCAAACTAAACTTTTTTTTTTTATTTTGATTTTTGATTTTTGATTTTTTTATTTGTTTATTTGTTTATTTTTATTTTTATTGTTCTAAGTTAGTAAAAGAGAAGAGAATAAAATAAAATAAAATAAAATTTAGAAAATAAAAATAAAAACTAAACTACTTAACAATTAAATGAACAATTTCATCATAAAATAAAAATAAAAAAAAATCACTAACTAAACAAGTAAAATAAAAATAAAAATAAAAACAACAAACTACTAACTAATGAAACTAACGAGAATCACTACTAAACAATTTAAACTAAACATATATAGTAAATAAAAAAAAAACTAAATTATTATTATTATTAGTAGTTTTTTTTTTTTTTTGGGACCGCACGTGCGCCGGAGAGGGCCGCACGTGTGGCTCTTATCTTCTTCCTACGCAGATTTTTTTTTTTTTTGTTAAGATGAACAAACTAAATAAACATGGTTAAGTTAGTATACTACATTGTGAAATAAACATGCCTAAATAAATAAAATAAAATAATAGAAAGAAGAAACAAGTAACAACAAACATGGCTAAGCAGTATACTAAAAAAAAATTCCCTTTTTTTTTTGGTATGAAACAAAGATAAAAAAAAATAAAAATAAAATCACAACTCTACTTTTCTCCTCCTATGCCCACAAATCTAAACAAAAAGTAAATTTTACCTTGGAAAAGGAGAGAAAAAAAGAAAAAGAATGGAGATTCGCCGGAAAAAATGGTGGTCGCCGGAGATTCGCCGGACAGAGAGGGAAGTGATGCCGGCGGTGAGATGATGGTGGTGAGGAAGAAGAAAGAAAGAAGAAGGGAAGAAGAAAAGGAAGAAGAAGAAGGTGAGGAAGAAGAAAGAAGAAGAAAAGGGAAGAAGAAGATGGTGGATTTGTGGGGTTGAGAGAGAGAGAGAGAGAGAGATATGATGAGAGGTAGAGAGAGAGAGAGAGAGAGAGAGAGAAATCTGAGAGTGATTAGGAGAGAGAGGATTAGTTGTTGATAAGGTTTTTTTTTTTTTTACGAAAATAGAAAATAAAAATAAATAAATAAATAAATAAACTACAAATTTTTTCTTTTAGATATATATATAAATTTTTTTATAAATAAAATAATTGTATATTTATTTATTTATTTTTAAAATTTATTTATGTATTTATTTAAAATTTATTTACTTATTTATTTATTTTGAAATAATTAAATACATTAAAAATGAAATTAAAAATAATAAAAATAGAAGAAAACAAAACAAAACAAAACAAATATTTTTTTTTTTCGAAAATTTCCGCACGTGCAGAAGTGTACGCTGCACGTGTGGCAGTACACCCCGCACTAACCCCCGCACCTACTTTTAAAGCAGTATGCAAAAACCAAAATCACAAATTTCCCACACGTGCGGGGTCCAAGTCGCACGTGCAGCGATTTTTTTTTTCGCGTTTTTTTTTTGGATCATCGTTCTGCACATGCGGGAGTCAAACCGCACGTGCGGCTTGGTTAGCAATGGACCCTCCACACTTGCTTTTAAACCAGTGTGCAACTTTTGATTTCACACATTTTGCCGCACGTGCGTGAACAGTGCCGCACGTGTAGGATTTTTTTTTTTACAAAGTTCTAAGCATTTTGAATGTGGTTGAATACTTGATTTCCCATAAACCACAAAGCAGAAATCAAGGTCTTACCTAGGCTAGGGAGGGTCCCTTCCACCCACACGCATGCAATGACATTTTTCTGCTACATTGCAACAGCATAGTTTAACAAAA
Organism: Camellia japonica; assembly: GCA_030407325.1. Lineage (NCBI taxonomy): Eukaryota > Viridiplantae > Streptophyta > Magnoliopsida > Ericales > Theaceae > Camellia > Camellia japonica. The sequence continues at coordinate 71,981,702 of JAPPVO010000010.1, read as the reverse complement.
ACAAGAAGCACTCGCAAGCGTACATGCTTCAAGAAAATGGAAAACTAACTCCCACCACCTAACAAAAGGCACCAGAGTTATGGCATAAAATTGTCACTTCAGAATCCCCCAGGTAAAAAAACCCAGCATAGTTATAGCCTTCGGGCTACTAACAAAAACAACAATTAACAAATAACATTTTTTATTTATTTTTATTTTTTTATTTTAGTAAACTATATATAATATATATATATATATATATATATCTCTATATTTACAAAGATTAAAGAAAAGAAAATAAAAACTAAGTACAGCCCAAAGTATACTTAACCATTTCTACCTTCAATTGACATCCGAAAAAAATATAGCATTTTAGAAAATATCGGAATGCCTACTAAAGATATAATCTTCACGCGAAAACCACGGGTACTACTTTTCTCCCTAACTATGTTTGTAACTTTCCCTATTCTCCAACAGGATGACAGACTAGGTTGATTCGGTATCCAGAATTGAGGCGCATAAAGCTATCTCAACCTATGGGGCTGCCATACAGAGTTCAAGCCGGGATAGTTTTGAAGCAATCTCCACACCCCTGGGTATTTAAACCAGACTCAAGTCTTGGAAATTCCAAACCTTTGTGTTCTAGGCTTTGCCATTCGAACTCTAGTTTCCACCGTCTCAGTTGGTCTCCTAGGAACTCACTACAAACACGGTTAGGTGGCTATACCAGATCGTCAGATGCCGTTCAGGCACGGCTAACACCAAAGGAATTACACCTTTAGAGGATTTAAAGTCTCCTAGACGCAAATAAAGCACAACAAGAACAAAGAAAAATAGAATAGAAAGAAAGGAGAACAAGAAATCAATCTATCAATCATAGTAAAAAGGGTCCATCAAAGCAATGAACTCAATCATTTCCCCATTCCCAATCCCCTCTATATATGGTTTCAGCCTTTGGCCATTCACTTTGAAAGTGTGGCCATTCTTTGGATCTTGCATCTCAACGGCGCCATGAATAAATGCCTCAACAAGCACAAAGGGTCCATCCCATCTAGATCTTAGCTTACCCGGAAAGAGTCTCAATTTTGAATTAAAAAGCCACACTTTTTGGCCGGGTTCAAAGGATTTTCTATTAATGTGCTTGTCATGGAATTCTTTAGTCCGAGCTTTAAAAACTCTCGAACTCTCATATGCATCATTCCGGATTTCCTCCAGCTCATTGAGTTGCAATTTCCGGTTGAGCCCAGTCGCGGCCATATCAAAGTTAAACTTCTTTATGGCCCACAATGCTCGGTGCTCAAGTTCAACCGGGAGATGGCAAGCTTTGCCAAACACCGCTCTATATGGTGACATCCCAATGGGTGTCTTATAAGCAGTGCGGTAAGCCCATAATGCATCAATTAACCGTTGTGACCAATCTTTCCTATCTGGCCTCACCGTTTTCTCTATTATGTGCTTTACCTCTCTATTTGAGACTTCTACTTGGCCACTAGTTTAAGGGTGGTATGGAGTTCCAACTTTATGAGTGATAGAGTATTTCTTGACTACCAACTCAAAGAACCGGTTACAAAAATGCGTACCCTGATCACTTATTATGGCTCTAGGAAACCCAAAATGACTAAAGATGTTTTCATGCAAGAATTTGATCACAACTCTATGATCGTTTATTCGGGTAGCTATCGCCTCCACCCACTTAGACACATAATCTACTGCCAAGAGAATATACTCAAACCTGAACGACAACGGGAAAGGTCGCATAAAATCAATCCCCCAAACATCAAATATTTTTACCACAAGAATAACGGACATTGGCATCATGTCACGCCGAGACATCGAACCCATTTGCTAATAGCGCAAACAAGTTCTACAAACTTGATGGGCATCTTTAAAAATTGTGGGCCAATAAAACCCGCTCTGTAAAATCTTGGCGGCCGTTTTATGCCCACTAAAATGACCGCCACATGCAGAAGAATGACAAAATGTAAGAATGCTATGCACCTCACTCTCCGGCACACAACGTCGGATCACTTGGTCGGAGCAATATTTAAACAACTCCGGATCCTCCCAAAAATAATACTTGACCTGCGAAAAGAATCGGTCTTTGTCTTGCTTAGACCAATTCTGCGGAATTTGCCCAATGGCCAAGTAATTCACAATATGTGCAAACCACGGAGGGCTCGCTCGTGACAGCTCAAAGAGTTGTTCGTCTGGAAACGAATCATGCAAAATAAGAGGGTCACTAGTATACTCAACAAGGATTCGGGAGAGGTGATCCGCCACAACATTCTCAGATCCCTTCTTATCTCGGATCTCTAGGTCAAATTCCTGGAGCAACAAAATCCATCTAATTAACCTAGGTTTGGTCTCTTTCTTTGATAGTAAATACCGCAAAGCGGCATGATCAGTGAAGACTATGACCTTGGAACCTAGGAGATAAGACCGGAATTTGTCTAAGGCAAAGACCACAGCTAGCAACTCTTTCTCGGTGGTAGTGTAATTCAATTGTGCATCCGAGAGAGTGCGACTAGCATAGTATATAGCAAATGGTGCCTTATTGACCCTTTGGCCCAACACAGCCCCGACAGCATAATCGAAGGCATCACACATGATTTCAAAGGGAAGCGACCAATCTGGTGATTTCATGATTGGAGCGGTGGTCAGGGCCATTCTCAGTGTTTCAAATGACTTTAAGCATACCTCATCAAAGATAAAAGGCGCGTCATTAGCCAGTAAACTACACAAAGGACGTGATATCTTACTAAAGTCTTTGATGAACCTACGGTAAAAACCTGCATGCCCTAAGAAATACCTAATTTGGCGCACGGAATTGGGTGGAGGAAGGCCTGCAATGAGGTCAACCTTAGCCTTGTCCACCTCTATACCTCGAGGGGACACAATGTGTCCCAACACTATACCCTCACGAACCATAAAATGGCTCTTTTTCCAACTCAAATTAGGTTTGCCTCAGTACATCGTTCAACACTTTAGTCAAGTTCCTAAGGCATTCCTCAAAAGACGGTCCAAACACCAAAAAATCATCCATGAAAACCTCTAAGAATTTCTCTACCATATCGGAGAAAATGGCCATCATACACCGTTGAAAAGTCGTCGGTGCATTACATAACCCAAAGGGCATGCGCCTGTAAGCAAAAGTGCCAAAAGGGCAAGTGAATGTGGTTTTTTCTTGGTCAGCGGGATACACCGGGACTTGATTATTCCCGAATAGCCATCAAGAAAACAATAGAAACCCTGCCCCGCTAACCGCTCTAGGATTGGTCAATGAAAGGTAAGGGAAAATGATCCTTCCTAGTCGAGGAATTCAGTCTCCTATAATCAATGCACACTCGCCACCCAGTAGTGGTTCGTGTGGGGACTAACTCTCCTCTCTCATTCTCAACAACGGTGATGCCCGATTTCTTGGGCACCACTTGTGTGGGACTCACCCACTTGCTATCTGAGATGGGGTATATAATACCCGCATCCAACAATTTCAATACCTCCTTTTTCACCACCTCTTTCATATTAGGATTCAGTCTCCGTTGCATTTCGCGAGAAGGTTTGGTGTCCTCCTCTAGGTGTATATAATGCATGCACACGGAGGGATCTATCCCTTTCAAATCAGCCACTGACCACCCTATAGCACTCCGATGTGCCACGAGAACACTCATTAACTGACTCTCCTGCTCTGCAGTCAAGTCAGATGCAATGATGACTGGTAAAGTCTCCTGGGGCCCTAAAAATGCATACTTGAGTGTGGCCGGGAGTGGCTTCAACTCAAGTGTAGGTGGTGTGACCAAAGATGGTATGGCAGGCTCTCTCGACAGAGGAGGAAGTGACTCAAACCGGGCTTTCCATGGAGGAAAATCCGGTGTAGAAGAAGCATTAAGCAGGACATTCACCTCCTCAACTGACCCATCAATATCAAAATTTTCAAACCCAAAATGAGCTAGACAAGCCTCTAAAGGGTCCTCTACAAGAATGGAGGGCAAAACTTCCTCCACAACCTCATCCACAACATCCACAAATAAGCACTCCTCTCTCTCATGGGGTTGTTGGGATGCTTGGAAAACATTAAGTTTCACTTGCATGTTACCAAATGAAACTTCCATCACCCCGGTACGACAATTAATGCATGCATTGGCCGTAGCCAAGAAAGGTCGACCTAAGATCACCGGGATTTGTTTCCTAGAACTGGCTACCGGTTCCATATCTAAACCAAAAAGTCAACAGGGAAGTAGAACCTATCAACCTTAACTAGCACATCCTCAATCATGCCACGTGGCACTTTGAGAGACCGGTCAGCCAACTGAAGAGTAACAATAGTGGGCTTCAACTCGCCAAGCCCAAATTCCTCGTACACAGAGTACGGCAACAAATTGACACTAGCCCCTATCAATGAAATGGTCCCCTATAATGCATGCAATGGTTGGGGCACCTGGGTCCTTAAGCTTAGGAGGTTTGTCATTCAACAAGATGGAGCTTACTTGTTCCGTGAGTAAGACCTTTTGGGACACGTGTGTCCTAGATTTACGCTTTTGCGTAGAAAGGTGCTTCAGAAATTTGGCATATGAGGGTACTTGCTTAATCGCCTCCAACAGGGGGAGGTTGATTTTTACCTATTTAAAGACCTCCATCATTGCCTCCATAGATGCCGCCTTCTTATTAAAAGGGGACGGTGTATCAAGGCATTGGGGAAAGGGTGCCTTGGGCTCATGTGAAGTGGTAGGGACTAAGTCATCCCTCTTAAGTGTTTCCCCCTCACCCTTACTCTCATTGGGTGTACCACCGTGGTCACCCTTCTTAGCTCTAGTTGCATCAGACGCAACTGACTGAGGCTCTAACTCCCTCCCACTTCTCAAACTAATCACTGCTTGCACCTGCTCATGGTGCTTTCCATTCCGACCCGAACTCTCTGCCCCGTATTGTCCCTTAGGGTTGGCCACAGTTTGACTTGGTAATTTTCCCTCCTCTCTTCGATTCATGTTGTTAGCCATTTGACCCAATTGGGCCTCTAGCTTGGCAATAGAGTGAGTGTGGGAGTGAACTACCGGTGCTAACCCCTTAAGTTCTGAGAGAACTTCCAACACCTGAGTCTCAAAGGCAGAGTTGCCCTGAGGAACAGGCGGGGGTTGTGGTTGCCGGTACGGTTGTGGGGGTCGATAAGGTTGCGGTGGTCGGTAGGATGATTGGTTGGCAAAATTATTGAAATTCTGCCTTGGTGGTGGAGGATTGTAAGAAATGCCTTGTGAAGGGGGTCTCCATGAAAAATTAGGGTGATTTCTCCATCCCGGATTGTATGTGTTGGAGTATGGATCATTACCCGGGTTGGAGAATCCTTGAGCCGCATTCACATGCTCTTGGACTAACTCCGGAAATTGTGATGCCGAAGGGCATTCACTCAAGTCATGAGCAGGGCTTGTACATATAACACATGCCTCACGGAATTGAGGCTGATCTTGCTGGGTAGGGGCATGTCCCGCAGCTAATAATTTGTCCATTTTGTGGGACAGTGCCTCTACTTGTTGGGTTAACTCTAGGTTTTGCCCGACCTCATAAATGCCCCCTCTTTTCAGGGCTCCAACTATTGGTTGCTGGACTTGCCGGGCTGCGGAGGCATGGTGAAAGGAATTATCACTTAGGTTCTCAAACAATTGCCATGCCTCGACATCATTTTTAGACATGAATGTCCCACCACAGGACGAATCCACCATTTGGCGGTGCGGCTCAGTTAAGCCATAATAAAATGTTTGAACAAGTTGTCAATCAGGCACTTGGTGGTGGGGACACTGTTGGAGAAGGTCTCGAAGTCTTTCCCACGTCTCATGGAATTGCTCGCCATCCATTTGAGCAAAGTTTGTGATGGCTTACCTAAGTTGGTTGGTTTTACCTATGGGAAAGTACTTCTCCAAGAACCGTTGCTGTAATTGGTCCCAAGTTGTGATTGAATTAGCAGGTAAAGAATTTAGCCAGTGTTTGGCTTTATCCTTTAATGAGAATGGAAACAATCGCAACATTAAGACCTCATTTATGAAATTCTGGATCCTCACTGTTGAGCAAATTTCCAGAAATTCATTCAAATGCTTATAAGGATCATCATGATTTAGTCCATGAAATGATGGGAGCATTTGTATGGTGTTGGACTTAATCTCATAATGAGTAGCAGTGGTGTTAGGTAATTGGATGCATGATGGTGATGTATATGCAGTGGGTGTGAAATCATCCTTAAGGGTCCGGTTAGGCACATTCGAGATATCAGGATCTGCCATCTCTAATGGCTCAATGTATGAATATGAATACTCAAGCCTAGGAACACGGGCAGAGGCCCTAAGTCTCCTAAGAGTCCTTTCTAGTTCAAGGTCCAAACTCCATAATTCAGGGCGACAAGAACGGCGCCCGTGCATACACTATCCACACACACACAAAAAGTTCGACTCTGTGCACTAAGTTACGAAAGCAGAATGCCAAAGGAGAAATACTCACAGCGGTTCAACGAAAACGCTTTACTCGTCTTGCGGATGCTTGGCATGTAGACGTTGTCTCCAACCTCTATTTGAGCTTTCACTTTCGTTTTAGCACTTTGGTGCTTTGCTTGTGAGTGTTTGCTTCTGTTTATGCACTTTAGTGCTGCGGTTTTTTTTTTTTATATTTTTAAAGCTCGGCTGCGCTCCGCTTGCACTTCGGTGATAGCTCCAATTTCAAACGCTCTGCACACTTAGCAACACAAAAGCATAAATCCTAAACTAAAAATTAAAATAAGAATGTAACTTTAAATTAACTAATTTTGCAAAAAGTCCACAGCAACGACACCAAAATTTGATGGGTCGTTGAACACACCAAATTTAAACACTAAACTACACCAAATTCTTTTAGAATAATGGCAAGTCCAGGTATTGATCCACAGGGACAATTATGAAATTAAACTAATTTAATTCATAAATTCCTAAATTAATTTTGATGAAAAGAATGATTGATCATAACCTAATTTAGTAACGAATAAATTAAACTAAATAATTAAATTATCAATTATAACTGACAGTGGATTTACTGAATTGGGGGAAAAACTAGGGCAAAGAGTCCACCACTAGTCACGTAATTAGGGTTTCCAATTGAAATCAATTATGTTATGGTTCGAACGGAATAATGCTTTGCAACTACAAGTTCAAAGCATTTAACAAGAAAATCATCACATTCAATGTACGAGTACGAACCATCTCAAGTAGTACGAACCGTTCACTCTAAACTAGGGTAGTGACACGACTTGTCCCTCGTAGTATGATTCGTCTCATACCTTGAATGTGAAAGAATAGAAAACTCATGTATGAAAGACATTCAACAATCACAGAAAGCCGAATACTTGAAGAGATAATGAAAATTATATATAAAGAATTTCTAAAACACCATACAATTGTTCAAACCTTTACATAATTGAGAATCAAAAAGAAAACAAAATAATTACATGGCTAGGGTTTCATCAAAACCCTAGAAAATGAGACTAGCCACTTATGGAGGAGTGGAAGGAGGTCGATGGAGAAGAAGCCTCCATGGGAGACATGCTTGAAGCTTCAATTCCTTTCTCTTTTCAAACCCTAACCCCACTTTCTTGACAAAACAACTTCAGAACCCTATTTCAGCCTTTTCCTTGCCTTTTTATACTTCTGATCTCTTCCAAACAGGTTTAAAACGTTGGGCACATTTTCCAAGAAAAAGTCATCACACGTGCAGAAAAGTCAACACACGTGCGGAAAAGTTAACTCTCTCCAAATTCTGTCTTTTTGCCCATTTTATGCTCCGACTATGTACAACCTGATTGACATTCAACACACATAAAGTATACAGTTTGACCAGTAAGTGAAGTTAAAAGAGTCTAATTAACGGCCTCAATGATGTACATTTCGACCTTAATCAGGTAATTAATAGTTTCCTTACAAGGGTGGTGAGAATTTTGTTGTTGGTGTGCTAGTTTAGTATTGTCAATGAGTTTCAGTTAGGTGCATTTGAGCTTAACTAAAATTAAGAAGTGTTTAGTTTTACTTAATAGGTTGATTTGATCTCATTTTAATTTTATTCCAACGTGTTTTGTGGTGAAATTATTTTTCAGGGATGGAGCAACTTTAGTAGTGATTGGATTGAAGTACTGAAAATATGATTTTGTTAGAATTTTGTAATAGAGATGTAATATTATTTTGATGAGAAATGTATATTGAACTTCGTTTGGAGAGATTTTACTATAATATGAATTAATTTATTTATTAATGATGTAAATATTTGTCATTGAGTAAGTCACTACAACAAATAAAAGTTTTAGAGACTAAATGTTTTGGTCTCTAAAAGTGAAAAATTTGTTGCAAAAGACATTTAGGGACCAATTTCTATCGTCATGAGAATAGTCGCTAAAAGGCCGTTTCAAAAAGTCCAAAACAAGGCTTTTAGCGACAAAATTTTGAAAATGTCACTAATAAATAGACTTTTAAAGACAAAATAATTTTGGTCTCAAAATGGTTTATTTTTTGAGACAAAAAATTTGTTCCTAAAAGGATAATAATTCATCACTAATGTCTAATTTTTGTTGCTAAAAATATAACGACGACACTTTTTGCAACAAAAATATTTGGTCTCTTAAAAATAATTTTGTCCCTAAATTTTGATCTCTAAAACCTTAATTTTTTGTAGTGAGTTCGTGTTATAGAAGATATTGAATACAGGTTTACCTCGTGGGATATCATAACATTGGTGTGGTGTGGAGTTGTTTCAGCTTTGGAGTTAATATCATGACATTGACTTCAACCAAGCCATACCTCCTGTTTGAGCCTAGTATATTCTAATCATCACTCAAGTCTCAATCAGGCAATACCACGCTCAATATGTTTAACTTCTATCTCATTCTGTTTTCAAAACTCTTCATAACAACAAACTGTTCACCCGACGACAAAATCTTTACTATCATCTGGTCACAATTACTTCTCATAAACTTCCAAAGTCAGTAAATTAAGGTTCCACACAAATCTCACAATCGCATTCTTATGTTATCCCAAAACAATATATCTTATCAATAAAGAGGTGCCAATAATTCAAGTCCCAAAAGTTTTCCCCCCATTTGGGGTTACCCTTGTCCTTACATCCTATGAGAAAATAGAGGTAAGATTTAACACACACTTAAATACTCTACACGAGATCTCATACGCCACACGCAGGTTATACATGCCTATACATGTATCTACTTCACATAAGGCAAACCACATAAGCACATAGTCATGTGCCTTTCCAAAAGAATTTCGATGAATCTAATAGGCGCAAGTTGTATCCTAGAAGCTTAACCCCATACCCACATAGTCACAAAAATACATTACACATATAAGGTAATCTAATGTCCCTTCCAAGCATGATAAACTCATTATGGCAAAAGACACATCCCACGAGCTCAAGGTATTCAAACCTGGTTAGCTCTTATACTAATTTGTAATGCCTCCAAATTAATTAAATTAAAACATTACTCATAACATGATTAATTTAAAATCTTACCAAACCAAACAATAATATTAATCCTAAAAGCCTTCTTTTTCATTGAACTACATATCAAATATTATAAATTTTCATATTCTTGTCTCAATTACAACAATATTAACACAATTCAAGAAGCTAAAGGATAAAAATAATAATGCCTTAATGGCATACAAACATCAAGGCAAGGCATTGTTACAACAAAATGGACACGCGGTCCCAAAACACATATGCTCGGAGCTTCCACATAACATATCCATGAGCCTTCGTGCTCCAACAAAACAAAAAAGTTCCCCTCCTTCTCGTCAGGGTGATTGCACATTACCGATTTCTGAAATTGTTAGATAAGAATGAGCTAGATGCCCAGTAGAAATATTTTTAACAAATAATCTAGTTACTCAAAAATCCATATGGCATTATCACAACCAACCATCTTTAATTCAACTCATAGTATTAATTTAAGAAAGAATACATGAATTCATAACTTCCAAAATTTCACAATTCAATACCGGGGGATAAATATGCTATGAAGTCCCTAAAAAGAGTCCAATACATACATATACATTTGGCATGCATTGAATACTTAGGTCTCGTTTAGGAACATATTATTTTAGTAACTTTTTGACTAAAATATGAGTTTATAAAAAAAAAACAAAAAAAAACTAATGTTTGGAATATTTTTTTGATTTTTTTACAAAAAGATGTCCAAAAAGTATAAAGAAAATGAAGTTTTTGACTTTTTGGTATAAGTTATAGGCTTTAGTGTCGAGCGGTAAAACCTCCACTCGAGCGTAGAACTCAAACTCCCAAAATCTTAGACCGTACAAGGAACAGATCGCTTGAGCAAACCAATCTATGCTCGAGCGAACATTACCACCTCTTAGAATCTTAGACTACAGACAAAAATACTAGACAGCTCAAAAGACCGTTCGAGCACTCAAACTTGTGCTCGAGCGAAAAAAATAAAAAAATTAAAATTAAAATAATCTCAAAGTGATATAGGTTGGGAGTGTTATAACTAAGTTAAACATTAAATGTACCATAGAAACCAAGTTGGGGTTGACTTTTATGCCCATATTTCTTTGCCCAAGTTTAGTTATTGCAAAATTGTCTTGGTTAATGCTCAACTCATAAGTTATTTAATTTATGTATTGATTTATTTATTTTAATTGGCAGATATATTTTTTTAATATTTTTAAAATAAAAAAAAAGCCTAAAAATTGTTTAATTTTGGTTAAGAATATAGACCTAATTTCAACTCATGATTTGAATCAATGGTAATTAGCAATTTAGATCAAGTATATATATGTAATAAAATAAATCAAGTTGCAATTTATGTATTGATTTATTTATTTTAATTGGCAGATATATTTTTTTAATATTTTTAAAATAAAAAAAAAGCCTAAAAATTGTTTAATTTTGGTTAAGAATATAGACCTAATTTCAACTCATGATTTGAATCAATGGTAATTAGCAATTTAGATCAAGTATATATATATGTAATAAAATAAATCAACGGTTGCATATACACATCAATCTTGTCACCAGGTCCTTTCGGGCCGTCAATAAGCACGGATAAAATTAGAAATGGTTGCTTCATGCACATCCATGGCGGCAAGTTGTATGGAATGAGCACAACAGGCCAAGTGCTATGAACTATGTTCATCGTCCTGAATGGGTTAAAACCATCAGATGCTAAGCCAAGCCTTACACTTCGGCAATCATTACTAAAGTCAATATTCCGACGATCAAAATCTTTCCATGCAAGGGAGTCAGCAGGATGCCTGAAGACACCATCATCAGTTCGTTCCTCTGCATGCCATCTCATTAACTTGGCCTTCTTGGATGACATAAACAACCTCTGCAACCTTGACTTTAAAGGAAAATACCTCATCTGTTTTGCAGCTATTTGTTTGCCACCTGTGTTAGGAACATTTGAACCACCATCACCATTTGATTTCCATCTAGAACTGTTGCATATGACACATTTATCAAGATTGGCGTCCTCGTTTCGAAACAACATGCAACTGTTGGGACATGCATCCCACGTCTCATACGTGAAGCCCAAATCTGTTGTGACCTTTTGAGCTTTATAATATGAGTCCGGGAGTTTCACACCCAACGGGAACGCCTCATTCAATAACTCAAGCAACATGTCAACAGACTTGTCTGTCCACTGATTAAGCACCTTCAAATGTAGAAGTCGCACAATGAATGACAAAGATGTGAACTTCTGACAACCCGGATACAATTCACTTTGTGCATCTTGAAGAAGTTTGAAATACTTTGCAGTCTCTGCATTTGGACCGAGCTGGGGTTCAGATGCATGGGGATCAGGCCCCTGTGGTTCATCACCCTCAGCACTTGTACCGGCATGTGGATTTCCCATAGCCTCTTGTATCATTCCAATCATATCATCCCCAATGTCTGAATTAGCTAATGTTTCATTCTCTCTATTACCATGCAGAGATACGTAAGATTCCCCATGATTAATCCAATGTTTGTATTTTTTAAAAAAACCATTCAAAATCAGATGCTCCCGTACACCCTCTCGTACAAAATAGTATCGATTCTCACACTTCCTACACGGACAACTGATCATCGAACCTTCAACCCTATTGGTGTAGGCAAACACAAGGAATTCATCAATCCCATTAATGTATTCGCTCGACATCCTATTTGGCAAATCAATCCAACTCTTATCCATCATCTGTACACATCCACAAAAATACCTCATCAAAGTAACTCTAAATATAATACCTTTAACTCAAACCTATTCGAAAAAATACTCAAAACTCATCTATTTAAGTTTGACTAAGAAATTCTTCGCCTATTGCCAACTGTCATGTTTTTATTTGTTGCATGATGACATTTAAAATTCCTAGAAATTATATTCAATATATTTCTCAGGAAGTAGTCTTCAGTAAAATAAATAAATAAATAAATAAATAATCCAAAAAGGTTATACAAGTATGACTAATACTACAACGATCATATCTCCTTTTATCACATTTCATATATTATTTAATCAGTAATTCAATATTTATAACAATAATAAACGCGACATGAATGTCATTATTATTCAAACAAAATGACAATGTTGGAATGAAAAAAATTTAAAAAGAATGGATCGGTATCCAACTAGTTTCGGATTCGAATTTGTAACTGGACGATCCAGCGGAATTAAATTACAGTGATATTCTAATTGGGTCAGATTCAAGTTGCCATTTATCTGATACAAATCAGACCTGTTAACAGCCCTGTTGAATAGTGTAATTAAAAATCTCTTCAATTATAATTAAAATAATAATTATAATTAATATTATAATAAATTATAATTAAATATAAAAATAATTATAACTGAAATATATAAAACACACTGTTTTTCAAATATTTTTGATGTGTATTGTAAAATTTCACAACAAGAATATGCACCAAACATAGAGTACAATGCGCGAAGATAGAAACTATGACAAAGAATACTTCCCTTCTTTTTTTTTTAAATCGTAGGTTAATAATTAGATATTTGTTTAAATAAATTATTTTCTTGTTTGACCACCCATAAATAATGAATTTTCATTTCCACTTTCATTGACAAATCTAAAATCCAAACATGGTGTTACTGTGAGCAGAAGATTAAAAAAAAAAAAAAACATTGAGAGCTAATACATAATACAAATAATTTAATTACCACACATATATATCTAATACATACACATATATATCTAATTATTACCACAAATTATATAATACATACACATATATATCTAATACACATATATATCTAATACATAACACAGACAAAACACAAATAATTTTTTTTTTTTTTTTTTTAACAGCTAATACATACATATATATATATATATATATATAGAGAGAGAGAGAGAGAGAGAGAGAGAGAGAGAGCATACGGTGAGTGAGAAACTCGTCGCCGGTCACCGTCGCCGTCGCCGCACCACCGCACCACCGCACCACCGCTATAGCCTGGTCGTCGCTCGTCGAGAGAGCTGCCAAGTTCGTGGTTCGTCGGCGTCGATTAGGGATTTCAAAGATTTAGGGATGATTAATGTTGGAGCGCGAAGATGAAAAGCAAAGGGGGGCAAAATTTTTTTACTTTTTGCGACGGTAAATTATACACCGTCGCAAATGATAAGTTATTAAGCTAAACGACGCCGTTTTCATAAGTTTTTTGGGCGACGGTCATTTTGCCGTCGCAAATGGTCCACTATTTGCGACAGCCAACGCACGCCGTCTCAAAAAAAAACTTTTAGCGACGGTACACAAACGCCGTCGCTAATACTTCCTATTTTTCCCACTATTCGCTTAGTTTTATTTGCGACGGTAAAAGGCCGTCGCTAAAGGGATTATTTGCGACGGGTTAATCTACCGTCGCAAAAGATCATTTTTTGCGACGGGAACGCGCACCGTCGCAAAAGCTTCCGTGTTTATATCCCCTTTTCTTGTAGTGCAAGTTGCAACATTTAAGTTAAGTAGGTCATTTTAACATGCTTATTATATATCATCAAATTATTTCATAAAATTTTTCACTTCCCATATAATTTTTTATGTGACATGACAAGTCTCAGACTATTTTTTAAAGGAAAATGCTAACAAGTGTTTCATGGGCTTTGTTTAATATTGGGAAACGTGTAAAAAGTCTTTCAAAAATGCTAAAAAAATATATTGATTTCAATAAAGCACATTGAATTTAATGAAAAATATCTTATGTTATTCAAATTTTTTCTCTTTTACTTGTGCTATGAGGACACTTATTAACAAAATCATTTTTTAAATATAGTGAGTCCTATGAACACGTGATATTTACTACATAAATACAGATAATGGTAAGAACTTGTTAGGTTTTTATTCTTGGCAATCCCGTTTGACAAAACTCTTTTGAGTTGTAATTTTATTCGCATTTTTATTTCAGTGAGGCTATGAGTTTATTAGATGCGAATCCAACCCGAATCGAGCTTTGCGGAGAAGTTTGTGATGTTAATGCTTACAAGATTGCCACTTCGCTGATTATTACGGGGGTCGAGCTGCCCGGTCAGCTCGCGGCCGAAGCAAAATTCAAAATTGCATATCAGCCGTTGCTCGCTCGAGCCAAGGAGTGCTCGCTCGAGCTAAGACTTTCTCGCTCGATCCAAGGAATGCTCGCTCGAGCCAAGGATTACGTCCATACAAAAACCTGAAGAAGTGTATTCCTCGCTCGATCCAAGGATCCGTCGCTCGAGCCAAGGCACTAGTAGAAATCATGAAAATTACTCTCCTCGCTCGAGCGATCCTCAGAATCCGGATTTTTCAAGGAGTTTGTTTTCTTCCCAATCTAGGATTACTTTTGGTTCTCTATAAATACTTGGTTTTCTCCCAAAACTAAGTAATTGATTGAAGTCCTCCAGATCTTCTTTTTGGTTCTTAAAGGTTTATATCTGGGGATATTTTGTTATTTTTTTCTTTGATGTTTTATTGAGTATTCAACTCATGGTTTAAAGAGAGTACATCAAAGGTTTGTTTGTTATACACAAAAGAGAGAGTTGTTCTTCAGTTGTGAATTCTGAAGAATTCGAGCCTGAAGCTTTGGTGGAATCCGGAGTGGCTCATCAGAAAGACAATTCCGTGCTGAAGATGGGGTTGGAAGAGGCACATAGAGGTTGGTTCAATTAGGCGTTGTGAATTCGCTAGATAATTGAGAGTATACCTGTGTAATTCCTTTAAATCTTCTTAGTGGATTGTTCTTGTGGCAGTTGCCCGTGGTTTTTTGATCACAATTGGAAGGTGTCCAATTGTGGTTTTTCCACGTAAAATCTTTGTGTCTCTTTCTCTTGATTGTTTGATTGGGATTGTTATATTTTGCTTAAAATTGGTACATAATCACAAATCAACATCTAGGGTTTCTAGATTTTTCAGAACTAAAATAAATCAAGTGATAAAGAGCATTTTTCTTCGACATATCTTGACACCTAACTATATTAATGAAAAAATATTGATCTATCTTGATTCATACAATCAAGCAAAATCAAGTTGCTCCATTCTTAGTAAATAACAAATCAAGATTGGATAATGATCAATAATCAATAATTGTCTTGAATAAATCTGAAAATTTTAAATTACTATAGAAGGAAAAAAATAAGAAAAAGAACATCGAATAGGACTGTAGCTTGCTTTTCGTACTCTTTTCGGATACGATTAGTCCTACAGTTCGGACTCCCGTGGTTCTGAATCTGATTCCACAAGTGCAATGTGAAATAGATAAACACAAATGAGTCCAAATCCAATAAATCTTTGGAAAATCGATTTTGAATAAAAAAAAATGTCAAAAATGGACTGCTTTTCTAGATTACAGAGTTGACACTTAAATATTTTTAGGAAATTTAGGAAATCCGAGACTCGTGCCAAAGGTCACTTATTCGTCATCACTAAAGTGTCTCGGTTCAGGAACTTAGGTACGAAATTTTTGATTTTTTTAATAATTTTTTGACTTTTAAATTAAAAGTGTTACATGCCAAACAGAGCTTTCCCATCCAAATAGGAGGGAATTTATATCTTTGACATAAACATCAAATTCACGTGGCCCATTTTGCTTGACTTCGTTGAATCCGATTAATTGAAGTTTTAATTGGAAGGGGAAAACAGAGGATGGGGTGTTCAAATGATTTGGGTTTTGCAAAAGGAAGTGAAGGATTTGGATTTTTGCTCAAAAAGATATGCATTGAGATTTTTTTATTTTAAAAAAAATGTGTACCAAAAAAAAAAATAGATATAATATTAGGAGGTATTTTGATATCCATTATAGTAATTTTGTTTTAAAGTACAATTGTCAATAAAATAATATTTCATTAAGTGTGTACAGAGAGATAAATAGGTGTGTAAAAATAGAATTTCCCTTAGATATAGGGATAGATTATACCTAATGTACATTTACTAATAATGACAATACATATCAAATTTTAAAATAATTTTTTTTTTTTTTTCTAATGGTATACTCAAACCAACGTATTCTTGATATTCAATTATTTATGATGATACAGTTCGTTCCCGGAGGATGGACAGGACTGATCCAAGCTCCTCAAGCCCACGTCCGAATGGCGAAGCCTACCAGATGACCTGCAAATAAGTTCAATGGGGAACGGGATAGTCCCCCAGCGAACCCTCCGATGAGCAAGTTAGCAGGTAGTAAGAGAGACGGAGTATGTAGAGAGAGATTGGAGATAGAAAAGCTTAACCTTCTCATTGTCTTCCATGCTTGCTTATATCCTTTGGTAATCATTTCACTGTCCCTTCCGACGTGCCCCTCACGCCGAAAGTCTGTGTTGTAGCTTGTCTTGCACAGGGTAAGGTGGCGCTGTTCCGACGGGGAGGTGTTGTCGTAATAAATGCTGTGATGGGCTGCATTAATGGTGATGTATTGTGGCAATAACTTTTGCAAATCTTTGTCTGCTGATGTGGCCTGTTCTGCACCTGCCATGTGTCCAAGTATCATTGGCCTTCCCTGATCAGTTGGCCTCTAGCTGTCCTGGGTTTTACTACCCGGGTTATGCAATGGGGTCTAAATGGTAGGCTTGGGTTTGTTCACTGTGGGCTGTGGTGCTTGTGGGCCTATCCGGGCCTATCCATGTCAATTTACATCTTCTTCTCTAAGTTCTAATTATTTTCTGTTAATCTTTTTCAAAATTATTTAGATATATCTAAGTAAAGTGCATTTACAAAAAGTAAAAAATAATAGCTTAAAATTTTAAAAATATTCACTAAAAAAAACAAAAATTCAAATTTCAAAAAATTATATTTAGAAAATTGAAACCAATCATATTGATTATTTTTTATTATATATATATATATATATATTTAATAATAAAAATATATGATAAAACAAGAATTTAAACAAAAACATGTCCGCCATCCTTTCTAAGAGGATCGACTAACCAAAATGGGAGAATCAACACCCAGGGTTTACACCCAGCCCCCACACCCCCCCATTTGCGCCACTACATGTGCAGCCCAATTCTAAGCAGTGGAACAAAACAAAAAGAGCAATCATCAAGAATGACAACTTGTACAAAAAGAGGAAGCATCAAGACCACCCACCACCAGTTCAAAAATATCGTGAATCACAACTTCTACAACCTGGGCTAATTGCCTCTGACAATCATGTCTATTAACGTATATATACATAAAACGATAATTACATGTAGGTTTTAATAAGTGCATTTATTGTTTAATAGATTTTATAGGAAAAATTTGTCATAAAAAAAAATCACTAATTGTAAGTTTTAGAATAATTTATAAAAATCATGACAAAAAAAATTCACTAATTGTAAATTTTTAGCGACGTATGTAAAAAATTGTCACAAAAAAATTATTTTTAGCAACAATTTTATTAAAATTTATTTTCAATAGAACTTGATGGGAATTAAGTTCAACTGTTAGAACCTACTGATAGTACACATATATTTGTTGTGTTAGCTTCGTGGAAGTTGTTGCTATAAGGAAAGGGCTGCAGCTGGGCCTCCAGTTGGGTGTTTCGCAGGTTGTTGTTGAAATTGACTCTCAACCTACGATAAACATCATAAATGGAATTCTCATGGTGAGTCAAGATGTTGCTGTTGTTATTAGTAGGTTTCATTCTTGTGGTTTTGAATTTAGTATGTGTGGGTGTAACAAAGCAACACATGTGACTGCTAAGTATGGTGTTCTTGGGGAATGGTGTTTTCATGTGAGGGTGGAAATCCTGTCTAACAAATCCACACACGTTACATGGCTTACACAATTACTCAAATTTTACGAAACAATTTACCTATCAGGAGGTGTCACTTTTAGAAAATGACTCTACTTTTAGTCAAATATTTTAGTTGAATTGTATTTTTGTTCTTTATTAGAAATCAAAATGAAAATTTGCCATATATATATAGAAACAAAGAAAGAAAGAAATTGTTCACGTATGTTTTTTTTTTTTGATCGGCAAAGGAAAAGAAGCTTTATTGATGAGAAAACATACAGAGTATGATAACATACATTAATAAAAAAGAGGGTGCAAAAAGCATCACAGTGAAGCATTCAGATCCCAACTAGGTTGGCACCTAAAAGCACACCAAATCATCTGCTAGCACAAACTCCGAGCTCGAAGTTGGTGAGAAACCAACATGCAGAGCAGAACAAAAAACAAAACAAACAAAACAGATCAAACACTTGGGGACAGAGCAGAACAGATCAGATGTGGCCTTGGTAGCAGAACATCAAGACGGAAGCAGCAGAAGCAGATCAGCAATACACAAATTCTAACAGATTCAGCCAGAAGTAGAATTAACAGATTCTACCCATACAGTCAGCCTAGCAGGAAGCTCAACTGGCAGCCCAACCCTGAAACTTGCAGCCGGATTCTAGGCCAACAGATTCAATCACACAGAAGACTAGACTAACAGCCTAGCAGCAAGCTCACCTTAGCATGCTAGCAGCCCAGACCCAGAACTCCAGCAGATTGGATCGGATCACACACAGGACTTGACTTGCAACCTAACAGCAAGCACACTTTAGCATACCAGCAGACCAATAAATTCATACACACAACAACCCCAAAGTGACACTAACAACAATACCAATAAATTCATACACACAACCATACCAGCTTCATCTGAGTGACATCCAGAACTGCAAAGAAGATGCAACAGAGCTCAACACTTGAAGCTAAACAGCTCCAACAGACTACATACTACATACTACCCTCATCTCCTTCATCCACCAGCTGAATCAATTACAAGCATAGAACACTAACACTATAACAAACTGAACAGCTGAACAGACTACCCTGCATCCTCTGCCTCCCAGCTGAACACATCAGGACATCAATACAAACCCAGAGATCAGATAACAAGCCAGAGCCCAAAACATACTAGCATAAGCCAACACAGACCAGCTCAGAACAGTTAAGAACATCCTCTGATTTGACGCCAATTGAAAGTTAAATCACCAACTGAATAGGGAAGGTCCTTAATAGATGCTTTCAGCCAAAGTGCAGCTCTGATTTTGATATTTTCACTCAAGCCAGAGAGATTAAGTTGAGCCTCTGCAAAAATACATTCATTCCTAAGTTTCCAAAGCAACCAAAGAACAATAAGGGGGATGGCTCTCCAAATTAACCTATCAATATTCTTGAAATTGGCAGCCATCTACCATTGGAGGAGATCATCCACTGAACCTTGAATGCACCAAGAGAACCCCCACTCATTAATTATAGACGACCAAATCAACCAAGAAAATGGGGAATGAAGCAAGATGTGGACAACAGATTCAGGTTCAAAACGACAGAATGGACAGATGAAGGAAGCAGAAGCATCTAAAATTCTAATTCTGTGCATAAATACTGCTGTCTTGATTTTGTTTTTCCAGGCCAGCCAACTAAAGAATGAAACCTTAGGGGGGACAGCCCCATTCCAAATATGCTTACAAATTTTAAAGTGAGGCCCTAGAATAGAGCTAGTAGCAGAGTAGAGAGAGGACACAGAAAATACACCAGGACTTGCAGATGCAGAAGCCCAAATAAAATGATCAGCCCTGCCAAGTGACAAAGAGGGAGCTGTTGATAGTAGTCCAAGTAAGTTAGCTTCTTCATCCAATTCCCAAGTGAAAAGCACTCTCCTAAGAGGAAAATTCCAATTTGTTGGGCTAGTTTTTCTTGCCATGAATTGTTGTAGAGAGCCTTCCTTATCTATTGAAAGATTAAAGAGGAGGGGAAAGGTAAACTTGAGACTAGAGCTGCCACACCATCTGTCATGCCAAAATTTAATTCTGTTTCCATCCCCCACTTGGATTTGGCAGTTATCTATTTAGAAATTGTAACTATTTGTGCTATGATTCCCAATAGATAATATGTCCTTCCAAACTCTAGAATGTTTGTAAGAGAGCTTTAAAGGTGGATGCCAACTAGCCTCATCAATATTGTATTTGCTGCATATAGCTCTCCTCCAAAGAGAGTTGACTTGAGTTCCAAATTTCCACCACCATTTGAGCAATAGACAAGCATTAACATCTCTTATTCTTCTGATACCCAGGCCCCCTTGGTCAAAGCTTTTAGTTACCTCCCCCCATTTCACTAAATGAACCTTCATTTTAAGATCATTATTGCTCCATAAGAAAGCTACCTCAATCTTTTCAAATTCTCTTGCCACACCTTCTGGCATCTTAAATAAAGAAAGAAAGTAAACTGGTAAACTAGATAGGGTAGACTTGATTAAAGTTAATCTACCTGCAAAAGATAACAGTTTCCTCTCCCACCCTGAAAGTTTAGATCTGATCTTGTCAAGCATAGGCTTCCAGGTAGATTTTTTACCAGGATTGGCACCTAAAGGCAGTCCCAGAAATTTCAAAGGAAGGCTGTGAACTTTACAGTTAAGAAGATGTGCAAAGGAGAGCAATAAAGCATCAGACACACCGACACCACACACCACGCTTTTGTGATAATTAATTCTGAGACCAGATAGAACTTCAAAGCATCTAAGAATTCTTTTGATAAGTACCATTTGATCCCAATCTGCCTCAGAAAAGAGAATTGAGTCATCTGCAAATTGTAGATGAGACAAAAGGACATCTTTAGATCCAACATGAACACCTCTAAGAATGCCAAGATTAATTGCTCTGACCAAAAGAATGTTTAACCCCTCAGCCACAATATTGAATAAGAAAGGTGATAGCGAATCGCCCTGCCTAAGCCCTCTTTGTGATGAGAATTCCTTAGTTGGAGCTCCATTCACAAGAATGGAAATCCTGACTATAGACACACAAGTTCTCATCCAAGAAGTCCATTTGCTTCTAAACCCAAAACTGGACAGCAGAGAAAACAAGAATTCCCAGTTAACCGAATCAAAAGCTTTTTCAAAATCTAACTTTAAGATCAAGCCATTCTTGTTGGTCTTCTTCCAACCATCCACCACTTCATTGGCAATGAACACCCCATCAAGGATGTTCCTTCCACCTAAGAAAGCAGTTTGAGTTTCACCAATAATTGAGGATAGAGCTGGCTTCAGTCTATGTGTTAACACTTTTGCCAAAATTTTGTAAAAGGAGCTTACAAGACTAATGGGTCTGTAATCAGATGGGCCGGAGGGATTTTCCAACTTAGGAATTAAACTAATGAAAGTACTATTAATGCCATATGTCAGTTTACTATTTGTGTGAAATTCTGCAAAAAATTGCATGATCTCAGGCTTCATAATCTTCCAAAATTTCTGATAACACAGCAGATTGAAACCATCGGGGCCTGGAGCTTTGTTATTATTACAATCCTGAATTGCAGCCAACACCTCAGCTTCACTGAATTCTGCAATAAGATGATGAGAAACATAGTCTACCTCAATGGTGTTGAATGACCCTCCCAAGACAGGTCTTTTGACCCAGTCCTCAGCAAACAACTTCTTGAAGTGTTGATAGACCTCTAATTTAACCCTGCTAGGATCCTCATAAGACACCCTATTAACTACAATAGAGCTGATCATGTTTCTACTCTGTCTGGTATTAGCAAAGACATGGAAAAATCTACTATTCTTATCCCCATTTAGAGTCCAGTTCAATCTGGACTTTTGGTGCCAAATCCACTCTACCATTCTGAGCAAATGCCACATTTCACCTCTGACCACTCTTCTTCTTGTCCTCTCAGAATCAACCAGAAGTCTTTCCTCTGCTAAGATGTCTAATGCATGCAATTCCTCCTCTAAAGCCTTGAGTTTGGATGAGACATTTCCAAACACCTCAATGTTTCATTTTTTTAATTCTAGCTTTAGCTGCTTTAATTTTTGAACAATTCTGAATCCGGCCCACCCTGTAACAATAGTGCTGCTCCAAATGTTAACAAAGAACTTAGAGAAACTTGGATGGAGAGTCCAAGCATTGAGAAACCTGAAAGGCTTGGGGCCCCAGTCTCTTTCATCTTCCATCAACAACAGAGGGCAGTGATTAGAAACTAATTAGACAACCCCCATAACTTCATTCTGAAGCTAATCAATCATTTTGGGCTGAGAAGTACTCTGTCTATGCGGCTCCATTTCTCAGATTCCTGGGCATTGCACCAAGTGTATTTCCTTCCATGAAGGGGCAAGTCATCGAGCTCACATTTCTCAATAAAATCATTAAAATGTTTCATCCCCATGTCTCTCCTGGAGCAGCCAACCCTCTCTCCTATATGCCTAATTTCATTGAAGTCGCCACCGATGCACCAAGGAGCAGGAAAGTGGTCCTTAAGCTTGAGGATACCCGCCCAAAAAGATGATCTAGCAGTGGTGTTATTTGGTGCATATATGTTGATCAAAACACAATCAAAAGAATTATATGTTGTTCACGTATGTATATGTATGTGTCAATTAAATAGATTTTAAAATTAATTGAATTGAATTAGTTTGTTTAGATTTATTGAATCTAAATTAGTAGGTTTCATTATTAATATAAGGTTGTTTGTGAATCGAAGTATGTCTTCTCTTTGAAGAATTTTCTTAGCTTTTAGGATGGTTGGTGGTGGTGGTGGTGGAGGCGGTACACCAACATAGAAATGGTGGTGGTGGTGGTGATGGTGATGGTGGTAATGGTTGTTTGGTTGATAGAGGAGAAATGATGGTTTGGGTGAGAGATGAGAAGAGAATGAGTGAATTTAGATCTATAATTTGAAATTTAGGACTAAAATATAATTTTTTTTTTAAACTTTTCCATTTAAATGTGACAATAGGGACAAATTAATCATGATTTAAATAGGTGAGAAGGTAAATTAACAATATCAAAAGTTCGGGTGTGAAATTGATTTAAATGAGTGAATTTAGTCTAAGGCCGGGTTTGGAATACTCAAAAAAAGTTAAAAAGTCAAAATATTATCACTATTCACCAAAATAAATAAATAAATTTTACACACAAAATTACAATTCATTCTGATCGGTTCAGATCTGTGGCTGCGTTTTTTTAGAAAAATTGCATAGTTGGGGTGCAATTTTAACACACTGTTGTTCGGCCTGTGGGGGCCATCACGGATTCCGTTTTGATAATATGAACCGTTCAATGTGTAGAACTCGTTGAGTACTATATGCTTATAAAAAATCACATTGATCGGATATCGCTAACTACATGATCAAATCAATTTTGTATAAAAAAAAATGGATGGTGTTATAGTTAACTGTTGAAAAAAAACTAATCTGATCAAATAGCTATCGATATCCGATCAATGTGATTTTTTTACAAGTATATAATACTCGACGAGTTCTACACATTCAACAGTTCAGATTATTAAAACGGGACCCGTGATGGTCCCCACGGACAGAATAGCATTGTCTAGTGTAATGTCTGAAAAGTAGACAACCATTTCTTAGCATCAATTCAGCCTGCACTGACAGTACGGCCGTATAACTCACAGTCTAATCTTCTCCTGCACACTAATTTATACAATTTTTTAATATACATTTTTTCATAAAAAGTCAAAAAGTTAACCCAAATAACTATCTTTTTTTCCTCAACTTTTTAGTCTAAAAATTCAAAAAGTGCACTTATTTAGGACACTCCAAACAACCATGGATTATGAATGACATAATCAAGCAGTAAATCAACGTGATGAGTTGGTGATTTTGGATCTTGCAGAGGTGAATAGATCTTATTTCCTAATAAATATAATACCAATAATGGGTTTCTTTTAGTTTAGTAGTATTTTGAGAGATTTATTAGAAAATTATTTTTCAAGTGTTTGTATCCTAATTAGTCTATAAGATATTCTTGTATTTTAATAAGTCCTATTATTTAAATATTTGATCTATCAAATCTTGATTCTCATATTAAGGTATTTTATGGATATTTCTACCCTTCTAAATATGTTTTGAAAGGTTAGCAATTTGGTAATGTGAACATTCATATTTTACAATGTGAATATTGATATTGACGTGTGAATGTTCACATTGATAGTGTAAACGTTCACATTGACAATATAAATATTTATATTGACGATGTGAACATTCACATAACGGAATATTCGCATTGTAAATCTGAATATTATTAAGGTATTTAGTAACTATATCACCCATAGAACTTATTGGAATAGAAAAAAGTAATGTGGACTAAATGAAACATAAATATATAAAAAGGGATTTGTGAAAAAGTGTCCCTAGTATTATAAGTGAGGGTCTTTGAGATATTGATTTTCAAAATATTAAAACATTGTACATTTTAATGCTATGGTATACAATTTCAAAAGGTTTGTCGGTGTGTATGTATCACATACAAGTTATGTCATTTGTGAATTTGATTATCACAAATTACATAACTTAATATTATAAGAGTAATAACTAAAATAAATAAAAAAGAAGTTATAATCAAACATTACATAAGGTATAACCAAACAACTTTTGAATCATAACTAAAATAATGGCATAACTTAATATTATGAGAGCCATAACTATAAAAAAAAAAAATTAAAAAAAAAAAAGTTCTATCCAAACATCACATGAAGTACAGTCAAATAATTATTGGATCATAACTAAAATAATTTTATAATCAACTATGTTTCATAACTAACAATACAATAAATTATAACCGAATATACAAATATCGTAATCAAAAGGTATATGTGGTAGACACACCCCAAAGAGGGTGCGTACCATATAATTTCCCAACTTATATATATATATATATATATATATTTATTTCAGTAGTGGAGCCTATGATTTGAATGTCTTGGGGCATCAGAAGGAGATATCTCAAGAATATTGAAATGGGTAATATTTGTGGGCAGGGGTGAGCATCATGTCGTATCATATGTGTTCAGGTCGTGTCATATTAAGTTTGTGTATTGAAAACATGAATACGAATACGACATGTTTAATAAACGTGTCTTATATGCAAACATTAATAATTGTCTCAATCCGTGGGTGACACGATTGGCACGATTAATTTCTAAACCTGTTTATTTATCATGATATGACACAACATGATTGGCCTAACAAAATACCTGTTTGAGAGAGAGAAGCAAACATAGAAAAAGAAATCAAGAAAAACAAAAAATGGACTCTCAAAATCATAGTTGTTTCAAGTAAAGGCCCTCTCAAGAACAAGAAGAGATAGAAAAATCACTTTATATAAAAAATCACTTTATATGTATATATATTAATTAATTAATATAAATATATATCTATATATATAAAGTTACACAAGTCATAAATATATCATTTTCGGATCATGGGTTGTGTTCGTATTAATAGGTTAGACATGTCATTTTTGGGTTTCACGGGCTCAACCTGAACACAACCTATTTATTATACGGGTTCATATATGGGTCATGTTATAAACATGTTCGTGTTGGAAAATGCTCAATCATAACCTGCTAACTTCATGTACAGTTTGAGTTGTGTTATCGAGTCGTGCTAAGAATTCTCACCCCTTTTTGTGGGATTAATCATCACAAATGTTATAACTTCACAGTATAAGTAGGGGTGATCAGCGGATGCCCGACCCAACTGGTTTTGGGTTGATGTGTGGTATTAAGCGGAGCAGATATAGGTCTGATTTTCTGAGTTTGGTGGTTGCGAGTGCAGATCGGGTGGCAAATCACTTACATTAGAGCCGCACCAATCTGACCTGACCCGCTCACATTAAATTACATTTTTTTTTTTTTGGTTCCTACCTTGGTTCGTTCGCAACAAAGAAGCCCTAACAAAAAAACAAAACATTTTGCAAACCCCCTCTCTCTATCTTTAAAAACCCTAACCCTACTACACAAACGGAAGATCTTCATTATCTCCTTCTTGTGGGACCCTAAATTTTGTAAATCTAGTAAAGCCCTCACTTTTGAATTATTATAATAAAAACTCTCAATTTCTCGTTTATTCACAAATTTAACCCTAGAACCTAAACGCATCGCAGACGAAAGTATGCAAAGCTTAATAATCATTTCTAACACTCTAATATTAATTATTTAACTCTCTAATTAGAGTGTAATTGCTCAAAACCCTAGTTTTCAGTTTTCACCGTTTTCGTTTGGTTATTCACCTTTTAATTCAAAGCGAGAATATAGAAACCAAATTATTTTTCTGTCATTATTTTAATTAATTCTACACTTGAAATAGATATTTTAATTCATAAATTGAGCCCAAGCACTCACAAGCCGGCCACCCTATAAATATACATTGTAGTGTCTTTTTGAAACAAATTTTATGAATTTAGGGAAGATTTTTAACTAGGACCTCAAAATCTAGGAAATTTGTCTTGTACTTGTAATTAGCTTAGTTCTAATTAAACATAACCCTAACTAGAACATCTTTGTATACAATTAGGGCCCTAACATAACATTCCAACTAAATTCGATGACTATTCAATTACTTTGGAACCATAGGCATTTTGAACTGTTCACACCAATTTTCCTATAAATACACTACCATCCCCTTAGCATTTGCATACTGAAACACACACACACACACACACACACACACGACATAGAAAGATGAGAAGTGTGAGCTTGGAGGTGAAGGGAAGGAAAGAAGAGCAAACTTTGTCCAAATTTTAGCAAGCTAGCAAGCAAGTAAGCCACAAAGAAACTCATTTTTTATTGTCTTTCAAATACATGATATTAGATGCTTATAATATTCTTTTTAAATTTGTATATATTGTGTTCATGTGTTTAAATAAGAGGAGTTGAGCCTTGATTATCACCAAGGTCAGCTCTGACTTTTCTGGGAGCCAAAGCAAACCCTAAATATGGGTACTTTCATATATATTTTTTAAAAAAGATTATGTATCAAATTTTGCTTTAAATCTTTGCATTTAACAATGCTCACAAAAAGGCTATTAAAATTTATTTAAATATATAACAAAATTTACAATAATAAATATATATTGCAAATTTTGATCTGGAATGTGCTTTCATTTTGCAATGGGGATGCATGAATTCTAAAACCACACTCTTGCTTGTATACTGCAATAATCCTCTTATTTTCATTTCTAACCCACTTCAAATCACCTCTCTGTTCCACTTGCCATTCCTTCAATGCATTCCTAAAAACTTGTGCATTCTTAAATCTCATCCCCACTTTTAGATTAGTTCACCATATCCACATCCTCATTAAATTCTTGAAACGTATCAACCATTTCCTCATCATTTGATGATCCATGTAAAGTATGCATCTCAAAATCCTGATCTAAATACCTTTCATTAGAACCCCCATCATTTGGTTCATTTCCTACATTTGATTTAACCTCCAAGTTTGTCTCAACACCCAAATTTGATTCTACACCCACATCTTTATCAACATAAGCAAATATATCTACATCTTCACTCTTCTCTAACCCATCATCCATCTACATATGGATTTGTGCTGGAAACACCATCAGAGTCATTTATTTCCTTATCACCCCCTCCTCTTCTTCTTCCATTTTAATTCCATTTCCCTATTAATCTTCTTTCATTTGAAGCCCATTTCCCCATTTATCTTCTTTTATTTGTGTTTCTATTTGTAGAATTTGTGGCCCTTTTATGACTTCCCCATTTGGACCTAAGACCTGAAGTGCCTCATGACCTTTCTCCACATATAAGGCAACCACATCATACTCATATAATGGAATAATATATCAATTACATCCCAATCTGAATTCATCTCCCTAAGACCAATGTCCAGTATTTCCCTAGGAACTCTATAATATAGTTGGCCAGTAGAGGGATAACCTAGGCGCAGGTACAACTTCTGAAAATCAAAAAAGTCAACCCTATCTGGATCAAAGTACTAAAAGTAATTCACTTTCCCTCCCTTATACACTATATTTGGAGGCTTAGTAAAGTAACATCCATGATGTAACTCAAAGCTAAAATTTGTTGCCATCACCTCACCCTAAATAATACAAGACACAAATGTCATGACCACAATCCGCCCCTATGGATTAGGGTTATAACCGGCCAGTAATCAAGGGATTACCTGCGGCCTCAAACCAAGTAAAACATATTTTATCAGAGTTAAGGGGCCAAAACGGAAGCAAACTTATGAATTGTCCATAGAGCTGTACTTACATGGCTTAACCAACATTCTTATATACTCATAATAACTCACACCATAAGCATATTCACAAAAAGTATGTCATACATACATCTAGGATTATTCAGCCTGTGTTAACAAAAATTCAGATTCTATACATGGTCGGTCAAGGTTGTACTACATGACCACAAAAAGGCTCCAAGAGTAATAAAACAAAAGCAAAGCCTCTACATGAGGCGACCTTGGATGACCTCACAAAACTTGGTTTCTCAACGCTCACTGGGACTGGGGTTGGACATCCCGTTGCTCACCTACATACATATAAATACAGAGTGAGTTGATGCCCAGTGAATAATACTAGAGTAAAGAGGTTAATGAATGAGATTCGTTCATGAATAAGTCATACGTATAATTTAAACATTTGAACTACTAGTTCCACTTGTATCAAATGCATAGACAAAACGTACGGAACGACCTCGGGTCCAACATATCATATCCATGTAAAAAACAACCTCAGGTCCATGTCATATCTAAGTACGAAACGACCTCAGGTCCATTGCACTCAAAACGACCTTGGGTCCATCTGTACAAAATGACCTTGGGTCCAATACTCATTCATAGACCAACTTTAGGCCTAATGGATCCATGTGCCTAGGGACCACCGGTCCTCCTTATCATATTACAAAACGACCTCAAGTCCAACATTCTCATAGTTATAGTGATGCGCCTTTAATCACGGTCGCATCCGTATTCACTCTCAAAACGACCTTTGGTCCATTTATCAATTATGCAAAACGGCCTTCGGCCCAATCTACATCTTTGTCAATTATACTGAACGGCCTTAGGCCCATTTTCCATTTTCACAACATTCATTTTACACGAACGGATAGAATACTCATTCATAGTACAATTCACAAATTTAGAAATTACCACTTTGGCAACATTTAGGAAGTAATGCATATACAAAAATATCTTTACTAAGATATTACTCATAGTGATCCGGTGCTTGATTTGCCCTTGCACTCGACCCTACATAATTCATAACACAATGGGTCATAAGTTATTCAATTCGTTCTTAAATTATTATTTCTCTTAGGCTTTTTTCTTATCCCTTTAGGTCATATACAAAGCCCAATGCATGCCTAAGAGTGCTTAGAAATGAAAGAGAACGGAAAATGAAACACGAAACATCTTTTCAAAATTTCTGAAACAGGGCTCCCCGCTCGAGCGTGCTTTCCGCCACTCGAGCGGACCTGCTAGGTCTGCAAAAGTACTAGTTGCCTCATTTTTACGCTCGAGTGCAACTTCAGACGCTCGAGCTGGAAGTCAAACTACATGGCTTGGCGCTCAAGCGTAACTATCCCCGCCCGAGCGGGCATCAATGTCTACAAAAGTTCTGGGAGCCAATATTTCATGCTCGAGCAGCGCTTTTCCCGCTCGAGCGGACATGCCGAATTCTGGAATTTCCAGAATTGTTCTTGGAGTTCAAACTCAATGTTTAAAGATTCAAAGCTCATGTTTTGGACACAAAAACATAGAAACATATTACATAACATGAGGACAACAACAATATGAGGTCAATTGCTCAAATTCACGGTCCCTCTTTGTAAAATCATTTTGAATTCTCTTCATAATTCCCAAAACATGTGTACTCAACTTCATACCGATTCCATGTCTTCATCAATCATGCATGCAAGTCAATTCTTGACTCCAATTCTATTCCAAATGGTACAAATGACACTTACTCTCATGAAACTCATGAAAATCATGCATGCATGTGAGATTTGGTGCTCAATTCTATTTGCTCTACATAGTTCATGCTCAAATATGCAAATTCATAGCAAATCTATGCATGCATGTACATATAAGTTTTAATTCTTTAATTTCACCTCAATTTATGTTCTTGATTACCATCTAACTTGAATTCACAAAATTACAACATCAAACTTATAAATTCATAATCAATCACTCACCTAGAAGCTCAAATCTTCCAAATTATGGTTAATTCTTGAGTTAATCTTCAAGATTTCCAAGCCTCTTGACCAAAGCTTCAATTGCCTTCACTCTCTCACTCTAACCAACCCTCTCTCTCTCCCTCTAGGGTGATCTCAACCAAAGGAGGGGAAATGAGCTCAAAACATTGCTCATAAATACAAATAGGCCACTTATATATGTTGGCCTAATCAATTATGATTTAAGCTAAGTAATTGAGCTTAATTAATTGTTCTGAATCTAATTATTATGATCCGAATACCTTTTCAATTAAATTTCACCGTAGGCTCTAAAAATTATGCCAATCACGATGGCGTAGTCAATTTCGGTTTCCATGGCCGATAAGGCCTTCAATTTAAATTCCAAAGTAGTGAATTAAACAGATTTTCCTACGGTGAACAGATAGAAATTCAAAACCACATATAATCATATAAATGGCACTCAAGATCATATTAAACACATAATCACAATCATATTTAAGATCAATTAGCATAATACGGAACATGGTTATCACAATCTTCTCTCATTTAGGAAGTTTGGTCCTCCAAACTTATTTTACCTTCGTCGGGAAACAAATGTAGATAGCGTAGTCACATTTCATCCTCCTTTTCCCATGTAGTGTTCGTCCCATAGTGTTCTTTCCATTCCACCTTCATCATCGGGATGGACTTGCTTCTCAGTTG
This sequence comes from Camellia japonica, assembly GCA_030407325.1. Taxonomy (NCBI): domain Eukaryota; kingdom Viridiplantae; phylum Streptophyta; class Magnoliopsida; order Ericales; family Theaceae; genus Camellia; species Camellia japonica. The sequence continues at coordinate 71,950,579 of JAPPVO010000010.1, read as the reverse complement.
TTTCATTTGACGGTCAATGATTCGTTCCGGCCATTCTACGTATTTCATATTCTTATCAAGAGCTATCTTGTGATAATCAATCACATGAAACGGGTCTCGGAGATAACCCCTCAACATTGACACGTGGAACACATTGTGCATCTGTTCAAATCCCGGTGGCAAAGCAACTCGATAGGCGACTGGACCAAGTCTTTCTAGAATTTGAAATGACCCAATATACCGGGCGACAATTTTCCTTTCTTACCGAATCTTACTTGGCCCTTCATCGGAGTCACGCAAATAAATACATGATCACCAACCTCATATTCAAGAGGTCTCCTTCAAACATCTGCATAATTCTTTTGTCGACTCTGAGCTGTTTTGAGCCTTTGTTGAATAATTTTGATCTTCTCAGAAGTGTCTTGTACAATCTCAGGCCCAAGTAAAGCCCTATCCCCGACTTCTGTCCAACAAATTGGTGATCTACACCTTCTACCATATAGAGCCTCGTGCAGTCCCATACCAATGCTGGAGTGGAAGCTGTTATTGTATGCAAATTCTGCTAATGGCAAATAATCTTCCCAACTCCCTTGAAAATCCAAGGCACACATTCTTAGCATATCTTCCAAGGTCTGTATTGTCTGTTTTGATTGCCCGTCTGTCTGTGGATGGAATGCGGTACTAAACCTCAATTCTGTCTCCATAGCTTTTTGCAAACTTTTCCACAATCTAGACACAAATTTCGAGTCTCTATCCGAGACAATAGATACCGGAACTCCATGTAAACGAACAATCTCATCAACATATATAGTAGCCAGTCTATAAGCATCAAATGTAGTTCTGACAGGTAGAAAATGTGCAGATATAGTCAGTCTATCAACTATAACCCAAATAGAATCCATACCTCGTGGAGTTCGAGGTAGACCAACAACAAAGTCCATAGTTACATGCTCCCACTTCCATTCAAGAATAGGGAGAAGTTGAAGTAGACCGCCCGGTTTCTGGTGTTCAGCTTTAACTTGCTGACACTGAAGGCACTTGGACACATACTCTGCAATTTCTTTCTTCATTTTGGGCCACCAATAGCTTTGCTTCAAATCCTGATACATTTTGTTATTACTCGGATGCATAGCAAATATTGATTTATGGGCTTCATCTAGAATTCTCTTCTTCAACTCGGGAATGTTTGGAACACACAATCTGTTTTGGAATTTCAGCATCTCATTTAACACACGATATCCCAGTCTCGGATTCATTTCAAATTCATCAACTATCTTCTACATAATTATCCAATCCAAAATGTCATGCAATCTATATAATCATCCAGTTCACATCCATCTAGCATAAAAATTTAAAACATAACAAGTACTTGTTATTATGTTTTAAATTTTTATCCATAAGCATCTATCCAAAAATACAACTACTGTAGTCTACTCAAATATTTTCCATACACATCTATCCAAAAATATACAATCCTTTAGAAAATGAAACTAGCGCCAACTAATCATGTATAATTTAGCTTGTGGCACGAGTTCATCCATCTGTACAAACGAAAAAAAAAAATGTCAGGTAATGTTTTTATGAAAATATTTTCACATCAAATAATTGTAAAATTGGACCCAAAAAAAAAAAAAAGGTCTATGGAAAGTAAAAGTAACATGAACAAAAAAGTAAAGATGAAATACAAAAAAAAGTCCATGGAAAGTAAAGGTAACATGAACAAGGTATAACCAACTCAGAGAGATGGTTATACATTTCAAAGAAAAATGGACTTGCCAAGAGATTTCAAAGTTTTCAATTTCTAGCCTCTAATGATGATAAGAACATTTCACTATCAAGGATATTCACATATTAACTATACAAAACAAATTCCTATTCTGAAACATAAGTTCATGAAAAACATTGAGGCTTCTCTTAATGCCGACAGTAGATGTAACACTGTAATAATGATTGTATATTTGTATTCACCCATCGCTGGCTTCTTTCTTTAGTCATTTAACTATATTTCCTCTATTGCAACCCCCACAATTGATCAAAAATAATGATCGTATTCCTTTTCATGTCTTTGGTCTTATTTTTTCTCTCATATTCTACCTTAAGTAAAAGTAGTTCTGTAACGCCCCGACCCTTCACACGTCATCGATATTGTCCGCTTTGGCCCACGCCCGCACGGATTTGTTCTTCCCAGTGGGTCACCTATCCCAGAACTACTCCAGGCTAAGCACGCTTAACTGGGGAGTTCTAATAGGGATTTCACCACTAGGGAAAAGACCTCGATGCTATATAAGGGTCCAGCTTTTTACTTTTATAGCCCAGGAACTCCCCCTCCATTCCCGATTTGGGACACCGGGGCCTTACAATCCACCCCCCATAAGGCTGCACGTCTCCATGCAGTAGCCTTCCAGCTCGCAAGCCCGCCCACATGCACCGAGAGACGCCAGGGCCCCACACTCGGTACTCCGGAGAGTCGGCTCTGATACCATTTGTAACGCCCCGACCCTTCACACGTCATCGATATTGTCTGCTTTGGGCCACGCCCGCACGGATTTGTTCTTCCCAGTGGGTCACCCATCCCAGAACTACTCCAGCCTAAGCACGCTTAACTAGGGAGTTCTAATAGGGATTTCACCACTAGGGAAAAGGCCTCGATGCTATATAAGGGTCTAGGTTTTTACTTTTATAGCCCAGGAACTCCCCCTCCATTCCCGATATGGGACATTGGGGCCTTACAAGTTCTCATAGTTTCTCTTTTGTATTCATTTACAGTGGCCTCTAGCAAGACTACACTTTGCACTGAAAGAGGGGGAAACATTTTATAAACTAGGAATGTTGTTAGCCAATAGAAATCTAGGAATGAGTATAAAGAATCAGGTTAGAAACTTAAAAAACAAAGAAAAAAAATAACAAAGAAAGAAGTAAATTTTCAAAGAGACAAGTATGCAGATGAGTAAACATCGTGCAGTGCTCCCATTCCTTTTCATTTCAATTTTCTCATCTCACCGCAATGCTCATCGCCACAGGAAAAGATTGAGACCCACTAGAGTGGTTGTACGGTAGCTTATAGTGTGAATGAGGCATTAATCAAATTATTATCTTTGGAACATCCTTGCAAGATAGCAGCAAACCAGAAGAAGTGAGGAGCAAAATAAAGAAGAAAATCAGAGCAGATGAAGACAAGAGAAGAAAACTGGAATCTGGAAGCAAAAGAAAAAAAAATAACAAAAAAAAAAAAAAAAAAAAATCTGAAACAGTCAGTTGGAAAAAGAAGAAGAAAAGGGGGATAGAGAGCGAAGAGAAGGAAAGTGATAAGGTTCTACCCAGAGATAAATGTCATCAGGTGTTTAAGCTAACAAGTAGCAATCAAGACAACCATAATCAATATCTATTCCCAGAATTTTGACATACCCAGAATTAATTCAGAAACTCTTACATGTTCCTTCTTTTTCTTTTTTCTTTTTTAAATTTACAAATTTCAATCAAACCCCATTTAAATTATGGCCCATTCCTACAAGTTTGGGTAATCTAAGCGGTTCATGTTTTCTATGCAATTTTTTTTGTCAAACATTATAATACACACTGAACACAATGATTGAATCAACAGAATATCCAATAGAAAAACAAAACAACAAAACAAAATCAAAGTAGGTCTAGAACTAGAACCAAAACACAACCGTCCATAAAAAATAATAAAAAATAAAAATTAGGAGATGTGGCGAAGGTGGTGAATACATATATGTGCACACACAAGACTATACACTGCTTTGCTAGGACTAGAATGTTACAAATTGAAATTTTGGACTATTAGGGTTTTAAAAATCAGGGAAAACAAAGAAATTGGTTTTCAAAATTAGGAAAAACATACCAACTTTTTCTAATACCCTTCTATAGGGCAAGATCATAGGACACATAAATATCCAAAGATTCCTATTCACCCCACTAAATGAGCATTGAGCAACATGAGACATGAACTATGAGAAAAAGTATAGCATTTCAATTCCATCACTTCAAATTGACATTTACCAAAAATATGGGGCAAATTTTCAACTGGCCATTCTGCTTTCAATGACATTGGCCATAAGAAATATAGAAAACAATACATAAACACAATTCTACCATGTTTTAGCCATTCAAAACAAGGCCATTGTCACGACCCAAACCTGCCCCTATGTGTTTAGCGTCGTAACTGGCCAATAATTCTAAGATTACCAAAGGCCTCTAAATAGATTAACACATAATAAAGGGCAGTGGAAGCATGTACATAAAACATACATAGTCCATTGAGTTGTACAGACATACATGGGATGAGAATTTAAAACTTTAATTACACACATACGTGACGTCATATTAACAAAGTCTTGCGTCACCATCATATGTACACATAGTGAAACTGGGACTTAGCCCAAGGAATGGTTACACAAAACTTTTCAAACCAAATAAAGAAAGTAGAAGACTTATACATAATTCACAAACTTGACTGTCAAACTTCTCAGGAACCTCCTCGAAAGGCACGGTGGTTGGCCAACACAAAATAGATCTTCAGGCTACCATTACTGAGCTTGGTCATGTACCTAATCACCTACATACATACATAATAGAGTGAGTGAGAGCCTAGTGAATAATAACAGAGTAAATGGGCTTAAATGAATGATGTCTTATATCAGATTCGGAAAACAGATTCATATTTATTTCAGAAATAGAAGCAAATCCATATTCACATTCCTATTCGAATCATATACCAAAATCAGAGTTCATGCTTAATTATACGTGTACATCCATTAACATTAACAAAACAAATAAAGAATAGATACAAACATATGCAGAACAAATACAAAATAGATGGTGGTTATAAGTAACCAGTTCCATAAAGGAACCTCCAGGTAATAGACAACAAATATGCTGAGCTCCATGATGGAGCCTCTGGTATGGGTAACAAATAACAGATATACTAAGTTCCATGATGGAACCTCCGATACCAGGTAACAACTAACAGATATGCTAAGGATGCCATGAATACTTGTTAGAAATTGAATAATCATTCATTGTACAGAACATGTCATTTCAGAAAATAGATCTTATTTCATCATACAAAAAATAAATAAAGTTGAACATAGCTTTACTAAGTTATTACTCACAGATGGCTCCAGTAGTAGATCAAATAAAGCAGGCAAATTAGATAGCTTACGGCGCATGACCTACATACAAACACATAACTGATATACAGTGAAACATATGCTCGGGAAATTTGAACTTGTTCTTTTCTATCTTGGTTTGTTTCTAATCCTTATCCTTATTATTGTCTTAATTAGGGCTTAAGAATGCCTAGGATTCAATACGGATGCCAAAATGTAACTTGAAACACTTAGTCAAATTTTCAAAAACAGGGCAGTCCGCTCGAGTGCAACTTCTGTCGCTCGAGCGGTCTGCAAAGTCTGCAAAAGTACTGGTTGCATGATTTTTTCCACTCGACAATCGCTCGAGTGCAAGACTGGGTAATTACGGTATCTGCTTGAGCGCAACTTCCTACGCTCGAGCGTTCTACAAAAGTCTATAAAATGTTTAAGAGCTCTCATTTTATGCTCGAGCACAACTTTGGTCGCTCAAGCGGAGGTTCAAAAATAAAGGTGGTTGCTCGAGCGTAGGTTCTGCCGCTCGAGCCAACCCCTAAACTCTACAAAAGTACTGGGAGCTTGCATTCTCCACTCGAGCGCAGACTCCACCACTTGAGTGAAGGCTGCAAATTCTGAAATTTTCAGATTATAGTACAAGATGCAAAACTCAATTTCATAGCTTTAAAACACATCTTTTTGGGCCCAAAACTTGAGGAAACATATATAAACTTGTAAAATATTGTGAATTCAAAATCATTTTGCAAAATCAAAGCCCAAAAGCATGCCAATTGTGCAAAATCAAACTTGGAAATTAAAGAACATAACATGAAGATAACATGCATGAATTGTCTTGGCTTCAAAGCTTTCAAAACATGATCAAATGAGGTGATCAACTCAAAAACATGTTGAATTCTTAGGACAAAGCCAAAATGAGGACATACAAGAGGAAATTCTTTGAAAACATCTCCAAAACACAATGAAATGAACATGAATGCATGTCCTAAGCTTTGATCCTATAATATAAGCTCAATTCTTGTCTTGTTCTAGAATTTCTTTTGAATTTGTATGTTAGCTAGCTTAATTACAGAATTGAAGGCTTGAATTCTCACCTAAACTTTCCAATTAAGCTTCAAGTAATCAAATTCTTGAGTGTCCAAGCTAATTTTCCTTAGTTCCTCCCATGTTTCTTCCTTTTAATCTCAAATCTCTCATCCTCTCTTTCGTCTCACGTTTATGTCTCAAGATTGAAGGAATAAGAGTGTTTAATGAGTCTAGAATGATATCTAAGCCTTATATAGGCTAATTAAGGGGCTTAATTAAACTTAGCTCAAGACTAGTTAATTAAAAGTACTTTATTCTAATTATTTTGTTTAGAATCAAATTTCAAATCAACCTACTGTAAAATTATAAAAATCCCAAATAACACATAATCTTAGTCAATTTCGTATTCTGTGGCCGATAAGGCCTTCAATTCGCAGAAACAAACAGAATTCTGAACAGATATTTCTATAACAAACAGATAGACTCACAAATATCACAATTCACATGCATCTAACTCAGAATTTTATCTTAATTACGTATTAGGTATTCTTAATTATGCTTAATCAGTTAATTACAGATCGGGGTTGTTACAGCCATCCTCACAAATCTAGTTACTGCCTTAAATTTAAAACCAGTGTCCAACAATAGTACACAAAACCAACTGATTAATAACCCAATTATACATGTGCATATTTTCAAAAGAACAAAACATAACAAATACACCAGAATGAATTTGCAATGATACCAGTAATGCATGATCTCCCCTTCCCCCCCCTCCAAAAAAAGACAATCAACTGAAATTATTTTTCTTGTACTCATATTGTAAATCATAAATGAAACATTTGAACAATGTAGCATGAAATGGAATCAAATTATTGGAATTAAAATCCATTACATAAGCTTCGAACATGATGAATTAATGATTCAAAGTGCGACCCTTGTGTGCTGTGATCAAAGTAGACTAAGAACAGCCATCAATAGCTGGTTGGATCCTTTATTGGTTGTTCGAAACCCTATATATGAAATTTATCATCACTACATGAACTGAAGAAGTGGAGGGGTATGAAAGAAACAAATCAACAGAACCCAAGAGAACAAACTAAGGAGTGTCACGCGGCGATGATGAGGAGGAGTGAGGAGAAGTGAGTGTAGCATGAAGGGTTTCAAAAGTATAAAAGGGGTTTTGAAAAACCCTGAATCTAGAACAAAAATCAAAATCCATTTACTCATTTCATAGAAATCAAAATCCTACAACATAAAAAAAAACTAAAAAGAAAAAGCCCTAAAGCAACAGTGAAATTGAGAAATAGAAGAAGGGATGGAGAGAGAGAGAGAGAGAGAGAGAGAGAGAGAGAGAGAGAGAGAAACCTGAATGTTGATGAGAGGCAAGGTGAAGATGAACAACGGTGAGCAACGGTGACTGAGCGATGGTGAGCGGCTGTGAGAGAGAGAGAGAGAGAGAGAGAGAGCAAGCAACCTTTGTTTGTTGTTTTTTTGGTGTATATATCTCAGCTCAGATACAGAGAAAAAAATAATAATAATAATAATAATAATAATAATAATAATAATAATAAAATTAAACTTAAACTCAAATTTGGCAATAATATTTCGTATTCCCACCAAAAAATTTGAGTTGTATTGCCGACTAAATATTTTTTGGTCACCGAAAATGTATATTTGATGACCAAATGAAATAGTCGCCAAAGATTAAAAATAAAATTATGCTAGTTATTTTAAGACTAAATTTCTTTTAGTTAGTAAAAGTTAGTAAATGTTTTTTAGTCACTGAAAATGCATATTTGTCAACCAAATTAAGTAGTCACCAAAGATTAAAAATAAAATTATGCTAGTTATTTTGCAACTAAATTTCTTTTAGTCGGCAAAAGTTACTATATGACGACTAAATGTTTTATGGTCACCGAAAATGCATCTTTGCCGACCAAATCAGGTAGTCATCAAAGATTTAAAAAAAAAAATTATGATAGTTATTTGGTGACTAAATTTCTTTTAGTCAGCAAAAACTAGTATACCACGACTAAAATAAATTTTAGTAGCCTAAAACCTATACTAACTCCAACCAATATTTTTTAGTCGCCCATTGTGACAATTTTGGTGACTAAATTTTTTTATAGTCGGCAATAATTAATATTCCTTGACTAAAAAAATTTAGTAACTAAACCCTGAAACAATGCCAAATAATATAATTTTAGTCGCCTATTATACAACTTTTGGCTACTAAATTCTTTTAGTCGCCAAAGTGTAAATTGTTGTAGTGAAGCTTGATAAAAATTCTTCTCTCCTTTCTTTCTTGAAGGAGAGGTGTTTATATAGACTGCGAGGTTGCTTGGTCCGTAATTTGCATGAGAATTGCAGAGGTGGCACCTTCACATGCATGAGGGGACCATTTTTCCAAAATTGCACTATTTCTCGACAAACTTGTTTGGCTAGCCATCTGGCTAGCCAAGCATAAAAGTTGTACTGTTGGGCTTCTTTTTGTATGGCTGAGGTAATTTTGTAGGGAAAACAAGGGTTGCGTTTGGTAGAGCTTTAGAATTATGATTTGAGAATAGAGTTGTATTTTGAGTCTATTAGTTTTGGAATTATGATTTTAATGTGAAAATTTGTTTGGTTTTGAGTTTTGAAAAGAGTTTTGAATTGAGTGATATGACATATGATATTTATTCAAAAATTTATAACTCATAACCAAAGACACAACCCAAAATTCTATTCAAAGCACATAAAAAATTTTTAAAAAAAAAATTCCCAAAATATTTTTTTATTTAAAATATAAAAATAAAGGTGCCAAAAAAAATTTTAAAAAAAACAAAAAAATTATGAACACTGTTTTGGTCAACTAGCCGGACGACTGACCGGATGTCCGGGAGGATGACCGGGTAGACGTGTTTTGAAAAGTGAGTGTGGAATCAATTTTTGAAAATTGTAAACAAATAGAGCACTCACATCATGTTGTGGAATCATGTTTGGAAAACTCCACCAAACACAGCCAAGGTTTTTCGAGAGGATTCTCCTCATTTCCACTCATTCATACTCTGTCCTTGCCCAGTTACCAAAAGTCACAACATTTTGATTTTGAAAGATGAGCTTGAACATTAAAAAAATGATTGGATTCATACATGGCTAAAGAAAACATTTTGGAAAAAGCTTTTTTTAAAGGTTTGAAAACATTTGGGAAAAATGGGCGAAAAGGTTAGGATTGACTTTTGAAAAAAGCTCTTTTTTAAAGGGATTGAAGGATTTGCGCATTCTGGCTTTTCATTATCGAGTGCTTAAAGAAAAGGAGCTCAAGTCTTAAGGCTAGTCAAAATGGATTAACTAAAGTATTAGAAACTTCCATAAAACTAATTTTTTTCCCCTTTACATACAGTGATGTGGTTATCAGATAATCATATGAGTCAGACAAGGAATTTAGTAATAACAGTGCTTTATCTTCATATTCAACTTCAACATCTAGATTCAATAAATCTACAAGAATTTTATTGAAACCATCTCGATGTTTTATAATTGAAGTACATTTTTTGTATTGGAAACAAAAGAGCTGTTTCTTCAGGTAGAGCTGATTTTTTACACTCTTCGTCATGTATTTCTCTTCCAGTTTCTTCCAATACTCCTTTGCATAAATTTCTCTTATGATACAGTATTTCTATTCTTTAACTAGACACAATTGGATGGTGCGGCAAGCTTGGCGATTAATCTGTGTCCATTCCTTATCACTCATATCAACCGGTTTACCTTCCAAAGTAATGTTGAGTTCTTGCTAGTAGAGGAATCCATAACTACGCATTGGCACATACCGATGTTGTTGGTTCCATCAAATTTCTCCACCTTGAACTTTGCGTTGGACATGATAATCCTTCGTCCAGAGCTACTTGAAGACTCGATTGCCTTTGGTGATATACTTTCAGCCATTAGAACTCCTCTAACTCCACCATAAGCAATAATGAAAGCTTGGAAATGCCCAAAACACGGTGATTTCTATGCTTTTGAGAGCTTAACACAAAATTTGGATCCGATTTTCAAAAAATGGGGTCTGCAGTTGTGTCCAGAATGGTCGATTTAGCTACAAACAATTTTTCTCTTCTCAAAAAAACCCAAAAAATGGATTGGAAATTGACCAGAAATGTTTTTCTAGGAATATTCTGTTAGAAGAAGGACTATTCCGTTAAAAGAAAGGAATAGTCCATTCAAAAGAGAATATACCCTTACTACTAACTGTGACATTAATGTGGTAGAATTGTTAAAGCGACAAGCACATGGCACCGACTAGATTGTCCTTGTGTTGATGTGGTAGTGACATGTCGCTAATATGGCAGTGACATGGTGGTGATGTGACAATGATGTAGCGCTGACCTATTGATGACGTGGCAATGACTGGTCTGCTAAATAAGCTACTGTGTCAATTGTGGAATATTCTGATAGAATATTCTCTTGCCACAAATGGAACAGTGGCAGCAGCCCGAGAAGACACGTGGGGCGCATGTTTGAGAGTTAACTTCTTGCGCCGACTTTGACCAGAGCGTGAGGGGGCGTCTAATGTTCATTTGCCTCAATTTTTTCATTGTTGGACTAGTGAGAATGAGGGGATCAACTTGGTGTATTCAAAAGTTTGACTGGACAACTTTGGTTTATGAGGAGATTCGAAAAAACAAAGCTTTGGAGCCCTTTTCCGCAACTTGGGTGCGCTAATACTAGTTTGTTGTGCCCAGGGCCAGAAACAAACACCAAACAAGCAATCACACCAGAAAATAACAAGATTTATGTGGTTCGGCAAACAACCTACATCCACAAGCAACGGATTTTACTAAATTGAGGAAGAAAATTATTATAAGAGAAATATCTCACTCTCAACCTCACTCTTCTCACAGACTTGATGCTCTTCACTTGCTTGGCTTTTTCTCCCTCCTTACATCCCTATTTATACATAAGTTTTGGGGATAATTTGGGAACTTTGCCAAGGCAGCTTAAATGCAAGATTCAAGAATTGCAACTTGCCAACTTGCAAGTCTTCTAGAATCTAAGCCAACCCAATGAGTCAACTCAATGAGCTAACTCAATTGAGCCAACTCAATACAACAAGGAGATGGCGAAAGAGAGGCAATGCTAGCGACGTAAACAATACAGTAAATGGTGGTATAGGTTATGATTAGCATTAGGATTAGAATGTTGAAGATTAGGGTATAATAGGTATCTAAGAGGTGTGAATTGAGCAAAACTAACGCCCCCCCTCCCCCCCCTTCAAAAAAAAAAAAAAAGTGTGTGAATATGAATTGAGTAATAGTGTAAACTTAAAGAAATGGTGATGTGCAAATAGAAACTCCCACACAACAAGTTCTTTCTTGGTATGAACACTATCCTGAGTTAAATGTAACCAAATACACGGGGAAAAAAAAATACAAATAGAATTTTTATACATAAACTCATCTTGAATATTGTATCAATGATATCTTTACAATTATGAATTACAATGATTTGATTTTTTATTTAAAATAAAAAGATGACAAAAAACTTCATTAATACATATATAATTCTATATAAAAGCCCATTTTGTGTTGCATTATTTATTACAAAATTGTCAAAATCAATCAAAGAAACATGAGAGATTTGGTGAAACTAGTTCTTATGCTTATAGTCTATACGTACTATATGCGTACGTTGGTTTTTATGGTTTCTTCGTAGGATGGACACTCAATGTTGATACACATTAGTAACAAAGCAGTTCTATTTAGGAATGGCAATTTGACTCCGAGTCGATGGAGACCCACCTCGGACCTATTGAGGCAGTTTTTCCACCTCCACGCTATAGGGTTTTGTGTGGTGTTAGTTTGTGAATCCCTGATCGATTTTCATGGCCCGTGTTAGTACATATTATTAATGAAGCAATTCTATTTAGGAATGGCAATTTGACTAACCTGATAGAGACCCGCCCTGGTTGGACCTATTAAGGCAATTTTTCTGCCTCTACCTCATAAGGTTGAGTGTGGTGTTGATTTGTGATTCGCAATTGATTTTAGGGCTAGATTGGGTTTAACCGTCTATGAGGTGTAAAACAAAAGCATGAAGATTTGAACCCTAGACCTTGTGATAAAATGGAATGAACTTTAACCAACCAAGCTACTTCAAATTGATGATATATTTATTGAATTAATTTAGGGACAATTACACCAAAAATAAAATAAAAATAAAGCCTCAAGGTTTTAGCCTTGTAACAAAATAAATTTTGATTTTTGAATTTTGTTAATTTAAATCCTAATTTTTTGATTTGTTTTCAATCTAAACCATTTGCCTATTTTCTTAAATAAAACAGATGAAACAAATAATATTTTTGTCATTAAACTTAATGTAGATATACATAAAATGTCTAAAATACTATTTTTATTGAGTTTAATGATTAAAATATTTATTTTTTCATTAAGTTTACTTAATGGAAATAAACAAATGATTTAGATTGAAAACAAATCAAAAATTTAGGGTTTGAATCAATAAAATTAAAAACTCAAGATTTATTTTGTTACAAAACTCAAACCCTAAGATTTGTTTTTTTTGTTTTTTTTTTGTTTTTTTGTAATTTTTCCAATAATTTATATATATTAGTTTTCTCTTTATATGTTTGCATATATATAAATCAACTTATTCTTGGTATAATAGTAGGAAAATACTCTAGTAACTGGCGACTAAGATCATGATACATCTTTGTGCCTCCCGGATGCACCGCAAGGCGCGAATAGTAAAACTCTCGGAGTACCTCTTCTTAGTAAGATTTTGGCACAAACAATCGGTCTAGGCTTTGATTGTGCAGAGCGGGTGGAGATGTGAGTGTGGTCTCAAAAAAATGGTCTCCCTCAAGGATTGGGGATGGGGATGGAAAAAAAAAAAAAATCTGGGATTGGAGACAAAGAGAGTAAAATCTACAGCGCCCCGCCCCGCCCCACTCCGTTGCCCTTCCTACTTCTATTTGGCTACAACATAGCAGAATTATGTTACATGTAAGCCTTTGGATCAAAATTCACAAGAACAAATAGCATTTTTGATCTTTTACCATAGAAGAAAAGATATGTAATAGAACACTTCATATATTAATAGCTGAATTATAATATCCATCAACCAAATGTTACACACTTCATATATTAACACTTTGTGTTAACAATTGAACTATATCATCCATCAACCAAATGTTTGGCACTCCACTTATTATCACTATGTATTAATTACTGAACTTTAACATCTATCAACCAACTATTTGACACACGAACTACTCAAGACTTAAACCAACAAGAAAACTAAATGCCACCAGGCGGCTATGACATAGGGATTTCCATGATTTCATTTGGATGATAAACCTCTTCAATATTATCACCTTAAACTTTTGTAGAAACATCAATACATTGCTCAACCGCTTCTTCCACCACTTCTGTTTGTCGTTCCTCTACAACATGAAGCCCTTGTTCCTCGACTTTCTTACCGTTCTTTTATATTGCATAAAGTATAATTTGGAGGACACCTAAAATGAACCCTATGACATTGGGAATCTATTAACAGAAAAATAAATAATTTTTAGTAGCTTAGGAGAAAGTAATTAAAACAAGAAGATGATTGAGTTTATCTTTAATATATACTTACAGAAATATTCAAATCTTTTCTTAGAATTCCATAGAAAAACCACATGATTGCACTGATTGTGAGGGATAGGGATAGATAAAATGGCATGAATTCCACACTTTTTGTTCGTATAACTTGCTTCTGAACAACAATAATAGAAAGAATTATGAATACGATAATGTAAAAATTAAGAAAAGAGCATATAATATTGATCATGGATGAGAATATGAGGTGTAAATACCATTATGTTGAGAGGTGCAGCGAACACACAAACAGAAAAGACTAAACAAAACCAGCCAACAATGTGGAGACGAGCTTGACCTTTTGTGAGAAAATTAGTTAGGATAAAGATTAGGCCGAACCAGCCAGTTCCTAACAGAAGTAGTGAAACAGCCCTGACCTACATATAGCAAATTAATAAGTAGGCCTGATGAACTTTCTGTCTAACAGTTCTTGCAGTTGCACCTTCAATTCTTTCAGTTCAGTTGGAGCCATTCGGTAAGGAGCTTTAGATACTGGCTGGGTACCCGGAATCACATCAACGGTGAATTCAATCTCCCTGTCAATCAAATCCCCTGGCAGATTATCTGGAAAAACATCTGGAAATTCTCTGACTATAGGAATACTGTTCACATTAGCACTATCATCAGTAGATACAATCAATACAGAACACAGATATCCTTTACACCCCTTTCTAATCAATTTAACAGCTTTCACAGATGAAATCAAATACGGAGGCGGTACTACTCCACTCCCATTAAACACAAATTCAGGCAAACCCGGTGGATGGAAAACTACTTGTTTCGTTACATAGTCTATGGTGGCATGATATTTCGTTAACCAGTCCATTCCCAATATTACATCAAAATGATCAATGTTCAGAGGCAGTAAGTCAATAAACAAATGTGCATCTCCAACAATAATTTAACAAGCAGGGTACATGTATGCACAAGTCATGGATCCCCCAACGGGTGATGATACAACTAACAGATAATTCATGGGTTCTAAGGGTCTATTCAATTTTCGCGAAAAAGCATGCGATACGTAAGAATGTGTAGACCCTGAATCAATTAGAACATAAGCATTCTGAGTACAAATAGAGAGAATACCTGACACAACGGTCTCGGTATTTTGGACGTCTCCCGGTACTAGGGCGAACACTCGGCCCTGCCTCATAGGCTCTTTTCCGGTAGCTTTGGGATTAGGCTTTGGTGTAGCAGTTGATGCTGCTGCGCTTGGTGCAGCTTTACTATGCCCCTGAGGAGTGGAAGGGCAATCTTTGACCATGTGGCCCACCTTGCCACACCTGTAACAAGCACCAGAGATTTTATAACAGACTCCCTTATGATTCTTACCGCATTCAGAACAGGGTGGTATGAAACCACTCCCTTGGCTGGGGCTAGTTGTTGACCCCGTATTCTGTTTCTTGTTCAATGGGTTATGCTTGCCTTTCTTGAACTTGAAACCCTGTCTTTTACCACGCCATTCAGACGCTGGTGTTTCAGTTTTCAGTGCCTCGATGTTTGATTCAGCCATCAAAGCTCAGTCAAGAACATTTACATAGTTTGGTAACTTCAAAACATTAATTTTGTCCAGTATTGCAACATTCAGGCCGCCTTCAAACTTTCTGGCCTTCTTGTAATCAGTGTCTACCATGTGTGGTGCATATCTAGCAAGCTCGGTGAACTTTGTTTCATATTCAGCAACAAACATTGTGCCCTGTCTCAGCTGTTCAAATTCAGTTACTTTTCTGTCTCTGACACACTGTGGGAAATATTTCTCGAAGAAAGCTCTTTTGAATTGGGCCCAAGTCATTACAGTGTTGTCATCACGGATAAGCATCCACCACCTTCTAGCTTCTTGTTGTAGAGTAAAGGTGGCCAACAGTACTTTGGCCCTGTTTGGTAGAGCTGTGGGAAGCTGCTTATAGCTTATGCCCAAACAGCTTATAGCTTATAACTTTCAGCTTAAGCTGATTTCCAGCTTATTCTCAAAGCATATCCAGCCCAGCTCACAAAATAAGCTGGTTTTCAGCTTCCACAAAGCTATAAGCTATAAGCATAAGCTAACCCAAACATATCAAAACAGCTTAAATTAAGCTGAAAGCTGAAATTAAGCCCTGACAAACAGGGCCTTTATGTGCTTCAGAGCACGGAAAAACCTCAAACAATTTTTCTGTTTCAAGAACCCATGCTTCAGCTTTTAACGGTTCAAGGCCTCCCTGAAAGGATGACGATTTCATTTTGCTGAACTTGTGGGTGAGAGCAATTATGTCCCCATCATTAACATTGACATTCTGTTCCGGCTGTACCGGAGGAGGAGGTGGGGGCTGTTGGTTCTGTTGTTGATCTAATCTTTCAGTTATTAATTCCATCATTCTCTCCAGTCTTGCCATTCTTGCCTCAAAGGATGAGGATTCAGATTCATTTGCAGTTCTTGTATTATCCATTTCACTATAAGCAGGTATAGCAATTATCAACATAAACAGTTGCATACTTAAACAGTTTATCACATTAACATCTATCCAGTCATGTCCACACACACTTTTCATGCTCATACGATGCCATACTTGCTTTTCTAGGACACCCTATAGCTCATTTGGACACGTGTGTGCGGTATAACTCGTGGTTAAGTATCGCTCTAATACCACTCTGTCATAGCCCAAACCCACCCCTATGGGTTTAGCACCGTAACCGGCCAGTAATCCGTGATTACCGAAGGCCTGCCTAACAGTAAGACAGTAAAACAGAGTACAGGGGCATGGCGGAAGCCAAAACAGTAGATAAACGATGTCCAATGAGCTGTGACAGTCTGTATGCAAAAAGACTTTCATTCATTCATATGTACAGTCAGTGACAAAACAGTATGCACAATATCTACAGTCCGACAGAACAGGGACCAAATCCCTATTAAACAGTAGTAACAGTCTATACAGTATATACAGTAAACAAAACAGATATAGAGACAGACAGGGGCTAAAACACCCCTAAGCCATAGCTTGGCAGGCTCGGAACCTCGCAGTGAGGCACAGTAGTTGGCTCGACAAAAAAAAGAGTCTAACCCACGCTCCTAGCTCCGGTCTGGTGCCTGAACACCTACATATATATATAAACAGTGAGCTAAAACCCAATGAATAACATAATGCGTAAAGGGGTTTAGAATGAATGTCCTTACAGTAATGAAAACAGTTCATTAATTCAGTATATCAGTCATTCAGTCATATGTGGTACATCTATTAGCATAGCAGTACAGTAAACAGTAGGTCTTGGAAGACCGAACAGTCAATGATTGCCATCAATTAGTAAACAGTAGTGGTTCCAACAAGGGAACCGATAGAGATCTCTGTAACAGTAGCAGTAACAGTAAACAGTAGCTGCTAAGGATGCCACAATACAATTCAAAATATAGGACATACATTCATTCAATTAACAGTATCAGTTCAGAAAACAGTTCAGTTAAACAGTCAGAAATATTCTCAGTTGAACATATCTTTACACAATTGTTACTCACATTGTTCTGGCTACAATTAGGCTAGAGCGCGTCCCCAGATGCCAACCCTACACAGTTTATAGAACGAACACACACTAAGCTACACAGTTGGGAAAGATAATAACTTAATCCCTAATTGCCTCGGTGTGTTCTACATCTATATCCTCATTAAGATGTCTTAAACATGCCCTAGGAATGCCTAGGATGGAAAGAGGATGCAAAGATGCACTTTTAAACACTTTACAAAATTTTCAGAAAACAGGGGTCTCGCTCGAGCGTGGTTTTCTACGCTCGAGCGGACATGCAGACAAAGGAGCTCCACTCGAGCGTGACTTTTGTCGCTCGAGCGGATTGTAAGCTACAGTGAAAATACTGGATGCTCAAAATTCACGCTCGACGGGCGCTCGACCCTCACTCGAGCGTGAGACACAAGTCCTCGCTCGAGCGTAGATTCTCTCGCTCGAGCGGACTGTAAACTTATGCAAAGTACTGGATGCACGAATTTCACGCTCGAGCGTCACTTTTCTCGCTCGAACGGAAGGCGTGATCACAGAGTGTACGCTCGAGTGTGGACTTCCTCGCTCGAGCGTGGGTCCAAAATCTGGAAAACCTAGATTTGAGTCCCAAGCACAAAACCAAGTTTAAATGCATTAAAATCGATCCACTTGGGCTGAAAACCTGGAAAACACTTGTAAACACATGAAATAACATGATTCCAAGCTCAATTTGTAAAATCAAGGCCCAAGGGTAGCTCAATTAAATCCAAATTTCAAACCAATTTTCATGGACATGAAGAACATGCATGAATTTAAACCATTTTAAAGCTTCAATGCTTTGCAAAAACATGATGACAACATGAACTATAACAATATTATGAACATGCATGTGAGGAATTATGAACTTACAACCTCAAAACCCAAGAATGGTAACATGCATGCAACAATTAAGCTACAATTCAACATTTTAAGCCATGCCTAAGCTCCAACCTTTAACAATTCTCTAAAACATGCTAGAAGAAGCTCAAATCAAGCACAAGAGGGCAAAAGCTCTACCTTATGTCTAGAATTAGAGGTATGGAGGCTCAATGTTGCAAGTCTTCTATAATTTCTTCTAATTTCCAAGCAATTCTCCCAAAAACAAATCAATTCTCCCCCTCACTCTCTCTTGGTCGGTTGAGACAAGAAATAAGGCTAAAGAAATGTTTTGTTTTAATGTATAGCAAGGCTCAAGTATGTGTATAGATAGTGGCCCACTCACAATGGCAAAGTTGTAGATAAGCCTAACTCTTTAATTAGCTTTATTTAATCTATTTTAATCATACTAAATCACTTTTCATATAAATATCCCATAAAATCATATAAATTCCAATGACCACAAATCAACAATCGATTTCAGGTTCGGCCGCCGATAAGGCCTTCAATTCGCAATTTAAGTATAAAAACACGAACAGATAATCGAACAGTCAAGCAGATAGAATGCAATTCAAACAGATATACTTAATCAATCAGTTTCAAATTTCAGTCAGTCAGTCAGTTCAGTTTTTCAGTTGGTTCAATTATTTATCATAATCAGTCTCAGTTTAACAGTAATCAGTGGTTTATCGGTAAACAGTGGTGAGGGTTATTACAATCGTGATATACTAATTTTTGTCGACCAAAAGAAATTTAGTCATCAAATAAGAACCATAATTTTATTGTTACTCTTTGGCGACTAAAAAATTAGTCCGCGAATATGCAGTTTTTGAGACAAATAAATTTAGTCGTGATATACTAAACTTTTTTTTACGAAAACAAAATTAGTCGGCAAATTATTACTTTTGACAACTAAAATTTTGGTTATCGTTAGTTAAGTGTTTGGCTACTAAATAAATTAGTCGTTATAAATTAACCTTTGGCAACAAACAACGAATTTAGTCACCGAAGGTATACAAAATTTAAGTGGGAAACAATTGAGATTGGTGCCCAGGTTATTCTTAGCTATTTCGGAATACAAACAGGGAATCCTTTCTCTCCCTCTCTCTCTTACACACACACACACAATCAATCACCACCAAACCTCACCTCACCTCACCTCACCTCACCGCGGTCGCTCATAATACGTCGCACATCGCCATCGTGACCACCACCACTGCAAATCACCATCGTCACTGCTTTGCTGTTTTTATCTTTGTTTTTTTATCTTTGTTTTGCCTTGTTTGTTGGCTTCTCACCAACTAGGAGGTTGGAGCTTCTTCTAGCTCCAAGCTCCTCTTTATTGATGTAATTCAGTTGTTTTGTCATTAATAAAGTTTTTCTTTGCCGATCAAAAAAATAAAAAATACATACAAGTTCAAGGTCTCTCTCTCTCTCTCTCCCCCTTTCTCTATTTCCTAATTTCTCACTCTTGCTCTAGGGTTTATATGATTTATTCAATTTAATTTCCTGTTTAGCTTGTTTTTGGTTTAATTTCTTCAAATTGCAGTAAATACATACATGATTCTTTCTCTCTCTCTCTCTCTATATATATATATATATATGCTCTCCTTAATTATGATCCACAGAAGCCGTGGTTGATTGGGTTCACCGATCATCTTAGGTTTCTCAAAGGTCTTTGCTTCTAGGTTTCAATTCTTCGAGCTCGTGAGTCGAAAACTTCGATTTTTCTTTATGGGTTTTGTGATCTTTATTTATCTTTCTTCTGATTTTTGGGTTTTCTTATTCATCAAGTGAAGTTTTTGGGTTGTTTAACTCATTACGCTTTCTTGTACATGAACTCATATATTACTTTTGTGAAATTTCTTCTTAAAGTAGTCTCTTTGTGGTTCATTATTTGAAATAATTGAATTTTTTTCTTCTTTTAATTAGTTTAATTGTATAAAAGCCCTAGGGATTCGTTGGAGCACTTCATTAAAATTCTAGTGTTGTTTGTGTGAAAACTTTGGTGACGTTATTGGGTTGTGACTTGCGTCTGTTTTTGCTAAAATTTTGATGCACCAAGTTATTTTTGGATTACTTTTTTAAGATTATAAAAGTTGGGTTTTGATTTTAAGAAATAAGGCGGTAAGTGGTGCTAAACAGGGTTATGGAGCTACCTATTAATGTGAAAATTAGTTGGGGTAGCCTTCCTTTAAAAGCCTTTTCTGTTTGGTTAAATTGGTAGTTAGTATCATAGTATTATGACCTGTTTAATCAAAGGAGTTAAATCTTAGTTCTCATTTTGATTAGGTTGTTAAGTGATTGGGGGTGTAACGGTCTTGTGGTTGGGAGTAAGAGGTTGACTTTAGTTCTTCATTGCCTTTCATTAATTTCTTATGCTAAGGTAGTTGACGGTGAGTGCGAGTAATTATAATTTCGAGTAAGAAATTCTTTCTTAACGGTTAACTTAGAGGCTTGGTCTTGGTTGTTGTGCACCGTGCGTGTGGGGAGATTTTGGATCACTTGTGTGTTAATCTAGAATGGTCATTGAGGTCATCCTTGTGTAGTTTGGATTTTGAGGTAATTAATAGTTTCCTTACAAGGGTGGTGAGAATTTTGTTGTTGTTGTGCTAGTTTAGTATTGTCAATGAGTTTAAGTTGGGTGTATTTGAGCTTAACTGAAATTAAGAAGTGTTTAGTTTTACTTAATAGGTTGATTTCTCATTTTAATTTTATTCTAACGTGTTTTGTGGTAAAATTATTTTTCAGGGGTGGAGCACTTTAGTAGTGATTGGATTGAAGTACTGAAAATATGATTTTGTTAGAATTTTGTAATAGAGGCGTAATATTATTTTGGTGAGAGATGTATATTGAACTTCGTTTGGAGATATTTTACTATAATATGAATTAATTAATTTATTAATGATGTGAATATTTGTCATTGAGTAAGTCACTACAACAAATAAGAGTTTTAGAGACCAAATGTTTTGGTCTCTAAAAGTGAAAATTTTGTTGCAAAAGACATGTAGGGACCAATTTCTATCGTCATGAGAATAGTCGCTAAAAAGTCGTTTCGAAAAGTCCAAAACAAGGCTTTTAGCGACAAAATTTTGAAAATGTCACTAATAAATAGACTTTTAAGGACAAAATCATTTGGTCTCAAAATGATTTATTTTTTGAGACAAAAATTTTTTTCCTAAAAGGATAATAATTCATCATTAATGTCTAATTTTTGTTGCTAAAAATATAACGACAGTTTTTGCAACAAAAATATTTGGTCCCTTAAAAATAATTTTGTCCCTAAATTTTAGTCTCTAAAACCTTAATTTTTTGTAGTGAGTTCGTGTTATAGAAGATATTGAATTCAGGTTTGACCTCATGGGATATCAAAACATTGGTGTGGTGTGGAGTTGTTTCAGCTTTGGAGTTAATGTCATGGCATTGACTTCAACCGGGCCATACCTCCTGTTTGAGCCTAGTATATTCTAATCATCACTCAAGTCTCAATCGGGCAATACCACGCTCAATATGTTTAACTTCTATCTCATTCTATTTTCAAAACTCTTCATAACAACAAACCCTTTACCTTACAACAAAATCTTTACTATCACACAAATCTCACAATCTCATTCTTATGTTATCCGAAAACAATATATCTTATCAATAAAGAGGTGCCAATAATTCAAGTCCCAAAAGTTTTTCCCCCCATTTGGGGTCACTCTTGTCCTTACATCCTATGAGAAAATAGAGGTAAGATTTAACCCACACTTAAATACTCCACACGAGATCTCATACGCCACACGCAGGTTATACATGCCTATACATGTATCTACTTCACATAAGGCAAACCATATAAGCACATAGTCATGTGCCTTTCAAAAAGAATTTCGATGAATCTAATAGGCACAAGTTGTATCCTAGAAGCTTGACCACATACCCACATAGTCACAGAAATACATTACACATATAAGGTAAACTAATGTCCCTTCCAAGCATGATAAACTCATTGTGGCAAAAGACACATCCCACGAGCTTAAGGTATTCAAACTTGGTTAGCTCTTACACTAAGTTGTAATGCCTCCAAATTAATTAAATTAAAACATTACTCATAACATGATTAATTTAAAATCTTACCAAACTAAACAATAATATTAATCCTAAAAGCCTTCTTTTCCATTGAACCATATATCAAATATTATAAATTTTCATATTCTTGTCTCAATTACAACAATATTAACACAGTTCAAGAAGCTAAATAATAAAAATAATAATTCCTTAATAGCATACAAACATCAAGGCAAGGCATAATAATGCCTTAATTAGCATGCGTACGTTGGGAGTTGGTGTGGTAAACGCCATAAACTTATCCGAAAAATGCCTTTCGGGGCCGGAAATTCAAAGCAGCCCCCGAAACACTCTATGGATGCCACGGGTATCTTTCTCATGTCAAATAGGACCTGTGGGGTCAGATGGGATGTAATTAGCATGCGTACTTTGGGGGTTGCCCTGACAAATGCCAGAAAGCTTCTAAATATATATTAAAGCTTATATATTACAGCTTATAAATATATATGTTATATAAGCATCTCTATATATTTAGTTTTATGAATAAAATATATGTATGTTTACACTTTAGACTAAACTTGACTTGGGGCTCATGCCTGACTTGGGAAATTTCTTTACACTTTACACTGAACTAGAATAAACTCTCACCTCAACCGAACTCATCTGAATTGTAACCTATTTGTGACTTTCGATCATGATTGCCAAGATTTTGACAATACCAACACATTTAAGTAGACTGTGTTCTATAAGCCAACATAAATGTTACACAGCACATACCTTTGCATTGAGTTTCCAAGTGTATTAAGTTTTATTCTAATACAATATTGTACACAGTACATACCTTTCCACATTTTCACATATTGTCATTATGGAGATTTAGATCTTGGAAATGTGAAATTTACAAGTTACTGGGTAATAAATACACTCTTGAAATTGTATGATGCTGCGAAACACATGGACTATATATCATCATCTGTTACAGGATCACTGTTGTGGCTGAACAACTTCTTGTTGAATTGGAATTTTAAGTCTTTTGCTCAACAAAAGAATGACTGTGAAGCTGATTAAAAAAAAAAAAAGAAACTTTTGGAGCTAATAAATGAGACCAGTGTCATAATCTTTTCATGGCAACTGTGAATCTGTGGTGATCATTCAACTTTAACCTTCCTCTAAGTTTTGTATTTTTCTGAAATGGTATGTATGAGCATATATTGTGGTGGAAACAAAATGATAGGTAATTATTCACTCTTCATGGATTTTAAATTTTATTATTTTTCTTGTTTATGCTTAGACCTTTGCCCTCCCTAGAATCTGTTTTAGTGACAGCCTCATGTGCTGGTTCATCCTTTTTTTTTTTTTTTTTTTTTGTTTATGCTTAGATACATGATGCCAGGTGCGGAGGGAAGGGCGCATCAAGTGGGGTCATGCCCCCTTAAACGTTTGTACATACCTTTTTGTTGAAAATTTTTGTTTACAATGGAACTAATGGATGTAATTTTTGTTGTGTAGATGGCTTTTGGCATTGACATGTGGATCTTCTATTTTTTTTGTCCGGAAGATAATTCACAATTTTGCAAAGTTTGGAAGTTTTTGGTCGTCCTCTACTTTTTGTGTGGAATTTGGATGAATCGTACATGTAATTTTTGGCAGGGTACATAGTATTTTTGGAACTTGTATTAATTGCTCTGGTAGTATATATAGATTACCTTTTGTCATGGTACATATTACCATGGTAATTTGTACCATGCCAAATGGTCATTACAATGCATAGTATTTTGTGTATAGAGGACATTGTTTTGGTAACATATTTGGAATGTATGACGTTATTTTTTGTAATTGGAATATATTAGTTGGTTTGCATATAAGTTTATGTGGGAGCCGGATTTTATTAGATCCATGGGGACGGATGAACGTGTCTGGTCTGAAACGTAACCTGTATTCGGCATATACCCCAATCAATCAAGGAGCCGAATAAAATAACCAGTATCCCAGCCAATAGAACTGACGCCGAGTATAGGTATATGAGACGGAACAAGGATGGGCCCCGCCCAGAGGCCCAAAGAAAATACTATACGTGGGGGACGAGTATCGGGAGTCGCAGATATTCCGAATAGTCGAACCTGGGAGAGTCGAAATTCGTGGCACTCGGCATCGGCTCGCAAGCTCGAATCCAATTCTACTCGGCCAAATAGCCGATTAAGCAAGGGGCCGAGTAGAGAGCAGTCTACTACAGAATGTGCCGAAGAGGGAGTTGGAAATGGACCTAATCTCGAGGCCCATGCAAGGAAAGATATAAATAGAAGAACATCAGCCAGGAAGAGGGAGGTGAGAATTGTTGTGCTTAACTTAGAATATAAGTAATCTTGAGTGTTGAGATTGACTTGTCCGTCGGAGTGCTAATTTCGGCACCCCCGACTGGAGTGTTTATTCCTTTTCAGGTGACTATTAGCGGATCACGAGCGTCCCCTAGGATCAGAAGAGTATTTCCAAACCACTTCTCAACAGTTTACATTGTAAGGTGTTCTTTTTTGTTTGATGGTTTTAAGTGAAACATGCATTATGGAATAGGTGATAATATATATATTGATTTGTTTGTATACCTATTGTGAGAAACTACGGCGTGCATTTATTGTATGTCGTTAATGTGGTGCCGTAAAAAGTCAGTTTTGTTGTAGTGATAGCTGCTTCTTTTGCCTACTAAAATATTAGTCGCCATTCTGTTGGACTTTTGGCGACTAAAAACATTTAGTCGCCAATACCTTCACCGACGATGTATCCACGACAAAGCCGGCGACCAAAATTTTTGGGCGGCAAAGCATTTCGGCGACAAAAATCAATGCTTTTGGCAACTAAAATATTAGTCGCCAAAAGTGTATTTTCTTGTAGTGAAATGGACACGTGATCCCAAAACACATATGCTCGAAGCTTCCACATAACACATCCATAAGCCTTCGTGCTCCAACAAAACAAAAAAGTCCCCATCCTTTTCGTTAGGGTGGTTGCACATTACCGATTTCTGAAATTGTTAGATAGGAATGAGCTAGATGCCCAATAGAAATACTTTTAACAAATAATCAAGTTACTCGAAAATCCATATGGCATTATCACAACCAACCATCTTTAATTCAACTCATACTATTAATTTAAGAAAGAATACATGAATTCATAACTTTCACAATTTCACAATTCAACACCAGGGGATAAATATGCTATGAAGTCCCTAAAAAGAGTCCAATACATACATATACATTTGGTATGCATTGGACACTTAGGCCTCATTTACGAATATACTAGTTTAGTAACTTTTTGACTTTTTGACTAAAATATGAGTTAAAAATAAAATAAAATTAGTCAGTGTGTTTGGTTTGAGTTTTTTTAATTAAGCTTTTTGAAAATTCAGTTTTTTGATTTTCGTATTTTTTTGTTTTTAGTTAATATTTTTAAAATTTTAAACATTTTTTTTTTACTTTTTTAGATGCACCTTATTTAGATGTATCTAAAAAGTAAAAAATTTATGAAAAAATATTTTAAAAATTTAATAAATACATAAAAATACAAAATATATACTGAATTCTCGTATTTTTTTATGTTTTTGGTATTTAGTGAATTTTTAAAAGGTTTTTTTCACAATTTTTTTACTTTTTAAGTATATTTATGTTAGGTATGTCTAAAAAGTAAAAAAAAAAATGCTTAAAATATTAAAAAAATTCAGTAAAAACAAAAAAATATGAAAAATAAGAAAGTAGAATTTTCTGAAAAGTGTTTTTGAAAAAACACAACCAAGCTATGTTTGGAATATTTTTTTATTTTTTTATGGAAAGATGTCCAAAAAGTATAAAGAAAAAGAAATTTTTGACTTTTTAATATAAGTTATAGACTTTTTAATTTTTTTAATAATTTTTTTGACTTTAAAACTAAAAGTGTTATATGCCAAACGAGGCGTTAGTAATTCTAGTACAAAAGCCAAACAGAGCTTTCCCATCCAAATAGGAGGGAATTTATGTCTCTGACATAAACATCAAATTCACGTGGCACATTTTGCCTGACATCGTTGAATCCCATTAATTGAAGTTTTAATTGGAAGGGGAAAACAGACGATGGGGTGTTCAAATGATTTGGGTTTTTGCTCAAAAAGATATACATTGAGATTTTTTTATTTTAAAAAAATGTGTATAAAAAAATATTTTGATATCTATTATAATAATTTTGTTTTAAATTACAATTGTCAATAAAATAATATTTCATTAAATGTATATAGAGAGATAAATAGGTGTGTAAAAATAGAATTTTCCTTAGATACAGGGATAGATTGTACCTAATATATATTTACTACTAAGGATAATACATATCAAATTTTAAAATAAATTTTTTTTTTTTTCTAATGGTATACCCAAACCAACGTATTCTCCATATTCAATTATTTACATCTTCTCTAAGTTCTAATTATTTTCTGTTAATCTTTTTCAAAATTATTTTAAATATATCTAAATAAAGTGCATCTAAAAAAGTAAAAAATAATTGCTTAAAATTTTAAAAATATTCACTAAAAAAAACAAAAATTCAATTTTCAAAAAATTATATTTAGAAAATTGAAACCAATCATATTGATTATTTTTTATTATATTATATATATATTTAATAATAAAAATATATGATAAAACAAGAATTTAAACAAAAACATGTCCGCCATCCTTTCTAAGAGGATCGACTAACCAAAATGGGAGAATAAACACCCAGGATTTACACCCAGCCCCACAACCCACCCCACCCACCCCCTTTTTTTTTTTGGTTTTGTTTTGTTTGTTTTTGTGCGGGTTGCAGCCCCCCCCCCCCCCCCCCCCCCCAATTGCGCCACTGCATGTGCAGCCCCATTCAAAGCAGGTGGAACAAAACAAAAAGAGCAAGCATCAAGAATCAAAACTTCTACAAAAAGAGCAAGCATCAAGACCACCCACCACCAGTTCAAAAATATCGTGAATCACAACTTCTACAACCTGGGCTAATTGCCTCTGACAATCATATCTGTTAACGTATATATACATAAAACGATAATTACATGTAGGTCCTAATAAGTGGATTTATTGTCTAATAGATTTTATGAGAAAAATTTGTCATAAAAAAAAAAATCACTAATTGTAAGTTTTATAATAATTTATAAAAATCATGACAAAAAAAATTCACTAATTGTAAATTTTTAGCGACGTATGTAAAAAATTGTCACAAAAAAATTATTTTTAGCGACAATTTTACTAAGATTTATTTTCAATAGAACTTGATGGGAATTAAGTTTAACTATTAGGACCTATTGATAGTACACATATATTTGTTGTGTTAGCTTCGTGGAAGTCGTTGCTATAAGGGAAGGGCTGCAGCTGGGCCTCCAGTTGGGTGTTTCGCAGGTTGTTATTGAAATTGACTCTCAACCTACGATAAACATCATAAATGGAATTCTCATGGTGAGTCAAGATGTTGCTGTTGTTATTCATGATGTTAAGCAACTTGGTACTAGGTTTCATTCTTGGGGAATGGTGTTTTCATGTGTGGGTGTAACAAAGCAACACATGTGACAGCTAAGTATAGTGTTCTTGGGGAATGGTGTTTTCATGTGAGGGTGGAAATCCTGTCTAACAAATCCACACATGTTACATGGCTTACACAATTGCTCAAATTTTACGAAACAATTTAAATATCAAGAGGTGTCACTTTTAGAAAATGACTCTACTTAGTCAAATATTTTAGTTGAATTGTCTTTTTGTTCTTTATTAGAAATAAAAATGAAAATTTGCTATATATATATAGAAACAAAGAAAGAAAGAAATTGTTCACGTATGTATATGTATGTATCAATTAAATAGATTTTAAAATTAATTGAATTGAATTAGTTTGTTTAGATTTATTGAATCTAAATTAGTAGGTTTCATTATTTATATAAGGTTGTTTGTGAATCGAAGTATGTCTTCTCTTTGAAGAATTTTCTTAGCTTTTAGGATGATTGGTGGTGGTGGTGGTGGTGATGGTGGTGGTTGTTTGGTTGATAGCGAAGAAATGATGGTTTGGGTGAGAGAGGAGAAGAGAATGAGTGAATTTAGATCTATAATTTGAAATTTAGGACTAAAATATAATTTTTTTAACTTTTCCATTTAAATGTGACAATAGGGACAAATTAATCATGATTTAAATAGGTGAGGAGGTAAATTAACAATATCAAAAGTTCGGGTGTGAAATTGATTAGAGATGTATAGTTTTGAGAGGGGGAGAGTGGGGATAAAGTTTCCTCAATTTTAATTTAAACCTTAAACTGATAGTACACTATTTTTAATTAATCATTGATTCTAACCTATTGGAATAATGTTATATGTATTAATTGGTATACCAATTAGTGTTTAATAGATGATGTGACATAATTTTAAATATTTTGAATCTTTATAATTTGTATAATAGCTAGGATGATAATTTTAAAATAATAATGTCATATCATATATTAATATACTAATTAATATATCAACTGGTACATACCATTAATATTGTGAACAAATGTTTATACAAGTTCAAAGTAGGAAAATCAATTGTGCAGAGTCTAAGAGTAAAAGTTAAAAATAGGAAAGTCAAATGTACAGAGTCTAAGGCCTGGTTTGGGATACTCAGAAAAAGTCAAAAAGTTAAAAAATTACTAAAAAAGTTAAAAAGTTATCACTATTCACCAAAATAAATAAATAAATAAATAAATTTTACACACAAAATTACAACTCAGTCTGACCGGTTCAGATCTGTGGCTGCGTTTTTTTAGAAAAATTGCACAGTTGGGGTGCAATTTTAACACACTGTTGTTCGGCCTATGGGGGCCTATCACGGATCCCGTTTTGATAATCTGAACCGTTCAATGTGTAGAACTCATCGAGTACTATATGTCCATAAAAAATCACATTGATCAAATATCGCTAACTACATGATCAAATCAGTTTTGTATAAAAAAAAATGGATGGTGTTATAGTTAACGGTTGAAAAAAAACTAATCTGATCAGATAGCTATCGATATCCGATCAATGTGATTTTTTTACAGCCATATAGTACTCAACGAGTTCTACACATTGAATGGTTCAGATTATCAAAACGGGACCTGTGATGGCCTCCACGGGCTGAACAGCATTGTCCAGTGCAATGCCCGAAAAGTAGACAACCATTTCTTAGCATCAATTTAGCCTGCGCAGACAGTACGACCTTATAACTCACAGTCTAATCTTCTCCAACACACTAATTTATACAATTTTTTAATACACATTTTTCCATAAAAAAGTCAAAAAATTAACCCAAACAACTATTTTTTTTTTCTCAACTTTTTTGTCCAAAAATTTAAAAGAACCCCGATAGGTAGCTCGAATTATTCGAAGCCCAAATGGCTCGAGGTTCTTCTTCTTCCTTCCTTCCTCCTCTGTTTTTTTCCTTCTTTCTAGACTGTTGAATGAGGCAAAACAAAAAACAACACACAGAGAGATGGGAATTTTACACCAAACCCAAAACCAAAGCCACAACCACAAATCAAAATCAAAATCGAAATCGAAATCGAAATCGAAATCAAAACTTCAATCAGACAAAATCAAACAAAAATTCAAACTTCCATGAAATAATTGTTGCTTGTACATATACATATACATATGTATATATATATAAATGTTGCAGACAAAGGTTTATACCTTCTTGATGCATAGAAGCTTCCAATAGGATTTGTGAAAAGACAGAACAAATGTTGAATCAAAGGCGAGAAGGGACATAGAATTCTGCAATTGAGCTTAGAGAGCAAAAGAGATTTCTGGAAGGAAGAAGATTTTGGAGGAATTTGTACAGAGCAATCCCACTTCATTAACCCCAGTTTTTAATTATAGCCACCATATAAAAACTCATCTTTTTCTGTCAATTAAACCCAAAATCTAAAATCAAAATCCAAATCTGTTGACACAGCCATAGATCGTGGTTCCTCACAGCCATAGATCGCTTTTCCTCTCCGGTGAAATCGAATCAGAGAGAACGATGAGAGGTGAGAGTGATGATCAGGTGAGATTGGGCTAGAGAGAGAGAGAGAGAGATGAGAGGTGAGAGTGATGAGAGCTGGCTAGAGAGAGAAAGAGGATCAGAGAGAGGGATGAGAGGTGAAATCGGGCCATTCGAGCCTCAGTTTATTCGAGCTATGGAGCATTATACAATTTAAAAAGTGTACTTATTTAGGACACCCCAAACAACCCCGGATTATGAATGACATAATCAAGCAGTAAATCAACGTGATGAGTCGGTGATTTTGGATCTTGCAGAGGTGAATAGATCTTTTCCTAATAAATATAATACCAATAATGGGTTTCTTTTAGTTTAGCTGTATTTTGAGAGATTTATTAGAAAATTATTTTTGAAGTGTTTATATCCTAATTAGTCTATAAGATATTCTTATATTTTAATAAGTCCTATTAATTGAATATTTGATCTATCAAATCTTGATTCTCATATTAAGGTATTTTATGGATATTTCTACCCTTCTAAATATTTTTTGAAAAGTTAGCAATTTGGTAATGTGAACATTTATATTTTACAAGGTGAATATTGACATTGACGTGTGAATGTTCACATTGATAGTGTAAACATTCACATTGACGATGTGAACATTCACATTACGGAATATTCGTATTGTAAATGTGAATATTATTAGGGGTATTTTGGTAACTATGTCACCCATAGAACTTATTGGAATATAAGAAAGTAATGTGGACTAAATGGAACATAAATAGGTGAAATGGGATTTGTGAAAAGGTGCCCCTAGTATTATTAGTGAGGGTCTTTGAGATATTGATTTTCAAAATATTAAACCATTGTACATTTTAATGCTATGGTATACAATTTCAAAAGGTTTGTCGGTGTGTATGTATCACATACAAGTTATGTCATTTGTGAATTTGATTATCACAAATTACATAACTTAATATTATAAGAGTAATAACTAAAACAAAATAAAAAAGAAGTTATAATCAAACATTACATAAGGTATAACCAAACAACTTTTGAATCATAACTAAAATAATGGCATAACTTAATATTATGAGAGCCATAACTATAAAAAAAAAAATTAAGTTATATCCAAACATCACGTGAAGTACAGTCAAATAATTATTAGATCACAACTAAAATAATTTTATAATCAACTATGTTTCATAACTAACAATACAATAAATTATAACTGAATATACAAATATCGTAATCAAAAGGTATATGTGGTAGACACACCCCAAAGAGGGTGCGTACCATATAATTTCCCAACTTATATATATATATATATATATATTCATTTCAATAATGGAGATTTGAATGTCTTGGGGCATCAGAAGGAGATATCTCAAGAATATTGTAATGGGTAATATTTGTGGGCAAGGGTGAGCATCATGTCGTATCATATCGTGTTCAGGTCGTGTCATATTAAATTTGTGTATCGAAAGCATGAATATGAATACGACATGTTTAATAAACGTGTCTTATATGCAAACATTAATAATTGTCTCAATCCGTGGGTGACACGATTGACACGATTAATTTCTAAACCTGTTTACTTATCATGATACGACACAACACGATTGGCCCAACAAAATACCTGTTTGAGAGAGAGAAGCAAACATAGAAAAAGAAATCAAGAAAACAAAAAATGGACTCTCAAAATCATAGTTGTTTCAAGTAAGAGGCCCTCTCAAGAACAAGAAGAGATAGAAAAATCACTTTATATAAAAAAAAATCACTTTATATGTATATATATTAATTAATTAGTATAAATATCTATTTATATATATAAAGTTACACAGGTCGTAAATATGTCATTTTCAGATCATGGGTTGTGTTCGTATTAACAGGTTAGACATGTCATTTTTGGGTTTCACGGGCTCAACCCGAACACAACCTATTTATTATACGGGTTCATGGGTCATGTCATATACGTGTTCATGTCGGAAAATGCTCAATCATAACCCGCTAACTTCATGTACAGTTTGAGTTGTGTTATCGTGTCATGCTAAGAATTCTCACCCCTATTTGTGGGATTAATCATCGCAAATGTTATAACTTCATAGTATAAGTAGAGGTGATCAGCGGATGCCCGACCCAACTGATTTTGGGTTGATGGTATTAAGTGGAGCAGATATAGGTCTGATTTTCTGAATTTGGTGGCTGCGAGTGCAGATCAGGTGGCAAATTGCTTGCATTTGAGTCGCACCAATCTGACCTGACCCGCTCACATTAAATTACAATTTTTTTTTTTTGGTTCCTACTTTGGTTCATTTGCAACAAAGAAGCCCTAACAAAAAAACAAAACATTTTGCAAACCTCCCCTCTCTATCTTTAAAAACCCAAACCCTACTACACAAACGGAAGATCTTCATTATCTCCTTCTTGTGGGACCCTAAATTTTGTAAATCTAGTAAAGCCCTCACTTTTGAATTATTATAATAAAAACTCTCAATTTCTCGTTTATTCACAAATTTAACCCTAGAACCTAAAACGCATCGCAGACGAAATTATGCAAAGCTTAATAATCATTTCTAACACTCTAATATTAATTATTTAACTCTCTAATTATAGTGTAATCGCTCAAAACCCTAGTTTTCAGTTTTCACCATTTTCGTTTGGTTATTCACCTTTTAATTCAAAGCGAGAATATAGAAACCGAATTATTTTTCATGTCATTATTTTGATTAATTCTACACTTGAAATAGATATTTTAATTCATAAATTGAGCCTAAGCACTCACAAGCCGGCCACCCTATAAATATACATTGTAGTGTCCTTTTTAAAACAAATTTTATGAATTTAGGGAAGACTTTTGACTAGGACCCCAAAATCTAGGAAAGTTGTCTTGTACTTGTAATTAGCTTAGTTCTAATTAAACATAACCCTAACTAGAACATGTTTAAGTATACAATTAGGGCCCTAACATAACATTCCAACTAAATTCAATGACTATTCAATTGCTTTGGAACCATAGGCATTTGGAACTGTTCACACCAATTTTCCTATAAATACACTACCATCCCCTTAGCACTTGCATACTCACACACACACATACACACACACACGACATAGAAAGATGAGAAGTGTGAGCTTGGAGGTGAAGGGAAGGAAAGAAGAGCAAACTTTGTCCAAATTTTAGCAAGCTAGCAAGCAAGTAAGCCACAAAGAAACTCATTTTTTATTCTCTTTCAAATACATGATATTAGATGCTTAGAATATTCTTTTTAAGTTTGTTTATATTGTGTTCATGTGTTTAAATAAGAGGAGTTGAGCCTTGATTATCACCAAGGTCAGCTCTGACTTTTCCGGGACCCAAAGCGAACCCTATATATGGGGCCTTTCATATATATTTTTTAAAAAAAGATTATGTATCAAATTTTGCTTTAAATCTTTGCACTTAACAATGCTCACAAAAAAGCTATTAAAATTTATTTAAATATATAACAAAATTTACAATAATAAATATAAAAAAAAAGAAAAAAAAAAGACAAGTATAAGTTGGAGTACCAAATAAAAAGAAAACTAAGTCTTGTATTCTTTGGGTTTTTTTTTTTTTTTTTTGTCATATGCAAAGTTATACTTTCTAGGAATAGTGATATGTTTGATATAATTTAGAAAAATTATTAACATTATCATATTGCTAACTTAATCCTCAATCATTACAAATCAAATAATTTCAAGACCCGAACCTGCCCCTAAAAGTTTAGGTCATGACCGGCCTGTACTTAGGCCTCAAAGCAAAAAACCAACACAATATTTTATTCAATAACGGGGCCTAAAGCGGAAGCCAATGATAACAGAACGTCCATTGAGCAATGCTTAAATGCCAGGATTCAAAACAAATAGCATCATATACATATATATAGATCACATACGTACAAGTCCAAGTTAGATAGGTATATACAAAGAGTTAACAACCCAAAATTTACATAGTAACAAAGTGTTTAACAAAAGCCACCAAAGCCTTAATAAAAATGTGGCATTGAGGAACTCCTCAAAAGACAAAAGGCTCCAATTGTGGAGGCTTAACCAAATAGGTCCACCAAAAGTTTCCTGAAGTTGACCTAGGGCTGCCCTCAAAGCTGATCACCTACATAAACATATAGAAAAACGGAGCGAGCAAGGCTCGGTAAATAATAATAATGTAAGGTGGTTCATATGAATGGGCATATGTCTTGGAGAATATTTATCTAGCATGTACGTGTCTTATCCATAATCATGTTCCCAACACAGCCTCAGGCCCACATAAGACAAAACGACATTGGGCCCAACGTAAGACGGAATGGCCTTAGGCCCGACATAATACACAACGGCCTCAGGCCCAACATAATACACAACGGCCTTGGGCCAAACATATCAACAGCTGTTCTGAACTTCATAGGGTAGATGGAACATCAGCATGTCTCCATCTCCCTCAACTTTAGGGCCATTAATCATAACAATTCTTGGTAGGGTAGATGGAACATCGGCATATCTCCACCTCCCTTGGCCTTAGGGCCACCCCACATAACGGAAACAGAATGACCTTAGGTCCATTTCATATACCATTGCTCATGTATACCATTGCTCAATCGTTTCCATCAAGTAATAATTTATATAACCTATGTCATTCACAATCAAAATACATGAATCACAACACAATTTATCTCAAATATGCCATCCACGATTAAGGTACATAATTCATAAACAAAAATACATATCGTTACACTAGTATTACTCGCAGTGCTTTGGTCGCACAATGGTCCCTTCTGGCGAGTGACCTACACATGGCATACACACAAACTGAATAAGCAAGTCATTTTTTCCTTAGCCTCTTTGATTAACCCTAACTCGTTGCCATTTGTTATTTCATTTTCTCTTGTGTTTATACAATACATATGCACATGAAAATAGTTGAAAACCATGCAATTGGAGGCTCGGAAGTCAGAAAACGAAAAGAAAACAA
Organism: Camellia japonica; assembly: GCA_030407325.1. Taxonomy (NCBI): domain Eukaryota; kingdom Viridiplantae; phylum Streptophyta; class Magnoliopsida; order Ericales; family Theaceae; genus Camellia; species Camellia japonica. The sequence goes on along the minus strand of JAPPVO010000010.1, from coordinate 71,915,414 downwards.
AACCAAAAAAATCAGCCTTGTTGGTCGCATGTGCGGTAGTCTGGCCGCTCGTGCGGTGGCCTTGGCCGCACGAGCGGGCGAACTTCATAATCGAATTTGGCCAAAACATGGTTGGCCGCTCGTGCGGTGGCCCAGGCCGCACGAGCGGTCTGGGTTAAAAAATTGCAATTCGAAACTTCAACAATTTCAAGCCTTCCAAATGCATTTCTAAGGCTCAATTCCAACAATTTCACTTCAACATGTCATATGATCATGATAAACATGAAACCTAAACTCAAGTGAATCATAACTTATTTTAACTTGGCATATACAACTCTAATTTCCATATTTTCTTTATCTTCTTCATCTTCTCATGATATATATACAAACATATACAAACATATATATACATGAGTTCAAAGCATGCAAAAAACTAAAGATAAAAAGGCAATGGCTCACAATCTAACGCAAGGCAACTCAAAACACAAAAATCAACCCTTTAATTAGCCAAATCCAAAGATTACATGTTCAATTTCATGAAATTGGTTGAGTTAAGATTATAACCCAAAACCCTAACTTATATACATGTAAGAAACTCCATCTTAAGACTTAATTCCAAGCAATTGAAGAGATATTGCAAGTATTTGAGTTGATTTACACTTACCTTGAGCCAATCTTTGAGTTACTCTTCCAATTTCTTCCAATCTCCAAGCTTAAGTTGAATTTTCTTCTTTTCTCTCTTTTCTCTTCTTCCCTCTCTCTCTCCAGGAGATATTTTGGTGGTTTTGATGAGCTTAGTCTCCCAAGGCTTATATAAATACATAATATCTAACAAGGCTTAGTTCATTAAGCCTAAGTTTAAACTTAACTAAAGGTTGAGCCCAAATAAATCAATTTAATTCATTATGAATCAAATTTTTACAAAACTTTATATTATGCTCTAAAAATCATGCTCATCACAACTGTAAAGTCAATTTTGGTTATCGTGCCTCTAAGGCCTTCAATTTTAATCCCAAGGTTGCAATTTCAACAGATTTTGTTGATAACCGACAAATACAAGTTGATAAACATGTAATGCACACATGAAAACATGGAATTTCACACCAAACACATAATCACACATATAAGCACACATATAATGAGGGAATTAAACATATGAGAGGGTCGGGTTATTACAAATAATCAATGAAAGGAAACATAAAAAATAATAAAAATCATGTAATCATAATAGAAAATATATGTAATCGATGATCAAATAAATATTTAATCAAATAAAAATAAGGACTCATCTCTATTACAGAGTATGTATCTTGAAACCCATTTATATTACAAATTTGAGACTTTTCGTCATAGTTGAACAAATAAAACAACTGAAAGAAATCAATACATAAAAGGCTAAGAAATATCACAGTTCTTTAGTTAGTTTTTTTTTTTTTTTTTTTTAAAAAAAAAAATTAGATGAATACTTCTAATTCTTGTTGCCAACAGAAACCAACTAGTAAGTTAAAAACTTTGGTTTTATTATATTTGTAATTACATCTCAAAAGTATTTAAAAAATAAATTGAGCCCTCGAAATTTTGGGCCTTTTTATTCAGATTGGGCCTCTTCTAACACCAAAGAATAATGTGAGGCAGAGGTAAAGACACATTGCAGCTGTAATTCATCATAATGGTCTGCCGTGAATGTTATTTTATTTTTTTATTTTTTTGAACGAGGAAGTTATGGACATCATGTTTGATCTGTAATGTTTGATGTCAGATTTGGTAGTCTTTCCTTTTGCAATTTTATGGAAATACAGGGGATAATCAGATAAAGATAAAGAAGGCAAATAGATAAAGGTTAAGAAGGCAATATATATTGTTATAAACAGACTGTAATTTATCATACAAGCAATAATACACAATATTGGATGTGGATTGTAGTAGGCAATCTAAAAATGTATGTAAAAAAATAACAAACATTTGTAATTAGTCTGATGATAAAGAAGTTTTTGGGAACCCTATCTATTTAAATAGAAAGTCTAGCAACCATTGAATGAAAATAGAAAATAACAATATAATAAGATTTTAAATTGAAAATCTAGCAAACATAGAATGAAAGTATAAAACAACAGTGTAATAAGATTTTTCATGTGAATATTGAAAGGTTTTTTCTTTTATTGAAATGAGATATATTATGTAGAAAACGCATATTTTTCTGACTAAAACGTGAATGAAATATAAGTAAACACAAACAGATAAAAGTAAAAAAGGAATATATGTTGTTATAAAGAGAGCATTGGATGTAAACTGTAGTGGCTAACGTCATTGTTGGAAAAATAATGATTTTTTGGTGACTTTAATGCAATATTAAAGTGGGTGTCAATCCTCAAATGAGGTGAAGTAAAGTGGGTTTAGATTCTCTGTAATGAAGTCTTTACACCATAAAAAGAATGACCAAAAACCATTAAGGTTTGAATGAGAAATTGACTCATTAAGTTGGCCTCATGAAAGAGGTGTTGGGAAAGGTGTAAAACCTTGTATCCCACATTGATTGTAGAGGAGAGCATTAATGGGTATTTAAATGTCATTTTTTGCATAAGGGTGTAAACTCTTTGGGGCATCTAAGTTTTCCGAAAGAAGGGAGTTATGGATGCTTCAAGGATGGACTTGGGTCAAGACTATGATCCAAGTTGGTTATGTAAAAATTGCTATACGTACGCACACTGCCAACCCGCCCGGACCGGGTCGAGTCCGTGGGTCGTGCATCGTGGATCATGGATCTTGGGACTTGGGCTTAAGGCAATGGATTGAGTGTAGGGGTTGGGCTTGGTCGACCCTTCTTAATTTTTTTGGACCAAGCCAGGCTTGTGGGCTATAGAATTATATACATTCACATGTGTATAATACTACGTAACTCCTCTATAATGGTGATAGTTTAATCCATCAATTTTGTAGTATTTGTTTATAAGTTTTGCAGATTTAATTGTCAGAATTAAATCCTGCATTTGCTGCAGAAGGCTCCTCCTCTCTTCTTCTCTATGTGTATAAAAGAATACCCTTCTCCTTCATTTTTCTACCCAGAAAATTTTGTTGCTCTTTCCGTCAAAAGTTTCCTTCAGTTTATATTATATTCTTCTTGTGAGAGAGTGTTGCAAAGTTTTGTTCGCTGAAGCTATTCAGTTGGTGCATTGCGTAGCTGGTCTAACCGTCGTATCCTGGGAGACAGACATCGAACAATCTCTAGCACCCAACCTGTGAGGCAGCGAATCTGTTTTAAGGACACTGTCTAGTACAGGCTTCGGTTTACTTTCTTCTGCAATTTTATTTTTAAGAATTTATGTTCTATCTATGTATAATTTCCAGCATGAAATTCAGATTGTTAAATACATAAATTTATTTGATTTATGTTATCACACAATTTATACAATAAACTTAAAAACATATTATATATTTTTCATGAAATAGATTCATATTGATTAAGTACCAAATTACTCCTAGTAGCCTACTGTACTTGTGTTCTAAATTGTCCTTGGGAGTATGTTGTTGACTGTTGTGATTCCTAAATAATAAGAGCATATATATTTGCATGCTACTATTTCTCACTGTATTATATTTTCTATATTTCGTCTGCTATCAAAACAAAGTCATGAATAGAAATTGGTGTACATATGTATATCTAGTCTACTGTTGCATGCTTGGAATTACAGTAAGAATAAATAAACAAAGGAACATCTTTGCATGCTATTTTTTTTACCACTGGTGTTATAATGTCATATATGATTACCTCATAATTTGAATTTAATTATGTGACGTTATGAGGTTTATGTAACTTTTGCATATTTAATTTAATTTATTTATGATTGTGAATTAAATTAATATGTAACTCATGACTAGAATATTAATTATTTAGGAAGTATAGGGCTTTGTAACCTTTGTTATAATTCTTGACTATTAACTTTTAATTTAAATTCTAGAATTATAGATTGATTTTTGTAACTCATCTAGCATGTTAATTGATTAGTTAATTTTATTATTAATTAGTTTTCTAGATGGTTTCAATTAGTTTATTATATTTATTTTTTGCCTAGATTATTTGTTTTGTATTTTGTTGTGGTTTTCTTCTAGCCTTTGTCATGGGAATACCTATGCGAAAGGGAATAGAAAAAAAAATACAAATCCAATTGAACAAAATTTGGGCATTAAAACCAAAATTTTGAACTACCAACCTTTGTGTTGAACAGGTGAAAATGAATTATTTGGACCATATAATTGAAGCAATTATTTTGCTTGAGGTTTTGTTATGGTTTTTTACCAATATGTAAAAGCATTTTATTTGCTTGTATTGTTGTAGCAATTTTTGACATTGCTTGTAAATTGGTTATCAATTTTTAAATTGCTTGTAAGTGTTGGGCCTTTGGTTTGTTTTAACCTAGTTCATCCCTTAGAAAACTTAATTCTAAAAATTGTTTCACACTGACTAGGGGTCAACATGCTCTTGAAAGTTTTGTCAAAAGGTTAACTAGGTTTTAAGTAGGACCGATGTGACCCCTCAAGTCTTCTTGGGAACATTCTTAACTATGTTCGATTCTAGGTTAAGTGGTGAGACTAATTTTGAATTAAATTTCCAACTGTGGGATTTTCTAGTGTTAAGTTTCATTTCTAGAAACACAAAAAGTGAAATTCTGTTTTATTTTTCAAAAATGGCAACTATCAGAGATGTTGATACTACTGCTAATGTTGGTGGGGATCTGAACCCCATGGCAGCTAGCTTGCCAACCTTAACTATGACCTCTGTGGTCAACCCTGGTGTTACTCCGACTGTTCCAGGAGGACTGCTCAGTCACCATGAGCACTCAGAGAAATTTGCAGGGGTGAACTTCGAGAGATGGTAGCAAAAGATGCTATTCTACTTGACCACGCTGAACCTTGCAAAGGTTTTGAGCAAGGATCCTCCAGTCGTGGCAGAAAATGAGCCAAACAGGCAGAAGGTCATGGCACTTGACACATGGAAGCAGACAGACTATCTTTGCCGGAACTATGTGTTCAACAGCTTGGCAGACTCACTCTATAGTGTGTTTTGTGCCAAGAGTTCAGCAAAGGAGTTATGGGAATCTCTAGACAAGAAATACAAGACTGAGGATGCCAGGGCAAAGAAATTTGTCGTTGGCCGGTTCCTAGACTTTAAAATGATCAATTCAAAAACTGTGATAAGCCAAATCTAGGAGTTCGAAGTGATCTTGCATGAAATTCATGCTGAGGGGATGCCTTTGAATGAGTCATTCCAAGTTGTTGTGATCATTGAGAAACTTCCTAATGGTTGGAAGGACTTCAAGAACTACTTGAAGCACGCAAGGACATGTCAATTGAAGACTTGATTGTCCAACTCTGAATTGAGGAGGATAATAGAAAGAAATGAGGGAGTACCTCCTTTATGAAGGCCAATGTCATTGAGTATGGTAAATCTTCTGGGGTGAGGAAGAAGCCCCTTGTAAACAAGGGCTCGAAGTTAGGGCCAAGGGGTGGTGTTGCAAAGAAGCCGGCATACAAGCCGTAGAAACCTAGTTATCGGTTCTTAGGGAAGTGCTACAATTGTGGTAGTGAAGGGCATCGGGCTATTGACTGCCACAAGTAAAAGAAGCCATACAAGACCAAACCTCGTGCTCCCATGGCAGATATGCAAGAGTACTCCTATGATGAGAATGACATGCACTTCTCTGCCGTTGTCTCTGAGGTGAATATGGTAGGTTCAAACCCAAGAGAATGGTGGATTGATACTAGGGCTACACGCCACATCTACTCCGAGAAGAAGCTGTTTACAACTTTCAAGCTGGTTACAAAAGGCGAGAAGTTGTTTATAGGAAATTCTGCTACCTCGATTATTGAGGGGAAAGGAAATGTGGTCCTGAAGTTGACCTCAGGAAAGGAGCTGATCTTATCCTATATGTTCTGAACAATTGTAAGAATCCTGTCTCGAGGTCTCTTCTCAGCAAACATGGTTTTCACATGGTCTTTGAGTCCGACAAGGTCGTTCTAACTAAGAGCGGAGTGTATGTGGGTAAGGGATATATGCTGGGGGGTATGTTTTAACTCAATGTAATGACTTTTATCCCAAAGATGAATAAAGATGCATCTTTTTCTGCTTACATGCTTGAGTCTTCCAATTTATAGCATGGTAGACTAAGACATGTGAACTTTGAATCTTTACGTAGATTAATCAAGTTAGATCACATACCATCTTTTAAGATTAATTTGAAACATAAGTGTAAAACTTGTGTTGAAACGAAGTTAACAAGATCTTCGTTTCATTCTATTGAAAGAAGCTCAGAACCATTGGACTTAGTGCATAGTGATGTGTGTGACTTAAAGTTTATACAATCACGTGGTGGCAATAAGTACTTCATCACTTTTGTTGATGCTTGCACTAAGTATTGTTATGTGCATTTGTTCAAAAGCAAAGATGAGGCTTCTGACAAGTTTGTTCTTTATAAGAATGAAGTTGAGAATCAATTAGGCCGCAAGATTAAGGCTTTAAGAAGTAATCGTGGTGGTGAGTATGAATCACTGTTTATTGAGATTTATGCTCAATCTAGGATTATCCACCAAACCACATTAAGATTTGTGCTCAATCTGGGATTATCCACCAAACCACGGTGCCTTATTCTTCTCAGTCAAATGGGATTGTTGAGCGGAAGAATAGGACACTAAAGGAGATGATGAATGCAATGCTGATAAGTTCTGGATTATCACAGAACATGTGGGGGAAAGCAATTCTCTCCACGAATTACATTCTGAATAAAGTACCCCAGAAGAAGGTGGACAAGACCCCGTATGAGTTATGGAAAGGCATCAAGCCTTCTTATAAATTCTAATGAATGTGGGGATGTCTTGTAAAAATGGCGGTGCCTACACCCAAACGTGTTCGGATAGGACCGAAGTCGGTGGATTGTGTATTCATTGGATATGCACATAGTAGCAATGCATACTGATTTCTTGTGCATAGATTTGTTATTCCAGATATACACAAGAATACTATCATGGAATCAAGAAATGCATCTTTCTTTGAAAATGCATTTTCGTGTCGTCTCCAAGAAGGGATTCAGAGTTCCATGAAAGAAGTTGAAGATGACAATGATCACATAGATGATCACGTAGATGATCACATGGATGATCAAGTCAATGATCAAGTCGATGATCAAGCTGAAAAAGTAGATGAGCCAAGAAATAGTAAGAGGGCTAGGACTGCAAAGTCCTTTGGTCCGAACTTCTTGACTTATATGTTAGAAGGAGAACCTCGAACTTTCCATGAAGCTGTGACTTCACTTGAAAGTCCTTTATGGAAAGAAGCAATTAAGAGTGAGATTGACTCCATCTTGCAGAACCATACTTGGGAGTTGGTTGATCTACCCCTAGGCAATAAGGCCTTGGAGAGTAAGTGGATCTTTAAAAGAAATATGAAAGCTGATGGGTCAATTGATAAGTATAAAGCTAGACTAGTTATCAAAGGATACAAGTAGCACGAGGGCCTGGATTATTTTGATACGTATTCACCTGTGACAAGGATTACATCCATTCGCATGGTAATTGCGACAGCAGCTTTGCGTGATTTGGAGATGCATCAGATGGATGTAAAGACAACTTTCTTAAATGGAGATTTAGATGAAGAAATCTACATGGAGCAACCCGAAGGGTTTTCAGCTTCAGGACAAAATAAGAAAGTCTGTAAGCTTGTCAAATCATTGAATGGTTTGAAGTAAGCTCCCAAGCAATGGCATGAGAGGTTTGACAACGCTATGTTGTCAAATGGGTTCAAAATCAATGAGTGTGACAAATGCGTGTATGTCAAAGACACTGATAGAGGTTATGTCATTTTGTGTCTATACGTAGATGACATACTCATTGTTAGTAGTAATGATAAGATGATTCGAACTACCAAGAGATTGTTAAACTCTAAGTTTGACATGAATGATATGGGCCTTGCAGATGTAATTCTGGGTGTTAAGATTACCAGAACCTTTTCCGATGCCGGGTTATTCCGTTACACTCTCTCCGAGTCTTTGTTGATAAGCGTTGTCCGTTAGTTGTTATTCGGTCAATTTTTATTCATGTGGGGGATTGTTGGAAAAATAATAGTTTTTTGGTGACTTTAATGCAATATTAAAGTGAGTGCCAATCCTCAATTGCGGTGGAGTAAAGTGAGTTTAGATTCTTTGTAATGAAATTTTTACACTACGAAAAGAATGAGCAAAAACCATTAAGGTTTGAATGAGAAATTGACTCATTAAGTTGGCCTCATGAAAGAGGTGTTGGGAAAAGTGTAAAATCTTATATCCCACATTGATTGTAGAGGAGAGCATTGATGGGTGTTTAAATCCCATTTTTTGCATAAGGGTGCAAGCCCTTTGGGGCATCCAAATTTTGTGAAAGAAGGGAGTTATGGATGTTTCAAGGATGGACTTGGGCTAAGATTATGGTCCAAGTTGGTTATGAAAAAATTACCACATGCGCGCGCGTGCCCAAACCAAGCCGAGTCTGGGTTCGTGGTCCGTGATCTGTGGTCCATGGGTTGTGGATCGTGGGTCTTAGGACTTGGGCTTGGGCTTGAGGCTTGAGGCTTGAGGCTTGAGGCTTGTTGGAATGGATTGAGTGTGAGCGTTGGGGTTGGCCCACCCTTCTTAATCTTTTTGGACCAAGCTAGGTTTGTGGGCTGCAGAATTATACACATTCACATGTGTATAATACTATGTAATTCCTCTATAATGGTGATAGTTTAATCCATCAGTTTTGCAGCATTTGTTCATCAATTTTGCAGATTTAATTGTCAAAATTAAATCCTACATTTGCTGCAAGAGGCTCCTCCTCTCTCCTCCTCCATGTGTATAAAAGGAGACCCTTCTCCTTCAATTTTCTACCCAGAAAATTTTGTTGCTCTTCCTATCTAAAGTTTCCTTCAGTTTATATTATATTCTTCCTATGAGAGAGTGCTGCAAAGTTCTGTTCATCGAAACTATTCAGTCAATGCATTGCGTAGCTGGTCCAACCGTCGTATCCTAGGAGACAGACATCGAACAACCTCCAGCACCCAACCAGTGAGGCGACGAATCTGTTTTAAGGACACTGTCTAATGCAGGCTTCGGTTTGCTTTCTTCTACAATTTTATTTTTATGAATTTATGTTCTATCTATGTATAATTTCCAACATGAAATTCAGATTGTTAAATATATGAATTTATTTGATTTGTGTTATCACACAATTTATACAATAGTCATAACAGTAATGACCATTTACGAATAGTCTAGTAAATAATTTTTTAAAACTCCATCTATTTAAATTCACCAAAAACAATATGATTTGAATTTTCATGTCAATATTGAAAGTTTTTTTTCTGAACTAAGACATATTATATTCTTAAAAAAATAAAAAATAAAAAAAATCCTAATTTTTGAGTGTCATTTTAAAACCCTCTCGGTTTAAATTAAATATATGTTGAATTTTGAACAAAAACAGTGTGATAAGATTTTTCATGTAAATATTGAAAGGGTTTTCAGTGAAATGAGACATTATGGATAAAAGACAAATTTTTTGTGACTAGAACTTTATTTTTTAGAAGTGCAAGGAGACCTTCAAATACTTACAAGAAAAATGTAATTAGGGAGTCTTGCTATGTTAATGAACGAGTTGAAGAGAGGCGAAGAGCAAGAGTGTGACAATTCGTTTTAGGTGACCGCTCAAGAAGAAATGAGGTGCTCTCAGTAGTTGTTGTGCAGGTCAAGGGACTACTCAAGCGAACAAGTGGTCACTCGAACGAAGATTAAGGGGTTTCCAGTATCTCGTTTTGCAGGCAAAGATACTGAAAGGTGTCATTCACCACTCGAGTGGTCTGCACAATATCAGCCACTTAAAAGTGACTTTTAGACCATTTTCTTCACTTTTTCTTTTCTCTCTTCTTTTCTCTATTTCTCTCTAGCTCCGAAAACCCTAGCTACCTCTCCCTAGAAATCTTCCATTTCTACTTAGATTCACAAACCCTTTCTATTTCTACTTAGTTTCACAAACCTGTTGCTTGTAAAAGTTGGAGTTTAAGTAAGGATCAAGCTTTCTACCAATTGGATTGGGATTTCTCAAAGAGTTTATGGATAATCTAGCTTTTGGTTCTGAATCTTGAGGTAGGACTACTTTTAACCTTTTATCTCTTTGATTTGAAGATGATTATATGGTGTTTCCATGACATTGATGAGTTGACGAATGTTTGAAGTTATAGATTGAAGTTTTCTTACAAAATTAGTACTTTTCCTACAATTTTCTTATGATTTCTACTTTTAACCATGGATTATGGAAGTTTTTTAGGGAAATTTATATTATATATGTTAGGGGCAAAAGCACTAATTTTTTTTTTTATTTATAAAAACTCTAATTTTGAAGTTTTAGAAACAATGTAAATAAAAGTCTTTAAATTGATGATTGGCCTATGATATTAACGTGGTATTGGAATGGAGAATGGTGAACTTGGAATGTTCTTGAGGTTTGATTAGTGATGTTGGATATTGTCACTTTATATTTGCTCTAATTGCTTGGATGGTGAAACAGTATTTTTATTCTAATGAATGTATGAATATACAGCACCTTTGGAAAGCTTATTAAGGGAAAGGTAAATAGCATATGAGTCCGGGTAGAGAGTCGGTTTTTGGGAAAATGGTTGTGTATTGTGTTAGTACCCCCTCGGGGAAGTCTAGGTGCCCAATTGCCCTATCTTAAGTTTATCGCCGGATGAATGTGGGGGAAATTTTTTTAGGTGTCCATTGGTCCTACCATATTGTAGTCGATAAAAGTGGAAAAACGGATAATTTTGGGTGCCCATTTCCCGCTGTTTTAATAGCCGGTAAATGTGGGGGTATTTTTGGATATAAACCTTTGTATATGTATGTATTAGGACTCTCCTTAGAGACTTCATGGCGTATTTACCCTTAGTGTTGAATTTATCAATTTGTGGAAATTATAGATTCTTGCTTTCTCTTTTAAAATAATATTAAGAGTAGAATTAAATATGTTTTGGGTTGTGATGATGCCATATGGATCTTTGAATAACTAGATACATTGTCAAAAGTTTTTCTGCTAGGCATCTAGCTCATTCTTATCTAACATTTCCGGACTTGGTGATGTGTTACCACCTCAATGAGAGGGAGGTGGAAGTTTTGTGCTGATTGGAGCATAAAAGCTCATGGATGTATGTTGTGGAAGCTCTGAGCATACGTGTTTTGGGACCGCGAGTCCATTTTGTTGTAACAAGGCATGGCCTTGATATTTGTAAGCCAATAGGGCATTTTTGTATCATCTCCTCTAACTTCTTAAACTATGCTAATGTTGATTTACCTAAAAATTGAACATGAAATTTTTATTTTTGAGGTTATAGTTCAATGAGAAAGAGGGTGTTGGATTAATATTGTTGGTTGGTGACATATGGTTTAACATTAATTATATTATGAGTAATGTTTTATTATTAATAATTTGGGGGCATTACAAAGAAAGATATGAAGACGAAGACGCGGACGAGAAGGAACTAGAGAGGCAAAGACAAAGAGTGAGTGAGAGAGAGAGAGAGAGACGAACTGTCTGAGAGTGTGTAGAAAGTGTGTTTTTGTCTATTGGGTTATAAGGGTATTTTGGTCACTTCACTTTGTAAAGGGGTATTTTGGTAATTTTGGTCATTGATGGGATATTTTGAAGTGATGTAGGCTGTCTGTTGATGTGACTTTTTGAAGTGCAATGAACCACCATTTTGGTGCCTTGATTTTGGAGTTTATCTATTTAAATTTGGTTTACTTTTTGTTTTATTTTTAGCCCAAGCGGGTGTGGCTACTTGGCAAGGGCTCGAGGCATAAGCCTGGAGGTGTCAGAGGTCATCCCTTTGTGGCTAAGCCTCATTTTTTTTTCTTTTTTCTTCTTTTTTTTTTTTTACTTTATTGATTTTAAACAAATAGGTGTCATTTTATGGTTATGTTTTTTTGAGATTCTGTTATATGATTTTTTTTATTTTTTTTAGGATTGAATAGATAGACATTTTAAATTGATAATTTGTTATGGTTTAGGCTATCTATTAAAATGAGTTATATATGGCTGTTGTCTATCTGTTGAAAGAATTGTGAGACATTCTTTGTGAAAAAAAAAAAAAAAACAACAAATATGTGTTAGAAAAATGTTATGCACTAATATAATTCAATTAATATAATGATTAAGAGATTTATGATAAATAAAATATGAAAGTAAGTAAATTCATATCGAGTAACAAAGAGTTGGCCCGTGAGACTGAGAAGCATGTAGTCACTGCCTAAAGTCATTGTTCCTCCCCACGTGAAGGTACAACTAAAGTGCAATAGCTCTAAGATACAACCCAAGCACTCACAGCCTTCCTCATCCGATATTCACGTTCACTAAGAGAATATGAACGAGTTACGAATTATAGTTGCTGAAAAATACAAAAGATAGATCAAAGATCAAACTATACTCTTCAATAAAATCCCAATATATATTATACTCATGTATACTCTTGTGTGTCTCTTATGTGTCTTCCATTTTTAGAAAACATAGGAATATATATAAGTGAAAATCTTATAATAATTAATACATAACATTTAATCATGACATACTTATAATAATAAAACTTAATAATATCTTTGTACCCGAAAAGTTTAAAACTAATATTAATGTTAATAACAGTCAAACAAATTAAAGAGAATTAATTAATTTTCTTTTAATTAAAATTCCAACATTCCCCCACTTTTAATAAAAATAAATTTTTTAATAATACCATAAAGTATATTATACCCCTACATTTTTAAAACTTCATATATAAAACAAAATAAAAATATATAAGGAAAATTGCATACTGCGCAATAGATGTGGGAGCCTTCCGATCTTTAACCATACTTAGTGTTGACAATTTTCCTTTGAAGGATCATAGTGAAATATATCTTGAATTAGACCCTTTGTGCTAGAGTTCAACTTGTCATGTACACAACACTGGTATTGGACATCAGTTCGCAGGTTAGTACTCTTAAAGGCCATGCACTAGATCTTGATTCTCATGGGGTTACTAAAAACTAACCCAAGTCCCCAAATTGCAGCCTCACGACAACTCCTACTTAGTAGAACCCTTCAAAGGTATAGTAACAGAATGCACCTTGCAGGAGATTGCCTGCATTGGATTCATTCAGGGGAAAACCCTTCCTAACCAGTCACTTCTTTAGCACTACTGCCTTAGAGATGACTAGGAGATCAACCTTGATATGGTGTCTCCTAAAAAATGAGTACTAGAATCAAGTCACACTATATGGGTTGTTTTACCCATTGAACTTCCTTCATGGGATCTCCAATCACAGAAGATGGATTACCTCCGTAGGCGACTTCTTAACAGGATTACACTCATCCCCTTCGACAAATAACGGATCTAGCCTCAACGCTAGTCTAGAGGCAAAAATTCCTCTTTTGGCTTCTCAAGCCTAACTGTTGATCAGCAATGTATTTCTCCATCTCATGGAGTATACAATTATTAAGTCTTTTTCATTGCAACACACCTCTACTTATCTTTACACATCTGTAAAATTTTCAAACACACTTCTCCAATAAACAAAATTAGTGTATCTATAGGCACCCCATTTTGACTAGCCCTAAGATTTAGGGGCTCTTTTCCGAATAGCCGATGATGAAAGTTAGAATGTGCTATTATTTGAATTCCTCAGCAGGAGAGCCGGGTTCAAGCTTTAATCCCAACATTACACCCATTTTGGCCAAACTATTTTAGACCCTTTTTCAAAATGCTTTGTGTGGATTCAAACATTTCTACCAAGTTCGAGGCTCGTATTTTTTAAATCGAAGTGTTATATTTTCTTAGCAAATTGAGTAAGAACAAAGTGGAAATGAGTGGAAAGAATGAGAATTTTTGGTGAGGAAAAAAATCCTGTTTTTTCTTTCTAAAAAACTGTCTAGCCAAACTCTTTTTTTGTCTAGCCGGACACTTTTTTGTCTGCAGACTGATTTGTCAGAAAAATATAGTAGTTTTAGAAAATTCAGTATTTTCTCCGAATTTTACACAAATATCTAAGATATTTTGCCTCTAAGCTTCCTCTATCTTAGATATTTTCTTTTCCTCAAAAGTCTATAAATACACCTCTCATTCTTCATTTCAAAGGGTTACAAAATTTGTTTACTCCCACACCTCATCTTTAACCTTCTTCTCTATTTTCTTCACTATTCTTCACTGATACATCACCCAAAACTCCATCACAGTTAAAATTAAGGTTGAGAAATATTTCTGAAGGGATTACAAAATATTTAAAAAGGCCAAAGACTTGTTTGAGAGCCATCTCCTACACTTCATTTTCAACCTCCATTTCTCATACACCAACCATCAACACTCTATTAAAGCTTGACTCCAAGCTGCTTGCTAAGGATCCTAAGAACTATAAGCCATATCTAAAGGACCTTGAGGGTGCCAAGAAAGAGTTTTACAACCAAGAAGTTTACCCTCTTTCAAGAGGTGAAACTTTTGCAATTTTCTCATATTTCTCTCTTGTTCTTCATTTATAATCATGTGATTGTTGTAAGTCCTCATGGATGTAGAGTGAGTAGAATTTAGCCATCCATCCTTTGAGTTAATAGTTCTTTCTTCATTTTCCTGCTTTCCTTAGCTTTAACTTCATTGTTCTTATATATTTTGGACCCTTGTGGATGTGTGTGGGAGTAACTATTAGCCATCTATTCACAAGTTCAATATATAGAATAGATTTGTTTGTGTTGTTATACCCTGATTCTTCACCTATCCTCTCCCTTAAGCATGTTAATCTATATGTTTCAACCTATGCTCAATGATAATGAGTAGAGGGGTTGTCTCATAAGATACTTAGGGGATTCTTGGGATTTGATGTTGAAAGAATTTTGTTTCTCCTTCTTATGAGTTGTTTTTGGAAGTAAAATAAGAGATTTTGGTCAAAGGATGTTGAAATCTCCCTTCTCAATCATTTGTGAACATAGAAATGGGTGTAACTACCTTTGTTTAATGACTAGATGAGCTGTTTTCACTAAATTTGATAAGTCCCTTGTTTTAATAGGCAAACCTTCCACCAAGAAATGATTTGCATTAATCTACGCTCTCCACTTAATAGCATGGATTTGGGTATTAATTTGCACTTATTCATAAAAAGAAGATGTAGGTTCCTATCAATTTCTTGGGCTTGAACTTGTTCTTGATTTAATCCTTTTAATTTGTTTTCTTTTAGCAAAATATCTATTGTACATATATGTTTGTATCATTGTTGGGGTTGTAGGCCATCTACCTCTTCTTTAAATGGTTTCTGTGAGTGGAGGAGGGAGAAGGGATGAATACCCCTTTGAAGGTATACATGGCTTCTGTTCTGGAATCCTTGCATAAATCCAGATTCTGCTCAAAGGAGAGGTTCGGGCGACCTATATTCAGCTCAGCCAGTCACTTTTGTCCATGACTGACTAAATTATCCCAAGAACAGAGCAGACAACTTCAGGGGGGTAGTCTCATGGGTGGTTCTAGAGCTACTAGTTGATTTATTCTATTTTATTTAACATAATTTGTTAGATTCAACAGTAATTAGGCTGAATCAATTCATTGTTGTAATAGTTCCTCCAACCCCACTTCTTTTCTTTCTTTTATTAATTATTCAAGTGTTATAATAATCTCTCTTTCTCTTTCTCTGTCTCTTCCTTTCTTACTCAAATTATTGTAATAATCTTCCAACCCCACATCTTTCTAACCCTTTTATTTATGTGATTTTTGTATAACATCATGTCTTATTTATCATATCCATACTTTGCATCCAATTTTCATGCATTGATATTCTACTAATTTGCATTTGTGGGTTTCATAAATTCTTGTGTGCCGTTGTGCACTAATTCATGTCGTGAAATGATTCACATATCATGTACTTAGTAGCTAAATTCTTAGTTACATTTCGTGTATGTATTGCATTGGCTATTTGTATATAGGATCATGCATATGTATATAGCATATTATTTTTTGGCTTGCCACGGAGGAGTACTAGGTGAGCATTTATAACTTTAGCATCCCAACTGTATATGTTATTTTACTATGTATAGCATCTTACCATGTGGCTAAGTGCTTACATGATATACCTCCTTAAATACCAATGGATGAAGGTTGTGTTGCTTAGGTTGAAATGGCGTTGATTGATATGCATGTGGGCTCAATTCCATTTTGAGTTATACATTTATTCAAAAAAACCTTTCAAAAATGCAAAAAATCAAAGCATAACCAAAATAAGCAGCGTGATCTATAACTGCATGTCTCACATAGTAATGTTAGCATTATTAATAATCATAACATGAGCATATAATGTTTATAAAACTCATAGCATGGCTTAGTAGAGGCTGATCTTTTGATCGAGTAAGTAGGGGTGCTCAATTCATGACCATCCCCCTTCATACCTAAAGTTCCGAATCGAGGCATCTTTGATTATGATGAACAATGGCCTTTGGCATGAGCCACGAGCTTCCTAATTTTTTCAAAATATTAGGTAGCGACTCTAAGATCTGGTGATGTAGTCCATTTCTAGCATATTTTGCAATAAATGGGTTTTCTATAAAAGTTGCCAGATTTGGACTCTCATTTTTTTTTTTTCACATTGCACTAATGAGACTAAATTAGGAGATTGGGAGTCTAAACTGTTGGGCACGCTTAGTAACCCCAAAAGCATCCCACAGTTTCTGACAACTCTGCTGGGGAAACTAACAGACTTTGACTCAACTCCATGATATGAGATTTATTTACAAATATATGCTTATTGCATTTCATGCATAGTGCGCTTAAGTCACTATATTTTCCATCTAACATCCTAGACGGCTTGTCAGACGTGGGCTCTATTATCCCAGATCTGGATCACCAACATACTACTTGATCCTCCTTTCACTTATAGGTGTTGGGTAGGTGTAGCTTGGCATTTTCGCGCCCTCTTTCGGAAGGTTCGAAAGAAGCCCTATAGTTCGGACTCATGTGGTTCTGAATCTAATCTCACAAGTGCAATGTGAAACTGATAAACATCAAAAAGTCCAAATTCGGCAAATCGTTTTGACAAACTGATTTTAGGATCAAAATGCCAAAATTGGACTGTTTTTCCAGATACAGAGTCGACACCTAAATATTTCATTTTTGGGAAAATTTAGGAAACCCATGACTCGTGCCAAAGGCCACGTATCTGTTATCACCCAAGTTACCTCGGCTCGGGAACTTAGGTACGAAAAGGAAAGGTCTTGAATTGAGCACCCCCGCTTGCCCGATCAAAGATTTGCCTCTACTAATCATGATATGATATTTTATAAACATTATGTGCTCTTGTTCCAGTTTATTAAGCTAGCTTTACTATGTGATGCGCACAAGCAAGTATAGACTAGTTTGTTCAATTTGGAACAATTCAACTCATGTTTGTTTGCGAAAATGGTTTGAACTTGCCACCTCAAGTGGGCTTAGAGTTTGCAAATTTGCCACCAAACATAGTGGGCTTAAAACTGATTTGCCACTCAACAAAGTAGGCTTAAAATGCACATTTGTTGAATCATTCAAATTCAAACAACAAGCTTTCATCCACAGGCATTCAAGCAGTTTAGCAAGTAAGCATATAGCCTCATGGTAAGCATGCTAAACATGGCAACATTCATACTTGTGCAAGTATGCTAAAGCATAAAAACTCACCTAGTACTCCAAGCTAAGAAAACATGAGTTAGAAAAATATGCATGATTCCTAACTATGTTAAGTGTCTAATGCAA
The DNA here is from genome assembly GCA_030407325.1 of Camellia japonica. Taxonomy (NCBI): domain Eukaryota; kingdom Viridiplantae; phylum Streptophyta; class Magnoliopsida; order Ericales; family Theaceae; genus Camellia; species Camellia japonica. The sequence continues at coordinate 71,897,650 of JAPPVO010000010.1, read as the reverse complement.
CACATGCAATATGCAATTAATAGGCTCGGCTACTAATATGACATACGATTCGATTTGATAACACGCGGTTAAACACGTATTCAAATAAGTATTGAAATGGCAATGCAGTTTGAATGATGCGCCGAGCCTCGATGCATGCAATACGAATGAATGGATGCAAGCATAAGGTATGCTAATTGAAATATGACCCTAATCTAACCATCAAAAGCGGGTAAATAAAAGGGAGAAAGACGTGGGGTTGGAAGACATACACACACGCCCTCGCGAAGAAGAGTCCGAATGAATAAAAGCTAACTAGCTAACTAGGCTAATTAAGCTAACTAACACAAAACTTGAAACTAATTAACTAGCTATACTAGCTAACTAATTATTACAAACCGAATTAATTAACTATTCTAGTTAACTAATTACAAAACAAAATTGAATAACTAGTTAAACTAACTTATTATTTACAACACTTAATTAGCTACAACTAATTAATTACAATACATATTTGATCTATTGCTAATTAAACTAATTAGCTAATCCCGGGAAGCGAGGGAGGCCCATGCATGCTCGGTTTCCACCCAAAAAGCCACTGCCTTGCTGTTGAATGCCTCTGTTTGCACATTTGAACACTGATAATTTTGCCCACTTCCAGAACACCTCTACTCCACCTTACCAACACATTGTGCAAATTTCACTGATGACCGACAAGGGGCCGGTCGGTTACCACTGGTGGCCGATCGGCTACTGGTGGTGGCTATCGGCCACTGATAGCCTGGATTTCCTTCCTGCAACAGAGAGCAATTAGAGAAAAACAGTATATTTCTCAAGGGTTGTTTGCACACTTTGCCTTTCCTTTTCATGGCGAAATCAAAGGAGGAACAAAATTTGGGTTATAAACCATCAATCAAGCAATTTCATTGCATAATGGCTTGTGAAACCAATTGTGCAAGTTTAATAAATGCAAAATGAGACCAAAATAACCATCACCCTATCATGCATGATCAAAGGCGATGGAGACCTAGGAAAGTGGCACATTTCATTACTTTTGAGTATGAAATGTCCCATTTTTCTTGTGTTCAAATTAACATCTGACTTGAACACATGCAATGCAACACAAAGAAATGCTTATCTTGTTGCCAATTTTGTTTAGACATTTTAGTTACCAAATCATTCATTAATCAATTTGTCCATTGGTGAGTGTCTTCTAAGTTGAAAGAAGTGTCAACCAAGGGATAGTTTAAGGTATGAGAGAAGTTCATGCCGTTGGTAATGAACTCTCAAAGGAGGATTAAACCATTAAGCATGAGCCTCAATGTCAAGCTTAAATAACCCTAAGGTTGAAACAACCCTTAAAGCAAATGAAAAAGTGAAGAAATGAGGGAGATTACAGAGATTATAAGTGCTGAAATTAGGTGAGAAAAAGCACTAAAATATGCAATCAACTCAAACCAATGGTGGTTAAAGCCTTAAAACGCTAAGCTAGTGAAAGGACTTACACTACAACTATGCAATACAAGACTCAAAAGTACCAAACAACCAAAGTAGTAGCAAAATAGCTCAAAATAGAGTTCAAAGCATGCTAGACTTGAGCCACAAAAAGCTAAAACATTAAGCTAATACATAGGGCTAACTAGGCATGCAAACAAGACACAAGGAGAGGAGGCTAACCCCTCCAATTTTGGACTTCAAAATGAGTTTTTTTCCACTTAAAAACCTCTGAAATTCAGTGGTTAAAAAGGCCCAAAAAAGTTGGTTTGAAAGTGGTGAACAAAGGTACAAAAGTTTTATAAACTAAGAAGTAAGAAGGGTGAACCACCCTTTAATTGAAAATGACCTCAAACCACCACCTTTAGGCCACAAAAATAGAGTTTTTGACAGTTCAAAACCAGCCCCAAAACAGTTTAAAGACAATAGAAGAAGATGGCAAAGCAAGTGTGCAAAAACAAGTATAAAAGGAGAGTGTTATACCTCTTGAAGAGAAGACACAAATGAGGCAATAAACCAAGCCAAGACCGGCTTCTAGAGCTCAAAGAGGGTCTCAAGCAACCTCAGCCCAAAGATAAGAAACTTTGGTTAAGGATTGATAGACAAAAATGGAGTGTATCTATACTTGTATGCACAAAAGTTCAAGAGAGAGAGAGAGAAATGTAGAGAGAGAAAGAGAGAATTTTGTTCCGAAATTGCTAACCCTCCAAAATGGGGGAGGAACCCCCCTATATATACAAAAACAAGCCTTGAGCTTAGAGACATCCCACCATACACATGTAGGGAGAAGCAGCTCAATGTGCTAACTGCTGGCACAGCTGTCAACAAATATCTGGAAAAAGACACTGGTGGGCTGTAGGCCACCACTAATGGCCGACCAACCACACCAATGGCCGACAACCATAAGCCATGGCCGACAACCTATGGTGGTGGCCGATAGATCACCAAAAGCTCCAGACTCGAAACACCAAGCTTTTGGTCCAAAACAAGGCATAAAATGGACAAGCTTTAAAGGCTCAAAGACTGGGCGTTCCACCGAGGACTTCGGGCACCCAAAGCGAACATATGCAATTGTAATCATCGAGTGCACAAGCGATGACATCTAAGTCTTGAGGTCGGTCAAAAATAGGGTGTCTATAGTTGCCCCTCTTTGACAGAACTCGAAAGTCATGAAGTGACGGGAGTGAATGTCAAAGCCCAGAGATAACCCATTTTTGACAAGGCCGAAGACTTGGACAAACAAACAAGCAAGACAAAAATGGTTGCGCCCACAGGCTACCTACGTATCCCTTTGCAAGGAATCAAACCAGCGTAGTTCTAGGGCAAGATCTAAGCGATATACACGATGCAAGAACATAACTTATGATCATGCAATGAGGCAGTAATGAAACATTTAAATGCAAATGCAATGCAATGAAAATGCCACATTCAAACAAACCAAAACAAGGTACAACAATTCCAAACATGAAAAAAAGTAAGTAAATGAACACGCCACACGTGAGAATCATGAGCCAAACCATATTTCATGCAGAAAGAATGTAAGAAAATTATGCAAGCTTAACTACGCGACGCGCAGGAAAGGCAAAAAGCAACATAACCATCGGCTCACCCAAGGTTTCAACCGAGATCCTAACGTGTCTCACGTGAGAGAAGAAAGTGAATAAATCCAAACGCGTCTCACACAAGAGGATAAAGTGAATACATCCAAATGCGTCTCATGCGAGAGGAGAAAGTGAATACGTCCAAACGCGTCTCACACAAGAGGAGAAAGTGAATAAATGCATTTCGAAGGGCACAAATGATCCTACCTGGAACTCCTTTGAGTGAACCGTACATACAACATCGTGCCTATATAAAACTCAACAAATGCGATACAGTAAGAATGCATGTTCTATGCAAAGAAAACAATCGAGGCAAAATGCTACATGAAGGCATATTCAACGCCAAGTACCAAATGCATGTCCTATGCACGATTGATAGCATGTTCTATGCAAAGTACAAAATGCATGTTCTATGCACGATTAACAACATGTTCTATGCAAAGTACAAAATGCATGTTCTATGCACTATTAAAATACGCATTCTGCGCAACAGCATATGTGAAATGCACATTCTACATACATAATGAAGAGATGCATAGTCTATGCAAGAATGAAAGCGTATTCTATCGAAACAAGTTCAGTAGCAACTTTCCAATTTACCTCTAGGAAAAGTTGCGATATGCAAAAAGGATACACCTCGTTCAACAAATAATGAACGACGATCACCGAAAACACAGTTTCAAGCTTCCGCAGAGAGAATTTGAACTCAACAGTAACCTTTACTTGCACCTCTCGGGAAATAGGGACAAAAACAGCATCAAGATTCAATGTAGGAGCACTAGGCACTAGATGGCCGCCAGAGGATGGTGTCGGCCACCTGTCGGCCACCCTTGAAGATTGTCGGCCACAGATGGCAAATCAGGCCCTTTTTGGTCTTTTCACCAATTGTCTTTAAGAAAAGGCCATGGGGCCTCATTTCCATACACCCTCATGTCCGAAATTTCACTCTCTCTCTCTCTCTCTCTCTAGACCTTTCTTCTCTCTAGATCCATGCTTTCTACGTGTTTTCTACCGTCCCACGCGAAGTTGATTCGCTAAATCCTCTTTGTTTCCTTCATTTTGAACCGATTGAAATTTGATTTCGGTGCTTTTTTTCTTCATTTTCACCACTTGAGGCTTGTTCCCCTCGAGTTTCTCTCGAGTTTTGTGCAATTTTCCCGTCTTTGACTTTTTCTCTCATTTTCTGTCTCCTAGGGTTTGACTTTTTCCAAGTTTACCCTACTTTCTCCATTTTCTTTACTTTTCATCAACTTTTCACCTATATTCCAGATAGCAGACGATATACCGCACGATGGAGCTCTTTTAGAGGCAGAGTTCGAGGCAGAGTTTGATTCTGAGGATGAGCCGGAGCCATTACCACTGAGGGTATGACCCTTCGATCCAGCGAGATACCGCCTCCAGACACACATCCTGCCTGCCGGAGGTATTAGACGCTTTACTAATTTTGCTCCTGGTGCACCAGAGGATCTCCTACTGAAGGAGTCAGCCTTGCATCTTTTAGTCGTTGCCATTGAGGTATGAGCTCTACCCGCCATATTTAAGTTGCATTTCTTGCACTGTTTTTCATCTAACTATACTTTCATAACTGTTTTATCTGATTTACCTCTATTTGATCTGTTTGCATTTGTTCTTTGCCGTAGGGTGAGTCCCGCGCCTTCAGGGGCTACGGTGCTACGACTGCACGGGACTGGTATGACGAGCTCCTTGTAGGAGTACGCCACATCGTCGACGGGGCGGGCTTTGGCCTTTTCTACTCTGGCCTAACTAGAGTCATAGCTAGCCATCCTCTTCTGGGGCCCTTGTGGAGAGATGGTGGGACACCACTAACTCTCTCCACTTTTCCACAGCCGAGGAGATGACGATGACTCCCTACGACTTTGCCATGATCACTGGTTTAGGCGTATGGAGCGATCCGATCCCTCTTGATACAGACATAGAAAAGTGGAAGGCAACTTGGATCGAGCTATTGAGAACGCGCCCACCTTTGTACCAACTAGGCATAGTTAGATACAGTTGGATTGCGGAGCAGTTCCGGGGGACCAAGCCAGAGACAGTTGAGGAGACAGAGTAGTACGCTCGAGGTTTTCTGATGTTCCTCTTCGGTACCACCCTATTTGCGAACAGGGCGAACATCGTAGGATTATACTTGCTGAGCACATTGGTGACCCTTCCTCATATGAGTTCTTATGATTGGGGTGGAGCTGACCTCGCCACTCTATATGGCTATATGAGCCCGACCTCCCGCTTAAGGAGAAACTTGATCGGAGGCTACTGGCGAGCCTATGAGGTACACATCTCAATTCCCTCTTTGCACTTTACACTTTCTGTTCAGCATTTCCTGCTTTGTATCTATTCAACATATGTGCTTTCTGCCTTGCACTTTCTGCATCTGTTTATGCTGTATGCTTTCTACTTTGCACTTCCTATATCTTTGCAAATTCTTGCTTTCTACTTTGCATTTTCTGCATCGGTTCCAATTCATTGTTAATCACATATCACTGCACTTTCCCTACAACTATTGATGTATGTTTACTTTCCAACTCTAGCCCTAGAGCCTATAGTGGAGCTTCCATTGACAGTCCCCTATTCACGGAGATATGACAGTCGGCTCTACCGTAGGACCCGCAAGCCCTTCTCATTCTTCAGGCACCACTTTGACACGATAGCTGCTCATGAGGTAACCCAAAACACAGTCATTTTTGTCTTACAACTGTTCTGATTCACATATTAGCAGCTGACAATGGCTAATAATCTGTTCACCTTCTACTTGCAGATCACGTGGCAGCCATGGGCCACGATCCCGATAGGGATTCAGGGCTGGTATAATGCGGCCTGAGGCATTTCTCGTTATCACATTCTACTCAAGGACCCAGTTTGCCTAGCTTGGTTCCTAGGCGAGCGAGTCATGCATCAAACCATAGGCTTGCCTGCTCCGATCATACCGATGGCACCGCAAGAGTCCATGAGGTCAATAGACAGCCTATCTGCTGGTGGTGGGTGAGGAGGTAGACTACTTCCGAGTCGAGGGCGATTATACAGTCTTCATTCAGACATACCTTATCCCACCTCTGACCGGTGTTCGTGAGGGTGAGGGAGCGAGAGCTCCTGCTGCGAGGGCGATGCCTAGAGCAACTAGGGTGACCAGGGCCGGTGGGAGAAGGACTTCTCGGGCGAGGCAGATGACTGGTTGGCCAGAGCTTCCCACTACATTTACATGTTGGTGGCATACCAGGAAGGCTTACCAAATCCCTATTGAGCTTGCACCGGCCGGGCATGAGCTTGCCGGGGTTCAAGGCCCGACTCCAGTATGTACCATAATTTACATTTTGCATACCATATTTCATTTCAATTATGTTTATAGCACACTGATCACCTCAACACACTTGCAGGCTTCTATAGAGTACACCGGGGACGCTCTCGAGCTAGCGGCTTCCCTGATGGGGATGGTGTAGAAGAGCATGAGCTTGCTCAGTCTCTGCGGTATTCAGGTAACTTTCTTCAGTTTACACTTCATGCTATCAATCTTTCTACTGATACACTAGCATTTCAACTGTAATCTGTTCCACATTGCAGTGATCTGATACACTACACCTCATGCATTGCACTCAAATACTACATTCATACACTGCACTCACACATTGTACTTGACTTCTGCATACACTCATGCTACATACCATGCTTATATCTCATACATACACTGAAACTGATATATTGACAACTGTCCTTTCTAGATCCTAGGTATATCGGGTGCACCAACGGGAGTAGCACCAGGACCAGCAATACCTCGTCCAGTAATAGGAGGGAGAGGGAGACAAGCTCCAGCACGTAGCCGAGGCAGAGCCAGGGGCACTCGAGATGAGAGTGGTCCCTCAGATCCCATTCTGAGCGATAACGATGCCGAAAGTAGTGGCTCCGAGGAGGCAGTGAGTCCACAGTCTGAGTCCTCTGAGAGTGGAGACGACGGCGACTCTAGATCTGAGAGTGGGGGTGATACTAAGCTGGGTTCTAAGACAGAGAGCAGCGATGATTCCGGTTCTAGTTCGACATCTGGTTCAGACAGTGGTGCAGATGGAGACAGCTCTAAGTCCCCGCCCAGGAAGAGGACGGAGAGGGCCTCTCTAAGCCTGAGATGGCTGGCACTGATTTCCTATATTTTTGCTTAGTTTCTTTTGTTAGTAGTGTTAGCACATTGTACAGTTTCAGACAGATTTTATTTGCTTTAAACACTTGTACTACACTTTTGTAAAAATAACCATGATCGGAATGAAAACCAGTTTTCATTTGAAAAAATGTTATATTTTGCATCATGAGCACCACATTGTAAGGAATGGAGATTGAATTTGATATTGAAAACCGAATACTTGTATTGCCACAACAGTCTTAATCAGGTAATGAACCGACCAACTACTAAAATTCTAAACACCACACACAACTCGATAATCTAAATAGCAACAACTCGATAACCAAAACAAGACACCTTGATACACAACAAAACAACTCGATAAACAAAACCACTTAATAAACAAAACAACTCGATAAACAAGACAAAACCACTCAAACACAACTCACCAAACTTGCTAGAACTAAAGGGACTTGAAACAAGACCTTAAAATGCATACAGAACATGACAAAACACATGCTTTCAGCATTCTCAGCACATAGGTGATCGGCAAGCTTGTCAAAAGGATTATCGGCCATGAATGGAGGTTGTCGACCACCAGTGGTGGCCGGTCGGCTACCAAAGTGTCCTGTCGATGGCCGGTCGGCCATCATTGCGAGGAACCTCTAGATTGTTGCCACCTGGCTTCCACTCACTGCCTTATATTCTACAAAAGGTTGAGCTTCGTGATTTCTTCATTTCAGCTACAAATTCTTCACAAAATGGAGCCATTCTTTACCAAAAAACTCTCGAACTAGATTGCAACTTTAGATGGCTCGGAAAAGCTGAATTTCTAGGGTTTCGGCATAAATGCACTATTCCCACTAAGTCGTTCTCCGCTTTGTTTTCTGTTCCTTCATGTCGCGGCTAGATGTTGGAACCCGATTACATAGGTCTTTAGCATTGGGGGACAAGAGATATGCTCGACAATCGAAGAATTTCAAGTGCTAATGGAGTCCTGGCACGATGAGGAAATCTTGCCTCAGCCCCGTTTTTGTCATATCCAAGCTCTGGGACGGATGTGCGGGCTTACTCTACACAAGGCCCGATCCTTGGTTCACAATGGAGAGCTAGATATTCCCAGTCTAATTCATCGATTTTCTGTCATTGGCGACCGAGGTGACCTTCTTTGGCGGGGTTTCCGGCAGCATGCCCTTTGCTTGTGCATGCTAGCCCATTTCCTCCTTGCCCCTCGTTTCGGCGAGTCTAGCATTCAATTAGTCAAAGTAGCCCAAGGTTTGAATGAAGGCAAGAGTTGCATTGGTTTAGCATTGGCTAAGACTTTGATGGGCTTAGACACCTTTCATCGGCGAGAGACAAGCAAATTTGCGGGAAGTCCACTGCTTCTTCAGGTAATGTTTCCCACCCTTTCTAAAATGTGTTTCTCACATCTCTCGGCACTAATCTAACCATCAAAAGCGGGTAAATAAAAGGGAGAAAGACGTGGGGTTAGAAGACATACACACAAGCACACTTATTACAACATTACGCCCTCGTGAAGGAGGGTCCGAATGAATAAAAACTAATTAGCTAACTAGGCTAATTAAGCTAACTAATACAAAACTTGAAACTAATTAACTTGCTATACTAGCTAACTAATTATTACAAACCAAATTAATTAACTATTCTAGTTAACTAATTACAAAACGAAATTGAATAACTAGTTAAACTAACTAATTATTTACAATACTTAATTAGCTACAACTAATTAATTACAACACATATTTGATCTATCGCTAATTAAACTAATTAGCTAATCCCTGGGAAGTGAGGGAGGCCCATGCATGCTTGGTTTCCACTCGAAAAGCCACTGCCTTACTGCTGAATGCCTCTGTTTGCACATTTGAACACTGACAATTCTGCCCACTTCCAAAACACCTCTGCTCCATCCTACTAACACATTGTGCAAATTTCACTGATGGTCGATAAGGGGCAAGTTAGCTACCACTGGTGGCCGGTCGGCTACTGGTGGTGGCTGTCGGGCACTAATAACCTGGACTTCCTTGCTACAACAGAGAGCAAACAGAACAAAACAGTGTATTTCTCAAGGGTTGTTTGCACACTTTGCCTCTCCTTTTCATGGCGAAATCAAAGTAGGAACAAAATTTGGGTCATAAACCATCAATCAAGCAATTTCATTGCATGATGGCTTGTGAAACCAATTATGCAAGGTTAATAAATGCAAAATGAGACCAAAATGACCATCACCCTATCATGTATGATCAAGAGCGATGGAGACCTAAGAAAGTGGCACATTTCATCACTTTTGAGTATGAAATGTCCCATTTTCCTTATGTTCAAATTAATGTCCGACTTGAACACATGCAATGCAACACAAAGAAATGCTTATCTTGTTGCCAATTTTGTTTAGACATTTTAGTTACCAAATCATTCATTAATCAATTTGTCCATTGGTGAGTATCTTCTAAAATGAAAGACGTGTCAACCAAGGGATAATTTAAAGCATGAGAGAAGCTTCATGCCGTTAGTAATGAACCCTCAAAGGAGGATTAAACCATTAAGCATGAGCCTCAATCTCAAGCTTAAACAACCCTAAGGTTGAAACAACCCTCAAAGCAAATCAAAAGTGAAAAAATGAGGGAGATTGCAGAGATTATAAGTGCTGAAATTAGGTGAGAAAAAGCACTAAAACATGCAATCAACTCAAACCAATGGTAGTTAAAGCCTTAAAACACCAAGCTAGTGAAAGGACTTACACTACAACTATGCAATACAAGACTCAAAAGTACCAAACAGCCAAAGCAGTGGCAAAACAACTCAAAACAGAGTTCAAAGCACGCTAGACTTGAGCCACAAAAAGCTAAAACATTAAGCTAATAGATGGGGCTAACTAGGCATGCAAACAAGACAAAAGGAGGGGAGGCTAACCCCTCCAATTTTGGACTTCAAAATAAGTTTTTTTCCATTGAAAAACCTCTGAAATTCAGTGGTTAAAAGGCCCAAAAAAGTTGGTTTGAAAGTGGTGAACAAAGGTACAAAAGCTTTACAAACTAAGAAGTAAGAAGGGTAAACCACCCCTTAACTGAAAATGGCCTCAAACCACCACCTTTAGGCCACAAAAATAGAGTTTTTGACATTTCAAAACCAGCCCCAAAACAGTTTTAAAAACAATAGAAGAAGATGGCAAAGCAAGTGTGCAAAAACAAGTATAAAAGGAGAGTGTTGTACCTCTTGAAGGAAAGACACAAATGAGGCAATAAACCAATCCAAGACCACCTTCTAGAGCTCAAAGAGAGTCTCAAGCAACCTCAGCCCAAAGATAAGCAACTTTGGTTAAGGAGTGATAGAAAAAAGTGGAGTGTATCTATACTTGTATGCACAAAAGTTCAAGAGAGAGAGAGAAATGTAGAGAGAGAGAGAGAGAGGGGGAGAGAATTTTGTTCCAAAATTGCTAACCCTCCAAAATGGAGGAGGAACCCCCCCTCCCCTCCCCTCCCCTCCCCTCCCCCTATATATAGAAAAACAAGCCTTGAGCTTAGAGACATGCCACCATACACGTGTAGGGAGATTCAGCTCAATGTGCTAACAGCTGGCACAGCTGTCAACAAATATCTAGAAAATGACACAGGTAGCCGACCGGCCACCACTGGTAGCCGACCGGCCACACCAATGGCCAACAACCATGAGCCATGGCCGACAGCCTATAGTGATGGCCGACAGGTCACCAAAAGTTCCAAACTCGAAACACTAAGCTTTTGGTCCAAAACAAGGCACAAAATGGACAAGCTTTTAAAGGCTCAAAGACAGGGCGTTCCACCGAGGACTTCGGGCACCCAAAGCGAACATATGCAATCGTAATCATCGAGTGCACAAGCGATGACGTCTAAGTCTTGAGGTCGGTCAAAAATGGGGTGGCTAAAGTAGGTTATGTATATCGATGTCTTGCTGAGATACCCTTTTTGATCAGACTGACCTAGTACATATATTAAGTTGTAGCAACTTCCAAAATTAGGACAGGATGCTTTCCCGTGTCTAAGATGTGATGATAATACTTGTTTAAATAGTGAAACTCTAGATCTGTTCAAAGCAAGAATAGGAAAACCCTAGCCTCTAAGGGTGTTTAGAATAACTGCTTATGTGCAAATGTGAAATGCTTGTTGTATAAATGTGAAATCTTGAGAAAATGTGCACCCAATCCTTGGAGAGTCTTAATTTTTAGGAGATTTCTTTCAAAATTTAGAGCCATATCAGAATTAGAATTTGGGTCAGAATCTACGGGGTTATGTTTGTTTGGTGAAGGATCAGAATTTAGGAATTATATTTGAATGGTTGACTCTGCAGCAAGATCAAAACCCGGAGTCAAAAATTGTGTCTTGATTTGTTTTGATCAACATGTCCAATACCATGATCTGATGGGGTATTTGTTTTGATGTTAGGATTCGCTGAGGACAGGAGTGCTTGATTCTGTATGCTTTAGTGGGTCGCTCGTCAGAAGTCATCTCCAATTCAAAAAAAGCCTAATCTCAATCCAACTTGGAAAAAGCCTAATCCAACTCACTCTATATAATTCGACCTAACCATCTCAAAAACACTCCATTCCATTCAAAACCCACAAAAGCCATCTGAAAAACACTCCAGTCTATCCAATACCAGAAAAGCCATCTCCGACAAGGTCACATCCACTCAGTTCCCCAATTACTAATTCACCCAAGCCCATAATGGCCCAAAATCCAGTGAATCTAGTAGACATGCTTACAGCTTTCCAATGAACTATGAATGCTCTTAATCACACAATTTCCACTTAGGGCGATGCCATTGCTGGGATGCAACAACCAACCGGGGTAGCTGTTACACATCCGCTGCCAATCAATCATTCGGTTCTAGACCTACCTCCGCTAGTCGAGAATTTTCTGGGTCTTGGCCAACTAGAAGAGTCGGCCCAGGCTCCAGCTTCTAAAACTCCAACATATCCTATCGAGGGGCTCTTTTCTCTTCATCTTAGTGCGTTCAATCCCACCATGTTAAAAGTAGCTAAACTTGAAAAGCTATTTAAGAAATCATAGGAAATCAACTCCATTCCGGACATTAGGGATGGGTATACTGAAACTGTTGTCAGATTACTAGCAAGATTCAAGATATCATATGTAGACCGGTTTGATGGATCAGGGGACCCCATGGTACATATCTGATTGTTCTCAGATGTCTTAAAGCTGATGGGCTTGGGTTTTAGCTCACCCTATGTGGAAAATAACTTTCAGGTGCTGATAATATGCCTCCACCAAGGACATAACTTGGGAGGACTTAGAGCTAAGAGCTTCCTTTTGTTTATTTGATGTAATTATTTTTGTACAAACTTTGGGCTTTAATTATATTGAGTTGAACTCATTTTGATATACCCAATTATCGACTTGGAAAGATGTAGCCATTAGGCCATATATTTACTTGAGTTTTCTTTTATTTCAATGTTTGTACACATGTCATATGCTATAGATTCAGGATCTAGGATTTATGAATGTATGCACGCATATGTTATCTTTTGTATGATGAAGGATTATGAATGGAATATGAAATATGATATTGTTGATCAATTGTAAGGGATATTGTGAGATGGGCTATTGTTATTATTTCGGGGCGTTACATACCAGTAGTTACGAAAAACAATTTCCCACATATATATAAATATAGCAACTTCACAACACCTTTCTCATCACGGAGATAGTCATTCCATACAATGCCTCTACTAGCAAGTCTTTAATGACTTTTGAGGAGATCTGCCCAATATTAGGACAACGTCGCTATAAAATCCGAAGGAGTTTTTCCCTCGTGCGCCAAATCCAATTTTTCCTTGCCACATTGGACGCCGAAAAACAAACGAATGTCGTTGTTTCTCAATGGCAACCCACTTTCCCCGATGTAAAATTTTTCATCTTTCATACTGTATGTCTGAATTATTTGACACACCGTGGTGTTACATTTTTTGTATGCTTTCGGATCTAACTTATGCACACGAATTGCCTCAATCATCAGCCAGAACGGTGTCTTCTTCAATTGCCTCATATGTCCATCGCCCAACTCCACCTTAAGGACAGTTTTGATCACCCCTGCGACATTTGACCGGCATATCAGTCTCGTCAGGTCCACAATAGGTTTTTTAGCACTACCGGCTGCTGTCTTTTTTTCTTCAACGGAAATTGTGTTTGCCTTTTCGCTGCCAATCTTGTTGACATTTGAACGAATAACTTTGAATGGGGAGTCCTCCCACCAGAACTAAGTTTATATGCCCACCGTCCAGCACTACCTGCCACATTATCCACAAATGCATGTCAATCCATATTTGTACAAAATCGAGAGTAAAAAATGCACGTACCATTACATCATTCAACACATGCCATTACACAATTAATTCCAGTAACCAACGTAGCTAATGTCGACACTGCCATTACATAAAATACATACTAACATGGACGTCAACACCAACCCACGTTCCATACCACATACTTAATTTGTAACTCAATTGCAGCCTAACTTACAAACCCAATTAATAAGGAAATGTAGCCTTACCACATCCCAACGACGCAAACAAGTACAACAACAACACAACGACGCATTAATTATCAAGACTTTTAGGACATTAACATTTAATACATTCGAGTGATCCCACCATTTCCGCATCAGTACGACACCACCAACTACACCATTCCAAACCTCCAACAAATATTGCAACCACATAAATAGGCCTACACCACACCAAAACGACACCATCGGAAACAAACCCATAACAGAAATGAACTCCACACAACCATAACCCCAATGGAATTTGCAACCCATCACTCATTACGTAACATGAGAACTAAATAACATTACAACAAGGACACTACATTTTCAATTACTAAACAAACATAGAGATTTAACAAATACATAACAATTTGGCTCACACCACTGCCACAAGCCCACTACAAACAATCACACATGTCCTATCCTATTATAACATTGACATTAATTAACATCCAAATGACCCAAACCACTAACACACACTACTACATCCCCAATACCCATAACAATGTCAAAAAACAAGGGTCATTTAACGTGTACAAAACACATGTCAATACAAACACCACAACGACAAAATGCGGCCAACAAAAACCACAAAGTTATACAATACAATCATTGTTCAGCAACACAAAGTTACACTTGCTTGCCAAATGACATCTACACATGTAGAACCCACAACAGCACAATGACCACACCATCAAAATCCCAATGTACTCCAAACTCACATTATCATTCACATACAACAACAACACGATGCGAACCTAAAGCATTACTGACCTAACATTACATATAAAAACAGACACCGATGTCAACAACACAATCGAAACATTTATCAAAGAAGTAAAATAACAACATCAAAACATATACCTGACGCCATTACCCACTAACACAATCGTAGCCGACGACGCAATGAGAAGTGTACGCACACCCGTTATACATCAGTAACGACAACCCAACTACGGAATGTTGTAGTTCTTGATCCTAATCACTGTATTGACAGAATTAGAGATTTGTATTCATAGGGTTTGGGGGGAACGAAACATCAAAATTAGCAACACAAAGATAAGATATAACATTGCCAAAATCAAATAAAGCAATCTACATCCATTAACATCGAGAATCCACAATATTTTCATCTTCGTCTCTGCCGTTTTGATCAGGATGGTAAAAAAAAAAAAACAAACACTATAGTAAGCTTTTTGGAAACAAACGTAATTTCTACATCGCGGCATCTCTAATTTACCCATAACATTTGGGACAACACGTGCCAACACCAAATATAAAAATGTCATTACCATTCAAATGAAATTTATCAGTGCATAAAATAAAAAACATGATTAAATAGTTCAAAAGTTTTTGATTTGAAATTTATTAGTACACTATCCATGTTTTAAACTTCAAAAGGTGTTAGTGAAATTTATTTTTATTTTTTTGCAGTTAACTATGATTCCACGTTGAGGTGAGGCATTTATGTGTTATTATAATGAGCCATTATTTTTTAATCTTTGAAGCCCAGCAATGGTTCCATGATGTGGTGATTAGCATTGGACTTTGAATCCAGCGACCTGGGTTCGACTCCCGATGGGACCTCCCTTTTTTGCATTTTCGCTTTATGGCCACGTGGCCCTTAATTTCTAGGCCAAAAATTGCTCGGACAATTATGGTATGCGCAATTTGAGAGAAAATTATAAATTAAATGTCAGTTTAGTAGATTGACAAATCGTAGTTTGGACGTATTGAAAAATATTTTAATTAATTATTAAGTTTGTATGATATAAAATATTAATTTACATAGTATTTTTCATTTATATAACACAAATTAATTTTATATAATATGTTTGATATATATAATTACTAATTTATAACAAATTTTACATCTTAAATTTCTTTTACATTTATCTTTACTTTGATATTTCTTTAGAGGTTAGAAAATATATATGCATTAAACTATAGTAGAGCAATTTCAAATGCAAGTTTAATATGTAGTTAACGGATAAAGTGGTACAAATTAATGAAAATTTGTGCAATTTTAACGAATTATGTGGTATTTTTCACAACCACATCTAAAGTAACGCATTGCTGCCTTTTTGGTTGATAATTTTTTTTTTTTTAGATCATTTGGTTGAGATTTTAAAACCTGTTTGTGTGGTATTGTTTCAAAAAAATCTTTGCTTCCTTTTTTGTGTTGTAGACAAAATTATATATTAAAATTTTTTTTTACAGGATTTGAGTATTGTAATCAAATAAATCTTTAGTTTTAAATTGTCAATTTGAATTTTTTTTCAATGTAATCTATCTATTTTTATTAAATAAAAATGTCAAAAAAAGTGTATTTTAATCACTAAACTCAACAAAAACTTGTATTTTAGACAGCATTATTTAAAATACTCATTTTCGTTGAATTTAGTGATTAAAATACACTTTTTCAATAATTTTACTTAATGAAAATAGGCGAATATTTAGATTGAAAATAGATCAAAAGTTTAAGGTTTAAATAGACAAAATTCAAAATTTAAAATTTATTTTATTATAAAACTCAAACCTTGAAATTGTTTTTGTAGTTTCCCCAAAAAAATATGTTTTATTGTGTTTTTATTTTATATATTTCAGAAATAAAAACTCATAAAAAGTTTAAAGAAACCCATTATTTTTATGTTTGTACGAAAATAATTTTTTTAAATTCAAAATTGCGTTGTTAGAAAAAAAAAATTCGTAAAACAATTTTTGGAAATAATTCACCAATTAAGTTTTCTATGTTTTACAAAAAATAAAAATACAACAAAATAAGAACACTCATCATTTTTATTTGGGGGAAAATTAGATTTTGAAAATTCAAAAAAATATTTAAGTGTCCTAAAAAGGGAGGTTTTAGAAAATCTTTATGAAAATTAATTTTCGGAAAATATTTGTCAAACAAATTTACTAACATATATCTATTTTTATTTTTCTGAACTTTCAAAACAAAAAATAAAAGAAGAAAACAATACTAGACAGACTAGTTTATATATTTATATAAAAAATGATTTATTCACACAATTTCTCTTTTCCACCCCCCAACCAAAATCTCCCCGAATGACATGGCAAATAAAAATTGAAAAGTTGACTCACACTCATATTCTCTCAAAATTCCGTTTGCATGCATTCTATCTTATCACCTCATACGAGAGATTTTGAAAAGGAGAAATTGAGTGAATGTAATATTGTTATATTTATATATAGGCAAATACTTTTTTTGATCGACTTAAAAAAAAAAAAAATTATTAGTGTATATAGGTAAATGCCAACAAATTGTTTAATGTTACAATTAATGTAATAAGTATTTTGAAAATAATTAAAATATTTTTAAATGAGTAAAAAAAATTATAAAACTAGTCCATGTTTGCCTAGGGTGGGGCCCCAACCCAACTAGTGGAAGGCTTTAATTTTTTATATCTTCATTATATTTTGTTTGCATGTTTGCCTAGGGTAGGGCCAAGGATGGAATTGAGAAAATATTATGGGGGCATCGCGTGTTTGTTTTTATGAAAAATTTTGTTTGTCATAATATTTTTAAATATATATATATATATGTATATATTTTTTATTTCATAAATATAATGATATCTTAGTATAAAAGATACATGTTTTATTCTTTTTTTATCTTACATTTTCTTTTTATTTTTTATTAAAAATTTCTTCATCCGATTACAGATTATTTTTATGATATTTGAATATATATATATATATATATATAATAAATATATCGTATTGTGCATAAATATGTGTTTGTCTATATAGTAAAAAATAATAATATAATCCTGATTTCATCCCTCGGTAAAGCCCAACCCAACTAGTGGAAGGCTTCATTTTTTATATTTTCATTATATTTTGTTTGTAAACGAAGGGTAATACTACAATACATACTCTTTAAAAGAGTATATCATATGTAAGTTATGACATTCTATAATATGTAAGTTATGACATTTTTTGTGTGTTTAATTGGACGGACTGGATAATGGGAGATTAGAATCCATCGGACTTGAATCCTTAGACTGTGAATCCCTCAGACTATTTGGTTGGATTGGATACGTATCCTGTGTTTGTTTTCCCATGGGATTAGATGTCTGGAAATGATTATTTTTAGTGAATCCAATATTTAGCTGGACGGACTGAATGGGATAAATGAGCAAAAAACTATTTTACCATTTTTCAATTGTTTACTAAGTACTAGCAATATTAAACATATCTTTAATATTTTAATTATTTTTAGCTAGATTAAATAAAATTTTATTTTATTTTAGATTTTACACAATTAAATAAATTTATTTTTTAAAAATTAAATAAATAAAATATCAATAAAAATATATGTTATTTTTTTAATTAAAATTTTAAATAAATTTGTTTTTAAAAATAATAATAATTAAACAATAAAATTAAATAAAACATCTATTAAAATTTAAATAATGAAATTAAATCAAATATAAACAAAATTTTAAAATAAATCATCAATAAAATATCTATAAAAAATTATTTAAAAAAATAAATAAATAAAACATCAATAAAAAGTGAAATAAAATTATTTTATTTTTAAATTGAGACATTTAAATTTTATTGAATTTTACTAAATATAATACATAATTAAATAGTAGAGGGTCAAAATGATCATTTCACTACCTAATCCCAACAGTAAATAGTCCCTCCAAAATTGTCCCACACCCCTCCCCTCCCAAGATAGTATAATCCCCCATATGGAAGATAAGGAGTCCGGCCGGACTCCATATCCGGCGAATTAAAAAAAAAAAACCACCGGATTAGATGTTTCTCCCAGATTACAATCTACACAGTAAGTAATCCCCTCCTTATCCCCAATCAAACACACCTTTGTGGTATGACACTTTATGATGTTGATTTGATATCATAAACTGTCGTAACCGAATCAATTTTTATCATAACTTAATAGATCATAACCAAATATTTTTGAGACATAACCAAAACATATTCGGTCATAATCAAAAGGACAAATTACACTAAAAGTCCTTTTTGGTCCCTAACTTTTTCATTGTGATACATTTGATCCTGAATTTTGAATCTTGTTCCAAATAAGAACAATTGAAGATACCATTGATCAATTTCAAGGGCAAAATTGTCAATTTGATAAAATATAAAGTAATTTGACAAAAATAAAAGTCAAAAAGATATTTTTGAATTTTTAAAAATTATTTCTATCCACCAAAGATAAAATTATGTAATATTGATAAATCTTTTATACGTTTATTTATTTATTTATTTTACCAAATTAATTTTTATTATGTGCGTGAATGATGATCATGTAATGGGTGATTGTTTTATTTTCATTAAATTAGTTTCTATTTTTCAAAAAGTCAAATATGGCAACAACTTTGATATCATTGTTAAATCAATCCATTAAATCAAAAAATTTAAAATTAAAAACATTTCATATATTAAATATATCTATTACACATTAAAAGCCTAACAACCACTCATTACATGATCATCATCCAAACACGTAATAAAATTTAATTTGGTAAAATAAATAAATAAATAAATATATAAAAGATTTATCAATTTTACATAATTTTATCTTTGGTTGGTAGAAATAATTTTTAAAAATTCAGAAATATTTTGTTTGACATTTATTTTTTTTCAAATTCATTTATATTTTATCAAATTGATGGTTTTGCTCTTGAAATTAGTCAATGGTATCTTTAATTGTCCTTATTTGGAACAAGATTCAAAATTCATGGTCAAATGTGTCACAATTAAAAAATCAAGGACCAAAGCGATACAATTCTCAAACTATATAAACCATTAATATAATTCGCCTTAATCAAAATTACAATCACAATAGATCATAACTGAATCATAACAAATACCACAATATCTTATAACCAATGATCATAACTAAACATACCAAAATCTCTTCAGTGATAACCAAAATAATAATCATAATAAAATAACAAAAAAGTCATAAATAATCCAACAATAGGTCATAAAAAAAATTTAAATTCTAACTCAGTAAAATTCGTATCATAAATATATCAATTTATCATTTTTTTTTTTTTTTTTGGCAATTCAAAATAGATTTGAAGAATTCCAATATAAGAGATATATTTTTGTTTTTTTTCATAAATTCAAAACTATAAAATCACTGTAGCACACCAGTTACTATTGTGAGCCTGATAGGACCACTCTGGTTCGTACATTAACAATTCAAATAGTTAATTTTTTAAGATTAACTCTTCCATCAAATAACTTTTGTATTTAATTTTATACTTAAAAATTATATTTATCATTCGTTTTTTATACAAATGTGATTTGATGAAAAAAGTTATTAATGTCCAATCAATTTAATTTTTTATAAGTATATCCTACTCGATAAATCTTAAAAGTGAACTTTTGAATTATCAAAATAAAATCTGAAATAAGCCCTATTGAGCGGTGACTGTTATGTTTGGCACACAACCACTCTGTTTTCAAAAATATTTTCAAAAATTTAACGCCTCCACAGAGATTACCAAATAAATTTAAAAATTGAATTTATGACCACCTTTTAAAATTTTAGTTCTTTTTGCATATAATTGTACATATTTCAGTAAACCTCGAATTTATTTAACATTTTACTCTAACTCACACCATCCCATGTCCATTGTAACACTTCTTCATTGGCCAAATTAACAAATACTTGACACGAAAAAATTATCTCATTTTCATCAATTTTTTAGTCAAATAATACACTTTCAACAAATATTTATACTACTAAAATCTTATGATGCTATGACCAAAGCTCCACTTTTTTCCCCTCATTTTATTAGTCTTCCTCAATTATAACTCAGGTATACAAATGCCTTCCAAGTTGTGGGTGAAATCTCACACTTCTAAGAGAAAGATTTGCACTAAAACAAGGATGCTCTGCCTGAAGAATTAAAATAAATTAGAGACCAAACAGATTGCTTAATATCTAACAAAAACCATTCATTTCACTTGAAATTCAATGAAATGCCAACAAATTGCAATACCAACAGATGCATCTAAAATGAAGTAATTTTGAAAGAATTGAGGTCCACAGCAGCAGGGCAAGGAATAGAACATTCAAACATCCAAAAATTAAGCACAGGTCAAACCACTACATCGGCGAGTAACTGGAATGGTTTTCATGGTATCTTTCCTTGACCTACAAAAAGAGTTGAGATGGTTTTCATCAACAGTACCAAAACCGATGAGTTTAACACCGTATGTTTCCAATCTGCGTATGTCCCGCGGAATAGGTGATTGAAAAATCCCATCCCACCAGCCAGGGGGAAGAAGTGGCGTGATTGCACATTGATTCCGTTGATTACGACAACTCAATGGACCTGCAAATCGATTCCAGACATGTCCCCATCCAATTTGTTTGTGCAAGCCTTCAGATAACAAATTACTTTGAAAACTGCTGAAGAACGTGAAATTTGTAGCATAGTTTTCATCTGGGAAAAAAATAATAATTAGAAAATGTAAATAACAAGTAGGCATTGCTGGATGTGGGGCAACAGCACTAAAGCTATTGACTTACCAAGTTGGTGAGCCGCTGCCAATGCCGCAATAAGCTGTGCGTAGGTGGTTCCAATACGTCTATGGGCCCCCGAAACAACAGCATGTTTAGCACGTGAAGCAAGAAAGAAGTCCACAAAAGCGACCCACCTTGGTGCAGGTCCCCAGTCCCTTGTTCTAAAACCTAACTGCTGCATTCTAGCCGTTTTTTTAGCTGAAATATTTCCTTCGAACAAATTGTAGTCAAAATGAAGAACCTGGCAGAGCATGACACAGTTTGATAGAAATAAGAGTTGTAATGTGATAATTTAGAATGTTTACATACAATCCAAAGATCCAAGTATGCAAGCACTTTTGCTAAGCAATTTACCTCTGCAAATTCCTGCAGCTTTGGTGTAATATCATTAACAACTGATGGTGTCTCAGATACCAAAACCACACGAGGTCTCGACACCTGGTTGCAATTTCTAAGCAGGGCCTTTTTAACGCAATTCAATGCTGCCTTTACAGCTCTTGGAGACCTATAAGCAAACCATAACCTTGTGGTCAAGCAGAGTTACACCCATAATTCTATCATTTACTTTTCCGCTAGAAAATTAGGCAAAGAGTCAAATAAAAGTAATTTAGATGACGAACCTGTTCATTAGCATGCGCATGTGCAGAGCAAGATGAGGATCAGGGCCTCGATTAAGCACCCAATCGACAGCTTCTTCGACATTTCTTGAAGGAGATATGATAAATCTCATAAGCTCTCCAAATATATTAGGTCTAGACTGGAGAACTTCCGTCTTCCCGAATAACACAGAACTAGCTCTCCTCATCTGAGGGTGTATATTCTTCAAGAAAAACTGAGCAGCTACAGAATCTGTTGTACCTTGGAACCTGATGAACCCTCATGAAAATGATGAAAACTGAGAGATTTATTGTTGCCAAAATAATATTCTTACTTTACCATATGATTGGCTGTTTCCATTTTCTCCAATTACTGCATAGAACATTTGTTTCGCTGGGCTTCTCAAAATCATCAGTTCTCACGATCAGACGCCTTCCATACTTACCCATACAGTCATTCAATCTCCATAGATGCTTCACTTCTTTCAATGTAAAAGCAAGGTTGGTGTAAGAAATATAACTCTCAAATGGCAATTTTCCCCTGCAAGTATGGAAGTGTAGTAGTAGTCAGCGCACATACCTTAATGCCACAACTAATAGTGAGGGCATAGTATCAAGTTAAACCTACAAAAGACTACAATTGTTGTATAACATTATGGATGATGAATGAATGTCTTTAAGAGTAAGTGTAGAGTCATAATCGGCAAATTGAAGCAGCCAAAACCACCAAGAAGAGACTGATACATGTAAGTGCAGGATGTAGTGATTATCCACACTTAATTTAGTAATATACACAGATCAAGCTAAAAGCTAATTATGTATTGCTATTACCAAAAAAAAAAAACAAAAATAGATAAATAAAAAGTAACAGTGAAGAAGAAGAAGAAGAAGAAGAAGAAGAAGAAAGAAAGAAAGAAAGAAAGAAAGAAAGAAAGGCCTGAGAAAGAACCAATATGCCTGGTTTGCCCGATGATAAGTGACCGGTTTAACATGATACTCAATCCAGCAGCAGTCAATATCTTGTACATTTCATTTCCGAGACCTGCTTCTGATGCTTTGCCCAACACAAAGCCATGTCTGCAGAACTGCTCAGGTGGCAGACCTCGAACTGTAGGAGCTCCTGAAATTGGAACCGTACATAATGATTAATGACAATCAGACATGTTCATGCTGGCATCGAAGGTTGCCTTTTTATAATCTTCAAGTAAGAATGGTAAGGTCATTGTAAACATGATTTCAGAAAGAAACATGATGGTAATGCAAATTATTTGGTCTACAGTAGATATCTGTTTTATATTAAAATTCATAAGAAAGCAACACAAAGTGGTGCTGCCCATATTCATGTGGTGAATACCAACACAAGGGGAAAAACCAAAAATAAAAAATAATAATAATAAACGAACAAAAAAAAAAAAAAAGGTTCCATAAGGAAACTTGTATCACATAATTATCTTCAAAAGAACCTACAGAAAAAGTGAATCCTATTGATAGACAATATATGACATGAACATGAATTGCTTGAGCTTATGATTTGAGAATTTAAAACCTCAAAATAATTGTCCATTAGACTCCTTCCACACAGTCCACCTCAGACGCAATGGAGCTACCTTCAACACCAAACTAAGCCAGCATTTTAACATAATCCCCGTGCCAGAAATCCAACACCTCACCAACTGGTCTTGGATGACACTAGAGTACTACAAAAGAGAGAAACAAACCTTCGTCGATCTCTTGCAAACCTAAAATACAATAGAAGATGATTAACATTCTCCTTTGTGCTCTTACACAAGCAACATCAATAGTAAAGACTTCATTCCTATGCACTAGATTGTTGATTGCCATGATAGTTCTTAAGGCTATCCCAAAAAAAAAAAAAAAAAAAAAAAAAAAAGGCCCTACTTTAAAAATAACTTTGGTATGCTAAACATATTTCCAATGACAGAAGGGAACACCATTTCCACACATAACTCATACCCCAAAAGATCTTTCTGGAAGCTTCCATCTCAGTAAAACACCCTAACACTAGCAAAAGTATCGTAGAACAGCCCAAAGAAAGTACAGTCCAATCCTAAATCCTAATCTACAAAGCTTTAGCAGAGGTAGAAGCCTTCCACTCAACTCTCTTGAAATTTGTATACTCTATTTGCTAAGAAAGCCTTCTTGTCCACAGCATGAACAACCCCTCCAGAACATCATCCCTATACACTGAGTGTCATGCTAGAAACACAACCTCTGGCCTTCCTGTTAGAAAACAAACACATTTCAATTAGTCTGCATACCCTTTCCACCAACCCACATAAATTAATAAATTCATGAAAATTTCATCTACCACCCTTCTCCACAAACTGCACCAATATAGTGCTTATCTAGATCCAAATAGGTTGGTTGAAATGCCCCTTTAAGGGAGAGCAGACAACATCCTATCTCACCAAATGATACTTGGACTCAACGACAACAGAAAATTTCTGTGGAGCATCCGAAGCCTCTCAGACACAAAAGCTGCAATGGCGAATATGAAAAAAGTACAAAGGTAAGCCAAAAATGTACCTTTTTTTTAGGGTAACCTATTTTCCCCATTAATATACAACCTCTTCCAACTTGCCAACCTTGTATCAAAGCTCTCAATTACCAATCCCAAGACAGATTCAACTTTCTAGAAGTAAACCCAATAAACTGGTTGGAAATCTTAAAAACAAACCAGGCCTATTGTAATGTATGCCACCCACTAGCTCCAGGATCAGAATCAACTAGCCTTCCTGAAGTAGATCTTTGCTATACACGCCTCAAAGCATAGAGGACACCAGAGATATCTTAACTATACCTTCTTGGCCCCGCCAAAACTAATAGCATTATCTACAAGCAAGAACTCTGAAACGAAGACTGAAGCGCCAATTTGAAAAGCCAAACCACACTAAACTAAGCTTTGTGTCCAAATCAAGTGGATTGGCTTTATGAATCATTTTTTTCCATTTCATCACACTGATCAAATTTGTCGAAGCTCCTACACATTTCAAACCCATGAAATTCCTGATTCCAATCAATATACTATTGTACAAAAGCAATTAAATATAGAATAGCTCCAGCCAACTACAACTGAACATACTACAGTTATTCCTACAAGTTTAAATGAATAATATAAGATCTAAGTCCAACAAAAAAGAAGAAGTCATATAACTGTAATCTATGATGTATAAAACAATACAGCTTTCTTTTTCTTTTCCTTCTTTTCTTTTTTTTTTTTTTTTTTTTTTTTTTTTTTAATATCCGAAATTGACTTTGGTACTCATACACAGTTCAGAAATTATTAAACTTCAAAATCAGAACTAGTAATGGGCCAGCCATTGGAAAATCACAAAGAGACATTCTTAGCATAAATGAATAATTAAATCTCGCACACATCAAGATCACAAGAGTTCCAATAATTGAAGCTAGCTTTGAAGACACAATTTGACAGTTGAAAAAACAGAGGAGTCAAAACTTGTCCTTTCTATTTTATTTTTATTATTTTCTTTCCTCCGTTTTTCTCAGCAACCAAACAGAGCAAGAAACGAATCGTACCATGAAATTCGAAATGGTGGCGAATGATTCTTCGAACTCTGAGGCTTTCCTTGCGAGTAGCTACCTCGGAAGAAGCGTCCTCCCCCATTTCTTCGACGGTTGCGCACGAGGACTGAACCGGCGATCTCCGATGGATCGGAGAGGTAGGATTTGGTTTGAGAGGATCCAAAGGGTGTAGCGATTCAGGAAGGGCTTTGGGAGGAAGAGAAAAGGCGGTGGTGGGGGGATCAATGGAGGAGGTGAGATTGAGGAGTAGTAAAAGAGCAAGAGTCGTGAAGAAGAAGAGAGTGCAGAGGAAGAGGAATTTGCGGACGGAGAGACGAGTCCTACTCCGAGAAACGATGAATCTCATGGTTGGATCGTCAGTGTAGGGGTGTGGACTATGGTGCTGCTTTAACAATATCCTTGCTGGGTTTTTTGGTGTGGTAAAGTGAGCATCTTCAATTTTTGTCAAATCATTATTCAACTTTTTTTTTTTTTTTCTCAAATTTAAATTTGATAAAAATTTATTAAGTTTTTCATTTTGATAGAAAAAAAAAAATGAGTCTTTATTAATTTGATAACATTGTTGAAAATAATTTTTAAATATTTTTTACCAAATTTAAATTTGTTAAGAATTTAAAAAGATTAATCATTAGAACCTATAAAAGAATGATAGGGTCTAATGGATAAAATTTTAACATAAATCCTACTACATTCACTAGTTGTGTGTGAATCTGAAAAACATGAAAATTACCTCCTTCTTTATTTTGACAGAAAATATTTTTTTAAATATATTTTTTGATATTTTATTATAATAGCAATTAAAAGTCACGAAAAAATATTTTCAACCAATACAAAATAAGCTCATTTATTTTTAAACCAACATTTTACTAATATTATAACACTACCACCACCACCATCATGTCCACTAACCCGTCAATACCCTCCCATCACCACCTCACCACTAAAGGAACTATTAGTACATTAATTTCAAAAATACAATCAAGCATAGAAAACAAAAAAACAAAAGAAACAAACAAAACATAAGATTAATATAACCTTTTTTTTTTTTTGTACATCGGAATTGAAAGACAAACAAAAGGGACTACGCCCTAAATTCCTCCTCAGAGAGGTGAACAATATCCATAATCAGCATGTTACGGATTTCCGCTGGTGGTTCATTGACAATTAGCGAATCAGATAGTTGATTTTCGCCTAGCTTTGCCAAAGCATCGGCGCATATGTTGGCTTCCCTTCGAATGTGTTGGATTGAGCAGTCGCAGCCTCTCATGATAATACATGCATCCTCCACAATGCCCCAAAAGGGACATCTCTCTCCCAGTTCTTCGCTTAACAATTGCACCACTTGCTCCGCATCTGTTTCAATGACCACTTGCTTCAGTCCACATTGGAGAATGATTGTGAGCCCTTTGTAAACAACCCAAAGTTCCACTTCAAGGCTGGTGCATATCTCTAGTCTTCCATAGGAGCCGCTAATCCATGATCCTGTGAGCCCTTTGTAAACAACCCAAAGTTCCACTTCGAGGCTGGTGCATATCTCTAGTCTTCCATAGTAGCCGCTAATCCATGATCCTGTCTCATCCCAGAAAAGATTACCAAAAGCGCCACCTCCTCCACTACGGCGAGTGCTGCCATCCGTGTTAAGCTTGATTGTTCCTGCACTTGGACGAGACCACATAGTTAGACTTTTATATTTGAAGGGTGTTGTAATATCTAAACTGAAAGCTTGAAAATTTTCCTTAGCAAAAGTTAATATACTTTTTCAGACTCTCATGAATGTTTATATGTTTATTTTCAAAAACCATTTTATTCCGGTTCTTCCAAATAGTCCATATGGTAATAAGGAACAGTGGAGGAAGTTTGTTCATCCCTTTTACATTCCGTATGATCCAATCTTTCCAAGACAAATTAAGCATGTTAGAGTACCATTCCGGACTGAATATTTGACACCAAACCTGTACAGCATTGGGAAAAAACCGTAATAAATGATCAATGTCCTCCAAGTTATCACAACAAGGGCATTTCGGGTCATTAGTAAGGCCCCTCAGTTGTCTCATATGATTTGTGAGGATTTTCTCATGGAGAACAAGCCACACAAAGCTCTTAAGCTTCTGGGGAACCTTAAGTTTCCATATCCAACCCCAATCCCCATCTTGACTTTGGTGATCAACAATTAATTCATATGCACTTGATGCAGAGAATTCACCATCACGGGATTTAACCCATCTAGGAGTATCCTCTTCATCTCTATTATGGGGTGGTTGTATTTTCAAAATTTCCACAACCATATACATAGGTAAAAAGTTATGCATATGATTCAAATCCCATTCACCTGGCTCATCAAGAAGGGAATCCACAGTGATATTCCCCGAATTTAGGAGTGGGTAAGTGGGTATGCTCAAGTCATGTTCAAAGACTCCATCACCAAACCACCAATCTTTCCAAACTCTAACTTTGGACTCTCTTCCAAGGTTCCATCTCACCCCTTTAACAAGTAGCTCCCTTGAATTAAGGATGTTTTTCCAAATATGAGATATATTCTTGTCTTTTTTCTTATGCAAGAGGGGTTGTTGCCCTAGATATTTGTTTTTTAGCACAGCCACCCATAAACTATTGTCCTCTTTTAACACTTTCCATCCCAACTTGGACAGAAGAGCTAGATTTTGATCTCTAGCCTTTCGAGTCCCAAGACCACCATTTTTTTATCTTGCAAACTTGATCCCAATTTACAAGATGAACTTTCTTTTTCTCTAGGGTGTCACCCCAAAGAAAATTTTGATTTATTTTGTCAATCTCATCACAAACTTTCCTTGGAATCTCCATAGTTTGCATGGCATAAGCTGGTATAGTACTGGTCATAGATTGAATCAAAGTGGTCCTCCCTGCCAAGGACAAAAGACCAGTTTTCCACCCAGCTAACTTGGTCTTGAGTTTTTCTAGGATATAATTAAAATTATCTTTGCTCACTCTAGTGTGGAGAAGAGGAACCCCGAGGTATTTCCCTAAGTTTTGAGTTAAGGGGATACCACTCATATTACTCAAAGTTCTAGCTCTTCTCCTTGCAATATTAGGAGACACAAACATATGGGATTTGTGTACATTGATCTTTAAACCAGAGATTGCACTAAACTCATCCAAAACTTTCAAAATGGTGGTAAAATTTTGAACATTAGCTTTAGCAAACAACATCAAATCATCCGCAAAAAATAAATGAGATAAAGTGGGACCATTCTTAGCCAAGCTAAGACCAGTCCAATCTTTTTCTTGCACTTTTTGACTAATCATAACAAAAAACCTTTCCATGCATAGCACAAAAAGGTAAGGGGATAGAGGGTCCCCTTGTCTTAAACCCTTAGCTGGTTGGAACTCATCAAGAGGTTCACCATTCCATAAAATAGCAGTACTCACACTAGTGACACAACTTAGGATCAAATCCACCAGTTTCTCATCAAAATCGAACTCTTTTAAAGTTTGTTTTTGGAAGCTCCAAGATATGTTGTCATAAGCCTTTTCAAGATCTACTTTAAAAATCATGTAACCCACCTTCCCTTTTTTCTTTCTCAAAGTGTGTATCGCTTCCTGGGTAATGATGATGTTATCATGAGTGGATCTACCCCGAATGAAACTACTCTGGTTCGGGCTAATGATATTTTCTAGGAGAGGCCTGATGCGGTTGACAAGGATTTTGGATATAATTTTATAGGTTACGTTGCACAAACTGATTGGCTGGAATTGTTTCATAATCTCAGGGTTAGAAACTTTAGGGATGAGAGCTATAAAGGTTCTATTTATCTTCGAGGGAATGGAATGAGAAGAAAAGCAGTTTTGAACAAATTCAATCACAATCTTGCCCACAATATCCCAAAAGGTGTGGTAAAAAATGGCTTGGTACCCATCGGGACCCGGGGCCTTGAAGGCTTTGATGTTTTTAACCGCCTTCCAAACCTCAACATCAGAAACTTCCCTACTCATCTCAATTTGATCATCAGGGCTTATATGCTTGGTCAAATTATTCCAGTGGTCAAGGCGTGTGATTATAAGCAAAAAGCTTGTGAAAATGAGCAGACACAAGGTTTTTTAAATCAGTAGGATCATCCACCCGAACTCCTTCATCATTTTTCAAAACTACACTTTTTGTCTTCCTTCTCTTCATGATGGTAGACAAATGGAAAAACTTGGTATTTCGCTCACCATGAGTAATCTAATTAGTACGAGATTTTTTAAACCAAAACAACTCTTCCTGATACAAGACTTTGTTAAAGTCCTCAATAAGCTCATTTTCAAGTTGATGTAAATTATGAGAATAATGTTTGGCTTGAGAAATTTGGATTCCATTGATCCTACCAAGTAGCCAACGTTTTCGTCTAAAGATATTACCAAAAACATTTTTGTTCCAATCCATAGCTGCAATTGTCATGCAATCCAAATTTCCCAACAAATTATGTTGATTATAAATAGACCAGTTATTTTCAACCAAAGTACAAAATCCCTCATGAGTTATCCAAGCAGCTTGGAATTTAAAGGAATTACGCGGAAGGTTATAATGGTGCATACTTTGAGTGTGTACTATGAGAGGAGAATGATCTGAATATGTGCGAGACAAGTTTCAAACATACCCTTTTGGAAATAGAGTTCTCCATTCTGTGTTACAGAGGGCCCGATCCAATCTCACCATAGTATTGGACCACCATTTCCTGTTGTTAGTCCAAGTGAGCCTAGGACCAACACATCCTAGATCCATAAGATTGCAGTTGTTGACTCTATCAGTGAACTTCTGACTCCTTCTTTGGCTTTGGCTTGGGCTTTGGCTTTGATTAACTGAGAAGCTCCTTTTTTCTGTTGAGCTTGAGTAATCATTAAAATTCCCTGCTACCAGCCATGGTTCTTGAATATTTTGTGCAATTGTTTCCAAACCATTCCAGAGTTCATCTCTCATCCAGGTATTCGGACTCGCGTAAATGGCGGAAAGAACCCAGTCTAGATATTCTTGGCAAGATATTGTAGCAGTGATCATCTGGGAGCAAGCTTCATTTACAAGAACATTGACTTAGTTAGGATTCCATAATAACCAAATGCCTCCACTTCTACCAATTGGATCTAAATGCGTTGAGGCGATATACCCCAAATTATTGAAAAACATACCCATCTTGTTTAATTCCACTTTGGTCTCCATGAGTATAACCATGTCAGGTTTATGCATTTGCACCAAATCACGCAGATTTCGCCAGAATCGATCATTACCAGCACCCTTACAATTCCATATCAGCAGATCCATCGACGACATTGGAATGGTGGGCTAGTTCTCTGCCTCAGATACCCCCAGAATGCTTTTCACATTTTTTTGGTCTTCCTCCATTGCTTTCATTGGTTTCACAAGCACCATGTGTCTCATGTTGTGCGAGTCTATCTCCCACCATGGTTGGATTAGAAGCTTCACTTCTTCTAGCCACCAATCTATTTCGACATGGTGATATACTTCTTTCCCAAGTTCTAAACAATAGAGTTCTGCACTGGTCCACTCGATGCTCTATCATGAGGGTGTTCTCGGCAATTTTTTTCATCGGTTCTAACCTCCAGAGTCTTAAATGGATCCAGTGGTTTCCCTCCTCTAGCTTTCAATCGATTTGCTGAGAGTTTTTCAACTGGCATTCCAGGTAAGCTATGGGGACTAACAAGTGGCTTGGTACCAGAGTTGGTGTTAGGGTCCCCTTGATTGTTGTTAGCACCCAAACTAGCGTTTGGGCCTAAGTTAAGAGTACTGGACTGGTTGGCCTGCTGGATCTCCCATTTTTCACTTGGCCCATGTGCAATACCCATCCCTACATTATGCCTCCTATCCTCCACAATATGGACTGAGTCCACATCCATTACTAGAAAGGTCTGTAGTAGTGTATCCAGAGGTCCCATAGTTTGGGCACTAGATGTATCTCTTGCGGCCATATTGGCGCCCATGTCTAGATCCACATAATTTCCCTAGGTTTTACTATTTCTCCGGCATTCACTATTTTCTCCATGCTCTTTATCCAGATTTAAAACTTCAAATCTATTGCTCTTTTGGTAGTGGGCCTTTTGTTTTTGTTTCCCTTGTTGAAATTTCCTTCTACTAGGTGCTATGGTCCATGGCCCATATCCATGTTTCTCTTCCACATTACAGCCTTCCTCCTTCTTTTGCCCAGTGGGCTTTGATGTTCCTGGCCCATTATCTTATTCTGGTTGGGTAACGGTCTCATTTTGTATCATCTTCTCTGGCTGTATCACTGGAAATTGAGTGCATTTTTCTTTCCGGTGGCCAACACAACCGCAAGAAAAACATAACGTGTGTAAATGTTCATATTCCACCACGTAATGGTATCGTCCAATAGTGAGATGCGAAATAAGTGGTTTACGCAGGTCCATCTCAATGCAGACCCTTGCATCTTTCCCTCGTGCTGCCATGGCAGTGTTAATATCAACCTTTAATGGAGTACCGAGCACCTTCAAGATGTGGTAGAGAACCTTATCATCACAATACTCAATGGGGAGGTTGGGAAATCTGAGCCATATTGCAGTTGTATCCTCTTCTACTTCATCAGATTTAAAATCAGGTTGCCATTTGCGAACTGTCACGTATCGATCCATCACTACCCATGGTCCTCCGGTGAAAACCTTCGAGTAGTCCTCCATCATTTCAAATTTCACTATAAAGAAACCATTTCCAATATCCAAAGTTTCAAAACCTGCTTGTAGATTCCACACCTTCCTCATTCTATTTACAAACAAATTGTAGCCAATATTCTTTCCCAAAAGTCTTACAATGAGACATTTCTTCCATGGTTCTCTCACTTTCTTAAGGAGGCCAGTAGGTAGTTTAACCATCGGGTTCAAGGCTGTCCCTTTCTCCTCCGAAGATTCCTCTGTTTCCTTCTCATGTTCCATTTCTTCATCGGAAGAGAGATAGGCCACTTCACAATCAAAACTGTGTTCTCTCTCAGTTTCATTGAATCTGGATCTCAAAAGTGCTTGTTTG
This sequence comes from Camellia japonica, assembly GCA_030407325.1. Lineage (NCBI taxonomy): Eukaryota > Viridiplantae > Streptophyta > Magnoliopsida > Ericales > Theaceae > Camellia > Camellia japonica. Next base: position 71,865,198 of record JAPPVO010000010.1, on the reverse strand, counting down.
AAGGACCTATGGATGTCCATGTCCTTTTCTGATTCCCTATCCTTGGTACCGTTTCGGTCTTTCGCTTCCTCCATCATTTGCTCGTCTTTCTTTTCCAGGAGTTCCTCATCAGACGTTTCTGTAGCTTTCACCTTTTTCTTGCTCCAATCAAGGTAGTTTTGTTCCTCTGTTGATGTTTCATGCATGCCAATATCACCTTCAACGGTTATCTTAGAGAGAGATTGAAAGACAAATCAAACACCGCATATTAATATAACCTTCAAACTGCTAAATTATATCAAAGAATTCAAAGCAACGATCATTCCTGCATTCCCCTACTCCTAAGTCGAGATCTAGTTATCGCAACCTTACTTACATCATGATGATGTTTTGCCCTTTGTAGTCGCATAAATTATATCAAAAATCGAGATAAAAAAATGGATTTTCTAATTCTAATAGATTTCAAGTTTTAGAACTTACAATAGCTAGCAATCGCTAACATGACAAAAAATCTAGCACTCTTGGCACTTTTACCACTGAAAATAAATTTTCTTTTTTATGGACTGTCAAGAGTTAGTTAAGAACCCGATCAGTATCTATTTTTATTAATAAATTTGTTTACTTCTCAAAAAATGTTTAGTTGTATTGATTTAGTATCCATCAAATTGAGTTTATTATTTAATTTTTGATTAGTTATGCCATTATGTATAAAATTGTCGATGCAGTCTATTTTTCAATTTATTTTATGATCAATCTAATTTTTTTATATGTAATTTAAATTTTTATATATCTACCGTGAGAAAAAAAAAATTCTAGAGCTGCCACTGTGGAAGTTGACATGCTTAAGTTTGGGATATATAATGATTTGTATTTAATTACTCAACTAGATGGTGATGGACATAATTAATAGGAAGGCTACGTTATCCAAGGATATGTATTTATCCTCTTCTTATTAGGAGTGGCAACGGGTCGATAATTACACTTCCCGTTCCCAATCTTCGAAAAAATAAAAATTTTCATTCCCACCCCCGATCTCCGACAGGAAACCCATCACCTCCCCTACCTTTGCCCCTACCCCCTAACGGGGATCGGGTTTTCCCAACCCCGAAAATCCCCGACCTCTTTTTTTTTTTTTTTGAATTTTGCATATCCCATTTTATTTTTATTTTTAGGCAAATAAAAATAATATATATAAAAAGCATAATTCAGCAATGTCTAAACATAAACATTCAAACAACAACATGACAAATAAGATACAAAACAACACCCACACCACCACCAAAAAAAAAAAAACCCCACTATTTGTGAATTTTGCAAAGTAGCATGCACAACCAACATTATTAGTTAAGTTAACTTTTAAAATCAATAGGCATCTCTTAAAGATATTCCATGGGTTCATCCCCTCAAAATAATCTATGCAACATAATATCTCGATTCTCAAATGTCCAACCAAAAAAAAAAACAAATTAGTACCATTAATCTATTACAACATGGAACAATAGTTGTTCCAATAAAACATATAACATTAATATCACAACAATAAAACAACATTATTTCCCTAAAAATCTGATATAACCAAAACTTCCATCGTCTGCTTCAAGGTTGGGTATAATAGTAATTTCAATTCGGGCAGAAACGGGGCCAGGGATGGGGACGGGCTAGGGAACTTGTCACCGTCTTTAACTCAAAAATTGTCGGGGATTCATTTTCGAACACCATTCCCGGCCCGTCGGGGTATTTTTCTGGAAAAAACTGTTCTAATTGGGGTCGAAGGGCCGGATCCCTATCGGGTCGAGTTCAAATTGCCATCCCTACTTCTTATTCATGGTGAAGTCCTAACATGCATGTGTTCTATGGAGAAAGAGAAGTGTTATTTTGAAGGAAAAACAAAAAATGGTGATGATCAATAATCCCGTGATGGTGTTTATCACGCAAGAAAGTCGAGAATCCGAAAAGTGAAAACGACGGTATAAGAGTTGGTGTTCAAGTATGTTATGCTATGTTTATAACCATGTATATATAGGCTTAATGGTGTGTAGCGACCCAGATTTTTTCATAAGTCATCATTTATTTATTATTATTTATTATTACTTTATTTTATTTTGGGACTTCATTAATTGTGTGGTTACATGAGAATTTAATGTGGTAATTAATTAATTTAAAGTAATATTTAATTATATATAATTAATCTGAAAATTTTTATATATTTTATGTATGTATATAAAAGGTGTTTTATATATATATATATATATATATATGTGTGTGTTGATTATATATAATATATTTATATATATTGTATTTGTATAATATAATATTATAAAATATATCAATTAGGTTAGAATAGGATTAGGTAATCAATCAAAAGAAAAGAAAAGGGAGAGGAGCAGCCACGAGAAAGGAGTAGAGAAAAGAAAAGAAAAAAAAGAGAACAAAAACTGAGAGAGAGAGAGAGAGAGAGAGAGAGAGAGAGAGAGAGGGGACTGTGTGATCATCAAAGAAAAAAAAAAAAAAAAAAAGAGTGTTGTGTGTATGGCGTGAAAAGAGAGGAGAAAAAAAAAGAAAAATAAATAAATTAGGGTTTTCTTTTGGTGGCTCCATTAGTTCTTTAAATATTTCTTTAATCTTCAAAAAATATTGTGAACGGAAAACCCACTTCCCTTGATTTATGTTTAATTCATTATTTTTATTTATTTATTTGATGTTGAATTGATTTCGTATTTGTATGTAGATGATTGATAGATTTTAATTATTTTGATTAGTTGTATATGTAAGGTTTAGGGTTTTTAGATGATTGATTGATTTTAATTATTTTGATTAGTTGTGTATGTAAGGTTTAGGGTTTTTAAATGATTGATTGATTTTAATTATTTTGATTAGTTGTGTATGCAAGATTTAGGGTTTTTATATAGATTTATTTTATAATTGTAATCACACTCATGGTTATATGAAATTAAAATTAATTAGGAACTCATAGATAAATTCCTTATACTCCACCATGACTCCATGGATTGTTGTTTTATTTGAGTGTTGGTGAGAAAGAGTGTATAAAAAAAAGTGAGAATTCTAAGATTTATTTAAATGCCTTAGGCTTGGAATTATTATGTTTGTTCTAATGAGGAGCGGTGTTAGGTATACGGGAGGCACATGGGATATATGTGTAGGCCAGAAGTGGAGGACGAAGTGGCGGAGTTAAGGTACAAAGAATTAAATTACGAGTTTATTGGTATAGTGTGAATTGTGTTGATTTGTATATCCTGAAAAATAATAAACGACATCGATAAATTATGAAATTTGAACAGAGGCATGTATACGTGATTCTAGACAAGTTTTGTATTTAAACTTTTTATTAAAAAGATTGATTATAACTTATAATCGAATGATCTTGATTATAGTAGTTTTAATTCATTTTGGCAATGCAGATTTTAGAGGCTGTTTTAACCCACGAAACGAGCTCATTTTTATTGGTTTCACACAAACTAAAGTAAAACATTATTCTGCACACTTTTCATATTTTGAACTTTTCTGAAAAAAAATCATCTTTGGACAGTTTCTATTCGTTTTCAGTTTCAAATTTTTCGATTAAATTCCGTCTAGGTTCTTCTATCAAGTTTTTCTCTCAATCTATTCAGTTTCTGTTAAATTCGTTTACGTTGTCTTTTAGGAAATTTGATTATGTACAACTTTTGTTCTTTGAGTTTTGGTCAATTCGAATTATTTAAGCATGAAACGGTGCATTTTTATACTTCTTCAATAAGTTACTTATGATTAAATTATACTAACTTTATTTTTTTTTTGCAGGATGGTGGGTCTTACTAACTTTTTTATGCAAGGCTAACCCACCATATTTTTATTTCTATTTTTTTAATTTTATAATCAATTTATATTTCGTTGTGTACGGGTAAGAAACTAAATGCCACCGTATCTCGGGAAACTACCCATTCGTCTCGGTGCAGTTAAAACTACTTGTCTTGTCCTGTAACAAGAATTAAATGTATTTTTTTTTTTTGTGTCTAGTGGACACATGGGTGTTAAATCTTGTACTCATACCAGTATACTTGTATACTGACCCGTTTTGTCTCTTGCCAACTCGGGTGCATTCTGTTTGAGCGCAGCCGAGCTTCCTTTGCAGGATTAGTTGGAGCAACGGTGGTGACGTGGAATAGCTATATTTGTTGGACATGTCTCTTGGATTTCTTTTGTTTTCTTTAGCTTAGGGTTGATATTAGTTTATGTATTTATTATTTTTTTTTTATGACTTTAGTATTGGGATAATTTGACATGGTTTGTAACCGTACATTATTTAAATTATTTTGACTACGTATTGTTACTTTAATGTTGAAGGTATTGGTTAATTATGAAATTATGGTGGATGGTTTGTTGGCGTTTAGTTTTTTTTGTTTCACCTCTAGGATTTGGATGATGGAATATTAATTGAGGTTTAGTCCTAAATTAATATTTAATTGTCTAAATTTTGGGGTGTGACATGGTGTCTCTTGGAACCATTGCAACTGTTGGGTTTGTTTCATAAACCCAATAGACACAACTCTTTTATGAACTATTGTGACTGAAAGGTTCAAACTCAAATCCTTTTACATTTCCAAATTGCCCTCTTTCTTTACGGAAAAGTTTATCACTAATCAAATGGGTTATGATTGTGTAGAGACCCCACCGAATAATGGTGTGGTCACTTCTATCATCTCTCACTTGATCATATCATAATTAGGTAGCAAACTTGAGTTGGATATGTTTACCTTGATACCAAAATTCTACCTCATGCCAACTTTCATCTATGACTTTACCTCATAGATCGACGTCCAATTGTGACTTGGCCATACGTGTGCACATTTTTGCCACCAATCTGACAATACATGGACGAATGTGTTCTTCCATTGACAACACATTTCAGATGACTTCAATTCACTATGTTTCAAGTAAATGGCATCAATTTTCAATATTGGATTCATAGTCCATACCCAATCACCATTGATGACTTCAGCCGCACACATTCCTTATGTATCGACCTGCGCCAAAATTATTTTTAAGTACTTCCTCTAAGGCCCATTCCTGAAGATTTTCCTTAACACACTTTATCAGCGACTTTTTGCTGATCAAGCAGAGAACATCATCTAGTCAGCATGTTGCATATCATGGACTTTACATCTCATGCTAACTATGATGTTCGTACCTTGTCAGTTCCTCTACCTTATTACCTAACCAAACACATGTTTCCATGCAAGATAAAGTTGCATAACAGGCATCCCCAGAGTCATCCGACTATGCTCTTATATAAGTAGTTAAACCACCTAACTAGGCTATTTTCAATCTCATATTAGCTACATGTTCTCTGAATTTTTTGAGAGACAACCCTTTTTGTCATAGGGTTAGCCACCATCTCTTCTAAGGGTATATAGTCGACTTTAATTTCTCTCTTCTCTACTATATCCTGAATATAGTGATAACTTACATCCATATGTTTTTCCTTACAGCTATTCGCTCCACTTTTTATTAAAAAGATGATAGACTGATTGTCACAAAACATATAAATGGACAAACAGATATAAATGCTCTCGTACTCGCACTTATCTCAGAATTTGAATCGGGTAAAACAACATCACTTTTTGTTTTCTTTTCCTCCACTATTAGGTTGTTCTGTGAGAACTAGTGGTTATTGTGGCAAATAGGGGAGAGAAAAATCCTAAGATATCTCGAAGAGCAATGCAATGTGTTCAATTGGAGTAACAAGATCAATTGATTCAAGAAAAATAGCATCTTTATTTTCAATTAATCTACATTTGGGATGGTAAAACCGATAACCACTCCTATTTTCTACATATCCAATAAACTTGCATTCTCAAGTTTTACTTCCTAATTTATCCCTTAAAGGTTTGGAAATAAGTATATGTGCTATGCATTCCCAAACTTTGAGATTTAGAACATTAAGTTTAGTACCATTCCAGCCAAAATTAAAAAAACCCAAAATTAATCTCATAGCCGACTTGGACTAAAATTGGGACATAAATCGATTTTCTATGGATGTGGGGTATATAAAACACATCATAGAGTACTGTGAAAAATCCATTAATAGAGAATTTACAGTTGTCAATGTCCAAAACATCACTCTAATAGTTGTTGCCTATGTAGACCTTGTGTTCACCACTCTTCTTTCTGGTGAAGTTACAAACATTGTTTTCCATGTTCTTAGAAAATGTGACTTTGAGTTAGAGATGTAACAATATGATCCCAAGACATAGGGCCCCTATTAATTAAATCCAAAAATTAATTTCACCTTGGGCTCACCGGTCCAACTAAAACCCAAAATTGTATTAGATCTTTCTTTCTTTTAATAATAAATTGGATCTAAAAACAACCCATGAATTTGGGCCCACTAACTTTTATTCATGATTTGGACCATTAGCTTTGAAAAACCTACATGATTTGTGATTTGAAACAGATTTAATTGCAAAAGTTCCCAAACAATCAAAACTAACAATCTAAATCATCTATTACCTATGAAAGTTATTTAAATTGTTGTTTCACAATTAACAAATCGACACAAACAATTTTTAGATGGAAAAAATCATAGTTGGAACACCTCCAATTGTGATTAAAAAAATCACGAGCGAAACGCTACTAATCAATCTACTATGAAGAATGAAAATACATAAAATTACCAAATAATTTACCCAACAATTTATAAAATTGTCTTCAACAACTTGTGACTTTTTCACCAACGCCTTCGTGATGTTTAATCCACAACACCCACATTGAATCCATGACAACGAGTTGCTTCAAACTCCTTCAAAGCCTTCACGCTTGAATCTTTGGAATCCACCGATCAAAAACTCTTTGATTAGGATGATCAAACAACCCTTTGATGTAACTGACTTAAATCATGAGGTAAACTCACAAAAACATTAAAGGAAAAAAGTAAACAAGCTCTAGAGAAAAACCCTAACTCTCAAGAATAAGATCTGAAAGTTGTAACCCTAACTTCTGTCTTTCGCGCAGCTTTATACTGAGCAAGGTCACGAGGACTGCTCGATCTAGGGAATTGTTGCTCGAGTTGTGTACGTCATACCCGTGAAATCAAACCAGCCTTCACTTGAGCCACCGAAAGGTTCGCTCGAGCGTACATCGACCTCTCCCAGCATATTTGCAGACAAGTTAAACTTCTGGGAGCAGGGATTCTTCGCTCGAGGGACCAATACTTCACTCCAGCTGTCCATGAAGAAAATTATAACTACAATAGTGTTTGCTCGTGGAATTAACAACACAAGGGACCTAACAATCTCCCTCTTTGTCAATTCCCAAACAAAACACGTTTAACATTTGATCCTAATAAACTCACACTCTAGACACAAAACAAACCAAACAAACTAAAAAAATACTGAACCATTCTAAAACACCAGCTTCTAACCACTATGAATAAACCACCTATAAAGAAAACTATATTGCGCAAACACTAGAAATGGATAAATGAATGATTAGCATGATTAGCAATGATCAATAAATCAAGTAAACCATCCAAAATCCAAAACCAGTATAATTCCAACCAATTAATAATCTCAACCATATGATTCCAACCAAAGAAACATAATAATCCATAACCAACACCCCCAAAAATACTCCCATTTTTTTTTTTTCTAGGAAAGACAAAGGATACAGTCATATGGGCCAAAACAATAATACCAACATACTATCAAAAGAAGAAACAAATATATATATATATATACATGTCCATCAAGAAAAAATAAAAACTGTACAAAGTAGAGAGACACAAAAACAACCATCATGGATACAGTGGTGGTGGAGGCTGCTGCTACATCTGAAGCATGGAAAGAATATGTGCAAGTTATAAAGAGGACTGGTCTACGGTATGCTCTATCCGACCAAAGGAAGCCTCTAATGTAGTAAGACAAGCATCACTAGATGTCTCTAAATCAGTGAGACGTGCATCATAGACATCCATCTGGGCGTCCAAGCGATCAAAACATGCAAACATGTCCATCAAGAAAAAATAAAAACTGTACAAAGTAGAGAGACACAAAAACAACCATCATGGATACAGTGGTGGTGGAGGCTGCTGCTACATCTGAAGCATGGAAAGAATATGTGCAAGTTATAAAGAGGACTGGTCTACGGTATGCTCTATCCGACCAAAGGAAGCCTCTAATGCAGTAAGACAAGCATCACTAGATGTCTCTAAATCAGTGAGACGTGCATCATAGACATCCATCTGGGCGTCCAAGCGATCAAAACATGCAAACATGGCCTGCTTGACCTGGTGAAGCTGTCCCGGAATGGTACAAGTAGGAGCAGGCTACTCCTCTTCACCAGTAACTGCTGTATCCAACTCAGCTTCCTCGTCCATCTGATCCTCACCTACACGAGAACCACCCACACTTGACAAAGTCCCCTTAACATGAGCCTGACCCTGGGACACAGTCTTTTTAGTAATGGGTCTGATTGGAGATGCAAACTCATCGTCTGAAGAGGAAGAGACTGGAATAGACAAGAGTATCCTATTGACTAGACACCCATACGGAAGACCTAATGATTTTTTGCCTTCAAAGACCGAAATCATCTCTTCAACAATCATTTCTAGAAGATTAATGGGAAGACGATGGTCGATAGAGTGAACATATCCTTAGTCTTGAGAGATGTTGGAACTGTGGGTAGTGACATGAATATTGGCACAGACAATGATGTTTAAAAGGAAAAAACGAGGAAGAAGTTCATGTTGCTTTATAAGAGCCCCGACAATCCAAGTTCGGGGTGTGCCACATACTTTAGAAGCCACCATGTCAAAGTCAGCATTGTGAGAGGCAAAGAAGGGAAAGTAACAGTTACGCACAGGAAGAATACCAAGAAAGGACTAAATATACTTCACATTGACAAAGATTTCCTTGGAACGGACCCATGTTTTGAAAGAAGTAGAGGCTTTGTTAACAGAGGTAATGTTACAATAGAATTCCTGGACCCAACTCAAATTTTGTTGGCCCAAGAAAAGAAGGACACGGTCACCGCCTAGTGCATCAAAAACTGAGCGAATGGGAATGGACTCGAAGGTATTAGGTTAGGCATTACGCTCTAGATGGACTGTCTTAGACTCGTAGAAATCACGATACAAATTGGCTTTCTCCTTAGATTGGAATTTCTCAGTGTTATAAGAGGGATGAAACACAGTAGCCTTTCGTGTTTTAGAAAATTCGACCATGACTAAACATTGAAAAACCAGGTAAAAACACCAACAACCCCCCATAGACATCCCACTAAGAAACAATTCCCAAATGAATCACAATATACCAACCATAAGTTTAACCAGAAAGAACAACCTCCATCAGTAAAAAATGCAACATTAAACAAATGTGAGAGAGAGAGAGAGAGAGAGAGCACAGCCCCTACAAGTAATCAACCCTAAGAGAACTTTAGAGAAACTTGAAATATATATATATATATATATATATATTAGAAGCCCTAGAAATAATATAAAAAAACCACATAAAACAAATAACTATCCTAGATGGAAAACTAAAAAAAAAAATTAACAACGAGAAATACACAAAACTTTAGATGAACACTGGCATGAGAGACCCTAGGCATGGAATCATTCAATAACAAGGAAGAGAGAAGATAAAAGAGAAGAAAAAAAAAACTTGAAAAGAAGAAAACACTTACTAAATAGTGATGAAGATCACTAGAAAAGGTCCAAATCCAAGTGAAATCAAGGGGATAGACAGAAATGACCAACGCAGGAGGATAGCCCTAGGAGAGAGAGAGAGAGAGAGAGAAAGAAAGAGCTTCGACTGGATTTGGGGAAAAATGGATTAGAAAGGACGAGTTGCAGGTATATAAACCAACGCAGATCACTCAAGTGACTACTTTGTCGCTTAAGCAAAGTCACTCAAATGCGGTTCTCTCGTTTGAGCCAAGACTCAGCTGCTCGAGCCCATAAAACAAGCTCTCAGATGTTTGATCCACCTACAAAATTATTGGATTGAGGCATTTACCACTCTAGCGCAAGAACCTTCGCTCAATCGGTATCAAAAAAATACAAAAGGCTTGCAAGATTCTCAAATATAACCTTCTTAGCATCCAAAACCACTCATACAACCAAGTATTACTTGAAACAAGGATGGATTAGTACGATGGAAATCATGGGACACTAAGATGAGATGATCCACACATCATGAAGCCCACAATCTTACAAGATAGACAATATGAACATGATATTGTAGCTGGTTTTTCGTGCTCCTCGAAAGGGTTTAGTCTCCTCAGATGTGATTGCCTACAGTTCGAACTCTCATGATTCCGAATATGGTTTCACAAGTGCAATGTGAAATAGAAAAATAAATGAGAGTTCAAATCCGACAAATCCTAGAAAAATCCATTAATCGTCAAAGATGCCAAAAATGAACTGCATTACTAGATTTCAGAGTCGCCACCTAAATATTTTTGAAAAATTTAGGAAACCCGTGACTCATGTCAAAGGTCACTTGCCCGTCATAACCAAAGTGTCTCGGTTTGAGAACTTAGGTATGAGAGGAGAAGGTCATAAATTGAGCTCCACACTCACCCGATCAAAGATTGGCCTCTACTAAATCATGATATGAATTTTATAGATATTATATGCTCATATTCTGATTATTTAATATACTAACATTACTATGTGAAGCAAACAAGTATAAACCACGTCACTTACTTTGGATTGCTTTGATTTCATGCTTTTTTTAAAAGAGTTTTGAATATGTGCAACTCAAAGGAAAAACGAGCTCATATGTACAATAATCAAAGTCATTCCAATCTAAGCAAAATAGCCTCCATCCATAGGCATTCATAGAGATATTTCAAGTAAGCGAGTAGCCTCATGGTAGTATGCTCGACATGGCAACACAAACACACATGCGATATACTAAAGCAAAAAATGCTCACCTAGTACTCAAATGTGGCAAGCCAAAGAAAAGAAGATAGTTAGGAAGATGCATGATCCTAATATGCAAAATGGCTAGTGCAACACATACACATATGCAACTACTTGATTTGGCTATGAACATATCATATGAATCCACTCAAAGCATGCAACAATGCACGTATTCAAGTAAGAAATAATCAATGATATCAAGTATGATGAGCCTAGCTCTAATGCATGCAAAAACAGATACAAATCATGGCAATGATAAAAATAAAAAAAATAAAAAATTATGATGTTATACAATTACGGTAAGCATGTAAATAAAATGGAGAAAAAAATCGAGGGTTGGAAGACAGACACCAAGTGTTACAAATTTCCCCCCGTACAAAAGGGTCCAAATGTCCTAATTAACTAACTATTACAAACATAAATGAATAAACTAATTAACTAATTACTAACTAATTATTACAAAATACGAATCTCGAAGCTACTAATCTAAAGGACTTGAATGGAAGTCGCGTGCGCACAAGCGAGAACATACTCTGGAAACCTCTTTGTTTGCCACCAGAAATTGCCTTGTTCACAATCAGAAAATAGTTCTGTTTTGGCCTCAATATCTGCTCTGTTTTGCTGAAAACTTACCACTATCGTACAAAATGATTGGCCAGCCGGCCTGATTAAATGGTCGGCTGTAGAGGAATGGTCGGCTGGCCATTGTTTTTTGGAGAAAACCCTGTTGGAACAGAGCAAAGACATAGGGTTTCCAAAGGATGTTCATCCTTCCTTCTCCCTCCTATTATGAAGATATTCAAGGAAAGAGCAGGTTTGCTTCACAAATCATCAAACATCCCAAGGGTACTTAGATGATGATTAATGAAACAACGGGATGAAATAATTAATGAATACAAAGCCAAGGCTAAGATAAGAAAGAAACATTCAAAGAGATGACATGAAACTTACTATATCTCATAGAAAATAAGGGTAAGTGAATACTCAAATTTAGAGATAATAAGTTAGCCATGTTTGAAAGAGAAGCTTATTAACAAAATATTACATCATTGATAAAAGTAATTAGAGACTCTTCTCCCTACTCATGGAACATGGATTAAAATCCATTTCCATGCTTCAAAAAGAACTAGAATAGAGTTTCTAATACCTTCGATGCAAGAGCTCTCATATGGCTTCAAAGCAAAATCAAAACAAGACTAAACAAATGAATGAAAACTATGAAAAAGTTGGTATACGCTCATCTTCCTACTCATGGAATAAGGATGAGAAATCTATTTCTATGCTTCAAAGATAGAACTAGAAGAGAGCTCACAACAACTTTAAGGAAAAGAGAGAATCAAGAATCAAGCTATCTATTTAAGCTTTAAACACACAACTCGTCAAAGATTGTCGAGAACTCCTCTTTCAGTCATGGAATAAGGATGAGACATCCATTTTCATGTTTCAAAAATGATTGAAAAGAGAGTTTTTCAAGACTTTTGACATGGAAGCTATTACCTAGCTTTAAGGTGGACAACAATAATAGTATGAAAGCAAGAAATTTATCAATAGTTAAGTAAACTTATGGCGGGGTGGCTAAGCCTAAACTCAAGCTCTAATCCTCTCATGACCATAAGGTTCCAAGATACATAAGGAAAGCTACAACAAAGTAAAACGATCAACTCAAACGGATTGGCCGCTATATTCTATACATGCCAAATCTGTGAGGACTATTACAACAATACAAATATGATATTCAAAGTGTAGGAAGTAAGAGCACATGTATCGGGAAGGACGAGGACCCTTTTATAAGCCCATATTCAATTCATATCACACAAAACTAATCTAAAATAGTGCCAAAAGTGCTGAAATTTGACTAAATGAAATGAAAAGAAAGTAAAAAAAAAAAAAATTGAAAGAAAACAAAGGGTGCACAACTAATGAGCTAGCCAATGGAAGGGTGGCTAGCCCTCCCACTTTTAATGAAGTTTTAATCACATTTTAAGCCCAAAATAACTCTGAAATCAATATGTAAAGACAAGAAAAAGAGAGAGAAAATGTGATGAAAAAGTTCAAAGTTCACCTCTTGAAAATGAGGAAGATCTTCTTAGTTAACAAACTTCAATCTAAACACCCTCAAGTATATGAAATAATGTTAAAAAATTTAGCAAAAAGTTTCAAGTTTAAGCTTCAATGGTGTATCTATAGTGTATCTATATTTCAAGAGGGTAGAGAAGTGTGTTGGACAAGCTTCTAAGCCTTTGGCAATTTTTTCTTACCCCAAACTCTAAGGGGAGGTGCTATATTTATAGAATTTCAGCTTCTTACGTCGAAAATATCTCCAAAAAGGATAGCTGGTCCAAATCCAGTGCATTGGAGCTACCTACTACTGCAAAATATCTGCTACGCTGAACATGGCCGACCGGCCAAGAGTATATATGGTCGGCCCAATAAAATTGGTCTGCCGGCCATCTGTTGGCCTGCTGTTCCTTGAGTGGTCAAGGAAGAAAAAAGAAGGTTTTGGTAAAAATGGGGTGCAAAGTATAGGTTTCAAAGCTCAAAACCAAATTCTTTTACTGAAGATTCGAAAGATTGCATAGCATAACGTTTCATCATTGAGTGTTCGGAATGAAGCGCCCAAGTCTTAGGAGCAGTCAAATGGGGTGTCTACAGATATCATAAGCAAGTAAGGCAAGCATGTATCAATAAACATAGGCAGCATATGAATGCAGAACTCAAAGACAAACATGAGAGCTCACATATTGAGTGTGTGTGTATGTGTGCGCGCGCGTGCGTGTAACCCTTGAATGACCACAATTGTTAAAGTTAATCCTAGTAGCGATCGGATAACTGGACCTCCAATAAGAGAATCTAAACACAACTGAGGAAAATCAAACCACTAGGAACCAAGGGGTATTTGTTGAGTAAAGACGGAGGCTCCTCCTCAATCAATGAATCATATGTATTGATTTTTCTTGCTTTCTTTCTTTTGGGCACTCACTAGTGGCTTTCACTCTCAAGAGTATGAAAACCAAACCAAAAAAGCATGTATAAAATAAGGATAGCCTGGTTGGTGCCTCTGAGGTAGCCTTCTCCTTATGGCTTGGTTACAGAGAACTAAAGGGAAAGCTGTGGAGATGCAAAAGGATGATAGGTGGCTAAGAAACTCAACATCACCCATGATGTGCTAGTATAAGTCAATTCCTCTAGAAATGCACAAGAGACATTGCTAGTAGTCCATGGAGAAATTTGATCACTTATGCGGAAACCCCTAACAATTTAACTCAAAGATATGCACATAATGAGATCATGAAATCAATAAGCAGGTATATTTAAATTTAGCCAAGAGCAATACATATAAAATCTTGCAAGCAGCATGAGAAGTGTTCAACTAAGTCTATGTGCAAAGATGACAAGAATCAATGACAATGAGATTATAACATCCAAGCACACAGAATATCAATCACACGCAACCACTCATGCAACAAGTCACACTTTAGTTTATGAGCACTACTCCCAAGACCTTTCTAAGGAACTCAAACCTAAGAATATCAAGGAGTTTTGTAAAAATATCTACTCTTTGATGCTTAGTGGGTAGATGTTCAAGAACAACAAGGCCCTCCTTAACTAACTCTCAAATGAAATGATGACGAATGTCAATATGTTTAGTGCGAGAGTGTTGATCTGGATTTTTGAAAATATTGATGGTACTAGTGTTATCACAAAAAAGAGTGAGTGTGTCTTGGTATATACCATAGTCATGAAGAGTTTGATTCATCCACATCATTTGAGCACAACAACTCCCTGCAGCAATATACTCGGCCTCAGTGGTCAAAAGAGAGATGGCATTTTGCTTTTTGCTATGCCATGTAACTAAATTATTTCTGAGATAAAAACAACCTCCGAATATGCTTTTGCGATTATCAGCACACCTTACCCAATCGGCATTAGAATAGCTAGTAATATCGACTGTGGTGTCAAATGAGAACCAAATCCCATACCCCAAAGTCCTACTAACATACTTGGCAATATGCTTGATGGCTAGAAGGTGAGACTCTTTAGGTCAGGCTTGATAACGAGCACAAACACCTACACTAAATGCAATGTTGGGCCAACTGGCTGTGAGGTACAAAAGATTACCTATCATACTCCTATAAAGGATAGGATCTACATCAATACCAAAGGAGTCTTTAGACAGGTGAAGGCTCGTGGTCATAGGGGTTCGTGCACGTTTGGTCGACTCTAGACCAAACTTAGCCACAAGATTCTTGGCTTACTTGGTCTGAGAAACAAACATACCCGACTACAATTGCTTAATTTGAAGCCCTAAGAAAAAAGACAATTCTACCATCATGTTCATTTCAAATTCATGTGTCATGCAATCAGAGAAATATTTCACAAGAGATTTAGATGTGGATCTAAACACCATATCATCAACATAAATTTAAGTAACTAGGATATGCCCTTTGAAAGTCATTGTCAAAAAGAGAGGTAGTAAGTCTATCGTACCAAGCTCGAGGGGCTTGTTTCAACTCATATAAAGCCTTGTCTACCTTGTAGACATAATTTGGAAATTTAGGGTGTTCAAACCCTTTTGGTTGCTCAACATAGGCCTTTTCCTTTAGGTACCCATTCAGAAAGGCATTTTTACATCCATTTGAAACAATTTAAATCCCAAAAAGCATGCAACAACAAGTAACATTCAAATAGATTCAAGGCGTGCAACAGGGGTAAATGTCTCATCATAGTCAACGCCCTCTACTTGTGTACAGCCTTGAGCAACCAACCTAGCTTTGTTCCTAACCACGGTACCAATCTCATCAGATTTATTTTTAAAAGATCCACTTAGTACCTATCACATTCATATCTCTAGGTCTAAGAACAAGAGTCCAAACTTTGTTATGTTCAAATTGACATAATTCTTCATGCATTGCATTGACCCGACTATCATCTAGTAAGGCCTCTTTTACATTCTTAGGTTCAATTAGAGAAACATAACACATATGAGACACCTCCTCCTGAATTTGTTTTTAGATTTTCATAAGTCTGAGACACTCCCAATCATTTGTTATATCGGATGATTACCCTTGTTGATAGCTCCAAGATAGGACTGGTAGTGACCTGAGTAGTAGTGGTGGTGTCTCTTTGTGCACTCTTTGGACTAAGGCTTGCCATGGGAGTTGGTGCTTGTTTGGCTTCTTGATCTTTGCCTTGAGTTTCTTCTTGACTTTGTGGTGCTATATCCAGATTTTGAGGATCACTATCTTCTTCCTCATGCAATGATGCTATTGGAGCACCTGTGTCATCTACAACCACATTGATAGATTCCATTATAGTTAAAGTACGAAGATTATAGACACGAAAGGCTCTACTTGTGGTTGAATACCCTAGAAAAATACATTTATCACTTCAGGAGTCAAATTTTCCCAAAGGCTCTATATCTTTGAAAATATAACATTTACTCCCAAAAGTTTTAAAGTATTTTACATTAGATTTCAACCCTTTCCACAATTCATATGGAGTTCGTAATGTGCCAGGCCTTAGATACACACGATTCACCACATAAACAGCGGTATTTAAGGCTTTAGCCCAAAACGTGGAAGGAACTTTCTTACTAAGAAGCATGACCCTAGCTATCTCTTAAACAACCATGTTTTTCCTCTCAACAACTTCATTTTGCTATGGGGTAATAGGTGCAGAAAATTCATGCGTAATGCCATGCATATCACAAAAATTCGAAAACAAGCTATTTTCAAATTCACGACCATGATCGGTTTGGATTCTTATGATACGTCTGATAGGAACACTATGTTCATTTTGGACTTTAAGGACTAAGGACTTTAAAGCATCAAGCGCATTAAATTTTTCTCTTAAAAAATTAACCCATGAAAATCGAGTATAAGCATCAACAGTTAAAAATATATATCTTTCACGTCCAATGGTTTCAGTACGAATGGGTCCCATAAGATCCATATAAACAAGCTTAAGAAAACGCTTGGTTATTAAGTTATTCATCTTCTTGTGAGGGCTCGAATTTGCTTCCCCAATTGGCATGGCTCATACACCTAGTTCACAGTCTTACCCATTTTGGGCACTCCTCTCACAATCTCTTTATTGGCTATCTTAGTTAAGTCTTTGAAATTCATGTGACCTAATCGTTGATGCCATAAATCAAGATTGCTTATGATGGCCAAGTGACAAGTGAGATCATTAATAATAACAATCCCATAGCAATTATCTGATGTACGAACCCCATGCATGACAATATTTCCTTTTTAGTCCAAAATTTCACATTTATTTTTTGAAATAATACCTCATGATGTGAATCACACATTTGACTAATGCTCAAAAGATTAGCTTTAAGGCCATCAACAAGCAATACATTTTCTAGATTAGGAAAACCGGGAACACTTATAGAGCCCTTACCAATGATTCTAAAGGTGCCACTATCTCCAAAAGTAACAATTCCTCCTTCATATTTTTCAAGAGATGTGAAGTAGGATTTTTCACTAGACATGTGACGAGAGCACCCACTATCAAGAAACCACATGTGCAAGTCACGTGCTTTCAGTGCAGTGTGAACAACAAAACAAGTCAAGTCACTCTTTCTCATCCATATTTTTTTGGTCTTCACAGAAGAATGACTAGCATTCTTAGTAAATGTCTTAGCATTGTGAACACCATTATGAATCCTAGTATTCTGCCTAGACAAGTAAGATTGTCTCCTAACCCATAAAGTATTAGAATTTCTAACTTTTTGAGACACTCTACCAAATAACTCAAAACAATAACGGCGAACGTACCTACAACAATAATGACAAATAAAACAGGTTTTATCTCCCTTTTATTGATCATACCGCCTTTAGGTTGATGGAGAGGCTTGTCAATGGAGAGGCTTGTCATCCTATTTGATCTTCAGCCTTCCCTTGACTTGAGTCCATTTGTCATAAGCTATAGGAGGCTTTCCTTTTTGTTGTGTTGCATCACTATACCCTATCCCACTTTTGTCACTGCTCATTTGTTGAGACCCAATGATGTCTTCAAGTGTCTTTGATTCTCTGTTCAACATGTCAATTATAGCTCTAGCATTTTGAGTTTTTTCTCTTTCTGATTGACTAGCTCTTCCAGGGCAACTTGAGACATCTCGAGGGATTCAATCTTTTCTTCGTATGTGGCATTAATTTTCAGAAGTTCATTCCTCTCGATTTCGCAAGACAGGAGTTTTGCACAGAAAGCTTGTTTATCACCTGAGATCTTGATGGCATCCTTTTCACAGGCTTTGAGTTTGATAGTGAGTTTGCCATTTAATATGGATAAGTTTGGAGATTCCCTGAATGGCTTTTCATAAGCTTGTTGAAGCTCTTATCCATCAATCTCATCATCATCCTCCGACATTTCATCATCTATCTTCTTTTTGTTTCTCTTCCTCCTTGAGAGCATCCAGTCGAGCAACTAAGGCATTGATGTGGAGATTATTGGATGGTTGTGAAGATGACTCTGTGCTTTCATGGAATTGCATAAGAACAACCCATGCATCTTTGGCATTCTTGCAATGAGAGATCCGATGTTGTTCTCCTTCAGAAAGTGCTTCTTTGATCATATTCAGAACTCTTTCATTGCTCCCCATGTCAACCTTTTCAACAGTACTCCACTCCTCAGTCGGCTTGGCAACCTTTTGATTGGTGTCTGAATTGATCACAAACGGTGCTTCAACATTCTCCTCAATTGTGCACCAACCTTCAGGATCCCAAGCTCTGATACCAATTGAAAAACCTACATGATTCGTGATTCGAAACAGATTTAATTGCAATAGTTTCCAAACAATCAAAACTAACAATCTAAATCATCTAGCACATACAAAAGTGATTTAGATTGTTGTTTCACAATTAATAAATCGATTACGAAATGCTATTAATCAATCCACTATGAAGAATGAAAATACACAAGATTACCAAACAATTTACCTAACACTCTGTAAAATTGTTTTTAACAACTTGTGCCTCTTTCAACAACGCCTTTGTTTCAGAATTGATTAGTCTGATGTTGAATCCACAACACCCACGTCGAATCCACAACAACGAGCCACTTCAAACTCCTTCAAAGCCTTTACGCTCAAATCTTCAGAATCCACTGATCAAAAACTCTTTGATTAGGATGATCAAACAACCCTTTGATGTAATTGACTTAAATCATGCGATAAACTCACGAAGACATCAAAGGAAAGAAGTAAAGAAACTCTAGGGAAAAACCTTAACTCTCAAGAATCAGATTTGAAAGTTATAACCCTAACTTCTGTCTTTCCCGCAGCTTGAGCCATGAAATTGTTGCTCGAGCAATGTGCTTCACACGCGTGAAATCAATCCAGCCTTCCCTCAAGCCACCAAAAGGTTTGTGATATGTTCATTATTTTGCCATAAGAATAGGTCATGTATGAGAATAGCAACCTCAGCCTCAAGAATAGGATTTAGTTGTAGTTTGTTTTCAATAAATGGTTATAACCTCTTCCACGTTCTATGCCACAACCCTCTGCATTATTGTTTGAAGTTGTTAATTTCCTGTAGCTGCTGGTGTTCTCATTTGGCTTATAAATAGCCTGGGAACTGTGGAATAAATATATAGAGAATTATTATCCCAAACCTCTTTCTTTTTCTTAGTCTTTGTTCTTCTTCTTCTTGGCCATTCACTTGCTGTTCATATACAAATTACTCATCATTTGGTATCAAAGCCAGGTTACATGGACACACGGGCTAAAAGCAATGCTAAATTTCGCAATGAAGTCAGCGAAATCCTTGCTCGCCACGAGTCCAGCTTCGACCAAATCCATGGTACCCTACAAACTGTTTTGACAGAACTTCAAACCATACAAGTCTCACAAAGCACCATTTCCATCGATAACCCTTTTGCCCAAGCCAAAACCACCCATAGCTGACCTCGACCCACCGCTAGCAATCAATCACCAACCCAAGGTACCAACAACACACATGACCAAAACCATACACACCTGAAATTCTCATTTCCCAAATTCAACGGAGACGATCCGACGGGTTGGATCTTCAAGGCTGAACAATATTTTGATTTCAACAATGCTGCTCCTAATCAACAAGTTCAGCTTGCATCCTTTCACCTCGAGGGCATAGCTCTACAATGGCTTCGATTGTTGACCAAGTTTCGGCGACCTTTAACGTGGAACGAACTAACCAAGGCCCTGCTGCTCCGTTTCGGTCCCACCGACTATGAGGATCCCTCGGAAGCTTTGACCTGCCTCAAACAAACTTCGACAGTGGCTACCTATCAAGAAGCCTTCGAGATGCTCTCACATTGGGTTGATGGGTTGCCTGAAAATTACTTGGTTGGGTGTTTCATTGCGGGGCTCCGTGATGACACACGCTTGGATGTCAAACTCAAACAACCACGCACCTTAGCTGACACCATTGGAGCGGCACGGCTAATTGGAGAGCGTAACTCTCTACAAAAAAAAGAGAGCAGTTCCTTTCGTCCCCAAGTGGCAGCCATCACACCGCGGTCTACTCCAAACAACACAATCGGAGTTCTAGGACCTCCACCTGCACCAAAGGTGGGTCAAACCGCAGCCAATACTCCAATTCCATTCCGACGTACTACCAGTCAAGAGGCACGAGAATGTCGCGAGAAAGGGTTGTGCTATTATTGCGACGAGAAGTTCACTCCGGGTCACCGCTGTCAAAGACCCCAGTTGTTTATGATCGAAGAGTCACCCATAATCGAACCTACAATTGCCATGGACCCTCCAGAAGAACCTGATATAACCGAACTCCTTCCTGAAATCTCATTCCATGCAATAGCGGGGACGACACATCCTCAAACATTTCGAGTGATGGGTAAATTACAAAATAAAGCAGTGACTGTCCTCATTGATGGGGGGAGCAACCACAATTTCATCGATCAAGCCATTGTCATGAAATTTGGGTTGCCCGTGGCACACGATCAGAAGTTGCAAGTAATGGTGGCCAATCGGGACAAAATCGACTGTGAAGGACAATGCCTTAGGCTCACACTCCTTATTCAAAACTTTCCAATTCAAGCTGATTTTTATGTTTTACCAGCAGCAGCCTATCAAGTGGTTTTGGGAGTTCAATGGTTGGCCACCCTTGGACCAATTGAAACGGATTACAGTCGTCTTACCATGTCCTTCCAGCAAGGAGGTAAATCTTGTATTTTTCAAGGCCTTAAGCAACCTACAACCACCGCCTTGAGCAATAAGGAACTTCTCAACCTCAATGGAACAGCCTTGTTTTTTCAAATCATTCCAAGCCACGAACCAACTTCAGTCAATGACCCTCCCGCTAACCTCGCCCAAATCCTCACTGAATTTGAGCATGTCTTTGACATCCCCAATACCTTGCCCCCGATACGAACCCATGACCACCACATTCCGTTACAACCAAATCAAGCACCCGTGAGTGTCCGACCCTATCGATACCCTTATTATCAAAAGACAGAAATTGAAAGGATGGTGAAGGAATTTCTTGACTCAGGTTTGGTCCGCCCTAATACCAGCCCATTTTCTTCGCCGGTATTGCTCGTCAAAAAAGCGGATGGAGGTTGGCGATTTTGTATTGATTACCGAGCTCTCAACAATATTACCATCAAAGACAAATACCCAATCCCTGTCATAGATGAACTCCTTGACGAATTACATGGCTCCCGGTATTTTTCAAAGCTCGATCTTCGTGCTGGATACCACCAAATATGGGTTCAAGAGGCAGATGTTCATAAAACTGCTTTTCGGACACATGACGGACATTATGAGTTTATTGTGATGCCCTTCGGACTTACAAACGCCCCCTCCACATTCCAAAGTTTGATGAATGACTTACTGCGACCCTACTTAAGGAAGTTTGTTCTAGTTTTTTTTGACGACATTTTGGTGTATAGCAAAAATTGGATCGACCATCTCAACCACCTCCATGCGGTCCTCCAAGTTTTATCTAGCAATCAATTATTTGCCAAAAAATCTAAATGTTGTTTCGGTGTTTTACAGATAGCATACTTGGGACATCTTATTTCCTTTGCAGGAGTGGCCGTCGATCCAGCAAAGATTAACTCAGTTCTTGAGTGGCCCATCCCTATTTCGGCAAGAGGAGTTCATGGCTTCCTTGGTCTAGCCGGATATTACCGAAAATTTATCAGCAGGTTTGGAGGAATTGCGGCATCTCTCACTTGATTATTATCCAACGATGGGTTCCGATGGACTTCCGAGGCCGCTGCTGCCTTTTCCCAACTGAAGAATGCACTCACAACTTCTTCAGTCCTCCGATTACCAGATTTTTCTCAAACCTTTATGATCGAATGTGATGCTTGTGGGGTGGGCATTGGAGCCATTTTATCACAACAGGGCCAGCCAATCGCATACTTTAGCGAAGCTCTTAAGCCCACGGCCTTAGCTTTATCAACATATGAGAAGGAAATGCTAGCAATAATCAAGGCCATCCGCAAATGGCGGCCATATCTCATCGGAAAACCTTTCATTGTTCGCACTGATCAAAAAAGTTTAAAATATTTGTTAGAGCAGCGAATCACGACGTCGGCCCAAACCCGGTGGTTACCAAAAATTCTCGGGTATGATTACATCATTGAGTACAAGAAAGGGAAAGAGAATTGCGGGGCTGATGCACTCTCACGGGTTGGCGAGCTTCAATTTCATGCCATATCCTTGCCTATTGCGGAGTGGTGGACCACACTCTAGAAAGAGGTCGCCACCGATCCATTCTATAGCCAGTTGTTGGGCTCATTACCATCACATCTTCAGCCACAGTATTCTTGCGTGATGGAGTGCTCTTCAAAAATGGATGTATCTATTTGAGTCCCTCATCGCCACTACTTCCTACCATATTATCCACACATCACTCCTCACCGATGGGCAGACACTTTGGCTATCATAAAACATTAAGCCGCATCCACACCAGCTTCAGTTGGCCGCACATGCGCACCACGATTAAGGACTTCATCAAAAATTGTGATATTTGTCAACGATGCAAATCTGATTGTTCACGTCCCGCCGGTTTACTACAACCGCTGCCCATCCCCGATAAAGTTTGGACTAATATTTCCATGGATTTTGTGGAAGGTTTGCCACTGTCACACGGCAAACTGTCATCATGGTGGTGGTCGATCGCTTGACCAAATATGCGCACTTTATTCCACTCAAGCACCCATTTATCGCTCTCACCGTGGCCAAAGTCTTTCTTGACCAAATTGTCTGACTTCACGGCATACCCGCATCCATTGTAAGTGATCGTGATAAAGTTTTTATCAGCTCATTTTGGAAAACTTTATTTCACTTGCAGGGTACAGCTCTGTGTATGAGCTCTAGTTATCATCCCCAAACCGATGGCCAGACGGAAGTGGTTAATCGCACACTCGAGCAATACCTCCGATGCTTCACATATGACCAGCCAAAAAAATGGACTAAATGGGTTATATGGGCTGAATATAGTTACAATACTTTCATCCATTCATCCACAAAAATTTCCCCTTTTGAAGCTGTGTATGATCAGCCTCCACCAACTCTACTTTCCTACATTCTTGGCACAACAAAAGTTCAAGCCGTGGATGACCTTTTACGCAGCCGTGATGACATTCTCAGTCTTTTACGTCGAAATCTGGTTGTTGCCCGTGACCGTATGAAGTCACAAGCTGACCAACATCGTCGGGAAGTTGTTTTCGAGGTCAGTGATTACGTGTACCTCAAACTTCAGCCGTACAGCAGAAGACAGTCGCCTTCCACAGCTCTATGAAGCTCTCACCTCGATTCTTTGGCCCTTATAAGATCCTTTGCCCGAGTCAGACCTGTGGCTTACAAGCTCGAGTTACCGGTTGGTTCCCAAATCCATGACGTTTTTAATGCGAGTCTCTTAAAGCAGCACATCGGACCAGTCACCACTGCTTCCACCCGCCTGCCACCCGTATCCGACACATCCGAGATTCTTCCTCAACCTGAAGCAGTGTTGGACACCCGTGTCATCCAAAAGGGGCTTTACCGACCAAAGACCGAGATTTTGGTTAAATGGGTGGGTGCACCCATTGAAGACGCTACTTGGGAGAATCGTTGGTGTTTTTCGAAGACTTACCCTGATTTTATCCTTGCGGACAAGGATAGTGTAAGGGGGGAGGAGTGATATGTTCATTATTTTGCCATAAGAATAGGTCATGCATGAGAATAGCAACCTGTGCCTCAAGAATAGGATTTAGTTGTAATTTGTTTTCAATAAATGGTTGTAACCTCTTCCACATTCTGTGCCACAACCCTCTGCGTTATTGTTTGAAGTTGTTAATTTCCTATAGCTGCTGGTGTTCTCATTTGGCTTATAAATAGCCTGGGAACTGTGGAATAAATATATAGAGAATTGTTATCCCAAACCTCTTTCTTTTTCTTAGTCTCTGTTCTTCTTCTTCTTAGCCTTTCACTTGCTGTTCATATACAAATTACTCATCAGTTCGCTCGAGCGCACATTGACCTCTCGCAACATATTTGCAGACACGTTGAACTTTTGGGAGCAGGGATTCTTCGCTCAAGAGACCAATACTTCGCTCAAGTGGTCTATGATACAACTGCAATAGTGTTTGCTCGCGAAATTAACAACACAAGAGACTTAACAAGCTTGACTTAAAAGTAGAAATAAACCAATAAATAAACAGTGACCCAATGCAAAATTTAAGCCTTGCAAATCAATCGAATACAAACAAATGAAAAAAACACTCAGTGAAATAAGACTGAAGTTTTATAACAGAGTGTGCAAACCAATAAATAGACAACGTTTCAAAGTTGTCTTCACCGACAGTGGCACCGTTTGCAAACAAAAACACTGCAAAATAAGTGAAGCCTACACGGATTGTTTACTATGCGAAAGTACCAAACCCACTGATGATATACATATACAAAGACTAGAGTAGAACTTCCTTCACTATGTAAGTTGTTTTCATCACATAAAAATCACCATCAAAATGTAAACAAGAACCATTACAGTAAGACTGCACACAAGACCCACTTAATTATTTATTAAATAAATTAGCCCAAACCCATCATCATAGATCAAGTAATGCAAAATCGTGTTTCACTAAAAATAAAATGCAAATGTGGGAACAATTAAATAATTGTAAAATAAATTACAATAACAATTTTAATAGGCTCGAGCCTTGTAATTGTTAAGTCGGCCCCAATGATAAGCAAAACGTCGATTCGGTGGAGCAATACGTTCTCCTTGCCTTCGTGTAAGAATAGTGATGAAAACCCAATGGCCAATTGACTCTGGGACTTAGTTCCACAGTCCTTTCAATCCTTAATGGATGCGGGCCTCTAACACGATGGTTGGTGGAGATCTGAGAATGCACCCGATCAAGAATAGTGAATGCAATTCTCTCCTTACAAGTCCGGCGAAACCAAGTAGAAGCACAAGGCACAGAATTAAGGCAATTGAATTGTTCCTTTTCTGATGTTTCTTTAGGCAATACTTTCGGATAACCTCCTTACCTAATAATGTCCCTTGGAAAATCAGA
Organism: Camellia japonica; assembly: GCA_030407325.1. Classification (NCBI taxonomy): domain Eukaryota; kingdom Viridiplantae; phylum Streptophyta; class Magnoliopsida; order Ericales; family Theaceae; genus Camellia; species Camellia japonica. The sequence goes on along the minus strand of JAPPVO010000010.1, from coordinate 71,839,784 downwards.
ACAGTGGTCCACAGAACAATGTGTGATAGAATTTTGAAAATTTCGGCTTTTGTATGACGGAAATCGACCTTGAAATGGGCAAGAACTAGCTGAAAAATGGCCCAAAAATAGGTTCTGCTGGTTCTGCGGCTGTGACTCTGGGTTGTTGGGTTGGCCCTCATCTGGTTTGGCCCAATATGGTCCTTTTTAATTTTTAAACCCAATGGGACAGACTTGCGGGCTGTATATTTAATTCTTGGGCCTTTTCTGTTGGGTTTTGGATCTGGGCCCAAAGCAAGGGAGTACATGGATTCTTTTTCCTTAACTTTTGGGTCAAATGGCTCAGTTAATTTTTGTTTATTTTCAAAAACAGCAACAGTGTTCTTACCGTTGGTGTTGCTTGGCTAAAATTCAAATTTTCTGGACTAACTCTTCGTCGTTTTTTCACAATGAAGTTCACCGGGGTGATCAAAATTCTGAGAAGAACAAGATGGTGCTAATGTAAAGACGTTAATGGAACCAAAAATTATTCCGTAAAATTTCTTCCGACGGTATAATTCGATTTCACTTTCAACAAGGTTCAATACAATATTACCATCAACTGTTATTTTCTTCAGATATTTTTATGGGTAAACAACATGGTGATGATTGAATAAACAAATGGAATTAACCAATGCTAAAGCTTGTCAATCAATTACTTTCTGAATTTTCGGTAAAAAGATTTCTGACAATTTTCACTCTTTTAGACTGTGATTCGATATCTTCGATTGTTACAAAAACATACTCTGATACTACTGAAGGAAAAAAAAATAATGATGATGATCAATAATCCCGTAAAAGTGTTTATCATGCAAGAAAATTGAGAATCTAAAAAGTGAAAATGACAGCATAAGAGTTGCTGATCAAGTATGTTGTGCCACATTTATAACCATGTATATATAGGCTTAATGGTGTCTCTTGGAACTATTGCAACTGTTGGGTTTGTTTCATAAACCTAATAGACACAACTCCTCTATGAACCATTATGACTCAAAAGGTCCGGCACTGCTACGTAGCTCGAATATCACGGCTCGAATGGCTCAAAAATAATCTCTTACCGGTAAGAGATTATTTTCATAGGCAAAAAAATAATCTCTTACCGGTAAGAGATTATTTTCGAGCCATTCGTGCCACACTTTTTCGAGCTACGAGGAATTTCCCCAAAAGGTCCAAACTCAAATCCTTCTACATTTCCAGATTGCCATCTTTCCTTGGCGGAAAAGTTTATCACTAATCAAAATGGGTTATGATTGAATGCGTAGAGACTGGACACTCTAATTCTATCATTTTTAACTTCACAATATAAGTTGAGTTAATGCTTCTTGAATTTTGCATGCATTCATCTTCTGAGTTTCAATTGTGATATAGGTGCATCCGTGTGGCCAACATTGGCGGAGGCAAAGAAGGACAAGGGGGGTCACGTCCCCCCCCCCCTCAGTTTTGAGAAATTTTTTTTTTTTTTTTTTTGGTCTTTTGTCATATATAAAATGTTTTTTTTTTCTTAACATATTTTTTGGTTAAGAATTTATTGTATTATTCATAACAAGTAATTATTTGATATTTTAAGAGTATTGTGTGATATTATTTATATAATAGTTTAAACCAATAGTATAGCGAAAAATCTTATAGATTGGATATAATGAACTCATTATTCTCAAGCAGTTGACAGACTGCTCAATGTGATTTGTGATTTCTCATACTTTGAGCATCACGTAGGCAGTGTTATATGGTATTATAAGACTGTTTAATAATTTTCATTCAGAACACATCATTTATAAGCAATGTCATCTCTTTAATATTTTTCTATCAAATAAAAATTAAATAAATTTTATAATAATTTGTGCTATAAACGATGTGTTTTTATTTTCTAAAATTAAGAATTTTGATCAATAATTTTTTGTGCTAAAATTACAAACTTACATCACTATCCCGCGCCGAGTTATTCTACACTGTTATAGAATTTTAATTTGTTCCTATTAATAACGAATATGTAATTTTTTATGCTTAAATTTAACTCATAAAATTATTATTATCTTAATGTTCATCATGATTTTTTTTAAATAAAAAACTATAATTAATAGTGCCCCTTCTAACTTAATTTTCTGGCTCCGTCACTGGTAGCCAATATCGTAAAAACAGTTGTCAGCATCCTCCAAGCAGAACATGGATTGGCACCTCTATTTCGTGTCCACCATACACTTTGCAGCATGTTCCTACTGGTTGTGCAGAAACATATTTTAATTGTAATTCCCAATTCTATAATGATATCTTTTGTCATTCCGTCCCATACAATTTACTCATCTTCCTTTTATTTCTATATCTAATTTTATTTTTATTTTATTTTATCTTTCCCCTTACACTAATATGTCAGCTATTCATCGACTGGATCGCTTGGTATCTAGGCTGCTTATCTTGGCGAGAAGTGCTTCTAAGGCCGACCTTTTTAGACCATCTCCAACGGTGAACCAAATTCAGTATCACCAAACCGACATCAAACTGAGAACGGAGCAAATTTTTCATCAAATTGAGAATCTGCGTGCGCCAATTCACTGTGCTGTAACGTTGCAAGTGGGGCCACGGTCAACCTGCTGGACATCCGGTCGGTCGACCAACCGATCGACCGGTAAAAGGTTCAAACAGTTCAAATATTCAGGTTCAAACAAGTAAAAAAATATATATATATTTGCCTTACCAGTCGACCCACCGGTCGACCCCTGCCTTTGATGACAACCATTGGAGCAGCCTATATCAGATTGAAAAAATGGTCCTTTTTTTACTCAGATTTGATGAAAAAAAAGGTTAACTATTGGAGATGCTCTTAGGCAGCAGGCAAGCTTTATGCTACTATACTGGTTAACAGGAAAACCTAGCAATGTTAAAAGTGTCCTTTTGTCAAAAGACTTTATTATGGACTAGAAAAATGGATTGACTATATTATATTTTATACATGACTTGATATGAAGAGATAGGAAGTACAAAATTTCCCAAAAATGCAGAAGTATGGATCGACGGATACAAAAACCAGATTAGTCAAGCAATGCCCAATCCGGATATGAACATTCATAAGTCCAGTCAGGTCCAGTATATCGAACACAATGCAGCCATAGACCTTCCTCGTGCCCATCATAGCTGCACTTGAAGGAATCAGTTGTCAGTAGAAGCTACAGACAAGTATATCAAGTTTACTAGCAAGAAAGCACTACATATCAATTTTCTCATCTACAAAAGGAGAATGGATGACTAATCTGTAAAGATATGCAATCTTCTTATAGCTAGAATGAAGTGCAAAACAAGCTTAATGAATTTACCCCCCTACTTTGCACAAAAATATATAATTCTAATTTCTTGTCTAGCTCCCTGAGAGGGTAATTATAAGCAAATTGGGCCGAAGCTGGATATAGGCCATTATGGACCGCAATGCGAAGGGCCGGAGTATAATGGGCGCGTAAAGTTACTCCGGTCTGGAGAAGTAACCTTGGAATTAGACCGGTCATACGACCGTAATGATCAGTCCGGTCAAAGCTTTATTTCTACCTCGGTTGAAAAGTGCGTTGAGGGAAGTTCGGTCTTCGAGCAGTGAGTTCGGTCGAGGCACATGAAAACCGAGGTGTACCAAGTCCTTGAGAGGACTTAGTTCTGAAGATAGTTCGGCTCAACTCTCTTATGGCTAGCTCGGTCTCAGCATAGGAAACCGAGATAAGTAAGGAGTAAGCTCCAAACTAACATGTACTTCGGTCAGATTGGTAGCTCGGTTATGGAAACTGGTTGAAAAGTGACTATAGATTCTAGCCAACCTGTAAAGGTATGTAAGCCATGATGCTATAAGAGCTGGCCATGAGGCCATATGGCCATGTAAGTTATGAGGCCATGAGGCCATGTGTAGAAAGCCCCCAAAAGTAGGATTGAGCTGGCAGCCAGCTCAATTCTAAGATTCCCTCTTGTATTTGTGATCCCTATATATACGGCATTAGGGGGCATTGGAGAGGGAGAGAACAAGCTCATAAAGAAAAGAGAGTAAATGACAGAAAGTTGTTTGTAGTTCTTATTATTTGTTCAATATAGTAAATCTGCAACTCGTGGACGTAGGCGATTCGCCGAACCACGTTAAATTCTCTGTGTAAAAGCTTGATCAACAGGATTATACGGGCAAGTTTATTTCTCTCCCGTACACTCCCCATCCATTAAAAAAATGTATGCATTTTCACCACACATTTCATGACCATGGTCTTTGACTTAAATACCATATCAAAAGGATTTGAGGAATAGCTGCACTAAACCCATTGTGTCTTCCCATTGAACTTGCAGCCCCATTAACTATAGACATGAAACATTTCCCAAATCACAAGTCCAGACACTAGAGTTTTTTATGCAATGCCCAAACCAGCTTTACCAATTTTGCATTGAAGAGCCTCAATTGCTTTCAGGGCAACGATCTTATTCTTTGTTGATAGATGAACATCACAACTGCACAACATTCCTAAGAGGCTTTCAAGGTAATCAACCTTCTTTGTTGTTACTATGCTTTGCACATAAGCATTAAAAGTAATATTGGTTTTCATTAATATATGCACTTCACGTATTTGAAGGTCATGTTTTGGAAGTTATCACTCTAAATTAATGTTGTGTTTGCATATTGGATTTTGGTAGGGGTTTGTGTAGGGAAAGGAAATGGGGAGGGAAATGTGAATGAAATATAAGCAAATCTTATTTCACATTTGCTTCGCCTTTTCTTTTTTCTCCACAAATCCCTACTCAAATCCATGATCCAAACATAGCCTAAGAACCACAAATATGGATATGGGGATGGGATGGGAAACAAATACTAGGACATGGATAAGACGAGAAGTGCTATAGGAAATTTATTTCTTTCCCTTTTGACTATCTAACAATACTTACTACTCTTGCAAACGTCATTGATTGTGTCAATATGGCTATTTCTCTCTATTTTTTGATAACGACATCATGTATGCTTTCTCTAAGTTGATACAACCATATGGGTCTCTTATACTTTCTAAACCTTGTGAAAATAAAACAACCTTCATAATCAATCTTCATGGCATAAATCTTTACCAAACTTTACCTAAGAAATATACGTTCTAGTTTTCTCTTGATACTCCATCATCCTCCGTGTTTTTTCGTATCTTTATCTTTCTTCAGGAATGCCAAACCTCAAATCCTCAAGTTCAACATCCCCCCCACCCCCCCTTCCCACACAAAGAAAAAGAAAAAAAGAAAAATTAAAACTGAAATAAAATAAAATCAAATGACAAAAACACACCCACACACAAGTGTAGACAAAAACTTCAGTTTGAAGGAAACCACAAAAACTGGAAAGATTCTCCTCCGCCAACTAAGTATTTAAGTATGTTCCATCAAGTATCAAACTGTTAGAGAAAAGTTTCTTACCCTTTAGGAGCCAAATTGGGACAGTTTGTACACATTGGATCAATGCTAAAATCTTCCTTGGAGTTCTCTTCAGATCCAGCAGAACAGTCTTTATCAGGATTGGATGGTAGAGACTGGGCTGATTTAGCTGCAGCTCTATCAGCACCCATTCCTTTAGTAGAACGATCAGTAACTTCAGAGAGGTAGAGCATGTCGTTGGCTATTGGATGGCCCATATATTGCAGATGAACACGTATCTACAAGAGAGAGGGAGAGAGGTTTGAAGCAGGTATGTGGACAGTTACCAACAATTAAGCAAAAACAGACAATTGCTATTTCAGATCCAATCGACACAAATGCAAGCTGTGCCATTAGATCATTGAAAGTAAAGAGTATTTCTAAATGATTTGAAATAGCAATAAAGAGCTAAATAAAAATTTAGGGTAAATTACAAACACACCTGAGGTTTACTTAAAGTACAGATTGCCCCTGTAATTTGAAAAATTACAAATACCCCCTTATTAAAAAAATTTATCTAACAGAATTAACTAAAAAACGAAATTCATAATTGCTCTCCTATACAATAATAAAATTACCTAAATTATTAATTGAAACATATTTATAACATCATTAAAAACTATTACTTGACTTGATGATTTATTAATAAAAGGGGCGATTTGTTATGAAATTAGAAACCTCAGGGGATAGAATGTAATTTCCAGAACCACAGGGGGCGATTTGTATTTTAATCAAACCTCAAGGGTGTATTTATAATTTACCCTAAAATTTAAAAACATTTTACTTGTTAAGTCTGAAAATAAAAGCAACATAACAGCAAAGTTGGACTATTCAAAGACATGACAGCATCACTAAATACCAGGAAAGGATGAGAGCCTAAAAGACGAGGAAGAAGAGTAGTGATCAAGAATGCAAAATTATGACAAGAAACCAAAGAACAACAAAGTACATCTATGTGCATATGTATATATCAAGGCCAACAAGAAATAAATCAGAAAGGGGACCAAAAGAAAAAGGGAATTTTTTTTTTTTTTGGCCTATTAAATGGAATTAACATATATAGATATAGATAAATTTACTTGATGAGTTCTTCCAGTGATTGGTTCACACAGAATGATGCTATGAGTCCCATTGGAACTAATCCTAGTAAATTTTGTACAAGCAGCCTTTCCCTTCAGTGGAGTACTACCGTTCTCAACAGATTCCACCTGCAACCATAAAATGATGATTCCCAATTCAGTACAGCTGCCAGATATGCCTCTGGAAATCACATAGCAATGTGCAATAAAACATGCAAGGGGATTCAGTCACACATGTTGCAACAGCAAGGAGGTGCAGAGCACTACCTTCATAAGACCCAGAAAAATTGCCAAAAAGAACATTTCTCCTGAGTCATCATTGAAGTGGTTGAGTGGTGTGATCATGCACAAGAATTGTTCCAAATGCAGCTTGTTGTTATATTAAATGCAACATTTTATATTGCCAAATTTTAAAAATGCAGATTATAAAAAATAGCTGATTTTCCTAATGTTTCCATATGCCCATAACATGGAAAACAAAATGTTAATAATTAGAAGAAAAAAAAATGTCAATATATCTGAAATTCACGAGCTACCCTCACAAGCCACAACACAAGTAGCCCAGTATGTTTGAAACATGGTAGTCGATGTAACATAGCAATTCCGATAATGCTTTTTGTACCATTGAAAAGCATCAGAAGATATTTGAGAATGGCAAAGTGATAAACCAGAGGATCCAATACTATACCATCAGAAATTCATAACATGGCTCTATTCTAGGTAGACCAATAGAAATCTCACCTCTGTTGTGCTCCTCCCTTCTCGGGCATTGTAATTTACATTGGCATTCACAACTTGCTGAAAGAAGGAAAGAAACAAAAATAACATTATTATTAACAAGAACAGAACAATATTAGTACTTAACAGTTAACACCCATATTGAATGTGCATTACATGAATCACCCAAGTAGAATACCTCATCCTCTGGAAAAACCCCAATAACCTTTGCAACATACTGTTTCTGCACCATCCCAGCTTCAATCTGGAACAACCACAACCTATTTTAAACAACCATCATCTACTATAAGACATAAGCAAGAGATATACTCATTACTGAATATGAATTCTGCCTAGATAAAAAAGGAAAACAAAAGATAAATTAAAATGTCCACATATTGATGGTGGCAGCTAGCTTTACTGAGAAAGTCTCTTGGTAATTCTACCAAACACTATGGTCAAATCCCACCTTCATCTGGGGTTGAAGGGAATTACAGGCAGGCAAGGGCTACTCCCACCACCACCATTTGACCTAGATATTGGGGGGATGGGGAGAAAGAGGCTTAGACAAGACGAAAATTTTCACTCTGGGCATATATACTTGATGGTATAACAATAACTCTGATTTTTGCACAAAAACTACTAGTAGTAAGATGTTGGGCTAAGCAGCAAATGTCTTCAAATAACATGGTATTATACTTCGTTCCAACAGCATGTAACATGTAGGTATATAAAACCCTTATTTTAGGTTCTCAAGCATGTTAAATGTAAGGAACTATGGTTGAGAAGGATCCCGCAATAATATCTTGACATTTTGGCTCTCACAGCTGACTGTATATTTATAAGGATGACGATGACACATGCAGGAGATTGTTACAACACACTATCAAAAAGCAGCCACATTTGTTGCTTGAGCATGAATGAACCAGAGCACATCTATCCATATCTGGTTTCAAAATCTACTCGGCTAATAAAGAACACAATGTTGATTTTCTTCCTGCAGTTATGGAGGTGGAAATTGGTTATGTTGCTGGTGGATCCAATCCAACAATAACAACGGGGTCATAGCAGCAAAGATATAACCAGTGGTGGTAATCAAGTGTAATTTCTGGGGGCATGGATAACTAAATAAGAGATGAGGAGTGAGTTAAACCACTTTTGTTGGTAGCATTGATGATTCAGGCGGTGTTGCGTCATTCGATAACTGCAACAGTAGATAGAGATGACTATTTTGCTATTTGATGGAAAGGGCATGCAGTCTTGGTGCCTATGGACATGATGATAGATAAAGCGGTGCTGTTGCCAGCAGTAAATACATGTGGTTTTTTATAGTGTGGGCCTGATAGCAACAACTGTGGTTAACATCTTCTTGATTGAGATGGGGACAGCTAAAGGTGGAAATGGCAGAATTTCTTCTCTTATAGTAAACTGATAACTACATTACTAACATGCAGATAAAAGCTCACAACAAAGTGAAATACATGACCAAAAAGAGATGATAATTGTCAATGGATGTATTTATAATAACAGAAACAGCAAGAAAAAAAATTTATAGCAATATGGTAAGAGTATAGTTGATACAACTGCCTCACCAACTGTGCAAGTTTGACAAAATATGATGTTTATATGGCTTGTAAGAAAGATGTAACGCACTTGTGTGCATAACCATGTCAACAAAATCTTTTGACAAAAGGACACTTTTAACATTGCTAGCTTTTCCTGTTAACCAATGTAGTAGCATAAAGCTTACCTGCTGCCTAAAAAGGTCAGCCTTAGAAGCACTTGTCGCCAAGATAAGGAGCCCAGATACCAAGCGATCCAGTCGATGAATAGCTGACATATTAGTGTCAAGGGAAAGATAAAATAAAATAAAAATAAAGAAAGAAAGCAGTTTTTACCACGAAGAACAAACACAAAAAACAAAATTAGATATAGAAATAAAAGGAAGATGAGTAAATTGTATGGGACAAGGAATGACAAAAGATATCATTATAGAATTGGGAATTACAATTAAAATATGTTTCTGTACAACCAGTAGGAACATGCTGCAAAACATAGGGTGGATACGAAATAGAGGTGCCAATCCATGTTCTGCTTGGAGGATGCCGACAACTGTGTTTTTACGATATTGACCACATGGATGCACCTATATCACAATAGAAACTCACAAGATGAATGCATGCAAAATTCAAGAAACATTAACTCAACTTATATTGTGAAGTAAAAAACACTTCTCTTTCTCCATAGCACATATGCATGTCAGGACTTCACCATGAATAAAAAGAGGATAAATACATATCCTTGGATAATGTAGCCTTCCTATTAATTATGACCACCATCTAGTTGAGTTATTAAATACAAATCATTATATATCCCCAACTTAAGCATGTCAACTTACACAGTGATGGCTCTAGAATTTTTTCTCACGGTAGACATAAAAATTTAAATTATATATAAAATAAATTAGATTGATCATAAAAGAAATTGAAAAATAGACTGCTTCGACAATTTTATACATAATGGTATAACTAATCAAAAATTAAACTCAATTTGATGGATACTAAATCAATACAACTAAACATTTTTTGAGAAGCAAACAAATATTAATAAAAATCGATACTACAATCAAGCTCAAAACCGTACAAAAAATCACAATAATCTCTCAATAGAGAAACACAAAGATCAACAAGCATTTTAAACAAGCAACTTGGGTGGAAAGTCTTCAGAAGATAAAAAATAAAATAAAAATAAAAAAGTATTTTGAACGCACTTCAGCACATCAAAAACCAATACAGAAAACACCTCTTTCTCTTTTTCATTATTTTTCCGAGTGGAGTAGACTTGTTATAGAAAGGGTGTTCCAAATTTTGGTGAAGTGGGTTCAAAATCTTTATATTTATACCAACAAATCAAGGGTGTTCATACCAAAAGGTCAAAGTATTCAAATTTTTTTCTTGAAGTAACAATTAACCATCCAAGATATATATGCCTGTATTTTGTTTTTTTCAGGGTGTTCAACTGGACACCCTGAACTCTATGTGGAGCCACCCCTACAAACACACATAGGTGGTGTTTGTTTCAGCTTTTCAGAGCCAACTTATGGCTTTTAGCTTTGAAAAAGTTATTTTGGACTGTTTGGTTAAACTTATTTCAAACAGCTTCTGATTCTAACAGCTTATTTTAACTCAAAAAAGCTGATTCTGAGAAGCTGCTCACCCCTTGCTTCTGATTATCAGCTTCTCCTGTGGACATGTTAATTTATGGTTATACTCTTAAATTTTTTTATTTTTTATTTTTTTAAAAATAGAAAAAAACTCAAATGGACTATAGATTATTATTATTATTATTTATGAGAAATGTAGACAAATAAAAAATAAAAATTAATTGAAAAAGCTATTTCACAGCTTATTTAACAAACACTACTCAGCAACTTAAATCTATAATCCAACAGTTACACCAAACAGATTAACAACTTCTGATTAAAGTCATAATCTATAATCTGTTAAGCTATAATCTATAAGTTGTTTTAACAGTTACACCAAACGGGGCCATAGAACACCAAAACAAAAACAAAAACAAAAAAACCCTCAAAAATTGGTCCTAGGGCAGCATCTATCTCAAAAAAGGAAAGGAAAAAAAAAAGAAAAAAGCTTCCTACGTTTCTCCCCTTCAAATCGTAATTGGTTGTGAATAATGCCTTCAAAGGCAAGGAAGGCAAGCTATAAAATTTGATGTAATCTGGTAATCTAACATAATTAATAAGGCTTTGGCTGCCACATTCTGAGGTGCTACTGGAATTTTGTAATTGTTAGGGACTAGGAAGTGCTAATGATGCAACCTTTAAAAGACTAGAGAGATTACATGGGTTTCTTATAATAGGAAGTTACAAAGAATTATATGGGATTTTCAATAAGCTCAAGTTCATTGAATCTCCTAGATTCAAGTGTTGATCATTTAAGAGACATCTTTAGACTCTTTGAATACCACTTTTTTTTTTTTTTTGGATCTATAAAGCCACTCAAGAGTGGAAGTAAGCAGTCAATTTTTTCCAGAGAAATAATTTCCAGAACAGAGCTTGACATAGCTCCACCCCCAGCTAGGGTTTTAAGCATTGGAAGAAAACTTGGCAGTCATGGAGAATGAAGGCCATCATGAGGAAGTCTATGAAACTGAAGAAGTTGAAAAAGAGAGAATTGAAGGTGACATAATTGGTGATGCCCTTGTCATCCGCCGATCTATGCCTGCACCAGCAGCTCGAGATAAAAATGTTTGTGCGTGCATGTGTGTATGAATGTCAAATGCTATGTGATATAGCAAGAAGTTAAAATCATCAATCATATGACATGCCCCCTTTTTTCCAAAAACCATTTACACAAAAATAGTTTGGCTAGTTAATTTTTCCATGCAAGTCTTTCAAGCAGATCAGTTTCACATTCAGATATCTTACATCAAGTCAACCATGTTTGGATGTTCACCATGAACCCTTCCCAATGTTATGGAGAATGAAAAATACAGCACACTAAACGAGGTACACAAAATAATTCTCTTTTTTTCCATGTGTATCTGTTGTATAAGCCCTCCAAATTCCAATAGCAAGTAATTTGGGTGAAGACTTACTTTACTGATTGTTAGGGGGTAAATATGTAAGTAACTTATGCATTATGAGTTATGAACATCTGTATTAACCCCAAAGCTTTTTACATACAAACTACTAGCCTAAAACAAAGACTAAACCATTAACAAGTTTTCATAAAAAGAAAAAGAAAAAGAAAGTACGGCATTCCATATCAGCACATTCCAAAATATAAGTTTGCCCAAAGAATCTAAAACAAAGGAATTTTTTTACAAACGATACAATGAACTTCTAGAACCCAATTGATAGCTTCATAAAAATATCAAAATATAAGAATAACGTAATTATATTTAAACTTTCAAGACATCACAATATGCACGCAAATTGAGAACCATACACTGAACTTCTAGAACCCCATTGATAGCTTCATAGCAATATGGAACTATAAAAATAACACAATTATAATATAACTTTCAAGACATCACAATATGCACTCAAATTGAGACACTTGTTTCAATTCACGGCTTTGGGGGAACAAAACATAACTACAACTTAAGTTTTGAATTCAAAACCACTAGATGTGGAGGATTGAAGCAAACTTGATAGACTGTTCATTCTTACGTGTTCACGTAAATTTCATTGATCGAATAAACGATGATAGTGAAAAACTAAGAAACTGTGGGCAGAAACAAATAAAACAGATATTCTGGCTCCAACGTGGAAGGGTTTTCATAGCTAGAGAAAGGATTCTAATCTTAGAAATATTTAGACAAATTTCACATCACAAAGTTAAACATAAAAGTAAAACATTATTATTTTCCTAACAAACTAAATCTCAACATTATATATTCTACTGAATAAATAAAGGCAACCAGATTGACCAAAAATATAAAGAAAGAAAAGAGAAGGGGGCAGGCGAAAACAGGGTTCCAGAAGTTCAATAAGTCTTTTTTTCCAGACAAAGAAAAAAGTCACAAAAGGATCAATCTTGTGATGAAGCTCCACTGAAGCAAAGCGAGAATGATTATATAATAAGTAGCATAGATATAGCTGAAAACATTAATAGACTAACATACTCAATAGGTTTTACTTACCGGGACAGATGCAGGTTTACATACAGTCAACACATCTAGTTCTTTTTGTAGGACTGAAACCTCCATTGCCTTCACTGGTGGTTCATGCCTACAAACTTTCGTATATCATTTACTAGCTTTATAGATTCTCAGTGGTTGCTATAAACTTTTGATGAAATGTTAAAGAAATTGAACTTTTATATGTTAAAATTAACAAATTTAGGAACAAAAAGTACAGAATCATGGTGCTATGATTGCAGAGTTGAGCATAACAAACCTGTGTAAGAAGTGGCTTATCTTTTGCGACGGCTGAACTATGTATGAAACAGGTACCATCTCTCCATCAACTTGTATCCGTCCAGATTTAACAGCAGAAACCTACAGTGCTTATCACATGACTCTTACACTCAGACTCTACTAACATAAGATGAAAGAAATGAAAACAGTTCTACATGTATACAGAGTAGATCAATAAAATAGTGCCCAATTTAGGGGGTGTTTGATGCTTCTGAATTTATTTAAAGCATCCGATCAGACAATCTCAAATGATCTCTTTGGAGGTTCACTGGCTTAGGGGTGGCCCTCTGAACTTTGAGTTTACCTTCTTGGGTGGATCCAAAGGGCACTGCCTAGGATGGTTCTTGATTATCAATAACAAATAAAATCTCGTTGGAATCAGTAATAATTGAAATTGCAATTACAAATCTCAAAGCATCTCCAATCCTTCTTTTTTTCATCAAATTTGAGTTAAAATTTGGTTGAAAATTTGTTACAATATAGAACACTCCAATCCTTACACATTTTGTTTTCTTCAAATATTTTTGAAAAATTCAAAACTTACCCTAAAAACCTGTTTTAACCATTTTTATGAAACAAAACCATCTCCAATCCTTACACTTTTTTTTGAATTCATAAAATTTGAGTAAAAAAAATGTAACTCTTGAACTTGATGAAGGATTTGGTTCATCCTTGATTTGGTAAAAAAATTGCCTCTCCCTTGAATTGATGCATATTTGATGAAATGGTTGGCGCGCACTTTTAGCCAATTTTTCATCAAATTTGAATTTGATGAATATATATATGAAGGATTGGAGGTGCTCTCATGCATGATAGAATGCTACGTGCATAACAACACAGACAAAAGGGAGAGAAACGCTTCTAAATTTGGTCCATTTTAATCTATTTCAAAACAATGGACTCAAAAAATCAACTCCAGCAATAAATTACAGAGACCAAAAAAAAAAAAAAACATACATAGTAATCATATGGTCTTCCTTTGAATTCATCAGAAAACAAATCAACAATGGTCTTCCCAGCCCAGCGATTCTTGACCTGCACAAAAAAAAAAAAAAATGAATAAATAAACCCAGAGCATTCAAATCATAATTAGGGTTTTAAAAGGGTTTTTAAAAATTGAAACACTTTTGGGGGTTGTAAACGAGAGAGAGAGAGAGAGAGAGAGAGGTATACATACATGACAGATGAACTCGAAGTAGTAGGGTCTCACGTAGCGCACACCTGCACAGAATGATTTTGAAGCTAAAAGCTTGAGCTTCGAAACAGTTTGCAATGGCAGTGAAAGTAGAGTGTTTTTTGTTTTTGGAATTGTAAGAAAGTGTAGTGTGTGGCTTTTTGGTTTACCGTTGCGGAAGATGTAATCGTGGCGCTCCGGTGGGTTCGCTGGAGTTTGCCAGACGATCTCCATGTCCTCCTCCCTCCTCTTCATTTCTCTGTCTTCGATGATGATATACCTCTATAGACATATATATATATACGTACGTATATAGTCAACTTCACCACTTTCATACAATCTCAATCAAAAATGATCCAATTGAACATAAATCAATCAAAAATGGGTAAGTTAGCATAGGTTTCTGTTTAATACAGATTTTCTCTCATGTTTGAAAAAATTATAGAGATAATTACAATTTTTTTTCTTGTGATTTCTTGCATTTATACATTACCTCCCTCAAATTTATAAATGTACTTATAAATTTTCTGTGATTACAAGTGATGTATAAAAATGATGGGATTTGGTAGACTTAACAGCGCGTAGGGCAGACACGTCAGAGAAGTGTGTGTGCATTAGAATTGAGTGTTTTGGCATCAAATTTGGAGTTTTGAGTGACTAATTTGCCCTTTCATTGCTTATATAACCATCAATCTATCAAACCCTCTATTCCCAACCAAAAATTCTAGGACCATTTTCATTTTTGAAGATATCATCCTCCTAAGGCTCTCACTAGTGGACAAAGCTTATCCATATATGCTACTGTAGCCAAAGATCTCTGATGAGAACAGTTCGGACAAATGCAAATACGAGAAGAAGAGTTATAAGATGTGCAAACTATGGAGTAATCACTTTTATTATTTGATAATTAAGTAATTAATGTATTTATTTGTTATGTTATATAATATTAAAATAAAAATCTAAACTTATTTATTAAAATTTTCATATTCATGTCACTTGTGAATATTTTGAGTGAATTGACCCATCATTGTGCTGCCACTCGCATGATCTACTACCAAGACTCGCGCAACGAGTAAATCATATGGAGTTAAAAGTTAAAAAAGCTCAAAAAAGAAAAAGTTGTATCGAAGAATGTTGCTAAGAAGCTGGAAACTGTTTGTATGCTATATTGCATGCACTCTAAAATGAAAGCAAAAAAAAAAAAAAAAAGTGTTACATAACCTGATATGAAAAAGAAGATATGTAATATTGAAGACTATTTTGAGATATGAATGAAATATATTTTTGAAGTATTACAAAATATGTTCAATACCAACACCTAAAACATTCATTAAGCATCAACATGTCAACATTTCACTCACAAAACCTGCAACCTGTTCACCAACATTTGAATTACAAAACCTGTTTAATGTTCACCATTTCAATTACAAAACATTTGACAAACAATATGTGCACCTATTTGTTCTAATGTTGTAGCTATCCAAAAATATTGTTCTACCAACCCCAAGTAAGCCTTATAAATATCAGCAAAAGCAACATTTTAATTACAAAACCCTTAGAACTACCAATATTGTGTTAACAATCCAAAAAGATTGCTTTAGCAACCCCAAATAACAAGCCTTACAAAAATGACAAAAAACAACTTTTTAATAATCAGATATTGATACCTAAACCTAATCCCTCAAACCTTTTCCTCTGTCCTTTGCATTCCTCCTAGGTGCTACAAATCTCTTTCTAGATTGGGCCACATGTCTAGCTGATGCAGAACTAGCAACACCTCTAACTGATGCACTTCTACTTTTACTTGCACAACAAGGCATTGTTGGTTGTGTTTGAGTAGTAGAGCTGGTTGGGATGAAGATGGGTGAGTACTGGCAGCTTATTGGGATGAAACTGGATAAGTGGCAACTGGTTGGGAAGAAGATGGGTGTGTTGCAACATTTGAGAACTACAATGAAAATACAAATTGAAATGCACAAAATGAAATAAACTGAAATTGAAATTACTCAGTCAAATTATTCACTTGAATATCACACTTGGATCTTGTGCTGAAGTAAGACTTGGCCCATGTTTTAGGGTTTTCTTCCATCAACTACTTATTTAGCTTATTTTCTGTGTCCAATTCCCCCAACTTCTTTATGTGATAATCAAACTCCCTTTTTGTCCTAGCATATGCAACTTTCCACATCAATTCCTTTAACTCTTTTCCCTTGAACTTCTGTTTGAAGTTGGTGTAGAAGTGCCTCAAGCAATACCTATGCTCAACATTAGGCAAAACCTGATTAAATGTGTGCACCAATCTTTTTTGTCAGTCTGAAATGAATGTCCAACCAATGTCAATGCCATCTCTTATGTCCTCTATTAATTGGGTCAGAAACCATCTCCATGAATCCTTCTATTCATCCTCTACTGTAGCAATGGCAATGGGAACACACATTATTCCCATCAAGGCCAATGGTTGCTAAAAGCTGACCCCTATATATGCCCTTCAAAAAACAGCCATCTAACCCAACAACAGGCCTACAACCTTGGAGAAAACCTTGCTTCTATGCATCTAGTCTAACATATAACCTCTTAAAAGTAGGTGTAAGTTGTCTGTTAGGCCTTTTTACTTGATCATCATCTTTTTCAACTATAGGTTTGTCCAATTTGATCACTAAACAACTGTTTGGATTATGATGTTTCACTATTTCACAATAGTCCCAAAGCCTAGCATATTGCTTTCTCAGATCCCTTTCAGTTGTTTCCTTTGTTTTTCTTTTTGCTTTATACACTTGACTCTTACTTACATCAACCATTAGTTCTCTATGAATGTCCTTTTGCATGACTGAGATATCTATATTAGGAGAATTTCTCAATCTTTCAAGGTATTTTTGTGATAAATGCCTTGAGTTAACTAGATGGTTATCATAAGTCCTACCACATGAATGCTTTGGTTGTAAGCTTTTGATCTGGAATGTGCTTTCATTTTGCATTGGGGATGCATGAATTCTAAAACCACATTGTTGTTTGCACACTGCAGTAATCCTCTTATTTTCATTTCTAACCCACTTCAAATCACATCCTTGTTGCACTTGTCATTCCTTCAATTCATTCCTGTGCATTCTTAAATCTCATCCCCACTTTTAAGTCAGGTTTCACCATATTCACATCCTCATTAAATTCTGGAAACCTATCAACCCTTTCCTCATCATTTGATGATCCATGCAAAGTATGCATATCAAAATCCTGATCTGAATACCATTCATTAGAACCCCCATCATGTGGTTCATTTCCTACATTTGATTCAGCTCCCAAGTTTGTCTCGACACCCACATTTGATTCTACCCCACATCTTTATCAACATAAACAAATATATCTTCATCTTCACTCATCTCTAACCCATCATTCATCCACTCTGGATCTGTGTAGGAACCACCATCAAAGTCATTCATTTCCTTATCACCCACTCTTCTTCTTCTTCCATTTGAGTCTCATTTCCCCATTCATCTTCTTCCATTTGAGGCCCATTTCCCATTCATTTTCTTTTATTTGTGCTTCTATTTATGGAATTTGTGCCCCTTTTATGACTTTCCCATTTGGACTTAAGACCTGAAGTGCCTCGTGACCTTTCTCCACATATAAGGCAACCACATTCAGATTCGGATACGACTAACCCTACAGTTTGGACTCCCGTGGTACTGAATCTGATTTCACAAATGTAATGTGAAATAGATAAACACAATAGAGTCCAAATCCGGCATATCTTTTGGAAAATCGATTTTGAATCAAAATGCCAAAAATAGATTGCTTTGTCAGATACAAAGTTGTCACCTAAATATTTTTGAGAAATTTAGGAAACCCATGACTCGTGCCAAAGGCCACATGTCCGTCATCACTAAGATTGTCTCGGCTCGGGAACTTAGGTACGAGAGGGAAATGTCATGAATTGAGCACCCCACTCGCCCAATCAAAGATCGGGCTTTACTAATCAGGATGTGATTCTTATTTACATTATATGCTCTTATTCCGGTTTATTAGGCTAACATTACTATGTGATGGGCACACAAGTATAGACTAATTTGTAAAAATTGGAGCACTTTGACTTCATGTATGTTTTGAAAATTGTTTCGAGTATGTACCACTTAAAAAAGTGATCGCATATGTACATTACTCAAATTAGTTCAATTCAAGCAATTAGCCTTCATCCACAAGCATTCAAGCAAGTATATCAATTAAGCACTTAGCCTCATGGCAAACATGCTAGTCATGGCAACAATCACACGCATGCGAGATGCTAAAGCAATAAACGCTCACCTAGTACTCCAAGGCAAGCCAAACAAAGCAAAATAATTAGTAAATATGCATATTCCTAAACGATACAATGTGACTAATGCAACGCACACATTTATGCAATTTTTTAAT
This sequence comes from Camellia japonica, assembly GCA_030407325.1. Taxonomy (NCBI): domain Eukaryota; kingdom Viridiplantae; phylum Streptophyta; class Magnoliopsida; order Ericales; family Theaceae; genus Camellia; species Camellia japonica. Next base: position 71,821,046 of record JAPPVO010000010.1, on the reverse strand, counting down.
AGGCTCGGCTATGAGCATAGTATACGATCCAATTCAAGGCATGTGATAAATCACGTATTCAAATAATGAAAATGAAATTGGCATTAGTTAGTATGATGAGTCAAACCCAAATGCATGTGAGACAAGTGGATGCAAATCATGGAAAATGCTAAATAAACATGATGCTTCTATGCTGCCATCATAAGCGGAGAAATAAAAGGGAGAAAGACGTGGGGTTGGAAGTCTTACACGCTTATTACAATTTTGCCCTCATACAAAAGGGTTCGAATGAATGTCTAAGTGTCTAAATTAAACTAACTATTACAAAACCAAATGAATGAATTAAGCTAAGCGAACTACTTATTACAAATTCTAATGAATACCAAATAAATGAACTAGCTATTTAAGTTAACTAGCTATAACAAGCAATTAAGTACAACAATAATAATTATGACAAAGCAAATAATTAATAAATGAAAAAAATTAATCTAAGCAACCATGAGATACAAGGATTGCATGCACAATGCCCATAAGCTGCTCTGTCTGCCCATAGTGCTCTGCCTCACTTTCAGCCACTACCCTCTGTTTTCTGCAAAACACTCTGTTTACCAAGCATTGGGAGCCATGAGCTTCAGCCAAACCTAAAGAGCATTGGCCAGCACTAAATTTCATGCCAAAAAATGTTTTGTACGCAGAGGTGAGAACAGTGCAGACAGAGCCTTTCTAGGCCCTGTTTGTCCTCTCTGCTCTTCTTTGTCATGGAAATCCTCAAGAGAAGAACAAAGTCATTACCAAGACCATCAATAAGCAAATTGATTGCTTGATGATTTTAGACATGAGTTTGGACAAAAATTAATGAACACAATGAACAATGACCCCCCCTTTCCTTTGATCATGAAATAAGCTCAAAGAATGAGGTAAAGATGCTTCAAGGTTCATCAAAACATCATTGATTAACACATAACGACCCTTGACACAATAGGCTTGGCATAACGTCAGGTTGAACCCAAGTAATATAACTCATATTCTTTATGTTGGTTGGTTCGTTTTAAGCCAAATTCATTAGTCTTTGCCATTCTTTAATCCATTTGTCCAATGTGGTGATTACGTCTACTAAATGAGAAGCATGTCAAATGGGAAGTAATTCTCAACATGAAAGAGAGACCATGTCATTGGCGATGAACCTCCGTAGAGATTAAGCCATTAAGCATAGATCTTTAGCTTATGTTTTGAACAACCATCAACCGGTTGAAACAACTCTCAAATGAAAGAAATGAATGGTAAATTGATTATTAAAATAAGGCTCTTAACATGGAAATTAAACAAAAAAAGACCAAGAACAACATACAATAAGCTATATATGCGAACTTATGAGACAACAAGAAAACTAATCAAAGCATGAACTAATTAACTAACCTAGGACAGCCCTAAAACAGCCCCTAATAAGTGAACAACAGTGACTCAAAGTGCATAAAAAGAGCCCCAAAAAATTAAACAATAAGCAAAGAAAATAAGGCTAGTAAGCAAGAACAATGAGGGATGGTTAACCCCTCCACCTTTGAAACCTGAAAGCATGATTTTTAGCCTCTTTTAAACTTTGAAAATCAATTTGGAAAGCAAAGAAAAGGGTGTAAAACAAGGATTTGAGCTATAGGTGAAGGTGCAAGAAAGAGTGTTAACTCTCTCTACCCTTTGGCAGCTATCCAAACCCAAGCTTAAACAGTTGAAATGGATCCAAGACAATGTAAAAACACAAGAAATAGATAGCAATAGATAGAAAAAAGAAGTAAAAGAGAAGATGACAAGCTTATACCTCTCAAAGAAATAAGTTTTTGTTTGTAACACAAACTTGGTTCAAGCCCACTTTCAAGTTTGAATTGTGATTCACAAAGCTCAACTAAGGTTCTATGGGAGCCGAATAATTGACAAAGGCAGAAGGCACGCGCAATACAGGGCTGATAATAATCGGCTGTATCCGAATACAATATTTGGGCCGAATAGGTGCGTGGCATTGGAGCCGGATAATGCAAAGGATAATGATCAAAAAGTAGGCCTTGGCCCCGAGGACCGAGGAAAACAGGTATAAATACAAGAACAACATATTTAGTAGGTATGTAAGAATCACTTCACTTAACTAAAACAAAAAGCTATCTTGAGTGTCTGAACTAACTTCTCCGTCGGAGTGCTAATCCCGGCACCCCCGACCGAAGTGTGTATCTTTTCAGGTGACTACCTGAGGATCACCAGCGTCTCCCAGGATTCGAAGAGTATTTCCAAAACCACTTCTCCACAATTGGCGCCGTCTGTGGGAATACTCAAATACATCCATGGCAGGCGTGACTGAAGATCCTCCGGTAGCCATTGACGAGACCGCACAGGGAGATGACCTCACTCCAACAAATATGCTTGGGAAAGAAACCATCGCTGCAAGACGCGCCTTGAACTTCGATTCACCAACGACTTCAGCGCAAGAGACAATGCAGGCGATCATGGAACAAGCAAAGCAGAACGAACAGAGGCTGGAGAACATAATCGCTGAAAATGAACGTCTCCGTCAAGATTTGGCCCTCGAAGTCGCAAAATCAAGAGAAGCCATGCGCCAAGATCCCGAACGACCTCCAAGGGCCGGAGGACAACGACCTCGAGCCCGACCCAAGGATACCAATAGCGACTCCAACTCGTTATCCACGGAGCTCACCAAAAAGGGACGATCCGAAACTTCCAGCTCCTCCGAAAAGAGTCTACATACAAGGAACAAGCGTAGGAGGAGCAGTTCAGACGAAGATGACCAACACGATCCTTTTGTCCGACGGATTGCAAGGGCGGCCCTGCCCAAGAAGTTCAAAGCTCCATCATTCACTCTTTACGATGGAAAATCAGACCCCACTGATCATATCCGTCATTACAAGCAGGCCATGACATTGCATGCAGACAACGAAGCCCTCATGTACCGAATATTCCCTAGTAGCCTGGGCCATTAGCTGTCAGGTGGTATTATAAGCTGGAGCCGGTCTCCATCAAAAGCTTCCATCAATTACAGAAATCCTTCAGGGCCAGATTCATCACCAACGAGGTACAGCCGAAACAGGCCGACTCCCTCTGGGCTATGCAGATTCAGTCAGGAGAAACGCTCAGAGCGTATTCGGCGCGATATTGGGAGTGCTTCAACCTCGTCGACGACGCTTGTAACGACTCCATGGCCATCACCGCCTTCAAAATGGGATTACATCCCGATAGTCCTCTTTGTAGTTCTCTGACCAGAAGACCCCCCAAAACGGTCTGGGCGTTGATGAAGAAAGTTGAGGAGTATTGCAAAGTGGAAGACGATGCCTTGAGAATAAAGGCCGGCCAAATGTCCAACAAAACGGCCCCCTTGAAATTGCTCAATTGATAAGTTCCGTGCCACCTTCTAGCCCAGAGCCTCGGCAGCGCGCTAAACAAGACAAAAGGTGGGATACTCGCCAATCAAGCGATCAATGTCCCCACCGAACGAATGAGCAACTGCAAGTCGATAGCAGACGTTCGAGACGTGTCGATAAAAAGTACACAGAGTTGTCAGAACCAATCGCTGCAATAATGACCAAAGTCCAGCACCTTCCATTCTTCAAATGGCCATCAAAGATGGTGGGGCCGCCCGACACACGAAGAAGGATCGGCGGTGTGAATATCACAAAGATCATGGCCACGAAACAGAGAGTTGCTACGCATTAAAAGATCACCTGGAAGAACTGGTGCAAGACGGCCGACTGCAACAGTATATGAGACAGGGAAAGCCAACCAAGGCACTAGCCTTGAGGTAGGACTCTCCTCCACTTCGTGTGATCCATGTAATCTATAGCCTGCTTACACCCTCAACGGTGCACACAATTCAATCGCATCCAATCCCCCAGGAGCAACGTATTCTGACTGAATGGCCCAAAGAAGCTCCGACAATCGCTTTCAATGACTCCGACCGTAGTGGCACAACAGCTTCCCACATTGATCTGTTGGTCATTACATTACGAATAAACCGGTTCGCCATTGAACGAATTCTCATAGACCCAGGGAGTACTTCAGAGGTTATGTATTACCAAACTTTCATCAAACTCGGCCTCAACGAGTCAGATCTGTGTCCGGCGCCTCACCCATTGTTCGGCTTTAATATGAATCCCGAATAACCATTAGGAAAGATCGTACTACCTGTCCGAGCGGGCTCCAGAACGGTCGAAGTAGAATTCCTGGTCGTAAAGCTCCCTTCGCCATATAATGTCATCATGGGGCGAACCTGGATACATATTATGAAGGCTGTTCCAAGCACTTATCATCAGCTCATGCGCTTCCCGACAGCCCGTGGCATTGAAGAGATCCGTGGCTCCCCCCAATCGGCACAAGCAGCGATTTTATGAAAACCATATCATTGACCCGACCTGTGGGCTTTGATACTTGTATATGTTTCACTTCTGCAATGCAAACCATCTTTCTTTGTCGTTCAATTTATTTCGCACACCCCATTGTGCCGCTCGTCATGATGACAATTCGAAGCCCCCCTTCGGTGCATGACACCTTAGGGCCGATTAAGTCTCCGGATTTGGAGCCCCCTTTGGTGCATGACACCTTAGGGCCGATTAAGACTCTAGATTCGGAGCGCCCTTTGTGGATATCATGATTGGCCACATTAAGTCTCCGGATTCGGAGCCCCCTTTGGTGCATGACACCTTAGGGCCGATTAAGTCTTCGAATTCGGAGCCCCCTTTGGTGCATGACACCTTAGGGCCGATTAAGACTCCGGATTCGGAGCGCCCTTCGTGGATATCACGATTGGCCATATTAAGTCTCCGGATTCGGAGCCCCCTTTGGTGCATGACACCTTAGGGCCGATTAAGTCTCCGGATTCGGAGCCCCCTTTGGTGCATGACACCTTAGGGCCGATTAAGACTCCGGATTCGGAGCGCCCTTCGTGGATATCACGATTGGCCACATTAAGTCTCCGGATTCGGAGCTCCCTTTGGTACATGACACCTTAGGGCCAATTAAGTCTCCGGATTCGGAGCCCCCTTTGGTGCATGACACCTTAGGGCTGATTAAGACTCCGGATTCGGAGCGCCCTTCGTGGATATCACGATTGGCCACATTAAGTCTCCGAATTCGGAGCCCCCTTTGGTGCTTACACCTTAGGGCCGATTAAGTCTCCGGATTCGGAGCCCCCTTGGGTGCATGACACCTTAGGGCCGATTAAGACTCCGGATTCGGAGCACCCTTCGTGGATATCACGATTGGCCACATTAAGTCTCCGGATTCGGAGCCCTCTTTGGTGCATGACACCTTAGGGCCGATTAAGCCTCTGGGTTCGGAATCCCCTTGCACAACAAAACAAAACTTTTCAATCATTGACAATGTCAGGCAAGACGCAAATAAAAAAATTCAGCATAAAGACAAATGTTTGAAAATACAACTTTTTCATAAGCATTGACAATGTCAAGGGCAAAGATCTAGGACAGGAAGGATAAATCCAACGGTCGTTGCCTTTCCTTTCGGGGTGATCTGCTTCGACGACTTGAAGGTTCATGCCAACTTTCGGACGCCCTACTTTCCATACGGATGGCCCCTCCGCCACGATCCATGGCAATACCAAGGTCGGTTGAACTCCAGCCTCTAACTAACATCCCCACTTAACCCACCTCACATAAGCAATTGTTTATCTGCGCAAAGAGCCACTCCTTTTATTTTCAATACTGGCAGCGATCTCGAGTCCCCAGGCGATTTCATAAGCAAAACGTCGGTTGACATTCCGAGGCGATTTCACTAACACTAAACTCCATAAGCAAAACATCGGTTGACATTCGCCACGGCGTAGTTATCCAAACGAATTTTTGAAGCACGTGCATTGGCCAAAAATCTAGGCCCCGAGCCGAGTTGAACTTGCCAAAGCCACTTTACCTACCGGCTTTTGGCTTCAGGTTACAATAGCCTGTCAGGAATAAACGGCTATCACGTACGGATTGACCCTGCCGGTCAACGCTTATATATTCATTCAAACACAACAAAACGAAACACATACATGCCGAATACGAACTGCAATCAAATATTTGTGACAAAACGTTTTTCTTTATTTATTCAACAAAACAAGCAATAAATTACATAGTTTTGAACGTGATCCGCGTTTCAACCTTACAATAAATATAACTATGCGGCGTCACCCTCATCATCACTCTTCTCGACTTCAAAAGCAGAAAACGAAAAATGTTTACTGTGATAGAGTGGTGATGCCGACTCAATGCCCGCGCTCGAAGAGCTTCTGCGGCTTGAGATGCCTTGATCTATCCGTGCCTAAATCCACGATTCTCACATCGGCAAACTTCTTCGGCCAGTTTTTCCTTGGTCTTCTCGATTCCGACCCTTCGGCCTTCATGGAAACCTTTCTCATAGGCCCTTCCCTTCTGCTCTCCATCGCGCGAACATACTCGCCGTCTCACGATCGGCAAGCGCGGAACTGATGAGCCGGCTGGTAACCCTCTCTTCCACGATTGGGTTTCCCTGCCCGGCGGGTTGTGCCTGGGCCGCCTTGGTCTTCCTCAACTCGCGCTCAGCCGCCTCCGCGCGGGCGTCAAACTTCGAATACGTTCATCCTTTTCTCCATTTCTCGGCGGGCAGTGCGCAACCGCATGCCGATTTCATAGGCAGTGTACAGCCCCTTCACTGCGCCCATGAACGCCTTCGCGAAACACTTCGTAGTCTTGGCGACCTACCATCGATTGCTGAACCTCAGGCGGGAAAATCTGTCGAGCAAACTCGACTGCTACATTTGGGTCTCGAACGATCGAGTCCGCCTCCGTCATGGGTCTTTCCCCACAAATACCGCGAAGCTTAATGGGCGCGGATTCGCCTCAAGTGCCCTCTCGACTCGAGGTTGGAAAGTTCTGCCCTGCGACTGCTTGTCCCGCCTGGGCGACCTGCTTCGACGTCGAGGAGACTGACACCTCTCCCGATCCCTGGAACTCCTGCTCTCTATGCACGGAGGGTCACTACCTCGATTCATGTCTCCACCCAGCTCAGCCAGCGTCTTCGCTTCCCCTCTGCTGTTAAAGAAGAGTCTGTTCGACATTCACTCGATACCCTCAAACGCTGGAGTTAGTTGTCTGCTATGCTCATAAAAGTTTTACCTTTAATCATTTATCCTGTAAAGAGGCAGCACCCTCGAGGCCATCTTATTAATTGTAAAAACCTCAAACGCCCGGCGCCGACTGGATCAACCCACTTGGGGCAAAGGCAGACAGATCTATCAAAACTCCTAGGGTCGTTTCCTCCGGCGCCCGAATGATCATGCACCGCTTGGGGCAAGAGCAGATCCATCAATATATTCAGCTTCTGTACCCCAGCCGGCCCATGAATCGATCCTTCACAAATCTTAAGGTCATTTCACCCGGTGCCCGAATGATTACGCACCGCCTGGGGCAAGGGTAGATTCATCAATCTATTCGGCTTCCGTACCCCAGCCGGCCCATGAATCGATCCTTCACAAATCTTAAGGTCATTTCATACGGCGCCTGAATGATCATGCATCGCTTGGGGCAAGGGCAGATTCATCAATCTATTTGGCTTATGTACCCCAGCCGGCCCATGAATCGATCCTTCACAAATCCTAAGGTCATTTCACCCGGCGCCTGAATGATCACGCACCGCCTGGGGCAAGGGCAGATTCATCAATCTATTCGGCTTCCGTACCCCAACCGGCCCATGAATCGATCCTTCACAAATCTTAAGGTCATTTCATACGGCGCCCGAATGATCATGCACCGCTTGGGGCAAGGGCAGATTCATCAATCGATTCGGCTCAGTACCCACAATACGGCACATGAATGATAATTCAATATTGTCATAGATATTCAATTTTTGACAGCTAAAACACAGCAATGATTTTATCCAATTCGTGAAAGGCAAAGTATTCTTCATTAACATAACTCACAAACCATGAACAAGTAGTGGAGAAATACCAAGGCAGTTTTCATTAATAAATTGAGCGCAAATAGTAACCAATTATACATGAAAACTAGCTTGAGACAACAAAAGTCTACCAAACAAAAACTTACATCAAAATCAAAAGTCTACCAAACAAAAACTTACATCAAAATCAAAAGTCTACCAAACAAAAACTTAAATCAAAATCAAAGGAGATGACTCCCAGATCAATCCTCGGGGTCAGACTGAAGTGGCTCGACGTCCACTTGCTCGTAGGGAATTGGCAAGTGAGCGCAAATAGTAACCAATTTATACATGAAAACTAGCTTGAGACAACAACAGTCTACCAAACAAAAACTTACATCAAAATCAAAAGTCTACCAAACAAAAACTTACATCAAAATCAAAAGTCTACCAAACAAAAACTTAAATCAAAATCAAAGGAGATGACTCCCAGATCAATCCTCGGGGTCAGACTGAAGTGGCTCGACGTCCACTTGCTCGTAGGGAATTGGCAAGGCCAATGTAACTCTAGCGGCAGCAAGGGCTTTGAGCCATCCATGTTTGAACCCCCGATTCTCGAATTTGGGGACTTCATCTACATATTCCGTGAAGGCGGCGCTTTTTCCTGCCTCAAATGCCGCAGAAGCTTCAGAATCGGCTTTCTCCTTGGTAGCCTTGAGCTCCGCTAACTGAACCTCCGCCTTGGCAAGCGCTTCCTTGGCTAACTTGAGCGATTCTTCGCTTGCATTTGGCCTACTCTCAACGTCAGAGCGGAACTGTTCAACTGAGTGAGCTCTCTCTTTCTCTGCTTCAGCTTGCGCACTCTCCATCGCGGCTCTCATACTTTCAAATTTGGCCCTACTCTTTTGACCGTCGGCCTCCGCTTGCAAACGATCAACTCTGCCGAGGGCATCATGGAGGCGGCGGCCTAGGTCCGCGATCCTGCCAACAGTCTGCAAAACAAGTTGGGATCGTCAGATATCTTTAAGGAAAACAAAGTCAAGAGAATTTGAGATGGTCACTAACCAGGAACGCCGACTGCGCAGATAGGGCTACGGCCATAACATCCGGCACGGTGCGAAAGGCTGCGACGTCAGCCGGCAAGGAAATTGAAGCCGCGAGGCTCAACGCCACGGCTGGATCCTCAATGGCTGAGGCATCGGAGGAGATCGGCGTATCTTTGATCTTAGGCCGAACAATAAAAGGCACAGCCACACCCGACTCATCTAAACGAGGCCGTTTGGAAGCAAGGCTAATTTCTGACCCAGCCTCTCCCTCGGCGCTACGCTTTTCGCCTCGCTCCTCCGGAATCAGCCGTTCATCAATGACCTGTTTCTCAACCTCTTCCCCCGTTCCAGCCTCAACGACCTGAATCGTCTCTTCAATAACGGGTACAAAATTTTTAATCAAGGTGGGCTCAGAATGGGCGGCCTCGGCCTTCTTTCGAACAGCCATTCGCTCGGCATTTTTCCTTCGCGCCATCTGCGTAAGGCTTTCCCTAGCCATAGCGTCAAAAATATCGCCGGGTAGGTCCCCCAAATTTGCAAAAATATCTTCGGATGAAAACTCTACCTGACCCGAAGTGGACGGTGAAGGCTAGTTAAGTCCCGCAGCCTCAAACGCAGAGCATATCGCTTCGTCGACCTCTTCGGCCTCCTCAGCAACCTCTCTAGTTGGTTCGGCAACTACCTCTACCACCGGCTCAGCCTCTGCCATCGAATCTGAATCTTCAAGGCCAATTTGCCTAAGGCTCTTGAAGCTGGGAAAGATAAGAGCCGAAAGTTGTTGATCGCCGGATGGAATTGGAATGCCTTCCGCAGCCGAGAATATAGTGTAAGTCGGTTCGTATCAGAGGAGTATGTGAGCCGCTCTCCCTTGCTTTTGTACGTTTGGACGACCGAAGTATCTGAGCACAGACTTGATCTCCTCAAGAATCGCCCTGTCGGTTGACGGAAGAATTTTCTTCAATCTGTTACCTGCAAAGAATAAGGGGTGATTAAAGGGAAAAAGCCAAGTAAAAGGTAGGTCAACAAACAACAAGGCGTTGCGCGGCAACCTGGATCACCCTTTCGTCTGGGAATAGGATCTAGGCGGTCTTCGCCTTCACCGAACTCCCAATTACCTTGGACATTGACCATTACGTCGTCAACCTTCTTACCAGAACTGGCAAGCATGGTTATCAAGTGATGGTCAGTGTCCTTGGCCCTGAGAAAGTATCGCCCCAGCCGACCGGAAGATTTGGCCAAAGCGTAGCAGTACCGAATCGCCGGAATGCCAAGGTTGATCCTAGTACGTCGGTTCAACTCAATCACCCCCATGATGATTCGAAAGAAATTGACGTTAGGTTGAGAAGGAATCAGACTCCAATAGCGAAGGACGGCCCTAAACAATGGGTGTAGGGGAAAACGGACTCCGCCCTCCGCTATGGATAAGAGAGGGAAGACGATCGTATTCTGATCCTCCCTCTCTATATCAAGGGTACTGTCCGTTACAAGAGATAAGTGGACGTCGTCGGGAATGGAAAAGTGTCTCCGGAATCCGGAAATACGACCCTCGGAAAGAAGGTCTTTCAAGTGTTTAGCCATGTTCGCAGGGATTCAAGGTTTCACCGGAATCAAAATGACAAACAGAAAATAGGATCGTAAAGAAGGGAGAAGAAGACTTACGAAGATTAAACGGAGACGAGGATAGACGGAGAAGAGTTGCAGAGCATGCGAGTCAAAGAAGGGATATCCGCTGGCGGTCTAAGAGTCTCGAATACTCGACAAACTGTGCATTCGAAAAGACTGAAATTTCAAATCACAATAAATGCGAAACGCACGATTGAGGCGGGAAAGCGTAATGATGAACGAAAAGGTGTGCATGTCCTGACATCTATATTGGGATACGCGAAGCCGCCTGACCTGTTTTAACTTTTCCAAGTCAAGACCAAACACGCCGATTAACTGCCGTCAATAGGGAGTTCGGGGGGCAATTGTGGGAGCCGAATAATTGACAAAGGCAGAAGGCGCGCGCAATACAATATTTGGGCCGAATAGGTGCATAGCATTGGAGCCGGATAATGCAAAGGATAATGATCAAAAAGTAGGCCCTGGCCCCGAGGACTGAGGAAAACAGGTATAAATACAGGAACAACATATTTAGTAGGTATGTAAGAATCACTTCACTTAACTAAAACAAAAAGCTATCTTGAGTGTCTGAACTAACTTGTCCGTCGGAGTGCTAATCCCGGCACCCCCGACCGGAGTGTGTATCTTTTCAGGTGACTACTGAGGATCACCAGCGTCTCCCAGGATTCGAAGAGTATTTCCAAAACCACTTCTCCACAGGTTCTAAGGTTATGATCTAAGGTGATGTATGGTGTATGGATACTGATCAAGAGAGATATGTTGGCTCAAAGATGACTTGTATGGGGAGAAGGAGCTCTCTCTTGTGTGTAATGGTTCTCTAGAAATTTTTCAGCCTCAAAACAGAGGTATCACCTCGTTTTTATAGAATTCGAGCAAAATAGGTCAAAAATATCTTCAAAAATAGACAGCTGGCCCATTCCCACCCAAAACAGTATTTCTTGCTATCGAGTGCCAACTGGCTCCCAATGGCTACGGCCAACACCTAATGTGTTCCAGTCGGCACCCAAAGTTTTCCCCTGTTCCACTGGTTTAAACTCAATATAGGCATGCAGTATGAATATGAGGGGTTTTGGATTGGTTTTGGAGCGCGAGCTTACGTTCCTTCGTTGAGACTTCGAACCATACTCAACATGACTTCATCATCGAGTGCACAGGACAAAGCGTCCAAGTCTTACGGGCGGTCAAAAATGGGGTGTCTACACCCATATAATAGAATAACATATCAATTACATCCCTATCTGAATTCATCTTCCTAAGACCAATGTCCAGTATTTCCCCAGGAACTCTGTAACACAATTGGCTAGTAGAGGGATAACCTAGGCTCAAGTATAACTTTTGAAAATAAAAAAAGCCAACCCTATCTGGACCAAAGTACTGAAAGTAATTCACTTTCCCTCCCTTATACACTATATTTGGAGGCTTAGTAAAGTAACCTCCATGATGTAACTCAAAAGACAAAAATAATACAAGACACAAATGACAAAAATAATTCATATCTGTTCTTGAACATTACAACACACAAAAGAAAAATAATAATAATAATAATAATAATAATAATAATAATAATAATAATAATAATAATAATAATAATAATAATACATAAACAAATAAAAAAAACCCAATATTATTATTAGGCTTTAGGGTTAATAAACAAACATAAATCATCATACCCATTTTACACAACAAACAGTAGCCAAATACACAACAAACAGTTAGGAGACCACTACACAACAAATAGTTAGGGGACCACTATCAACCCCACCTCTATGCACAAAATTCATAAAAATCCAAATGTTTTATATCCTAGTCATGCATCAAAATCAACAAAACCACAAATCTCTAGCCATTTTTACATTAAAAAAAAAAAAACCCCAATTTATTATTCCATATATACCTATCATCATATAGTTAAGTAAAAAAAATTTGATGAAATACTTATACCCCATAACTTTATCGACACACACAATACAAACTCTACCAAAAACCTTACAAAAAAATAACAACCTTAACAAAAAGCCAACAAAAATATATCGTAAACAAAACCCTACCAATAACCCTCCTTTATTTTATTTTATTTTTATATTCCCAAACATCAAACATCAAACAAGTAACTTTCTAAACATATTAAACAATGAATGTAAAAAAATTGTAATCAAATCTTCAAATAGTCACACAAAACATCAAACATTCAATAAACTTGGGGTTCTTCGATCGTTACTTGCAGTAAATTTTTCAAAAGCAGATTCTTTGTAGTCTCAATTGATTGTTACTGATTCGATCTAGAAATCTTTTCAAACCCTAACCCATCTCTCTCTCTCTCTCTCTCTTTCATAATCGTAACCAAACAACTAAATGACTGTAGCATGTAAGCAATATAAATATCTAAGGATATTCTAGTCTTTTCAATAATTTCCTCACATCCCATCACTTTTGCACATCACTCAAAACCACAAGGGGTTTATGAATACATTTATAAACGTTAGGGAGGTAATATGTAAGCGCGCGAAACCACATAGGGATAAAATGTAATTATTCCAAAATTGTTATATTTATCCCCTTGTTAAATTAAAATGATATATTTGTTCTTTAGTCTTTCTACATATAAAATAATAAAATAATACTGATATTTATTCATGTCATTTCAAAAGAAATAACAATCATTCTTATTTGATTTAACTCACACAAAAAATTAAATTTCTTTATTTTTCACTTTTTTTATTTTATTTTACTGAATATGTTTTTAATATTTTAAGCAATTTTTTTTTTTAAATTTTTTAGATACACCTCATCCAAATATACTTAAGAAGTATAATATTTTGTATTTTTTTTTAAATTCACCAAATACAAAAAATTAAAATAAAATAAATACAAAAATTCAGTAATATTGTAATAATTGTGAACGATGGTGTTTGGTAATACTATAATAAATGTGGAAATAAGAAATTATATTCATATATCAAAATTTATACAAAAAATATCATAAAAATATTGTGATGGCGATGTTGTTGTAAATTTAAATCATGTTTATGGGTGTTTTGTTTTAAAGTGAAAGGTCACCATTAAGTTATATCATTGTGTTTGAAAATTTTATATAAATTTTATGTTTGTATATCATCACTCAATAAAAACATGTTCAGGTAAAATTTAATGATGAAAAGTTGTAGAATTTAGTCATGATGAGAGGGAGAAGAGAGGGTAAGAAAAAGGACAAAATGGTCATTTAAAAAATTTTAGGGCATGACATCACACATCTAGGGGGCAATTTATAATGAGATTACAAACCTCAGGGAGGAGAATGTAATTTTTCAAATGGGAAGGGGGAATTTGTATTAAACAGAAACCTTAAGGGGTGTCAGTTTACCCATAAAAGATTTAGGAAAATTCAACTATAAACACTTCTACCGTATAACGATTCTGGTTTAGACCGGACCCATTTCTTGCTTTTGAATCTGGGAATCCATATACTTAACTATTATTTATTTCATTTTCATCTTGTTGCTAGTTGAATTTGGTCGTTTAGGAGTTATTGTTACATTTGGAACAGGTTGGGGGTTAGTTTTTCAAAGAGTTGCTGTCCAGTTTTCTTCTTATTCACTCAAGCGGTCTTTCTTGTGATCAAGCGGTCTTTTACAGTCTGTAAAACTTCTGGAAGTAGAGTATCTTCGCTCGAGCGGTATTTATTTTGCTTAAGTGGTCTTTTACAGGTCTAAACTTCTAGGAAGGGGTCATTGTGCGCTCGAGCTGTGGTTTTGGTTGCTCAAGCGGTGTCACTTATTATGCATGACGCTCAAGCGGTGTTATCGTTGCTCGAGCGGTCTGCGCATATATTAGTTCAGAAAAGGACTTTTTGAATCACTTTTCATTTGCTCTCTCTCTCTTTCTAAAACATTTCAAAATCCTAATTCTTCACTCTCTCTCTAGTTCTTGTTTAAAACCTCAAATAAACCCTCACTAATTGATTTCTCCACCATAGCTCTTTGGAGAAAAATGTAAAGTTTGTCTAAAACTTTGTTCTAATCGGAGAGAATCTCGTTTTCTACTCTACCAAACTTCAAACCTTGTTTTCTCCATCTTCTAAATCTTAAGGTAGAGATTTCTTCAACCTTTGGTATGATTTTTACCTTAATTATTTGTCCATTAAAAGAATCTAGTGATTTGGGAATTTTGGGTTAACCTAAAGTTTGATTTTGAAATGTAAAAGAAGGGTTTTCAAATGGATTCTTGAGAAAGGTTGTGGGGATGTGTTTATGATTAAGATATGTTAAAATGGTGGATTTCCTTACTTAAATTTGATTTTTGAAAGTAAAGGGGTTTTTGTTCTAAAATCATGGATATTTGGTTTGTGGAAGAAAAAGGAAATGATGTTGGGTTTTGAAACAATGGAACAAATGTGTATGTTGATGATGATGATGGTGGAGTTGGATATGTAATATCACTCCCATTTTGAAAATGAAGAGATTATATCTTTTGTTGGAAATTATCTATTGAACAGAAATATCTATTTTGGGATATCGGTGGTGAATAGCCTTGATTATTGTAGAAATTGCATGAGGATCAGGTGAATTGAAACTAATTACTCATACATCTTGCATTGAGCATTGTTTCATACTTAAACATTGAAAACGTATTGTTTTGAGAAAATAGGTGAGTGCCTTGGTGAATCTGGTTAGAGACTGTGGTTGTGGTTATTATGTTCGCATGTGTGTCCTTGGTGAAAGTCCAAAAACCCACCCGATTAGGTGCCGATCTTTCCAGTTAGTATCAGTAAAATGGCTTTGATAGTGTTTGTATAGCCTACTAGTAGACATGTACCTAGAGATTCCCAGTGTTTTGTATCTGTTGTCATGTTTTCTGATATAAAAGGTTATTTTCATAAATTGATATATAATCTGGCATTGCATTATTTTGAGATGGAAATGTAAAACGTTTGACAATTGAAATGCATATACATCCACCTTATGACTTCGTTAAGATTCATATATTGTGTTAAAGTATCTCTACTGGGCTTTAGCTCTTCCTATGTGGAAAATAACTTTCAGATGCTGATAATATGCCTTCACCAAGGACATAACTTGAGAGGACTTGGAGCCAAGGGTTTCATTGTGTTTATTTGATGTAATTATTTTTGTACAAGCCTTGGGCTTTAATTGTATAGGGTTGAGCTCATTTTGTTGTACCCAAGTATTGACTTGGAAAGATGTAGCTATTAGGACATAACATTATTTGATTCTCCTTTTATTTCAATTCAAGTACACATGTCATATGCTATAGATTCAAGATCTAGAATTTGTGAATGTATATACGCATATGTCATCTTTTGTATGATCAAGGATTATGAATAAAATATTAAATATGATGTTATTGATCAATTGTAAGGAATGCTATGAAATAGGTTATTGTTATTATTTTGGGACGTTACAACTTGGTATCAAAGCTACCCGATTTGAATACTTTGGGGTCGTGGGATGTGGTTTTTACCACAATAGGTTATCTCGCTAGATAATATTAGAAGTAGACCTGGTATGCTATGTAATAACATGTTTATGTGACTAAATGATTGTGGAATTTAATTTCTAAGATATGGATTGGGTCTACAAGTTTCTAGATATCCTGTTAGAAGAGCACTTGATTGGTGCTATTTCTAACTCGAACTCTGGCAATGTGGCAGAATGATCATTATCTAGAAAGAAAATTCATATGTGTTAATGTGATTAGGTGCTTATTTGGAGTGAATTACTTGTTGTCCACCATATTAGGACGTGAGTGAATTAGCTTTGGCACATTTGTAAATGTGCTAATCTATTATTTTACCTTTATTAGGATGTCAGGATGTAGATGTGGTGGTGGTAGGCGTGGCAAGCCTAGGTGGTAGGAGGTGTCGTTACTGGATGATATTCCGACGCAAGAGGAAGGAGTTGGTTAGGCTAACGAGGCCGCGCAAACAGGCCAACAAGCCATGAGCGCTTTGGCTTGCGAAATGGTTGGAGCTTTATGGGAATTCATAGACATTCTCAGAGTTGAGAGTCAAATCTACGCCCATATTGCTGAGATAGGGTCGTAGTTTTTGAAGCGGGAGTTTTTTTCGTCGAATTCGGATAAGTTTTTTAGGGATCCTAAGGAGCCATTGAAGGCATATGAGTGGCTTGAATAGATGGTGAAGACGGTCGAGATGCTTGGCATCGATGACGATGGGTTGAAGGTGACCTTGGCATCTTTCCAACTGAAGGGAGATACTGGTTAATGGTGGAAGTATGTGCTAAGGCGCATTGGGGTGACTTGGGAGACTTTTGTCCTTCCAGAACAAGTTTGTGCCTTCCACTACTAGAGAGAAGTTGAGAGATCAGTTCCTGAAGCTCAAGCAACTGAACACACTTGTATCCGAGTTTGAGGCTGCTTTTACTAGTCTCTATAGATTTGCGCCGAAACTTGTGGCGATAAAAGAACACCATTGCATCGAGTTCGAGAAGAGATTGAGGACTAGACTCCTTTTCAAGGTGGTCAGGTCTATGATTAGAGATTATGGTCGCCTTCTGGCAATGGCAGCTCACCTAGAGACCGTGATCCAATCTAACAAGAAACAGATGGGGGGCTCCAAGCAGAGGAGTCAAGAAGCTTAGGAGGAGGTATGGGACAACAAATTGTAGAAGGGTTCCACCCCGTAGTAGTCTTGGGTAGCATAGTTTAGATCCACTTTTCCTGTACCGAGTTCTAGTTTAGGGAGAGGTAGTTAGGGTGGGATCACTTGTTTCAAGTGTGTTTAGTTGGGCCACAAGTCTTTAGTTTGCCTGCAGAGAGGAGGAGGGCAACAATCTTCACCGTTTTCGGCTCGTCCTCAGAGCCAGAGTCAGGAAAGAGGGAGGTTGCCTACCTATTATCAGTGTGGGCATTTAGAGCGCCTGAGGAGGTTTTGCCCTCAAACGGGTGGCACATCTGATACGTCTAGTTCGAGACAAACACAGAGCCATCAGCCTACCCATTTAGTGCAAGCCTCGAGGCCAATCAAGGAGTCTCTTCAGCTTAATTCGTGTATCTATGCTCCGAGGGGTGAGTAAGTAAAGTAGAGACCCATAGAACGTGTGTATGCTATTACCACGCCAGATCAGTTGTCAGTACCTTCTGTAGTGAGAGGTAACTTCTTGTTGTTCGACTTTATTATCAATGTGTTGATTAATATTGGTGCATTTCATTCATTCATTTTGTCTACATTCGCATCAGTTTTGGGGTTAGAAGTGGCTCAATTAAAGTCTCCACTCAAGGTAGAGTCACCAGTTGGAGGTAAAGTTGTCTTGGACTAGGGATGTCGCAATTGTAAGATAGAGGTTGCCTGTCATCGACTTCCTTTTGATTTCGCGTTGTTAGACATGTTGGGTTTCAATGTCATTTTGGGCATGGATGGTTGTCTTTATACCATGCCATTATAGATTGTTATCATCAGAGAGTTACGGTGTGCACCTCAAGTGGTGACTGTTTTTATTTTCTAAGGAACTGAGTTGATAGAGTTGTATCGCCAATGTATGACTTACGTGGTCGGGGTGAGCTTAATTTCCTTCTTATAACTTTCTTGGGTAATGAGAGTGATGTGGTCCGAGTTGATTTACCGAGGGTAGTTTGTAAATACCTAGACATCTTTCTAGAAGATCTTTCTAGCTTGCCACCCCACCGAGAGATTGAGTTCTCCATTGACTTAGTACCCAGCACGACACCGATTTCCATGGCATCATATAGATTTGCACCCGTTAAGTTGTATGAGTTGAAGATTTAACTCCAAGAACTGTTAAATAAGGGCTTTATTCACCCTAGTACATCGCCTTGGAGAGCACCGGCTATCTTTGCTAAGAAGAAGGATGGCACATTGCGACTATGCATTGATTATCGGAAGTTGAACCGGGTAATTGTTAAGAACAAGTACCATTACCACGTATAGATGATTTGTTTGACCAGTTGAAGAGATCTCATTATTTTTCTAAGATTGACTTGAGATCAAGTTATCACCAGTTGAGGGTGAAGGATGAGGATATTTAGAAAATGGCATTCCGTATGCGATATGGCCACTATGAGTTCTTAGTGATGCACTGATGAATCTAATCTTCCGTGAGTTCTCAGACCGTTTCGTGGTTGTCTTTGTTGGCGACATCTTAATCTACTCACCCTTCGAGAAAGAACACAAAGAATACTTACGGGTTGTACTTGAGTTGCTTAGAACACACCGTTTATATGCCAAGTTTAGGAAGTACGAGTTCTGGTTAAAAAAAGTTAAGTTCGTAGGCCATGTGATATCCGGGGAAGAGGTGACTGTAGACTCTTCTAAGATAGAGCAATGCAAGATTGGGAACAACAAAAGAATGTTTTTGAGATCCGGAGTTTCTTGGGCTTAGCTGGGTATTACCGACGTTTTGTCAAAGACTTCTCTAGATTGGCCTCACAATTGACTAGACTGACAAGGAATGAAGTTAAATTTGTGTGGAGTGAGACTTGTGAAAAGTTGTTTCAATAGCTTAAGGTTAGACTCACCACTGCTCCAGTATTGATTATTCCGGAGAGGGATTTGGGTTATTCGGTTTATTGTGATGCTTCTCGGAAAGGTTTGGGTTGTGTATTAAGGGAAAGTGGTAGCGTATGGTTTACGGCAATTGAAAATACATAAGAGAAATTGTTCTACTCACGACATAGAGTTAGCGGCAGTGATTTTTGTTTTAAAAATTTAGAGGCATTAGTTATATGGTGAGAGATTTGAAGTGTTTTCCAATCATAAGAGTTTGAAATATCTATTTTGGCAGAAGGATTTGAATTTGAGACAGAGTAGGTGGATGGAGTTTATGGAGGACTATGATTTCGAGTTACACTATCATTTAGGGAAGGCTAATGTAGCAGCCGACGCCTTGAGTAGGAAATCTGTAAGCAGTGTAATTAGTATTCCCATTTGGGAATGGGAGATGTTGGGTGCTATTGGCAAGTTTGACTTACATCTTGGTGAGTTCGTTGAGTCTGTCGTTTTGTTTACTGTAGTTGCACAACCAACACTAGTGAGCCGAGTTATAGAAGCACAACAGGTTGATCACGAAGTAGAGGCTATCCGAGGGAAAATATCTAGTGAAAATGTCGAGAGGGGCTTGAACGTGTATTCTGACTCACGTGTGAGGTATTTAGATCATCTTTTTGTGCCAAAATCTTGTAGGGATTAGGTATTACGAGAGTTCCATCATGCATGCCTTGCGATACACCCAGGAGGCACAAAGATGTACCGCGACCTTAGTCGCCAGTTTTGGTGGAGAGAGATGAAGAGAGACGTAGCCTTTTTTGTTTTCAGGTGCCTTACTTGTCAACAAGTGAAGGCCGGACATCAACAACCAGCGGGTTTGTTACAACCCTTACCTATAGCCGAGTGAAAATGAGAGCATGTCACGATGGATTTTGTTGTGGGTCTTTTGACAACTCAACAGGGTAATAATGCCATGTGGGTGATAGTCGATCAGTTAACTAAATCAACACACTTTGTACCTATGCACACGAGTGACTCGGTAGATTTGTCGTCCTTTATGTTAGGGACATAGTTTGACTTTATGAGGTCCCTGTGACTATTGTTTTGGATAGAGATCCACATTTTACGGCTCGGTTGTGGCAGAGCCTACAGAATGCCTTAGGCACTAGATTGACATTTAGCATTACCTATCATCCTCAGACTAGCGGGCAGTCCAAGTGAACCACTCAGATCTTAGAGGACATGCTTCAGGGTTGTGTTCTTGATTTTAAGGAGTCGTGGGAGAGTCATTTACATTTCATGGAGTTTGCCTATAATAACAGCTTTTAGGCGAGTATTGGTATGGCACCGTTTGAAGCCTTGTATGGCCGACTGTGTAGATCTCCAGTGTGTTGGACCGATGTAGGTGACGCACCTATGTTAGGTCCTAAATTAGTCCGGGAAATGACGGAGAAGGTCGGGCTTATTTGTAAAAAGTTAATTTTGGCTCAGAGTGTCAGAAGAGCTATGCCGACCGTAGAAGGAAAACATTATCATTTGAGGTAAGGGATCACGTCTTCTTGAAAATATCTCCTAGACGGGGTTTGATGAGGTTTGGGAAGAGCGGGAAGTTGTCTCCTAGATTTATTGGGCATTTTGAGATCCTAGAGCACATTTAGGAGGTAGCTTATCATTTGGCCTTGTAGCCCTAACTTTCCGGGGTTCATAACGTGTTTCACATTTGTATGCTTTGGAAGTATGAACCTGATCCTTCACACGTGTTGGATTGAATTAAGTTAGAGGTAGATGAGGATGCCTCATACGAGGATAGACCAGTACGGGTTTTAGGTACTTGAGGCTAAGTCTTGAGAGGCAAGACTATTCTATCGGTTAAGGTGTTATAGCGACACCATAGGGTTGAGGAGGCGACTTGGGAGCATAAGGCAGAAGTCCGTGAGAAGTATCCGGTTATATTGTTAATGTTTAAGACTTGTATTGAAAATCTTATTCATGTTGTGAAATGTAAACATTGTAAATGTTTTGGAAAGTTGAATTATAATATTTGGTGTTGAAAAACTATGTTTATCATTGTTACAAGTATGAATAATCAATGGCTTGATTAACCCATTTCTTGCTTTTAAATCCTGGAATCCATATCCTTAACTATTGTTCATTTCATTTTCATCTTGTTTCTAGTCGAGTTTAGTTGTTTAGGAGTTATTGTTGCATTTGGAACAGGTTAGGGGTTAGTTTTTCAAAGAGTTACTGTCCAATTTTCTTCTTATTCGCTCGAGCTGTCTTTTACAGTCTATAAAACTTCTGCAAGTAGAGTACCGTCACTTGAGCGGTTTTTTTTTTTCCCTTGAGCGGTCTTTTACAGGTCTGAGCTTCTGGGAGGGGGTCATTGTGCACTCGAGCTGTGTTTTTGGTCGCTCGAGTGGTGTCACTTATTGTATCTGATGCTCAAGCGTTGTTTTGGTTACTCGAGCGATATGGACGTATATTAGTTCAGGAAAAAGACATTTTGAACCACTTTTCATTTGCTCTCTCTTTCTCTCTCTAAAATATTTCAAAACCCTGGTTCTTCACTCTCTCTCTCTCTCTCTCTCTCTCTCTCTCTCTCTAATTCTTGCTTAAAACCTCAAATACACCCTCACCCATTGATTCTCCGCCATAGCTCTTTGGAGAAAAGGTAGAGCTCATTTAAAACTTCGTTCTAATTAGAGAGAATCTCATTTTTGGCTCCGCCAAACTTCAAACCTTGTTTTGTCCATCTTCTAAATCTTGAGGTAGGGATTTCTTCAACCTTTGGTATGATTTTTATCTTAGTTATTTGTCTATTAAAAAAATCTAGTGATTTAGGGATTTTGGGTTAAACCTAGGGTTTGATTTTGAAATGTTAAAAAAAGGTTTTCAAATGGGTTCTTGAGAAAAGTTACGAGGATATGTTTATAGTTGAGATATGTTAAAAAGGTGGATTTCCTTACTTAAATTTGAATTTTGAAAGTAAAAGGGTTTTTGTTCTAAAATCATGGATATTTGGTTTGTGGAAGAAAAGGGAAATGATGTTGGGTTTTGAAACAATGGAACGAACGTATATGTTGATGATGATGATTAGAGTTGGATATGTAATATCACTCCCATTTTGAAAATGAAGAGATTATATCTTTTCTTGAAAATTATATATTGAATAGAAATATCTATTTTGGGATATCGGTGCTGAATAGCTTTGATTATTGCAGAAATTGCATGAGGATCAGGTGAATTGAAACTAATTACTCATACATCTTGCATTAAGCATTGTTTCATACTTAAACATTGAAAATGTATTGTTTTGAGAAAAATGGCTGAATGCCTTGCTGAATCTGGTTAGGGGGTGTGGTTGTGATTATTATGTTGGCCTATGTGTACTTGGTGTATGTCTAGAAACCCGCGTAGTTAGGTGCCGATCCTTCTGGTTAGTACTGGTAAAATAGCTTTGGTAGTGCTTGTATAGCCTACTAGCATATACGTACATAGAGATTTCCAGTGTTTTGTATCCATTGTCCTGTTATCTGATATCAAAGGTTATTTTCTTGAATTGATATATAATCTGGCATTGCATTGTAGAGGTGTACATGGTCCGGATTGGTTCGATTCTGAGAAAATCCAAGACCGAAACCGATCCTAACGATTCTGTGATTTTGAGAACTAAACCAAATCATTACACTTGTAAAATCGGACTAGAACCAAACCAAAATAACGATTCGGTTGTAGTTTGGTTCATGGTTCCAAAAATTTCTATTTATAAGAATAAGATTGTTAATATTAGCAAAATAATTACTCAAACTGATTACATTTAACTCATGATAAAAACTAATAATATTAAGGCATTACTCAACATTACATATCTATATCATCCTAATATCATTGAAATTACAAAAAAAACCAATTAATAAAAATAAAACTTGATATGATAATATTAAATATTATATATATATATATATATATATCTTATTAAATAATACTTGTGCATTGTTCAAGGACTGCTGTTCTTTATTAAATATTATATATATTTATATATCTTTTAAATTTTGGTTCGGTTCGGTTCGAACCATGATTTTTTCATAAAATTCATTAACCGAACCGTTTTTACGGTTCTTAATATTTCTTGAACCGAAACTGAACCGGTTCTTAATAGAACCGAACCAAATCGTACTGTTCGGTCTTGTTCGGTTCGGATTACCAGTTTGAACGGATTTTTGAACAACCCTATTGCATTGTTTTGAGATGGAAATGTAAAACATTTGATAATTGGTATGCATATGCATCCACTTTATGACTTTGTTAAGATTCATATATTATGTTAAAATATCTCTACTGGGTTTTAGTTCACCCCATGTGGAAAATAACATTCAAGTGTTGATGATATGCCTCCACTAAGGACATAGCTTGGGAGGATTTCGAGCTAACAGCTTCATTTTTATTTATTTGATGTAATTGTTTTTGTACAAGCCTTGGGCTTTAATTGTATTGGGTTACACTCATTTTGTTGTACCCAAGCATTGACTTGGAAAGATATAACCATTATGGCATAAAATTACTTGATTATCTTTTTATTTCAATTCATGTACACATGTCATATGCTATGTATACATGCATATGTCATATTTTGTATGATCAAGGATTATGAATGAAATATTAAATATGATGTTATTGATTAATTGTAAGGAATGTTATGAAATTCAGGGTGTTACATACCATATGCGCCTCTAATTTGTGCCCCTCCCCCTCCCCCCCTTTTTTATAATTATAAGAGTTAATTATCTAAAAATCCTATTTATAAATGTTATGGTAGCTCAGATCCTATCTAAATTTTTTTGAACCAATAAGTCCTATTTAGTAAAACTGAGAATATTATCAGTTTTTCTCAATTTTTAAAATTAAGAACATTATCAATTTTGCATAATAGTGATCCAGGTAATTGTTTCACTAGCTGATGACAAAAAAATAGAGTATGAGATTAAACATTTTTGCCTTTCTACTTATTAGTTTGATTCAACTATTCAATAAATCGAGAACATTATCATTTTTTTCCAGTTTTAAAACTGAGAATATTATTAGTTTTTTCATTTTTAAAGTTTTTATTTATTTATTTATTTTTATGTATTTTTTTTTTTAAAGTTTTGCACATCAATTTTCCATCATCATGATCCTTTATAGACATAAAATTTTTAGTTTTGCAAAAAAAAAAATTCAGTTTTTTTTAATTTTTTCAAATAATTTTTTTTTTGGCACATAATTTTTTTAAAAGTTTTCTTCAATTTAAAATTTGTTCATTTAAAGTTTTAAAAATCAAAATAAATATCAAATTATCATGTTCCTTTATAAATAATCATAAATGATGAACAATCATTATTTGAAGGGTAATTTCAACTATTAAAAATTTAATGGGACTTGAAGGTCCAAAAAATCTTAGTTAAGACTTAATGGAGTATAAGTTAATAAATTAGGACTTGTGTGTAAATGCCTTTAATTATAATTAATTTACTTTTGTTGGTTATGTTTGTGTAGACACCCCATTTTTGACCGTCCTCAAGATTTGGACGTCATCGTTTGAACACTCGATGATCATCCATGTTCGTGTTCGTTTTGAGTTCCTAGAGGTCTCGGCCACGCGCCTTGCCTCAAGATCTCTCAACTTGTCTGTTTTGTGTTTGGTTGTGGACCAAACACTTGTGTTTTTGCTTCTAAGGGAAGAAGGTGGCTTGTCGGCCCCGTTTTCTTTCCATCGGCCAAAAGTATTGGCCGATCGGCACTATATTTGGTCGGCTGGCACTTATGTTGGTCGATCGGCCATTTTTGGTGGCCGAACCCTGTTCATCTGCTTTATGCAGATATTTTGTGCCAGTTGGCACAGCTGGCATCCACAATTAACCCCCTCCATACACGTGTATGGGGGGATTTGCCCTTTGCTTAGCTTCTCCAAGAAGCTTTGCAAATTGGATTTCTATAAGAGGGGAGGCCCTCCTCCCTTCTCAGGGGTTCTGAAATTAGGGTTAGAAAAAGTTGTATCTCTCTATCTCTCTATCTCTATCATTTGTGTGTGTATTTGTGACCTAAAGTGATTTTTGTTCCCACTATTGCACACAAACACCTAGCATTACACCATCCTTGGTTGCTGAGGTTCTAAGGAGTTGTTGTTAGGGTTCTTGGAGTGGTTTTGATCAGAGAAAGGTGCTGGTGTTGTGTTCTTGAAGGTGTTCTTCAAGGGTGAGCATTCTTGCTTTAGATACCCCTTTCTTGCTTAGGCTTTTAGCCCTTCTTGCTTATTGTTTTAAGCTTAGCTATTAACTGATAAAAGTTCTGTTTTTACTTGCTTTTGAACTTTGTTTATGGTCATTTTGAGGTTCGGGGTTGTTTACCCCCTCCAAGGCCTTGTTAGGCCTTGTTTTAGGCCATCCCTTTTGGCCCTTGCTTTGAGCTTTGCATGGCCTCTCTACCACTGAAATCCAGAGGATTTTCAGTGGTGGAGAGGTGGTTTTGGTGTCCTAAATAGGAGAGGGTCATCCCCTCTCCTTATTGTCTTGAATACTAGCATAAGTGGCTTATGTTGGTGGCTTGTATGCCTAGCTTGTTTTAGCTTCATTTCAGCAAATATTTGGTGTTGTTTTGCCATGATTTACCTCTGTTTAAAGTTGGTTTAGTGGTCTCTTGCATGCACCATATACTTGCCTTGCAATCCCCTCATTTGCCTTAACATGTATCTAGCATTTAGACTACCATGCTTGCATGTTTTGGCTAGCCTTGTTTTAACATGCTTGAGCTCTGTTTTTCATTGTTTTGGTCATGCTTGCATTGTTTTGTATAGCTACCATGCAATCTAGCTTGTTAGCTTTGGGTGTTTGAGCCACTAGCATGCTCTATTCAGATCATTTCAGTGGTTTGGCATCACTTGTAATATTATTTCAGTCCATATAGTATGCTCATCTACTTGCATTTGTCACTCCTTTAATGCTTTAAAGGGTTTGTGTTTTATGCCTCATGAATGTGTCATTGTGTATGCCACCATGCTTAGGTCTTTGGGATGCCATCTAAGTGAGTTTTTGGACTTACTTTGACATGCCATAACTCTGTTTTTCATTGCTTAAATCATGCCATGTTTGGTTTTGATAGGTGTAGTGTGACACCCTCTTTGGTGGCCTTGCATGCCTCATGTTTTGGCGTTGTGTTCTAGCTTGTGTTGGCTAGTTTCGAGCTTGCTTTCGGTCTTGTTTGGACCTGCCTTAGGACTATTTTAGGTCCTCTTGGCCCTTTGGGGCTTGCTTTGTACAGCCATGGTTTGAACCCTTTGGTTAGTTTCAAGCTTTAAGCTTTATTGCATGCTTTGCTTATGTACTTTGGTCGGTTTGGCACCTCTCCTAACATGATTTCAGAGCTTAACATGTTTGTCACATGTCCATGTTTATCCTCTCCTAAGTGTGCTTAAGAGTTGTTCTACTATGCTCAAGTGTTAGGCCAATAGGCATGCATGTTTGTATGTGTTTTTTTGTCCTCATTTCCATTGCATTTTGGCCACTGATTTGGACCTATTTGAGAGCTGTCCATTTTGGTTTAAGACCATTATCGCATGTTGTTGCATGCTTGCCTTGCATGTTGTTGCATACTTGGCCTATTGCATGTTGTCGCATGCTTGAGTTATATCGCATTTGGCATGCCTTTTGTTAAGTTGCTTTGCATATTTGCATGCATTGTCCCTTGCATGTTGTTGCATGCTTGCCCCACATGTTGTTACATGCTTACCTATCCTTGAATGTTGTCACATGCCTTGCATGTTTGCATGCTTGCCTAGGTTGCATTGCATTTGGCATGCTTATTACCATTAGCCTTGTATGGCATTGTCCTTAACATGCTCATGTTGCATTAGTTTTGCTTGCATGATTGCATCCCTTGCCTCTTGATCAACCATGATAGAGGTTGGGCCCCTTATATGTTTTTGTGCATTTCATCCCATATTGAATTGCACATTCGGCTCCTTTGGCCATCATGCATTGAAATGCGTGATTGGTGGCCTGAGGGTCGAGGACTATACTCCCTTGAGTTCATAACATGATAGGGAGGGTGGTCGTGCAAACATTGTCTTGTAAATGTATTGCCATGCTCTGTTTGTCCTCTGCTGCAGCAACACAGCATTCTGCAGGAAGATATGGCCGGTCGGCCATCTTCAGTGCCGGTCGGCTAAACATTGTTGGCCGAGAGCCTTACATTTGGTCGATGACCAATTTGCCATGGCCGATGGCCCTATCTCTTGGCCAATGGACTCTCAGAAAGTCCCCAAGGTGGTTCAGAAGTGTCACAGAAGTTGGCACAGTTTTCAGAGGTACAGAGCAGTGTAAACAGAGGCAACATGTGACATGGCGATGGATTTCCGAGCGAAGCCATCCGAGCACGCATGCATCCCTCTTCCCGAGGCTGTTTTTACTGTTTTCATAGCTTAATTGATTTGCTTAATTAGTTAAGTGGTTTTGTAATAATTAATTAGCTTGTTAGTTAGTTAATTATGTAATTTGTATTATTCTTTCGGTCCCTCCGTCGAGAGGGCGCAATTGTGTAATAAGTGTGCGTGTGTGTGATGCATGTCTTCCAACCTCCACTTCTTTCTCCCTTTTGCTTAACCGCTTACGATGGTTAGTTCTAGGGCACGTTTCAATTAGCATCCTTATGCTATGCATGTTTGCATCATTCATCTGTATTGCATGCACCGGGCTCGGCGCATCATACTAACTGCATTGTATTTCAATTCCAAGTTGAATACGTGTATCGAATTGTCGCATCTCATATGCCATTTTAGATTAGCCGAGCCTATTCTAGTCGCATTTTGCCTGCGATGCATTAGCCATCTTAACATGGACTTGGATCATACATTTGATTACTAACATGTTCTTTGTTTTGGCTCGGAGTACACTGTGAGTGTTTATGTTTTAGCATCTTGCATGTATGTGAGTGTTAACATGACAGCATGCTTGTCATGAGGCTAATTGCTTATGTGATTAACTGCCTGAATGCCTGTGGGTGAAGGTTGGATTACTTGAGTTGGGACAATTCATTGAAATCCGCATTTTAGCCTACTTGCGAGTAGCAAACTTCAAACCATTTCCAAACAAACGGATATGCGATGCTTTGTTCCAAATTAGGCGATCTAGTCTATACTTGTGTGTTGTGCGCATCACATAGTAATTCTAGCTAATTAACCGGAATAAGAACGCATTTGTTTTCAAAAACAAGATATCATGCTTAGTACAGGCCGATCTTCGGATCGGGCGCGCAAGGGTGCTCATAGATGACCTTCCCTAATCGTACCCAAGTTCCCGAGCCGAGGCAACTTTGGTGATGACGGACACGTGGCCTTAGGCACGAGTCAAGGTTTCCTAAATTCCCCCAAAACAAAATATTTAGGTGGCGACTCTGTATCTGGTAAAGCAGTCCATGTTTGGCACTTCTTTCTTAAAAATCAGTTTTCCAAAACGATTTGCCGGATTTGGACTCTTTGGTGATTTATCGGTCTCGCATTGCACTTTGCGGGATTAGATTCAGAACCGTGACATTTGAGTCCGAACTGTAGTAGCAAAGCCCCAAGGGCGCATCTACAGTTTGATTATGACTTCTTTTCTTTTTTTTGTTATGACTCATAAAATATAAAAATATATCATTTTTTTCTTTAGTTGTAAGGTGTATATAGTACACATAATCTTTCCCATTTATTTAACACTAGTTTGATTATCAAAGTCATTTATTTTTTAAATCATTTAAAATTTGTATCTAAATTTTGAGTTAATAGGCTTAAGCTCTATTATTTGAGAGTTTTTATTTTCACATATCATTTGCTTTTTGTGTACACACTTAACCAATAATATCTTTATTATAATTTTATCATTAAATAAAATTATTAATATGGACATTAGTGCACATCCCATCTTGGAACTAAGTTTTCTCAATACATATGTTTTGAATTAATAAATTCTCACAACACATCCATAGTTGTGGTAACATTGGTGATGGAGATTAAGGAGTGGGGGATGTGGTGGTATTGGAGTGACAGTAGAGGTGGATATCGGTCCGTTCGCCACCTAACCCGTTTGTCCTAGTTCTATTTTTTTAGTGTTTGGAAATGTTATTTTAACCCATAGGGTTGGGATAGACCAATATTTTTAGTCCGATATATTAACGGGATGGGCTTGAGAGTTATATTTTTACCCAATCCGGCCCGCTATCAAATTAATTAATTATAATACATTAAAATATATATTTTTTTGTGATGTATATTTTATCTTTATTGATTTTATTAAAACTCACATTTGTAGTGATATGTGATTGAATTTATTTAAGAAAATTTTCAATTTATGCACAAAAACCTTCAATTTATAATGATGTCAATATATTTATTTATGAAATTTCATGTGTGATTGAATTTAATTATGGAATTTAAAAATAAAAAAAAAATTAACATACAGCCTGATGGATGTGCTTAAGATTTATAATTATTTTTTGGATCGGATTTGGACAAATGTAGAGGCTTGATGTTAAAGTCGGACCGAGTTTAGGCAAACAAAAAATCTCTTATTATGTAGTGTTGGTCCAGCCCAAGATTTGCCCACTGCTAAGGCCTCGTATGTTTCGCTTCATAGGATGGAGGTGATTAAGAGTACGGTGCGATTGAGTGAGGAGATTATTAATGTGGTGGTATTAGGTTAGAGACGCTAGATAAAGAGTATTTGTTTGTACACTACCAAATTAATAATACTATAAATAGTATTAATATATATAATTAATATTTTTTAATTTTTAGTATTTTTTTAATTATTATTATTTTTGTACTTTTTAAGTCCACTTAATCTAGAGACACTTAAAAAAATATAAATTTTGCATAAAAATCATTTAAAAATTCACTAAATATAAAATAATAATAAAAAAAATCATATTTTTTAATATTTATTAAAAATTTAAATATTTTTTCACAAATAAATTATTTGAAAAAAATAATATCAAAAATATTTTAATCCATGTTATTTAATTTTTTTAATCCATTAATCCCATCACTAGATTTCTAATCACATATGTTTTCCTTTATGCCAGTCCAACCAACGAGTAGGATTGCTAGTCCCCTTAGGGCATGTTTGATTGGAAGGATTAGAGCATGAGATTGGGATTATTAATCCGTGGGCCCAATTATCCTATGTTTGTTTTAACATTTTGGTTTAGGATTATTAATCCAATGGATAATTAATCCAACAAATTTGTAGGATTATTAGTAATGGGATAGGGTGAGATTATTAATCCAATGGATAATTTATCCTATTAATCCAATTGAATAGTGAATATCACACTAATTTGATAGGATTATTAATACTTCACTATTAGTCTTGTGAATCAAACATGACCTTGGAGTGTTAATCCCATCACAACCTTTCACAACCAAACACTCTGTGTGACTCTCCCTTACCATTAGGGGAAATTTGGCCATAGACTATTCTTAGCTTCATTTTCTTGTTAAAAGGACCAAAAAAAAAATAGTACTTTCAAAACCTCCTTATAATTATAAAGTCATGTATGAAGGACAAAATTTGTTATTTAAATATTTTATTTGACCATTATACCCTCTCTTTTTTCTCTTTATTTTACAGCACTTTCTCTCTTTACCAACTTAATGGTTGTTCATCGCCTCCGCCATCTTTGTCATCTACTAGCGTCGCTTATCCTCACCATCAGCCAGCGACCTTCATTTTCACCGTCAAACCACCACCATCTTAGATTTGATACTTACAAACTCAAATTTAAGATCAATAATTTCATATCTGAGATAAATGAACCTAGATTTTATTATAAAAAAAATGAGAAATTGACAGATTATGATGAAAAATCAAGATTTTTTTTGTTTTTTTGTTTATAGATCTAAAATTAAAATTTTGATTCTGGGTCGTTCATTATGTACTCTATTTTTTGTAATAGTAAAATTTTACTCTGGTTAATGACATTCTAATCTGCTTAACAATAGTAAAATTTTACTTTGAATCATAGTAAATTATACTCTGAAATACATTGTGAGGATGGCTTTACAGGAGAGGGTTGCATCATAAACCAAAGTAAAATTTTACTGTTCGAAGAACAGAGCATCATGAGAAGAAGAGGGAGAGATAGAGAGATAGAGTTCGAAAACAAAGCATCATGAGAAGAAGAAGAAGAAGAAGAAGAAGAGAGAGAGAGAGAGAGAGAGAGAGAGAGAGCATAAATGGTGAGTGACACACACACACACACACAGAACACAAACCGTTAGAACCAAAGGAAGAGAGAGTGAAGGATCCTAGATCTGAGGTTCGTGGACCATAAATCGTTATTTTTCGACAACGACGATGGAAAATAATCTCATATCTGAGGTCGTGGACACGACAAGTGACAGTGGCGATGAAAACTATAGCTATTTTAGTTTAGACCTGACTCATTTGATGTTCTGCATCCGGGTTTCATTGTTTTATATGGTTGTTCATGCTTTGTTGCTCCTTATTCTTCATTGAGTTTGGTTATTAGAGTGTCTCGGTTGCATTTGGAATAGGTTGGTAGCTTGTTTTTCAAAATGGTTGTTGCCCAGAATTTTGCCTTTTCTCTCTATCGGTGATTCCTGCGCTCGAGCGGTCTTTGTAATCTCCCATTCTGTAACGCTCCGAAATAAAAGACAATAAATCACCTACCATATTCATTAAATAACAATACATGAATAAGTAATTATCTCTTGTTAGTTCCAATGATTGTACAAAAGAGTAACATATGCAGGTACACATTCACAAGCCTTACCTTGAATCTATAACATATGTTGCATAATAGAGGAATAGAATGAGAGTTGAACAAATAAGAAATGCCTTAAAGGCATACAGCTTTCCAAGACAGTGTTTGGTTATAACAAAATGGATTTAAATCCAACACAGTTAAAGCCCTAAGCTTGTACAAAACAAATACAACAAAATAAAAAAAATGAAGCTCTTGCTTCCCAGTCCTCCCAAGCTATTGCCTTGGCGGAGGCATACCATCGGTACCTGAAAATGGTTTTCCCACATAGGGTGAGCCAAAGCCTAGTAGAAATAATCCAACACAATATATGAATCTTAACAAAAATATAATAGCGAAATACTATGCAATACTCGTGCCAAAACATTATATAGCTTTTTCCAAAACCATGTAATGCCAGCTTAATATCAAAATTCATAAATCACTTCCTTTACAATAGAAAACAGGGCAGTGAATCACACTTTGGGAATTTGAAAACCATTTCAGTCTTTCACGAAAATTTCATCGGTAGGAAACCGTAAACCAACACCCATATAAATGTAGGCCCTACAAGCACTACTATTGCCATTTCACGAAAGATCGGTACCCATGTATACACGCAATTTTTAGGACTTTCACCATGGACACTCAGGCCAACTTAGTTCAACGAGACAACACATACATCCCAAATTCACCCATTTTCTCAAAACGATAAACATTTCCAATGTATAAATATGAAATAATGCTCGATGCAAATAGATAAGATAATAGTTTCAATTCTCCTAATTCTCATGCAATTTCTACAATAATCATAGCTATCCTCCACCGATAACCCCAAACAAATATTTCTAAACAGATAAATGAATTTCAATAAGGATAAACTTTCGAAATCTCAAGATGTGAGTAATAATACATATCCAACTCCACTATCCTCATCAATATCAATCCAACTTCATATTTCCAACATCAATTCCATTATTTATACAAAATCAACATTATATATATATATATATTTAGGGCAAAACCCAGTTTTTTCCAACACCGAATCCAAGTTTCAAAGCCAACAACCATTTTCAAGAATCCATTTGAAAACACCTCCTTTCATTTTTAACCCAAAATCCTAGATTTGTCCAAAAAATCTCCAAATCACAATATTATTTTAGGAATAGCAAATGCCTAAGTTAAAAATCGTAAAAGAGTGTGAAGATCCCTACCTGAAGCTTAGAATATGAGAGAAAGAATGGAGATACTTCAAAAACGCCAAAACCCAACTTTGTTTAGATCAAAGGCAAGCCCACGACGTGCTCTACCTTTTTAATAAAGAGACACGGGTGAGAAACTTGATGGATCTAGGTGCATTTGTAAAGAGAAGTAGAGTTTTAGAGAGATAGGGTGTAGACTAGGGATTCTAGAATGTTTAGAGAAAGAGAAATGAAAAAGTGATTCAAAAGTGGCTTCTTACAAACTGATATACGGACAGATCGCTCGAGCGCAAGAAGTGCTTGAGTGACCAGACACAACAAGTTGCACCGCTTGAGCAAAGAATACAAACTCCCAGAAATTTTACAAATAGACAACCATCACTCGAGCTCAAGAAGGACCGTTCGAACCAACACTCTTTGAGCGCAAGAATGACCGCTAGAGCGAAAAATGCCAACTCCTAGTAGTTTTGCAAGCTTGCAAAACTACTGAGAGTTCTCAAAAGACCACTCAAGAGCAAGAAGTGTCGCTCGAGCGTAGAAGCAATATTCTAGACAACGGCAATTTGAAAAACAAGCTACCAACTTGTTCCAAAAGCAACCAACACATCCCAATAGCAAAACTCAAAGAGAAATAAGGGGAAACAACATATGAACAACTATACAAGATAATGAAACCTAGATCCAAAACATCAAATGGGTTGGGTCTAAACCAGAATCGCTATACAGTCCTTTTGCAGGTTTGCAAAGATACTAGGAGATAGTATTCTTTGCTCGAACAGCCTATTTTGCGCTTGAGCGATTGGCTCGAGCCGTCATTCTTGAGCTTAAGTGATGGTCTTCTGTCTGCAAAACTTCTAGGAGTTTGTATCCTTCGCTTGAGCGGTGAATTTCTTCACTCAAACGATCCCACTTATTATGTCTAGTTGCTCGAGCAACCATTCCTCTACTCGAGTGGTCTGCGTATATATCAGTCCATAAAGTCATCTTTTTGGATCACTTTTTCATTTCTCTCTCTCTCTTTCTCTAAACATTCTAAAAATCCTAGATCTAGAGCTTCTCTCTCTAAAACTCTTTATCTCTCTACAAATACACTTAGATCCATTGATTTCTTCACCCGTGTCCCTTTGATAAAAAGATAGAACACTCCGAAAGCTTCCTTTTGATCGGAGCAAAATTGGGTTTTGACATTGTTGAAGTTTCTCCATTCCTCCTCTTGTCTTCTAAGCTTGAGGTTGGGATTCTCTTCACTTTCTTATGATTTTTAACTTAGTTATTTGTTATTTTCTAAAACAATATTGTGATTTGGGGATTTTGGACAAATCTAGGGTTTTGGATTAAAAATCAAAAGAGGGGTTTTCAAATGAATGGTTGGAAATGATTGAGAAAATGTATTTATTGTTGAGTTATGATGAAATAATGGATTTTTATCTTTGAAATTGATTTATAAAAGAAATGGGATTTTGCCCTAAGAACATCAAATGTTGATTTTGTAATGATAAATGGAATTGATGTTGGAAATGTGGAATTGGATTGGTGTTGATGAGGATGATGGAGTTAGATATGTATTATCACTCCCATCTTGAGATTTTCGGAAAGTTTATCATTATGGAAATTATTTATCTATTTAGAGATATCTATTTTGGGTTATCGGTGAAGGATAGCTATGATTGTTATACAAATTGCATGAGAACTAGGAGAATTGAAACTATTTTCTTATCCATTTGCATTATTTTTGAGAAAAAGAGGTAAATACTTGGTGAATCTGGATAGAGGGTGTGGTTATGTTGTTAAGTTGGCCTGTGTGTCCTTGGTGAAAGACCCAAAAATCCATGTGGATAAGTGTCGAGCCTTCCAGTTAATACCGGTAAAAATGACAAATTGGTAGTACTTGTATAGTCCACTTGCAAACACGTACCTAGAGATTCACAGAATTGTATTCATAGTCCTGCTTTCTATTGAAAAGGAAACATTTTATGAATTATGATATAAACTATGATATAAACCTGGCATTGCATGTTTTTGGAAAGAGATATAAATGTTTGTCACGAGCATTACATATGCATTCACCTTATGACTTTTTTAAAATTCATAAATTGTGTTGTAGTATCTCTATTGGGCTTTGGCTCATCCTATATAGAAAATCATTTTCAAGTGTTAATGATATGCCTCCGCCAAGGCAATAGCTCGGGAGGACTTGGAGCAAGAGCTTCATTTTGTTTACTTGTTGTAATTATTTTGTACAAGCCTGGGCTTTATCTGTATTGAGTTTAAAACTCACTTTTATTGTAACTAAGCATCATCTTGGAAAATTGTACCCATTAGGACGTTATCTTATTTGTCCATGTTCAATCTATTTCTGTATCATGTAACATATGCGATAGATTTAAGGTTAAACTTGCGAATGTATATCTGCATAAGTTACTCTTTTGTACAAGTAGTTGGAATTAATGGAAGATAATTATTTTATCATATGTTGTTATTTAATTAACATGATGTATGGTTTATTGTCATTTATTTTGAGGCGTTACAAAAATGGTGGAAAAAGAATTCCCTGGAGGGCATCGGTGGAGCCGATGGAGAGCGTCAGTGGCATTGGTGGAGAGCAATGGTGGTGGAGAGCAACGGTGGTAAAGAGAGCAAGACAAAGAGAAGAAAGATTGAGACGAGAGAGAGAGAAAGAGAGAGAGAGAGTGTGTGTGTGTGTGTGTTTGCAAATTATATATATATATATATATATATAAAGGTAGTATAGTAAAAGAAATAAGTTTTAAATTATTATAGAGTTTTGAAAGGATCCATATAATTCTTTCTATTTTGATGGACAAATTAGATAGTGAAAAATTTATTACTAAATTCCCTACTATTAGTTTAATCCCTTCACTCATGGAACCAAACAAATGTGACCTAAGTGATATAATGAGATGGTGATTGTATTGATAATAAAAGTGACATTTTTTTTGAACAGTAGAGAAAGAGAGGCACTTTATTGATGAAACAAGCAAGAACAAGTAACAATTTACATCAATAAAATAGGGGAGTGCAAAAAACATCATAGCAAACACTCTACAATCCCAATTAGGTTGGCACGAAGGAGGAAGCACAATCATTTGTTAGCACTAAGCCCACAAATTGGCGAGAAACAAATCAAGAACAAAAAAAACAAAATCTGCCAACTCCACTCCCATCAATAAACAAAATCTGCCCACACAGCAAGGACATCCTACCAAATCTGCCAACTCCACCCCCATCAAACTCCTCCAGCAACTAAGGAGGCACTAACTGTAGTAGCATCAACTGCATTAGTGGAGTGATGACATACACCTTAGTGGTTTATTTTATTTTATTTTTATTTTTATTTTTTTAAGAAAGCACACTTTAGTGGTTATAATTACAACAAGTTTAAAATTCAACATTCACTATTCAAAATTAACCGTGAAGTTTGTAACTTAAAATTTTAACTTGTTTTTAAGAGCTTCAAAATTTGAAAGATACAAATTGTGATCATCAAATAAATTTAATTTATATTTCTAAAATACAAACAATTTTTAATTGTTTGAATTGGATAATGAAACACCACTCATCCATTTTTTAATACAATATAATAAAAATATATAAATAAATTATCTAGTTAATCTATTTATTTTAATAAATGATTTAACATAATAAAAAAAAAGGTAAATTGCACCCACTTATTTTTAAGGTTTGTAAAAAATACAGTTAGCCTTACAAGTTTGAAATAATTACATTGACCTTCCTTTTAGTAAAGTTAAAGTGATCAAACTAATGCAAATGGTGGGTAAATAATGTGATAAACAATGGCAAATACACAATTTAGTAGAAAGAAGATAATATCGTAATCTTTTCATCAATACTATAACGATTCTGGTTTAGACCCGATCCATTTGATGTTCTAGATCCGGGTTTCACTGTCTTATATGGTTGTTCATGTTTTGTTTCTCCTTATTCCTCA
Organism: Camellia japonica; assembly: GCA_030407325.1. Lineage (NCBI taxonomy): Eukaryota > Viridiplantae > Streptophyta > Magnoliopsida > Ericales > Theaceae > Camellia > Camellia japonica. The sequence continues at coordinate 71,784,074 of JAPPVO010000010.1, read as the reverse complement.
TTGAGTTTGGTTATTGGAGTGTCTTGGTTGCATTTGGAATAGGATGGTAACTTGTTTTTCAAAACTATTGTTGCCCATAATTTTGTTTCTTCACTCGAGCGATGATTCTTGAGCTCGAGCGATCTTTGTGAACTTCTAGTAAATTTGCAGGTTTGCAGAGATACTAGGAGGTGGCATTCTTTGCTCGAGCGGTCTTTCTTGCACTCGAGCGATGGTCCTCTGTCTGTAAAACTTCTATGAGTTGGTATTCTTCACTCGAGTGGTCACTTTGTGCGCTCGAGCGGTTCCACTTATTGTGTTTGGTCACTCGAGCGACACTTCTTGCGCTTGAGCAATCTGCGCATATATCAGTTTGTAAAAGCCACTTTTTGAGTCACTTTTTTATCCCTCTCTCTTTCTAAATATTTCAAAACCCTAAGTTGAGACCCTTTCTCTAAAACTCACATTCTATCTACAAATACACCTAGATCCGTCTTCATCCTAGTTTCTTTGACAAAAAGGTAGAGCACTCCGAGAGCTTTCTTTTGATCATAATGTAGACCGCCCGAAACACTATCCACGCGGCCCCCCCCTTTCGGAGAGGGCGCGAATTGGGTTCTAGCTACTACAGTTCGGACTCCTGTCACGATTCTGAATCTAATCTCACAAAGTGCAATGCAAGACTGATAAATCACCAAAGAGTCTAAATCCGGCAAATCGTTTTAGAAAATCGATTTTAATCAAAAAGCACCAAACATGGACTGCTTTGCTAGATTTCAGAGTCACCACCTAAATATTTTATTTTGGGAAATTTAGGAAACCCTGACTCGTGCTTAAGGCCACGTGTCCGTTATCACCAAAGTTGCCTCGGCTCAGGAACTTGGGTACGAGGGGGGAAGGTCATGAAATGAGCACCCCCGCTCGCCCGATCAAAGGATCGGCCTCTACTAAACATGATATATTGTTTTGAAAACACATGTGTTCTTGTTTGATTATTAGCTAACTTACAATGTGATGCGCACAACACACAAGTATAGACTAAATCGTTCGATTTGGAACAAAATATCTCATGTTTGTTTTTCAAAAATAGTTTGAAAATACTACTCGCAAGTAGGCTAAAACGCGGATTTGCCACCATACAAGGTGGGCTTAAAACATGATGATTTGCCACTCGAAGTGGGCTTAAAACTCACATTTTGATGAATTGTTCCAATCCAAGTAATGAAGCCTTCATCCACAGGCATTCATGCAGTTATATCATTTAAGCAAATAGCCTCATGGCAAGCATGCTGTCATGGCAACACTCACACTCATGTAAGGATGCTAAAGCATAAACACTTACAGTGTACTCCAAGCTAAAACAGAAAACTAGTTAGAAATAAGCATGAATCCTCACTATGTTAAAGATGCCTAATGCAACACATGCAAAATGCAATAAGGTAGGCTCGACTACCTAAGATGGCATATGAATGCAACAATTGATACATGTATTCAAATAGGAATTGAAATACAATGCAGATTGAACGATGTACCGAGCCTGGTGCATGCAAGACAAATGAATGAATGCAAACATGCAAGCATGAGGTATGCTAATCGAAATATGCCCTAAACTAACCATCAAAAGCTGATAAGTAAAAGGGAGAAAGAAATGGGGGTTGGAAGACATGCACACACACACGCACCCTTATTACAATAATACGCCCTCTCGCAGGAGGGTCCGAAAGAATAAGCTAAGCTACATCTAAGCTAAGCTAGCAACTAATCTAATAATCTAATTAGACTAATTATTACACAACCAAATCGAATAATAAGCAATCTATTTACTAATTATTACATCACTTAACAAATCAACAAATTAATTAATTAATTACAAATTCAATGCTAACTAACAAGTAAGCATAAAACTAAGCTGCTCCAGCTCTGTTCGAAGAAGGAGAGGGTGCATGCTCGGTTGCCGTCCCAAAAAGCTCTCCGGTTGCTCTCTTAAGGCTCTGTTTGCAGGGTGTCCTTGAGAACTTGCTGTTGGATCTTACCAAATCAAGGCTGGGGAGTGCACCAGTGGCCTGCGGCCATGATGAGCTTCTGTCGGCCACCTGCCGGCCAAAGATGGTCCTCTGCTGGCCAACAATACAAGGGTGCCGGCTATGAATGGGGCACTGCCGACCACTGGTGAGCTGTGACACCAAACTACAACAGAGCACAAAATAGAGGAAATTGGGGGTCTGCCTAGAAACATGTGTGTACTATGCCACTCCATATCATCTCAAAAAAATCAAGGGAGAGGCATCATTGGATCCAAGACCATCAATCAAGCATACAATGCTTGATGGCCAAAGGTCCAATCTTTTACACATTCAATAAATGCTATGCAAACAAGACTCTAAATCCACGGCCTTATCATTAGAGGATCAAAGGCAATGGAGACAAAAGGAATTGGCCCATTTTCATCACTTTGAGTATGAAATGGGCCAATCCACCTTGTGTTCAACATAACGTCCGGTTGAACACGATGCAATGCAAAATGCAACATGCTCATCTATCAATGCTAAGGTGGCATGCACAAGACTCTATCATGGAAGCAATGCATGCAAGACATGTTACGGAGCCAAGAGCACTAAAGCAAGTGAAGAACATTACACATGAGACATGCACCACTAATCCCAAATGGTCAAACCAGTTATGGACAAACCTAAGATACTCCAAAACAGTGGCCAAAACACACTAAAACTTAGGCACAAAAAGCAAGGAATGCATACTCAACTCATGGCTCGCAAGCAAAGCACAAAGCTCAACTCTCAAACACATTGAAAGAGTGATACATATGAGAGTATGACAGTGATATATGCTCTGAAATTACCTACTAAATGATGCCACATCATGCACACATCACAAATATAGCATGCTAAGGGCCTCTAAACTCAAGACTAGTGAAGCCATTTACACCATAGCTATACAAAGCAAGCCCCAAAAGGCCAAGACCACCCAAAACAGTCCTAAAGCATGACAAAACAATGCCAAAACATGCATGGAGTATAGCTAACACATGCTAGGATGAAAGGCCAAAACACCAAGTACACTAGGCTAATGGGCATGATTGCACTACAAGTGCAAGAACCAAGCAAGAGGTGACCCCACCAACAAAAATCAGAGTCAAAGCATGTCAAAATAACACCAAAAACATGCTGGAGTGAAGCCAATATATGCTAGAATAATAGGCTAAATCATGAAGCATGTTAGGCTAGCAAGTAGGATTACACTACAAGTGTATGAAGCATGCAAGAGGCGACCAAACCAGCCAAAAATAGAGTTATAGCAGGTCCAAAAAGTCACAAAAAAACATGCTCAAACTAAGCCTCAAGAGGATAGAAACACATGCTCATTTAGTAGGCCAAAAACACATGCTAACAAGACAAGAGAAGGGGGGACCACCCCCTCCTATTTGGAACCTCAAAACAAGTTTTTCACCATTGAAATTCCTCTGGAATTCAACGGTTAAAAGGCCAAAACAAGATAGTTTCAAAGGCTTTAAAAGAAGGCAAGAAGCTTAGCAAACAAGCCACCAAAGAGGGTGAAACACCCTTAACTCCAAAAACACTATAAACTACTATTTTTAACACTTGAAAACAAAGGTTTTTGTAGTTGAAAGCTAGGCCTAAAATAGCATGCAAAGGTGGCTAAGTAAGCAACTAAAACAAAGCTTCAAAGAGAAGATGGCTTACCCTTGAAGAACAACAGCCACAGCAGCACTTCTGAGCCAAAAACTAGCTTTAGGAAGCCCAAACAAGCCTTATGGAATCTCAGCTCCAAGGTCAAGATGTTAGGCTAAGAGGGTTGTGTGCAAATATGCCAAGAACACTCACTTTCAAGCACTATAGAGCATAATATAGAAAGAGAGGGAGAGAATTCTAGAGAGAGAGTCAAAATTTGCTTCTCCAAAATTCTGAACCCTCAATAAGGGGGAAGCACCCCCCCCTTATATAGAGCAATGCAAGCACAAGCTTGCTTGACAAGCTTAAACTTGCCTCCATCCCTCCATACACGTGTATGGAGGATGGCTCAGTGAGCCATAGCTAACTCAAAATATCTAACAAAATATATGTTGAAACATGGTGGCCTGCCGGCCATCAGTAGTGGCCGGCAGTGCCTCATTGATGGCCGGCAGGCCTCATCAATGGCCTGCAAGGCATATACCATGGCCGACAGCCCTTGATCATGGCCGGCAGTGCACTACAACAAGCACTAGGGAGGTACCAAAGCATGGTCCAAAAAATGGGGCAGATAGGATACATGGTTTGGAAAACTCAAACCTGTGACTTTCCGCTGCGAAATTCGAGTACTAGACGAGCAATCAAACTTGTCATCGGATGTACCTGCAAGCATATCCAAGTCTTGAGGACGGTAAAAAATGGGGTGTCTATAGTTGCCCCTCTTTAACAGAACTCGGAAGTCATGAAATGACGGGAGTGAATGTCAAAGCCCGGAGACGACCCATTTTTGACAAGGCCGAAGAGTCAGACAAACATTCAATATAACAATATAGAGATGCGCCCGCAGGCTGGGGCAAAATGCAAATGACATACACAATATAACGAAACAATGTAATGATATACAGTGCAATGAAATAATCAAACCACAAGCAGTGCAAAACCACACAAATTATCATAAAGGGATGGAGATGCAACATCAAACTACGTTTAACATAGAAAAGAAGTGGACACGAGCCGAACGACGCCTAACATAGGCTAAGTGCCTACATCCTCAGTACTGGCCTCAGCCCAGCATGGATGCTTACACATAACAGAACCGTGTTTCAACGTGAAAGGGGTGCGAGCACATGTAAAACTATGTGTTTCACAGCAAGAATACAAGATACAAGTAATTGGATGGCATGATATAAGTGAGGAATGATCTGTTGTGGAAAGATCATGATCCTAAATGCTGAATGCAACAAAACAAAATACGATACAATGGATGTAATGGATGCAGTGGATGAGGCGCGCGGCCAAACCACATTTTGCCTAGAAAAGGCATGGACACAAAACAGACCATGTCTAAAATAGAAAAGGTGCCGAACCCTCAGACCACAATTCTCTTAGTGGAATAGGCACGTACACATTAACACAGAACCATGCTTCAACGAAGGAAAGTATGGGTGCATGCCAAACCAGGCTTAACATGGAAATGATGTAATGTAGTAGATGTAATAGATGCATGCGATGGATGCTATATACAATGTGATTGATGTTATGCAACACTTATGATAGATATGATGATGCAGCTAGGAAGCGATGCTCTCGAAAGTACCTTACATGGGCAATCGGCGATGACTCACCTTATGCTGCTGGGGATCTTCCTCTTCTGCATCTTGCATTTTCGAACCACAGGTACTACTTTTCTCCCTGACTATGGTCACAGCTTTCCCTATTCTCCAACAGGGTGACAGACTAGGTTGGTTCAGTATCCAGAATTGAGGCGCATACCCGCTACCTCAACCTATGGGGCTGCCATACAGATTTCAAGCCGAGGATACACCCCTAGGTATTTAAACCAGACTTTAGTCTCAAAAATCCCGAACCTTTGCGTTCTAGGCATTGGCCATTCGAACTCTAGTTTCCATCGTCTCATTTGATCTCTTAGGAACTCACCGCAAACACAGGCAGGTGGCTATACCAGACCACCGGAAGTCGTTCGGGCACGACAAACACCAAAGGAATTGCACCTTCAGAGGATTTAAGGTCTCCTAGACCAGAGAGTGCACAAGACAGTGCGATGCGCAAGAAAGTGCGAGTGTAAACTGCACAAAAAGGTGCGATGCATGAGAAAGCGCGAATGTTAACTGCACAAGAAAGTGCGATGCGCAAGAAAGCGCGAGTGTAAACTACACAAGAAAGTGCGATGCGCGAGAAAGCACGAGTGTAAACTGCACAAGAAAGTGCGATGCGCAAGGAAGTGCGAGTGTAGACTGCATAAGAAAGCGCGATGCGCAAGAAAGTGCGAGTGTAAACTGCACAAGAAAGTGCGATGCGCAAGGAAGCGCGAGTGTAAATGCAGGATTTTAAGGTCTCCTAGACCAAAGATTGCACAAGATAATTCGAGTGAGACACAAAGTGTAAGTGCACAAGACAGTGCGAGTGAGACACAAAGTGTAAGTGCACAAGATAATGCGAGTGAGATACAATGTGTAAGTGCACAAGACAGTGCGAGGGAGGTGCACAAAAGAAGTGCAATAAAATGCATATTCTATGCAAGTGAGGTGCACAAAAAAGTGCGATAAAATGCATATTCTATGCAAGTGAGGTGCACAAAAAAGTGCGATAAAATGCATGTTCTATGCAAGAGGCAGGCATATTCTATGCAATATTGAAAGCATATTCTATGCATGAGACAAACATGTTATATGCAACATTGAAAGCATATTCTATGCATGAGACAAGCATGTCCTATGCAATATTGAAAGCATATAGAGGGAAACAAGCAACACTCAGCGTAATGCATCATGTACATTATGAGATGAGTATAGGGCACTCTACCACAACCTATTTGAAATGTACTACAGAGGGAGGCAACTCAACAAAACTCAGTTAAGAACAAAACAAAGTCAAGAGCAAGAGCAGCTGATCACGCAGTTCAAAGCAACCCATATGTATGAACATGTAGGCATAAAGCACATGCATTAATCAGAGGGAATACGGCAATCCCCAAGAGAGTTTCGAAATGGTCGAAGATAGTTTTCGAAAGTCGAATCATATCAGAATCATCATGGGGGTAAACAACCCTAATCCAGGGGAAAGTGCCCAAAAGATGACTTTGGCAAGCTGATAGATAAGTTGGATCTATGCCCCTTGTTCAATTGATGACCCAATCAAATGCACAAAAAATTGCCCCTAGTGTCCAGCCATTGGCCACCGATTGGGTTTATGCCCCTTGTTCAATTGATGACCCAATCAGATGCATGGAAAATTGCCCCTAGTGTCCAGTCATTGGCCACCGATTGGGTTTATGCCCCTTGTTCAATTGATGACCCAATCAGATGCACTGAAAATTGCCCCTAGTGTCCAGTCAATGGCCACTGTTTTCAAAATTATGCAAACACGTGTGGTGGGGATGATCAGATCCTGAAACAGTTGCCAACCAATCAGACTCATGCTTTGCTTCTAACATATTAAGAACTTACTCCAGTCCCCTCCGAAGCAGTGAAAGATTCCTCATACACACCGCTTATGAATGCGTTGCCCCTTGTATGGGCACTCTCGGCTCGTTTGTGAATTCCACACATGGACTTGTTTTAGAGCGAACCTTTGTGTATGGAATTTTGACCATGCCACTCTGTTGAACTTTTTCGAGTGACAAACTTGCTTGGGTGACTCGATGAAGAGCGCTTTTTGACAACATAACAGACGTGTTATGGTGACTCGAATAACGACATGCTATAGTGACTCGATACAGAGTGCAAACTGAGACAAACAGAACTCACAACACAAAAAACAGAACTCACAACTGACCCAAAAGAGGAAAAAAAAGACTCAAGGTAATTGATCATTCATAGTGCCCCTAGTTTTACTGCTCCCTTTAAAATTCAATTTTAAATCCTATTTTGCTCAAAATAGAGATTCTACTGATAAGTTCAAGTATTGAAAATTGCTCCACTTGTCGATTTAAGTTAGTTCTTTCTTACCCAGCGCAAGTATATGATATACACAATAGTCGGTGTAGCTCATGGACTAATGTGAAGCTGATGACGTGACTTGGGCAAGGTGATTGAGTTAAGATAGAATGAGATGGATACGATTGAGACCGAACTTCAAGATGAAGTTGCCTACGTATCCCAAGAATGGGAATCAGGTCAACGTAGTTCATGGCGGAGGTTCCCTCGGGTATTAACACTCTCCTTTTACGCTCTGACTTTTGCCAAAGTCGCCCCATCGGGGTTTTCAACCTTGCGAGCTCTATTTATTTGATTTCTCATTTTTTTCATGCTCTAACTTTTGACTAGGTCGCCCTTTCGAGTTTTCGGCCTAGCGAGCCTCTCAAGGATAATGTTACAACATTTGTGGTGAATGTAGTGGATGTAGTGAACTTGATCAATGGTCACCCTTGCCCTAATCACTAGAACTGACTTCGCCTTGATTTGAGCTTGGTTCTCCATTCTCTTATGCATGTCTTCCTCTTTTCTCTTGCTCCATTTTGAAGGTTGGCTCTTCTTGCACTGTGGTACTTCCACACATCGGCTTCTCCGAATTCAGACAGAAGTTCCCTTCCTGATAGTTGATTGGATTTCATTCCAATGGATGCCCCTGGCTTGACGATTGACTTCTTTCCCTTTTTTTTTCTTATGTTTTTCTTTTCTTCTTTCTTTTTCTTTTCAATTTTCTTTTTATTTTTTATTTTATCCATTTCTTTTCTCTTTGAAATAACAAAAAAAAAAAACACGAAGGGGAGAGATTCTATGATTTGTGAGGTCTGAACACCACCTTACATTTGTAAATCTGAAAACCGCCTTGCTTGCCAACAAGATCGCCTAACGGCGAAGAGAATCCCCAGGATAGTATAGGATACCGCACATAATTCTGAACCTATCTTCGCAAGTTTTGCAAAAGAGATATCTTAAATTTGTTGAAAGCTTGAAAGACTTTGCACCGAAAAGTCAGAATTCATTCAAATCAGTTAGGGGATCCTTCTCAATACTCGAGCTTATTAGTGCAATTTCATTCAGAAAACAAATTCAAAGTCTTTTTTCATTTGCAAAAGGTCACATATGCATCACCATAGGCACAATAAAATGATCAAAAACTTGAATCTCATTTTCTTATAAAGATGAAGACCTGAGAGTACATGAGAGCGACTCAAAGGAAAAGACTCAACTGACACAACAACGCAAGAAAAGGCAGAAAATAGCACTCACAACAAAATTATTTACAAGACACAACTCAAAACAAAATAAAGCATTTCTGAGACAAAAAGGGGATTACCCTTCTCCAAGTCCATCTGTAGAATTCAAAAACAACTTGAAGTAGCCCACAGGAAGGTCCAGACTTGTCTTCAATACATATCCACACCCAAAAAGACTAATTTTAGACTTTTACCCTAGTTGAACCTGAGGTCCACCCTAGTTGAGACTGAGGTTCCTCCTTCCAACCACTAGTGTCGGCAGCACTGCTTCATAAATCTTCCACTCATCAAAATCGAGTGAATTTTCCATCTCTTCAATGATGTTGTTTCTTTTGCTCAGATCGGAATCAGAAGATTCTGGGATGAACTCAATGGGTTTGTGCTCCTTAGCGGGTATGATATGTTGGCTAGGGTAATGATTGGCCATTGGCAAGCTGTTGGTGGGTTTTATGTTATGGAACGGGTTATTGACAGCTTTGAGATTGTCAGGTGGGGCGATGACCTTCTTATCAATCAGGTCTTGAATTTCATGGCGAAGGCGAAAGCAACGGTCTATATGGTGACCATACTGCTGGTGAAATACGCAATATTGGGTAGAGTCGTGTGTAGGTGGGAGAGGCTTCGGGAGAGGCCGAGGATTAAGCGGCTTGAGATACCCTTTCTCCATCAGTACCCTCAGTGCACAGGTTAGGCTCATATGGAGTTGGGTGAAGGTTCGTTTTGGGGAGGGGGAGGCTCTAGGTTTAGAAACATTGGCAAAAGGAGTACCGGGTGTTGGTCGGGTATCCATAGGCTTGGGACTAGAATTAGGATGGGTGTTTCTGGCAGGACATCCCTTTCCATTATTTTCCCCCTGATTCAAAATGCTCTCATCCTGAGCGACAAAAGTGTACTCCATAGTTTTTTCAACAACTGTAAGCACTTGCTGTCTGCTTAGTCCTTTGACCTTCAATGCCTTGATAGCCCATCGAAGTTGTGCATAAGGATCAATACTTGTCCCGGCTCTGCTCTTGCCACTTGCTTCTACTTGGCCAAGGGATTGGGTTGTTATGTCGGAGTAGAGGCCAATTGTTGTTGACATGTCACAACCCAGACTTGGGATAGTTTCAGATTGGCCCTTTTTATCTACAGTTCGCCCCAAGATTGAGGACCTTGGTGTAGACGTCCCCGAACGTCCTGGGAGAAATCCCATTTTCTTCATTGGGCTCACTACAGTTCGGACTCAATGTCACGGTTCTGAATCTAATCTCGCAAAGGGCAATGCAAGACCGATAAATCACCAAAGAGTCCAAATCTGGCAAATCGTTTTGGAAAACTGATTTTTAAGAAAGAAGTGCCAAACATGGACTACTTTGCCAGATACAGAGTCGCCACCTAAATATTTATTTTGGGGGAATTTAGGAAACCCTGACTCGTTGCCTAAGGCCACGTGTCCGTCATCACCAAAGTTGCCTCGGCTTGGGAACTTGGGTACGATTGGGGAAGGTCATTTCATGAGCACCCCCGCTCGCCCAATCAAAGATCGGTCACTACTAAGCATGATATCTTGTTTTTGAAAACACGTATACTCTTATTCCGGTTATTAACCTAGAATTACTATGTGATGCGCACAGCATACAAGTATAGACTGGATCGCCTAATTTGGAACAAAGCATTGCATATCCGTTTGTTTGGAAAATGATTTGAAGTTTGCTACTCGCAAGTAGGTTAAAATGCAGATTTCAATGAATTGTCCCAATTCAAGTAATCCATCATTCACCCACAGGCATTCAGGCAGGTATATCACATAAGCAGTTAACCTCATGGCAAGCATGCTATCATGGCAGTCACTCACACACATGCAAGGATGCTAAAGCATAAACACTCACTGAGTACTCCAAGCCAAAACAGAAACTAGTTAGTAATCAATGCATGATCCTAGTTCATGTTAAGATGGCTAATGCAACACATGCAAAATGCAACTAAGATAGGCTCAGCTATTCTAAGATGGCATATGAGATGCTACAGATAACATGTATTCAACTCGGAATTGAGATACAATGCAGTTAGTATGATGCGCCGAGCCCGGTGCATGCAAGACAGATGAATGAATGCAAACATGCGACGCATAAGGATGCTAATTGAAACGTGCCCTAAAACTAACCATCATAAGCTGGTAAATAAAAGGGAGAAAGAAATGGGGGTTGGAAGACATGCATCACACACACGCACACTTATTACAAAATTCACCCTCTCGACGGAGGGTCCGAATAAATAATACAACACCAACTAGCTAATCTAAGCTAATCTAATTAAACTAGTTATTACACAACGAAATAAATAACAAACTACAGCTAATTATTACACAACTCTAATTAATCAACAAATTAACAAAGTAAGCAATTTAAATAAGCATGTGAACTAGATGAAATAGGCTGCCTCAGTTCTGTTTTGGATGACAAAGGATGCATGCATGCTCGAGTTGCCTTGTTCGGAAATCCCTCGCGATGCCCCAACTCGCCTTTGTTTACAGTTGATCTCAGAAACTTGCACAAAGCTCTAGAGAGATGAAACTCCACCTTGGGAATCTGTGGGAAGGCTGCCGACCAGCGTATAGGCATGGGAGACCAACTACCGACCACCTTTTGTGGTGGAAACCAAAAAAAGTGGTCGGCCTGCCAGTAAATTTGGTCGACCGGCCAGTTTCTTCTCCTGGTTTCTGCATTTTCTGCAACAAAGGCAAGAGAGAGAGAAGGCAAAGTATTTTCAACATATGTGTGCCCGACCACTCTCCCCGTCATTGCATAAGCTCTAGGAAGTGTAGTCCTCGATCCTCACGCCATCAATCACGCATCCCGATGTATGATGGCCGAGGAGTCGAATTGCACGACTCAATGTGAAATGAATGCACGTATGAACACAATAATGCCTAAACTCCATCATGTATAGTCAAGAGTGTTGGCGACCGGGAATTGAGGCACGTTTCGTCACTTTGAGTACGAAACGTCCCTCGTTTCCCGTGTTTGGACTAAACCCTACTCCAAACACAATGCAACAAACAATGTATGGACAAATGCAACTCTAGCGTGCGATCTAAATGCAATGCAACTAAGTGATGCGAAGATGCACGGAATGACATGCAAGCATGCAAATGGCATACACAATGCTATGAACTAATCAATGGCATACTCAATGCACATGGATTATATGGCATGCATACACAATGCACTAACATACGCAATGTTATGAACGAGGCATACGCAATGCAATGATCAAACATGCGATAGCATGGACTATAGGGCATACACAATGCAAGATGGATGGGCCTCGGCCACACCCAAATTAGTGGCCAATACGATGAAAATGAGGCAACAAGGCACATGCAAACATGCAAGATGCAAGGGCCCAAAGCCTAGGGCACAAGATACAACTGTATGAAAGCATGGAAAGGATGAAATATGGCATACAACAACGCATGTTCCAGCTCTGAAATGACATACAAAATGGTCCCGAATCATGCAAACAACTCATGTTATGCATGTTGAATGGCTCAAATACCGAAACTAGTGAAGTGCATTACACTAGAGGTATGTAAAGTAATGCCCAAATGAACAAACCAACCCCAAATAGTCCCTATGTAGGCCCAAAATAGTGGCAAAATGGACTAAGATGATGGCTTGAAATGCACAAAAATGAAGCTCATGCAATAGCCCATAAATGAGGTATACAAGCACAACTCTCAAACGCATTTAAAGAGTGGAAAACATGGGAACATGGCACAAGTATAGGCTCTAAAATAACGTGCTCAATGATGCCAAGACATGGAAACCCCTCAAGTTAAGCATGCAAGGGGCTCCAAAACTCAAGGCTAGGCAAGGATATTACACTACAAGTATCCATGGCAAGCATCATTCGACCATGGGACCTCAAAACAGAGCTAAGGCAGCCCAAATCATGAATAAAATCAGTTTAGAACATGGCCAAAATATGCTAGAATCAAGGGCCAAAACAACATGCAATGTGAGCTAGTGAACATGGATCACACTACAAGCATATGAAGCATTCAAGAGGCCACTAAACCAGAAAAATTCAGAAATGTGACATGCCAAATAAAGCCCAAAAACCCACTGAAACATGATCAACGCATGCAAGAATGACATGCTCCTTTGATAGGCTATAAGAGGGGTTATTCTACACATGCAAGAGACACACCCAAGGTGACAAAACCAACTCTGGACAGAGCCTAGGCAGGCCCTAAAAGTCACTGAAAAGGCCCTGAAACAAGGCTTGGAGGTGTGTAAATGAAGGCTCCTTTGTAAGGCCAAAAATGCTAGTGAACAAGACAAGGAGGAAAAGGGTCACCCCTCTCTAATTTTGGCCCTCAAAACCACATAACAACCACTGAAAATCTGCTGGATTTCAGTGGCTAAAGGGCCAAGCAAAGGTCAACACAAAGGCCTTAGGGCACGGCTCAAAACAAGGCAAAATGAAGCATGCAAGGGGGTAGATGACCCCCAACAACAAAATGACCTTAAACAAACATCAAAAGGACCTCAAAACAAGACTTTTTTCAGTTTACAACAAAGCTCAAATATGCATGCAAATAAGGCTAAGAGATGGATTAAAATAAAGCTTAAAAGAGGGAAAAGTGAGTTACCCTTGATGCTCAGCAAAACCAGCAGGTTTTTGGACCAAAAGCTAGCTCTTCAACCTCCAAGAATGCCCTCCAAGAACCTCAGATCAGTGGTGGGGGTGTATGGCAATGAGGTGTGGTGAAATAGGTCAAGAACAACACCCTTCTTGAACCTAAAATGAAGAGATATAGAGAGAGATATATGTTTTGCCTTAACCTAAAATCTTAACCTGGTATAAGGAGAGGGAGGCCCTCTCTTATAGAGATACAAGGCCAAAGCTTCTCAAAGAAGCTAAAAAACAAGATTGAAGATCCTCCATACACGTGTATGGAGGATCCAGTCTGTGCCTTCCAGCTGGCACAGCTGGCAACAACTCACAGAGACAAAACTGGGGGAGGCAGGCCGACCAGTTCAGGTGGTTGGCCGGCCACTTCCCCTGGTCGGCCGACCAGTTCAAAAGGGTCAACTCAAAGAAAACTGGTCGGCAGCCCCATTTGGTGGTCTACCAACTGAATGCAAGCTAGTGGTATGGTGGGAGACCAGCAAATGTGGCTCAAAGACCAAGGAGACCAGCTTCCTGACAAGAAAATTGGCTGGCGGAGAGAGAAGTGGTCTCCAAGAGAAAAGGTGGTCTCCCACCCTTGTACCACCTTCCAAACAAAGAAAACAAGGTCCATGCCAAAAATGAACCCAGACGGATGCAAAACGAGGGTTTGGGGGTCAAAACGCGCAGCCGGGTGCCCCGAAAATAGGCTGTTAAGCACCGAAAGTGGCGTGCAACCACGAAGGTGGTCTCCCGGGCCACAATGTCTCTCTAGACAGAGGAAACAAGGTGTGTGCCAAAAACCGTGCCAAACAGAGAATGTTAAGCGGTCCCGAACGGAGGTGCGCGGCCGACGGCTCCAAAAACCGGAAACTGGTCTCCAAACGGGAACAGTGGCCTGCGACCACGAAAAGTAGCCTACGGCCACTGAGAGATGGTCTACAAGACCTCTCCCTCCCTCCGGGAAGAGAAAGCAAGACCTGGTCCGCAAACCGAGGCAAAGCATAAAAGAGTCCCGAGGTTTGGGGGTAAGGAGCTTAGCCGAAACTCCGAAACCTCAGAACGAGCACAACATGCGCAATCACCGAGCGCTCAATCGATGACGTCTGAGTCTTAAGGTCGGTCAAAAATGGGGTGTCTACACTTGGTTGATTGGATCGAAACGCCAAATGTCAAATCTGCCACTGTTCCTTGAAGGTCTTCAATCATTCCCAACATCTCAGCAGTAGTGGGTTCACTCATGTTGCACCCTTGGCGTTCCTGAACCGGATTGGGTGCATTCATCATACACAAATCAGTACTTTCCGGAATGAACACCTCAGGCTTGGGTAAATGGGCCGGGGTGATGCATATGCTGGGGTCGAAGGTAGATGAGAATGTATAGATGAGATTAAGGTGGGCAGGAAATATTTGGTCATGGACAGGAAGTGGGTTGGTAGTAACAGTGGAATCCTGTGGTGGAGCTATCATCTGGTTGTCAATGAGATTCTGGACCTCATGACAAAGCCGGCAGCAATGATCGGTGCCATGACCACACTGTTGATGGTAGCCACAGTATTTGGTAGGATTATGTCTAGCCGGGAGTGGGTCAGGAAGTGGTTGGGGATCAAGGGGTTTGAAATACCCTTTTTTCACCAGGAGTTTTAGTGCGCTGGTTAAGCTCATATAGAGAGAAGTGAAAGTTCTGCCTTGAGCTCGGGCTGGGTTGGCCATTTGTGGGCTTGTATTGGCAAAAGGAGTGGCAGTTTTGGGAGTGGTGGCAACGGTATTAATTTCAATGGGCTCGGGAATAGTGCTACTACTAGCATTGGTATTCCTGAAAAACACCTTCCTTGTTGGTTCGCCCATTCTGGGAATAATCCCTCTATTGAACGCATTCTCAATCTGACCCCCCAGTTCATGCAAACTCTTGAAAGTGGATAGTGGAACGACTATCAACTTTTGCAACATATCAGGCTCAAGGTTATTCACCATTATCTGCACTTGATCCCTCTCAGAAGGGCGATTTGTCATCTGTGCTGCCTTTGCTCTCCACCTTGCAACAAATTCTACAAAAGGCTCTACGGGATTCTGGCAGGTTGCTTCAAGCTCTTGGGTGGTCATTTCCACTTGGGTATTGTAAGAGTACTGATCGACAAAGGCCTCAGCCAACTCTTCCCAGTTCCGCTTCACTGCGTCTTCCAACTTGGCATACCAAGTGGCTGCTATCCCCGACAGGGTTCTTCCGTACAGAGAGAGTTTATGCGGCTTAGTCAAACCCATCAGTTTTAGGACGTCCAAGAAAATCCGGATATGTACCATAGGATCTCCAGACCTGTCAAAACGGTCAAGGTATGGCATTTTGAATCTGTCTGGGAGCCATACGGCAGCCTCGGTGTACCCATCCTCAATGTCGGGAATGGAGTTAAGGCCTTGTGCCTTTTTGAATTGCTTCTCAAGGTTAGCAATTTTCACTACGGTCGGATCGAGATCATTAGCATCAAGGGGATAAAGCCTCTCATTAGGCTACACCAAGGGTCTGGAAACCTAAGCTTGAGCCAACCTCTCTCGGGGATCTGGACCCTGCAAATCTTCCGCTGGCGGACACAGGTCAAAGTTCGGCTGGGGGCCCAGGATTGGATGTGTAGTAGATGCCCCAGATGGGCGTTGTATTTCAACATTGGTCTCATCCTGCCAGGCAATTCCCTGATTTAACATTGCTATCACGGTCACAACTTCTTCCAGACTTTGAGCCATCACAGGTCTGTTGAGGTGGCAATCGGGGCAATGGATGGGTGTAAGTTGAGGGCTGACTGACAAGGAATTCTGGTTATACTCAACGTATCTGAACTAGATTGGTCTAGACAGGTTTGACTGGATTGGGCTTTTTCAGAGTGGGCCTTTTGACATTGGCTGGGTCTTTTCTGAGCTGACCTTTGGCAGGTTAGATGGACTAGGCCTTTGCTAAATGGGTTTTTTCTGGGATTGAATAGACTGTGATGGGTTAAGGTAAGTACTGCTCCTTCTCTGGCTCAGACAAACCTAGCATTAAAAACAAATGCTCCATCAGATCGAGATACCGGATATGCTGGTCAAATCAAAGCAAGATACAATTTTTCCCCAGATTCTGGTTCTGGTAAATTTCCACCATATCGAACACAAACCCCTGGATTTTAACCCAAATCTGATTTTGATACGATCCTCAAGGTAAAAGGTCCTCCTCAATATTAAGACTCTCAAAGGATTGTATCACACATTCCCAAAGAGTTCACATTTTGCACAAAAGCACTCAAAACACCGCTATGAGAGGTAAGGGTTACCCTGTCTTAGTTTCGTCAGGAACTAGGTGTTCACTACGCACACATGCGATTTCAGACAACCTACATTCGGGTAAGCAACATGTCCTAGTTTGGAACAGTCTCTATGGCTTCCGATATGCAACTAGGTCGAATGGTCAAAAAGGGTGCCTCGATAAAAACCGCGGTTTATATTCCCATCATGGCATAGCCCGTAACCGGCCAGCCTTATGGCACGCTTTTCCAAGCAAGCCTCCGACAAACTGTTCAGGAATAGCAGATGGCAAACACTGTGACATAAGCGCACCAATGCAAATGCAATGCAAAAGAAACACATAAGTGTAAACAAAACAACATATCATGATGTTCTAGTCAAGTTCTCTAAATCCCCAACAGAGTCGCCAAAAACTGTAGACCGCCCGAAACTCTCTCCGTGTGGCCCCCCCTTTCAGAGAGGGCGCGAATTGGGTTCTAGCTACTGCAGTTCGAACTCCTGTCACGGTTCTGAATCTAATCTCACAAAGTGCAATGTAAGACTGATAAATCACCAAAGAGTCCAAATTCGGCAAATTGTTTTAGAAAATCGATTTTAATCAAAAAGCGCCAAACATGGACTACTTTGCCAGATTTCAGAGTCGTCACCTAAATATTTTATTTTGGGAAATTTAGGAAACCCTGACTCGTGCCTAAGGCCACGTGTCCGTTATCACCAAAGTTGCCTCGGCTCAGGAACTTAGGTACGATGGGAGAAGGTCATGAAATGAGCACCCCCGCTCGCCCGATCAAAGGATCGGCCTCTACTAAACATGATATATTGTTTTGAAAACACATGTGTTCTTGTTTGATTATTAGCTAACTTACTATGTGATGCGCACAACACACAAGTATAGACTAAATCGCTCGATTTGGAACAAAACATCTCATGTTTGTTTTTCGAAAATGGTTTGAAGATGCTACTCACAAGTAGGCTAAAACGCGGATTTGCCACCAAACAAGGTGGGCGTAAAACATGATGATTTGCCACTCAAAGTGGGCTTAAAACTCACATTTTGATGAATTGTTCCAATCCAAGTAATGAAGCCTTCATCCACAGGCATTCATGCAGTTATATCATTTAAGCAAATAGCCTCATGGCAAGCATGCTGTCATGGCAACACTCACACTCATGTAAGGATGCTAAAGCATAAACACTTACAGTGTACTCCAAGCTAAAACAGAAAACTAGTTAGAAATATGCATGAATCCTCACTATGTTAAAGATGCCTAATGCAACACATGCAAAATGCAATAAGATAGGGTCGGCTACCTAAGATGGCATATGAATGCAACAATTGATACATGTATTCAAATAGGAATTGAAATACAATGCAGTTTGAACGATGCGCCGAGCCTGGTGCATGCAAGACAAATGAATGAATGCAAACATGCAAGCATGAGGTATGCTAATCGAAATATGCCCTAAACTAACCATCAAAAGCTGATAAGTAAAAGAGAGAAAGAAATGGGGGTTGGTAGACATGCACACACACACGCACCCTTATTACAACAATACACCCTCTCACAGGAGGGTCCGAAAGAATAAGCTAAGTTACATCTAAGCTAAGCTAGCAACTAATCAAATAATCTAATTAGACTAATTATTACACAACCAAATCGAATAATAAGCAATCTATTTACTAATTATTACATCACTTAACTAATCAACAAATTAATTAATTAATTACAAATTCAATGCTAACTAACAAGTAAGCATAAAACTAAGCTGCTCCAGCTTTGTTCGAAGAAGGAGAGGGTGCATGCTCGGTTACCGCCCTGAAAAGCTCTCCGGTTGCTCTCTTGAGGCTCTGTTTGCAGGGTGTCCTTGAGAACTTGCTGCTGGATCTTACCAAATCAAGGCTGGGAAGTGCACCAGTGGCCTGCCGACCATGATGAGCTTCTGCCGGCCACCTGCCAGCCAAAGATGGTCCTCTGCCGGCCAACAATACAAGGGTGCCGGCCATGAATGGGGCACTGCCAGCCACTGGTGAGCTGTGACACCAAACTGCAACAGAGCACAAAATAAAGGAAATTGGGGGTCTCCCTAGGAACATGTGTGTACTATGCCACTCCATATCATCTCAAAAAAATCAAAGGAGAGGCATCATTGGATCCAAGACCATCAATCAAGCATACAATGCTTGATGGCCAAAGATCCAATCTTTTACACATTCAATAAATGCCATGCAAACAAGACTCTAAATCCACGGCCTTATCATTAGAGGATCAAAGGCAATGGAGACAAAGGAAATTGGCCCATTTTCATCACTTTGAGTATGAAATGGGCCAATCCACCTTGTGTTCAACATAACGTCTGGTTGAACACGATGCAATGCAAAATGCAACATGCTCATCTATCAATGCTAAGGTGGCATGCACAATACTCTATCATGGAAGCAATACATGCAAGACATCTTACGGAGCCAAGAGCACTAAAGCAAGTGAAGAACATTACACATGAGACATGCACCACTAATCCCAAATGGTCAAACCAGCTATGGACAAACCTAAGATACTCCAAAACAGTGGCCAAAACACACTAAAACTTAGGCACAAAAAGCAAGGAATGCATACTCAACTCATGGCTCGCAAGCAAGGCACAAAGCTCAACTCCCAAACACATTGAAAGAGTGATACATATGAGAGTATGACAGTGATATATGCTCTAAAATTACCTACTAAATGATGCCACATCATGCACACATCACTAATATAGCATGCTAAGGGCCTCCAAACTCAAGACTAGTGAAGCCATTTACACCATAGCTATACAAAGCAAGCCCCAAAAGGCCAAGACCACCCAAAACAGTCCTAAAGCATGACAAAACAATGCCAAAACATGCATGGAGTATAGCTAACACATGCTAGGATGAAAGGCCAAAACACCAAGTACACTAGGCTAATGGGCATGATTGCACTACAAGTGCAAGAACCAAGCAAGAGGTGACCCCACCAACAAAAATCAAAGTTAAAGCATGTCAAAATAACACCAAAAATATGCTGGAGTGAAGCCAATATATGCTAGAATAATAGGCTAAATCATGAAGCATGTTAGGCTAGCAAGTAGGATTACACTACAAGTGTATGAAGCATGCAAGAGGTGACCAAACCAGCCAAAAACAGAGTTATAGCAGGTCCAAAAAGTCACAAAAAGCATGCTTAAACTAAGCCTCAAAAGGATAGAAACACATGCTCATTTGGTAGGCCAAAAACACATGCTAACAAGACAAGAGGATGGGGGGACCACCCCCTCCTATTTGGAACCTCAAAACAAGTTTTTCACCATTGAAATTCCTCTGGAATTCAATGGTTAAAAGGCCAAAACAAGATAGTTTCAAAGGCTTTAAAAGAAGGCAAGAAGCTTAGCAAACAAGCCACCAAAGAGGGTGAAACACCCTTAACTCCAAAAACACTATAAACTACTATTTTTAACACTTGAAAACAAAGGTTTTTGTAGTTGAAAGCTAGGCCTAAAATAGCATGCAAAGGTGGCTAAGTAAGCAACTAAAACAAAGCTTCAAAGAGAAGATGGCTTACACTTGAAGCACAACAGCCACAGCAGCACTTCTGAGCCAAAAACTAGCTTTAGGAGGCCCAAACAAGCCTTATGGAATCTCAGCTCCAAGGTCAAGATGTTAGGCTAAGAGGGTTGTGTGCAAATATGCCAAGAACACTCACTTTCAAGCACTATAGAGCATAATATAGAGAGAGAGGGAGATAATTCTAGAGAGAGAGTCAAAATTTGCTTCTCCAAAATTCTAACCCCTCAATAAGGGGGAAGCACCCCCCCCTTATATAGAGCAATGCAAGCACAAGCTTGCTTGACAAGCTCAAACTTGCCTCCATCCCTCCATACACACCATACACGTGTATGGAGGATGGCTCAGTGAGCCGCAGCTGGCTCAAAATATCTAACAAAATATTTGTTGAAACATGGTGGCCTACCAGCCATCAGTGGTGGCCGGCAGTGCCTCATTGATGGCCAGCAAGCCTCATCAATGGCCAGCAGGGCATATACCATGGCCGGCAGTGCACTAAAACAAGCACTAGGGAGGGACCAAAGCATGGTCCAAAAAATAGAGTAGAAAGGATACAGGGTTTGGAAAGCTCAAACCTGTGACATTCCGCCACGAAATTTGAGTACTGGACGAGCAATCAAACTTGTCATCGGATGTACCTGCAAGCACATCCAAGTCTTGAGAACGGTCAAAAATGGAGTGTCTACACATAACAAAGTTGAGTTTCGGCGTTGTTGGGGTTCCATCACTTTCTCTCTTGCTTTCTAGCTTCAAGGTAGAGATATCTCTGCACTTTCTTATGATTTTTAACTTAGTTATTTGTGTTTTGAAACATCATTGTGATTTAGAGATTTTTGGACAAATCTAGGATTTTGGTTTGAAATCAAAAGAGAGGTTTTCAAATGAATTGTTGGAAATGAATGAGGAAATGTATTTACTGTGGAGTTATGATGAAAAGATGGATTTTTATCCTTGGAACTGATTTATAAAGAAAAAAAGGGATTTTGCCCTAAATTTATCAAATGTTGATTTTGTATAAATAAATGGAATTGATATTGGATTTGTGAAATTGGATTGACGTTGATGAGGATGGCGGAGTTGGATATGTATTACCACTCCCATCTTGAGATTTTGGAAAGTATAAACTTATTGGAAATTTATTTATCTGTTTAGAGATATCTATTTTGGGCTATCGGTGGAGGATAGCTATGATTGTTGTAGATATTGCATAAGAACTAGAAGAATTGAAACTATTTTTTCATCCATTTGCATTGGGCATTGTTGCATATTTAACCCATTGAAAATAGTTATCGTTTTGAGAAAAAAAAAAAGGGATGAATGCCTTGGTGAATCTGGGTAGGAGTGTAATGGTATTATGTTAGCCTATGTGTCCTTAGTGAAAGTCCAAAAACTCGCGCGGTTAGGTGTCGAGACTTCCAATTAATACCGGTAAAAATGACAAATTTGTAGTACTTGTAGCCTACTTGCAAACACGTCCTAGAGATTTCCAGTGTTGCATCCGCTGCCCTATTTTCTATTGAAAAGGACTTGATTGTATGAATTGTGATATAAACTTGGCATTGCATAGTTTTGGAAAGAGATATAAAATGTTTTGGCACGAGTATTGCATATACATTCACCTTATAACTTTGTTAAGGTTTTAAATTGTGTTAGAGTTTTTTTTTTTTTTTTAAATTTATTTATTCATGTATTAAAGTATTTCTACTGGGCTTTGGCTCACCCTATTTGGGAAAACCATTTTCAGGTGCTGATGATATGCCTCCGCCAAAAACATAGCTTGGGAGGAATTGGGAGCTGAAGGCTTCTTTTTTCTTAATTGTTATATTTATTTTGTTATAAGCCTAGGACTTCAACTGTATTGAGCTTGGACTCACTTTTGCTGTAACCAAGTACTTTCTTGGAAAGTTGTAGCCATTAGGGCATTTATTATTTGTTTAACTCTTATTTCATATCTTTAATTTGTATCATATGCTATAGATTTAGGATTAGGACTTATGAATATATAACTGCTTATGACATCTTTTGCATACTCTGATTGTATGAAATGGAAAGGATATTGTATTTGGAATGATATTGTTATTTATAATATTGTGGATGGTTTAATTATGATTATTTCGGGACATTACAAATACGACTCACGAATTACTGATGAAAAGATATTCAAGTGTCATGTCAATTAAAATTTTAAAAGACGCTAATGTAATTTTATAAAAAGTGTGAAACTAATTATATTTTCTAAACTTCATGAAATGTAAGTATAATTTATCCTAAAAAAGTTACAAAATAAATAATTTGAATTATCAGACTCGTGGTAAGATCACAATTCTTATGGTTATAACAAATATTTCTCCAAGAATCCACTTTCCTTTAATTTTCAAGACCTAATAGTGAAATGATGAATGTTAAAATCAACAATTTAGATATTATAATTTAAGGGTCTTACTAATAGGTGTTCCTAGAGTACAAGTAAAAGATAAAATATTTGTAAAATATAATGCATTTTTCGCTAACTTTAATACGCTTTTTCTGAAATCAATACTTTTTAATATTTTACATATTTTCAAGTCAGTTTTTACACACTCATTGTGTGACACCCCAAAATATATGTACTTAATCTTTAAAAAAAAAATGTAATTATAACATTTTTTAGGCCATAGTGGAATATATGGAACTTGTGCATAGTGCTTCAAGAAACCTCATGGGAAGCGTGGTGCATGCGGTACCACGTGGTCTGTTGCACAGTGCAGCATTGTGCTGCATAGTAAGGATTTTCTCACCTATAAATAGGTGAGTTGCATGGTAATGAAATTTCAAGAATAACAAATGACGCGTATATGAGAGAGTGAGCTGAAGTCAGAAGTGAGAGTAAAGGATAACGTTTGAGATTAATTTTATTATATTTTGAGCTCCCATAAACTGTTTCATGTAAATTATGTTTTGCAAGTCATATTAGTTTTTAAAGTATTATTTATTGAACGAACCCTGTTTGCTTAAAAAAGGAAACTCATGGATATAACTATTTATTAAATGTGTTTAGCACAATTATTTTGTAAGTACCACCATTGCGATCTCATGCCTTGGGAGACTTAAATAACCATTGACCTTTTGTATTGTTACTTTAAGTGACCCTCTGTATCGTCACTTTAAGTGACTCTCTGTTTGTCATAGATCTACTGACCCTCTGATTTCTAGTATGGAGCAAAGTGCTATGTAGATTGCTACACAATTATGAGAGTCACCTCTAGAATTCGTACGGGCCACCTCTTGAGTCCATACATCTGTTTTGTTTTATTCTATACCGTAGTTATGATTATTTGCTTATATGATTTTTGCGTTATGCTTTTGTTATTTAAAATAATTTATGTATTTCTATTACCAAACAAATCTCTGTTTAGCCTAAATAATTATCCATGGTGGCTTTTTATACACTTATACTTTTAGTATAATATTTCTCACTTTGTCATGTGTTTATAGTTGTCAACCACTTTCAAGTGACGTGTCAGGACCGGTGCACGGGGTAGGCATAAGACACTTTGAGTCATAGTTCAGCTCTAACAATGTAAATGAATAGAAAAAAGTTCCAATGTATATGTTTTTGTTATAATTAAATTAAGATTTGAGTACCCTTTTATTTTATTCCGCGGCACCATTAATTTGTTATGACTTCAGTTATTGTCTTGTTACAACGCTGAATCTCCGAATGCTGAGTTTAGGTCGTGACATATTGTATGAGGCTCCGTTTGATTAGAAAGAAAATTTGGTAGAAAGTGAAAGTAAAAGAAAATGAAGTGAAAGAAAAGAAATAGAAAAGAAAATATATTTTCTTGCAAACATTTGATTAAGATGAAAGTTTTGTAAGAAAAAGATAGAAAAATATAGAAGTTTAAATATAGATAACTCACACATTCAATTTTTCCTATGTTTTCTTGTGTTTTTTTGCAAGAAATAAAAAATTGGCTACAATGTTAAAATGGGTTGTACAAGAAAATTAGTTTTCTTATACTTTTCACTAGGGGTGCTCGCGGTTTGGTTTTGGATGGTTTGGTTTGCGGTTTGAACCCGGCCGCATATATGCGGTTTGGGAAAAATTAAACCCGTAACTGCCACCAGTACGAGTTGCGGTTTGTGCGGATAGGGTTCACGGATGTGCAGGCGGTTATGGACAGTTTGCGGATTGGACTTTTTTTCTTTAAAAATTTATTTTTGGGCCTTTTTTTTTTCCGTTTTGTACATATTTATTTTGGGCTCCTTTCCGCCGCCCCCCCTCCCCCTCCCCCAATTTTCTAAATTGTTCAACATTAATAATTAATGAATTAAAAAATATAAAATTAAAAACACAACAAAATTAATTCTTAATAAAAGCAAATCATTCAAAATTATAAACTAAATCATCAAAATCATTCACTACCCAACAATACAATTAAAGTAAAATCATTCAAAATCCAAAAATATTTAAGATAAAATGAATGAAATCAATGGTCCAGGTTAAAAAAATATATATCTAAGTGCGGGCGGGTTCTTGCGGGTGCATGTAAAACCCACAACTGGCCCATAACCCACAATAATGTCATATTCTAAACCGCATCAGCCCGCATTGTATCTGCAAAACCACCCACTTGTATGCGGATCGGTTTAGGTTAGGCGAGTTGTGCGGTTTGAATAACCCTATGCCCAGCCCTACTTTTCACCATTTTCAAGCTAAACAAACTTATAGAAGTTAATTTTTTTTTTTTTCTTCTCTCGTTCACTTTCTACCTATTTCATTCTAAACAAATTGAACCTAAGAATAATGTTTCATCTGCACAATTTCCTCCCCCACAACACCCACAAAATGAGGTGACAAGACATAATGCAAGTTCTATACTAATTGGAGTGTGGGTCAACTTTTGAAATTTTACTTGCCACCTCATTTATGGGGATTGTGGGGGAGGAAATTGTGTAGATGTAACACTACTGATTATATAATTGAGTTTGCAACAAATTAAAAATGGATAATTCTATTATATACACTCACATACCATATGCATCCTTACCTACGCTATATATATTTTTAATTATGACCAATTTTCTTTTGTAGTTACGCCATTATTTTGAAATATTTGATTATGACTTTTTTGTATTTGGTTATGATTTTTTTTTTTCTTAGTTATAAGTTAAAAAGTATGAAATTATATAATTTTTTTATTATAATTATAAGGTGCATATAATACACATCCTTTATGAAGTGTATAGTCTTTTCCATTAAAAATTGATACCCAACTTGTCATGTTATTGGAAGACTTTCTAGGAATCCCATTGATCTTTTGCGAACAAAGAATTGAAAATGAAACAGCTAAAAACGAAACCCAAGTGTCTCAGATCAGCATTCCCAATTCATTGTACCAAACATAATTTCTATTTACTTACTAAACTAAGGTATAAATATGGGTATAAAAGAAATCAAGTAAATTTACTTAAAAGCTCTAAATACAATCCAAATATTACTGTTTACACCCACATTATGCATCGAGAAAGGCTACTAAATGTTCCTACCTTTCTACTTTGAACCTCCACCTCCTTAAATTTGTTTTTAATTCCAATTTTGTCCAAACATAATTTTTATTTTTGCTCTCACCCTTATCTTCTAACCCTAATTTTCCAAACACAAACCCTAACTCTAATCCCATCCCCCACTACCTCCGGTAGTCACCACCATCTCCGACCACCATCCAACAGCCTCTAGTCGCTGCAACCACCACTCCCTCCAATGTCTCACTGTTGCGACCACCACCACCTTCATAGCACCCTCACCACCGCCACTGAGAGAGAGAGAGAGAGAAATGGCAGTCACCATTTCTTCACCTCTAGTGAAGATTGTTGCTTTTAGATCGAAAATCCTAGATCTAGGGTTAGGGTTTTGCGGGAAGAAAAAGAAGAGGAGGAGGATGATGATTAGAAAAATCAAACAATCGAAGACTTGTATCAATACCCATTTATCTGTCTATAACAAAAATGACCAATACAATGTTTTCAAAGCTCTTCGAGGATGTTGTTCTCAACATTTTCTTCATACTTGAAGACGATCCTCGAAACTAGGCTAGACTTGCTTGCATTTGCACTAAATTCTCCTCTTATTCAGTTCAGTAGTTCAAGCCTGAACCACCACCATTTGTTTGACAATCTTCAACCAAACTACCATAATTTGTTTGGTAGTCTATGCCCGAACCTCCACCATTTGTTCGATATTGGTTTTCCAAACTAGGCGGGACGACTTCAAATAAAGAAAAATCAAACACGAGTACAGAGAGAGAGGCCTCTAGGGTTGTTTTGTAGGTAGCGATGTTGATGAATGATTGAGAGCGAGAGCGACGTCGATGGGAGATTGGGGTAAGATGGTGGATGGAGAAAAGGTGGTGGTGGTAGGTCTGGTCAAAGGGTGAGCGAGCAACGACAGGAAAGCTATTAGCCGGGGTTGTGATGGTAGGAGAGGTCGTCGGTCAAAGTGGGTTATGGTTAGGGGACCTGTGAAGTGAGAAGAGAGACAAAGGGTTCGTTTGGTTTGATTTTCTGAAAAAATTTTGGGAAATTTTCTCTACAAATAAGTTTTCAAAAGTAATCAAACCAAACAAATTTTCCCAAAAAAATTTCCCAAAACTTGTAAACCAAACAAGTTTCTAAACAAATCTCTCTCACACAATATCAAATCAATCACTTTTTCCAAAACTCTCTCAAAATCATTTTCCAAAACATCTTTTGAAAAAAACCAAACCAAACATGTTTTCGTACTTTTTATCTCTAAAACACATCTCTCAAACACAAACCAAGCATACCCAAAATGTTAGGGTGAAGGTATATTTGAGATTATGGTAAGGGTCTAAAGAAAAATGAAGGGAGCAATTTTGATGGCAAGGGTTCAAAGAAGTGGGAGGTCCTAAGAAGAAAGGTATTTAGCAGCAATTTGCATTGAGATCATCATATCTCACACAAAAAAAAGGTAAATTACACTAACACCCCCTAAGATCTAATTTAATATAGATCCTCTCCTCACGTTTGAAAAATTACACTCACTCTCTATAATTATTTTGACGGAGTTTACATTAGGATGAAAAGGACATTTTTGCTCCTAAATCTTTATACGTAGAAACTAATAAAAAAATATAGATATTTTGTTTATGTCATTTCAAAAAAAATGACAATCACCCCTATTTGGTTTCGAATTTTCAAAAACGGCTTTCTGATTTTTAATTCATATATTTTTTTAATGATTTTTTAAAATATTTTAATCAATATATATATTTTTATATATAATCAATTCAGGGGGTGATTTACCCTACAAAAAAAAAAAAAATTTAATTACATTTAGCACCTCTAAAACCACAGGCTACACTGACATTTCACTCTTTACTCTTTTGAGACCAAAATCATGCTATTGTTCCATGAACTGATAAGAAATGTGTAGACTACTCATCAATCAGCTACTTCTGCTACATAAAACATTCAATAACGAACACGTGACAAGATCAAAAGAAAAAAAAATTAGGACCTGCTAAGATTGCACACACAAATAACCTATAAGGACAGTCCAGTTGGTTGAGGGCAAGGGATCAGGAACTTGAGAGTATGCTCCTCTCTTGGTCTCAGGTTCGAATCCCACGCCTAACTGGCTACTGGCCGACCACTGCGTCTTTGCCTAATCGATCGGCACAGGGCCCCGAGATTAATCGAGGTGCAACACTCCGAAAGGGTGCTGACCCGAACACTGTTATCAAAAAAAAAAAAAAAAGATTGTACACACAAATATACAAATTTTCACACAATCCTTTTTTTTTTTTTTATATATATTAATCATCGTCATCATTCATAGTCATCAACATTGTGATCATCAAATCCAACCATGAAATCTGAAAAAAGACAAATGTCGTACAAACATTTTGGGAGCATTGTTTCATACAGCACCACTCTTGGCAAGTAGAAGGATTCAAAATAAATTATCAGTCCAGGCAAATGCCAGTAACAACAAAACTATTGTACCCAGATCAATTCATTCAGCTACATTGCATCCTTCTGGTACAAAACATGTGGCATCGACACAAGTCTTATCTGTAAAGTTTCGTAACTTCAAAGTTCACATTCCCCTGGACTACTATCTTTCTAGACATTAGCTATTAACACGAGGAAACAAAAACAGTTACAAAAGGCAGTGGAACTAGAGGCAGACGTGTGTCAGAAAACCATTTAAAGAATGACATTTCTATGGCTTTAGTTTTTACTTGCCACGTAATTTATATAATCATATGACATTTTATAGGATAACTATTCTTTCTGGAAGATTGTATACGGTCCTTAATGATATTTACTGCTCTTAGCGAACCAATTTACTGGAAGGGGACTTCATCTTCTCCAACATCCTCACCTTGTCAAGCAACTGTTGGATGGTATTCGATGCATCCTACAAAAAAGAACAATGCTCTTCATGTGGCATCCAATTCTAGGGAAAGGTTAGCAAATAAGAATCAAAGAAATTAACCTTCAACTGCTTTCTCAATTTTTCCTCCTCGATGTCTCGTCGCTCCCTCTCCTCTGAGAAAATATCTATTAAACTTTCTTGCTCCTTGTTCAGTTCCTCAATCTTTTGTGTTGCCTCCTCGAGCTGATCAAAAAACATAGCCAACAGTTTTAGATACCAAAAAATAAAAAATAAAAAAAAAATAGAATGCCAGGTGCCATGACTGAACAGCTAAAAAACATTGAAGAGTACTTCTGTTGGACGTCCAACCAAACGAGGTTTCTGCATTTGACCATAATTTATCCTTTGTTAAATAATTTATTAGTTCCAGAAGGCTCATGCTTTTGCAACACGATTTACATGAAAAATCAGCCATGATAAAAAAAAAAAAAAGTCTGCTAAATTTTTTCAAATGAGGTATAGAAATATTGATGGCAATCTAGTGTGACTGCAAATGTAAGAAGTGATGGCAGTATGTTCACTCCATATGCATGTCTTTAGCTGGAAAGATATGCAGAGCGACAGAACAGATGTTTCAGTTCCTGCTTGATTGGTTCCAGGTCTGACATAAACACAATGCTATGGTACAAACATTAAAATCCTCTGATGGGAAAGTTCAGCCAAAGCTGTAAAATGGTAGGCGATGACAAATCATCATTCTTTTTTTTTTTAACACCCAAAGAAAAGGTCACTTAACAAGTAATGCTGTTTGGGTGCATGTTTGCTAGAAAATTATGTATACTCCTAACAGTAATGAAGAGAAGGCACATCATAAATTAGAATGCTTTCCTCCAAACATTCACAAATCACGATTAGTAATATACTAACATCTATTAAAGACGCTGGCATCAGCTAGTCAACCTGTTAACTAATAAATATAACCTTATTTTCCTCTAAACATTCAGGGCTAGTAACAGATTCAGTCACTGGCATCGGTTAGTCAACCTGTTAACTAATACATATATAACCTCAACATATTTTGTATATTACAATTGAAAAACAAAGGAACATATTCGATGCAATAGATATTGCGATATCTCCTATCTATTTCCAAAGAAGTCAAGGTTTGAGTACCCTACAAGACTACAAGCACGAAGTAAAGGACGCTCAGAGTCCATCCAGGAGCAGGGATTAAAAGTAAAATTTTCAGCCTATCGTGCCAAGCACTACCCTACACCCCAACCCTTCTCACCAGAGAGACACAGAGAGAGAGAGAGAGAGAGAGATTAAATAAAAGGAACATGAGATTTGCTAATTACCAAAATGTTATACACCTTGAACTGCCACAACTCCACCTAAAAGTTCTCTTTATAGAATTCTACTAACCCCTCCTAATCATCTCCCAAATGTAACCACTCATGAGTAATAAGAAGACTACTGAAGTATTTGACATCAATCACGGCCAGCATTGGAGTGGAATATCAGCAACGCAAAAGACGGATGGGAAAGCAGCTAAAAAGAAATTTTTTATAAAAGAAAAGAAAAGAAAAGAAAAATATGCACATGGTTGTGGGTGACAATTACAACTGAAGACAAATGAACAAGGCACAAAAGATAGAGACAGCACTTGCCTTAGTTTCAAGTGATTTACACCTCTCTCTTTCAAACTGTATGTCATGCAGCAAATCACCTAAAATCTCTCCATCCTTTCTTTTTAATCTATGGAAACAAAAAAGACCAAGTTTAAGAATGGGAGTAAACATGAGGTACAGTATTCATATTTCAAATGGAAGTAACCCACCTTTCCCTCAACTGCTGGTTCTCTTCTTTCAACTGAACTGCAGTATTTGAATTGGAGATTGAAAAAGAACACTCATTTCCACTGACAGCACCTCCCTGCAATTTCAACAAATAAAATTAATGACATTACGCTTCGGTCTAACAATTGTGCAGCCATTCAAAGATCAGCAGCCTCAATTCTAGCTACCCTTCCATCTAAAGACAAACGGTAAAAAAGAAAAAAAAGAAAAAGAAGAAGAATTTAATTGCTAGCAACAGAAGAAGTACAGATACATGCAGAGAGAGAGAGAGAGAGAGCACAGTATTTTGGAAGTGCATCTATAACCAAAAGGGGCCATTGCTTGGTGCAGTGGTAAATGCTCGGGATGCCAAGCATGAGAACACTGGTTTCAAGTATCAGGCAGGCACTTTGAGCAAATTATGAAAAGGTTAAATCTGCACCAGTCTTCCCCTCCCAGCACCTCGAATATCAAGGAGTAGCACTAGGGAATAGCCATTTTTAGTGTCATCTAAATGATTATGTGAATTTTAGTAGGGCTATAACATCTGAGATGCCATCTGATAGCACATACATCAATCAGAAGAAGATCCAGCATCAGCTATGTCTTCACATGAAACAGCAACACAGAAACAAAAAAACAAAGAATGAAAACTGAAAAACCACTTTCTGCCTTTTAGTATTTTACTGTTCAAAACAAAGAGTTGGTGATGGTAATTTGGTAAACAGGCCCAAGGTAGAACAAATTTCTAGTAAGTCGCAACGTTACTTTATTGAGGATTTGCATACAGATATGCATTTGTTAGAACCATGCTGAAAACTGGAGAATGGTAAGGCATCAAAAATAGAAAGTTGTCCTCACCTCGTAATAAAATTCACAAATTACAGAAAGAAACTGAAGAGAGTCATGAAGGAGATTGTCTTTGTAGGATAGCTTGATTTATATTGTTGGGTCTACTTGCTAATAGCTTAAGCTTTTGGGACAACTGGTGACCTAACATGGTCTTGGGTTCAAGTCTCTTTGTTTGCATTTAGGCCTCGTTTGGCAAGTAGTGATTTTAGCCAAAAAACTAAAAAGTCGCTAAAAAAACCAAAAAGCCAACAATCCATACCAAAAAGTCAAAGATTTTCTTTTCTCTCTACTTTTTGCACATCTTTTTATAAAAAAACCAAAAAGTCATTACAAACATACTAGTTTTTTTATATATCATATTTTAGCCGAAAAACCAAAATGTTACTAAAAAAATCTGTTCCCAAACGAGGGCTTAGTTCCCATTTGCATTCTTCACCTCTCATTGACATTGTTTCTTCTTTTGCATCTCCTCATGGAAGACAGATAGGGTGTTAGATAACTTGATATATATTGTTGGGTCTATTAACAACTTAAGCTCTTGGGACAATTGGTGACCTAACAATCTCAAGAGAGGAAAAAAGGTGCATACATACATGACAAACTCCGAATTCAATGGGATGACACACTAAGCTCCAACAATGATATGATAGTGAATGAAGAGAATATGTATCTCCTTGTCAGCCAAAAAAATCTCAGGTCCGTTTGGATAATTGTGGATTTTCAAATCAAGGTATTTGAGGTTGAAAAAAATAAAATAAAATTGAGAAAGAAGATATATACATTTTAGTAGAATCCTCATAGTTAGAACGAGAATCCTTAGCATGATTTAAAATAACTAGTTTGATATTGTGAATTCAAATTCATCGAGATTAAGCTATTTAACTCAATCTTGAAATTCATAAGTAAACTATTATATCTAAATTTGAGTTATTGTCCTTGAATGATTAAGGTTAATCCCTTGATTTGAAATTTACATCTATCAAAACAGAACCGTAGTTTGTAGAATGATGACACAGGATGTCTCTATCATCATTATTTATTCAAGTGAAAGAAGTACACAGTGACAAGAAATGACCTTTGACTGTGAACATGTGATCCGAACAGGTCTTCCATGTGATGCACAATCTTGCTCTGCATTGACATTCCCCAAATTCATGGATGACCTTGTCACATGAGACCCATCTTTCCCGAAAGACCTATTAGCAGGCAATACCTTCTGAGAATTTCCATTTGCTTTTCTCTCAGGTAGAGCTGTCTGCATCTCATCATCACTGACATTCTCTTCAGAAGGTGTTGACGGTTCTGAAGAATTTGGTTCTTTTCCAGATTTGACAGGGTTATTGGCTCTATTTCCCCCTTTATTGTACATACGTTCATTCCCAAGAGCCTCATCCATCAATTTTGTATATCTTTCTGATTCTCTTCTTCCCTGCTTTGGATTCAAGGGTGAATGCAGTTTATCTGAACCTGAAATTGGTATCTTGCTGCTTGAGCCCAATTTTTTCTTTTTAGATCGAGGTGATGTCTGAGGAAGATAATCCGGAGAAGTGTCTACAAAATTAGGGTATATTAGTGAGAGACATGAAGCTTAACTTGATTGCGAATTTTCTCTACTACAAGGCAAGTCATCGCTACATCCCACTTTTATTTACTGCCCAAAATGTAGAACGAAAATTGTTGGCTACTATTAGATACCTCCTTCATTAATGTGCTTCTTATTACGGCGTGGAGCATAGCCAATTTTATGACAGTATGTTCTCCTGGACGAAGAACATAGCAACTTATTAAAGGGTCAAACCTCAAACACAAACCAAAGCATAGTTAATGACAAAATGATCAAACCAGTATGTCTTCTGCATTTGTAGTAATCGTCCCTCAAGTCTTGAAAGACCTGTTGTACGCTCAAATCCTTGCTTATCATGAGCTGGTTCGACAAAATTGGCTTCCAACACACCTGAGACAGAAATGATGAGCTTTTAGAGTTTAAGTCAGCTAAATAAAACTCACATATTCCTGGTACAAAAAACAATACAAACCTATAACTCCGCGACCATCACTTCCAGTAGCATTCCAAAGCCTCCAAAATGGCTGACAAAACAACACTTACATGTAAAAACAGTTTCAAAATTTGCAAAACATCCAATAATCGCATATGTAAGGGTAATGCTCCAGCACATGAACGACCAAAAGATTGTCCACGATTTGAAACAAAAGCTCGGGTTTAAATTACAGTTACATCTTGAACCTATAAAGGGTCATTTTACATTTACAACATGCAAACCCAAGAGACAACAATAACAATCAATAGAAACAATAAAAAATAAGAAGCAAGCATCATCTGGCATGCAATATAGAAATGATCGCAGCAGGTTTATTCTCCTATAAAGGAGGGGGAAAAAACATGGGAATAACAAATCAGTCATAGACAACACTTTTTCCATCAGCAAAGTTTGTTCAAACAAATCACTCATAAATTTATTACAAAATCAAATCTCAATTAATGGTTTCCAACAAATCCTAGCAGAACCAAGTTACAGTTAGCAAAACCAAAATGAAACAGTATATGGCAATATATTTTTTGAAAATATTCATTTTAGCTAGAAAAGTCGTAATCAAGTTGAAATAGATACTTGCCACAAATGCTAGTTATAAACAAACAACTTGGCCAAAAAGAACAGAGAATATCAACTTCAAAGATTATATATCACCATGTCGATTAACCAGAAAACATACCTTAATGAGCCGATTCTTGTGATAAACATTGAATCCTTGAACATCAATATGAGCTTTTGCATCCTTGACAAACCCAATAGTCACAACAGCAACCATCTGATAACCATAATACCAGATAATCAGTAAATGCAATTTATTACAGAAATTGGGTAACTCAAATTTAATTTCCATCTGGAAGCATTACATTAGAATCCTTTGGGATCCCATCAGTACCAGGCTGTGGGCGATAGGTAATCTCCTGTGCCATCATCATATCATTCACAACATTGTGGTGCTCAACATCCTTCCCACGAAGAATTATCCGGAAGCTAGAAGGAATTCGGAGATAGAGAATTGATGCATAACTCTGAAGATTTGAACAAAAAGAACAAAGTTAAAACATCATAGACAAAAAAGGAAATAAATAAAAAGATCAAAATAATAATAATGTTACAGCTTCATAGTCAACACTATCAATGGTTTTGAAACTTCACACAAGGTTTTAACAAAAAAATTACAGTAAACATATATATTGCTCAGTTTCATTTGTAATGCTCTCACATGCCACAGCTACTTTCAACAGAGGTCCAAAAGTTGGCCAAAAATTCTATTCACATCCTCCGTGTACACTATGGGCATACATGCTCAACTAGAAACACATTATGGAAGAGCAAGTTGCTCTAATATTTTATAGCAATAGATACAAATCTGCTCGGCCCTTGGTCCTCAATTTAATCCCAAAATGGAACTCATCAACCTCAATATATTTGATGCGGGAAAACCTATATTTAATTAGTTGTAGAATATACTACAAGGAAGAGTCATGAATCAAGGGTTAAAATTAGAGAATGGGGAGAAGATTTGTAAGATAACGAAGTTCAAGCCTTGTGTGCTCAATTTTTTAATGAAGTTATAGCAAAAAAGAAAGAAAAATAAGAGAGAAACCAGAGAGAAGAGAAGACTTGGGATCCATATTCAAACCAATAAAGTGAAGCTTGAGTACCAGCTTAGGTGTATGATGGAATATCATCCCTTATTTATAAATGAAGATTTAGGGTTACAAGATGAGCCCTGAGGGCATAGAATAATACAAACCAACTTTCGGCTAATATAATATTAGAACACTTTCGGTGAAATATAATATGCTAAACAGTGAGAATAACGCTAACACTCCCCCTCAAGCTGGTGCGAAGATATCTCTCATGCCCAGCTTGCCTAATATGTCATGAAATGGTTTATTCCCAACCCCCTTGGTGAGAATGTCAGCAAGTTGTTCACCAGACTGGACAAAAGGAGTACAAATGGTACCACTAGTGAGTTTCTCCTTAATGAAGTGGCGATCAATCTCAACATGTTTTGTCCTGTCATGTTGAACTGGATTGTGAGCGATGTTGATGGCGGCCTTATTATCACAGTATAACCGCATGGAGTCCGTCTGATCAATACCTAGATCACTCAACAATAACTTGATCCATAAAAGTTCACACACACCTTGTGCCATAGCTCTAAACTCAGCTTCTGCGCTTGACCTGGCAACCACATTCTGTTTCTTACTCCTCCAAGTAACTAGGTTGCCTCCAACAAATGTGCAATACCCTGAAGTCGATCTCCTATCAGTTACTGATCCAGCCCAGTCAGCATCTGTATAGGCTTCCACACGAAGATGATCATACTTTGAAAAATAAAGACCCTTACCAGGAGCAGACTTCAAGTACCTCAAGATTCTCATGACAGCCTCAAGGTGAATCTGATGAGGAGCATGCATAAACTGACTAACCACACTGACAGCAACAGCAATATCAGGACGGGAGTGAGATAGGTAAATGAGCTTACCCACTAATCGCTGATAGCTCCCCCTATCAACAACTTCTCCTCCTTCATCATCCCCAATTTCTGATTGGGTTCCAGTGGAGTGGCACATGCCTTGCAGCCAAGCATCCCAGTTTCCTTCAACAGGTCAAGCACATATTTTCTCTGTGAGATAAATATCCCATCCTTAGAGCGAGCAACTTCAATTCCCAGAAAATACTTCAAGCTTCCCAAGTCTTTGATTTCAAACTCATTAGCTAAATATTTCTTCAACAGAGGTATTTCCTCACTATCATTGCCTGTAAGAACTATGTCATCTACATAAACAATAAGTGCTGTAGTCTTACCACGTGAGGAATGTTTCACAAACAATGTGTGATCTGCCTGACTTTGTTTGAAGCCATATTTAAACATAGCCTGAGTGAATCTCTCAAACCAAGCCCTTGGAGACTGTTTGAGACCATATAATGACTTCCGAAGCTTGCATACTTTGCCTTCTGTCTGATGATCCTCAAAACCAAGGAATGTCCATATATACCTCTTCTTCGAGGTCACCATGGAGAAAGGCATTCTTGACATCAAACTGATAAAGCGGCCAATCAAGATTAGCTGCTAGAGAGAGAAGTACTCTGACTGAATTCATCTTAGCCACGGGTGCGAAGGTCTCCTGATAATCAATGCCATATGTCTGAGTAAACCCTTTTGCCACAAGTCTTGCCTTGTAACGCTCAATAGACCCATCTGCTTTGTGTTTCACAGTATATACCCATTTACATCCCACAGGTCGTTTGCCCGTAGGTAACTCAGTCAATTCCCAAGTGCCATTCTTCCTAAGTGCTTTCATTTCCTCAATCATGGCTAGTTTCCACTCAGAGGTAGCAAGAGCATCCTGAAAATGGTTAGGAATGCTAACAGAGGAAATATTGGACACAAACGCTCTATATGAGGATGACAAATGAGAGTATGACACAAACTGTGAGATAGGATGTTGAGTACAAGATCTCACACCCTTCCTTTTGGCAATAGGAACATCAAGGATTCAAGAGATTCAAAGTTACCTAGACTCTCATCAGAAGTAGGAGATGGCAGTGGAGTAGCAGAAGTGGTCCCTTGTATCCAGTTAACTTGTTGTCTGTCTATGTCCCGGACATAAACATGCCCGTCCTTATCCTTGGTGACAGTGGGTTCTATAGTCCCAGTAGAAGAGGTGGGCAAGAACAACTGGTTCACCATAGGAAGCACAGTAGAAGAGGGTGGTGCAAGAACAACTGGGCCCACCATAGGAAGCACAGGACTCACTTCACACCAAGGCTCCCCCGGAAATGAGGACGGAACGGTGACACCGAGAGGACAAGAAATAGGACTGGGACTCAAAGAAAGTAACATCCATGGACACAAACCACTTACGAGAAGAAGGGTGGTAACATTTATACCCCTTTTGAGTAGGAGAGTAACCAAGGAAAACACACTTGAGGGAGCGAGGGTCCAACTTACCACGAGAGGGAGAGTGATTATGAACAAAACAGACACAACCAAATATTTTTGGAGGAATAGAAAACAAGGACTGAGAACCTAGGAGGACGTGAAGAGGAGCCTGTTTTTGCAAGACCTGGGTAGGGAGACGATTAATAAGATGGGCAGCGGTGAGAACAGCGTCGCCCCAATAGGGCCGAGGCACATTCATAGAAAAACACATGCACCGAGCCATGTCAAGAAGATGCCGATTCTTGCGTTCCGCCACCCCATTTTGTTGAGGGGTATTGGTGCAAGAGGTCTGATGGATAATGCCATGAGTAGAGAAATATTGTCCTAACCCAGAATCTATGTATTCCCCGCCATTATCAGAACGAAATAGTTTGACAGTGGCCCCAAACTGAGTACAAATCATCTTATGAAAAGTGCGAAACACAGAGAAAACCTCACTCTTATCTTTCATGAGATACACCCAAGTAGCACGAGAAAAATCATCAATAAATGTAACAAACCATCGATGACCTTTCACAGACATAACACGAGAGGGACCCCAAACATCAGAATGTATTAAGGAAAAAGAACTAAACTTTTATTCAAACTGGGAGCAAAAGAAGCTCTGGCTGTTTTCCAAGTTGACAAGACTCACAAAGAAAGTCAGACACATGATGATTTGCCCAGAAGTTGCTTAAGTTGAAATGAACAAGACTCACAAAGAAGAGATCACAGAGATTGAGAAACCAGCAGAAGGAAATAAATGTAAGAAGGATGCAGAGACGCCATGAGCCATAAATAAGCGGGGGTAGTAGAAGATGTGGTGGAAGAATAAGCAAGTTTGTCCGGTTGATCTAGGAAGTAGAGACCATTTTCTGCACTACCACTGCCAATCGTCCTCCTCGTGACAAGGTCCTGAAAAAGACAATGATCAGGAAAAAACGTCACACTACAATTCAAATCCTGGGTGAGACGACTCAAGGATAACAGATTAACAGAAAAATTGGGAACATGGAGAACAGAAGACAGATGTATGGTAGGAGTGACGTGGACTAAACCTTTTCCAGAAATGGAAGAAACAGTACCATCGGCAATCCTAACTTTGTCCTGACCTGAAGAGGGCTTATAGACAAAGAAAAGATCAGAGGAGCCAGACATATGATCTGAGGCACCAGAATCAATGATCCAAGGCAAAGACTTATGACACAGGAAAGCACAAGGAGACGAGGCTAAGTTACCTGAGCGGGCAAAGGACGAGGAAGCTGTACTGAGAGCAGTAGAAGACCGGCGGTCCAACAATTGGCGCAAAGCATCCTCCAGCTCAGTATCAGAAGCTTGGCCAATAGAAGTAGAATTAGAATCAAGTGGATCAATGGCACTAGACTGATGAGCCCGGGAATAGGAACCACGTCCTTTAGATTGGCCTGACCGACTGCCTCAAGAACCAGACCGATCACCTCGACCCCCGGATGGAGTCCTATGAAGCTTCCAACACGTCTCACGAGTATGCCGTGGCTTCTTGCAATAATCACAGAATACAGACTCCTTAGCAGCAGACGGAGGAATGGGAGTCAGGCTGAGGCCATCTCGAGGAGTAGACAGTAATGCTGAACGGTCAGTAGAGACAGGGGACATCATAGCAGACCGGCGACTCTCCTCATTCTGTACATAGGCAAATGCCTCCTGAAGTGAAGGAAGAGTGTCCATACCCAGAACTCGACCCCTAACTGGATCATACTCCACATTTAGGCCGCCAGAAATTTAAAGACCCGTTCCCGTGCGATGAACTTCTTGTACCCGACAGAATCAGCAGGGCAAACGGGCTTATAGTCTTCCAGGTGGTCAAGGCGTTTCCAGCCGTTGGTGAGGAAAGTAAAGTACTGAAGAACAGTCTGCTCCCCCTGAATTGAGCTCTCAATAGAGCGGCGCAACTCAAATGCCTGTGAGAAATTCCCTTTGCGGGAATAGGTGACAGCCACAGCATCCCAAACTTCCTGGGCAGTCTCCATAGACAAGTAGCCCTCACCAAGTTCTGGAACCATCGAATGGATAAGCCAACTCATAATCAAAGAGTTGTTAATCTCCCATTGGTCATAACCTGAGTCAGTGGTACTAGGTGCCTGTATCCTGCTATCAACATACCCCATCTTCCCTCTGCTCTTCAAAAACATAGTCAAACTTTGAGACCATGCGA
Source organism: Camellia japonica (assembly GCA_030407325.1). Taxonomy (NCBI): domain Eukaryota; kingdom Viridiplantae; phylum Streptophyta; class Magnoliopsida; order Ericales; family Theaceae; genus Camellia; species Camellia japonica. The sequence continues at coordinate 71,744,445 of JAPPVO010000010.1, read as the reverse complement.
GGTAGTTCTGACCATTAAATAGAGAGGTGGTGATTTTCAGACTAGGGTTGGGGTTCTCAGTCATGGTAGTCGGTATAATGGGATTCTCACTCCTCGGTGTTTGAGAAGAAGGGGACACACTGGAGGAATCTGTCATGGATACAATACTACCAAACCCGCAACAAAACTAGTGACAATCACAAACCCGGAAGGTGGTGGTGAACACAATGACCACTATAAGGCCATAACAAAATTAAGAAATCACTTTTCTTTTTCTTTTTTTATGTATGGGTACGGATACAGGTATATAGGTTATCTACTTATACATAAACGACATATATACTAAACAGAGATGAGAGTATACCAATCTGAGGAGATCGATCGACGATGTGAGGAAGGTGGCTAACGAGATCGATGAAGGAAGCGGCTGACGAGATCGACAGAGGAAGGCGACTGGCTGAGGAGATCGATCGACGATGGCGACTGACGACAGAGGGCTGAGGGACGATCGACAGAAGAAGACGACTGGGTGACGACGGCGAGCTGAAGAGTGACGCAGCAGATGATCCACCCAGGTAACTTCGGTAAGCTTCGAACCCTAGAGTGTCGTTGGTGTAGAGGTCGACCAACGAGGGTGAGCCGAAACCCTAGAGGTTCTGCTCTGATACCATGAAGCTTGAGTACCTAGCTTAGGGTATGATGGAATATCATCCCTTATTTATAAATGAAGATTTAGGGTTACAAGATGAGCCCTGAGGGCATAGAATAATACAAACCAACTTTCGGCTAATATAGGTGGTGTTTGGGAAGCAAGTTCCCAAATTTTTTTCTCATTTTTTCCACTAAAAGACAAAAGTTTTGCAAAACCAAAAAAAACACATCCAAACAAAATATCACATCCAACCCCATAATCATTTCACTTTTTCTCTCACAAACATCACATCCAACCACATAAAAACCCAACTATCTTCCCAAACACCAAAATTTTTTATCTCATAAAAACCTACATCTAATAAAATCTACATAAAAACTCACTTCCCAAACACCATCATAATATTAGAACACTTTCGGTGAGTATAACATGCTAACAGTGAGAATAACATGCTAACATAAAGGTGTTCCACATAAGTCATAAACCTTGCATAGACATATATGGATCCCCACATAGACCTTGACTGACTTGTAGGGTTATTTAAAACTGCTAGAAATCCTCATACACATATACCTCCCAAAGAAATATCCCACTCAACATTAACAAAATAGAAAAGTCATTACGCAATTACTGAGCCAGATTGTACCACAAGAAAAGTACACAAACCTAACTCAAGTAAAGCACTTAGAATATGTGAAATTTAACCAAGCAAATAAAACCTATCGAATACCGAGAATACAAAACTAAACTAAACCAATAATACACACACTTAAAAATGAATTGGCCAAATGTAAAATAAACCGAGATGATCCTTATTCTAAAAACTGCATGCAAGTGTCCAGGAGACGCTTCTTACCCTTGCATTACCATTACTTCCATATCATTTTATCTTGTTTTAGAATTCTTTTTCAACTGAGGGCTTTAGATGGCATAAAGAGTTATGGCAACCTCGACATCAATAGCCATAGGACGATGCATTTAGTTTATGATCACACTATTACTGTATCTACCTGAATCTGTAATGTTAACAGTTAACTCCATCATCAAGTTCACAATTGGCCTAACTAGCATTATCTGCTGGTCTGCAACATGCCTGTGCCCTTCTTTGCAAAAACAGATATTTGATGTTAACTAGAAATTCAATCAATACCTTACCAAAATTATTTTTTGAGAAAAAATCTTTTTCAAACCATTAGTTGTAAACACCATGTTATCAAAGTAAACTATCAACATGTACATATAAATAGCTCTGGCCTTTTTCACTGTAATGCCTAAACGCTAACCTGATTCCAGAAATAGCATCTTGGTCAATGCATATATAAGCCTCTCAACCAAGGTAAATGCAGATACTTTGACGCCATATGATGCTTCAGTCAACTTCCTCATCCACCAGTCTCAAATTCTAAACCAAGATGTCATTCTTAAACCAGTGCATATAAAAGACTCTTACCCAAGGTAAATACAGATACTTGGGAGGCCATATGATGCTTCTTCAGTCAACTTCCTTTTCCACCCGTCTCAAATTCTAAACTATCAAGGTGTCACCATAACACTTCGTGGTCCCATAAGTAGCACAAACACAGACACAAGATGTAGACAAGACTCAACAGGACACAACGATGCCAAGACCACAATTTAAAAATAAAAGATTTTTAAAAATAAAATTAGGGCATGGACACATTGAAAAATACTGGGCTATGTAAATATATTTTTTTATGTGCCAAGCATGTAGAAAAAGACATGCCTTTGATCTATTTTCTAAAAGTTAACGACTACCAAATTCAAATGATGAAACCATATGTATAACTATACACATTTATATTATTTTCCTTATATTAAAAAGTGACCAATGGTTGACTTGTGCTGGCTGTGGCACTGCCAGTGTAAGCTTTCAATCAACCAATAGTGTTATCAGAGTAATGTGGACACTGAAGAAACCCCAGCAATATCACTTTTACTAGGTATATCAATGAACCTCCACCTCGGCATTCTCCCATGACCTCACTTCCTTATGCATGGCCTTTCTTTCGCATGTACCTTATCCTCTAGAGAATTTTCCTTAAAATTTATACACTGCAAATAGGTCAACATCTCAGAATATCAGTCAAATCCCATCTACCATTCTTCACTGGAACCTTCATTTCCTCTCGTGTGGCCCCTCAGACATGGCATTCATCTCCCATTTCCCATTCTATTTCGGAGCAAGTATTTCTCATAAATCCATATATTATGCATAATTCAAACCCATTGGTCACCAAACTGGTTTTTTACAATAAAATCGTGCTGCATGCGTTGTAGTGAAAACCTATGTTATATGGACTCTCCAAAATAAATCAAAAACCCATGTTAGACACCTGAAACTTGGACAAGGGTGTGAGATATTTGTCCAACACTTTCCATCAAATACTTATATATTTGTATTTAACATTATCATTAGTTGTATAATTGCTATGAAAAGAGTAAAATGTCTTTTTGACACTATATGTTACCTATAACACCATTTTATCTCACATAATAATAATAGATTCAATATAAAAATATGAAATTTTTTTGTCGAGTCCATGTACCCATAAATTTGAGATTTGATGGGTCTGACTTCTAGATATTGAACATCTATACCTAACACCCATACCCTAGTCCTTGTCACATAGGTGAAAACCCCCTAAATTATAACTTCCTACATACCATTTCTTTTTAGAGCCTTCAGTTCCTCGCAAATTGCCAAATCATTTGGACCAAAGTTTCATTTTGCAGGTGGAGTACTCAAGCCCCGTTTGGCAAGTTGGGTTGGTGCTAAAACACCCAATAAGCCAAAACACCCAATCACAACTCTCTTTACTTTTCTGCATGTCTTTTCATAAAAAGCCAAAAGGTCAACTAAAATAGCCTATTTCCAAACACCCCCCTCAATTTGAAAAGCATTAAATAACTGTTAGAATCAACTACTTTGTTCTCAACTAGCTATAAATTATTCAACTAATGATTTCATGTAATTGTTCTTCCTATCACAACCCTAGCCATTTGTGTGAAGAGGAATGAAGCATAGATACTTCTAGAAGGGAAATGTTAATTTCAAAGTATCAGATTTTTCAAGTCATGTATCATAACTTCTACAAAATTGGAATTGTAGCATTTCTTGCATAACAATTTGTGAAGATAGATACAAAACTATTTTTCTAATACTTTGCTTGTTGCTTTGATAACAAGAACACGGTTAGTTAAAGTATAACAAGAACACGGTTAGGGATTGGGTTGCTATTTGTAATTCTTAGTGTTTGGGTTTGCTTGTTTTTTTTTCTGTTTTTCTTTTGGCTGTGTTTTACTTTCATTATGTTCCTTTTCTCTGTATGAGGATTTCTCGTCCTCCTTTTCTTCTTTAATAAATATACTTCGTTGTTGCTTCAAAAAAAAAAAAAAAGTATACCCTACTTTTCAAAATGTGTTAAACTAACATATCCTTATTGTATCATGTAGAAAGTAAGGATTACTTTTTAATATCATTAATTAAATAAGCAAGTGAACTTGCATACAATATTTCGGCATTAACACTAGCACAAAAGGGAAAACACAAGGACAATTTGTGGATTGTTTTGTTATTATAATATAAACATGTAAGACTTGATATTGAAATGAAATATTGCAACACATACTGAAAATTTAAAAAGTAAACTAATTACTGACTTAAATTAATACATAATTCATAAAGATTAGTATTTTTCTTCAGAAAATTATATTGCTTTCTCAGCATTCTAGAGCTTAGGTATAACTCACTACCAAAAACTAAATAATAATAGTGTTTTTTAGAAACGTATCCTAGTTATACCTGTAATCTTAATTTTTTAAAGTTTTGTTGTATCGCCATATCTGTATCCCATATCCTTATCGGTGCTTCATAGGTAAAGAGAGCAAGGTCCTAAAGTCAAGACAGGCGCAATCCTGGAGATCAAGTAAGATTTTAAAGGTTGGGAAAGTAATTTTTGTTCAATTTTCTGGTCTACATTAAAACTCATTATTGTATTTCTCTGGAAAAAACCCTTTCCTCGTTCTTACTCTTTGTTATAGTGAACTAACTCAAAATCTTTGTACTATTTTGCTGCATTTTTCTATTAACATGTCAAACTGATTAAGATGGAAAACTTAAATTGAAGAAGATGAATATTCTAAATGGAATATTAAAGGGGCTCAATAGCCGCGGCAGGGTAACCGTTGAACAAATTTGAGAAACCGTGTAATTATGTAAAGTTCTACTGAAATTCTAACACTTTAATTCAAACATCAATTCAAGAAACATAATTGGATATTAGTTACCCTTAATGAATGTCTATATGTCAAGAAGTGCTTGGAGTTGGGAAATTGTTTTGCCATCTGTATATTCTTCTCGTCTCGGTTGACACCTCTAATTTGGATGTCCTGCAAATTCGCATATCAAGGTTAAGTTTCTCAAAGAAATTCAGCAAGAATGTTATGACAAAGGAGAACAATTGGATACCAGGATGCCAAAAACATACATGTGGATCAGCATCAAAATCAAGTTCCAACTGTCCTTGGTCATCCTCCCAAAGATTGTATATGATTATGCGTGTACCATGGTCTTCCATCTGGCTGAACTGTTCAGGAATTGAGCAAAGTTGATCATAATAGGCTTAAACACTAAATGACAAACCACATAAATAGAGATAAAAGTCAAACTCAAATCCAGAAATAAACCACATGTGCAAAGATTAAAGAAACAAAATACAACTAATTGAATCAAAGTTTTTTCAAGCATTTGTCTATGTAAAAGCATTCAAACTCCTTATGTAAAAGAATTCAAACTGATGCAATCAAAATTTAAATTAAAGATCAAATCTTGAGAGAGAAGAAAATTCCCCAATTAGGGGTTACCACTAAGGGTGGAGAAATGAAAGCACTTAAACTCAATCAATATCTAATATTTTTCCAATCCAAAAACTAAGTACCACGAAGATAACATCACCTATTTACAGACTAACAGGACACTTAACTCAACTAATAGGACACACAACAGAAAACTAATGACACTTGAGCATAAGAATTCATTTTGTTTTTAAAGATGTTTATTCTACCATATTAGGACTCCCCCTATAAAAAATAAAATAAAAAAGCCCTCGAGTATTTGGAAATCCATAAATATACCATGAAGTTACAAAGTTGTACCTGTGAAACAACCCCCTAAAGCAAAATAGGCACAAGGAAAGAACAATAAACTGGACCAGCCTACAAAAATGAAACGGTCCCTACGTAACCAATCATCCATAATATCAAATAAATCATTTTCGTTGTTGGTAAATTTACCAAGGAATAGTAATCCTCAAGTACCACTGGACTAGACAATGATCTGAAATGATTCATGGAAGCACCTCTTGTCTAATATTCGGAAATAAATTCTCCCATCCCAAAAAGAACAATAAACAATCCAACCTACTGCATACTAATTTTCCCTATAAAATAGACCAAATAATCTAGCATTAAACAAAGGAGGATCTTTCAAACCGCACTTTCTTATGAAATTGTCAAAATCTTTCATGCCCCATGTTACAGAATTCCTGCGGAGTTTTTCCGAAACAAATCTAACCACATTAAAATTGGGCCCCACACAACAATTAGTGGAACATAACCCATATAATCCAACCAATTCTTCCTCCTACCTAGCCTATTGGGCACATAAACTCCTGTTAAACACCATTCATTGTTGACAACATTCCTAAATCAACTAAAAAAGAAAATTCCTCAAAATTAGTCTCACACTCCAGCACCACTCTCTCATCCCAAATAATCAAAATTTCTCCTGACATTCCACAAGAAGGCAACCGAGCCCAGTTTCTAAACCTAGTCACCCATGCTTTTAACAAACTTTCTATCAAACTTCTCTACTTTTGTTTCCTAAAACCATGATTGTCAGAATAGTACAATTCACGATTCAATTCAACAAAAACGATTTAAATCTTGCAATCGGAAATTGAGTAAATTGTACAATTCAATTTATGATTCATTGTGATTCACTATGATTCATTACGATTCGCTGCAATTTAATTATATATATATATTTTTTTTTTGATAAATCAATTATATTTCTTTTTTTTTACATAATGCATGAAAACAACGCCATTTTTACCAAACTATGAAGATATATAAAAGAGATTAATTAGTTATATTAATATACATTATTTTATATGTATATACATATATACAATTTAGTCATATTGATAGTTTCCTTTATTTTAAACATTGTATGTACTTTTGTACGTATATATGAATTATATATCATATTAAATAAAATGAGTCTTATGATTCATGATTCACTATTTTACCAACACGAATCACAATTTGATTCACGATTTAAAAACAATGCCTAAAACATAACTGTATTAAGCTTATGGATTCTCAAAAACTCAAATGTTCCAATTTAAAATATTCATTGATGAACTTTGTCACCCTGATCTACCCTTCCACGATCATCATAATTAATCCCCTGACTAAATTCCTTAATTTGTCCTGTTCCCACCTTTATTCCTATCACCTCTATTCCCATCCTGAATTCCCTATCGCCCCTGTTTGGACCAAAGCGAAACCATAGTTTGAAGTAATTGTAAAACATGAGGCACTTCCTCATCCTCTAAAGTGAAAGACACATTAGAACTCATCTCCCTTGACCACCTTTCCGTCCCATCCCCTTAATTTCGTGAACTTTATTCCCCTCTATTCCCTTATTAGAAGCTCTCTTATGAGGAATACCCTTCAAATGGCCATTCTTATTATTCATAGAATTGGTTAGAGAAATGCGAATGGTTTCACTCTCTATGGGTAATCGGGACTCTTGACTATTCCCCATTGAAATATATCAAGAAAAGAAGGGTTAACATGTCAAGGTGGAGAAACCTGAACCCCATTTCCCAAATTTGAATGAATTGCCTGTCGTGTTGATGACTCAAAAGAGAAGAAGGTAATATGTTACTTTGCTCAATGGATCACATACCTTTTCACCATATCTTGATGTATCAGCCTTCTCACTTACCTCATCCTCATGATAATCATTGTAAGAATGGGTGGGAAAATCACTTTCATCAAATTGAGCTTTTAACTTAGGATCAAAGTCTTCATCGTTCTCCTTTTCTTTTTTCTTCTTTTCCCCTCAGTGTCAAATTTTGATTTTGACACTAACGCCTAGCTATTTGATGTGTCGTATTCAACTTCCTTATCACGATCCGAGATGTGATCACAGTCAGCTTCAACTCTAATGTTTTCTTTGTACTGATCATTATCATTTTCCATGGTCCACCTACTTTGAAAAGGCTACCCTTTTGATCTATCAACCATGTCCACAAGCCCTAATTGAATTTCCTCACTACTAAGATTATTCCAATCACAATTTGTATCTTTCAAACACCCACCTTCATCTTCTTAGACGTCCTGTAAATTGTTCCGAAACACTGAGTTTTTGTTTCAACAAAGACTCCTTATATGCTCTTACTCATTCAGAGCTTCCGGCCTCGCTCCATCATTAATTCACACCCGTTCATCTTCTCGTACTATTGTTTCTCTCTGTCCTTCGATTTACAATTTTTGATTTCCGTCATTATAATCCACCTATGACTTGTCGTTGAATACCCTATGAAGTTACCAATCTCGTCGAGCCTAAGAAGAAGACTAAGAAATCGAGTAACGCACCCTAACCCACGAGACTTCTTGACTTGCTTCCTTTGACCCGTCTCTTTTACCTAAATTAGTCCCCTCAATAATTAGGTCCAAGAGTTCTACACTGAACCAACCCAATTCCTTGGGCCATGCTCCATATAGGCCACCCTTAGGTGTAAGAGATGGACTTCAAGAAAATGATGGGTGATATGACCCTATCTGAATATTAGACCCTTGTCTTCACATCTTCCATCTGCTTGTCAATTCCTTCATTGCAACCCTTCCTTCAAAATACAACTAGCACCTTTCCTCTTCTGTACGCTTAGAAAAAAGCACTTCCTTCATCTGCCCTTTTTCCTTTCATGCCACATTTTACCACCGTCCCCCTCTATCGCCAACCGCAAGAAAAGCTTCATTTCAGTCTTCCAATCTCCCTCATCGGGAACTCCATTGTCGATGGTTTGCTCCTTTCCATATTGCTCCTTTCTGGACAGACACATGCCTTAAATCCCTTCACTTTCAATCTCGCTTCAAACAAATTTTCAAAGGCTATCAATTAACCCTCCATGTTTTCTTCTGATTGCTTTGAATAAATCCTCATTCTAGTATTTGAACAGCACAGTACTTACTGCGATCCATCCCCCACAGTGATTACATCTACGCTATGATGCTTCTTTTCCAACCACCTTTCCAATATCACCACAGTTCCTCCGACGAAATTCATCCCTTGACTACCTAAGGGACCAGCCTCTTCTTTATTCTGACAGAAGAACAAAGCTTTATTAATTTGGAATGAACGGAGAACATGCGACCTTTCATACTCTTACCTCAATGCCTTTTCAATATGGTTCCAGCTAATATACAAGCCCATACACGAGTGCTCTATCAAAGTATGTAATTAGCTTACCTTTTCCAGCATCTAGTGGTGAGGACTTGAGAACTTCAGCGTAAGTAACCCCTCTGTTTTCCAATTCTATCTATGGTCACCTCTGAATCTCCACAGCCCTGCTGCCTCTGCACTTAATGTATTGGATAATGTTGGTTCTCTTGCTCCCTGCCACCTAGTTAGATATCTATACAAACACCCCTCTTTTGTATCTCTTTTCTATAATGTACTTACCAACCTCTCTGAGTTTGCATCATCCAGTAGACTTTGCCCCATATCAATCTTCATAGCTTCAAATCCTATTTCTTTCCATAATCTCCGCCAGCTCCCCTCTCAAACCTTCATCGATCTAGATAGTGAAGATCCTGTGCTCTATTTTGAACTCTGATGAAAAAGCTCTTTGTAGGCTCTCATTTTCCTAATTACTACCTCTACCTCTGTCTCTGTTAGCCATCAAACAATAAGAACCAAATGCAAGCTAATCGAACCCATACCAGTACAAATCAAACCACTTTGAACACAAATCTAAAAGGTTTGAACCAAATCGTGCCAAAAGAAGACTTCGATCCAGCCTATCAAATGCAAACTCGAAGCAATCAATACAAATCAAACCAAATCTGAGGGGATTCAAACCAGAGAAGGCAGCAATTAGGTCAATTGAAACAATCACACATGATTTCTTAGTGCTACAATCAAAGCACTATGGTTTGAAAAAACCATATTAGGGTTCAACTTCGTCATCTGGGGTTCAATCGGCACTCAATTGAGATCACAACTTCAAATCAAAGGCTTGACTAAGGTTGTAACTTCAAATCGAAGTTCCAACTCATACTCAGTTTCAGCAATCAGTGTTCGAACTAGTCAAATCTGAATCAATCGAACAGAGATCTAAAATGTTCAGACTATATAAGCTTCAGTCATATTAATTGTTGCAATAGCACAAGTTGAATTTACTTTCGAACTCAAATTGAACTTGAACAAATGATGTTCGATTGTCGATGTGCAATGTTTGAATCAAACATTCGCATAGGCCTGAACTCAATTGGAATCAATTATCTACTAGAACCAGAAGCAAGCTGAGGTGATTCAATGAGGTCAACAACACTAAAGTTACAATCGAACTTGCAAAACAAGGAATTCCACTTCGTGATGCACTCCAGAAGCAATTTGCAATCCTTGAAACTCAAATCTTAGTTGAATCTTCATACTTCATTTGCAAAATTGAGATTCAAATTGGAAGAAAAATATGTAAGCCTAGGGCTCTGATACTAAATGATACAATCAAAAGTAAATCAAAGATCAAATCTTGTGAGAGAAGAAAAAATCCCCAATTAGGGGCAAACCCCTAAGGGTGGATAAACTTAATCAATATCCAATATTTTTCAATCCACAAACTAAGTACACTTGAGATTATGTCACCTATTTATAGACTAACAGGACACTCAACAGAAAACTAATGATACTTAAGCATAAGACTTCATTTTTTGTTTTAAAAGATGTTTATTCTACCACATCACAAACTCCCAAGTGGAATAACTTCAGTTTGATTAGGGAAAAAATGGCTTCCTCATTTGCAACAATCTCATATAAACGCTAATTGTACATTCCAATCCAACCCAAAAAACAAAGCAAATAGACAAATGCTTTATAACGAAGATATTTTGTTTATTTCCACCAAATTCATTGAAAACATCCTAGTTAATAACAAACTTCCACACAATCAACTAAAATGATTTGAGGAGCGATAAAAGTAAAATACAAATTGACAAAAATTCAACTAGATCGTTCACCTGAAACGAAAACATTATTACAGAAACTTCTAGAAATAATGTGGAATAATGAACAATCACCTGTTGTAGAAGATCCACTTCACTCAAAAATGGAGACCATTGCACTATTGTTTCTAAATTTCTGTTCCAATCACTGACAGAGGATCGTTTCATCCTGTTCCACTCCTGCCCTCCTCTTTCGTAGTCAAGCTTTTCATTTCATTAACAAAACCATGGTGATCAAAATAAAATAAACTAAAAAATACATTCGGAACTAACTATCAGCAATAAGAAAATAACAACCAAATTTCACAATCAGGAGAAAATGAGAAAAAAGGAAACAGCAATAACAAAAAAAAAAAAAAAACACGAAAAGGAGAAATAGAATGGTTACTGGCAAGTGTACATGAGTAAACAGCAGTTGCTAAACATGATGGCTATAGTGCACATTATTCAATTCAAGATAAAGAAGAAGGAAAAAAAATAAAATAAGATCAACGGTACATGAAGTCATAAATTTGGGTATTACTATAAACCACAAAAAAAAAAAAGTGCACACAACACAAACAGAAAAAGAAGGGGGGAATTTCAGTATAGAGCGTTTTATGCAGACAACCTATACAGATCATCAGACAATCTTTTGGTAGGTATTAATTGACACAGGGTTCAGACACTTGCATGAATGAAAGGTTTATCAGATGCTAGAAGCAGCAAGGAACCCCACATCATGAATGTCTATGAATGAAGAAGAGTGCAGCTAAAGCAAAAAAGAATCAGGCAAATTGACTGATTAGACAAAAGTTTAAGCACTTGGAATGCAAAGGCTTTATTACACAAACCCAAGTACAGGGCACAAAAATCAGTTTAGACAATATAGCTTGTCTTTAGAAGTCTTTGAGTATGTTATTCATAAGATGGAAACATTTTTTAGCACAAATGAAAATTAAGAAGGAAAAATTTTCAAGGTCAGTTAAACAACTTCTAGGAGAGACTAATATCATTTGTTGAATAAATATTAGAACCCAAAAGCTTCATCCAATAATAGATCTCCACACTAACTTCCAGAAAATCACCTTTGACCTAACGGAATTTAAACATTTGCCTCTGACTAAAACCTTCCTTAAATAGGCATGAGATTTGGACTAGTACCAAACACAGAATAAGGACAAGTATAATCAACTACTTGAGCCCAATCATTTATCTAAAATATCTCTTCCTCAGCCTGTCCAAACCAGGATAGAGGGGCTTGCTGAACAGGTTGATGAAAAAATTGCAACTCCAATCAATAAGCAAGGTAATTACCAATCATGCAAAAAAATCAGATAAAGACATCAAGCATCCTTTTGCCAGAAGAAAAAAATTATTCAATATTATAGCTGGAAAATGATACAAGTTTTAATGATTGTTCAAAATTGTCTGAGTGACCATGTAGATTGAAGACAAAATGACAAATAGATATTATATACTGTGTTGTTGGGAATCATTTCTTTTCCTGTTTTATGTTCTCATTTTCCTGAAAACATAGAACCTTACTTGGAGAACTGTTTTCTGCAAAAAAAATCTGGAAAATCCCTCTTTAGAAAACACCAAAATGGTTTTTTCAAATTTTCAAAAACTAATTTCAAGTAATAATAAAAAAAATATGAAAACGAAAAGTGTTTCAAACTTTTCATTATGTTTGTTTCCAAAAACACGAAAACAAAAGACGAAAACCATCCAAACATACATACTTTTGACGAGTAAAAACAAAAACATTTACTAATGCGTGAAAAAAGCAATGGAATTCCAAAAGATAGGGAACTGTGCCAAGAGATTAGTACATGTACAAGATAAAACAAGAAGCACTCAATCATGATATAACAATGACTAAACTTGTGTTAATTCTAGGATAAAACTAACATAACATTATTACCATGGGAACAACAATATCTTCCTTCCCTGTACTCGTCAAAAACGTGTAAGACAATAACCCAATGCTTTGTGTGGGCCTAAAAGAAAATATCCCAACAATTCAATTAACAAATCAATAAATGAATTACAAAAATAAGCATAATAATAGCAATATTAATCCAAGAAATAACAAAAACAAAGAATTGGAAAGACTAATAAGTTAATAACATTAAAATAAGCAACTATTTTCTTAAAACTCAAAGCGTAAATAGCATATGAATTAAGAGAATGCAACAAAAATATGTGTAGCATTTCATATGAAGCTGTTGTCCATAAGAAAATTAAAACACTACAAATATTGTTGCGGAAATGCCTAAATGAACTTAGTTACGATTGTTTGTATTGCCCAGATATTTACGCATTGCATTTTTTATACAATTTATATCAAGCAACATTGTTGCAATATCAGCCATTAGTTAGAAATTTCCATGCACTTTCTGAAAAGAGCACTATAATAGAGGAATACAAATGCAACCTGTGTTGCCTACTTGAAGAGCATAATTACCATCGCATAATTTGTTCCCATCTATTTCTTCTAAAAAAATACTCTTATTTATGGTGCACAATGTTTACAATGTTCACAACTAAGGCACTTTTTAACTGACTAAAAGAGGCTGCATCCAAGGTTGTTTGTTCCCCCTCAATATATGGCCTCCACTTAAGGGAGGCAGATTTTGGATGGCATCTACCATGTGAATCTGATTCCAAGAATTAATGCCTGGTCAAAATGTGTTTTGCAAGATCAATGTTAAAAACCTATTAACCCATAATTTGGAAGTTTCTAATGTTTTTGCTTACAAAAAAATGGGTGCCTATGCGATCTGGATAGGGGGATCATCTAAAGGTGGATGAGGTCTCTTTTTTTCCCAATTTTATAATGAGTTGATGTTATGATTTCTTTTAGAAAGCTGTCTTTTTTTCAATTTGATCAATGAGACGGAGTTGTCTCTTTAGTACAATATCAGCATCATGTGCTACCTATGGAAGGACTATCGTGTTTAGCACGAACAAAAAGGCACAAAAGTCTTGCAAAGAAAAAGTTACCCAACAGCCACAGGAAAAGTGAAGAACAACAGAGAAAATATGAGACCGTGAAAACGATAATGAGACAAATCATCCATCAAATAAACATTGCATATCTTCAGATTTTGGGTAGAAAAGACACTTCTGTTCTCTGATTTCTTCATCGACTGACTTCGAATCCTCTATTCATTAAGCCCTAACTTCATCCTGGTATGTATCGACGATTTCTTCTACCATTTTGTCTTCTTCTTCTTTGTTTTTTTCTTGGGGGTTAAAGACACCAAACGATCTCAATTTATAGTGCTGTATAAATCGCTGTATGCCAAAAAAAGAAAAAAAAAAAAAAAAAAAAAAGAAGAGCAAACTGAATCGTCAAGAATCACAAATATCGATAATTGTGATTCGTATCGCCATATGCAAAACTCGTATCGAATCGTATCGCAAATCGTATAATTCAAACAACCATGGCCCCACCTACCTCCATAGAATGAACAAGTCTAAAGAAGCATGAATGTCTGTTACCAAATAATTCAAAGCAGATTTTAGAAGACTAAGAATTGTATTATCATTCCATCTTTGATGTCACCCTTATGTTGGATCAAGAAGAGAATTGAACTTTGGTCAAATATAAGTCTAGATTCCCGCCAAATCGATTTTCTTTCAAAGTGGTTTTACTTCGGAACACATAGTTAGCCAATTAACAATATGTAGCCAATAAATTAACTAGGGAATTCCAATCTTGATTTTGTATGACTTTCAATATCTGACAGTCTTCCATCACAAATCTCGCAAGATTGGTTAACCTGCTTGTGGTTTTATGTTCTTTTAGTTTATGCAGTGAAATTAAAGAATCATGTCTTTATATGATGACAAGGGTGTTTGGCGTGGCTTTTTTTAGCCAACTTATAGATTCTAGCTTTGGAAAAGCTATTTTAGACTATTTGGTTAAACTTATGTCAAACAGTTTCTGATTTTAGCAACTTATTTTAACTCAAAAAAGCCTATTCTGAGAAGTTGTCCACCCCCCGCTTCTGATTATAACAGTTTATTTACGATTTTGCCTTAGATTTTTTTTTATTTTGAAAATAGAAAAAGACCTAAATGGACTGTGGACATTTTTTTTTTTTTTTTTAATGGGAAATGTGGACTAGTAGTTAATAAAAAAAAATAAAAGTTAATTCAATTTACAACTAACAAAAGTTCATTCAATTTATAATTAACAAGGGTAAAAAGGATATTTACACATCAAAAAGTTATTTCACAACTTATTTACGAAACACTACTCAGCAACTTAAATCTACAATCCAGCAGCTGCACCAAACAGATTAACAACTTCTGATTAAAGTCATAATCTATGATCTATTAAGCTATAATTTATAATCTATTTTAACAGCTACACCAAACACCCCCGACAACCTATCGGCAAAAACACTTAAGGTCCAAACAGAAATACAATGCGATCAAAAACATGCCAAACCACAAAAAGAAACAGGAGAAGCTCGCATTAACATCTATATGAGGAGTATCTAAGATGGCTGATCACATCCAATGAAGTACTATAATCGCACCACTAGATATTGTTTCAACTTATACAACTTGAGGCACTACAAAGCCAAGGAGAAAATAAAAAGAACATAATGAGGACTAAGCCTGTGAGAAAACAAATCATGCTGAGTCATCTAATTCCAATTTTACAAGGAGTAGGGCCCTAGATAGTGCAATATGGCAAGGAAAATAACTCTTCTGGCCAATCAATGTATTGGATAAGAATTTGCCAAGTTATTTATAATATAATATAACTATATAAAATTTCCCACACAATTCAAGATCACAATGTCTTCTCAAATTGCATGAAGGCAAAGGTGAAATTGGTGCAGACATTTTCACACTACCAAGCAACTAGAAAATATTAAATAACCAGAGCACCTTTAGTTTTAAAATAAGCTAAAAAAGGACTGCATTGATGATCCAAACTGCAAAAGCAATACGAAAGAAAAAATTGAAAATCAAAAAGAACAAAATAAAAACCTCTTTCCATCTTTTCCACAGCAGCGCGAGAACACAATAGCATCAGCTCCAAGCCTCATGGTACTCGTCTTAAAACCATTTCCATCTAATCAAAAGAGCATAGGAAAAATGGATATTCAAAAAAAAAATTGGGGGGGGGGGGGGGGGGGGGGGTTGGGGGGTGGAGAAGATAACTATTTGTACAAATATATCTTTCTCATTAAAGTGGAGGCTTACATTGCCCAATAGTATTTGCTACTTTGCTTTTTACAGAATACCCAAGAGACATGCATTGCCGCATCTTGTCTGGATCCATGCCACCACCATTATCTGCCAGAGACATTGAATAAACATTCCAGGGTTAATGAAATGAGAGAGGGGGGTGGTATATGGACATAAACATAGTATCTAAAAGACGCATACTGTGAAGCCCATAGAAAACGACAAAGTCAAAAATTGTGCCACAAAGATGAAGAAACCATTTGACAAGAAAAAGGACAATTTAGACAGTTAGTGAATAATCAATACAATTCCTACAAGCTCCAAAACTATAAATCTCCAAAAGGGCAATAACTTCCTAAACCACTCAATTAATGCTCCATTACTCAAACTTGAACCCATGAAAAGCAAATTAAGATATGGGAGCCTGCATAATAATTTTAAAACAAAAATTAAAAGAAAAAAAAAAAGAGTATTTGGAGAATATATCGACCACCATGTATGAGTAACTAACTAACTTGAGAGACAGAGAAAAACCCATAGTCCACAAAAGAATAAGAAGAAAAATCAAACCAAAAATAAAGACGAACCTTCAATTCGTAACATTTTGCCACCATCTTTCTTACTCTTCAGCATATCAACATTCACAAACGTGGCCCCATTACAAACCTGAAATCAAAACAGGAACTTCAGTATAAACTGCTGGAAATAAAATAAAATAAAACAAAGAGAGAGAAGCATTGCCTAATTCAGAAAGAACAAGAATAAAAGATACCTCATCTAAAGAATTGTCCAGAAGCTCTGCAAAAGCTACAAAAAATGTGCAAACAAAAAGTAGATTAGAGAACTAAGTAACTTACTAAAGATGCATGTTTCATAGATAAGTAAGGCAAATTTACCGCCAAGAACCCATTTATGACTGGTTGCATTGGAGTGCAGAAATTTGGGATGAACCCTAACATGATCCATGCCACCTGAAAATGTTACAGAGGGAAGGGAAGAAAATCAAGAACGGCTCCGATCAATATCCTCAAAAGTGATGCTAATGTTATTATTAGAGAAGCATAAGCAAAAATGACTGAAACTTCATTGAAATTATTTAACATTACTTTGGTATTCCATGCAAACAGGCCACTGGTTTAGTGGTTAAAACTCGGCCTGTCAACCTTGAGGATGTAGATTCGAACATGAGTGCAGCCACCTTGTGTAGACAGTAAATGTTAGGTTTGTACCCAATTTAAACCTTGCAGACCCCCATTCAATGGGGACTAAATTAGACATACTTTCTTTTGATATTCCATGCAAAAAAAGGATCTCTACCCAAGCATGCTCATTTGTCAAAAGCACATGCAAAGAGGTGAGGCTTAAAGCCTACCCCTTAATGAGCCCATGGAACCTTTGCTCTTGGAAAGTCACTAATCTTACACAATTGCGATATTGCAAATTACAACTTGAGAAGTGATGTAGGCTATCATGTGCCTGGCATGTGATAGTGGTGGGAAATTGTAGCTTATATCTAGAAGAGTCATAACCACTTTGTAACTAATTTTGAGATAATAAACATTGATTGATTGAGATATTCTCTCTAGAACCTAGGGTTCTTCTCTCTCTACTTTCTCTCGCTCTATTGTTCTTGATTGGGCCTACCATCATTTGGTATCAAAGTCAAGTTTTGATCCTATTATCTTACAATCTGATTGGGTCATCACCTACTTCTACACTATGAGACACACATACCTCATTGGAGCCTCTGACCTTGCGTTTTGAGAGAGCCTTTGATTTCGCGATTCTCAGTTCATGGCTCGCAAGAACCCTAGTGGGCAACTCGAGTTCGATTTCGTCATACATAGTTGATTCACGATTTGACCTATAGCCTTCATGATCATCTTTTAGCGACTAGCTTGAAGCATTCGACTTGCAGTTTTGACCTCAAATTTCAACTCACGACTTCGCATCTTCAGTTCGCAATCTGGGTTTTGATTTTTTAGGCTCGATATACTTCATTGTTAATCTGATTTTGGCAATCAAAATCAGATTTGGGTGTTTTCTTGAATCGAAACCGAAGGGGACTTCTGATCGACATCACGACCTACAATCTGACCATGACTTGGGTCCTCTGATTCGAGTTCGACATCAACCTTCGTGACTTTGTTGTGGGCTTGCGACACTGTTCTTGCCAGTTGGTTTGATCGAAGCTTGGTTCTCAGTTTGCAAATATGGGTTCTTGTTTCAGTTGGACTTCGCAGCAATCGCGACCTTGTTCTGAGTTCGCAGATCGACTTGGGTTCGCAGATGTCTTTCCCTGTTCCGCACGAAGACCTAGAGTGTGCTTCTCCCTCTCTCCTTCAAAGCTTGGTTGCTAGTTGATCTCAACTCTGACATTGCAATCTCTTGACTCAATCTGGGTTACTCAACTCGTAGGTGACTCTTGAATTTAGGGATGTAAGAAAAACTAATAAAACCGAGCCGACCAATCAGAACCAACTGAAATTTTAGTTTTCAATCTGTTTTCCATAACATATAGTTTGTTTCGATTTTGAAACTTTTTATACCGATGCAAGCCGAACCAATCGAATGTTATATTTAAGTATTTAGTTGGAACTGGGTTACTATAGTCCTATGAAGCATGGGTACTCCAAAAATAGTGTCGTACGAGTACCGGGTACTTATCGGGTGCGGGTGCGGGTGCGGGTACGGGTACGCGCACCGGTACAACTGCACACGTACCGAGTATGGCAAAAAGGGGTCTGGTACATTTGGTTAAATCGAGTACGTCGTGGGTATGACGTTGGTACGTTTCAGGTACACTGGGGGAAAAAAACAAATTTATAAGAGAATTAGGGGTACCGGAGCAATTTATTTACGTTCTTTATTAAAAAAAACAAAAAATGCAGTTTTATTTTGTAATATTAAGAATATATATACACCTAGGTTTTGTCCCTTCTTTAAATATCTTCACTTCAGCAGCAGCAAAGAGAACGGCGCAGTTGACTTCTTCGTCTTCTTCTTCTTCTTCTTCTTCTTCTTCAGTAATAGCATCATCTCTTCACTTTGAAGCCCTCCGATGACGGCGACGCAACCATGGTTATCAAAATCCCGATCCGGATCTTACGATCCATTTGAGTACAATCAATCCGGATCGTGTAAAAAATTTCTTATAGGTAGGATCTTTCGATCCTGGTAATGGGATCTTACAGGATTGTATAATCCCGATCCGAATCCGATCCAATTTACAAGCCTTGTTTTGTATTGTATGACATTTTATTGTAAATTTTATGTTTGTTGTCTAAATACCAATTTA
Source organism: Camellia japonica (assembly GCA_030407325.1). NCBI lineage: Eukaryota > Viridiplantae > Streptophyta > Magnoliopsida > Ericales > Theaceae > Camellia > Camellia japonica. The sequence continues at coordinate 71,725,006 of JAPPVO010000010.1, read as the reverse complement.
CGTGGTCAAAATAAATAATAAAAATTAAGTAGTATTGAATCAAATAGACTAAAAAAAACAAACTAGAAAACAAACATTCAAATATTGCGGTAACGTAAGAAAATTAACTAGTTGGAAAAACAAACTCATCTTTAGCAGAGTCTAAGGAAGGTAAGATGATTGCAACTTTATCCCAAGTTTTGAAGAGATTATTTTTGTGACTCGAATCCGCTCCACCAGGGATGCTAACGACAAACATGATATGTCCATTGTGCTAAGACTTGCATATTGGTGCATTGTTTGTCATTGTTCAACTGGGTTGTGATTACTATGACTTTGATCATTTGGCTTTTCAATGGCTCAACGAGGTCAAGGTCGTAGGGATGGTCATTGTAGGGCTTATGTCCCAAATTTGGGTGATGATGTCAAAGATTATGGGATTCCATATCAAAGAGATAAAATGATTGAGATGAGACAGCAAATTGCCGCTTTAACCGAGACGGTGCAACGTCTCCTTCCTCCTATCGAAGGTAGTAATGGTTCCAAGGATCGTTAATTTAATGATTCCTTCGATGCTCCGCATAGGTGTAGAGCATATTTACATGAGTTTGATTGTACATGGAATGACACCGTAAAGGATTTAGAGTTTCCCGAATTCCGTGGAAGCTACAATCCGGATGTATTCGAGGAATGGTTGAAGACCATTGAGAATCATTGGGAGTATTATGGTGTGCCGGAAGCAAGGAAGGTGAAATTGGTCTCTCAAAGCCTCAAAGGTTGTGCTTCCAATTAGTGGAAACAATTACAAGTTGGTAGGCGAAGAAAAGGCTAAGAAAAGGTTAGAGTGGAGGAAGAAGCTCGTAGCTTAACTTTTTCGCGCCTCCTTTTGGAAACTCGAAAGAAGCCCTACAATTCGGACTCCCGCAGTTCTGAATCTAATCTTACAAGTGCAATGTGAAATTGATAAACACCAAAGAGTCCAAATCCAACAAATCTTTTGAAAAATCAATTTTTAGTCAAATTGCCAAAAATGAACTGCTTTGCCAAATACAGAGTCACCACCTAAATATTTTATTTTGGAAAAATTTAGGAAACCCATGACTCGTGCCAAAGGTCACGTGTCCATCATCACCAAGATTATCTCGGTTCGGGAACTTAGGTACGAGAGGGGAAGATCATGAATTGAGCACCCCCGCTCGCCCGATAAAAGATCGGCCTCTACTAATCATAATATGATTTTTATCAATATTATATACTCTTGTTCCGGTTTATTAGGCTAGCATTTACTATGTGATGCGTGCACACAAGGTATAGACTAGTTTGCCCGAATTGAAACAATTCAATTTCATGTTTGTTTTTCAAAAAGGGTTTGATTTTGCCACTTAACAAAGTGGCTTAAAGTTTGTGAATGTGCCACTTGACAAAATGGGCTTAAAGTTACATTCATTGAATCATTCCAATTCAAGCAACAAGCCTTCATCCACAAGCACTCAAACAGTTTAACAAGTAAGCACTTAGCCTCATGACAAGCATGCTAGTCATGGCAGTCATTCACACTCATGCAAGTATGCTAAAGCATTAAAAACTCACCTAGTACTCCAGGCTAAGATAAAACAAAAGAGTTAGGAAAAGAAATATGCATGACACCTAACTATACAAGATGGCTAATGCAATACATGCAATAATGCAACTAAATAGGCTCGGCTACTTAACATGTTAGTTGTAACAATTTCATAGCATGCATTTTAAACACGTATTCAACGTGGTAATAAACGACAATGCAAATTTGAATAATAAACCGAGCCTCAATGTATGCAAGACAAATGAATAGATGCAAACATGCGATATGCTAATTGAAACATGATGTCCCTAAATTAACTTTCATAATCTAGTAAATAAAAGGGAGAAAGGCATGGGGTTAGAAGACATACATTATTACAACATTGATGCCCTCGCGCAGGAGGATCCGAATGAATAAACTAGCTAAGCTACACTACTTAACTAATTATTACAAACCGAATGAAATAAATTAACTAACTATTCTAAACTAATTAATTAATTATTACAACAAATTAATTAACTATTCTAGCTAATTACAAAAACAACTAATTAACTATTCTAGTTAGCTAATTAAACAATTACAACAACAAGCTAATTAATTACGTACAAGAAATTAACTAATTACAACAATAAAATACTATGCTAAACTAGCTCTTCCACCTTGGGAAATGAGGAATGCACAAGGATACAAGGTTTTTCACCCCAAAACAGCCACTCTCTCGCTGCTGTATGCCTCTATTGCACAACACTTACACTGTTTTCTTTCTCCAGATCAACTCTGCTCTGCTTCAGAAGCACACTGCTGAATTTTTCACTGGTGGCCGACAAGTCAGAAGTGAGGGGTTGCCGGCCATTAGAGGTGGCCTGCCGGCCACTGCTAAGGGATTGCCGGCCACTGAAACCAAGTCCTTCCTTGCTCTTGAAGAGGAATGAACCTTTAAGCCATAAACCAACAATTTCACACTCTCAAGTGCTTTAAGAGCTCAAATTCAAGCTCAAATAACCTTAGCAAAAAGCTTTCTAGGTTTGATTTAGAGTGTTTAGGCTAAGGCTATGCAAATTGCAAAAGAGAGAGAATTTTAGAGAGAATTTTAACTCCCAAACTTTTCTAACCTTCAAAACAAGAAGAGAGGTCATCTATATATAGAAAACAAGAGCCTCAGGTCGAAATATCTATATAGGGACAGGTGGAGCAATCTGGAAACAGCTGGCAACAGTTGGCACGAAAATATCTGTTTTTTTGCACCAGTGGCCGGCAGGCCACTAATGATGACCGACAGGCCACAAATGTAGCCGGTAGGCCACTAATGGAGGCCGGTCGTCCACTATTTGTGGCCGGCACATCACTAGGGGGGTCAAGGGGGTCAAACCACTCAAAAAGGCCAAAATTACCGATGGCCGGCAGGCCAGAAGTGGTGGCCTGCCGTCCACAAAAATCTGCTCTCCAGGCCCAACTTCAAACGGACATATCTCCCTCATCCGGACTTGATTTTAGGTCATTCTTGAGTCTAAATTGAAGCTCCGGAAGTCTACTTTCCAATGGAGGTGGCCTCACATCTAAATTCCAAGTGTGCAAAAGATATGCCTATTTTAGTGAAGGTTGCTCATTTTTAGCTTAACGGTTTCAAGCCCAACTTCTTCCCCAATTAGTTTTCTTCACTCTCCTCTAATTTTCTTCAACTCCAAACCTTAAATGAGATGTTTAAAAGATTTTTCAAAGAGTTCACCTCCCTTTCATTTATTTTCACTTTGTCCTTACTCAATTTACCGAAAATGCAATTTTAAACGAAATGCGAGCCTCGAAATATCGTAGAAACATTTTCAAAAATGTTTTGAAAGAGAAGGTACTAAGGTCTAAAAATAATTTTGGTCCAAAATAGTTTTGCTCCAAAATAGGATATAAGGTTGGGATTTAGAGCTCTTCTTACTAAAGAAATCAAATGTTTGCATAGCATAACTTTCATCATCGAGTGATCAATAAGTGGCGCCTAAGTTTTAAGGGCGGTCAAAAATGGGGTGTCTACAAAGCTCAAGGAGCACTTCTTGCCTTCGAATCACATGCCACTTGTGTTGGTTGCGAAGCAACAAAAGAAGGGCATTTCAAGTTCCGGACATCAATTACAAAGCGGCTTTACAATCAGACAACCATCCTATGACTATGTCCAAATTGGTTCCACGACTAGTGTTGGAGTGCAAGAGACATTTGATGAGAGATATCCTCATAAGATGCTTTTAGTGGTTAAGGTGGTTGAACCAAGATATGATGAGGAAGGGGCTTTTAGCTTTGGTAAAGAAGACATGGAGGAAAATTGTGGTCAAGAACAAGATTGTGGTCAAGCTCTTTCCGTTTGTGACGAAGATTTTCCCATCTTTGATCAAGATAAGGAACAAGACTATGATCAAGATGTTGCCATCTTTGATGACGATAGTGAGGCATTGGCTTATGAGGAAGTTGATGTTTGTGAATATGAAGAAGAAATTGATGTTTGTGAGTATGAAGGAGTTCCAATTTTTGACAACTATGATGATGAAAACAACCTTCTTGTAGAGAGTAAAGAACATGAGGGTGAGGAAATATTGCTTCCCATAAAGGAAGTGTTTCAATCCCACCTTCTATCCATTTTCTATATTCTATGAAAAGAAATTATGGTGGACTATCATGACATTGAAGTTACATGGTTGTTGAATGAACTTTGCTTCCGAGAAATGTCTCTTATGCTATCTTCAAAGCCATTTGTTCCACTTTGTGTTGGTGTAGATGAGTTTATTCTTGGGTCATGCGAGAAGTGTTATTTTGATGACATCTTGCTTTCAAAATGGCATGCTACATGGTGGCCTATTCAACATGGCTTTAGTTGATGTGCATAAACAAGAACTTGTTTTCATGGAAGGATATTTGCTAGGGTGATCTTGAATAAGGACTTACAACTACTCACTCACTTCCCTTGTTGCCGGGTTCTTCTTGCATTGACGCCATTTCCTTTATTGTAGATTAGTTTCCATTGTGGAATTGCTTGTATTGTACTTTCTAGTTTTGTATTTCATTTCTAGTGCATTGGTTGTATTTTGTTTGTCTTCACTTGAGGACAAGTTCTTTCGAGTGGGAGAGTATGATGTAGGATTTCATGTGCTTGGCATGTGATAGTGGTGGGAAATTGTAGCCTATATCTAAAAGAGTCATGACCACTTTGTAACCAATTTTGAAATAATAAACATTGATTGATTAAGATATCTCTCTAGAACCTAGGGTACTTGTCTCTCTACTTTCTCTCTCTCTTGCTCTTGATTGGGCTTACCATCAAGACGCAACCAAAAAGGCCAAAGAATCACCTTGTTCCAACATTTATTTTGCAAATCCAAAAAAACTAATGATTAAAAAATTAATTCTAGATTCCTTATCATAAAACCAAGATGATATTTAAACACTCCTCCTTCAAGATTAACTCTAAAGTCAATCACTCCCATCGAACGTCCTAACTGCTAAGTTTTATAACATGACAATTGTGAAGCTTTCACTATCTTTTTGTAAAATGTATGAACAAAATAAAAACACAAAAATAAATAGGCAACAGACTGATGTTAGGCTGATGTTGTATAACTACTACCTTAACCAGGATACAAAATCACCATCCATAAAAGTCATCTTTGCATTTACAAAACTAAAATCAAAAACTTAAACTTAATGCTTTATCAGCTTGAGTAGAATTAACCTGAACACAATCTGCAAATTTTATTCTTCATTTTATTTAGGTACTAAAAGGGCCAAAGGGTAAGAGGCTCAAAGTTTGATGAAACACTCTTTACTTACCCCCTATTTGAAAGCAAGTGATTTTTCCTAACCATGAATAATATATTTATCTTTATTACTCCCTCGAAATTCAAACTACAGCATTCTAAATTTATGGAATTATCGAGTATTTCCATGTTTTATAGTTGGCCTTTCCAGTATATAGCTTCTTCCGTGAAGATGATAATTAAAGCATGAATCGTCACACAAGACAATGTAAAAGATTTCCGAAAAATACAGAACTATGCCCAAATAAGATTACTTCAAAGAAGCATAGATAGATACCTGAAGATGTATCCCAATCAGCATGAGGCTCTCCCTCAAAATCACCGGCCTTCCAGAATTGCTTAGAGCTCACGACATTTGCACTGGCATTGGCATTGAATACCGAGGTTGAGTGAGGCCTCGAAACAGCTCCATTCTTGGGGGGAAGAGGATCGAGAAACCCAACCGGCAAAGCCACACCTAACTCATCCGCTGTCTTCTTCTTCTTCTTCTTCGACAAAACTGGCTCGGCAGAGCTCGAAACCCTAGACCTCTTGCCGTTGATTCCAACAACACTACCATTGTCGTCAGAGGGCAAAGACGAAGAGGAAGAGGAAGAGGAAGAGGAAGAGGAAGAGCAGGAGGAGGAGGAGGAGGAGGAGGAATCAGACTCGCTGGTACTGAGATCGATCACGGAAATTGGCTTCGGAGGATGCGTTGGGTTTTGATTCGCCTCCGGATGTTTTAGATGTTCGATGACTTCTTGCTTTACTTCAGCTCCTCCGTCCATGGCTTTCAAAGGGTTTTGCACGAGAGAGTGATGAATATGCAAGACAGGTTCTTCAAAGGACAAAATGAGCTTCAGAGCTAATAATCCGTTTGGACAGAGGAGCTTGGTGAGAAAATAAGAGAAATAGAGAGAGTATGAATTTTTTACCCTTTTGAATGATTGAGTCGGTGAGAAATATTTAAAAAAGGTAAGAGTTATCAATTATGGAGACAAAGGATTTTTCACCCAAAATAAGGATGTTTGATAATATAATTTAGTAATTAAAATTAAATGTATTAAGTGATAATTAATTAAAATTATTTAATAATCATAATTAATATTATTTAAAAATTCAAGTGTTTTTTTAAAATATAATAAAATTTAAGAAAATTTTAAATCATATAAAACTTATTTAATTCTAACTAAATTTATATTAAAATTTCATATTTTAAATTATATAAAACTTATTTAATTCTAACTGAATCAATTATATATTATTATATGTTCACTACCACTATAACTACCATTATCATGTTATCGCTATCACCAGCATTACTACAATCGCTACCGCTGTCACTATCACTACTGCTACTACTACCACTACCATTGCTACCACAACCACCATCATTATGTCACTGCCACCATTACCATCACCATCATTATCGCTACCGTTACCACCATCACCATCACTACCATTACCGCTGCCACCACCACTATCATGTCACCGCCAACACTACAATTACCACCACCATCGTCACTACCGCCATCACCACTGTCACCGCTGCCATCATGCCACCACCACCTTCATCACAATTATCGTTTTTGCCATAAGTATTACTCCTTCCTTCCCAAAATATTAGTCCCTTATTCCATTTTTCATTGTCCCAAAATATTAGTCCATCTTCAAAAATTAAGTACAAAAATTATGTAAATTTCATATTTTGCCCTTCTTTTAAATTAATAAACAATATAAAAAGTACAATTATGACATTAATATTCCCAAAAAATGTACTATCAAAAGGGTAATTTTGGAAAATCAACTTTTCTCAAATGCAATAATTGTACTACCAAAAAAAGTTAGATTCCCCAAAAGGGACCATTATTTTGGGACGAAGGGAGTACCATTATTTCACTATTGCTACTGCTACTGCTACTACCACCATCACAACATAAAAATTTAAATATACAATTTAAAAATAATAAATTTTAGATTTGATTTTATACGTATCAAACAATTTATTTTTAGTTCATCACTTAAATTTTTATAAAACAATTTTCCAGTTTAAAAAAATCAGTATTTCGTTTTCAATACTTAATTTTAGTTTTCAACTTTATCAAACACTACCTATGTTTTGGTTCTCACAAAAGTGGTGAGATTTGGCGGGAAAGAAAATTGGGTTTAATGAAAGTTTTCTAAAATATCAAAATTACCCTTATAAAAAAAATATGACTTATTAATATGGAAGGTTATTTTGATAAAATGAAATACAATAATTTCTTCTTCTTTTTTTCTCTTTCTCTTATTTACTTTATCCAAACAAGATAGGTGAGAAATCACATTCTCTTCTCTTTTATTCATCCAAACATAATGGTGAGAAACAATACTCATTTCTTTTCTTTTCTCACCTAAGTGAGAAACCACAATTGTTTATTTTCTTATATCACCTCACAATCCAAATGGAAACAATTGTGAAAAAAAAAATAAATTACGATTGTGTACAAGCATCCAATAGTCTCTTTATTCCCACTATTTCTCTATTTTAAGGAGTCACATACAAAATAATTCTCTCATTTTTGGATGCTTTGGAATTTTTTTTCTCTCCTATTCCTAGTGGTATCAAGATGTCAATGGTCTCTTTACTTAACTCTCTATTCAAGGGAATGAACTTTTAGCTTCCTACATTTAGGCTTTAATCACTCCCTATAATTAATAAGAGTAATGCTATACAAAAAAAAAAGGAAAATTAGGTAGGGATCCTTCCATACATTTGTGTAAGAGGTTAATGGCAATAACAATTTGTTTACTAGTCAAAGTCTCTAAGATTTGAAATTCCATTAAAATAAGGACAAACTTTAACACAAATGTCAAGAATGCCTTTTTAGGCTTTCTCTCTCTTTACTCTAGACAAGTTGTATTTTGGAATGTATTTCAAAATTTTAAAATTTAATAACTTTTTATTTAAAACTCCGTATTTTATAAAATTTATATTTTTGTAATCGCCTCGTTTAAATCTATCAAATAAGATTTATGATGAATATGAAATTTTGAAAAGATGTAGAAAATTTCACTGAGTTTTCTAACTAAAAGACGGAGAAATTTCACTAACTTCTCAATCGTCCTAGCTTCAGTTAGTGAAATTTCACTAATTTAGATTTTGGCTTCCGTTAATTTCTTTCAATTTGACTAGAATTTAAGGAAGTAGAATTAGTAAAATTCAAAGAATTTAAGAATTTTAAAAAAGAAAAATTATGGTGCCTTTATTCTAATGGTACCTCAAATTGAATTAGGTACACAAATTTTGCAATTTTCAATTTCTCCAATTGTTAATTTTCATTTAATAATTTTATTATTTTAGAAATAAAGAAATTCACTAATTTGTAGTTAGTGATAGTATGAAACTATTGAGTGTTGCTATTAGCACCTCATAAATTGGTCTATAAAACAAGATCCCAAATCACGACCCAAACCCGCCCCTATAAGTTTAGCGTCGTAACCGACCAGTAATTTTGGGAGTACCGAAGGCCTCTGAACGAATTAAACAAAATACAAGGGCCAACAAGCAAATACAAACATATAACGTCCATAGAGCTGCGTAGACATGCATAAGACAGGAAATTTATAACTTTATATACATAAACGTGACATCATATAAGCAACAGTCTTACGTCATTTCACTTATAGATAACCAAAATGGGACTTAGCCCAACATACAAATAAAACAAAAGAAAACTTAAACGAAATTCTGGGTCACAAAACATTAACCATATGCAGGTTTCGGAACCTCCACGAGAGGCACTGTGGTTGGCTAAACAAAACTGACCTCCAGGCAACAGCTTAAGCCTGGTCATGCGCCTGATCACCTATATACATAAATAATATGGTGAGCTGGAGCCTAGTGAATAATAACAAAGTAAAGGTTTTAATGAATGATGTCTATAACAAATTTAGAATTCAAATTCATATTCAGAAACAGATACATATTCATATATATGTTCAAGGTTCATATAATTCACATGATCATACGTGGTACATCCATTAGCGTTAACAAATCCGATGACCCATAAAGGGACGGCCATAAAAGCATTCCGATGACTCATGTGCACAGAGATGTTTCCAATGACCCATAAAAGGACACATATCATATGATGCTAAAGATGTCACGAGTACATTTCAGAAACTTGGACAATCATTCATTAATATAAAACATATCATTTCAGAAAACTGATCATTTCATATCATCAGAAAATAATTAAAGTCAAACATAACTTTATAGAGTTATTACTCACAAATGGCTCCAATAGCAGATCAGATGAACCAAACAAACCAAACGGTTAAGGTATGTGACCTACACAAACACATAGCAGATACATATTGAAACACATATTCGGAAAACACTTAACTCATTTCTTTTCTATCCTAGTGTGTTGCTAATCTTTATCCTTGTTATTATATCTCAATTAAGGCTTAGGAATGCCTAAGATGCAATGAGGATACCAAAAGGTGATTTCAAAACACTTAGTCAAATTTGCTGAAAACAGGATCTTCACTCGAGCGCAACTTCCTTCGCTCGAGCTAAGGTTCAAAAATAAGGGTGGTCGCTTGAGCACAACTTTGGTCAATCGAGCGATTTGCAAAGTCTGCAAAAGTATTGGTTGCATGATTTTCACGCTTAAAGAATGCTCGAGCCAAAGACTGGGCAAACAGGGTCTCCGCTTGAGCGCAACTTCGATCGCTTGAGCGGTCTGCAAAATTTTGTAAAACTTCTGAAAGCATGAATTTTATGCTCAAGCCAACTTTTTCTCGCTTGATCTAAAATGCAAATCAAAGGGTGGTCGCTTGAGCGTAGCTTGGGTCGCTCGAGCGATGATACATAATTCTGAAATTTTCAAATTGCTATACAAGATGCAAAACTCAATTTCAAAGCTTTAAAACACATCATTTGAGCCCAAAACTTGAGAAAACACTTGTAAACTTTTCAAACATTATGAATTAGAGATCATTTCACAAAATCAAGGCCCAAAAGCAAGTGAATTTTCAAAGTCAAAATTGAAATTTTCAAAATATAACATACATAAATTGTTATGAACTCAAACCTTCCAAAACATGATCAATTGAGGTCAAAAGGTAAGAAATGTGATAAATTCTTAAAACCAAGCTAGAATTACCACATGCATGAGAGAATTCTTTTGAAAACAACCTCAAAACTCCATGAAATGCACATACATGCATGGTTAACTCTTCTTTCCTACTTTGCTTAGTTCATTCATGCATCTCATAGCTTAATTCCCTTGACTTCATGCATTAACCAACTAAATTACAAAACTAGAGGCTAGAATTCTTACCTTAGATGCTTAATTGTGTTCTAGATGTTCAATTGCTTGAGTTTCCAAGTCAAAACCTTCAATTTTCCTAGAGATTCTTCCTCTCCAAGCTTTGATCTCAATACTCTCTTGGTCTCTCTCTCTCTCTCTCTCTCTCTCTCTCTCTCACACACACACACACACACACACACACACACACACACACACACACACACACACACACACATGTTTGGGAGCTGAAGATGACAAAATAAGAGTATTTCTAATGTGCTAGAATCAAATTAGCCTTATATAGGCTTGGTTTAATTAGGCTAAATTAATTCTTGCTTAGGCTAATTAACTTTGATTAGTTTATTCTAATTATTTGATTCCAAATTGAATTTCAATTAAACCTACTTTAAAATTCTAAAAATTCCAAATAACAAATAAGTCGAGTCAATTTCGTGATCAGATGCCGATAAGGCCTTCAATTCGCATAATGAAACAGAAACACAAACAAATCTTTCTACAACAAACAGATATAAATGCAAATAACATATAACACATGTAATTAACGTAGAATTTCATTTTAATTACTTATTAGACATTCTCAATCATGGATTATAGGCTAATCACAGGTCGGGATTGTTACAAATACAGTCCATAAGGAATGTTGGGTATCCATTCTCACTATCAGATCTTTTTTTATTAGGAATCCAAACCCTAAAGCCTATAAGTGCATTGATGAACCTTACTGCCCCACTCAATTTGCTAGGCAATTTGGATTAGTTCAACTTATTCATGCTCCTTACTGCTTCTCCAATAATCCTCATCTGCGAGATTAACAATTAAGAGTTGCACAAACCAAGATCAACGACTCAGTTAAGCTCCTGCGCAAGAACATGGCTACTTTCAGCTTGGCTCCTTTTCCTCCAACCTCTACAGCCTCTCCTATTTTTCAACGTTGGTGGAGGCTTAATATGGATCATCAGTTTATCTTGCCATTAGATTCCATGCTGAAGGACTTGAACCCTTCTAAAGTCAGCTCGAAAGATGGCTCCACTTCTCTCAAAGTGGGTCTAATAGGAGCAGTGGAGATAGAACAACCTACCTCTGCAGTTGTACCAATTTCTATTGCTACTCTTACTTCAGTGGCTAAAGTTACAAAAGCTTTTTCCAGATTAAGTAAGCATCATTCTAAATTCAAACATTACCCAGTTTGTTTCACATCCAACTATTTGTTAATGGTACTAATGCTTTTACCTTATTGGTTTTCCTTTATAGAACCTGCTCTTGTAACTAGTAGACAGGAGGCCTTGGCACAACTTGTGGCCAAAAAAGGTTAGAAAATAAGCAAAAACACCACTCCCAGTGGTAGCGAGTCTACTTACAGTGGTGTTTAAACTACTTCAGAAGCTTTTGCACCTGAAGCAATAATAGAAGAAAAATAAGAGGAGGAAGATATAGCATATGATGCTCCTCTTAGTACTTAGAGGAGAAGAACAACTAAATCACTTCTATCCCCTACTCATACCACATCAGGTATATAATTATCTCTTATTTAAAACAAATCTCATGTTCTAAGTCTTCTCTCCCAATCTTATGTTTTATTCATCATTTCAGATGTGAGCACTATTATTGCTGCAACTTCTGAGCCTACTACCCATGTGTTGCTACTGGTGCATCAACAACCTCAAGTGTCTACTCAGCCCTTATTGCAATGTACAAAAACTCTTATTTCACTTGTTCATGAATAAAGTTTACTACTTCCTCTTTTTCTCAGCCATTGGTACAAATATAAGTGGAAATAGTTGTTTTGCCAGAGGCTGACATAGTTGAGGGTTTACCAGAGACTGCTACCCTCATAGCTCTTGTAGAGATTTCTACTTTTGAGGTTTTACCAAAGACTAATCTTGCTGAGGCCTCTCAATCAGAAGACCTTCCTTCTCCTAACACCACCTCTACCTCTCAGATGCAAGAACCAACTATAAAGAGAGAGAGCTCCTACATTCAAATCAGTGCTAGTGAAATTATAGAGATGACAGAATCAGAGTTGTTAACATTTGAACAAGAAGTTCAACAACTTATAAAACCTGTTGTTGTCCCTATGCCTTTAATTACTAAGAGTGATCCTATTTTACTGGTAGACTCCTTCATAGTTGAATTTCTTTTGACTCAACCTTAGCTCCTCAATATTTAAGTATTGAGGTCTACACTAGGCTACTGAAATATTTCTCCAAAATGCCCTTATTGTCTTTAAGGAATCCTACCTTTAAACATGGGTTTATCTTGTACTGCCAGTCTTTAATCCATCACCAATCACTTCTACATCATGTGTTTTTACAAGCTATGTCATCTTTGGCCTTTTTCCTCCACTTAATGAGCTTGCTTCACATTCTCAACAATAACTTATACAAGACCAAGCTCTTGTGAGTTCAACTTAAATCAAGGTTACTTTTATCAGAGCTAAGTATGTAGAAGCTTTAGCTCAGCAGAAAATTCTTTTTGCAATGAAAGAAGCCCTTGATAAGGAATTTGCAGAGGTAAAAGCAACCTTGGCTACCAACTATGAGAAGATGCAAGCTTCAAGTACTAAACTGGTGGACCTTAGGATTAATATGTCCAAGTCACTTAAGCTGCTTCCTTTTATAGATAATAGGAAGCTTATTGTACAGGAAGAGGTCAAGCAATGTAAGACATTTTGGACTCTACTATGGGCTTCTGTACAATTTCCATCAAATGAATGAAAATTATACTTCTGTACTTGTTTTGTGTTGTTTTACTTATGCTTATCTATTGTCAACTTTTAATTCCTTGTAGCATAAAGTTTCCCAAACAGTTAGAAAATATGCTTTCAAGAATTTACCATTGATTTTGTTTTGATGTATGAAACAATTAAGGTTCCTTAAGTGATAAGCACCATTTGGAAGCACTTTATGGATCTGAAATGATACTTCCCAATTAGGTGATCATTTACCAAATTTGTGGCTTTTGATGCCAAAGGACAATATGGTTTTCCATACTGAATCGCCTTCATCAAAGCTTTAATGATGTACCCTTTTATTGTAGCACTTTACTGCTTTTTACTTTTGGATTAACATTGTGTTTAAGGCCAAAATTCTGACTTCATCAATGTCCTCCAATTCTATGCACATGTTTGATTATACTGATATTTATCACAATAATCTTGTGTTTTGACCTTCAAAGACTTAATGTTGATCTCAACATCATGCTCATATACTAAGGCAAATGGTGTGACTCTAGTGCTTGATATTTTTGAAGTTCTAGAAGCCCATAAAACTTTTGAGAGTATATTATGCCAATTTCTGGGATTATCTTCAACCATCTTCTAAATCCATTTTTTAATGGTTTTATTGGGTGACTTTGTCTATCCATTAACCTGAACATAATAAGAAGTGGATTTAATTATACTTATACCAAAGTTCCTAGCAAAAGCTTTTACTAGACCACCCTCAAATACTATTCCATTATCAACAATGATAGTTTGGGGAATGCCAAACCTATGAATTAAATCTCCAATGAAGCTAATTACTTCACCTTGGTCTATAGATTTATTAGTTTTTGCTTCAACTCACTTTGTAAAATAATCTGTGACCACTAAAATGAAGCAATGATACTTCGAAGATGGAGGGTGAATCTTTCCAATCATGTCCATTGCCCATCCCCTAAAAGGCCAAGGCTTGATTATTAAATGCTATTCATCTATTGGCACATGCATAATCATTTCATATTTTTGGCATGCTTGGCAACCCTTTGCATACTCAATACAATCTTTAAGTATACTTGGTCAATAATATAAATGTCTTCTCGACAACCATCTCATTTTAACTCCTGGCTGATGGGCACCACAAATACCCTTATGAATTTAGCCATGGCTATTTTAGCCTCTTTAGGACCCAATCATTCTAATAAGAGTCTATCTACTCTTCTCTTGTAGAGGCTATTATCATAAAGTATATAATTTATAAATCTCAACTTGATGGCTCTACTAGCTTTTGCATTTGGACTGGACAGATATAGAACAATTGGATGTCTCCAATCATCTTCTGGCATATCCAATGCATAATCTTCCATTGATAATCCTCTAAAAGTAAAAACCTTTTTTCTGAAAGAAGTGTGAGATGAATTTGCCTCATATTCACCTCTTCTCTTGTAATTCGAAGCTATTTGTGCTACTTTATTAACCTGTTCATTCATAAATCTGGGAATGTGTGATATTACCAGATCTTGAAATAAGAACTCAAGTATAAAGTAGCCACATAAGAGCATCTCCAACGTTTAACATTTTTTTCATCAAATTTGAGTAAAAATTGAGGAAAAGCTTCATCTAATATCGTGCGTTTTGACGGAGCGGTGTGGAATTTCATCAAACCATCGGTTGACCGGGAGGACAACCAAGGGGATGTTCAGTCGGTTGACCGGCCAGTGTAATTTTTTCACAAATTTTTGCAATGAGCTGGTCATCCAAGGGGACAACCACTAGACATCCGGCCGATCGTCCGGTGGCAAAAACAAACTGCAGCTCCAATGGCTATGAACAGTGAATTGATGAAAACTCCCAGCCATCCTCAATTTGGTGAAAGATTTAAAATATCCTCAATTTGATTTTTATTTGGTGAAACAATTGGAGCAGTAAAAGACTTTTTTTGCATCAAATTTAAATTTGATGAAAGAATAAGTGCAATGTTGGAGATGGTCTAATATGGTAGAAAACCATGATTTTCGCACTTAACAAGATCATTTAACTGGTTTACCACCAACTGGGAATCCCCAAAAACTTCTACAACTTCTGCCTTTAATCTTAACAACAATTCCAGCCCTATGATTAAGGCTTCAAACTCAATTTGGTTGTTAGAGCAATCTAGTTTATCGATTCTGAAACCATGTTTTGTTTGCACACTAGCTGGAGATTCAATTACATCTCCTACTCCAACCAAACCATTGGCTTTCGAACCATTAAACCAATCATCGTCTCTTTACTCTTCCTTACATGGATGATCAGTAAGGAAATTTGCCAAAGTCTGCCCCTTAATAGATTTTTGAGGAACATATTCGAGGCAAAATTCTGATAGAGCCAAAACCCATTTACCAATCCTACCACTCAAGATAGGCCTTGTTAACATGTACTTGATTAGATCAGTTAAAGTAATTACAAGTACATTCTAGGAAAAATGTAATATCTTAATTTGATTGTTGCAAAATACAAGGTCAAGAATAGTTTCTCAATAACTAAGTATTTACATTTACAAGAATTTAAAAACCTACTAAGTTAATAAATTGCTTGCTCCTTGCCTTCTTCGTTGTCGTGAGCTAATAAGACCCAAATGGATTCTTCTTCTGCTACTATATACAACTTCAAAGATTTGTTTTCTTTTGAAGGCATCAACATCGAAGGTTCAGCCAAATAGATTTTGATGGCTTCGAATTTCCTAATGTTCTGCTTCCCACCTAAACTCCTCATGATCTTTAAGCTTCAACAAAGAAGAAAAGACTTTAGTTTTAACAGTAGTGTTAGCAATAAAATCTTTTAAGGATATTAACTTGCCTAATAAATTCTTATAATTCTTTCTTATTAGTAGGTAGCTTAGCTTTGATGATGGCTTTGGCTTTGTTTTTGTCAATCTAGATTCCTCTTCTGTGGACCATATATCCCAAAAAAATACTAGCAGACACACCAAAAACGTATTTCAAAGGGTTGAGCTTAAAATGAGCCAAATAATCTTCGAAGGATTGAGACTTGACTATAATGTCATCAATATAACACTAGAAATCCCCAAACTAGATCATGAAAATGGTATTTATAGCTCTTTGATAGGTTGCGCATAGCATTTTTCAACCCAAAAGCCATTTCATCCATTCGAAGGTTCCTATATTACCTAGACACCTAAAAGCTATCTTGTGAACATCTTCCTCAGTTATGCATATCTGGTTGTACTTAGAATGACCATCCATCATAGATAAAATGACATGTCCTGCTGATCTATCCACAAGTAAATCTACCACTAGCATTGGATATTCATCCTTAGTAAATCTACCACTAGCAGTGGATATTTATCCTTGGAAGCTACAAAATTTAGATTTTGAAAGTCAATACAGACTCTCATTTTTCCATTCTTTTTAATAATTGGGACAACATTGGAAAGTCATTCAACATACCTGGTCGTTCTAATGAACCCGACTTTTAATAATCTGGAAATTTCTTCTTTGACTTTGAGAGTTACCTCTAGACTCATCCTTTGAGGTTTTTGCTTGTGTAGTTTGTAATTAGGCTTGATATGGAGCCTATGTTCCACTACCTGCCTATCCAATTCAGATAAGTCATTGTAGTCCCATGCAAAGCAGTCTTTATCTTCTTTCAATAAAGCCAACAATCTAGCTTTAGAAATTGGATCCATCCCAGCACTAATGAAGGTTGGATTCGAAGTTGCTTTTCTTTCCAAATTCACTTCTTCCAAAGGGTCCTGAGCCTTAGCTGTGAAGCTTTCTAGGACTTTAGACTCTTTTAGTTCTTCAAGCGATTCAACTTCTTGTTGTTTCCCTTCATCATCTTCATAGGCAAAGTTTGCCCAGAAAATTTCATTTTCCTAAATTCTAGCTTCAATATCTTTAGCCAATAAATTATTCGAAGCCAATAATAAGGCTTGTTGCATTATTTTTTATTCAAAGCCAGTCATTTCACTCATCTCTATTGCATGCTGGCTTATCCAAACCATATTGGATCCTCCGTTTTAAATAAGTCACTTCTTCATCTGTACTATGTTCAACATCCTCACCCTGAGTCTTTAGCACGCTCAGAGGTATCACCTTCTGTTGATACAACTTTGCCTCTGCAAAATCTACATGAACTATGAATGGTTGAGGGTCTATTCTATCTCTTCTATTTCTCCATCTCCTAGGGCCATAATGATCTTTTGGTGCAATGAAGATGACACACATTTGTTAGTATGTATCCAATCTCTTCCTAGCAAGGCATTATACTTGGCCTTGCTATCCACCATAAAGAAGGTTGCTACACTACTTCTTGACCCCACATTAAGGTTTGTGGGGAAGTGGATTGGAAATACTCCTTTGATCCACTGGGACGCTGGAGGTCCTCAACTGATGACCTGGATGACCTGAAAAGAAATAAACACTCCGGTCGGGGGTACCAGAATTAGCACTCCGACGGTTAAGTCAGTATATACTCTCTTAGTTACTTGTATTTTAAGTTAAGCACAATAATTCTGACATACCTCTTTCTGGCTGATGTTCTTCTATTTATATCTTTTCTTTCTTGGGCCTCGAGGCTGGGCCCACTTTTAATTAGCCGTATAACTATTTTCTCGGCTCCTTTTGTTGCAAATCACTTTTCACTCGGCCTCTTACTCAACCAGCTATTTGGCCGAATAGGGCATGATTTAAATGTGCAAGACGGGGCCGAATGCGATGTATATATTTCGACTCTCCGGGTCCAATTATTCGGCCTCTTTACGACTCCCAATATTCGGCCCCCACAATTGCCCCCCAAGCACTCCACTAACGACAGTTAGCTGGAGTGTTTGGTTTTGAACTCGAAAAGTCAGAGCCGAAATTCGGTGGCTAACCTCATTCCAAAGCGGATGTCAGAGCACACGCCTCTCGGTTATCATTTCAACTTCCCGCCCCTTCGTACGCTTCCATTTATTGTGATTTAAAATCTTGTCGTCTTTTCGAACACACATTTTTGGATGCTTAAGAGTTTTTGGACTGCCTTCCGACTCACCTCTGCAACTTTCATTCATCCTTCATTGTCCTCTCCGTCTCTTGTAAGTTCTCTTCCTCTCTGCTTTGAATCCCTTTTCCTGGTTTGCCTTTAGTTTAGTACGCTCCTATTGGCTGATCGAAATGGCAAAACATCTGAAAGACCTCATCTTCGTGAATCGAATCTCTGGCTTTTGACGCCATTTTTCTATTCCTAATGACGTCCGTCTGTCACTTGTGACAGACGGCACCCTTGATATGGAGAGGGATGATGAAAGCACAATCGTCTTCCCTCTCTTATCAATTGCAGAAGGCGGAATCCGTTTCCTTCTTCATCCATTTCTTAGGGCTGTCATTCGCCATTGGGGTCTAATCCCCTTCCAACCCAATGTCAACTTTTTTAGAATCGTAATGGGGATTTTAGAGCTCAACCGTCGCCTTAGGATTAACCTCAGCATACCTACTATTCGGCATTGTTACGCCTTGGCCAAGTCTTCTGGTCGGCATGGACGCTATTTCCTTAGGGCTAAGGACACCGACCATCAACTAGTGACTATGCTTTCCAGCTTTGGCAAGCGAGTCGATGATGTTATGGTCGTTGTCCTAGGTAACTGGGAATTCAGCGAAGGTGAGGATCGCCTTGATCTAGTCCTAGACGGAGGGGCAAACCAGGTGGCCGTCTAGCCTTTTGCGTTTATTTTTCTTATATTTATAAAGCTTCATTTTTGAGATCTCATGGTTTTGCTTGTGCATGAAACGACTTGAAGAAAGTCTTGACTTCAACTGACGACGCCGTTCTTTCGGAAATTAAAGTCGCGCTCAAATATTTCGGTCGTCCAAGTCTTTAGAAACAAGGGAGGATGGCCCACGTTTTCCTTCGGTACGAGCCGACATATACGACATTTTCGGTGGCGGAAAACGTCCCAATTCCGAAGGGTGAAGAGTTTCTTATGGCTCTTATTTTGACCGACTTCAAAAACTTGCGGCAAATTGGTTTCGAGGGGTCCGATTCGGAGAGGGCAGAAGTAGCTGAGGTCGCTGAGTCAGACCAGTCTGAAGCCGCAGTAGACGAGGCTTTGAAGTTGGCCTTCGAAGAAGCCGGCCTCAATTCAGCCAACCTTCCGTCCACTTCAGGCCGAGGGATCCTTCCGTTTGACGACATTTTTACCGGTTTAGAAGACCTTCCCGGCACATACCCCGAAGACATGGTTGGGTTAAACCTCACACAACTTGCCAAAAGGAAAAATGCGGAGAGAATGGCCGTGCGGCGAAGAGCAGAGGCCATTCGATCTGAAATGCCACTTGCTGCCGAAGCTCAGCCCTCCCTGCCTGTTATCGAGGAGGAAACGGCTCAAACCCAAAGTGCCGAGTCCGAGGTGGTTGTGCAAGCCAATCAGGAGGCTGAGGGAAGGGCGGAGAAGCGTTCTGCCGAGGTCGCGGCCGGCTCAGAAGAAAATCGTGCTGACAAACGGCCGCGTTTAGAGGAATCGGATGTGATTGTGCCTTTCATCATTCAACCAAAGATAAAAAACACGCTGATCTCCTCTGACGCGTCGGCTATTAAAGATCCAGCCGTTGCATTGGGCATGGCTACGTCCGTCTCATTGCCAGCTGACAAGGCAGTTTTTCGGGCGGAGCCAGATCTGCTAGCAATAGCATTAGCCGCTCAATCGGCTCTTCTAGTATATACCTTGACCTTGTCTTTCCCTTTTATGCAAATATTGTTTTGGTTTTAATTTCCTATTTTGCAGACGGTCAGAAGAATAGCCGAGATAGGTCGTCGCTAGCATGACGCCGTCGAACGACTTGGCTGTTTACAATCGAAAGTAGAGGGCCAGAGGAGCAGGGCCGATTTCGAAGCGGCGAGGGCGAAGATGGAAGGCGCGAGGGCCGAGGCCGAGATGGAGAGGGCGAGAAATGCGGACCAGCTGAGATTGGCCGCCGAGAAGAGGGCAGACGTGAGCGAAGATGCACTCAAGTTAGCCCAAGAGGCGATTGCTAAACTGGAGGCCGATTTGGAAGAATCGAAGAAGGCGAAGGAAGCAGCCGACTCTGAGGCTTCCAAGGCGTACGAGGCCGGGCAAAGCACTGCTCTCGCAAATTATGTGGAAGAAGTCCCCAAATTTGAAAATCGGGGATTCAAACACGGCTGGCTCAAAGCCCTTCCTGCCGCTGATTGACATTTGGCTATGCCGATTCCATATGAGCAAGTGGATGTTGAGCCGCTGGAGTCTGACTCCGAGGATTGATTAGGGCGACACTTTAGTTGTTTTTGTTTAAGGATTCGGAATTTTTCGTTTAGTAGTTTTTATTTACGTGTAAAATGACTACAATTTTTAGGTTTTTGCTAGGTGCTTTCATGCAAACTTTTAGCTTTTTGTTTGGTAGTTTTCATATGTAAAGTGACTACAGATTGCCCAATTTACTAATGAAAATCTCCTTTATACTCTGCTATTATTTGTGCTTAATTTTTCTATTGATGAATGGTATTGTTTTTTGCTACTTTGGATAAAACATTCACGTACACTTGCCGATTAGATAACTAGGCAATTTAACAATTTATCCTCGTCGAATAGTCGATCAGATTAATAAATCTAATCGATCGACATATTATTAGTTCATGGAGTGGCTGCAGCATAGATCGATCGGCGTCAGGCTTAGATATTTGGCCGATCAGATTAATAAATCTGCCCTTGTCCCAACCAATGCATGAACTCCAAAGAGCCGAATATTATTAGTTCATGGAGTGGCTGCGGCACAGATCGATCGGCATCGGGCTTAGATATTTGGCCGATCAGATTAATAAATCTGCCATTGCCCCAGCCAATGCATGAACTCCAAAAAGCTGAATATTATTAGTTCATGGAGTGGCTGCGGCACAGACTGATCAGCATCGGGCTTAGATATTTGGCCGATCAGATTAATAAATCTGCCTTTGCCCCAGCCAATGCATGAACTCCAAAAAGCCGAATATTATTAGTTCATGGAGTGGCTGCGGCACAGATTGATCGGCATCGGGCTTAGATATTTGGCCGATCAGATTAATAAATCTGCCCTTGCCCCAGCCAATGCATGAACTCCAAAAAGTCAAATATTATTAGTTCATGGAGTGGCTGCGGCACAGACCGATCGGCATCGGGCTTAGATATTTGGCCGATCAGATTAATAAATCTGCCCTTGCCCCAGTCGATGCATGAACTCCAAAGAGCCGAATATTATTAGTTCATGGAGTGGCTGCGGCACAGATCGATTGGCATCGGGCTTAGATATTTGGCCGATCAGATTAATAAATCTGCCCTTGTCCCAACCAATGCATGAACTCCAAAAGGCCGAATATTATTAGTTCATGGAGTGGCTGTGGCACAGACCGATCGACATCGGGCTTAGATATTTGGCCGATCAGATTAATAAATCTGCCCTTGCCCCAGCCAATGCATGAACTCCAAAAAGTTTAATATTATTAGTTCATGGAGTGGTAGCGGCGCATTCGATCGGCATCGGGCTGTTGGAGTTCAGCGTTAATGAGATCGCCTCGAGGGCGATGCACGCATTAGGAATAAATGGAGTGGGCTCTTTGCGCCAGTGATTCCACTTATTGTGTTCAGACTCAATTTAAACCAGTTTGTTGTGTAAGGTTAGATAAGTGCGAATGTCAAATAGACTGTTCTTCAACAGCAGAAGAAAAGGTCGAACATTGGTTGAGCTTGACACTGAAATGAATTGCAGTAGCGAGCCCATACGTATGGGAGGTAGGACGTCCAAGGAACGAGAAAAACGTCAGCCCCCAAGTCGTCGAAGCAGATCACCCCGAAAGGAAAAACAGGAACGGGGAAGCTCCCCACGACCGCGACCAAGAAATGAGGCCGACGCGATGCCGTGACCGTTGAGTTTTGCAGTTTTTATGGGGAATAAACAGATGACGGAGGCGGATTCTATTGTCAACGACCCAGGTGTAGCAGTGGAGTTCCCTCGACAGATTTTTCCACCGAAAGTCTAACAGTCGATGGTTGGTCGACAGGATTTTGAAGTATTTTGAGAGGGCATCCACGGAGCAGTGAGAGGGCTGTACACCGCCTATGAAGTCGGCATACGTCTACGCACCGCGCGGTCGGAGATAGAGAAGAAAGACGAACGAATTCGAAACTTGGAGGCTCATGCGGAGAAGGCTGAGTGCGAGCTAAAGAAGGTCCAAACTGCCGAACCACGTGCGGCCGAACAATCCAACCCGGTCGTTGATGAACGGGTGACCCAACGGCTATTAAGTCATGCAATTGCTGATCGAGATACGGCAAGTATGTTCGCCCTAGAGAATGCGAAGGCCGCGGCCTATGAACGAGGCTTCCATGACGGCCGGAAAGTCGGGATAGAGAAGACCAAGGAGAAACTCACAGAGGAAGTATGCCGATGCGAGAATCGGGGCTTTAGGCATGGGTGAATTAAGGCTCTCCAAGCCTCAGAGGCACTCGAAGGAGTAGAAGTTGAATCGGCGTCACCATTATATCAACCTCGTCACTTTCCTTTTGGCACTTTTGAAATTGAGAAGAGCGATGACGAGGGCGATGCCAAATAGAATTGAATATATATTGTAAACGCTCCAACACAGATTGGGCGTGAGCCATGTATCTATTGGCTAATTTAATAAAATATTTTATTTTAAATGTTTGTGTTTCATTTTGAATGTTTACATGCTTAATTAGGCATCTCATTTTGAATGTTTGTATGCTTTAATGTGTAAACGATTTTTGCCGGCTCAACTTAACGAAGCATTCCACTTTGAATATTTGTATGCTTTAACCTTCGTCGTGAAGGGCGCTCCGAATCCGGAGTCTTATTTGGCCCAAACGTGTTATGCACGGCTGGGGCTCCGAATTCGGAGGCTTTTTGTCGGCAAATCGTGATATCTACGAAGGGCACTCCGAATCCGGAGTCTTATTCGGCCCATAAGTGCCATGCGCGAATGGGGCTCCGAATCCGGAGGCTTAATCGGCCCAAAGGTGTCATGCACCAATGGGGCTCCGAATCCAGAGACTTAGTTTGGCCAATCGTGATATCTACGAGGGCACTCCGAATCCGGAGGCTTAATTGGTCAAAAGGTGTCATGCACCGATGGGGCTCCAAATCCGGAGACTTAGTTTGGCCAATCGTGATATCTACGAAGGGCGCTCTGAATCCGGAGTCTTATTCAGCCCATAAGTGCCATGCGTGAATGGGGCTCCGAATCTGGAGGCTTAATCGGCCCAAAGGTGTCATGCACCGATGGGGCTCCGAATCCGAAGATTTAGTTTGGCCAATCGTGATATCCACGAAGGGCACTCCGAATCCGGAGGCTTAATCGGCCTAAAGGTGTCATGCACCGATGGGGCTCCGAATCCGGAGACTTGGTTTGGCCAATCGTGATATCCATGAAGGGCGCTCAAAATCCAGAGGCTTAATCGGCCCAAAGGTGTCATGCACCGATGGGGCTCCGAATCCAGAGACTTAGTTTGGCCAATCGTGATATCCACGAAGGGCGCTCCGAATCTGGAGTCTTATTCGGCCCATAAGTGCCATGCGCAAATGAGGCTCCGAACCCGGAGGCTTAATCGGTCCAAAGGTGTCATGCACTGATGGGGCTCCGAATCCGGAGACTTAGTTTGGCCAATCGTGATATCCACGAAGGGCGCTCCGAATCCGGAGGTTTAATTGGCCCAAAGGTGTCATGCACCGATGGGGCTCCGAATCCAGAGACTTAGTTTGGCCAATTGTGATATTCACGAAGGGCGCTCCGAATCCGGAGGCTTAATCGGCCCAAAGGTGTCATGCACCGATGGGGTTTCGATTTTGAAGACTTAGTTTGGCCAATCGTGATATCCACGAAGGGCGCTCTGAATCCGGAGGCTTAATCGGCCCAAAAGTGTCATGCACCGATGGGGCTCCGAATCTGGAGACTTAGTTTGGCCAATCGTGATATCCACGAAGGGCGCTCCGAATCCAGAGGCTTAATCGGCCCAAAGGTGTCATGCACCGATGAGGCTCCGAATCCGGAGACTTAGTTTGGCCAATCGTGATATTCACGAAGGGCGCTCCGAATCTGGAGTCTTATTCGGCCCATAAGGGCCATGCGCGAATGGGCTCCGAATCTGGAGGCTTAATCGGCCCAAAGGTGTCATGCATCGATGGGGCTCCGAATCTGGAGACTTAGTTTGGCCAATCGTGATATCCACGAAGGGCGCTCCGAATCCGGAGGCTTAATCGGCCCAAATGTGTCATGCACTGATGGGGCTCTGAATCTGGAGACTTAGTTTGGCCAATCGTGATATCCACGAAGGGCGCTCCAAATCCGGAGGCTAAATCGGCCCAAAGGTGTCATGCACCGATGGGGCTCCGAATTTGGAGACTTAGTTTGGCCAATCGTGATATCCACGAAGGGCGCTCCGAATCCGGAGGCTTAATCGGCCCAAAGGTGTCATGCACCGATGGGGCTCCGAATCTGGAGACTTAGTTTGGCCAATCGTGATATCCAAGAAGGACGCTCCGAATCCGGAGGCTTAATCGGCCCAAATGTGTCATGCACCAATGGGGCTCCGAATCTGGAGACTTAGTTTGGCCAATCGTGATATCCACGAAGGGCGCTCCGAATCCGGAGGCTTTTGAACTCAATTGCACGATGAGCAAACGAGAAACTTTGCATTGCAAAAATGAAATATGTACATGGCGAACCATTTAGAACAAATATCATGCCCTACAAGTCGGGTCAATGATAGAATTTACGTAAATGCATGGAATTCCAAGGCCGTGGCAGACTTCTCCCAGACATGTCTTTGAGCCGATATGCCCCTATTCCCGCAACTGAGTCGATCTGATAAGGGCCGTCCCAGTTAGGACCCAATTTTTCGTCTGTCAGATTCTTGGCAACTGGAAGCACCTTCTTCAGGACCAACTCTCCTGGCATGTAGCGGCGCAATTGAACACGCTGATTATATGACTTAGCAAGTTGCTGCTAGTACCGTGCCATGGATGCAAGGGCATGGTCTCTTCGTTCTTCAATCAGAATCAAGTCCAAGGCCAACATCATGTCGTTTCGGCCCAAATCAAAAACTCTTGATTTCAAGGTTGGGAGGCCGATCTCCAAAGGGATGATTGCCTGCGTTCCAAAGCATAAAGTGAATGGCGTCTCCCCAGTGGACTGCCTCGGAGTAGTGCGATGAGCCCATAACACACTTGGCAACTCTTCTACCCATCTTTCTTTAGCTTTCTCCAGCCTTTTCTTGATGCCGTCTAAAATAAATTTGTTGGAGGCTTCAGCTTGGCCATTACTCTGTGGATAAGCCGGGGAGGAATAATAGGGCTGAATACCATACTTGCTGCACAGTTCCCTGTAGACACCGTAATCGAACTGGGTGCCGTTGTCTGAAATAAGTGCTCTTGGAATGCCAAATCGTGTTATGATGTTTCTCCATACAAAACGCTTCATGTCAATATCTCGGATGTGTGTTAATGCCTCCGCTTCTACCCATTTTGTGAAATAATCTGTCGCAACAATCAAAAATCGCTTGTTACCCGGGGCACAAGGCAGTGGCCCGACGATGTCAAGTCCCCATTGGGCGAACGCCAAGGACTGGTTATAGAGCTTAACTCTTCAGCAGGCAAGTGGGTCAAAGGAGAGAACTTCTGGCACTGTTCACACTTTTTCACGTAACATTCAGCATCAGCTCTCATTGTCGCCTAGTAATACCCTTGTGTCACGGCTCGATAAGCCAAAAAGCGACCGCCAGAATGGGTGCCACAACTGCCTTCATGTATTTCGGTCAGAAGTGCTTCGACTTTGTTCGGATGAACGCATTCCAGGTATGGACCAGAAAGGAATTTTTTTATAAAGCTTTCCTTGCGGATCTAAGTAGTATTGCAGTGCTTTATTTCGCAGCTTATGCGCTTCTTTTTTGTCCGCTGGGAGCTGTTCAGAAGATAGGAAAACAGCAATGGAGTCCATCCAACTCAGTCCTGACTCTATGACATTGACCTGGACTTCCTCAGAGGGCCAATGCTCAGCTCTGGGATGAAACCAACTTCAATGGTCCGTTTAATCTCTGAGTTAATGGCGAAAGCTAGGCAAGCCAAGGCATCTGCATGTGTGCTCTGGTCACGGATTATTTGGTTCAATTCATGATGGTCGAATTTTGCCAGCAAAAAATTTGCCATTTTCATGTAAGCGGCCATACGGTCGTTTTTTGCTGCGTACTCCCCCTTTAGCTGATTGATCACCAATTTTGAATCGCAAAATATAAGCAGACGCCGAGCACCTAGAAGATGTGCATTCCGCAAGCCGGTTAGCAGGGCCTCGTATTCGGCCTCATTGTTTGTTACTTCGAAGCCGAGTTTGACAGCCTGCTCAATTATTGCCCCGTCGGAAGCCATTATCACTACTCTGGCCCCGCTGCCTCGTTGATTGGACGATCCATCACAGTACAACTACCAAATGTCCCCAACATAAATTCTCTAGTTCGGCTTAGGTCGGATTTCATCGGACTTGAAGTCGGCAAGACCCCCAGTGAATTCGGCCACAAAGTCGGCAAGCACCTGTCCCTTGATTGAGGTTCTAGGCAGAAACTGAATATCGTACTGGCCAAGTTCAAGAGCCCACTTTGAAACGCGCCCTGATGCTTTTGCACTACGGAGTACCGACCGGAGGGGGTGGTCCGTTAGTACCCCGATGGTATGCCCTTGAAAGTAATGCATCAGCTTTCTCGTTGCCATGACGAGGGCTAGAATGAGTTTTTCCAACAGAAGGTAGCGTGTTTCGGCGTCAACTATTGCCTTGCTCACATAATACACCGGCCGCTGCTCCCTCAGCTCTTCTTTTATCAGTACGGCGCTGACGGCCCGGTCAGAAACTGCCAGATACAAAATGAGCGGGTCACCTGCCGAAGGTGTTGTCAAGAGTGGAACTGATCGGAGGTAGGTCTTGAGGCCGTTGAAAGTGGCTTCGCACTCGACGGTCCATTCAAAAGCCTTGCTCTGCCGTAGTTGTAATAACCCGACCCTTGTACATGTTTTCTGATATATTTTCAGTCCCTTGTCCTGCGCATTTAAATGCTTATTGTGAACTTCCATGTTAAATTAAGTTAATTAAGTGAATCCAATGTTTATGAATGTATATCTGTTTAACAAGAAAAGTATCTATTACATTTAGAATGTCTGAATCAGAAATTGGAAGACTTAAAGGCTTAATTATCTGAAATTGATTATATATATGTGATCAGCATAATTTTTAAATAATATTAACCATGTTTATGAAATTTCAATTTCGGAATGATTAAACGATTGGATTTTGTCCTATTCACCTTTATATCTATCTGTGTATTTGCCTTCAAACACTTGATTTGGGGATTCATTTCGTGGCTATCTCCTAGAGAGGGTAAGAAAATAAGAGAAGAAGGAAGAAAAGGGGAAAGCAACAAGGAGGTGAGTTGGGGCAAAATTAGAAGGGTTTGGAGAGAAATTGAAGCTCAAGGTATGGGTGATTTACTTTCATTAACTCCTCTCTTGTTAAAGGGTAAAGAATTTCTTGGATGTTCAAATAAATTAAGGTTGTGTATGTGTGTGTATAGCACCCAAAGAATCGAAGAAGTGTTTCTTCATGTTGTTGATGTGTTGCTTTGAACCTTGTAAGGGAATTATATTTTATTCCTCCTTGATATACTTGAACAACAAGATATGAACATGGCTATGTATGTAAAATCAAGTTTTGTTTATGGGTTATGAAGTAAAGATCTAGTTCATGTCCACATGGATTGTGATTATGTTTGTAGGTGATTTTTAAGCTTTATTCTTGTGTGAAATTCATCTAAGTGGAATCATTTCTATGTATTGGCCAAGGTAGATTTTATTTGAACTTGAATTCAAGGATGGAAATTGAAAAAGTTGTGACTTGATTAAGCTTCTAATCATGTGTATTTTGTGTTGCTCAAGTTCCAATTCATGCTATGGTGATATTAGGTTAATATATTGCATGAATTTCATCTTGGTTTGCATATAAATTGACTTGGTGATGTTGAAATTTGGTTTGGAACCGAGCTGCCCCAAAACAGGGGTCACCACCGCACGTGCGGAGGTCATGGCCGCACGTGCGGCCAAAGAAGAAAAAACTGGAAAGGCATACTGTCTACGGCCGCTCGAGCGGAGGGGGAGGACCGCACGTGCGGTGCATGGCCGCTCGAGCGGAGGGTCCGGCCGCACGTGCGGCCCGGGCTGGAAAAGTGGTTCGCTTTGTTTTGCATGCTTGACTCTCTGGTATTTTTAGAATATTTTTCTGATGATTTTAAAATGGTTGTAAATTCATGCAAAGTGTAATGATGCAGGAAATGACTTAAGAAAGAAAAGGGAAATAATGTGCAAGTTTTGAATGTGTGTAGGACACACTCCGGGAGGAAGTAACACGTCATCTCAACACTGTGAGTAATAGTACGGAAATGTACATTTTATCTTCCATTGATAATTATTGTCACTAACGCTCTGTTCCTCGTAAGTGTTACACGAATAGTTATGACGATTGGAAATCAATGTGAATGTTGAAAGATTGGCACATATTGGTATGACTTTGCAATCATTCTATTCTATCAATAACGAATATGTCACCTATGAAACCTAGATCGTTCAGATCCTAGGACATGTATGCAAAGGTTTAATGTTACGATGTGACCACGTTAGCATGTAAATTGGTCTATCCTTATTAAATGTAATGGAATGACATATATGCCTTTGTTAATGGTACATTCACCTTTGATCCTTATTAATGTTATGCTTTGCTATTTACAAGACAACCATGTTACTAGTTAATACGAACATTCTGTTATTTATGAACTAGTGGCATGAATTCACGACAAACAAATGGGATGTGAGTGCATTATGAAGTCCAATCTGTTAATAGCTGCTATTAGCACTCTGTTGAACGTAACATAACTATGTTAACTCATGTGAATAATGAGAAGGAACTATGTGCTTCTATATGAACTATTAGGCCAGAGGCCAATATGTATTTCTGATATAGAGCAAAGTGCTGTACGGAGCTAAGTGCTACACTTTGGTGGGAGCTACCTCTAGAATCCGTACGAGCCACCTCTTGAGTCCATACATATGTAAACTGGGCTTAAAGCCGATGTGAAAGTTATGAGGCCTATGGCCGTTCTGTCTGATCTGTTAGTATGAAACAAAGTGCTGTACGGAGCTAAGTGCTACGCTTTGGTGGGAGCCACCTCTAGAATCCGTACGAGCCACCTCTTGAGTTCATACGTACATGAAAAGGGCTATATGCCATTCTGGGCTTAATATCGTTCTGTTTAAGGGCCAATTTGTGAAGTTATGAATCTATGAGGCCGAGGGCCAATTTGTGAAGTTATGAACCTATGAGGCCGAGGGCCAATTTGTGAAGTTGTGAATCTATGAGGCCGAGGGCCAATTTGTGAAGTTAAGAATCTATTAGGCCAAGGGCCAATGTGTGAATGTGTGAACCATTGGGCCGAGGGCCAATCTGTGAATTGTGAACCGACAAGACCATTCTGAACTTAAGACAAAATCAAAATTAATCATATGCTCTCTTTATTTATATAAGCATTGATACGTATCATAGTTCAAGTTAAGCATTGAATTGTTTAAGTACTATTATTCACTGAGATTGTCTCACTCTGTATGTTGTTTCTTTCTGTAGGTAGCAAGTCTGGAGGTCAGCCTTAACCCTCGATGCTCACCTACCTTTCACCAATCTTTGTGTGTCCAGGCATTTGGGTGAAGCCTGATTATTTCTTTGGAATTTTGCTAAGTTTTAGCTTGCACTCTGATTGCCTATTATATGTTAAGTTTTCAATGTTTTTGTTATACGCCCAACAAGGGGCGGGGTTTGTATATGTGTATGTAAATATTTATCATTTGATGCATTGTTGGTGATCCTGGCATGATAGTGGTCGCTCAATGGATTTAGTTCTTTTTATTTTATGTTATTTTATTATTACTTAATGCTTCCGTTCAGGCCCCGTATGTAATGTATACCAGGTTAAGTATCCGTTTTTGAGTGGGTCATGCCCAAACTTTTAGGGGCGAGTTTAGGGCGTGACAGTAGTGTATGAAAAAATTGTCGGCAACGATCTGTGGACCGACTGATGAACCTGTTGAGTGCGGCGGCCATCCCCATCAACTTTGAACCTCTTTAATTGAACGAGGGGAGCCGAGCTCCAAGATTGTTGTGATTTGCCTTGGGTTGGCTTCGATTCCTCGGTGGTTGACAATGTAACCCAAGAATTTGCTAAAGCCGATCCCTAGCGCACCTTTGGAAGCGTTCAGCTTCATCTTGTATTTGCGTAGAATGCCGAATGTATCTTCCAAATCGGCTAGATGAGTTTGCTCTTCTTTGGACTTGACCACCATATCGCCAATGTAAACTTCCATAGTGTGGCCGAGTTGCTCCTTGAACATGGTAGTGACTAGCCTTTAGTAAGTTGCCCCTGCATTCTTCAGCCCAAAAGGCATAACCTTATAGCAATAGGTTCCTCTTGGGGTAAGGAATGCAATTTTGTCTTGGTCCTCCGGATACATGGCAATTTGATGGTAGCCTCTGTAGGCATCAAGGAAGCTTATACACTAGTGACGTGCCGTAGCATCTACAAGTTAGTTAATTCTGGGTAGGGGAAAACAGTCATTGGGGCAAGCTTTGTTTAGGTTGGTGAAATCAATGCAGACATGCCAAGTCTCATTTTTCTTCTTCACAGCCACAGTATTCGAGAGCCATGTAGGGTAGGTCACTTCCTTGATAGCTCCGGCGTCAAGCAACTGGTCAACCTCTTCAACAACGGCGGCAGCGTGCTCTGCAGCTGACCGCCGGCTTTTCTGAATAATCGGCTTGCATTTAGTGTCAACATTTAGATGGTGTTGCGAAACAGATGGATCTACACCTAGCATCTCATATGGAGTCCACGCAAATACATCAAGGTTGCCGAGCAGGAAGGAAATTAGCTGCTACCTGTCGGCTTGATTCAGGGAGGCGCTGACCATGAAGAACTTGTCTGGGTTTCCGTCAATTTCAACTCGATCTAGGGCTTCCGTGGCCTTTTCACTTGGGAGCTGCCCAACATCGTCGAGGCTCTCTCGATCCGGCACCTCAATAGAATTCACTTGCAACTCTTTTGGCGTCTTTCCAGCAAGGAGATAACATGCTTGTGCTAATTTCTGGGAGTCACGGATTTGCTCAATGCCGTGTTTTGTCGGGAAGCGGAGCAGTTGATGATAGATGCTTGGCACGGCCTGCATAGTATGCAACCAAGTTCACCCCATGATGAGATTATACGGTGATGGTAGCTTGACGACCAAGAATTCCACATCCACTGTTCGGGAGCTCGCTCGAACGGGTAGTGTGATCTTCCCCAACAGGTATTCTGGATTCGCGTTGAAGCCAAATAATGAATAAGGAGCTAGAGAAAGATTCGATTTGGAGAAGTCGAGTTTGGTGAATGTCTTGTAATACATAACTTCCGATGTGCTCCCCGGATCAATGAGTACGCGCTCAACGGTGAATCGGTTTACGCGTAACTCGATTACTAAGGGATCGATGTGGGGAAGTGTCATTCCGGCCAAATCTGAATCATCGAAAGCAATGCTC
This sequence comes from Camellia japonica, assembly GCA_030407325.1. Lineage (NCBI taxonomy): Eukaryota > Viridiplantae > Streptophyta > Magnoliopsida > Ericales > Theaceae > Camellia > Camellia japonica. The sequence continues at coordinate 71,693,041 of JAPPVO010000010.1, read as the reverse complement.
GTAGCTTCATGGGGCCGTTTAGCCGGAGTGAGTTGATTTTGAGGGTCGAGATTCGACTGAATCGTATGCACCGCGGATGACAATGGCAGGCTGTATATCATGTGGATCACGCCGAATGGAGGCGAATCCTGTCTTAGGGCTATTGCTTTGGTTGAGTTGCCTTTTCGGACGTACTGTTGTAGCCGACCATCTTGTACTAATTCCTCCAGGTGATCCTTCAACGCATAACAACTCTCAGTGTCATGGCCATGATCCTTGTGATACTCGCACCGCCTATCCCGTCTTCTCGTGTCTGGAGGTCCCACCATTTTAGACGGCCATTTGAAGAATGGAAGGTGTTGGACTTTGGACATAACCGCATTGATCGGCTCTGACAACTCTGTGTATTTCTTGTCTGTGCGCCTTGTGTGCCTACCATCGACTTGCAGTTGTTCATTTGCTCGGTGGGGGCATTGGTCGCTTGATCGGCGAGAATCCCGTCTCTTGTCTCGTTTAGCCCGATGCCGTGGTTCAGGGCTCTGAGGTGGTACAGAATTTAATGGCTGAGCAATTTCAGAAGGAGCCGTCTTGTTGGCCATGTTTCTGGCTTTAACCCGCAAGGCATCATCTTCCATTTTGCAGTACTCCTCAACTTTCTTCATCAACGACCATACTGTTTTGGGAGGTCTTCTGGTCAAGGAGCTACAGAGAGCACTATCAGGATGCAAACCCATTTTAAAGGCGGTAATGGCCATGGAGTCGTTGCAAGCGTCATCAACAAGATTAAAGCATTCCCAATAGCGCGCCGAATACGCTCGTAAGGTGTAGACGTCCCCGAACGCCCCAGGAGGATGAGTCCTGTTCTGTTCATTATTGGGTTTACTACAGTTCGGACTCAAATTGTCACGATTCTTAATCTTGAACCAAAGAGTCCAAATCCGGCAAATCGTTTTGAGAAACAGATTTTTGAAAAGAAGTGCCAAACATGGACTGCTTTGCCAGATACAGAGTCGCCACCTAAATATTTTTTAATGGGGAAATTTAGGAAACCCTGACTCGGTGCCAAAGGCCACGTGTCCGTCATCACCAAAGTTGCCTCGGCTCGGGAACTTAGGTACGATTGGGGAAGGTCAGCTATGAGCACCCCCTCTCGCCCGGTCCGAAGACCGGCCTCTACTAACCGTGATATCTGATTTTGAAAACGTCATGTGTTCTTATTCCGGTTATTAGCCTAGAATTACTATGTTATGCGCACAGCAAACAAGTATAGACTAGATTGCCTAATTTGGAAATAAGCATTGCATATCCGTTTGTCTAGAAAAACACTTTGGATTTTGCTACTCGCAAGTAGGCTAAAATACGGATTTCAACGAGTTTTTCTAACTCAGACAATCCAACCTTCACTGTCACAGCCCAAACCCGGCCCTATGGGTTTAGCACCGTAACCGGCCAGTAATCCGTGATTACCGAAGGCCTGCTCAACAGTAATACAGTATAACAGAGTTCAGGGCCTGGCGGAAGCCAATACAGTAAATAACTAGTGTCCATTGAGCTGTGAGAATCTGTATGCCAAAAACATTTTCATGCATTCATACAGTTCAACAGTACGGTCTATATACAGTCAGATACAACATTCAGTACGGGGACTTAATCCCCCAATAACAGTACGGTAAAACAGTAAACAGTCTATACAGTACAATGACAGTTGGGTGAAGCTAAGACACCCCAAAAGCAGTCTAAGCTTGATTACGCTCGGAACCTCGCAGTGAGGCACAGTGGTTGGCTTGACAAAACTAAAGCTTGCCTGACGCTCCTAGCTGCAGTCTGGTGCCTGTACACCTACATATATATATATGAGCAGTGAGCTAAAGCCCAGTGATTAACATAATGTATAAAGGAGGTTAAGAATAAATGTCCTTTCAGTATTAAAACCAGTCATTTCAGTCAGTTTTATCAGTCATTCAGTTTGTGGCTCATATGTCAGGCCATAACAGTCATTCAGTCAAAATAGTGATATGTGGTACATCCCTTGGCGTAACAGTACAGTAAACGGTAGGTCTTAAAAGACCGGGTCTTAACAGACCAAACAGTAAATGATGGCCATCAGTAGCAGTACAGTAACAGTACCAATTCAGAGAACAGTACAGTACTTGTGGATTCAAGAGGTGGCTCCCACTGTAGCACTTAGCTCCGTAGATTCTAGAGGTGGCTCCCAGTGTAGCACTTTGCTCCATATCGGTAATACCGAGTGGCCATCACAACAGTAAACAGTAGTGGTTCCAAACTTGGGAACCGACAGAGATCTCTCTGTCACAGTATGTGGATTCAAGAGGTGGCTCCCACTGTAGCACTTAGCTCCGTAGATTCTAGAGGTGGCTCCCAGTGTAGCACTTTGCTCCATATCGGTAATACCGAGTGGCCATCACAACAGTAAACAGTAGTGGTTCCAAGGATGCCATAGTACAGTTCCAAATATAACTCATACGTTCATTTAGTATACAGTATCAGTTCAGTGGACAATTCAATTCAGTAAGCAGTGTCAATTCAGTAAACAGTTCAGTTCAGTGAACAGTATCAATTCGGTAAACGGCGTCAATTCAGTAACCAGTTCAGTTCAGTTCAGTAAACAGTTCGATAAGATAGACAGCTCAATAAGGTAAGCAGTTCAATAAAGTAAACAGTTCAGAAGATAATCATTTTTGGACATATCTTTACACAGTTGTTACTCACAGAGTTCTGGGCTACAGTATGCTAGAGCGTCTCCTCGGTAAGCCAACCCTACACAGTATACAGGATGAACACACACTAAGCTATACAGTTGGGGGAAGATCAATAACTTACCCTAATTTACCTCGGTGTGTTCTACATCTATATCCTCATTAAGATGTCTTAAACTAGGCCTAAGAATGCCTAGAATGGGATGAGGATGCAAAAATACAGTTAGAAGGCATTTTTCAAAAGTTGCTGAAAACAGGCGCTTCGCTCGAGCGAGCCTTCCTTCGCTCGAGCGAGCTTCCAAAATCAAAGGCTTCGCTCGAGCGAACAATCCTTCGCTCGAGCGATCTGATGAACAGTAAAAGTACTGGATGCTCGATTTTTACGCGCGATGCACGCTCGATGCTCGCTCGAGCGAGCTTGCAAAACCAAAGGGCTCGCTCGAGCGAGGAATCCTTCGCTCGAGCGAGGAAGCCAAATCTGGAATTTCCAGATTTGTCTCCCAAGTTCGAACTAAGCATTCAAACATCCAAAACTCAACCTCTTGGGCCCAAATTCTGGAAAATACATCCACATTCAATATACAACAAGTTTCAAAAACCAATTTACACATGCAAGGGCCAAAGGTGAGTCAATTCAAGCCATTTTCAAACCCATTTTCAAGAATACTTTCAAAACATGCAATGCATGGGTTTTAATCCAAATTCAAGGCTCAAATCTTGTTCCAATGAGCTCAATAGTTGGAAAACAAACTGAAAACATGAACTTATACAAAAATGTGAGCATGCATGCACCATTTTGCCATGAAATCAATTCAAACTCATCGATTCTTACATGCATGCAACAATGGAGTTCTAATTCAACATATTTGTACTAAATCATGGCCTAGCTCTCTAATTGGGCATGAACCATGAAAAATGAGGCTCAAAGACAACAAGATGGAGATGATTTCCTACCTTAAGACTTCAATAGAGAGCCTAGGAGATCAACAATGCAATCAATCTTCTAAATCAACAAGCCTCCAAGCAAAAAGAGATGAAAATCAACTCTCTCCCTCTTCTCTCTCTCTAATTCGGTGGTAGCTCTCAAACAAGGCTGAGGAAATGTTTGTATAAGGCCAAAGTGATGCATTAGGCTCAAATATTTGATTAGACAAAGGTCCACTCACAATGGCAATTCCGTAATTAAGTCCAACTCTTTAATTAACTCATTTTAATCCAGTTTAATCATTCCTAATAAATTTTCCGAAAAAAAATATACCATTAAATCGGAAATATTCTACTGATTACAAAACACTAAACGGTTCTCCATTCGGCCGCCGATAAGGCCTTCAATTAGCAATTTATTCATAAAAATGCAACCAGGCATTCAATAAATCGACAGATGCAATTCAATAATTAAACTTATTCAATCTCGATTTCGATTTCAATCGATCCATTCAATACTTTCACCAGTTCGATTATCAATCATTATCGGTTCGGTTTAGCATTAATCAGTATATAATTCAGTGGTTAATCGATAATCAATACGAGGGTCGTTACATTCACCCACAGGCATTCAAACAGTTTATCACATAAGCAGCTAGCCTCAAGGTAAACATGCTGTCATGATAGCATTCACACACATGCGGTATGCTAAAGCATGAAAATACTTACATCGTACTCCGAGCCAAAACAGAAACTAGTTAGTAATCATATGCATGATCCTAATTCATGTTAAGATGGCTAATGCAACACATGCAAAATGCAACTAAGATAGGCTCGGCTAATCTACAATGACATGTGAAATGCTACAACTAACACGTATTCAATTTGGAATTGAAATACAAATGCAGTTAGAATAATGAGCCGAGCCCGGTGCATGCAAAACAAATGTATGAATGCACGCATGCATAACATAAGGTATGCTAATTTAAATATGCCCTAGTCTACCATCATAAGCAGGTAAATAAAAGGGAAGAAAGACGTGGGGTTGGAAGACATGCACACGCACGCACCCACACTTATTACAGATGCGCCCTCGCCCGGAAGGACCAAAAGAATAATACAATCCGAATAATGAATTACCTGTCCTAGCTAATTAATTATTACAAAACTTCTAATTTAACAAATTAAATGCAGAAAGAATGTGGCCGCAGCCCTGCCTCAGGATGCGCGAATGATGCATGCTTGATCCGGCTCGCCCGGAAACTTGCTGCCATAGCACTACTGCCTCTGTTTTCACTGCCTTGCTTCTCTGAAGACTGCCAAAGTCCCAGGGTATCTTCTATGAACACTGCAGAACACCATCGGCTAAGGGAAATGACCACCGGCCATGGTAAAATGCCATCGGCTGCTAATGAAGTTATCGGCCATTCACCAATGGCCGGTCGACACTAAATGTTGCCGGTCGGCAAAAACTTCCTGCAGAAAACAGTTTTGACAGCAACAGAGGACAGACAGTGTATGGCATGGAATTTCAAAGCAATGTGTGCATGGCCACACTCCCTATCATGCAATGGACTCAAGAGAGTGCGGCCCTTGACCCTCGGGCCATCAATCACGCATTTCAATGCATGATGGCCCAAAAGCCAAGTGTGCAACTCAATGTAAATGCATGGAACAAACAAATGAATGCCAACACCCTATCATATTGAGATCAAGGGCATCGGCGACCGAGGGTTGAGACGTGTTTCGTCACTTTGAGTACGAACACACCTCACCCCTCATGCTTGGTTTGACACCCCAAACCAAGCAATGCAATGTATGTATACAAACATGGCTTAAGCATGCAATATGAAGCCAAGTTGACAAGCATGCTAAGTGTATGTGCCAATCATACAAGATGCAATGCCATGTAATCTATCATGCAAGCTAGGACATGAAATGCAACTAGCTAAATAATGTGCACATGTGCAAGCATGATACAATACAAGCATGAAACCAAAGTAATGCAACATGATCATGCAATGGTGGACTTAAACCGCAAAGGGCAGACCTCAACCCATCCCAAAACAATGGCCAAACATGATGCATAAATGGGGCTAAGCTAGCATACAAAAATGGCCCTGAAAGTAAGATATTGAAGCAACTCACAGATGCTGGCCCCGAACAGAGAAGGGGCTTCCTAGAATATTGAAGAGGGGCAAAAAATATGATGTTTTACAGTTTATGACAAACCCCAAAAAAAGATATAAGTATGCTCAAAATGCTATGCAAAATAGAGGCCAAAATGAAGATAAAGAAGCAACTGATACATTCTGGTCCCAAACAGGTAAGGGCCCTTCAACAATGTTGAAGAAGGGCCCAAAATATGGCTTTTTACAGTTGATGGCCGAGCCCAAAACAGTGTACAACTATGCTCAAAATGCAATGCAAGATATGGCCTAAAAAAGAGGCTACAACACAAAGTATACAAATGATGCTCCAAACAGCAATAGACCCTTAATGAAACATAGAGAGGGGGTCAAAAAAAGGCCATTTTCAGTTCGGAACAAAGTCCAAAAATAGAAGAACAATAGGCTAATAAATCATGCAAAAATGGGGTCAAAAGATGGATATCAAAGCAAGTAGCACATGGAGGATTCAAACAGTGATGAGCCCTTCTACAATATTGAAGAAGGGCTCAAAATAAGCCTATTTACAGTTTACAACATGCTTCAAAACAGATTACACACAGGCCTAAAATGCTACACAAGAAATAGGCATATAAGAGGGATAATGAAGCAAGTGCAAAATGGAGGCCTCAAACAGTGAGAGGCCCTTAATGAAAGATGAAATAGAGCTCAAAAAAATGCTACTTTCAGTTATGGCCGGAGCTCAAATATACAAGAAAGAATGGCTAAGATAGGATACAAAAATGGGCTCAAAATAAGGGAAAAGGTACTCACCCTTGTAGACCAACCCTTAGCTGCCTTTTGGCTTGAGAAGTGGTGCCTCCTTGCCTCTGAGAAGACCTCCAAGCTGCTGGAATGGAGGTGGTGGGGTGATGCTAGGTGTTATAGTGCAAAGGGCCAAGAGTAATGGACTTTTGAGCTTTGGAGAAGGGAGCTATGGAGGATATGAAGGAGAGTCTGTATATATATCAGATATATATCTATATATCTTTGGTTTTTTGCTCCACCAACCAACCTTTTTTAATGGAGGAGGAGAGCTCCTTATATAGGCAAGACTAAGCTTCTAAGACAAGCTACAAAGGGTCAAAGGGGTCCAAGCTTCTAAGAGAAGCTATCCCAAAGGGTGCAAGCTTCTTGAGGAAGCTTGACCCTTTGTCAAAGCTTCCTCAAGAAGCTTGATCAAAATGGTGCAAAAGGTTGGATCAAAAGGGGTGCAAAGGCTCAAAATGGCCACACATGTGTATGGGGGGTCGGGTCTGTGCATCCCAGCTGGCACAGCTGGCATGCACAATGCCTGGAAGGTCCAAAAAGGTCAAACCGGCCAGAAAAGGAGGTCGCCGGCCAAAATAAATGGCCGGTCAGCACAATATATTGCCGGTCGGCCAAATAGATTTCCGATAGGCCCTTCCAAGGTCAAAAAATGGCCGGTGGGTATCCAAATTGAAGCCTCGGAAGTTAGCTTTCCAATGGCGCAAACCTTGCATTAAAATTCCCCCTGTGCAAAAAGTTATGCTCTTTTTGGTGAAGCCGCGCAGATTCGATCCAACCGGGACGATACCCAACTTCAACCAATCATATCTCCCCCACCCGAACTTGGCTCTAGGAGATTCTTGAATGAGAAATGAAGCCCCGGAAGTCTTCTTTCCAACAGTGGTGGCCTCATAGCTCAACTCCAAGTGTATAGACAGATAAGCTTGATTTAGCGAGGACTGCTCGTCCCTCTCTTGGCGATCCTTGCCGAACTTCTTCTCCAACCTGTTTTCTCCCATCTTCTCCTCTTTTCTTCAACTTCAAACCCCTAAGTAAGGTGTTTTGAAAGATTTTTCAAAGATTTCATCTCTCTTTCATTCATTTCCACTTTGTCCTTGCTCGGTTTACCGAAAAGCGCATCATTTGACAAAAATGTGAGCCTCAGAACATTGTAGAAACTTTATTTCAAAAATGTTTTGAAAGAGAGGGTTTTAAAGTCTAACAAACCATTCAAAATAGCTTTAGTCCAAAATGGGGTGTGAAGTTGAGATTTGTCTCTCTCCTTGCCGAAGAAAATGAACCTGTGCCCTGCACATATTTCTCCACCAAGTAACCCATTAGTGGCACCCAAGTCTTAAAGGCGGTCAAAAATGGGGTGTCTACATAAGGTTTCTCCCGGCTAGATCTGCATTGCCCAGAGAGAGTCGGCTTGCTTCGGTTGGACCTCGTTGGTGATAAATCTTGCCCTGAAGGATTTTTGTAGTTGATGGAAACTCTTAATTGATGCCGGCTCCAACTTATAATACCATCTGACAGCCAACGGTCCCAAACTGCTTCGAAATATTCTGCACATGAGAGCTTCGTCGTCTGCATGCAACGTCATGGCTTGCTTGTAGTGACGGATATGATCCGTGGGATCCGATTTCCCATCGTACAAGGTGAATGACGGGGCTTTGAACTTCTTGGGTAGTACTGCCTTTGCGATCCGTCGCACAAAGGGATCGTGCTGGTCCTCTTCGTCTGAACCATTTCGTCTTCGCTTATGCCTTATACGTGGACTCTCTTCAGAGGAACTGGTAGTTTCAGGTCGTCCCTTCTTTTTGGGCTCCGGGGATAATGAGTCAGAGTCGCTATCAATGTCTTGTTGTCGAGCTCGAGGTCGTCGACCACCTGTCCTCAGAGGTTGTTCCGGACCTTGGCGTACAGCTTGTTTGGACTTCGCCACTTCTAAGGCCAAATTTTGACGAAGACGTTCGTTCTCAGCGATCATGTTCTCCAACCTCTGTTTGTTTTGCTTTGCTTGTTCCATGATCGCTTGCATTGTCTGATGCGCTGAAGTCGAGGGTGAGTCGAAGTTCAAGGCGCGTCTTGCGGTGATAGTCTCTGGTCCCAGCATGTTTGTTGGGGTGAGATCATCTCGCGGTGTAGTTTCGTCAGCGATTATCGGAGGATCTTCCGTTGCGCCCGCCATGGATGTAGTTGAGTATTCCCACAGACGGCGCCAATTGTGGGGAAGTGGATTGGAAATACTCCTTTGATCCACTGGGACGCTCGAGGTCCTCAACTGATGACCTGGATGACCTGAAAAGAAATAAACACTCCGGTCGGGGGTGCTGGAATTAGCACTCCGACAGTTAAGTCAGTATATACTCTCTTAGTTACTTGTATTTTAAGTTAAGCACAATGATTCTCACATACCTCTTTCCGGCTGATGCTCTTCTATTTATATCTTTTCTTTCTTGGGCCTCGGGGCTAGGCCCACTTTCAATTCACCGTATAACTATTTACTCAGCTCCTTTTGTTGCAAACCGCTTTTCACTCAGCCTTTTACTCAACCGGCTATTTGGCCGAATAGGGTAGGATTTAAATGTGCAAGACGGGGCCGAATGCGATGTATATATTTCGACTCTCCAGATCCAATTATTCGGCCTCTTTACGACTCCCAATATTCGGCCCCCACAAGGTTGACTGGCAAGATTTCTTGGGCTATCTGTTTGTCTCCTGTGAACCCTGCTATGGAGGTGCTAGTTGGAATAAGTTTTGGGTTTTTTAAACCTAGTTTCTTTAGAGAGGCTTTAGGCAACAAGTTGATTGCCGCTCCATTGTCCACCAACACCATACTCATTAATACTTTATCAAAATGGGCCTTAATGTACAAGGGCTTGATATGCTGAGTCATGCTAAGAGTTAGGTATTCAAAAGGATAACAAGGTGTAGCCTCTTGAGCCTCCATCTCCACTATTTCTTCAGAGTTTGTCTCTTCCATCATTTCAATTTCTAGGATATAAGTCTCATCATCTGACTCAACCCATTTTTCAGTGGACGAGCTCCTTCTTTGCTTAGGATCTGCTTTGCACCTGCGAGGCAAAACACACACCATATTTATATTAACAACAGGTAATGAGCCAAATTGGATTTGGACTAGCTCATTTTATGCCTTTGACCCCTCTAAAGGTTCTGAATTGCTCTCAGACCTCTAGTCTCCTTCTATTTCCATGGTAATAGCCAATTTTAGATCTGCAGGCTTAGTTTGTTTCGCCATCATATCTATGAATAAACCATCTTCTCTTTACTTTAAGCCATCTGGCTGGCTTTCTGAATCTTCAAACTCAAATTCGCTTTCTATCAAGGCCTTAGACAAGCCTGCTAGACTGACATTTTCTTCAACTATCAGTTCAACGTGAATTCAAGTCAATTGCTTTATCTTTTCTTGAGCACGATTATACCTCACATGCTCTTTATCAGCCCCCTTGTCTTTACCCTTTCCATCTCTTGGGATTATTTTGATAGAGTCTTGGAGTTCGTTATAGTACTTGGTGAATTTTCTTTGGATTTTTCTTCTTTATGATCTAGAGAAAATAAGCACCAAATCTGGCTGCCTACGCTTTGGATCCTTTAACATAAACCACTGGTTAGGCTATAGGAGATGGCTTAACCATCTTCAGTTTCTAATCTTGCTGAGGTTTAGTCTGACTCACCTTAGCCCTGGTCTATAAAACAAATCAATCAAGGACTCCTAACACTTAGGAATACATGTGTCTTTTGCTTGTGTAAGGAGTGCTTGACCTCGAAGGTCCAACTTCTGGGCTTCTCGTACATCTTCTCTCTCTATATATATGATTGGTAGAGGAAGTTTGTTCTTGAATCCCCATGGGTTCTACTTTTGAATTATCCTTTTGTCTCATTCCTCTGCCCCAAGTTGTCCTTTGAGAATGAGCCACTAGTCCGTATAGGGCATAAGTTTGGCATAGCTTGCATCTAGGCCTTCCAGTTACAAAGCTTGGAGTGTTGTCTTTGGGACTGACCTTTTCAGGTATTCCTTTGACCCATTTGTAACCTTTCCTGAACCTGAGGCAATCCTCTACACAACCGAAGTCTCTAAAGTACATGCGTTCACTAAGTGATCAGACTGTTTTTGGCTGTATGAAGAGCCAATTCCTTTAGTCTTTTGAGATGACTTCCTTTCTTTTGAAGCAAATTCTTGCCTTATTTCATTTATTTGGATGTCTAGAACATCCAATTCTCTAAGATTCAAGCCTCTTTACAAAACCTGAATAATTAAGTCTAGAACTCCAATATTAGCTTCCACCTCATTTACCTCTGGAAAAAGGCCTTTGTCAATTCCTATTGCCTTCTCAACCTTGGCTGGAAATTGAAGCATGCCTTTCTTGATATGCTCCTGAATCCTGTCTCGAAAAATAATGCAGTTTTTAGTAGAATGATACTAAGTATTATGCTATTTATAGTACATTTTACCATTTAATTCATTCGAAGTTGGCATAACCACCCCTTTAGGGAGCTTTAGGAACTGTGTTGCTAATAAATGATTGAATATTTCATTAGCTTTAGAAGTATCAAAAGAGTATTTTCTATGAAATTCTTTCTTTTTAGACATATGATCTATTGTAGTTTCTTTTTTAACTAAGGTATCACATACGTATAATTCTTTGCCTACAATTTTAGCAGCATCTATTTCCATGTTAGGGTCCCTATAATAGGTCATATATGAGGAATTATTTCTATTTTGTTCTTCTTCTGGCTACGACTCGTACCTAGACACTCTATAAGTCAAATCGACTAAGTCTCTCAAATCTATTGCTTCAAACTTTTTTCGAAGCCTAACCTCTAGACCATTTTAAGCCAATCTAATGAATTCACGGTCTAGAAGGACCACTCTACACTTACTTCTGGCCCTCTTAAATCTGGCTATAAACTGGGTAACATTTTCCTTTGGTCTTTGGCTTAACCTTTTCAGGTCAACCATTGTAACCTCTGGCTCAGTTTGGAAGAATTGTGCATAAAACATTTCCTCCATTTGTGGCCAAGTTTGATATCATACCAAGTAATCGACTGATATACCAAGCAAATGTTGGGCCAGTTAACGATCTAGGGAATAATCGAAACTTCATATAGTCGTGATTCATTTATTTCCTACACTGCCTTGTGAACCTAGCAATGCGTTTTACAGTTGACTGGTTTCCATCCCCCCTGAACAGGCTAAAATCTGGGACTTCGTATCTCCTTGGGAACTCATGTAGCCTATCTACCCAATCAGGGTATGGTTTTCTATAAACTGGTGTTTGCATCCCCCAAGCCATAGGACCACACACTTCTCGCACCATGTTAAGCAATTGGTCCATAGGAATAACATTAGGGACATCTTGTTGGGCTTAATGTGGCACATATCCTTGATCGATTTCTTGTTTAAGGGCTTGAGGTTGTACATTTGGCATGACTTGCACAAAGGATGCAACCATTTGGTCCAAGTGATATACTATAGGATTTGGTGTATGCTCATACCTGATGATGTCATCTTCTCTAAGAGACACAAGTGGTGGTCTAAAAGGTTTTGCCGACCCCCTGAGTGTAGGTTCAAAGACTGGATTTGAAACTATCCGTGTGGTATTCTGTGTTTGAGCTTGTATAGAACCATGAGTAATACTACCAGATGCACTCAAAGGTAACACCTGAGGCTCTCCAAACACAATATGCATTTTTTGGGCATTAGACACTCTTTGGTAAGGCCCTGCACCAATAGGAGATATAGGTCTAACCAGTTTGTAAAAAGATTGAGTGTTGCTTTCTCTATTTTGGCCATTATTTTGACAACTACTAGGAACCTCCTTAGCTTGGGTTGATGTTTGGGCAGGGCTTCTATTACCTAAGACAGGACATATATTTTCCAACCTACTATCAATTCTTTGAATAAGTGAAACACTAAATGAATCAGACAATTTTTTTAGATTTGTAGTCATTATTTGGCTCATTATGGACATCATTCCATTCCATTGTTCATTTAACATGCTAGGAGTAAATATTAGTGGTTCACTCATGCTCCAACTACTCTGACCAAGTGTTTGGCCTTGAGAAGGTGCATGTTTATAAGTTTGGCCTTATGAATGGCCTATCTGTTGAACAAGCATATCTATTCTTAGATGAGGATCTTCTTCTACCTATTCATGGCCCTCTAAATGTAGGACAGAAACAGAAGGAGGGTTAGGTATACCTTCCATTCAAAGCAAAAAAACCCTTTTTTGGTATTTCAACAGCTTCAACATCTAGATGTTCTTCGCCTTGGCCGTGTTTGAACCATATTTTCAATACTAAATTAGTCCTACTGGGTGTGCCAAAAAATATATGTTGGCTATTTTGACAATTCGAAGGTTAAAAATATAATTCAAGCGTGCCGACAAAAGTCCTTACAAATAATAAATGTTAATTTTTATCAAGCGACTGTGTTAAGGTTCTCACTATAACAAAAAATGTCTTTGGTGACAAACTCGTTTTATCTCCAAACATCAAATTTTCGTCATCAAAGTGATCTGCGACGAAATAATTTTGTCACCACGTTTGTCGCCTATAGGTTGTCGTTGAAAATACCTGGTGACGAAAAATCGTTTCGTTGCCTATTTTTCATTTTTGGCAACAAAAATTTTAATCTCTAATGTTTCATTCTTCGTCCTCTATACCATTAATTTCTTCACTAGAATTAGATAATATTTTATTTTAATTATTTTGGCGGCGAAATATTTCATCACCAAACATGAATATAGAGATTTTAGTGACGAAATTTATCCTCACCAATGATATGGATTAAGGTGACAAAAAAATTCATTACTGAAATGAGCACGAAAGAAAATTCTTCAATTACAAAAAAACATTTTGTTGCCAAATATTTCAATTTAGCGACTAAATATTCAGCAAATGTGACGAAATTATTTGTTTGGAACTATATCATTAGTGACAAAATTATTCGTCATGTTGTTTGAAAACTAATAGCGAAAGTTTTTTTTTTCCGTCACTGATAATAATTAAAAAAAATTTAAAATGAGGGTAATACTTTCAATTTTTCTTTTCACTAAAAATTCCCTACGCATTTTAATAACATGTTCAATAAAATATCTATTACAAATCAATACAAAAATATGTTCATTTTCATAGACACCACAGTCGAATTTCAGCATTATATCCACAAAAATACAATATCAATTGCATGCGGATTACCAAACACGTCTCCTAATATCCAAAAAAAACATTTCTACTAATATCCACAAAAATATAATATCAAGTGCGAATTACCAAACATGTCCCGTAATACCCACAAAAATATAAAATTTACAACACAACCAAAATACATGTAAGATAATATGAACAAAAACACAAAATGAGCAAGCTTCGGCTCTCTAGATTACCAAACAAGTCCATATCTAATCTCGAATCTACAACCAAAAAAAAAAAAGAATGCAAGTTAGACAATTATTATCTTATCAATCAAATATACAATTTAACATGCATTTTTCGATTTGGTTTTCAAACCGGGAGTCCTGTGCCAGTTCTGTAAGTTTCCACAACTTACATTGGTCACTCCCGAGGTGTTCAAGGTGTTCCCTAGGCCTTCTCGTGGCTGTTACACGATTTTGGCCCCCCATGGCCTATTTTCAAGCTTAAGTGTTGGAAAAATATATTTTTCGACTTAGTTTTCCAATCAGGAGTCCCGTGCTAGTTCTGTAAATTTTCATAACTTACATTGGTCCCTGCCAAGGTGTTCAAGGTGTTCTCCGGGCCTTCTCGTGGTTGTTACACAATTTTGGCCCTCGGTGACCTATTTTCAAGCTTAAATGTTAGAAAATGCATTTTTCAACTTAGTTTTCAAACCGAGAGGCCCATGCTAGTTCCGTAAGTTTCTACAACTTACATTGGTCCCTCAAGAGGTGTTTAGGGTGTTCCCCAGGCCTTCTCGTGGCTGTTATATGATTTTGGCCCCCCGATGACTTATTTTCAAGCCTAAATGTTGGAAAATTGCATTTTTTGACTTAGTTTTCAAACCGAGAGTCCGGTGCTAGTTCCGTAAGTTTTCACAACTTACATTGGTCCCTCCTGAGGTGTTTCCTAGGCCTTCTCGTGGCTGTTACACGATTTTGGCCCCCCGATGGCCTATTTTCAAGCTTAAGTGTTGGAAAAGTGCATTTTTTGACTTAGTTTCGTGCCTACATGTTAGAATAGTGAAAATTTCGAAGTAGTTTTCAAATCAGGAGCCACGTGCTTCTTTCATAAGTTTGCACAACTTATGTTGCTCCGTCTCAAGGTGTTTGTGATGTTTCCCAGGCCTTTACATGCATATTTCACTATTTTTCCAGGACTTTTTGCGCTTAAATGTCAAAGTAGTTTTTTATTCTACCCTAGTTAAAGAAGAAATTTTCTACTAAATTAACATAGAAACATAGGGCTTGTTTGGTTTGTTTTTGGGAGAGTTGTTTTTGAAAAAATTTTGTTTAGGGTTTGTATATTTTGGGAGAGTTATTTTTTTGAGAGTTTGGAATGATTTGATATTTTGAGAGAATTTGAGTAGATGTGTGTGAGAGAAAAAGTGATTGAGAAGGAGAGAGGAGAGAGAAAAAATGATTGATTGATGTGTAAGAGAGAAAAAGTGATTTTGAAAATTTTTTGAAAAAAACTCAAACCAAACAATTTTTTAGAAATTTTTTTCTAAAACTCATCTCTCAAATGCAAATCAAACATACCCATAATATACTAACCAAGAAGCTTGTCCATTAGAATCTGAACTTTCCTCACTCTCAAAATTTCCCATGATACCTTTCTGTCTCAAACACTCTATGATACTTTGTATTTTCTTGCTTTGTTTCTTTGCTGACTTTTGAAACCTTTCAATTTGTTCATTTTGTTGTGCTATTTGCATCTCGAGGTGTTGAACATAGTCACTATTTTTAGCAGGTGCAATAGTTGTATTCATAGAAGAAGAAGACCTCACGGCTTGTCCTTTCACATTACTTGACCTTGGCTTAAGCACCTTAACCAATAACTCTTCTGGGGTCAAGGGGATCGCACCAGTTTGCGAGAGGTGTTCTGCTTGCGTCTGTATCATGTTGTCCTATTAATTTGAAATAAATGAAACAATTATTAGTTATTCTACCCTACACAGCAAAATAAATAATTTTATCAAAATTAATATGCATTACCTTGTACATACATAATTAACTTGGCTCTCCGACGAAATCCATTCATGCGTGTCCGAATTATAGTGGATGGACTTGTAAAATTCTGCCAAATTGGGCACTTTTCCATTTGCAATTATCTGATTCATTTGTTTTTCAATAGTATTTCAAATATTTAAATAACAAAGCCTACTAATCCAATAAAATAAATTAGTAGAACGCACCGAGCTGTATATCCTGACCGGGATTAATTTTGATCCACATTGATGTTTTGTTTTCATTTGCATCCTATTATTCACATTAGTTAGTGATTGTTCCTACACAATTAAAACACTAATAAAAACAAGAAAATATAACATTAGTAAGAAGAAATTTAATTTTTGACAATTAACATAAAACATTTTACCTTGAATTTTTGACTATTCCATTTGTCAATTAGAGATGTCCACTAATTAAGAGTAACACTTGCAGGTGGGTAGCTTCTCGCGTAATCCTCCCCGCTTGCATCCTTAAGTTGCTTGTATTGTTTGTGCAACTTATAGATGAAGCCGCTCAATCGCCGACCAAACTATGTATCTAAAGCCTTTGCTACATCACTTTGATTGCCTTGTAGATCAAACTGATCCTGCAAAATCAAAAAAAAAAAATAAAATAAAATAAAATAAAAAAATAAACACCAGAGCCTAAACATGAAAACCATAACTAATGAATTCATTAAAAAGGGAAAGACAGAGATGCTTATCTGATTCAAGGTGGCCATATCTAATCATCCAAAACAATATGTTCAAACTTTTATAAATCAAGAAATGAACAGTCATATCCTTTTATTTGAAGCCTTATCACAAACAATGCTACAACTTCAAAGACAAGAGTTTGTCAATAATTACTGCCAAGCGTTGGATCATCAGCTCCTTATTAGCAACATTCACCTTCTTCCACCTATGAACGCTCAGGTCTGGTAACTGCATTCGAACCTCTATACCAATCTTCGAGGCTAGTTTAGAGGCATTATCTCCTACTGGTGCACGAAACTGTTCAGGTATAGGAACTAACATCTTCCCATCCTTATCGACAATGCGATGGGCCTGTATGCCGCGTGTCAAGCCACGACCATGTTTGTCACGTGATGATGTAAGGACATAATATTAATTGAGTTAGTAAGTAAACAAATGCAAGTTAAACCTTAAAAAACAACTTTGCAAACTTACCAACGCTGCTAGATGTAGTCACCTCGTGCTCAGGTTGCACATTATGAGGTGGTAAGGGTTGGGTACCAACCTCCTGATTTGGGGGATCCATTCCTTCCTATGGGGTGGAAGTTAATGGCCTTAAATGAGACTGTAAACGGAGTCTTGGTGGCATCTCTTGTTCCAGAAATAACATAATCAAATAGTAAAATAGATATTTAACACAGTTAAAATATATTTTAAAGAAGATATGATGTGTAAGATATTTGAAGAAGATATGTAAATAGTAAAAGACATGTTCACACACAAATATAAAATAATGTATATAATACCTCGCGGTCAAAGGAACCCAATGACTCATCATCATTATCATCCTCACTCTTTGATGGTTTATACTCATCATCATCATCTACCTCAACCCTAATTCCCTTTTCCCTTGCATTTGCACATTTGGGCTGAACCGCACTCACCAAAGAATTTGTAATATTCTTCACTCCAAGATTGTTCATTATCACAGTTCTCCTTGATTCGCTTATTTCTTTATTTCTCATATTCTGTTAGCTTCTTAGTTCTCAAATCACCTGGTTTCAGCCATTGTTTTTTGCCTTAGACCATTTTCTACAACTATATAACATAATTCAACTTTAATTGAAAAATATAGACAATGTCATCATGCACCATTAAATAAAAGAAGAAAAAGAAAGTAACATAAACATATAAAGTAAAAATTACATTAATTAATAACATCTGTTCGGAAATAAAATATAAAATAAAAATTACATATCATCATTCATATCAGGATCCATATCAACATCAGGAATGTTATGTTCTTCATCTCCTTTATCATCTCTATTCTCTTCCATTATCTCATCTAATGACCCTACTTTCGAAATGACATTGAATTCAACATCATCCCTACAATATCGAACAATTGGGTCAATGTCAATTAACACAACATCAGTAATGTTTTCTTGTTGGAACACATAATTATTTTATGAAGGATCCAATAATTCTCCATCACTAGCTTCTGGAACATCAAAGACACCTCTATGTTGCACCCTTTGTACGACATTCCAAGGTTTAGCCAATTCGGTATCATTCAGATAGAAGATTTGCTTAGCTTGACTAGGTAGGATAAATGGGTCAGATTGGTACCACTGACTTTTCACGTCAATGCTTGTGCAATATGTATCAAATTGTATTATTCTGTTTCTACCAGTGTTACTGGTGTTGTACCATTCACACTGGGACAAAACAATCTTTTTTTATCACATATGTACTCAAATTCCAAAACCTTGCACAAGTGACCGTAGAAGTCATGCAATTTTCCTTCGTGATCCCCTTGTGTAAGCACACCACTATTCTGACTTGTACGACGGTTGTCTAGATCTCAAGTATGGAACCGTCTACTATTGATTATGCAACATGAGTACTCTTTCACTAGCAAATTAGGACCATTTGCTAATGACCACAATTCATCGGTTACCTCTGATGACTCTTTCACTCTCAATCTATTTATCTACAATTACATGTAACAAACAATAAGTAAATAATTTATAAATGATGACATTTTATAAAACTTTAATTTTGTTTAAGTTGTAAATGTCGAAAAATTATAAATGTTTTACCCTCTCTTTGAACCACTTAGGAAATTCTTGTCGTTATATATGGGTTATGTCATGTCTAGCTCGAGTTTGTAATAGATTTTTGTGTTCCCTACTCAAAAAAAAAAAAAGTGATTACTACATAGTTCCGAAAATAAAAAAGCTAAGCATAAACATAATTCAATGAAACACATACTCTAAATACTTTCTATCTCTGGGCTATTGTATAACACAAACCAATGAGCAATATCATAAATTTCTTGAGACATTTTAGCATCCCGTGTGATTAGGCCAATTAGATGTGCAGTTTCTGTAAATATTGTCAACCCTTGTTGACTTTCACCACGATCTTCATTTCATTCTGTTCAATTATGCACGGTTTCAATCCCATCAACATACATTGAACAAAAAGTAATGCACTCTTTGACAATGTAAGCCTCGACAATTGAACCTTCTAGTCGAGCTCGGTTGGTCACATATTTTTTTAATGCTCCAAGAAACCTTCAAGAGAGAACAAATTAGGAGTATAGTTACACATGCAACACACTTACGCAAATCTCATTTACAAGTATAAGTATAAAAAATACCTTTTAATTGGGTACATCCATTGATATTGTACGTGGTCTTCCAAGAATAGCCTTACGAGGCAAATGAACAGCCAAGTGGATCATCACATCGAAGAAGGCTGGAGGTAAAATCTTTTCAAGCTTGCATAAAATGTGTATTATACGTTCCTCTAATTTCTCCAGTTCACTCCGCCTTAGTGTCCTAGAGCATAGGTCTTGGAAGAAATTGCCTAACTCAAAAAGTGTTTTGCTAATTTCTTTATCCATGTAACCATGTATTCCAATGTGAAGAATTCTTCATATAAGTGAATGGCAGTTGTGGCTTTTTAGGCCTGTTAGTCTACCATTTCTTGCATTCACTGATTTGGATATGTTTGCTGCGTACCCATCTGGATACTTGATAGTTTTTGAAAATTCAAAGAAACCCTTCCTCTCTGCAGGTGTCAATGAAAAGCTTGCTCGAGGCTTGACATATGACCCATCGGGTCGTTGTGTATAGCTCTTTCCTTATACCCATATCTTCCAAGTCTAACCATGCCTTGTCTATGTCCTTGTTCTTTCCATCAATGCCTAACATAGTTCTAAAAACATTTTCACTAAAGTTTTTCTCCACATGCATGACATCAATGTTGTGTCGAAGTTTTCGCTTCTTCCAATAGGGTAGCTCATAAAAGATGCTTACCTTTATCCAATTAGGTGCTTGACGGGGCCTTTTTCTATTACTTGGATGCTTTCCATATATGACACCTGTCACATTGTCCAACTGGCCTTGTATCTTTTTCACCAGCAACTCCAAAGATCTCTTCTGTTTCTCAATCTTACCATTGTAAACCCTACTCTTTCGCCTTTTTGGGTGGTCCTCAGGCAAGTAACATCGATGGTTAGTATACCCCGTCTTATTTCTCAAAGATTCAAAATATGGTTCATCATTGTTAGTGTAACAAGAATAATGACCCTTTGTTCTCCACCCAGATATGTCACCAAATGCAGGCCAATCATGTATTGTCCACAACAAAGCTATATGCATTCAAAAAGTCTCATTAGTGGAGGCATCGTAAGTTAGTGCACCATTTGTCCATAACTCATTCAACTCATCCACCAATGGTTGCATGTAGACATCAATGTCAATCCCTAGTTGCGATTCTCTAGGAATAAGTAATGACATCAAACAAAATGGATCGTTCATAACCAACCAAGGTGGCAAGTTGTATGGAATGAGTATGACGGGCCACAAACTGTAAGAGTTATTCATGTTCCCAAAAGGGTTAAACCCATCAACGGCCAACCCTAGACTCACATTTCGAGGCTCCAAGGAAAACTCGAGATGTTGTGCATCGAATTTCTTCCACTCATCACTATCAGTGGGATGCCTCAATATCTCGTCGTCCACTCGTTTGTCTTTGTACCATCTCATGTCCTTAGCCCTCTTCCTTGACATGTACAATCTTTTCAACCTTGGTGTCAAAGGAAAGTATCTCAATACTTTATGGGGGATCTTCTTACCCCTTCCACAATTGATCTTGTATCTAGATGTCTTACAAGTTGGACATTTATCTAGTGTTGTATTCTCCTTCCAAAATAATACACAAGGTTCGTTTGGGAAGTGGGTTGGCTTTTTGGCTTTTTTCGCTATTTTAGCTTGGGGCTAAAAAGCCTGGTTTGGGAATGGCTTTAGGCTTTTTTGACTTTTTTGTGAGAGAAAGAATGTAATGATTATGGGTTGGATGTGATATTTTGTCTTATTGGGCTAAAAAGCCTTCTCTTTTTTTTGTGGCTAAAATAGTCAAAAAGGCCCGAACTTTTGCTTCCCAAACGAAGGCACAATCATTTATGCAAGCATCAATGAGCTCATATAACAAGCCCAAGTCACGTAGTATTTTCTTAGCTTCATAAGTTCACTTTGGAACCAAATTTTCTTTCGGTAAAAGTCTACTTAAAAACTCTAGCATCATATCAACTGACTTATTGCTCTAATGATTTGTTATCTTCATATTAAGCACCTCGATCACAAACTTCAACAAAGTAGTCAACAATTGATCAAAAGTTCTCACTTCCTGCCCTTAGGTTGTATTAGTCGATTCCCCTCTTATTCGATCTTCCACTAAGGCTTCAATACCACCTAAAATTTCATCACCATCAAGTTGCATCTCATCATCATGATAAGCCTCGTTTGAAACACAAGGTTCTCATATAGTGTAAGTTTGCATAATCCTATATTGGAGCAAATGGATTTCCACATTTTGAAGATTTTGTCTATAAACATTCACACACTTTATACAAGGGCACAAAATATTACCATTCTTGTCTAAAATCCCCCATTGCAAATGGAAGCAATAACTTGACCCCATCATTATATGGTTTACTCATCCTTTCATCAACCGTCCTATCTAGGGCAATCCAACTTTTATCTATGTCTGATCACAAATGAAAGATTATGAACAATATAGTATAATGTAGATTTGTGTATTTATGAGCTAATTAAATTGAAAAATTCAATAAAAGCTTCACCAAATATATGTCCAGATCTTTAATGAAGATTCTTATACAAGTTCTAAAGTTATATGCAAGCAAGGAATAAAAATTAACAAAAATGGTCATTAATAATTTTAACACATCTTTACCAAAAAAGATCATTAAAAATCACCACATGTCTACACATCTTTAATATATATATATATATATATATATTTTGTTTAAAAGAAATCAACAAAAAGTGAAATTTAATTCAATTGTAAAGATTGGACATAGTGTCCATACAAACTAATGTGTACACAAGGTAAGTACCAATATTTCGACAAAACTAACCACACAAAAACAAAAACAAAAAAATAAAACAAACAAAAACAAAAAAAAAATAAAAATAAAACAAAACAAACAAACAAACAAACAAACAAAACAAAAACAAAAACAAAAATATTAGATGAATCAAAATTAAACATCAACTCTCCTACTGATCACTAACCATTTGACCCATCATTATATTTGTTTTATAACATATTGACAAAATCATATTTTAGGTTCCCTAACAATGGCCAATTTGACTAGGCATAGCAACATTTTGACACACCCATCTGACGGACAATTAATTCGAGCTAGTAGATGAACAAAAACACACTCTATGCATAGGTGACTAATTTGCATATCTTATCAGTTGTATGATAATTCTAGATTTATGTAACTTGTATTAGTATATATAGCTGAAGTATTCTGTAACTTTTCCCATCTCAATTCCTATGAGAAAACAGAGGAATGTTGAATAGAGTATTGATGTATTTTCACTGCATTGACATTATTGACTTGTATTTTTATTGCAATTTCAATGAGAGCCAAGCAGGATCTATATAGAACTTCAAATGGAATGTTATTCAAGTATTTGGGTTTTGAGGAACATAGTTACCCAACTACTCTCCATCCAATTTGCAGATAAATTGACAGAATACCATTGAAAAAAAAAAGGAGAATAGCATAGTGGGTCCTATTGAAAGTGTAATACACAAAAATATATACACAAAAATAAAACAAGGTCACTGCCACATTGATCCATGTTGTTCTTGATTTGTGTCTCTAGCTAATTTCCTTCTGTAGTTAAAACTCTTCCAAGTGTAACTTCCTCCATCAGTTCAATGTTATATAAGAAACTGATTCAGTCATTACATCCATCCTACGAACTTCACAGAACCATACAATATCTTTAAAAAAAATAAAAAGAATAAGAATTGTACAAGAACTACATAAAGGGTAAAAAAAATGGGACCAAACACATAGCAACATTACCATTTTTTCATAAAATAGGTAAATTGCTCTATAAATTTGTTGTCAATCACCCCTACATCATCAACCATAAGAGAATTTACATGCACCCACTTGTCTTCTTTAGGATTGACGTGTAAGTCGTAACTTAAACTATTTTGAGGCCTTAATATTTAATTACCAACTTGAAAGAAGATGAGAACATATTAGGTAGATAACGTTGAACAATTAATAACACAAATAAAGATTCCATTAAACTAAAATGTGGGATCAAAATGATCCAAAAACAGCACCCAAACCAACCGTACATAAATACAATAGAAATCCTTATATACCAAATTAACCCTTTTTCTGATCCAAATTTGCCATCAGTCATACTAAGACTGTGACAATAGAAATCTTTGTCTATGGCCACTCTATTTATTTTGGTAAAAAATATTTTTTACTAATGAGTGAAAACCCCCCAAAAGAAGGTTTTCAATACAATAGATTAGGGCTTTGAATACACACACAATGAGGGACCAAATATACATGTACATACATACACAATCAATGGATTAGGGCTTTGAAACTAATGAGAGAGAAAGGGAAAAGCGGGGAAAATGTTTGAAACCACTAAAATCAAACCCATTAGGACATCAAATCCACAAAACTTTACAAATCAAACCACTTCAACCAAACCCATTTTTCGAAATCAACACCAAATTAAATTGAATAAATCTTAACAACAACAGAACGAGATTCAGAAAGGGGGACAAAAAGGGAGAAAGAGTGACCGAGGTAGATAGAGCGAGAAACAGAGAGAAAGACTGACCGTGAGTGAAAGAGAGACAGACCGAGAGTGAGAGAGTACCTGTGAGGATGTGACGGTGGCGGTGGCAGTGGCGGTGGCGAGCAGCGTTGGTTGTTTGCGCTGAGGTGAGGTGATGTAGGGTGAGATTTGGTGGTCAAATATAATCTGTGTGTGAGAAGAAGAACCGATATATTTGATTCCATAAGGCGCCAATATATTAATTTCCCTCTAAAATCTTTAGCAACTAAACCATTTATTTGGTGACAAAATTATTTCCTCACCAAAAGACAAAAATATTGGCCACGAAAATAGTTTTCTAACTAAATGATATCAAAATATTAAAAATTATTGGTGATGAAAATATATTCGTTATTAATAAATTTATAATTGGTGACCAATTTTTTCCTCACCAAAAGTCTCAAAATTTTGGCACCATCCGAAAAAATTAGCAGGAAAATCTTCGGTGACAAAAAATATATATATAAATAATGATGAAAAATTATTTCGTCACCTAATTTTTTTATTATGTATGTAGATTGGTGACGAAATTTTATTTTTGTCTCTAAAAATGGTACATTTTGAGACGAAATATTATTTTCTTCATTAAAAGCTATGTCTTTCGTGACAAAATTTATTTCCGTCATTAGTTTTTGTCTCTAAAGACTCTTTTTGTTGTAGTGTCTCTTAGCCTCAATGAAGAGGAATTTACTATGTTGTGTTGACAAGATGAACTAAAGCTTTAACTGAAATTCATAACAGAATGAGAGAGAGAGAGAGGGCAAAAATTGCAATTCATCAACTAATTAAACAATTACAAAATGTTACCTTCAGTAAGGGTAACTTCGAAATTTTTAAACCGACCGAATTTTGGAATTACAAGGTTAATCTACTCTTACGAAATGTAAGTACAGTGCATAAAATAAAGTGCAAAAATTTAAAGATAAATAAAATTTACAAAGACGTAGAGTCTGGATTTGGTTAGGGGTCTCTTCAATTTTTGCTTCCATCTATTTATAGCATTTTCTTGGCATCTTCGAAGCAATTAGGCTGCTATCTCTCATCATGATCTCCTTCCTTCTCGCTACTTCTTAGAGTCATAATCTTCTCTTTATACGTGTGTAACTGCTAACAACTGCTCTTTGTTAACTCCTTTTTCACGTGCCTCTCACATATTACTCATTGTCTTTACTAGTTGATCTTGCGTTTGCGGCTCACGTGGGCACTTTCAAAGGTGGGAGGGACTCCTCACTATCTCATCAAATACCACAAAATATTTTTTGTCTGTTATGTGTCACTTTCAAATTGAATGATTTAAATATAGCTCCAACAAATATATAAATAAGTTATTTAATTAATAAAATGGGGACAAGATGATGAGGGTGGAAAAACAAATCTCATTGTCTTCTTATTTTTTTGTTTTTGTGGCAAAGAAAAACCCAAAGCAGAATAGAACCAAAAATCTAGGGTGGGGGACAAATTGTCATTCGTAATCAAGTATTATAGGGTTTCTGCATTTCGAAAAGGATATTTTAGCCATGACTGATTTTGTAGTATTTTTCTCTTCTTATAGGTGTCTTCATGTAGTTGATTTTCTAGGTCTATTTGTATTATGTACTGATTCCTGTTTTGTTTTGCCTTGGTGGTTGCATACTATTGTTTTGGATTTATAGATGCCATATTCATATTGAGATGTGTATATTTAACTATGATGCATCATTCCCACCATTGCTATAGTATTATCGATGTTTTGGAGTTTATGTATACTAGCAGTAAATTCAAAATATGCACGGGATAAAGATAATAAATTTAATTATATTTTTTTAATAAAAATTTAAGTGATATATATTATTTATGTTTCAATATTACACTAATAATATCATTTATGTAGAATATTTTATATGTTGGTAAGCAAAGTTTTTAAATTTATTAATCTAATAAAAAAATATTTTATAAAAATAAATATTAAATTTTAATATAAACATTTGAAAGTAGTGTTAGTGCGTTTAAAATGTGCTAACATATTAATTATACATTGAAAATTCATCTAAAAAAATTTAAATTAAAGCTAGTAAGATGTTTAGCATTAAATGTTTAAAATAGTGTTTTATACTAAATCTTAATAAAATATTTATCATTCTGTATTTAATATTAAAAAATTAAGTTCTACTAATTACAAATTATAAAAAATACTATTATTAATTCATTACTTGAAATTTATTCATTTATTTATTAAATATATTCAAGTCTAAGCAACTTAAAATTTTTATTTTTTCAATTATGAAAAATGTTCGTAATATGAAAAATGCAATCAACTATGTATTAACAGCAAAATTTTGATTGAATATTATACTATAATTTATATTCAAGAATGATTTTAATAAGAATAAATTTTAATTTGTAAACACATTATTAATAAATTCATTAAATTAAAACTCATGTACGAACTTATTCCTTAATTTGTATATGCTCATGCATGGGTTTTAATTTTTTATTCTTAAATTTAACCCTTTCATAATTTAAAAAAAAAAAAAAAGGGGATGCACCAATAAATCCCAAATTAATAACTTATGCACTATTTAGTCCTACAAATTTTCTTATAGACTGAAAGGTCCAATTACAATGTTAATAACATCAGATACAATGTTAATAACATCAGAGTCATGTTACAAACATTAGATTTCAAACATCTAATGTTCATCAAATTTCAATAATGTTTGAAAATTTAGGATGAAAAACATCTAATGTTTATCAGATTTCAATAAATTTTGAAATTATAGAATGAAACATCAGATCATTTACATCATTTACATCATGCTGATGTAAAAATGGGACTAAATGGAGCATAAAAAAATTTCCAGGACTAAATGGTTCAACGTTTCAAAAACTAGGACTTCTGGGTAAATTTTTCAAAAAAAAAATCTAAAAACCTTGTCATAACAAAGAAATTAAATTTCAAATATTATCATTCCATATTACTTTAATACAATGTCATTTTACTTAGGAAGCTTGGTATTGAGTAACATAATCATTTACTTATGATTAATTTAGTACAACTCATATTTTTAGTATAACATTTAAGAATTAAAAATCTTTTTTTTTTTTTTGGGGTAAAAATTTTAGTTTAAAATTTATTATGAGTGGTGAGGGTTTATGGCTAGCAATCGTAATATTCTTTGAAATCTTAACATCTTAATTTTGATTTTATAGTATATTATTTCAAATTTGTTTGCAATCTTCATACATAAATCAATTTTCTGAATGCATTTAGCCTAACAGGTAGGAGAAACTAGATTAATTATATAGATATTATTTTAATTTTTTATCAATCAGTTTAATTTGACTGGTTCATGACAATTTTGAAACTTCTTAAAATTTAAGAATAAATTATAGTTTAATGTTAATAAACTTATGCACAAGTCTCAATTCATGCTATGACTTTTGCTTCAATGGAAAGATGATTTTTTAGGAATATCTTTAATTTACAACATGAGTTTATAAATTAAATTGCAAAGGTTTAACTGATAGCAAAATATTATCAAAAACCAATGATTAAATGACACATGTAGTTTTATATTTTTATAAACTCAAAAAATGGAAAAAAATTTCCTATGTTTGTGCATAATATTTTTCAAAATAAGATTTTATTTCTAAAAAAAATTAAAACTAAATATTTTTAATATAAATAATTCAAAAATACAATAGTGTAATATATCCATGTGTATATAAACATTACCATATTGATAATAAATCAGCAAAAATAAATGTGATTTGAAATTAATAACAATTCAAAATTTAATTTACTTTCCAAATTGAAGTGATTTATGATTATTAACATATGAACCAAATAATTAATTATTAATTACATTTAAAATATAATAACCAATGAATGAATGACATGTGTATTTATGTATTTTAGAAATTCAAAAAATTAAAAAATTTGTGTTGAGAGTTTCAAACTCAAAAGTCTGATAACGTTTTTACTTATATTATATAATACTCTTCTATTCATTAATAATACTTCCTTTTTTGGTGATTTTTTTTTTTTATAAACAAAAAAAAGAAAAGAACAGGGTTTAGGCTTGTTAAGATTGCAAGCCCTAGATGCATGCTCTAAGAAGTTCACCTCTTTGCATAATTATTAGGGACATAAACATAAACAAGTGAAATTGCTTGCTGGCGGCACGATTTGTACATATTCTCAGGTGTAAATACGAGTTAAATTTAAATATTAATCTTATTATATTTAGGAAAATTTACCCATAAGTCCTAGTTTTTGAAACGTTGAACCATTTAGTCCTAAAAATTTTCTTATGCTCTATTTAGTCCTATTTTTACATCAGCATGATGTAAATGATGAAAATGATCTGATGTTTCATTCTATAATTTCAAAATTTATTGAAATCTGATGAACATTAGATATTTTTCATCCTATATTTTCAAACATTATTGAAATTTGATGAACATTAGATGTTTGAAATCTAATATTTGTAACATGACTCTGATGTTATTAACATTGTATCTGATGTTATTAACATTGTAATGGGACCTTTCAGTCTATAAGAAAACTTTTAGGACTAAACAGTACATAAGTTATTAATTTGGGATTTATTGGTGCATCCCCCTTATATTTAATATAGAATTCATTCACCACCAAACTTGGTGACACACGCTTGACTTTATAGTGATAAATTTATCAGTCTTTTATTTTTATGAATAATTTTATAGTGATAAATTTATTAGTCTCTTTATTTTTATAAATAAATTTATAGTGATAAATTTATCAATCTCTTATTTTTATAGTGTTAAATTTATTAGTTAGGACATGTAAGTAAATAATTCTAGTTCATATTTGGTGACGCACGCCTGACTAGAGCTAGTCGCCAAGCCCTATATTGTAATGAAATGAATGATTGCATTTGGAGAGCAAAGACAAACAAATAGATCTCAGAGTGTGCTCAATTATAAAAACATACATACCAAACTTATTCCTCTCATTAATTGTTTAGAGTTGTATTTAATTCATTAATTTGGATATAAATTTGAAAATGAAAAAAAGAACAATTACGTGAAATCTGAATTAAATATAGTTACAAATCTATAAATCAAACAAAGCATAAATGTTTAATTTTATTTTATATCTTAAATTATCATAATTTTTTCAAGCTCATTCATAAAATATTAATTTTATGTATGTAGTCTCTAAAGTTCCTTATTATTATTATTATTATTATTATTTCAGATTATGTAGTCTAATTAGAGACAATTGTATAAATCAATAATCTTTGAAACGTAATTTGATGGGGGAAAAAAAAATCATTTTATAGAATTTGATAACTTAAAAGGAACTCCGGTCATAAGTCCAAACTTTTGAGATAATAATACCAAACTCTATTTTTTTGTTGTCAAAAAGACAATAATTTCGAAGGCCATATTCCTCTTACTTATCTATCTGTCAGTCAATTGTTCTCCTATCTATCCATCTCACATATATGCCTGCTTATCTGTCCACATGTCATCTATCTGTCAACATAATCTGAATGTCTTTCTATATCACCAATCGTTGCCATCTCAGGTGACATTTATGAACATTTTTTTGGTGACTTTTTTGGTGACCGTTTCGCGACAGTGGGGTAAAAATGGAAAAAAAAAAAAATCCTTTAAAACAATAATTTGTCCTTCTCACTAAATAAATTTACTAATCATGTCCATATCTCCAAAAATATCAATCCTTAGACCTATTGTCATATTCCTTAAAGAAATGGACATATTACCAATAATCTCATAACTTTAACCATATAACCAAAAACTTCTATTTTTCTTACTATTTTGAACAAATTGCACCTACAATCAATTTGATAGGTGTTTGATTGTATGATTTAGGTTATTCAAATTGTATAATTGATTATACAAGAAACCCTAGCTGTTCTCTCTCTCTCTCTCTCTCTGTGTCTCTCTCTAAGAAACCATAGCATTTCTCTCTTTTTCCTTTGTTCTTTAGGGGGAGATGGTGGTGCTGCTAGCCATCCTCTTCTATTCGTTTCTTTTTTCGCAGTTTATTCTATTTTCTTTCTTATTCATTACTATACTAGCCACTACCACTCATCTTGTCTCCATCATCGACATGCCACGAATGAAGTTTTCAAATCCTTACTCAGATTTGATTCTTGACCGAGCTTTGACACTACTAAATGCATTTTTATACGCTAGGTGACCACCTCAGATTTAGAATGTTTTATTTTATAATGTAGAGATGGAAATTAGGGTACCACAACTATTGGTTGTGACGACGAACATATCGTGAATGTGGTTGGTAACGCTTGTTTTGGTGGTGATTTTTTTTTTTTTCAATACCTTTCTTTGTTAAGGTTTTCTCCTTCCTATGTGGAGGTTTATTGTTTTCTCTATGTGGTGACTCGTATCCTCCTTACATGAAAGTTTTCTTAGCCCTTTTTTGATCTATTTTGTACTTCGATGTACTTTAATTGACGATTTATTGTCAGATGCGTAATATATTAATTCATTATAAACAATTGTATAATTATATTTTGCCACATCAAATTATGTTCTAACTGTTGTTGATATAATTATCTCCAATTAGATCACATGAATTCAAATTAAATTTTTTAGAGATTAAATAGATGAAATTGATACTTTCACTACAACAAAAAACACCATTGGCGACTAAAAAAGCGATTTTCGTCGCTGAAAGTTGTACAAATGGCGACTAAAATTGGTTTAGTCGCCAAACCTGATGACTTTTGCCGACTAAACTGCTTTGGTCGCCGAACATAGGGCTTTTAGCGACTAAAAGTCTGTTTAGTCGCCCAATATAGGGTTTTTACCGACTACAAAAATTTTAGTAGCTAAAAGGCACAGTTTTTGGCGACTAACAGCATTTAGTAGCCAAAACTATAGGTTTTGGCGACCAAAAAATACTTTAGTCGCCGAATATAGGTGTTTCACCGACAAACAATTTTTTCGTAGCTAAAAGTGGACAAATTGGCGACTAAGACAGAGCTTAGTCGGCAAAAGTGGAGCTTTTGGCGACGAAAAATAATTTTAGTCACCGGAAGTAGTTTTTTGGGCGGAAAGTAATGTTTTTTAGCGACAAAGCAGCATTTAGTAACCAAAAAGCATAGAATTGGCGACTAAAATTCACATTTAGTCGCTAAAGTGCTCTCATATTTTTTTTTAATAAATACTTTATTATTTACATGAAATACATTAAATAAAAATAATTATTTATATATATAGAGTTTTGTATTAATACCGCCGAATATAGTCTATAAGTAATATATGTTGCATTATTATTCGCGTGAGGTTATAGTGGTGCAGTGGGCAGAGACTGTGGGTTTAAGGTTGAGCATGTTGGAAAGTTGTTGGTCATGGGTTCAAAACTTAGTAGCAGCAGAGGGGAAATTTTTTTTTTCCAGAAAAGGCTTTCAGCGACTAAACAGTTTTGTCGCCAAAGGTATAAATAATAAAAAAAAATTTAACTATTGGCGACTAACAGTTTAGTCGCCAAAGGTATAATTTCTAAAAATGGAATTGAGCAATGGCGACAAAATCTGTAGTCGCTGAAGCCCTATCTATTGGCGACCAACAGTTTTTTAGTCGCCAAAGGTATGCGCGACCACATATAGGCGACAACACCGGCGACCAAAATTTTTAGTCGGGAAAACTGAAAATTTGACATTTGGCGACTAAAAAGAGACTTTTGGCGACTAAAAATTTAGTCGCCAAAAGCGTATTTTCTTGTAGTGTTTAGAGATGAAATAGAAAATAAAAATATCAATAGTTTAAGGGATGCAAGTGAAATAAACTTTTGTTTAAATTTCTAGATAAACTAATGATTAATAATTTAATATAATATCAAAATAAATAATAAATTATTTATTTAAATTTTATTATTTTTTATTCAATGATTAGAATAATTACACTTATTTAATTTATTTATGAAAGAGGCTCTCGCCACACGTGTGGGGTCCATATATTAGCATTCTAGAATAAAAATAAGAAAGTCTAGGTGAGCAATCAAATCAATTATGAACATATATTAACATCAGGAGAATAAGAATGTCTTCCCTGGTTATGACCTCTTTGAGATTTGGGGTAGTTACCGTACATGGCGCGCAATAGAAATTGTTACGCATTTTATTGGGTTTATTTTGGAAAATGAAAAATTTCTCTAAAAATACTCCCTAATCTCCATAATTTCCAATTTTGGTAATTATTTTCTTTTTTTTTTTTTTTTTTTTTTTTTACTTGATATGGAATTTCGGGGGATTCGGGGCCCCCGATTTCGGGGGATTTCTCACGGCCGGTTTCTTTTAGGGCCTAATTTGATAATTTAAATTGTTCATATTTTAAAAAATATCGAGTAAAATATACTTGTTAAAAATTACATCGATCAAATATTGGTATCTCTTTCATCAAATCAAATTTACATTGAGTTTTAAATTTCTAATTACATTTATCTTTTTTTTTTTAAATACAAATGTAATTTGATGAAAAGGCCAACGATATCTGATTGATATAATTTTATTTTATTTATTTATTTATTTATTTTTGATCGGCAAATATTAGTTTATGGGAGAAAATCGTGCTTGCACTTCCTTAATTCAACTCCTCTAAAGGGAATTGCCTTGGCAAAACACCTAAATATTTGCACTCCTTTAATTCAACTCTTTTAAGAGAAATTGAACCCATGACCTCCTTCAAATTAAGTTCTAAGAAAGACATAATGATCAATTAAACTAAGCTTAATTAGTTAAAATATAAATATACATATAAATATAAATAATTTAAATTATCAAATTAAACTCTAAAATGAATCCAATATAATGCGTAATAATTGCTGCCGCGCACTACGAGCAGCAGTAATCCCCGACTCCCTTTTTGAGGGCTTTTATTAGTTGAGATTGGTGTGATAAAGTCAAGTGCACCAAACCTTACTCTACCTGAAATGACTAAAATGAACCCCCACCTTGGTTCCAACACACACACACCCCCACGCGCGCGCGCGCACCCCCCCCCCCCCCCCCCCCCCGGGGCACTTTTTTAAGTCGAGGCGTGGTTTAGGAATGACTAAATAATTTAAATAATTTTATTATCATATAAGGAATTAATTATGAATTTTATTTTTTAATTAACTTTTTTAAATAAAAAATTCTAATAAAGAGGTATTTATAATTTTTCAAACTACAGGGAGCAATCTCTACTTTGAAAAAAATTGTATGTTTTGAATAATCTTTTAGCTTTTACGAAAAATATATAAAAAGTAAAAAAAAAAAGAAAATCTTTGATTTTTTAAAATTTTTTAGTAACTTTTTGATTTTTTTAAGATGTTCCCAAACCAAGCCTAAATAAGTCAAAAATTTAAAAAGTTGACTTGGTTTGGAGTTTGTTTATTTTTTAATTTATTGACTTTTTACGGAAAGATATTAAAAAAAAATGAAGAGGTAATACGACAATTTGTCACAAATAAGCAAATAAACTGTTTATTTAACCTTGATTTGAGAAGAGTTAATTTAATTTGACTTTTTAGCTTTTTGGTTAATTTAACCTGACTAAATTAGTTCATTTTGAAAAAAAAAAATTTGACATTTTTTTGTTTGGATGTGACAGTTGTGAAAGAAAATTTGAAATGATTATGGTTTAGATATGACATTTTGTTTATTGGCTAAATTAGCCTATTTTGTTTTTTTGTACTAATTTAGTTACTTTAACTCTTGCCAAATGGGACCAAGGGATGTTGCTGTGACTAAGTCACAGCAGCGATCTGTGGTGCCCCAGTTGAGAATTTTTCTGAGTTTTTTTTTTTTTTTTTTAATAATTTGAACCGTCATATTATAGGGTTCGTTAAATATATCATCCATGTAAAAAATCAAATTGATTAGAAATCTATAGCACTATAACAAGAGCACATTTGTATTTTAAAAAATAAATGGTTAGCATGATCTTAATAATTTTTGTAAAACAATTGGTTGCTAATTTCTTATTTAACTTGATTTTTTGAATGAATGATATACTTGACGAACTCTATAATATAAATGATTCGGATTATCGAAAAAGGCTAAAAAAAAAACCCACCATCGGGGCACCACAAATCCCTATAGGCCTAGCTTGTAACCAAATCACCAAAAAAATCAAAAAGCCAGACAATTTTGCAAAAAAGTTAAAGATTCTATTTTTCTCTTTATTTTTTGCACGTTTTTTCATAAAAAAATTAAAAAAAAATATATTCCAAACATACTATTATATTTTTTTACCTCATATTTTAACGAAAATGTTTGAGACTCACAAAAAACTTCCACAATTTAACCTACACTGATATTAGTATGACAGGTGTCAACTTTTAATTAGTTACACACCAAATGATATAAGACATATCTTTCTTACCACATCATTGTGGGTAAAAATATGAGTCTCTAACATTACTCTTAATAAATTTCAAACTGCGTATAAATTTGACTTGTTTTATTTTCTTGAATGATTTGTTAATGAATTGCATACAATTCGAGCTTTGATGGCAACCCAAAAAAAAGTCACATCTTTTTTCAATATTTTTATTTTTTTATCTTTAGTGTTTTTTTTTTCAAAATTATATCAAATTGTTTTTATTTTTATGGTCCATCTTGTCGAGACGAATCTAAAAAATATATTTTTTTTTGAAAAAATTTTTAAAAAAATTGAAAAAGCCAAAATAAGCCAAAAATATTGCTTATTTTTGTCTTTTCTGATTTTTTAAAATATTTTATTATAAAAAATTATAATTTTCCAATTCGTTTTGCCGAGCTGAATTTAAAAACTTAATTTTTTTTTGAATTTTTTTTAAAAATTCACTAAAAAAAATAAATAAATAAACAAACCCCAAAACAACCCTTAAATTGATTCATTTTATAGTCCTGCTTACAACGTCATATTTTAATTTATTTTATAGTCCTGCTTACAAGGTCATATTTGTCTTTTGAGAATCATATCTTCATACCTTTTTTTCAATTTATTTTAATTGTCCAGGTGGACATGGAGGAATTATAAAATTCAAGTTGCACTTCCAATAATAAAGAAATAAAAAATTGAAAATCTATGAAAAAAATTGTTAAATGCCTTTAGGGCATTACTTCATATCAATTATCAATCATCAGTTCTTTATGTTGTCCTTTTAAAATACCAATATAAAAGTAATAAAGTGTCATTGTATGGATTAATAAAATGTATATTTAGACACCACATTATAATGCATCTAGACAAATAACTTACGTATGTGTGTGGTTGTTCAGAACCAAAAAAGGATAACATTTAGAATTTTATCCAAAAAGTTAATTGTAGAGCATATATGAACTCTATATCTAGAATGAATTTGAACAACACGTTGAATTTTTATGTAAATTTTTTAATACAATTCCTAATATGTAGCATTGTTGTCTTGGTACAACCTCTTGGGCTTTATTTGAGAAGTAGGTTGTGCTTCATATCTCTCACTATCGTAATTTCTTTCCCTAGCCCTACCACTACTGTAATCGCTCTTCTTGCCATATCTCTTTCTTAACACCGCTATGCTTTTCTCCTTTATCGAGATCCACAGTAGCCCTCTCTCTCATTTTTCTTCTCTTCATGTTCCTCTAAAAACTCTTATTAGCTCACCACTTTTCTTTTGAAAACCCTAGATTTGAGAATCTTGGGTCACAATGATACGGAGGTTAGAGGGTTTGGTTATGGTGATGGTAATTGTTGTGAGTTTATAGAGTTAAAGTTTGAGGAATGGCAGAGTTGAAGGAAGAGAGGTTGGGCAGTGAGTGATAATAGAGAAAAGAGGATGGAAAGAGGCATGGTCAAAGTTAGGATTAAACTGGAGATAAAAGTTTGAAGATTATGGTATTATGATAATTAGCTGGTGTGAACTAACAAAGAAACACAAAATCAAAATTGTGTGTAGGGTGAATTAAGTAATAGTGAAACTCTAATTCACCAATCATTGCACTAACTAAAATGACACAAATGCCCCCATGATCTCCTTAGGCCCATTGAACTTCCAAGGCCATATCAGTATTAAGAGAGAGCCCTTCATTAAACTTTTTAAGTTTATGACCAAATTGCCCCTCAAGTTGACATGGAAGCAAAAGTGCCATTTGCATCTTCAAGGATTAGGTTTGCCCCACCCAATAAATAAATAAATAATAATAATACATTTGACATCATGAATAGGGTGTGGTTGTTTAAGGCCAAAAGGTCTTTAGGAAATAAAACAATGTACATGCATGTTCGACAATGAAAATTACTTCAGGGTTGTTGGGATGTGTACTTTTTGACTTTTTATAAAATATGGGTTGGGTTTGAAGTGATGTGTTAGAGAGGTGATGTGACTTAAATAAGGTGATGCGACTTAAATAGAATAGTGACTTTTTGATTTTTTTTAAACATGCCAAACCAGCCCTTAACTTTCGTTTGGAAATATATTATTTTATTAATTTTTTTAACTTTTAACAAAAAAATATATAGAAAAGTAAAGAGAGTGATGTTATAACTTATAATGACTTTTTGACTAAAACGGAAGGTTACCAAATGTGGCCTTAGCATAAGTTGTAGTTGTGACAATGAAACAAAATGTTGCCTCATAAATAATAAAAAATACAAATGCCATATGTATAATTTTACTTTTTATTTTATTTTCTCATTTTCAAATACAACTGATACGTATTTATTAATATAAATCCTATTATTTTATGTTTAGAAGAAAGAAAATATTACTAAAAAATAATAGGTTAGAACAAACCTAGCTACCTCACTATTTCATGATGTGGAATAGGCTTGACATTTGTGGTTTTTTTGGTGGCCTCACAGAAAGTAAATTTTTTATTAAAAAAGTCAAAAAAATTATTAAATTGATTGTCATCAATTTAAAAAAGTCAAACATCACATAATTTTTTTTACTCACCGAAAATAATTTTTGTAAAAAACTTCTCAAATATATTAACTGTTCTATCTCTTAAAATAAATAAATAAATAAATTCTCCAATGAATTACGTACGCGGCATTCGACGATGATTGTGTGGGATTATTGTAAAAGTGTTAAGTGAAACCTTCCCGTGATTTTCAGGTTTTATTTCAAACGCTGCACGTTACAACCATTTGCACAAGTGTTGTATGATATCTTCCATATTAAATTTGTATGCTTTTTGCCCCCACCATACTTTACCTTAAAAACTTGGATAGCTTTTACTAAATAAATAAAAGTGTAAATTATAAATATATTTTTGAGATTTATTTAAAATATGAATTGTCTTATATTATAAATACACTTTTGTCAGAATTTTTTATTTAACAGAATTAGCAAAAAACTATGAAATTCATAACTATCCTCTTATGCAACAAAAAAATTATAAAATTGTTGATTTAAATATATTTTTGGCATCGTTAAAAACTATAAATTGACTCAGCAATTTATTAATAAAAATAGTTATTTGTTATGCGATTAAAAATTTGAATGAGCGAGATGTAATTTCTAAAATTATAGGAGATAATTTGTATTTTAATCAAATATCAATGATGTATTTATAATTTACCCAAAATATAAAAAGTTGGATAGCTTCAAATCAATAAATAAAGCTCACGTCTAGAGTGTTTTAGGGGAGCACAGATCCTCTCCTTGCAAGAGTTTACGAGCGTGCGTCCTTGCAACGGCTGAGATCAGCCGTTGCACATCCAACGGCTGAGATTAAAAAAAAAAAAAAAAAAAAATTTCACTCAAAATTCCTCTGTTTCATCTTCTGTACTTGAAGGTGATGGCTTTCTCTTTCTTGAATCAAATTTGAAGCATCTTCTTTTTCTTCTTCATTTTCCAATTTCTCAGGATCTGCAAATGCTTCAGATAAAGAACTCACTTGTTGCTTTTCTTCTTCTTCATTATCATCTTCTTCTTGGATAATCTCTAATTTATCTTCTGGGTTTTCCTTCTCATCTTCTTGTACCTCCATAACTAAATCTTCATCTTCATCTTCTTCTTCTTCTTCTTCTTCATTAGCTTTAATTGAAGTCAAATTCTCAGACATTTCAATCTCTTCATGATCATCATTGTCTTCTTCACCTTCAGGAGCAGATTGTAATTCCCATAAACGATTGGTGAGAGCTGACATTCTCATTGGATCAGATCTACATCTCATCAACAACAGAGCATTCTTGGGAGGAATACAAATGCTCACTCTCGATTCTTCTTCCTCTTCCTCAACAACACAATCATTCACTTCCCATTTCTCTTCTTCGATCTCTATCTTCTTCCCCAAATCCACATGTCTTCTCAGACTCCTCTCTCATGTCTCTGTTTTTTCTTCCTTTTCTCTTCCGTATTGAAACAAACAGCTGAATTCAGACCCAAATCCTCTCAAAGCTTCACAAATCGACAATGGAAGATGAACCCACCTCTGATTTCTGTGTTTCAAGCGCTCCTGATTCTGAATTTGATTTGGGTGGTTGTTGTTGTTCAACCCTTCACGACTGTGTTTTGTTTTGGACGGGAAAGAATAGAAATTTCATTTTTTTTTTTTTTTTTAATCTTAGCCGTTGGATGTGCAACGGCTGATCTCAGCCGTTGCAAGGACGCACGCTCGTAAACTCTCGCAAGGAGAGGATCTGCACTCGTTTTAGGGATGGGGCTATGAATCATGAATTCGATTTTTATTTGACTTATTAATTTTTTTTTAAAATTTAAATATATTTTAAAACATATAAATTGATTTATTAATTTTCGTTTGTGACGAGTTCAAAAAAATAAGTTTGAACATATGTTTATATATATATATATATATATTTTAAAAATAGTTAAGTTTTAGAATCAAACTTGAATAATTTATTAAGAAGACTTACGTGTAGGTCTTAATAGATGGACTTATTGACCAATATATGATAATTAATAGTATTTTTATCAAACACTACTAATTGTCACAAAAAATATCACTAATTATAAGTTTTAGTGATAATTTAAAAAAATCGTAACAAAAAAAGTCATTAATTTTTAACTTTCAGGAACAATTTGAAAAAATCGTCACAGAAAAATATCACTAATTGTAAGTTTTAGCGATAATTTATAAAAATCGTGACAAAAAAAAAATCATTAATTGTCAATTTTTAACGACAAGTAAAAAATCGTTACAAAAAATTATTTTTAACAACGATTTTACTATGATTTATTTTCAATAAGATTTGAACAAATTTAAGTCAAACAATTAAGACATATTATTAATTTACGTAATTTATTACTTGACTTCACTCGTTCATAACTCGGCTCGTACACAACTCGATGGTTGGGTCTTACACCGATCCTACATTGGATCATCCATCATCTTCTTCCCCAAAGATGATTTTATCTCTAGTCTACTTAAGTGGAACAATTATGCAATTAAGCTTTTAAAGTTACCACAGATTCTTATTTAAAAATTCTAGACTGGTTATAATATAGATTCTTTGTGTGAAGAATAAAAACACAATAAGATGGGTCAGGTTTGTAATCCCCTGTCCCCATGCTAACAAGAGGCTGGTAGCCCCCTACCCCTCTCTTTCAATATATGAAATTTTCATTTCACCCCATGCAATAATATAATTAAGGGTAAATTATAAATATATCTCTTAAAGTTTGTTTAAAATATAAATTGACTCTTATAATTTGAAAAATTATAAATAAAAATATCTCCTTATTATAATTTTTTATTTAACAGAATTAATAAAAAAATAAAATTCATAATTGCTCTCTTATACAATAATAAAATTACCTAAATTATTAATTGAAACATATTTTTAAAATCATTAAAAACTATTAATTGACTTATTGATTTATTAATAAAATGGGTGATTTATTATGAAATTAGAACCATCATGGGGTAGAATATAATTTTAAAAATCACAGAGAACGATTCGTATTTTAATCAAATCTCAGAGATGTATTTGTAATTTATCCTATAATTAATATATTGATTCCCAAAGTCTAGTTTTTCAATTTCCTAAATTATTATTATTTTTTCGGCAGTGATTGGTAGCTCGAAACTTGAGGCTCGAGAGTTGGCTCGAGGGTCAAAACGACGTCGTTTTGACCCTGTTTTTTTTTTTTTTTTTTTTTTTTTCTTTTTCTTATTTTCGACTTCATCTTCTCTAAATTTTTTTTTTGCAGAAGAAGAAAACCAGGAAGAAGGGAGAGAAGAGGAGGGAGGGAGGGAGGGAGGAGGAGGAGGAACTGGAGGGGGCCATTAAAATGGCGGTGGCGGTGGCGAGGCGAGGGGAGCAGCGGCGGAGGCGAGGCGAGACGAGGCTGCTGCGGCGGAGGCGAGGCGAGGCGAGACTACTGCGACGATCGGCGAGGCGGTGGCGGTGGACGGCGGGGCTGGGCAGGAGACGAGGACGACCCACGGCGGGGCTGGGCTGCGACGAGGACGACCCGCGGCG
The DNA here is from genome assembly GCA_030407325.1 of Camellia japonica. Lineage (NCBI taxonomy): Eukaryota > Viridiplantae > Streptophyta > Magnoliopsida > Ericales > Theaceae > Camellia > Camellia japonica. Next base: position 71,652,999 of record JAPPVO010000010.1, on the reverse strand, counting down.
GCTGCGAGCTGCAGACGGTCCTCTCCCTCCCTTCTCTTCTCTCCCTCCCTTCTCTTTCTCCTCTTCCTCTTTTGAGCCTCTCGAGCCTCAAAAAAATCGTGCTACGAGGCATTTCCGTTATTTTTTTTTTGGGTACTTATTCCAATATTTTCAGCTTATCATTGTTTTCATTTACTCTTCACAAGTTTTTACAAATTTTATTTGTACTCTTTAAACTGATTACTATATAAAATGTATATTTATGATCATTTTTTAAAAATTGAGAAAAATATTTACAAAATAAACTCCTCAACTCTTAAGTGGAAGCGATGACATGTAGGGGTGAGCAGCGGATATACCGATCCGCCAAAACCGACCGAACCGAACCGATCCGCCGCATTTTGGACGGATGCGTGATGACAAGCGGACGGTTGTAGATTAATTTTCTTCAATCCGCCAATTTGGCTTACGGATGGCGGATTTGAGATTCCTTTGGCCGCAACCGAACCGCCAAACCGCGAACACCCCTAATAATTTATAAGACTTTGTATTTTCAGTTTGTTTAAATATTCTGTTTATGCTTTCAATTGAAAAAGAGTTTAAATATTTTGTTGAAAATTTTTTTTCAACTTGAATATCTTTTTTGAATTGAAAAAAATAAACGTATTATTTATCTATATTTTTTTGGTTTTTAAATCTATCTCTAAAAATAATAAATAGAAAATATGATATATGCTAGTTGGTTTTTATTTTCAAAAACAGATATAGATGTAACAATACAGAGACATACAATCTCTACTACTTCTCTGTTAATGGTTTTGGTGATTTGAATTGTTTTTATATTTTAAGAATCACAGATTGTAATACTTTATGTAGATGAGGCATGCAGTGATTGTAATATTTTTTTAAGTCATTAACTGTAATACTTTCTTCTCTTTTTTTTTTTTTTGTGAGGAAATGCACAAGTTGAATTATGTTGAAAATTTATAAAATTTTAAACCGCCAAACCGATTCGTATCCATCTGCCAAACCGTCAATTCGCTCAATCCACATCCGCCGAATTGGCGGACGGATGCGGATTGATTTTCTCCAATCCGCCAATCTGAAAGACGGATGACGGATTAGAGATTCCGTGACCGCAACCGATCCACGCCCACCCCTGATGACATGGATTTCATAACAAATATGCTTCTTATGTTAATTTATCTAGCTATATTACATATTTCGTTGATATCAACTATAATTAAGATTTTTTAAAAGAAATTTAAACTATGATATTTCTTAAGAATACATGAATAGCATCAATTAGTTATCATTATATAATTAGCACCATGGATATTGTATGTTTTAGAGCCAACAAAAAAAAAAAAAAAATCAATTAATGATAATAAGCTTCTTGTTAAAATCTATATGTCAATGAGGCTTTTAAAATGTACTAGTGCTAAAATATATATATATATATATATATCGAAAAAATTAGTGAATAAGAAGAATCATATTTTGGGCCCTCTCAATCATAAATTCTAGTTTTGCCCCTGTCCATCCAGAGCAAGGATCTCCTCCTTGACTCCTCTACTTAATTTCCTATTTGATGGGCCATTGGGTCAACTTTTGGATCGAATTTTGATGATCCGAACCGTTCACATTTTAAAATTTGTCATGTACATCATACTTGTAAAAAATCAAGTCCATCGGATATTAAAAATCACGTGAACTAAAAGTTTTTAAACAATAAAACTGTTTATTAAATTTTTTTTAATAAAAGGTTTTTAGTTCTTCCGATATTCGATCAATTTGATTTTTTACAAGTATGATGTACATGACATATTCTAAAATGTGAACGGTTCGAATCATCGAAATTGAGCTAAAAAATGGACCCAATAACCCATCAAGTAAAGAGTCAAGTAGGAAAATCAAGGAGGAGATCCTTGCTAGTGCATCCATGCCCTCATTCTTATCCCTGTTCCCATCCCATACTTTGTCTTGGCGGGGAAAATTTGGGAGGTCGCAAGGCGTAGTGGGATCCAAAAAATGTCAGGATAATTTGTTACCTTTAAGAGCATATGGTATTAATGAGGAAGAGAAGACTTGAGATAAGAGATGGAGAGGTAATATATATATATATACATATATAATGTTTTGTTGTTTTCTCTTATTATATTTAACAAAATAAATTATATATACACATAAAAAAGTTTAGAATAATGTTTTGTAGCTCGAAACTCTTCCCCCCGAATCCCCCTAATGTCTAAAATGACGTCGTTTTGGGCTTCTTTTTTTTTTTTGAGGGAGAGAGAGAGAGAAATAGAGGAGAGAGGGAGAAAGAGAGAGGAGGAGAGGAGAGAAGGGAAACAGAGAGAGAGACGGCGATGGCGATGGCGGAGGTGCGAGCGACGGTGGGTGCGACGGTGGATGTCGATCGCAGATCGCAGCTCGTCGCTTGTGGCAGCTCGTCGGCTGATCGCAGCTCGTCGGCCGATCGTCTCCGTCTCCAGCTCGTCGGCCGATCGTCTCTGTCTCCACCCCGCCTCCATCTCCACCCCATTGATATTGGCCCCTTCCAGTCCTTCTTCTTCTTCCTTCTCTTCTTCCTTTTTCTTCCTTCTTTCTTCTTCTTCTCTTCATTTTGGGGGATTCGGGGGATTCGGGGGCTCCAAATTCGAGCCCCCCAGCACGACTGAAAAGTTTATTATTTACTATTATTGGGTCGAAAAAATGGGATGAGAGAGGCAAAAACCATCCTCTCCCAATTTTTACCAATGGGGGTAGGGGTAGGCAAATTGCCATCTTGACTTGAGTGTAGATCATTTAGATAAATTAGATTGATCTGTTAATAGTAACATATGATTTTATTATATTTTTTTTTTATAAAAAAAAAAAATGACAAGCATACTTGTGAAAGCATACAACAATTTGAAAAAAAAAAAAAACAAATTACACTAATGGTCTCTATAATTTGTGACTTGTATCACTTTAATCTCTAATTTTTCAATCGTGACATATTTAATTTTGAATTTTGAATCTTGTTCCAAATAAGGACAATTGAAAATAATATTGCTTAATTTCAAGGGCAAAATCATTAATTTGATAAAATATAAATTAATTTGATAAAAATAAATATCAAAAAAATAATTTTAAATTTTAAAAAATTATTTCTACCCACCAAAGATAAAATTATGTAAAATTGATAAATCTTTTAGATATTTTTTTTTACCAAATTAATTTTTATTATATTTTTGAATGATGATCATATAATGGGTGGTTGTTACGATTTTAATATATTTAATATATGAAATGTTTTTAGTTTTGGATTTTTTTGATTTAATGGATTGATTTAATAATGATATCAAAGTTGTCGTAATATTTGACTTTTGAAAAAATAGAAACTAATTTAATGAAAATAAAAATAACCGTCCTTTACATGATCATCATCCAAACACATATAAAAATTAATTTGGTAACAAAAAAAATATCCAAAAGATTTATCAATTTTATATAATTTTATCTTTAGTGGGTAGAAATAATTTTTAAAAATTTAAAAATATTTTTTTAACATTTATTTTTTATCAAATTAGTTTATATTTGATCAAATTGACGATTTTATTCTTGAAATTGAGTAATGATATCTTCAATTGTTATTATTTAAAATAAGATTTAAAATTTAAAATTAAATATGTTACAATTAAAAAATAAAGAATTAAAGTGATAAAATTCCTAACTATAAGAGCAACTAACGTGATTCACCCTTAAAAAAATAATATGGGACTCGTGATGAACGCAGGTGCTCAACTATGCACTGTTTGGTACAGCTAAATGGACTACATACAAGCAACTCAAACCCCTGAATACATAATTATTCCTCAAACATGTTCTTAATTCATTCGTTCTTGGTAGTGGATACTTATAAATATATATATTTTTTAAGTTTTAATCAATACCCAATGAATTTGCTATTTTGTCAAACCAATGACTTAAAAAAGGCTCATTAAATAGCACAAATTATTTCAAATACATATGAAATATATTAAAAAAATTATATCGATATGATAATCGTAACATTTTTATTCTATTATGTTTGTCCCAAAGAAATAGACGACAGGTATGTTTTTAAAAATAAAACATGTAATTTTTTTTTTGGAGGTAAACATAATAAAATAAAAAATGTTACATTTTCGTATCGGCCTAATTTTTTTCATCAATGATTATATATGAAAGAATTTACAAAATGAATGGTTTAGATCCATAGATCTTACAAATTCTTTTGAAGCTTTTAGCCGATAAAAAAAAAAAAAAAAAAAAAAAAAGAAAAAAAAGACAAATTCTTTTGAAGTTTATACTTGAATTTGAGAAAGAATAATACTATATGTATCAATTAGTGTACTAACTAGTGTACTAATAAATGATGTGACATCATTTTAAAAGTTTTGGATATTTCTAATGTGTATAATAAATGTAGCCAGTAATAATGTCATAACATTAGTTAGTATACTAATTACTACACTAATTAGTACATGTAACACCACTGTTTGAGAAATTCAAACATACCCTTCATGCATATATTAATGACATTGGAAGATGGTAAAAGACAAGAAAAATATTCCCTTCACCTTTTTTTAGAAAAAAAATAATGTTATATACACCAATTAGTGTACTAACTAGTATACCAATTGATGATGTGACATAATTTAAGAGATTTTTGGTATTTGTAATTTGCAAAATAAATGGGGTCAATAATAATGTCATAACTAGTGTTGGTACACTAATTAGTGTATGTAACACTACCGGTAGAAAAAATCTAATAAGTTATTAATTTCTTAATTTGTAGACAAAAATAAAGGAATGCAATTGATGCATTAATTAAGTTGGAATTTATATCTAATGCATTAAAGATCGTCAATCAATCTAAAGTCAATTTTTAAAAACATAAAAATAAAAGACGTACAAAAATAAAAATAAAAAAAAATAAAAATTCAATCTGTGACCCAAAATATTTTTTTATATTTTTTTTAATATTTTTTTTGTGTGAAGAATTACCATTCAGAGGTAGTTTTTAAAAATTATTGCAAATTCATTAAGAAGTTTATCATTTTAATTATTAATGTTTATAATATTTAGCATTTATTTATATATATATATATATATATTTTATACCACTGTTATGTTATTTCCCCCCCTTTTTTTTTTCCCCTTCATGTAAGATTATTGAATTTCAAAAGCATTTGTTGACAAATTCTGTAATTAAACTTTACATGGGACCAGAATGTTAAATTATAAACATTTGGTTGTGAAGAGTTTGGTAGCATTATAGAGTCAGTTTGAGAACTTACTCTTTTCTTCTTTTTTTTTTTAAAAAGAGTAGTTTTTGACTACTTTTTTTTTTTTTTTTTTTTTTCCTCTCTCTTTTCATGAGGTAAAAAAAATTATGTTTTTACAATATTTTTTAATTAAATAGATAATTGTAAGAAAAAGTAATTAATTAATATGTATAATAAGATATTTTAATTTTTTAACCAAAATAAAACATGTTGCTAAACAAGTTCATAGTCTGCTTTTAAAAAAGAACCTAAGAAACAACAATGATAGAGAGCGTTAATTTTAAAAGTCTAAAGAGAATTCTAATAATGTGACAAAAGAAAAAAATAAAAAATAAGCACACACATCACATATAAATCTCACTCCATTCAATATTATTAAAACCCTTTTTAAAGCTCCAAAATTAAAAGTCTTAAAATCATTTGGATTCTTATACTTTTGTGTGCATGCATAATCCCTAAAAACTTCAATCAAATCAGCTATTAGTGTCAACTATATGTTTTTTTTTTCGTTTGTCCAATTCAAAATAACAAGGTAGAGTAAATCTAGCACCTAATAACTTAAACGGAAATGCCTCAGAGCTCGAATTCGTCGAGCTCGAAACGGCTCGAAAGAGAGGGAGAGGAGAAAGAGAAGGGAGGGAGAGAAGAGAGGGAGAGGAAGAAGGTCGGCGGCCGTCGTCGTAGCTCCCGCCGTCGATCGTTGCTCCCGCCGCCGCCTCTGCTTCCTCCTCCGTCGCAGCTCCGCCGATGTCGCAGCACCACCGCCCAGCCTCCCCTCCTCCTCAAACCGGTTTTTATGGCCCCCTCCCCTCCCCTCCCTCCCTCCTCCTCCTCCTCCTCCTCCTCCTCCTCTTCTTCTCCCTTCTTCTTCTTCTTCTTCTTCTTCTTCTGCAAAACCAGGAAGAAAGAAAAAAAAAAAAAAAAAAAAAAACAGAACTCGACACCAAAACGACGTCGTTTTGGTGTCGAGCCGCGATTCGACCCTCGAATTCGAGCTACGTAGCATGATCGTAACTTAAAATCATAGGATAGGGTAATGATGGCTGATTATGATATAATACAAGGTAGAGTTAAATCTAATAATAATCTAATGTCAAAAAAACAATTGGCTACAATTTTGGACTTATTCTTAGGTGTCACTTAAAAAAAAAAAAAACCTTAATATCATCAGCGCATGTATGATTACGAATCACAACGAATGTTTCGTTTCATTTACCGAGTTGATTTGGGGTGTTCTAAAAAAATATATTTTTTGATTTATTAATTTATATAGGTTGGGTTTGGGTTGGATTTGATGTGATGTGTTAGAGAGGTGATGTGATTTAAATAATATGATGTGACTTAAATAAGATAGTGACTTTTTAACTTTTTGTATTATTTAGTATACCCCAAATCAACATAAACAATTTTAAAAATAGCATGGTTTGGGAAGTGGCTCATTGGGCTTTTTTGGCTCAATGAGCCACAAAAGACAAAATAGGCTCATGAGCCATAACAGACAAAATATCACATCCAACCCCATAATCATTACACTCTTCTCTCACAAAAAAGTCAAATCAAAAAGTCAAAAAATCCTTCCCAAACTAAGTTTTTGAGCCCAGACTCATATAACCAAAAAAACCAACTCACTTCCCAAACGCAGGCGTAGGAAATTTGTGTCATTGCAGGTTTTAAAAAAAGGTTAAACATACCTAGTTTCAACTTCACATCTAAAAGGACTTTTTCCTTATTCCATAAACATATTTATATGCATTGAATTTTGGTACAGGAATATATTTAGAATGATGTGGTGAATCTGTGTAATTTGAAAATAATATTATGTAAAATAAGTTGAGGTATGGTGTTGGGTTGATGGGGTGAATTTGTATAATTTTTTTTACATAAATATATTTAGAATGATGGGGTTGAATCTGTATAATTTGCATAATTTACAGGATTCAAATTATAAAATTTAATAATTTGAAAAAAAAAAAAAACATAACAAAGAAGAAAATTCACAATTAGTGTCCATAGATTATCTTACAATTGCTATATTTTGTAATTCAACATGAAAAAAAGTGATATGCTTATATATATATATATATATATATATATATATTTTCATATTTTATGTCAATAAAATTGGGGCATTTACACACAAATTCTAATTTATGAATTTAGACTTCATTAAATCGTAACTAAGATTTTTTAGACTTTTAAGTTCCATTAAATTTTTAATAGTCAGAATTGTCCTTCAAACAATGATTGTTCATCATTTATGATTATCTATAAAGAAACATAATGATTTGACATTTATTTTGATTTTCAAAACTTTAAAATATCAATTTTTAAATTGAAAAAACTACAATATATATATATATATATATATGTGCCAAAAAAAAAAACTAATTTTTTTTTTTTAAAAAAAAAAATTGAAAAACTGAATGATTTTTTTGTACAAAACTAAAAATTTGTGTTTATAAAGGAGCATGATAATAGAATATTGATGTGCAAAACTGACAAAAAAAACTTTAAAAATGAAAAAAATTGATAATATTCTCAGTTTTAAAACTGAAAAAAACCGTTAATGTTTTATTGGATAGTTGAATTAAACCAATAAGTAGTAGGGGAAAAACGTTTAATCTCATGCTCTGTTTTTTTATCAATTAGTGAAACAATTATCTAAAATATTACTATGCAAAATTGATAATATTATTTGTTTTAAAAATTCAAAAAAAATTGATAATTTTCTCAGTTTTACTAAATAGGATTTATTGATTCAAAAAATCTTAAATAGAACCTGAACTATCATAACATTTGTAAATAGGACTTTTAGGTAATTAACTCGTAAAAGTTAGAGAAAATTAGTCTACCATCTATTTCCAATTTTTAGTAATGGAATAGGTCCATAATATTTTCTTTTGTAGTCAAAGGTCCCTCACCCTTATACCCTTATATCGCACCTAAACTCTTATTCTCTCTACACTCTCCTCTCTCTCTCGAATCACCAATACACAGACATATGTAGACACCCCATTTTTGACCGTCCTCAAGACTTGGATGTTCTTGTAGGTTCATCCAGCAACAAGTTTGATTGCTCGTCGAGTGTCCGACTTTCACAACAGAATGCTCCAGGTTTGATCCTTCCAAACCCTATTTCCATTATGTCTCATTTTTGGACCACGTGTTGGTCTTTGCTTTGTGGTGTCCTTGATGGCCTGCCGGCCATCATAGAGGGCTGTCGGCCATGGGCTAGGTCCTGTCAGCCATCAATGAGGCACTGTCGGCCACCACTGATGGCCGGCTGGCAACCTTTGTTTTAACAGATATTTTCTCAGATCTTTTGAGCCAGCTGTGGCTCACTGAGCTATCCTCCATACACGTATTGAAACAAGCTTTTAGCTTGTCAAGCAAGCCTTTTCTTGCATTTTCTATATAAGGGGAGGTCTCTCTCCCTTGTTTGGGGTTCAGAAATTTTAGAGACAAAATCTCTCTCCCTCTCTCTCTCTCTATATTGTGCTCTATAGTGCTTAGAAGTGTGTTTTCTTCACATTTTTGCAACGAAACACCTAGTCAAACACCACTACCTTGGAGCTGAGGTCCTTGAAGGTTTGTTTGGAGTTCAAAAAGCTATTTTTTGGCTCAGAAGTTGCCCTCTTGCTGCTGTGCTTCAAGGGTGAGCATATTCTCTCTTTTAAGCCTATTTTTGTATACCATATTAGCCACCTTTGCATGCTGTTTTAGGCTTGGTTGTTAACTACAAAAAGCTCTATTTTTAAGTGTTAAAAATGGTTGTTTGAGGCCCTGTGGGAGTTGGGGGTGTTTCACCCCCTTGTATGCCTTATTTGCTAAGCTTTTGGGCCATCCTTTAAAGCTTTTGGAACTATCTCTTTTTCACCTTTTAACCGCTGAATTTCAGAGGAATTTCAGTGGTGGAAAGGTGGTTTTGAGGTCCCAAATAGGAGAGGGTGGTCCCCTCTCCTCTTGTCTTGTTTGTATGTGTTGATGGCCCATCAAATGAACATGTGTTCCTACTTCTTTGTGGCTTTGTTCAAGCATATTTTTGTGACTTTTTAGACCTGCCATAACTCTGTTTTTGGTTTGTTTGACCATTGGTTGCTTGCTCTTTACACTTGAAGTGTAATCTTGCTCACTGGCTTTGTATGCTTGCTATTTTGGCCTATTATTCTAGCTTATTTTGGCTACACTCCAGCATGTTTTTGCTCATATTTTAGCATGCTTGAACTCTTTTTGGAGTGGTCTTGGCCCTTTGAGCCTTGCTTTGTATGGCTATAGCATGATAGGCTTTGATAGCTTTGTGTTTTGAGTCCTCTAGTATGCTTTGCTTGGGTTGTTTGCATGATTTGACATCATTTAATATGTGATTTCAGAGCATATATCACTGTCATACTCTCATATGTATCACTCTTTCAATGCTTTTGAGAAGTTGAGCCTCATGCCTTGTTTGTAAGCCAATACATGAGCATATCTTCCTCGCCATCTATGCTGCAAGTCTAGCATGTTTTTGCTACTGTTTCGACCTGCCTTAGGTCTATTTTGAATGGTCAAGGTCATTTGAGCATTGCTTAGTATGGTTGTAGTGTAAGGGGCCTTCACTAGCTTTGATGTTTTTGGTCCTCAACATGCTATGCTTGCATTGCTCGCATGATTTAAGGTCTTTAGCATGCCATGTCAGCACTGAACATCTGCAGCCTCCCCCATTTCTTCATTTTCCAATTTGATTTGAGGGTTGTTTGGCCTTAAGGTTGTGTTTAAACATGAGGTAGGGTTGGTGCTCAAATGGCTTCAACTCTCTTTTGAGGGTTCCTCCTAGTCAAAGGCATCATCCCTCTCATGCCTTAAACTCTCCCTTTTTTGTTGACCTCTTCTCGTTAGAGGACACTCACATTACACTTAACCGGTTAAAGAATGGGTTGGTAATGTTAAAATGTGAAACAAGAATCAACTAAGTAAAACATGCCAAGATAAGCATGTTGTTTGCATTGCATGGTGCTCAACCAGATGTTATGTTGAACACAAGGTGAATTGGTCCATTTCATATTCAAAGTGATGAAAATGAACCAATTCCCTTTGTCTCCATTGCCTTTGATCTTCCATAATAAGGTAGTGGACTTGAGTCTTGTTTGCATTGCATTTATTGAATGTGTATAAGGTTGAATCTTTGGCTATCATGCATTCCAAAAGCTTGATTGATGGTTTTGGATCCAATGGTGCCTCTCCCTTGATGTTTTGGGATGATAAGGAGTGGCACAGCACAGACATGTTCTTGGGAGACCCTCCATTTTCCTTTATTTTGTGCTCTGTTGCAGCTTGGTGTCACAGCACACCAGTGGCCGGCAGTACTACATTGATGGCCGGCAGTGCTACATTGATGGCTAGCACCCTTGCATTGTTAGCCGGCAGAGGCCCATCTTTCGCCGGCAGGTGGCCGACAGGCCACTGGTGCCCTCCCCAGTATGGATTTGGTAAGTTTCAACAGAGAGTTCTTGAAGACACCATGCAAACAGAGCCTCTAAAGAGCAAACCGGAGAGCTTTTCGGGGCGAAAACCGAGCATGCATCTTCTTCTTCTTCGAACAGAGCTAGAGCAGCTTAGTTTAATGCTTACTTGTTAGTTAGCATCAATTTGTAATTTGATTAATTTGTTAATTAATTAAGTGTTGTAATAATTAAGTAGCTTAGTTTAGCTATTTCTTTATTGGTTTGTAATAATTAGTCTAATTAGCTTAATTAGATTAGTTAGAGTAACTTAGCTTAGATTGGCTTAGTTTATTCGGACCCTCTGTCGAGAGGGCAAAATGTTGTAATAAGGGTGCGTGTGTGTGTGCGCATGTCTTCCAACCCTATTTCTTTCTCCCTTTTACTTACCTAATGCTTGCATATTTGCATCATTCATTTGTCTTACATGCACCGGGCTCGGCGCATCATACAAACTGAAGGCTCTATTACTTGAATTGGAACAATTCATCAAAATGTGAGTTTTAAGCCCACTTGGAGTGGCAAATCATCATGTTTTAAGCCCACCTTGTTTGGTGGCAAGTTCACATTTTAGCCTACTTGCGAGTAGCATCTTCAAACCATTTTCAAAAAACAAACATGAGATGTTTTGTTCCAGATCGAGCGATTTACTCTATACTTGTGTGTTGTGCGCATCACATAGTAAGTTAGCTAATAATCAAATAAGAACACATGTGTTTTCAAAAATAACATATTATGTTTAGTAGAGGCCGATAGTTTGATCGGGCAAGCGGGGGTGCTCATTTCATGACCTTCTCCCCTTGTACCCAAGTTCCCGAGCCGAGGCAACTTTGGTGATGACGGACACGTGGCCTTTGGCACGAGTCAGGGTTTCCTAAATTTTCCAAAAATAAATATTTAGGTGGCGACTCTGAAATCTGGCAAAGCATCAAAATCAATTTTCTAAAATGATTTACCGGATTTGGACTCTTTGGTGATTTATCAGTTTTACATTGCACTTTGTGAGATTAGATTCAGAACCGTGACAGGAGTCCGAACTATAGTAGCAGGAACACAATTCGCGCCCTCTCCAAAAGGGGGGTGCACGGAGAGAGTTTCGGGTGGTCTACTGCTTCTGGTGACTCTACTGGAGATTTAGAGAACTTTACTCGAAACTCATGATATGTTGTTTTGTTTACACTTATGTGTTTCTTTGCATTGCATTTGCATTGGTGCGCTTAAGTTACAGTGTTTGCCATATGCTATTCCTGAACGGTTAAACTTGCTTGGAAAAGCGTGCCATAAGGCTGATCGGTTACGGGCTCTGCCACAATGGGAACACAAACCTTGGTTTTGCCGAGGCACCTTTTTTTGACCAATCGACCTAGTTGCATATTGGAAGCCATAGAGACCATTCCAAACTAGGACAGGTTGCTTACCCGACTGTAGGTTGTTTGAAACCGCATGCGTACGTAATGAAACCCTGGCTCCTGACAAAATAGGACAGGGAAACCCTACCCCACTGTAGGGGTGTTTTGGCTCTCACTTGCTTGATATGTGCTGTTAGAGTGTATCTCTATAGGGAATACATGTATCAGTTGCAAGTTTGGGTATCCGTTTGAGGGTATCGGTTTTGAGGCAGAAGATTTTGGGGCAGAATTCAGTAGAAAGCATAGTCATTCAGCTACGCTCATATCTGTTCTAGTGAAACCAGGCTGAGGTGCTATATGTTTTCTCTTTTCCAAGGTAGTCTTGGAATCATAGCTTCAGAAGGCTCCAATATCCCCCAGGTACATTGGACTTGTGTTGATAGACTTTGTCAGGTCAGGAGATTTAGTTCAAGGGCAGCCAGTGTTTTTTTCGCTGTGGCAGGGCAAAGAAAGGCCAATCAGGGCTCACCGGTTCATTTGATCTGACAGTCACCAGTCACATCGCCTTTGTTCAAACTCAGCAGACCGTGATGGCATAGAGTCCGGAAGAAGTTGTGGCAATGATGACGGCATTAAACCAGGGAATCGCCATCCAGGGTGAGACCGATGCCGAAATACAACGCCCATCTGGGGCACCTACCACACAACCAGTCTCGGAACCCCAATCATCTCAAACCCATGAATCCACTACTTCTGAGCTGGGGAGCATGATTGAAGATTTGCAAAGAACTGTGGCAGATTTAGCCTTTGGGATTTTGGCTCCATCATCGACCACATCAAGGGCCAGAAATTTCAATCTAAAAGGCTCCTTGATCTTGGGGCAAGCGGCAATTGAAAAGGGCCAACCTGAAGCCATCTCAGATCTGGGTGTTGGCGTGTTGACAACAACTGGGCTCCGCTCTGATATAGTGACCCAATCCCTTGGCAAAGTGGAGGCAAGTGGTAAGAACAAGGTAGGGGCAAGCATTGGTCCCTTTGAACATCTTCAATAGGCTGTTAAGGCTTTGAAAGCCGAAGGGTTGAACAAACAACAAGTGCTTGCAATTGTTGCAAAGATGGTGGATGGCACTTTTGCCACTCAGGATGAGAGCATTCTGAATCAAGGGGCGAGTCGGGAAAAAGGATGTCGTGTCAGAAACGTTCCTTTCAGCTCTAATCCTACACTTGGAAGAGATCAGCAAACCCAGTTAGCACCTGCCAATCCCTTTGTTGGGACATCCGGAACTACCCCGCAACCTGCAAAGTACCAATCCCGGGGCCAGAGGGCCTTCGCCCCGCTTTACATGACCTCATCCAAGGCTCTTCAAATCCTTATAGAAAAGGGCCATCTCAAACCTCTTGAGCCTCGGCCTCTCCCGAATCCCCATCCGGCCAAGCATGATGCGGCCAAGTACTGTGCCTTCCATCAACAAGCCGGCCATGATACTAACATGTGTTTTCGTCTTCGCCGCGAAATACAAGATCTGATTGACAACGAGGTCATCGTCGCACCAGGCTCTGCAAAGTCTATCGGCACTGGATCAGTGAACTTGGGGGGGTAATGTGACTATGTGATCGAATGGGATGAACCACCTGCTGATCACGCTCATTTTACTCCAAATATGGCAGATGGCACGCACTGTTTTCAGCAATGTGCAAATGCTGGTTATTTTAGTTTCTGACTTGGGTATTGGGTCAGTTTTGTTGTGTTGTATAGAGTCAGTATTTTTATACTGAGTCAGTCGAGTCTGTCTTGTTGTATCGAGTCAGTCCTGTTGCGTTGTAGTCAAGTGATTTCGGGGGTGTTACCTCGGACATCACTATCTTTTTGTGTTTGTCTTTTACACTCTTTCTTTTGAGTTTGCTTTTGCCATGAAGCTAGTTGTGCCAGCAAATCTGAATTCTGAATGAAACCTACTTTTTCTGTGCCTTTAAGTCATTGCATTGACCTAAGTTTTTCAAAACTTTTCTAACACTGTGATGAAAACAAAGAGGGACGAATTCCTCTGGATTTGCAAAATTTGATCAACTGAGAGAAAGAGAGGCATGCTAAGCCCTTAATGACTGAGATCATGCTTGTTAATGTGAGTACTGAGAAGGATCCTGGTTTGATCCAGATTGGTTCTACACTGTTTTCACGAGCGACTGGTCGCTTTCTTAAAAGATTTCAAAAAAATGTTTTGCGTGGTCCTGCGAAGACATGTGTGGAATTGATCTTGAGATTGTGCAGCATAGGATCGCTCTCAGCCTCAAGACTCAACCCCTTTTGCTTTCAAACCTTGAACTTGGATTCAGAATGTTCAATGGTCAACCATAATGTGAGGCTTGTATAGCCAGATTTGAAGCAGCCCATGAACTAGGGGCAATAAGGTCGTATGACATCAAAGGAGGCCCGCCAGGCCAGATTTGAAGCAACCCTCGAATTAAGGGTAAGAAAAGTCAGATCAAGAAGGTCAGATGTCATCAAAGGAAGCTTGCAAAGCTGAATGAGAAATAGCCCTTGAACTGGGGCAAAAATGTCAAATGTGCTCGAAGATTCAAGATGGGTCATTCTGCAAACCAATGAAGACTGGCAAGAAAGCCAAAGTCCAGTAGTTGGAAGAAGAAAGTATTGCTGAAGGACAATCGAGTTCCTATTCATAACACTAGGGGCAAATTCAGCCCCCATTGGATGGACTCCTACATCATCAGTGAACAGTAGCCATTCTCTTGGATTCATATGGCTTCGAGATCTCAAACCGATCAACATGGACCAAAGTTACACTCTTTTTTTTATCCTTGGGAGGTTCGCTGGGCCGAAAACCCAGAAGGGCGACCCAAGCAAAAGTTAGAGCAAATGAAAAAGAGAAAAAAGAAGAAAAAGAAAAAAGAAAAGAAAAGATAAAAAAAAAGAAAAAGAAAAGATAAAAAGAAAAGGAAAGAAGAAGAAATGAAAAGAAAAAAAAACATAGCTCGCAAGGTTGAAAACCCCGATGGGCGGCCTTGGCAAAAGTTAGAGCGTAAAAGGAGAGTGTCAACACCCGAGTGCACCCTAACCCGGAACTACGTCAGGCTTGATTTCCATGTTTGGGATACGTAGGCAACTTCATCCTGAAGTTCGACCCCAATCATTTTCAGCCTGCTTGGCTCATCCATGTTGATTGGTCTATCCTTGTTCAACTCGGCTATCTTGTCCATGTGCAACTTGGCTCGTCTTCATTCAAAATCAGATTGTCCTATTCCGTTGGAAGATTCAGCTGCAAGACGATTCAAAGTTCAGATCTGAGGTTGTGCATCTCAAGAGTAAATTCTATGTTGGTCGAGCAGTGGCCATTTGCAAAAATAGTTTTTGAGAATTTTTAATGAAGTTGACTAATTCTCTCGAAAATTATTCCATTTTTCCAAAACTGGACCATTTCTTGGACCCAAAAAAGGAAATTTTTCAGTGCTCATAACCTGACTTGCATGACTTCAAATCACAAAATTGAACAAGCGTGTTAATTAAACTCTCATGTTGGTCAAAATTGTTTTAATAGAAAGCCAAAACAAAAAATGGTCAAAATTATGAACTAGGGGCACAGTTGAGTCAGGTTTTCTGTCTGTTCCCCGTTGTTAGCATACTCGCCAGAAAAGGCACCATACTTGCCAGAAAAGGCACCACATTTGCCAGAAAGGGCACAACTGAAGCTAATAGCAAAGGGTCGAAAGCTCTCTCATCCTCCAAGTAGCAAGGTACCAAGCCAAGTGCGAAGCACAGATTGAAAATGGAGCAAAATATTCCACTCCCTCATCTGGATAGGTCTGATCACATCCAAATTGGCTAAAGGCATCATCAACCGATGTCAGTTGCAAATCTACTGCACACCCAGTCATAGGGCAACCCCTCTGTGGGAAAGTTCATTGTTGTGAGCAAAAGAAGGAGAATCTAGTTGAATACTAGGGGCAAGAGCCCATAACTTCCTGTTTATCCATCAACCACCTAGGAGAGGGATAAAAAAATCAGAGAGATTAAAGAATAGAGAGATGTGCGTTGAGAGAAAAGTGAGGAAAATGGCTTTTCAGAGAAAAAGAGATTGAGTGCCAGAGTGATGTGAGAATCACAAATGAGAAAGGGTGGGAAACAATACCTGGAGAAACAAGCTCCTCATGAACCGAGAGGTCTCTCGCCATTATAACACATCTGAGTGTTGTGTGTTTGTTTTTGTTTGTCTCGATTCTTGTTTTGAGTCATTTCGAGTGTCAATAGATGTGTTTAGGTTGTTTTACCTTTGTTTTCCTTTGTTGAGTCGTTTTGACGGTGGTCAGTCGTAGACTCAATACCCAGTCAAAAACTCATTCTCAATTTCAATTTCAAAAATAAATCGTTTTGTGCTCAGAGTGCTGTGCCATTCTCCACATTTGTGCAAAACAGGATTTGTTCTTTCATAAATTGCAGGATTCCAACCAGGTCATGTGAGAACAATAAAACAAGGACCTATCTGAAGCTATATAGGTTCCGGACTGCAAAGCAAAAGAAAAGAGGGAAAATTTTGAGCATCTTAATGTGTTTCAACTTCAGCAAATTCCGAGATTGTATTCCGGATATACCTTTTCAGGTCTTGTCAATGCTCCGAAGTATGAGTGTGCCTCTACCTCAAGCTTAAGCTCAAGCCTACTTCAAGCCAGAATGGTGATCACAAGTGCTTTCCCTGAGTACCATTCCCTGCCAGAGACATCTTGGCTATGTTTGCAATGAGTTCCTAGGAGACCAACTGAGATGGTGGAAACTAGAGTTCGAATGAATGATGCCTAGAACACAAAGGTTTGGGATTTCCGAGACTAAAGTCTGGTTTAAATACCCAGGGGTGTATCCCCGGCTTAAAATCTGTATGGAAGCCCCATAGGTTGAGGTAGCGGGTATGTGCCTCAATTCTGGATACTGAACCAACCTAGTCTGTCACCCTGTTGGAGAATAGGGAAAGTTATGAACATAGCCCAGAAGAAAGGTAGTTCCTGTGGTTTGGAAGCGCAAGATGCAGAAGCAGGAGATCGCCAACAGCACGTGGTGAAATCTCAAATCTGCCCCGAATCTGCCATTGTTGGCCGATGAGAGTAATTTGTGGCCGATGGGTGGCCGGTGGCTTCCTGGAGTGGCCAGCAGGCCTCTGATGCTCTCCTTGGTTATTGTTTTGCTGTTTTGTGCCTGGATCCCTTAAGAAATTGCAAGGGAAATGCATTTTTTAAGCTCAAGTGGCCTGCGCGGAAGCTCCGGACTGTGTTTTTAGCATGTGATGCCTAACACGTACGAGGTGTATCCTTTTAATTCGTTGCAACTCCTCCAAGAAGTAAATTGGAGGTTGCGTTTGAATCGGTCTTGTCAAGACGTGCATTTCTTCATTGAACATATTGCATCGAATATGCATTGATTACTGTGCACAGAATATGTATGCTGCGTTGCATTGCATTCTCTATGCACTTCTTACACTTGCATTGAATATGCACTTTAATATCTCGCATGGAACATGCATTTGTTACTCCCGCATCGGACATGCATTCATTATTCTAGTATAGAATATGTATCTCGATATTGCATAGAGCATCCATTTGTCACCTTTGCATTGTATATGCACTTCTCACATTAGCATGGTGCATGCCGTCAAACTTGCATTTTTATCCTGCTGTATCTGTTAAGTTTCTTTCTTATGCAAGCACTATATTGTATGTACGGTTCATTCAGAGAAGTTCCGGTTAAGATTGATTATGTCTCGATAAGAGATTGCACATGTTCATTTTGTGTATCTATCGCACATGTTCATTTTGTGTATCTACCACACATGTTCATTTTGTGTATTTATCACACATGTTCATTTTGTGTATCTATCGCACATGTTCATCTTTGTGTATCTATCGCACATATTCACCTTGTGTATCTATTGCACGTGTTCACTTTGTGTATCTATCGCATTTAATCTTGTGTGTCCCGGGCATTGTTGTTCTTTCTCCTCGCGCGCGTAGCGTGTTAGGCTGTCTTTGGTTAAGAGCATTTGGAACGTGTTCCAATGCTTATACCACTCCTTTGGTTGGAAACGCTAGGATGTGTCCCTATGTTTTCCCCTCTTTGGTTAAGAGCATTTGGAACGTGTTCCAATGCTTATACCACTCCTTTGGTTGGAAACGCTGGGATGTGTCCTTATTCTTCCCCCTCTTTGGTTAAGAGCATTTGGAACGTGTTCCAATGCTTATACCACTCCGAAACACTGGGACGTGTCCCTATGTTTCTCCCTCTTTGGTTAAGAGCATTTGGAACGTGTTCCAATGCTTATACCACTCCTTTGGTTGGAAACACTGGGACGTGTCCCTATGTTTTTCCCCTCTTTGGTTAAGAGCATTTGGAACGTGTTCCAATGCTTATACCACTCCGAAACACTAGGATGTGTCCCTATGTTTCCCCCTCTTTGGTTAAGAGCATTTGGAACATGTTCCAATGCTTATACCACTCCTTTGGTTGGAAACCCTGGGATGTGTCCCTATGTTTCCCCCTCTTTGGTTAAGAGCATTTGGAACGTGTTCCAATGCTTATACCACTCCTTTGGTTGGAAACACTGGGATGTGTCCTTATGCTTCCCCCTCTTTGGTTAAGAGCATTTGGAACATGTTCCAATGCTTATACCACTCCGAAACACTTGGACATGTCCCTATGTTTCTCCCTCTTTGGTTAAGAGCATTTGGAACGTGTTCCAATGCTTATACCACTCCTTTGGTTGGAAACACTGGGACGTGTCCCTATGTTTCCCCCTCTTTGGTTAAGAGCATTTAGAACGTGTTCCAATGCTTATACCACTCCGAAACACTGGGATGTGTCCCTATGTTTCCCCCTCTTTGGTTAAGAGCATTTGGAACGTGTTCCAATGCTTATACCACTCCTTTGGTTCGAAACACTGGGACGTGTCCCTATGTTTCTCCCTTTTTGGTTAAGAGCATTTGGAACATGTTCTAATGCTTATACCACTCTGAAACACAGGGACATGTCCCTATGTTTCTCCCTCTATGGTTAAGAGCATTTGGAACGTGTTCCAATGCTTATACTACTCCTTTTTCTTTCGCGTGCAACGTGTCAGAATCTTGTTTGAGACCTTGGATGTGTCCAACGGTCGCTCTTAGTCTTTCCTACGTGGTGTGTGGTTAAGATTGCATGATTTTCTTACATCTTTTCTGCATGAGATGTGGTTTGGTTTGTGTTTACTTGTTTGTGTGCGAGTTTGTTGTAGCATTTCTTCGCATAAAATTTGCCTCTAGATGCCTCGTTACAGCTCTCTTTGCATAATCATAAGTTATGCTCTTGCATCATGCATGTCATTTGCATTTTGCCCCAACCTGCGGGCGCATCTCTATATTGTTATATTGAATATTTGTCTGAGTCTTCGGCCTTGTCAAAAATGGGTCGTCTCTGGGCTTTGACATTCACTCCCGTCATCTCATGACTTTCGAGTTCTGTAAAAGAGGCGCAATTGTAGACACCCCATTTTTGACCGTCCTCAAGACTTGGATGTTCTTGTAGGTTCATCCAGCAACAAGTTTGATTGCTCGTCGAGTGTCCGACTTTCGCAACGGAATGCTCCAGGTTTGATCCTTCCAAACCCTATTTCCATTTTGTCTCATTTTTGGACCACGTGTTGGTCTTTGCTTTGTGGTGTCCTTGATGGCATGCCGGCCATCATAGAGGGCTACCGGCCATGGGCTAGGCCTTGCCAGCCATCATTAGGCCCTGCCGGCCATCAATGAGGCACTGCCAGCCACCTTTGTTTTAACAGATATTTTCTCAGATCTTTTGAGCCAGCTGTGGCTCACTGAGCTATCCTCCATACACGTATTGAAACAAGCTTTTAGCTTGTCAAGCAAGCCTTTTCTTGCATTTTCTATATAAGGGGAGGTCTCTTCCCCTTGTTCGGGGTTCAGAAATTTTAGAGACAAAATCTCTCTTCCTCTCTCTTTCTCTATATTGTGCTCTATAGTGCTTAGAAGTGTGTTTTCTTCACATTTTTGCAAAGAAACACCTAGTCAAACACCACTACCTTGGAGCTGAGGTCCTTGAAGGTTTGTTTGGAGTTCAAAAAGCTATTTTTTGGCTCAAAAGTTGCCCTCTTGCTGCTGTGCTTCAAGGGTGAGCATATTCCCTCTTTTAAGCCTATTTTTGTATACCATATTAGCCACCTTTGCATGTTGTTTTAGGCTTGGTTGTTAACTACAAAAAGCTCTATTTTTAAGTGTTAAAAATGGTTGTTTGAGGCCCTGTGGGAGTTGGGGGTGTTTCACCCCCTTGTATGCCTTATTTGCTAAGCTTTTGGGCCATCCTTTAAAGCTTTTGGAACTATCTCTTTTTCACCTTTTAACCACTGAATTCCAGAGGAATTTCAGTGGTGGAAAGGTGGTTTTGAGGTCCCAAATAGGAGGGGGTGGTCCCCTCTCCTCTTGTCTTGTTTGCATGTGTTGATGGCCCCATCAAATGAGCATGTGTTCCTACTTCTTTGTGGCTTTGTTCAAGCATATTTTTGTGACTTTTTAGACCTTCCATAACTCTGTTTTTGGCTTGTTTGACCATTGGTTGCTTGCTCTTTACACTTGAAGTGTAATCTTGCTCACTAGCTTTGCATGCTTGCTATTTTGGCTACACTCCAGCATGTTTTTGCTCATATTTTAGCATGCTTGAACTCTGTTTGGAGTGGTCTTGGCCCTTTGAGGCTTGCTTTGTATGGCTATAGCATGATAGGCTTTGATAGCTTTGTGTTTTGAGTCCTCTAGTATGCTTTGCTTGGGTTGTTTGCATGATTTGACATCATTTAATATGTGATTTCAGAGCATATATCACTGTCATACTCTCATATGTATCACTCTTTCAATGCTTTTGAGAAGTTGAGCCTCATGCCTTGTTTGTGAGCCAATACATGAGCATATCTTCCTCGCCATCTACGCTGCAAGTCTAGCATGTTTTGCTACTGTTTTGACTTGCCTTAGGTCTGTTTTGAATGGTCAAGGTCATTTGAGCATTGCTTAGTATGGTTGTAGTGTAAGGGGCCTTCACTAGCTTTGATGTTTTTGGTCCTCAACATGCTATGCTTGCATTGTTCACATGATTTAAGGTCTTTAGCATGCCATCTCAGCACTAAACATCTGCAACCTCCCCCATTTCTTCATTTTCCAATTTGATTTGAGGGTTGTTTGGCCTTAAGGTTGTGTTTAAACATGAGGTAGGGTTGGTGCTCAAATGGCTTCAACTCTCTTTTGAGGGTTCCTCCTAGTCAAAGGCATCATCCCTCTCATGCCTTAAACTCTCCCTTTTTTGTTGACCTCTTCTCGTTAGCGGACACTCACATTACACTTAACCGATTAAAGAATGGATCGGTAATGTTAAAATGTGTAAACAAGAATCAACCAAGTAAAACATGCCAAGATAAGCATGTTGTTTGCATTTCATGGTGTTCAACCGGATGTTATGTTGAACACAAGGTGAATTGGTCCATTTCATATTCAAAGTGATGAAAATGAACCAATTCCCTTTGTCTCCATTGCCTTTGATCTTCCATAATAAGGTAGTGGACTTGAGTCTTGCTTGCATTGCATTTATTAAATGTGTATAAGATTGGATCTTTGGCCATCATGCATTCCAAATGCTTGATTGATGGTTTTGGATCCAATGGTGCCTCTCCCTTGATGTTTTGGGATGATAAGGAGTGGCACAGCACAGACATGTTTTTGGAAGACCCTCTCTTTTCCTCTATTTTGTGCTCTGTTGCAGCTTGGTGTCACAGCACACCAGTGGCCGGCAGTGCCACATTGATGGTCGGCACCCTTGCATTGTTGGCCGGCAGAGGCCCATCTTTGGCCGGCAGGTGGCCGGCAGCAGCTCCTCATGGCCGGCAGGCCACTGGTGCACTCCGCAGTATGGATTTGGTAAGTTTCAGCAGAGAGTTCTTGAAGACACCCTGCAAACAGAGCCTCTAAAGAGCAAACTGGAGAGCTTTTTGGGGCGAAAACCGAGCATGCATCTTCTTCTTCTTCTTTGAACAGAGCTGGAATAGCTTAGTTTAATGCTTACTTGTTAGTTAGCATAAATTTGTAATTTGATTAATTTGTTAATTAATTAAGTGTTGTAATAATTAAGTAGCTTAGTTTAGCTATTTCTTTATTGGTTTGTAATAATTAGTCTAATTAGCTTAATCAGATTAGTTAGAGTAGCTTAGCTTAGATTAGCTTAGTTTATTCGGACCCTCCGTCGAGAGGGCAAAATGTTGTATAAGAGTGCGTATGTGTGCATATCTTTTAACCCCATTTGTTTCTCCCTTTTACTTACCGCTTTCGATGGTTAGTTTTAGGGCACGTTTTGATTAGCATACCTTATGCTTGCATGTTTACATCATCCATTTGTCTTGCATGCACCGGGCTCGATACATCATACAAACTGCATTGTATTTCAATACCTATTTGAATACGTGTCTAACAACATGTTATCAAGTGTTGCATTCATATGCCATCTTAGGTAGCCGAGCCTATCTTAATTGCATTTTGCATGTGTTGCATTAGGCATTTCGTATAGTTAGGATCATGAATTGTTTCTAACTAGTTTTATGTTTTGGCTCGAAGTACACTGTAAGTGTTTATGCTTTAGCATCCTTGTATGAGTGTGAGTGTTGCTATGACAGCATGCTTGCCATGAGGCTATTTCCTTATTTGTTTAACTGCATGAATGCATGTGGATGAAGGCTCTATTACTTGAATTGGAACAATTCATCAAAATGTGAGTTTTAAGCCCACTTGGAGTGGCAAATCATCATGTTTTAAGCCCACCTTGTTTGGTGGCAAGTCCGCGTTTTAGTCTACTTGCGAGTAGCATCTTCAAACCATTTTCGAAAAACAAACATGAGATGTTTTGTTCCAGATCAAGCGATTTACTCTATACTTGTGTGTTGTGCGCATCACATAGTAAGTTAGCTAATAATCAAATAAGAACACATGTGTTTTCAAAAACAACATATCATGTTTAGTAGAGGCCGATCCTTTGATCGGGCGAGTGGGGGTGCTCATTTCATGACCTTCCCCCCTTGTACCCAAGTTCCCGAGCCGAGGCAACTTTGGTGATGACGGACACATGGCCTTTGGCACGAGTCAGGGTTTCCTAAATTTCCCAAAAATAAATATTTAGGTGGCGAGGCTGAAATCTGGCAAAGCAGTCCATATTTGGCGCTTTTTGATTAAAATCAATTTTCTAAAACGATTTGCCAGATTTGGACTCTTTGGTGATTTATCAGTCTTACATTGCACTTTGTGAGATTAGATTCAGAACCGTGACAGGAGTCCGAACTGTAGTAGCATGAACACAATTCGCGCCCTCTCCGAAAGGGGGGCGCGCGGAGAGAGTTTCGGGCAGTCTACAACATATCACTCACGAAGAAGTGTCTGGGCCATTTAGGTAGCGTCATTGGCAGATAGAAACATGAAGCACCGCGATCTGAGCCGGACTACCGTGATTTGAGCCGCGATTTCTTGCTTTCTTCTTTCTCCCTCTAACAGTATGTCTCTCTCTCTCTCTCTCTACGCCATTGTAGAAAGGTTTGGCAGTGGTGTAGGTGATGGCCTACTATAAGCTGCTGGTGGAATCTTTAGCTGTGGCCTCACTCACATGGCCGTCACTTCTTTTGATCTCGTCAAATGTAATATGCAGATTGACTCTTCAAAGTACAAGAGCATCTCGTCCGGTTTTGGAGTGTTGATGCAGGAACAGGGGGTCAGGAGCTTCTTCAAGGGATGGGTGCCTATTCTGCTTGGTTATAGTGCTCAGGGTGCCTGCAAGTTTGGCTTCTATGAAGCCACTGCTGGTACTATTGTTGTTGTTGTTGTTGTTGTTGTTGCTGGTGGTGCTATTGTTCCTTACTGGTTTAACTAAATAGTTCCGGCCTCTCTCTTTTTCATTAATTTGCTTTAATTTTACTGACTTTAACACTCAGTGAAATTTTACTGAGGCAAAATTAGTGAAGTCAGGGAAATTTCACTGAGTTGAATCAGAGATATTTTACTGACTTTAACACTCAATGAAATTTTATTGAGACGAAAGCACTTAGTGAAATTTTACTGAGACAAAATTAGTAAAGTCAGAGAAATTTCACTAAGTCGAATCAGAGAAATTTTACTGACTTTAGCACTTAGTGAAATTTTACTGAGACAAAATCAGTGAAGTCAGTGCTGTGAATGCAGTAGATTATCATATATTACTGCTTACACATTTTACTATTTCTGTTGCAGACTTGTAGTAGATTATTATGTAATGTAACTAAGGCTGGAAACAAAAACCGAGATATTCATGAACAACATGAACTCGGCTCATTTGCAACTCATTGAAACTCGTTTAGGTTTATGAATGTTTGATATACTTAGACAAGCACCCGTACCTAATACTTCTCTAGGTAATTTTCTTTGTCTTATTTAATTTTCTCTGTGTTATTTAATTTTCTTTGGTTTGAACTTAGAGAAATTTCAATTTTCTTTGAGTAATGTTCTCTGTGTTGTTCAATTTTCTTTGGTTTGAACTCAGAGAAATTTTTTTGGGAAGTCCATAATTTCTCTGGAGAGAATTTCTCTGGGAAGAATTTCTCTGGATCAATGTTAAGGGACCTTAAATATCATGAAAATTTTGAATATCCTTTATACTATAAAATCTTAATATCAGGAATCTTAAAAACAATCTCCCAAAAGTTAATAAATAATTTATATATATTTTATTTTTTTATTAATATATAATTCGCTGCCATTATGATGAAATTTTGGATCCTATACGTAATATTGCTCATATGTATTTTAAATTCTTGATGACCAAATCAGATTAATTGTATAGGAACTATTACCATTGAACACAATACTTCCTCAAGGTTTACTCAACTTCAGCTACCATAACCCCCCCACTAGGTAGATGGGCACATTAACCTAACACAATTCCTTAACTTATGCAAATAATGTTATTTTTCTAATAAATATTTACAATCGTGCTTAGTTATATGGCAACATTGACCAATAAGACTAACTAAATAATTAAAATGGGAATGATATTATCTCTTAATTTACTGATCAAGTGATTGTGATTTATCCTCATTTAAATTAAGGGTATTTACACACAAATATTATTTATAAATTTAAATTTCATTAGGTCTTAATTAAAAAATTTTAAACTTTCAAGTCCCATTTGATGATGCTACTAGTCCTTGAGGGACAGGTCGGGTTGATCCACGCCTCCCACACCGTTGTCCGGTTGCTAGGCTCACCGAAAGACCTGCACAAAAGTCCAACGGGGAACGGGAGTCCCCCAGCGAACCCTCCGGCGATCAAGTTAGAAAAGAGAGACTAATTGAACGTAGAGATGGGGTGATGATAAAGAACTTAACCTTCTTTTTGTCTTAGAAACCTGCTCATATCCTTTGTTCATCATTTCCTTATCCACTCCGACCTGTCATGTTGGCCGAAAGTCTATGCTCTAGCTTGCCTTGTTCATGGTGAGGCTGTTCTATTCCGACGTGAAGGGGTTATCGCATTAAATGTTGCAAGGGGCCTCATTAATGGCTAATGTGTGGTGTAATAACTCTGCAGGATCTTTGTCTGCTTACGTGGCTGGTTCCTCTCTTGACAAGTGTTTAGATGTTATTGGTTCTTGGTGTAATGTTTGGTTCCAGTGATGTTGGGCGTTAGTGTTTGAATCGTGTATTGGGCTCTAAGTGGTGGGCCAATAGCCCCTATGGGCCTACCTATGTCAGTAGTCCCCCATTTCTAACTGCAGCTTCAGTCCAACGAAGGGAATAAGGAAGAAGACGGGGGTTGTGGGTGGTCGACTGAGAGAAGATTGACTGACTGACTAGGAGTTGAGCCGACCATGAAGGGTGACCGAGTGAGGAGGCTGACTGGGAGGAGGGCCGACCCCGAAGCGTGACTGAGTGAAGAGGCCGACTAGAAGGAGGGCCGACCGCGAAGGGTGACCGAGTGAGGAGGCTGACTAGGAGGAGGGCCGACCACGAAGAGTGACCGAGGGAAGAGGCCGACTGGGAGGAGGGCCGACCGCGAAGAGTGACCAAGCGAAGAGGCCGACTGGGAGGAGGGCCGACCGCGAAGGGTGACCGAGCGAAGAGGCCGACTAGGAGGAAGGTCGACGGTGAAGGGTGACCGAGTGAACAGGTCGACTGGGAGGATTGCCGACTACGAAGGATGACCGAGTGAACAGGCCGACTGGGAAGAGGGCCGACCGCGAAGGGTGATTGAGTGAAGAGGCTGACTGGGAGGAGAGCCGACCGTGAAGGGTGACCGAGTGAGGAGGAAATGGTTGCGCGCGGGGCTCGAAGAGCGGCGGGGCACGTGGTGATGTGAAGTGGAATAGACAGGGAAGGGGAAGAGAGTAGTGGATCGTAGTCATACACATGACATAATCCCGTAATGAGGGAGGTGATGCGTTAGGAAGAAGCGAAGGGATAGGCTAATATAGGACGTTGAAAAGGCGGGAGCGGAAGTTTTTGAAATTTTTCAAACTGGCGAAATTTAATCTCGACCCTTGGAATATAGGCAAATCGTGGGCGTTTGGAGTTATTCGCTTTACCTACATTTTTGCAAAAAATCTACACATCCCAGAAGTGAACTCATTTGTTTCGTGTGACACGCCTCTGCAACACCTTGCGAACTTCCTTGTGCCAGCGTCCAAAGCAATACGTAGACACGTAGAAGAAATGGCTCGAGATAAAGTGCCAACCATGAGGCTAGACTTATTGGGAGAAGACGATGCAGTGTAGTTGGCAAAACAGTACCAAGCAGAGCAGAGGAAGGAGAGGAGAGCTGGGCAAGCGGCGCGAGCTCGCCCGGCGACGATGATTGTGGCCGCTAGGCTAATTAGCCAAATGGAGCCGGACCACTGGCACACCAAGGCCGACAAGTCTACGTTTACGGCGGAGGAGTTGGAGGAGGTACGAAGGAAGTACCAAATTCCGGCGGAGGCAGAGTTGAGGCTGCCCACATCTAAGGAGAGGGCGTCGGACGCATGACTGACAAAATTCACGTTGTATGAGGAGGCACTGCGGGGGGGCCTGAGGTTACCACTCCCCTAAATAGTAGTGGACGTACTTAACAAGCTGGAGGTGGCGCCAGGGCAGCTAATCCCCAACGCATGGAAGATACTAATGACATGCGCGGTTTCATGGCCACGGGCGACCGGGAGGGCAACTATGACAGTGGAGGAATTCTTCTCCTGCTACAAGGCCTCCGGTCAACAGGAGACGTGGGTGACCTTACAGGCGGTGGCGGGCCGGGGTCTAGTGGCAGGCTTGCCATCTTTGGTGAAGGGATGGAGGCCAAGATGGTTTTATGTATCAATGAGTTGTGGGAGAGGAGTTCGCACAACATGGAAAGTCCCCACAAAATCAGTGAAGCCAAGGCTAGACGCAGAGGCTGAGAACAGAATGAAGAGGGTGAAGGAGTGGAGGAGAAGGAGGGGGTGAAGTGGGATGACCTTATCCTTCCTTTAACCCTGTTTACCCTGAGCTTGGGGCCGCAGCCGACGAAGGAGGATCCAACGAAGGAGGACCTGGAGGCGCCGAGGAAAGCGGAGGAAGCGAAAGAGAGAAGAGCGTTCGCCAAAGCGGACAAGTATAAGGAGAGACAGTTGGGGCCCGCGCCTAAACTGGTGATAAGGGAGCGAGTCTGACCGCGTCCCAAACCGTTGGGGGACAAAGACCTGACTGACTTTGCCCCACTGCCGCCCCCAGTAGACCCGCTGAAGGAGAAAGGCAAACAAGAGGTGGAGGCAGTGCTAAAGAAAATGAAGAAATAGAGGGCGGCGGCAAAGGGTAGTAAGGACGCCCCTGCCTTAAAGAAGATGAAGGAAGGGAGCGCGGAGGAGGTACCAGGAAGGGAAACTGTCCAAGTGGCGAAAGAAGGCATGAGCCCAAAAGTCCAAGTGCTAAAAGAAGACACGGGCCCTAGCGCCCAAGTGTTGAAAGAAGATGTGGGCCCAAGTGCCTAGGCGGAGGCAACGGTGGGGCTTGTGGTAGAAGTATCTCCCAGTCCTGGTGAAGGGAAGATTGGGAGTAGCAAACCAGAGACAAGCGTCGCGCTGAAGACCGCCATGTACCACGCGCGCGCAATGACAGATCGCTCGGCAGAACAAGGGGGGAAGGCTAGGGTCGTAGCCGACCGACTCGTTGGAGTGATGGAGGATGCGACCGTGTGGTCAATGGCGCGGCTGACGGAGGTTGACCTTCTGAGAGGGGTTTGCTTGGCCCAGATGAAGGCAGCGACCTTGGCGGCTGCTCTGATGAATAAAGCAACGCGCGCGAAGATGGGGGTAGAGCCGCTGAAGGCCCAGCTAGAAGGGGTGAAAGCGCAGCTGTAGAAACTAAAGGTTGAGACAGAGGGCTGGAAGAAGGCCGCTTGGAGTGCGTGTGCAAAGGGGCTAGAGTGTGTGCAAAGAGCAAAGAAGATAGAAGTATTGGCGGTGGTGAAGAGCTATTCAGCAGAGTGTGCTAGTGCTGAACTCCTCGTGACCAAATCAGAGCTGGAAGCGGAACGCCGCAAGGCGGTATCGCTAGAGTTCGAGCTGGCGAGTGAGAAGAGGCAGCTAGAGCTAGTCCAATAGGCCTACACCATAGCCAATGAGAGATGGGAAGAGGCCCTTACTAACAACGAAGAACTGAGTGACCAATCGATCAAAGACAAAGAAGAAGCGGATCGTCAGATCACAGAGTTGGAGAAGGCCCTAGCAGAAGAAAGGGCCAAGGTGGCGTCTGAGAGGGCGGCGTACCCCGACTTATGCATAGCGGCCGTAGAGCAATTCAAGGGGTCCGCCAAATTCCAAATGGCCATTGATGCCACGGTCGCCGGGGGCTCGGTGAAAAAGGGGGATAAGGGGGGCTGGGCCGTCGGGAGCGGCCACTGGAGGTAGGAGTGAAGAGGAAGTAATCCAAAGCTTCCAGCGGTCTGACTTCTACAAGCACGAGATGAGCCAGCTCTGGGACAGCGGCTGGATGACTTTTAGGTAAAAGGTGCAGGACCTGTTCCCGGACGTGGACTTCAGCCTCGTGAAAGTAGGAGAAGACGACGTCGCTCAGACCCCCCTAGATGAGGGGGTTGAAGAGGAAGAACTCGCGTCGAGCGAGGGAGGTTAATTGTATAAAATTATTTGTTTTTGTTTGTTTGTTGTTGTTGTTTTTTGTTTTGTTTTGTTTTGTTTTTTTTTTTTTGTAATAGAGGTAGTTTCTGTAATGAATTTGTATAAAAATGCAAGTTTGTTAATAAAACAACGAGTTTGATAATGTATTGTTGTTGTCGTTATTGCTCTGATTTGTAAATTTGGAATGGTGAAAATGGCTTAGCAGAACTTAATAAAAAGTAGGTGTAAAAATAAAACTTGTGCATAAATTGTGAAACTTGTAAGTAGATTGTGATGTAAAAATGTTAAAAATTGGCAAACAGGCTAACTTGTATGACTAGTGAAAGTGGATGGTCATGAACTTGGATTTTAACTAAGTATGGCAACAGTTGAGACTAGCTTTGATTCAGACCGGCTGATTTCTTCATGCTAGTTCTGACTAAGACTTGGAGGGCTCTGTCGGGCTAAGGCTTAAGTTAACTCAGTCTGGCTGAGCTCTTCGTGCTCAGTCTGGCTGAGGCTTAGGTTAACTCAGTTTGGCTGAGCTCTTCGTGCTCAATTTGGCTGAGACTTAAGTTAACTCAGTCTGACTGAGCTCTTCATGCTTAGTCTGGCTGAGGCTTTAGTTAACTCAGTCTGGCTGAGCTCTTCGTGCTCAGTCTGGCTGAGACTTAAGTTAACTCAGTCTGGCTGAGCTCTTCATGCTCAGTCTGGCTGAGGCTTTAGTTAACTCAGTCTAGTTGAGCTCTTCGTGCTCAATCTGGCTGAGGCTTAAGTTAACTCAGTCTGGCTGAGACTTAAGTTAACTCAGTCTGGCTGAGCTCTTCATGCTCAGTCTGGCTGAGGCTTAAGTTAACTCAGTCTAGCTGAGACTTAAGTTAACTCAGTCTGGCTGAGGCTTTAGTTAACTCAGTTTGGCTGAGCTCTTCGTGCTCAGTCTGGCTGAGGCTTAAGTTAACTCAGTCTGGCTGAGCTCTTCGTGCTCAGTCTGGCTGAGGCTTTAGTTAACTCAGTCTAGCTGAGCTCTTCGTGCTCAGTCTGGTTGAGACTTAAGTCAACTTAGTCTGGCTGAACTCTTCGTGCTCAGTCTGGCTGAGGCTTTGGTTAACAAGTAGTTATTGAAACACAACGCAGATAATGAAGATATAAAGTCACTATTATTTAAGGCACAGCCAGTTGATCACAAGTTTACACCATGTATATAAAGGGCAAAAAACGAACAAGTGAGCAGATCGTCGAAAGGAACATACAACAATCAATCAATACAAAAATAGGAGATGCCATTTTACTAGAAATAAGGCTTCAAGTGCTCGGCGTTCCATAGATGGGAGAGGTCTCTGCCTTCCATGTCTTGGAGTCTATAAGTGCTTGGGCGGGGTCTGGCCTTAACAATGTAAGGTCCTTCCCATTTGGCTTCTAGTTTGCTATCTGCGGGATTTTTGGTGGCAAGAGTTGCTTCGCGCAAGACTAGGTCCCCCACTACGAACTTTCTTGGTCGGATTTGCGGTTGTAATGTGTTCTCATTTTCTGTTGATATGACGCCCGTTTGACAGCAGTGGTCTCTCAGAGCTCTTCAATCAGGTCTAAGTCAGCCCGACGCAATTCTTCGGTTAGTTCTGGATCCGGGTGCAAAACCCTAGGAGTCCGCAGGTCGATTTCCACTGGGATGACCGCCTCAGCGCCGTATGTTAAGCGAAAGGGGGTCTCCCCAGTAGGAGTCCGGGCAGTAGTTCGATAAACCTAGAGTATGTTTGGTAGTTCCTCAGCCCAGAGTCCTTTAACAGCTTCAAACTTAGTTTTGAGGATCTTTAGGAGAGAGCGATTGGTGACTTCGACTTGCCCATTGGCTTGGAGATGACCTGGGTAAGAGAAACATGGTTTGATGTGGAGCTCTGCACAGAATTTCCTGAACTTGGCATTGTCGAATTGTTTGCCACTGTCTGAGACAATGGCTTGAGGGATTTCAAATCGGCATACGATCGAATGCCAGATAAACCTGGTTGTGTTCCGCTCAGTGATTGTAGCGAAGGGTTCCACTTCCACCCATTTAGTGAAGTAGTCAATGGCAACTATAGCGAACTTGGTTTGGCCCCTTCTGGTGGGAAATGGACCAACTAAGTCGATGCCCCACTTGACGAAGGTGTAGGGACTGTAGAGCGTAATCAGTTCTGTTGGTGGGGCTTGAGGGATGTTGGCAAAGCACTGGCACTTATCACACTTAAGCACAAAATCGATGGTATCTTGGTGGAGAGTAGGCCAGAAGTAACCGGTGCGGATGATTTTGTGGGCCAAAGATCTTGTACCCGAATGATTACCACACACACTCTCGTGGACTTCCCTCATTACGTAGATCGTTTGAGCAGGACTCAGACACCTGAGATATGGGCGCGAAAATCCGTATTTGTACAGTAGGCCGCTGATGAGGATGTAATTGGACAACCGGGCTCTGACTTTGGCGGCCTACTGTTTATCGGTTGGTAACTCCCCACTTGTCAAAAACAGAAGGATGTCTGCAGCCCATGGGATAGGTTCGTTTTGGACGAAGTGAACCTCCTGCTGGTTTGGCGAAGTAGCCGGATGGGCCAGGTATCACTACAACAATAATTGCCTATAACCACGTTTGTTAGACAACGTTTATTGAAAAACATTGTGGAAGACATAAAGTAATATTAAAAGACACGCATTCCACTTTATACCGTGCTCCGTCTCCCTCAATCTCCATTTGCCTTTCCGTCATTTTGCTTTCTCTCTTCATTTCTCTCTTCTCATTTTCTATCACCGTCCAAGAACTAGGGTTTTCTGTCTCTCCTCATTCTCCTTGAGAGATTCACCAGGTTCGATTCCGATTACTTGGTCAGATCCATCGATTAGGAGTTCCATCGATTTACATCCATCGATTTTGCTTTCTCTCTTCATTTCTCTCTCTTCTCATTTTCTGTCATCGTCCAAGATCTAGGGTTTTCTGTCTCTCCTCGTTTTCCTTGAGAGATTCACCAGGTTCGATTCTAATTACTTGTTCAGATCCATCGATTCAGATCCATCGATTCTTGAATCGATTTGGTTGAAACAGGGACCAAAATCGAGATCGGTCAAGTTGTAGGAAGATAAGGAGAGGAGATAGGTTGATTCGCGGGAGTAATAGAGAAGATGATGGTGAGGACAGTTCAGAGGAGAGCGTAAGTGATGAGGAGGATGATGACGATGACGATTACGATGGAGTCGCCACCGCATTGCCGATCTAGGGTTTCATTGGAGCTCTAGGGTTTTAGAGCCCCTCAAGACTTGTCATGGCTACTCCATTTCACGTGCCCGTCACCACTACTCAGGTCTTTTCTCTCTCTCTATATATATTCACTCTTTCTCTCTCTAAAAAGATGGGTGTTTGGATTTCAGGTTGGGACGTACTTTGTTGGGCAGTATTACCAAGTACTTCAGCAGCAACCAGATTTTGCTCAACAGTTTTACAATGAGGCCAGCACTATGCTTCATATTGATGGAAACTCAAAAGAGACAGCCACGACAATGCTGGTATTGTCTTTTTAGGTTCTCTCTGTATGTTTGTGAGTGTGTGTATGTACTTGAATTTATGTATTTGAATTATAATTGAGGGTAGATTTCCAACAATCAAATATGCATGTACCTTGTCGATATCGGGTATAATCTTCAATGTTATGTACTTGTCTAAGTAAGACCTGCAAATGTTTTTGCTGTGATGATTTCTCTATTTTAATTTTACTTTAAGTTTCTCTGTCATAATTTCGTTGTTTTCTCTAAGAGGTAAATGAGATGTGGACAGGTTTGGGCTATTAAGACGGGCATGATATCTACTAGAGGTGAGCTATTCTTTTGACTCTTGTGCAGCTAGATATTTGTAACACTATTTGATATGAATCTATTTCTTGTTGGATTTCATTTGGTATTTAAAAATGGCATTCTTAATGGATAGGATGTGCTCTTTCAAGTTCATTGGTTGACAGCGATACTAACCAATTTCTTGTTATCTAGTTGCTTTAAGTTCTTGATGAGTATTTGGTTTCACTTTGCTTATAGTTATATTGGCTAAGAATTTTTAGTAACTTACCTTGGTTGTTTTCCAGAACGATCGTGATCCATCCAAGTTAGTGGCAGAGACTCCATGTGAGCTACTAAGGTATTTGGTCTTGTAAGATAGAGTGTTCTTTCTTATAAACTTACTGTCTTTTCTTGGCATGATTTTCATTCCTTTTAGGCTATTCCATATATATATATATATATATATTATGAGTGTAGTTGTTTGCTTGATTGAATAAATTCTATCAAGGGCTTCCCTCTGTGACACTAAATTCCAAGGCCATTGCACCTGTTATTTACATGAGTGATATGAATTTGCGGACTGTCCATGACATAGGAGACTTCATCTCTGTTTTCATGTTTCTATTTTTAACTTAATGGCCAAACTTGCTAATATTGTGCTAGTCTGTTCAGTTTTCAAGTTTTTAGTAACTTAACATAGGAGACTTCATTTTAGTTTTCAAGTCTCTGTGGTTTGAATTGCTAGGATTGAGGTTTCACATGTTTTATTGTTTTCAAGTATGATAAATTGTACCCATCCAAAATAAGTATGATAAATTGTGTATTTTTATATAGAGAGGTTTTATGATTTGATCTCAAAGTGATTTTTGTCCTTCAAAATTTATTGAATTTTACGTCTTTTCAGGAGCCTTAACTGGTTTTTACTATTTGATTCTCCTCATCTTTGGATTGCTGAGAGAGAGAGAGAGAGGATGTGGGTAGTTCTTCTACTGAGTTGCCTCTTGTTGTTGCAGAGTTGTAATTGACAATAATACTTGCAAGGATGCAACTGTTATCCAGGTATGACCTATGCCTTCGCTCTCCGATGATATGGTTGGCAAGGTTTCTAAAAATTGAGGTTGAGTATTTGGTTTTGCTTTGGTTGGTCTATTTGCTTTTCTACTTTCTCATTATAGATGGCACATCTTATTTAGGTTAATAGTGTCAATAAGCATGGGATTCTCCAGAAGTTGTCCAAGTTCTTACTGATTTGAACCTCGTTATTAGGAAGGCATATCTCATCTGATTGGGGTTGGTTCATGGATGGTATAGTTTCTTCTTTAACTGTCACAAGCAAATTCGAAAAAAGATTTATGCACTTCACCCTTTTTGTTTCTTATATTGTTTCTTCTTCAAAATTTGTTGTTTCGGTGTTTAATGTGGTTGACCAAGATGGGAATAAAATTAGAGATGAAGGGGTCATCAATTACATCCAGAAGGTATCTATAGTTTTGTAATTGTATTACAATCAAGCACCTCAATTTAGATAAGCATGAATAAAGTAATTCGCCTTACAAACTGGAGGGGTTAAAGATTGTCTATTAGGTGCTTCTATGTAGTTGAATATGACCAACACATCGTCATAGCTTCCTTTAATAAGTGATGAAGAAAAGAATGAAATAGAGCAACCTAGAGGGAGATTGCTCCATTATTTGATGATTGATTTTTTCTAGCACATTTGAAATCTTTTAGGCTTTTTGGTAAATTCACCTTGTTGAAGTCCAACTGTCATGCTGCTATATTTCCTGTGGTCAATGTAATCAATTATCAAAAACAAAGGCCCATTGTGAGGATTTGGTAATTTAAACCAAATCTGGCTATCACTAGAATTGTTTTATGTTAAATTGCTTCTCTTCTTAATTTGAGCTAAAAACTACTTTGATTCCTCTTTTGGTGTTAATTGCATGCTGAATTTGAAGAAATTGAGTTGGTTTTGCTATCCACTTCGTGCTCTTCCAAAGCATTCCTTGCAAAAGCTTTGAATTTCAGTATAATTTATCTCATCGTAGGTAGTTACACTCTTTCTTCTGTAATTTTTATTTTCTTATTTTTTTTTATTTTTGTGAAACTTGGGGTTTTGATGGTTTGTTGTTTGGTTGAAATGAAGGTGGTGTAATTAGAGAAGGAGAAGAAGATGAGTGAGAGCCAGAGGTTTCAACTTGGGACTGTTGGAGCTCTGACTCTGTCGGTGGCTTCATCAGTATCAATTGTGATATGTAATAAGGCACTTATCAGCACATTAAGTTTCAATTTTGGTGAGTTGCTCACAATCCCTTCCAGCCTTCTTCCTTCAATTAATCTTTCCTATAATGAGGACAAAAATTCAACATTTTTGAATGCTTTGTCTGCTCCAAAGGGTAACAGAAACACCTCAACTGAAGTTAAAAAATTGAACAATACATCAAAGGTATATCTATTTCCTTGTTCTTAATATGAGATGAGAGGCGCAAATTATTCATACATAGTTAAGAATTATTTACTAGAACAAAATATTTCAAATTTGATTGTTTATCGAAAAAAAAGAGTTTGGATTTGAAAGTTTAAAAATTATTTCCTTCTTTATCTTTTAGCAAACCATTTAATAGAGAAAGAATTAGAAATGATGTTCTCACATTAATATCTTGGAGAGATCAACAGTTATATCCATCTTTGACATTCCTGCGTGCTCATGATTCTAATGCAGATTTAGGTCCCATCTAATCCATGAGGTGCAGAAATATTACCCCCAGCCATTGTTGTTGCAACTTGCAGCTGAGTCAGACTTCTAATTATCTGTGGATAGTTGCTAATTATTATTTTGTTGCAATTTTCTTTTCAGTGCATACTAAGATATTGCATTCTTCTCATTTGCCTTTATGTAGCTATGACTTTGACAAGCTGGCATCTTCTTGTCACATTCTGTTCTCTTCAAGAGTGTGGTTTGAGATTGAATTTTTTGTGATTTTTTTTTCCAAATCACAGATTGTACATATTATATTCAAGCTTTCTTCTTAGTTAAATTGGCCTTGTTTTATGGTATATTTCAGAATCTAAAAAAAAAAAAAAACGAAGAAAAAAATGACGTTTTTTTCAAAAAAACGCCACTAAATGATGTCATCATGATGTCATACGTTATTTTGTGACGGAAATGTAGTGGACGTCAAAGTTTTTGCAACATTTTTTAAAACGCCGTCTAATGTTTTTAGCGATGTTTTTAAAACGTTGTAAGGTTATGACGACAGCTGTATTAGCGACGAAAATATTAAACGTCGCTATAACTTATGACGGCATTTTTAAGGCTTATAGCGGCGTTTAAAAATTAATTTTCCTACAGTGTATTCAAGGCGGATGCCATGGCTGACGTCTGACTGGTCAGCCGAGGCTAACTGGGCTATTTCGTCTGCCTTGGAGTTTTCTGACCGAGGGATGTGTTTGATATGGAAAGTATTGAAAAGGCGAACGAGAGGGAGTGCAATGTCTCTGTAGGCTCGCATCGTGGCTTCCTTCGCGTCGAATTCCCCCGTGATCTCCCCGACGATCAATTGGGAGTTACTGAACAGTTGGATATGGCTTACACCAATGTCTTTGGCTAGGCGAAGACCTGCTATCAAGGCCTCATACTCGGCTTCATTATTGCTTGCACCATTGCATAAGCCTGCTAGACAGCTCTGGCTATTGCATTACCCTCTTCAGAGGTTGATCAGTGAGGACCACTATGGAGTGAGCTTGGAAATAAGGTCGGAGTCGTCTTGAGGCTATGACCAAGGCGATGGCCATTTTTTTCTAGCAGAGGGTAGTTCTGTTCTGCTTCCCTGAGAGCTCGGCTAATGTAATAAACCAGACGCTGTACTGAGCTGTCCTCCCTAATGAGGGCCGCACTGACTGCGGTGTTTGATACAGCTAAGTAGAGAAAGAGGGTCTCGCTTGAGAGTGCCTGAGAGTGTAGGGGAGGGTTGGCCATGCACTGCTTCAATTATTGAAAGGCCTCTTCAGATTCAATGGTCCACTCAAAGGCCTGTCGAAGGACTTTGAAAAAGAGAAGGCACTTGTCTGTTACGCGGGAAATAAAACGGTTGAGGGCGGCGACTTTGCCGGTAAGCCGTTGAACCTCTTTGACCGTTCTGGGAGATTGCATTTCTATCAGGACCTTGATCTTTTTGGGGTTGGCCTCAATGCCCCGCTGACTGACTATAAAACCCAAGAATTTCCCAAATCCTATGCCGAAGGCGCACTTCGCCGGATTCAGCTTCATTTGATACTTGCGTAGGGTTTCGAAGGTCTCTCATAGGTCTGTCAGATGATCAGAGGAGAGTTTGCTCTTGACAAGCATGTCATCAACGTAGACTTCCATGTTCCGACCTATCTGGTGGTGAAAGACGGCATTGACCAACCGTTGGTAAGTTGCTCCGGCATTTTTTAATCCGAACGGCATAACACGATAGTGGTAAGTTCCTCTATCTGTGATGAAGGAGGTGTGTTCCTGGTCAGCCGGGTGCATCAAAATTTGATTGTAGCTGGAGAAGGCATCCATGAAGCTGAGCATCTGATGTCTGGCAGTGGCATCGACAAGCAAATCTATACGGGAGAGGGGATAACTATCTTTGGGGCAAGCTCAATTAAGGTCGGAGTAGTCGACGCAGAGTCGCCATTTACCGTTGTTTTTACGGACTAGGACCACATTTGACAGCCATCTGGGGTAGTCTACGTTCTTGACGAACCGTTTCTCCAGTAGTTTGTCTACCTCAGAGGCAATAAGGGCATTGCGTTTCGAGTGAAAGACATGCTGCTTTTGACGAAAAAGTCAGAAGTGGGGCTCGATGCTGAGACGATGAGTGATGAAGGAGGGATCGATACCCGGCATGTCAGAATGGGTCTAGGAAAATACATCATTGTGCTCGGTTAGGAGGGCTGTAAAGTCGGCCTTGGCTTGGGAGGATAGTTGGCTGCTGATCTTGGCTGTTTTTGTTGGATTGGTGGGGTCGATGGGGACTCCAACAAGTTTTTCCACTGGTTCCCCTCTGACTAACTTGTCTTCGTCTCTGACGTCGAGTCCTTCAATGATCATAGCCTCCTTCAGCTTGACCTCTTTGAGTGAAGCGACGTAGCATTCTCTGGCCACCATATGCTCTCCCCTCACGGTGCCGACCCCAAGGTCGGTAGGAAATTTCATGGCCAGATGGTATGTGGATATGACAGCTTGAAAAGCGTTAAGGGTTGTACGGCCAAGGATGATGTTATAAGCAAAGGGGCAGTCGATGACAAGGAAAGTGAGTAACTTGGTGGTTTGCCGTGGATACTCTCCGATGGTGATGGGAAGATTGATGGAGCCTATAGAAGTCACCCGATCCCTCGTGAAGCCGACCAGTGGGATTTGGAGAGGGGACAATCTTTCTTCCCCGACCTTGAGCTGGCGATAGGCGTTCAGGAAGATGATGTCTGAAGGGCTGCCGTTGTCGACAAGCACTTGTTTGACTTTGTAATTGGACAGGAGAGCAGAGATGACGAGGGGGTCGTCATGAGGGTAACGGATGCCTATGCAATCAGCCTCTGTAAAGGTGATGAGTTCCATCCACTGTTTGGGGTGTTTGAAGGGGCGATCCAATGTTGCGACTTCTTTGTTGGAGCCCTGTCTGATTTTTCTAAGTTCGGCTCGCTGGGCCGAATGGGATGTGTAGACACCCCATTTTTGACCGACCTTAAGACTTGGGCATCGCTGATGGTTTACTTGGTGGTGAAAGGTGTGCAGGGCAAAGGTTCAATTTCTTCGGTAAGAAAAGAGTCAAATCCCAACTTCATACCCCTTTTGGGCCAAAACAATCTTGATCAAAAGATTTTAGACCTTGAAACCCTCTCTTTCAAAATAGTTTTTGAAATAAAATTCCTACGATGGTCCGACGCTCGCATTTTGTTAAATGTCACGCTTTTCGATAAAACGAGCAAAGGACAAAGTGGAAATAAATGAAAGAGAGATGAAATCTCTGAAAAATCTTTCAAAACACCTTGTTTAGGGGTTTGGAGTTGAAGAAAAGAAGAGAAGAGGGAAGAAACCTAGTTGGGGGAGAAAATGGGCATGAACCGTTAAGAGAGAGTCGAGCAGCCCTCGCTGAATCGGGCCTATTCATTTGCATACTTAGATTTCAGCTATGAGGCTGCCACCATTGGAAATCTTACTTCCGGGGCTTCATTTTTCACTCAAGAAACTCCTAAAGCCAAGTCTGGACGGGGGAGATATGGTTGGTTGAAGTAGGGCATCAATCTGGTTGGACTGAAACTGCGCGGCTTCACCAAAACAGGCATAACTTTTTGCATAGTTGGAATTTTAATGCAAGGCTGGTGCCATTGGAAAGCTAACTTCTGGGGCTTCAATTTGGACACTTGGTAGCCACTTTTTGGCCTTGGAAGCCACCTTCCGACCACTTTTTGTTCTGAGAGACCACTTTTTGTCCAGAAAAACCAGAAAAAGTAGCTGGCCGACCAGTAAAAGTGGCTGGCCGACCACTTTCTCTGAAAAAGTGGTCGGCTGACCAGAAAAAGTAGTTGGCCGACCACTTTAACTAGTCAGCGGCCTTCCTACAGATTTTGCAGAGTTTGTGGATGCCAGCTGGAGGGCATAGACTGCATCCTCCATACACGTGTATGGAGGGATTGCATCTAGCTTCAAACTTCTTCAACAAGCTTGGTTCTTGGTTTCCTATAAGAGGGAACCTCCTCCCTCTTATCTCAGGTTCTAAAATTTGCTAAGAGTGATAGATACATCTCCCTCTCTATATTCTTCTCTCCCTCTATATTTTGTGCCTTAGTGTTATTCCTTCACTTTTGCACTACAACTCCTAGCCACACACCACCATATTTGAGTTGAGATCCTTGGAGGTGGTATTTGGGTCACAAAAGCTGGTTTTGGACTGGAGAAGTTGCTGGTTTTGCAGTGCTTCAAGGGTAACCCCTTTTCCTCTTTTTTAAGCTTTATTTTGGTTACTCTTCTAGCCATCTTTGCATGCTTTGTTTGGCTTAACTTTCAACTGAAAAAATCTTTATTTTTGAGTACTTAACATGTTTGTTTGAGGCTCCTTGGGTGTTGGGGGTGTTCTACCCCCTTTTGTGCCTTGTTTGGCCTTGTTTTGGGCCATCACTTGAGGCCTTTGGTTTAGCCTTTGTTTGGCCTTTTAGCCACTGAAATCCAGTGGATTTTCAGAGGTAGGCATGTGGTTTTGAGGCCTCAAATCAGAGGGGGGTGATCCCCTCTCTTCTTGTTTTGTTTGCTTGCATTTTTGGCCTATCAAAGGAGCATGCATCTTCATACTTTCAAGGCTTGGTTCAGGCACTTTTTCATGACTTTTAGGGCCTGCCTTAGCTCTATCTATGGCTGGTTTGGCCACCTTGTGTTTGCTTCTTGTATGTGTAGTGTATTCCCATTTGTGGCTCATCAAAGTAGCATGTCTTTCTAGCATGTATTGGCTCCATTTCAATAGATTTTTGGCCATCATTTGACATGTCATGACTCTGTTTTTGGCTGGTTTGGTAGCCTCTTGCATGCTCCATATGCTTGTAGTGTAAATCTTGTTTACTAGCTTTGTATGCATGATGTTTTGGCTCATTATCCTAGCATATTTTGGCTATACTCTAGCATGATTTTGTTCTTATTTTGGGCTGTCTTAGCTCTATTTTGAGGCTTCTTGGTCGAATGAGGCTTGTCATGCATGCTTGTAGTGTAATAGCCTTGACTAGCTTTGAGTCTTGAGGTCTCTTGCATGCTTAATTTGAGGTATTTGCATGTTTTGGCATCATTTAGAATGATATTTTAGAGCATGTGAGGTTGTTGCACTTCCATATTTTCCACTCTTCAAGTGCTCTTGAGGGTTGTACCTTTATGCCCTATTTGTGAGCCATTGCATGAGCCTTATTTTCGTACCTTTCAAGCCATCATCTCAACCCATTTTTGCTACTGTTTTGGCCTGCATAGGGTCTGTTTGGGGTTGGTTTGGCCATTTGAGCATTGTCTTGCATGTCTCTAGTGTAAAACACTTCACTAACTTTGATGCTTGAGCCTTTCAACATGCATTACATGGGTTGTTTGCATGATTCTAAGTCATCTTGCATGCCATTTCAGTGCTGGAACATATGCCATTGTACTCCATGTTTCGTCCTTTCAATGCTTTGGAGAGTTGTGTTTTGTGCCTTAAGCTTAGGCCATTGCATTGTGCATGCTCGTGTGTGTTTTGGTGCCTTAATTCCATCACCAATGGCCACTGATTTGGGCATGACTGAGGTCAGTCCATTTCGGTTTAAGTCCATCGAGCATTGTGTTTGCCATGTGGACCATTGCGTCGTGTATGCCACGTCCATTTGCATCGTGTATGCTAGTTGTTGTTCATATTGATTGCATGCCTGTGTTGCCTTGCATTGAGTATGTATGCATGTACATTATGCATTGCCATTAGCCTTGTTAGGTTGTTCATGTTGCATTGCATGCTTTCATGTCTGTCCCTTGCATCTTGTTCACATGCTTGTTTCATTGCATTGCATGTTTGCATGCTTGAACCGCATTGTGTATGCCATGCCATGTTATTTGTTGCATTGTGTTTGGAATAGGAGTTAGTCCAAACACAGGAAACAAGGGACGTTTCATACTCGAAGTGATGAAACGTGCCTCAATTCTTGGTCGCCGACCCTCTTGATCATGCATGATAGAGGTTAAGGCTCTTGTGTGTTATTTGTGCATTCCTTTACATTGAAATGTGCAACCTTGGCTTCTCAGCCATCATGCATCGAGATGCATGATTGGTGGCCCGAGGGTCGAGAACCATACTCCCTTGAGCTTATGTCATGATAGGGAGGGTGATTGTGCATACATGTGTTGCAAATACTTTGCCATGCCCTTTTCTTGCTCTCTGTTGCAGCAAACCAGAAACCAGCAGCAGAAACTGGTCGGCCGACCAGATAAAGTGGCTGGCCGACCACTTTTTCTGGTTTTCAGCATAAAAAGTGGTCGGCAGGTAGTCTCCAATGCCAACAACTGGTCGGCAGCATCCCTTCAGGTTCCCATGGTGGAGTTTCAGCCTTCTAAAGCCTTGTGCAGTGTTCTGGGACCAGTTGCAAACAGAGGCAAATCGGGGCATCGCGATGGATTTCCGAATGAGGCGATTTGAGCATGCATGCATCCCTTGTCATGAGGCCATTTCAGTGTTTTGTTAGCTTAGAATGTATATTTGTTTCAATTTTGGTTGTGTAATAATTAATTAGCTAGAATAGTTAGTTAATTAGTCGGTTCTGTATTATTTATTCGGACCCTCCGTCGAGAGGGCACCACTGTTGTAAATAAGTGTGCGTGTGTGTGATGCATGTCTTCCAACCCCCATTTCTTTTTCCCTTTTATTTACCAGCTTATGATGGTTAGTCTTAGGGCATGTTTCAATTAGCATCCTTATGCTTGCATGTTTGCATCCATTCATCTGTCTTGCATGCACCGGGCTCGACGCATCATACTAACTGCATTGTATTTCAATTCCTATTTGAATACATGTATCAAATTGCATTTCACATGACATTTTAGAATAGCCGAGCCTATCTTAGTTGCATTTTATGTGTTGCATTAGGCATTCTTGACATAGCTAGGATCATGCATTGATTTCTAACATAGCTTTTGTTTTGGCTCGGAGTACTCGGTAAGTGTTTATGCTTTACATCCTTGCATGTGTGTGAGTGACTGCCATGATAGCATGCTTGCCATGAGGCTAACTGCTTATGTGATATAATTGCCTGAATGCTTGTGGGTGAAGGTTGGATTACTTGAATTGGAACAATTCATCAAAATGTGCGTTTTAAGCCCACTTGAGAGTGGCAAAACACCATGTTTTCGAAGCCCACTTGAGGGTGGCAAAATCCGCATTTTAGCCTACTTGCGAGTAGCAATCCGCTTTCAAAAACAAACATGAGATGTTTTGTTCAAACTTAGGCGATCCAGTCTATACTTGTATGCTGTGCGCATCACATAGTAATTCTAGGTTAATAAAACCGAAACAAGAGCACATGTGTTTTCAAAAACAAGATATCATGTTAGTAAAGGCCGATCTTTGATCGGGCGAGCGGGGGTGCTCATTACATGACCTTCCCCTCTCGTACCCAAGTTCCCAAGCCGAGGTAACTTTGGTGATGACGGACACGTGGCCTTAGGCACGAGTCAGGGTTTCCTAAATTTTTCAAAAATAAAATATTTAGGTGGTGACTCTGTATCTGGCAAAGCAGTCCATGTTTGACACTTCTTTCTAAAAATCAGTTTTTCAAAACGATTTACCAGATTTGGACTCTTTGGTGATTTATCAATCTCGCGTTGCACTTTGCAAGATCATATTAAGAACCGTGACATCGAGTCCGAACTGTAGTGAGCCCAATGAACAAAATGGGATTTTCCCGGGACGTTCGGGCGCGTCTACAGGATGGTCCTCCGTATGCAAGCCCGCTAACAATGACTCTGATCTCTCTAACTGGGGGAGTAGGGTTGCTTTGTGCTCGGGGTTGTGGTGGGGGTCGATCATTACCTTGGTTAGGTTGTGCGGATTGTCGGGGAGAGGTGTGTCTGCGGTTGCCCCTGGTAGGTTCGGTCCTTGGCCGTTGTTGGGGACGAGCTTTCGTGAACCAACTGAGGCGCCCCTGGCGTATCAAGCTCTCTACCTGGTCTTTAAGTTTAACACATTCCTCGATGTTGTGGCCGTGGTCCTGATGGAGACGACAGTATTTGGATTGGTCTCGCCGGTTGAAAGGAGACCGCAAGGGTTGTGGTCATTTCAAGTTGTAATCTCGTTGAATTTGGTTCAAGACTTGGTCCATGGGGGAATTGAGGGGAGTGTACCGCTCGAACCAATCGGGC
Source organism: Camellia japonica (assembly GCA_030407325.1). Lineage (NCBI taxonomy): Eukaryota > Viridiplantae > Streptophyta > Magnoliopsida > Ericales > Theaceae > Camellia > Camellia japonica. The sequence goes on along the minus strand of JAPPVO010000010.1, from coordinate 71,609,044 downwards.
AGTCAGATAGGTGTCAATTGGTTGGCTCGAGCAATTTGGTCGGTATACTGAGGTGCTTGCTGTGTGTATTGGGTGGTTCTGGTTTCAGATTCCTTTCTCTTCTCTCTGAGGGTTGGGTTTTTGGTTGTAGAATCTTGGCGGGTGGCCAGAGAATCTTCGGCGTTCATATATTTTTGGGCTTTGAAAAGGAGAGTTGCCATGGAGGTTGAAGGGTTTTTGGAGAGGGAGAAAAGGAAGTCGGATGATCGTAAACCAGCCATGAAAGCCGTGAGAATGACCTTGTCATCGTTTTCCGCCACCTGCAAGGCCTCGGTGTTGAAACGGGTGACGAAGCTACGTAGTGATTCCCCCTCCATCTGACGGATGTTGAGGAACTGAGTCGTCGGGCACCGCTGGCACTGGGCACCAATGAAATGGCTAAGAAAGGAATCACTTAGGTGTTAGAAAGTAAAGACGGAGTTCGTCGGCAGCTGACTGAACCAGAGTCGAGTCGACCCCTTGAGTGTTACAGGGAAAACCCAACACATGATCTCATTAGGAAAAGCATGTAGGATCATTAGGGTCCTGTAAGTCTCCAAGTGGTCGATTGGGTCCGTTGTGCCGTCGAAAGAGTCGATCGATGGCATTTTGAACTTAGAAGGTAGGGGTTTGTCCCTAATGGAGGCGACAAACGGTGAATTGGCTGTTGTGGAGGGTTTATTCTGTATGTTCTGCATGACTCCTTGAAGCTGGAGTTTTATGGCTCGGAGTTCCGCATCCCAAATAGGAACGTTGTCACCACCAGAATACAATGGAGGCTGGACACTACTGGCCTCTCCCTCGGGAGCAGGTGCTTGGACTGATGGATGTAGACCTCGAGGTGGTGGGTTCATATCTTGGGATGGGGGTCGCAAACCCTCCAAGTTTGAAGGGTGGGCTTATTGGAAGGGATGTCTCGGGGTTCGTTCTCGGTTAGGTGGGATATCTTGTGTGGTGGTGGAGGAGGCACATGGAGGTCTCGCTGAAGCAAAGCATTAATCAAGACTTGGTTTTGTTCGGCTAGGCAGTTGATGCTGTTGGTGAGTTCTGTGAAATACTGAGGTGGGTTGTTTGGGTTAAAAGGGTTGGCAACGTTGTGTTGAGAAGCCATGGATCTCATTGTGACTATCCACCTTGGCGGGTGGTAATGAGGAATTATCGAGGATGGGTCTCTGGCAACAATGAGCACAATTGTCACACAGAGTGAAAGTTTCCCACAGACTGCGCCAACTAATGATATTACTAGTCCCTGAGGGACGGGGGTTGATCCACGCCTCCCACACCGTTGTCCGATCTCTGGGCTCACCGAGAGACCTACACAAAAGTCCAACGGGAAACGAGAGTCCCCCAGCGAACCCTCCGACGATCAAGTTAGAAAAGAGAGACTAATTGAACGTAAAGATAGGGTGATGATAAAGAACTTAACCTTCTTTTTGTCTTAGAAACCTGCTTATATCCTTTATTCATCATTTCCTTGTCCACTTCGACCAGTCATGTTGGCCGAAAGTCTATGCTCTAGCTTGCCTTGTTCATGGTGAGGCTGTTCTATTCCGACATGAAGGGGTTATCGCATTAAATGCTGCAAGCGGCCTCATTAATGGCTGATGTGTGGTGTAATAACTCTGCAGGATCTTTGTCTGCTTACGTAGCTGGTTCCTCTCTTGACAAGTGTTTAGATGTTATTGGTTCTTGGTATAACGTTGGGTTCCAGTGATGTTGGGCCTTAGTGTTTGAATCGTGTATTGGGCTCTAAGTGGTGGGCCAATAGCCCCTATGGGCCCACCTATGTCACTATTAAATTTTTAATAGTCAGAATTGCCATTTAAATAATGCTTATTTATCATTTATGATTATTTATAAAGGAATATGATGATTTGACATTTATTTTGATTTTCAAAATTTCAAAATATCAACTTTCAAATTGAAAAAACTAAAAAAACATTATGTGTAATAAAAAAAAATTAATCATTGTGTTTGGTTTCTGTTTTCTAAACTCATTTTGTTGAAAATTAGGGAGTTTTTGTTTGGTTATTTTGAAAATTGGACAAAGTTTTAAAAAACTAACGTGGGAATATTTTTTGATGTGACAATTTTTTTTAAAATTGTCTCTCTCCTTAAATTGCAGAGACACTTGAATTTGCAATAATGCATTTTTTTGAAAACCAAACAAAGACCCTTTTTCAAAATAGAGTTTTCAAATCACTATTTTTTTTTTGAAAAAATTGATAAAATTGATTTTTTTTTATGCAAAATTGAAAATTTTGTATCTGTAAAGGAGCATAAGGATGGAACATTGATGTGCAAAATGGAAAAAAAAAAATTAAAATGAAAAAACTGATGATGTTCTCAGTTTTAAAACTAGAAAAAATTAATAATGTTTTTGGTTTTATTAGATAGTTGAATCAAACCAATAAGTAATCTCATACTCTATTTTTTTCACCAGTTAGTGAAACAATTTTCTGGAACATTATTATGCAAAATTAATAATATTCTTAGTTTTAAAACCCTGAATCTATAGCCTATGTCACCGGTACAAGATATGAAATAAGAGTAAACAGATATGGTAATGCCCTATTGACTACATCTTTCCAAGACAGAGCTTAGTTACAACAAAAATGAGTTTATATTCAATACAAATAAAGCTCTAGAATTGTACAAAATAAATACAACAATAAACAAAAATAGAAACTTTTGACTCCAAGTCCTCCCAAGTTATTGCCTTGGTGGAGGCATGTCATCAGTACCTGAAAATGGTTTCCTACATAGGGTGATTCAAAACTTAGTAAAGATACTCTAACACTGTGTATGAATCTTATCAGAGTTATGAAGTGAATGCATATACAATGCTCGTGTCAAAACATTTTATATCTCTTTTCAAACCATGCTATGTCAAGTTTATATCACAATTCATGAAGTCAATTCCATTTCAGTAAAAAACAGGACAGTGGATACAGCACTAAGAATCTCTAAGATGTGTCTGCAAGTAGGCTACAAGCACTACCAATTTGTTATTTTTACCGATATTAACCGGAAGGCTCAACACCTAATCGCGTGGATTTCTAAACTTTCACCAAGGACACACAAGCCAACATAATACCACAACTACACTTCTATCCAGATTCACCAAGGTATTCACCTATTTTTCTCAAACAATAACAATTCCAATATGTTAATTATGTTACAATGCTCAATACAAATGGATGAGAAAATAATTTCAGTTTACCTAATTCTCATGCAATTTTTACAACAATCATAACTATCTTTCATCGATAGTCCAAAACAGATATCTCTAAACAAATAATTAATTTTCAATACATATATACTTTCCAATATTTCCAAGTAGGAGTGATAATTTATATCTAACTCCACCACCATCATCATCATTATTCCAATTCCATAAAACTAACATCAATTTCATTTCTCTTAACAAAATTAAATTTTCACAATTTAAGGCAAAAACCCCCTTTCTTAAAAAATCAATCTCCATGGATAAATCCACCATTTATCACAACCCAACCATTTTTACAAAATCACAATCATATACAAGAGCCTAATTTGAAAATCCTTTTTTTAATTTCAAAACCAAACCCTAGGTTTTATTCAAAAATTTTCAAATCACTACCTTGTTTGAAAAAGCAAATAACTAAGTTAAAATCATAAAAAGGGTCAAAGTAATCTCTACTTCAAAGACAAGAACCAAGAAAAACAAGGGTTGAAACTTGACAAAGCTGAAAATGAACTTTGCTCTGATCAAAACAAAGCTCTAGGTGAGCTCTACCTTTTTAACAAAGGAATGGATCAAGATGTATTTGAGTTTTAACGAGGGTTTTCTAGAGAGAGAGTAAGTAGATATAGGTTTTGGAGTGTTTTAGAGAGAGAGAGAGATATGAGAAAATGACTCAAAATCGACCCCCTTTGGACTGATGTACGCGCAGATTGTCCGAACGCAGGAATGGTCGCTCGAGCGTCCAGACACAACAAAGACACTGCTCGAGCGTACAATGTACCCCTCCTAGCAGTTCAGACTTGCAAAAGTTCGCTCAAGCGCAAGAAGCTTCACTCGAGCATAGATATCAAACTCTCAGTAGTTTGTAGACTATAAAAAAATAGCTCGAGCGCAAGAAGTGTCACTCGAGCGAACAAGCAGAATTCTAGACAATCAACTCTTTGAAAAACAAGCTACAAACATGTTCCAAACACGACAATGATACTCCAATAGCCAAACTCAATGAGATACAAGATGAATAAGGAGTTGAACAAGTAATAAGACAAGGAAATTCCATATCCAAAACAATAAATGGACCGCGTCCAAACTAGAGTCGTTGTAATTCAGGTAGGAGAAACTAGATTAATTATAAAGATATTATTTTAAATTTTTATCAATCAATTTAATTTGACTGGTTCATGATAATTTTGAAACTTCTTAAAATTTAAGAATAAATCATAGTTTAATGTTAATAAACTTATGCACAAGTCTCAATTCATGCTATGATTTTTGCTTCAATCAAAAGATGATTTTTTAGGAATATCTTTAATTTAGAACATGAATTTATAAATTAAATTACAAAGGTTTAACTGATAGCAAAATATTATAAAAAACTAATGATTAAGCCCCAGTTTGGTTTTCCTTCTAGGCTAAAAAATCACAAAAGAACAAAAATAAATAAATAAATAAGTCAAAAGGTCAAAAATCACAAAAGGACAAAGAAATATTTGCCATTCTAAAACCAAAAAGCCAAACAAGAAAACCAAACAAACAAAAAAGTCCCAAGATAAAAAAGTCAAAAAAGTGAAAAAAACCAACTAAAAAAGTCATTGCCAGACGACCCCTAAACAACACGTGTTTTTTATATTTTTATAAACTCAAAAAATTGAAATATTGTTTACGTTTATGCATAATATTTTTCAAAATAAGATTTTATTTCTAAAAAAATTAAAACTAAATATTTTTATATAAATAATTCAAAAATGCAATAGTGTAATATATCCATGTGTATATAAACATTACCATATTGATAATAAATCAGCAAAAATAAATGTGATTTGAAATTAATAACAATTCAAAATTTAATTTACTTTTCAAATTGAAGTGATTTGACGATTATTAACATATGAACCAAATAATTAATTATTAATTACATTTAAAATATAATAACCAATGAATGAATGACATGTGTATTTATGTATTTTAGAAATTCAAAAAATTAAAAAATTTGTATTGAGAGTTTCAAACTCAATTATATTATATAATACTTTTCTATTCATTAATAACACTTCCTTTTTCGGTGATTTTTTTTTTAATAAAAAAAAGAAAAGAAAAGGGTTTAGAGCCCTAGATGCATGCTCTAAGAAGTTCACCTCTTTGCATAATTATTAGGGACATAAACATAAACAAGTGAAATTGCTTGTTGGCGGCACGATTTGTACATATTCTCAGGTGTAAATACGAGTTAAATTTAACAGTGATGTTACGTAGCTCGAAAGCTACTCCCCCGAATCTCTCTAAACCCTAAACGATGCCGTTTTTGTTTTTTTTTTGTTTTGTTTTGTTTTTTTTTTTTTTTGCAGAAGAAGATGGAAGATCAGAGAAGAAGAAGCAAGAGGGAGGAGGAGGAGGAGGGACTGGAGGGGGCATATTATTCGGGGGAGGAGGAGGAGGAGGAGGAGGAGGCGGAGGCGGGGGGGGGGGCGAAGGCGACGAGCTGACGATCAGCGGAGGCGACGAGCTGACGATCGGCGGTAGCGGAGGCACACGCGACGATCGGCGGCGAGCTTTCTCCCTCTCCCTCTCTTCTCTTTCTCTCCCTCTGCAGATCGAAAATGGAAGGAGGAAGACGCGAAAATGGAAGGAAAAAAAGAAAAAAAAAAAAAAAACTAATGCCCAAAACGACGTCGTTTTGGGCATTAGGGGGATTCAGGGTGGCAAACTCTCGAGCTACCAAACATTATTCTAAATTTAAATATTAATCTTGTTATATCTAATACTGCTTAATTAATATAGATTTCATGCACCACCAAACTTGGTGACACGCATGACAAGAGCTAGTCGCCAAGTCCTATATTGTAATGAAATGAATGATTGCATTTGGAGAGCAAAGGCAAACAAATAGATATCTGAGTGTGCTCAATTATTGAAACATACATAGCAAACTTATTCCTCTCATAAATTGTTTAGAGTTGTATTTGATTCATGAATTTGGATATAAATTTGAAAATAAAAAGAGAAAAATTACGTGAAACGTGAATTAAATATAGTTACATTTTATACATTTTTTTTTTCTTTTCCTTACCAATTTTCTATACAAATCTATGAATCAAACAACACATAAATGTTTAATTTTATTTTATATCTTAAATTATCATAATTTTTTCAAGCTCATTCATAAAATATTAATTTTATGTATGTAGTCTCTAAAGTTCCTTATTATTATTATTTTTATTGTTGTTGTTGTTGTTGTTATTTCAGATTACGTAGTCTAATTAGAGACGATTGTATAAATCAATAATCTTTGAAACGTAATTTGATGGGAAAAAAAATATCATTTTATAGAATTTGATAACTTAAAAGGGACTCCGGTCATAAGTCCAAACTTTTGAGATAATAATCTAAAACTCTATTTTTTTGGTGTCAAAAAGACAATAATTTTGAAGATCATATTACTCTTATACTTATCTATCTATCTGTCAATTGTTCTCCTATCTATCCATCTCACATATATACCTACTTATCTGTCCACGTGTCATCTATCTATCTATCTATTAATCCACATGTCATCTCCTATTTATCCACATGCCATCTATCTGTCAACATAATCTATATGTCTTTCTATATCACCAATCGTTGCCATCTCCGGTGACATTGACGACCATTTTTCTGGTGACTTTTTTGGCGACCGTTTCGCGTAGGGTATGTTGGACAATCTTCACTGTATTTAAAAGATTTAATTCTATTGTATACAAAACAACAACTAGAATTTAAAGAAATAAAGAAAATGAGAGAATTTGTTTGATTACAAAAATCAAACTCGAAATAATAAATAAATAACAGATTTTATTTTGTTACAAAAACAAAATTAAAATCTGATTAAATAAACAAATACAAACAGAATAAAATTAAACAACTTACTTGGTTAATTTCTTTGAATAACTTTTCTGATCAAGTCCAGTGTTTAACACTGTGTCCTTAAAACAGATTCGTCCTCTCCACGGTGCTTTCAGAATTTGGACGTCTATCTCCCAGGATAAAATGATCTTATCAACGAATAAAAGCAGCACTACAATTTAATCGTTCGTCGAACACACTAAGTGTTTACACTCTTTCTTTCAGAAGTAAAATGCAGCAATATGCAGAGATTTAAAGCAGAGGATGGAGTACGAAAATTGGAGTGAAAATCCAAATGGGAGGCTAGTCTATTTATAGATGTAAAGGTGGCTGCTGGTTTTGAATTGAGCAGGTATGAAACCTTTTGGGTTTGAATTTAAACAGATTTGAATCAGTTGGTTTAACTATTCAAACCGATAAAAAAAAACGGGAAGGGCCCTGTTTGGATGAACATTAAATCCAAACCAGTTTAATTCTGTTTGAAAACGGGAAGGGCCCTGTTTGGATGAACAGTAAATCCAAACGAGTTTATTTCCGGTTTAATTTGAATTTTGGATTTTATTTTATACAAAAATAAAATTAAATTCAAATATTTTTGGCCCAAAAAGATTAGTATTGGGCCGAACAAGCCCAACCCAACCTCAGGCCCAGCCCAGCCCACCCGACCGGCAGTGGCGGCGCGCGCGCGCGTGTGTGGTGGTTTTTGGGTCCAATGGGTCTAGCCCATTTTGCCCATAACCTCTCCCTCTAAAACACTTGGGTACCCCTTGGGGCACACCCCAAGTACCAAACCCGTGCCTTATAAACCCTCTCAAAACCTCCCACCAAATCAATGTGGGACAAGCCTTGTTCAAACCTTTAAGGAATTTCCGCCAAAATTCCATTTCCATGGAGCATACTTTGGCTTCAATTTCCCATTCACTCGGTAATGGTTTTGAACAACCAAGTATACCACGTGAATCACAACGCGGCATAGAACGCGTTACCACTTTGACCTGTGTAAATCGATGCACGGGGCCCACCTAAAAATTAGACCAAACTTAGGAAAAAATTCTGGTTTTAACTAGAATTTTATAACCATTTCCAATAATCCCCCACATTAATGGAATTTGATGACAACGGAAATGCAACAAAATGCAGACTTAACGAAAGAGTATAAGTCGAAAATATCTTGCATCAGAATAGGTAGTTTTCGGCCTTGAACCTTCCCTAGTGATAACCTATCGGACTTACTGGCTAACCAATGGACGCGATGCCTTGAATTGTTCAGCCGTTTGTGTAAGCCAAGACAATAGATTTCACACAAAATATCTTCTAACACATCGTGGTTCTCACTGTTGTGTTCATTTTGGCCTTGAACGCTCCTGGTTTTCATGAGTGTTTCTAGAGAATGTAGCCTCTTTCATTCTCATAGAACCGGCCCCAGTTCAACACTCATATAGGTGATTCTTATTGTGAGTATCTCCTTATACTCGTCTTGATTTTATGCCTTAATCAAGATATAAGTAATCATTAAAAGTGAAGCTTATCCTTATGCCCCTGCATACAACATATGTTGCAGATATCACTCTCACCATAGGAATGGGTAAGGAATTTTAATCCCTTGGTGATTTCTGGCGAGCCATACATAACTTAGTTGTCCCTTTGAACTTAGTTCTTGGGATCTCCAGTCATATAAGTAGGGTTACCATTATGACGACTCTTATGTAATAGGCTTTAATCCCATCTCCTTCGATGAACTATACACTAGCTCTTTTGTCAAACCTTTTGTTAACGGATCCGCAATATTCTCTTTAGATTTTATACTTGTCAATTGAACCATCTGCTTTCATTTTCTCTTGAATATCCATTGATATCCAAGAGGTTTAGAACCTGGTGGAAGATCCACCAATTCCCAAGTATGATTTTGCATAATGGATTCAATTTTATTATTAACAGCCTCTTTCCACAAAGGTGCTTCAGGACCTGTCATTGCTGCCTTAAAGCTTTGAGGTTCATTTTCTAACAAGTATGTCAGAAAATCTGGACCAAAGGATTTTGATGTTCTCGCTCTCTTACTTCTTCTTGGTTCATCATCAGTTAAATCCTGTTGGTTGAGACCATTACTAGTCTCTTGTGTTTGATTGTCATTAGTCTCTTGACTTTGTGTACAATCATAAGTTCTTTTCTGTGAACTTAATTCCTGTCCTTTCTTGTAAGGAAAGACATGTTCAAAAAACACAGCATTCCTTGACTCTATAATAGTGTTCATATTTATATCAGGTATTTCTGATTTATAAGTCAGAAACCGATATGCACTACTATTCTGAGCATAACCAATAAACACACAATTTACTGTTTTTGGTCCAATCTTAGTCTTTTTAGGAACAGGAACTTCCACTTTTGCCAAACACCCCCACACTTTTAAGTATTTGTAAGAAGGTGGTCGCCCTTTCCACAATTCATAAGGAATGCTTTTGGTTTTCTTGTGGGGTATTCTATTAAGAACATAATTAGCAGACAATATTGCTTCCCCCCACAAGTTCTGTGGTAAGCCTGAACTTAGTAACATGGAATTCATCATTTCTTTTAGAGTTCTATTCTTTCTTTCAGCAATTCCATTTTGCTGTGGAGAATAGGGGGCTGTAGTTTGGTGAATAACGCCATGTTGTGCACAAAATTCATTTAATGGTGCATCATATTCACCACCCCTATCACTTCTAACCATTTTAATGGTTTTACCAATTTGATTTTCAACTTCTATTTTGTAGAGTTTAAACATTTCTAAGGCTTCATCTTTACTTCTAAGTAAATAAACATAACAATATCTTGTGCAATCATCGATAAATGTTATGAAATACTTTTTGCCTCCTCTAGTTTGAATAAATTTTAGATCACATACATCAGTATGAATTAATTCTAGAGGTTCAGTTTTCCTTTCAACTGATTTAAATGGAGCCATAGTTAGTTTTGCTTCTACACAAACTTCACATTTATGATTAGGATTAATTTCAAACTTTGGTATATAATCCAAACCAATTAATCTACGCAAAGCATCATAATTTACATGACCTAATCTACCATGCCATAAATTCGACTCAAGAATATAAGCAAAAGATGTGTTATTCTCATTCATAGCAACTTTTGGTACAACTGCCATTACATTTAGTTTAAAGAGACCATCACTCATGTATCCCTTACCAACATATATACCACTCTTTGTTAATACAAATTTATCAGACTCAAAGACAAGCCTAAAACCATTTTTACTTAACAAAGAACCAGAAACTAAATTCTTCCGGATGTTAGGTACATGCAGTACGTTGTTGAGGGTCAGTTCTTTTCCTGATGTCATCTTCAAGATCACTTTTCCTTGTCCAGCCACAGTAGAAGTAGAAGTAGAAGAATTTTCCATGAAAAGTTGTTCACCATTTGCAGCCTCATTGTAGGTAGTGAACATCTTCTTGTCCGCACATATGTGACGAGTTGCTCCAGTGTCAACCCACCACTCTTTGGGATTTCCAACCAAGTTAGCCTCAGACACCACAGCAGAGAGGTTGATGTCATTCACTCCGTCAGAGATGTAATCCAATTCTGTTACATTGGCCTGATTGGTGGTCTTCTTACTTGTACTTCCATGATCTTTCTTAGAACAGCGGCAGTCAGAAGCTCGATGTCCAGTCTTGCCACAGTTATAGCATTTTCCTTTGAACTTCTTGTTGTTGTCTTGTTTAGGACCATCTCCAGTAAACTTTCTTTTTTTGTTATGTAGTTTATGAACTTGTTCAACCACATTAGCCTTGGACTCAATGGGATTTTTTCCATTCCTTTTTTCAGCCTTTCGATTATCTTCCTCAATTCTTAATCTTACAATCAACTCATCCATGGTCATCTCTTTGCGTTTATGTTTTAAATAATTTTTGAAATCTTTCCAAGCCGGTGGTAACTTTTCCACCAAAGCAGCGACTTGGAAAGATTCGCTAAGAGACATACCTTCTGAATAAATATCATGCAAAATTATTTGAAAACTTTGAACTTGAGATATTACCGTTTGGGAGTCTATCATAACAAAATCCAGAAATTTACCGACGACAAATTTCTTCGTGCCGGCATCTTCTGTCTTGTATTTCTTCTCCAAAGAATCCCATAATTCTTTTGCTGACTTCAGAGGACTGTAAACATTATACAGCATGTTGTCAAGGCCATTGAGGATGTAGTTTCTGCACAGGAAATCTGAATGTTTCCAAGCATCTACAGCGACAACAACTTGCCGATCACTTTCACCCTCTTTAAGTGCTGGAGCCTCTTCATGGAGAAACCGGGCCAAATTAAGAGTTGTAAGATAGAACAGCATCTTCTGCTGCCATCTCTTAAACTCGGTACCGTTAAATTTTTCCGGTTTTTCTCCATGATTGATAGGTACATGAACATGGTTCTGGATAGGGACCGATGTTGGTGTAACAATAGGAGCACCACTGCCAGATGCAGTTTCAGTTGTAGTAGCCATAATCTTTGATTAATAAAAAACAAAAAAAATTAAAACTCAAATTAATTTTCTAATTACTAAAACCAGAAAATAAATTATAACACAAAAATAATTTATTTTCTTGTTACTAAAACTAGAAAAATAAAATAGTACAATAATTTTCTGTTAACACAATTAATATTCTGCAATTGTTAATGACACCAGTATATTACTACTAGTTGTCAAAAAAAAGAGACAGTATATTACTACTATCTGTCAAATAGCATAAACACTATTTGTTTTTCCAACCAGAATATGTCTTTATGAAAACAGAAAATTAAATACAATGAAGATACCAAAAAATTAATCTGTCTTAAGATTGTTGAACAATCTTCACTGTATTTAAAAGATTTAATTTTATTGTGTACAAAACAACAACTAGAATTTAAAGAAATAAAGAAAATGAGAGAATTTGTTTGATTACAAAAATCAAACTCGAAATAATAAATAAATAACAGATTTTATTTTGTTACAAAAACAAAATTAAAATCTGATTAAATAAATAAATAAAAACAGAATAAAATTAAACAACTTACTTGGTTAATTTCTTTGAATAACTTTTCTGATCAAGTCCAGTGTTTAACACTGTGTCCTTAAAACAGATTCGTCCTCTCCACGGTGCTTTTAGAATTTGGACGTCTATCTCCCAGGATAAAATGATCTTATCAACGAATAAAAGCAGCACTACAATTTAATCGTTCGTCGAACACACTAAGTGTTTACACTCTTTCTTTCAGAAATAAAATGCAGCAATATGCAGAGATTTAAAGCAGAGGATGGAGTACGAAAATTGGAGTGAAAATCCAAATGGGAGGCTAGTCTATTTATAGATGTAAAGGTGGCTGCTGGTTTTGAATTGAGCAGGTATGAAACCTGTTGGGTTTGAATTTAAACAGATTTGAATCTGTTGGTTTAACTATTCAAACAGATAAAAAAAAAGAGGGAAGGGCCCTGTTTGGATGAACTGTTTGAAAACGGGAAGGGCCCTGTTTGGATGAACAGTAAATCCAAACCAGTTTATTTCCGGTTTAATTTGAATTCTGGATTTTATTTTATACAAAAATAAAATTAAATTCAAATGTTTTTGGCCCAAAAAGATTAGTATTGGGCCGAACAAGCCCAACCCAACCTCACACCACGCACCCGCGCCGAAGCCCAGCCCGCCCGACCGGCGGCGGCGCGCGCGTGTGGTGGTTTTTGGGTCCAATGGGTCTAGCTCATTTTGCCCATAACCTCTCCCTCTAAAACACTTGGGTACCCCTTGGGGCACACCCCAAGTACCAAACTCGTGCCTTATAAACTCTCTCAAAACCTCCCACCAAATCAATGTGGGACAAGCCTTATTCAAACCTTTAAGGAATTTTCACCAAAATTCTATTTCCATGGAGCATACTTTGGCTTCAATTTCTCATTCACTCGGTAATGGTTTTGAACAATCAAATATACCACGTGAATCACTACGCGGCATAGAACGCGTTACCACTTTGACCCGTGTAAATCGATGCACGGGGCCCACCTAAAAATTAGACCAAACTTAGGAAAAAATTCTGGTTTTAACTAGAATTTTATAACCATTTCCAACAGGGTAAAAATGAAAAAAAAAAAAAAAAAAAAAAACCTTCAAAATAATAATTTGTCCTTCTCACTAAATAAATTTACTAACCATGTCCACATCTCCAAAAATATCAATCCTTAGACCTATTGTCACATCCCTTAAAGAAATGGACATATTACCAATAATCTTTTGACTTTAACCATATAACCAAAAACTTCTATTTTTTCTTACTATTGTGAACAAATTGCACCTAAAATCAATTTGATAGGTGTTTGATTGTATGATTTAGGTTGTTCAAATTGTATAATTAATTATACAAGAAACCCTAGTTGTTCTCTCTCTCTCTCTAAGAAACCATAGCATTTCTCTCGTTTTCCTTTTTTCTTTAGGGGGGAGATGGTGGTGCTTCTAGCCATCCTCTCCCATTTGTTTCTTTTTTCACAGTTTATTCTATTTTCTTTCTTATTCATCACCATCCTAGCCACTACCACTCATATTGTCTCTATCATCGACATGCCACCAAGGAAGTTTTCAGATCCTTACTCAGATCTGATTCTTGACCGAGCTTTGACACTACTAAATGCACTTTTATATGCTAGGTGACCATCTCATATTTAGAATGTTTTATTTTATAATGAACAGATGGAAATTAGGGTACCACAGCTACCGGTTGTAACGATGAATATATTGTGAATGTGATTGGTAATGCTTGTTTGGTGGTGATTTTTTTTGTTTTTTTTTTCAATACCTCTCTTTGTTGAGGTTTTCTCCTCATTTTATGAAGGTTTTCTCCTCCTTATGTGGAGGTTTATTGTTCTCCCTATGTGGAGACTTGTATTCTCTTTTTGCATGAAAGTTTTCTTTATCCCTTTTTTGATTTATTTTGTACTCTAATATATTTTAATTGACAGATGTGTAATATATTAAGTCTCTTGCTTTTTCATTATAAAAAATTGTATAATTATATTTTGCCACATCAAATTAGGTTCAAACTGTTGTTGATTTATATTTATCTCCAATTAGATCACATGAATTCAAATTAATTTTTTTTAGATGAAATTGATATTTTAGAGATGAAATAGAAAACAAAAATATCAATAGTTTAAGAAATGCAAGTGAAATTAACTTTTGTTTAAATTTCTAGATAAATTAATGATTAATAATTTAATATAATATCAAAATAAATAATAAATTATTTATTTAAAATTTATTATTTTTTTATTTAAAATTTATTATTTTTTATTCAATGATTAGAATAATTACACTTATTTGATTTAATCATGAAAGAGGCTATCGCCACGCCTGTGGGGTCCATATATTAGCATTCAAGAATGAAAATAAGAAAGTCCAGGTGAGCAATCAAATCAATTATCAAAACAGGAAAATAAGAACGTCTTTCCTGGTTATGACCTCTTTTGAAGGATTGGTTTGGAAAGTGACTTGACTTTTTGATTTTTTGAATTTTTTAGTTTGGGTTAAAAAGTTTGATTTGGAAAAGATTTTTTAACTTTTTGATTTTTTTAATTTTTTTGTGAGAGAAGAATGTAATGATTATGGGTTGGATGTGATGTTTTGTTTGTTGTGGCTAAAATAGTCTATTTTGTCTTTTGTGGTTAAAATAGTCACAAACCATCTTTCCAAACGGACTGTTACGCATGGCGTGCAGTAATAATTGTTGTGTATCTTATTAGAAATTTTAATTCGATAATTTAAATTATTTATATTTTAAAAAGTATTGAATAAAATATGTCTATAAAAAATCACGTTAATCAAATATCGTTATCTTTTTCATCATATCACATTTACATTGAATTTTATATTTCAAATTATATTTTTTTTTTGTTTAAAATATAAATATGATTTGATAAAAAGAGTAACGATATCCGATTGATGTAATTTTTTATTAATATATTTTATTTGATATTTTTTAAAATATAAATAATTTAAAATACTATCAAATTAAACTATGAAATAGGCCCACTATAATGCGCAACAGTTGTTGTTGCGTACTATGAGCAACGATAATCCCAGACCCCCTTTTCGAGGGCTTTTATTAGTTGAGATTGGTGGGAGGGAGGGAGGGAGGGAGGGAGGGAGACATAGTCACATACAACGGCTAAAGTCAAGTGCACCAACCTTACTCTACCTGAAATGACTGAAATCAACCCCTATCTGCACCAAGAATTTTTTCTGGTCCCTTCTATTAAAAAAAATAATATATAAATAATAATTCCGTTTTGTAGTTCGAAACTTATGAGGTTCCAATGGTCCGAGTCAAAACGACGACGTTTTGATTTTTTTTTTTTTTTTTTTCTCGTTTTTTCTGAAGATGAAGAACATGACAGTGAAGAAGATGAGGAAGAGAAGAGGGAGCTGGAGCTGGACAACTTCATCAACATCTTCATCAATAACAACAATAACATCTTCATCAACAACATCATCATCATCAACAACAACATTTTCATCAACATCATCATCATCAACATCACAAAACTACTTAGATCTAGATCTACTTAGAAAAAAAAGAAAAAAAAAAAAAAAAAGAAGAAGCAAATCCACTTTCAAACCCAAAATCAAAATTGAAATCAAACCCAATCACATAAATCAAACCCACCCACAAAAAATCAAACCAATCCACCGAGAGAGCATCAACAACACATCATCATTATCATCATCATCATCATCATCAACACACACAGATACACAAGAGATACACACACAAACAGATCTTTCCCCTCCCTCTTCTCTCTTCCTCTCTCTTCTCTCTCTTTCTCTTTTGTCTCCCTGTTTTCAGCGATACAAGAGGGAAAGGAAGGAAAAAAAAAAATACTCAAAACAACGTCGTTTTGGGTATTCGAGCCAATTTGGGCCAAGTGTTTCTCGAGCTACCAATGATTATTCAATAAATAAATGCATTTGCACTATTTTTAAGTCGGGGCTTGGTTTGGAAATGACAGTTTGGGAATAGGCTATTAGTAACTTTCTAGTTAGGATAAATTATAAATATATTTCTTAAGTTTTGATTAAAATATGAATTATTTTTTATAATTTTAAAAATTACATTTCATTTTTTGATATTTTTAATTTCATAATAAATCGTTTCTTTTATTAATAAATTATCAAATCAATTAACAGTTTTTAATGATAGTAGAAATATGTTTCAATTAATAATTTAGGTAACTTTATTATTGTATAGGAGAATAATTATGGATTTCATTTTTTAGTTAATTCTATTAAATAAAAAAATTCTAACAATGAGGTATTTGTAATTTTTCAAACCACAGGAGTCAATCTTTACTTTAAGTAAACATTAAGGAGTGTATTTGTAATTTATCTTTTTAGTTAAAATATAAGGTGAAAAAAATTGTATGCTTTGGATAATCTTTTAGCTTTTATAAAAAACATGTAAAAAGTACAAAGAAAGGATAATCTTTGATTTTTTTAATTTTTTTAGTGACTTTTTGACTTTTTAAAGATGTTTCCAAATCACGCCTAAATAATTCAAAAATTAAAAAAGTTGACTTGGTTTTGAATTTGCTTATTTTTTAATTTATTGACTTTTTACGAAAAGATATATAAAAAAATAGATAGGTAATACGACAAACAACTTGTAACAAATAAGAAAATAAGTTGTTTATTTAACCTGGATTTGGGAAGTGTTAATTTAACCTGACTTTTTAACTTTTTGATTAATTTAGCATGGCTAAATTAGTTCCTTTTGAAAAAAAAAAATATTGACATTTTTTTGTTTGGATGTGATAGTTAGGAAAGAAAATTTGAAATAATTATGGTTTGGATGTGACATTTTATTTTGTTGGTTAAATTAGCCTATTTTGTCTTTTTGTACTAATTTAGTTACTTTAACTCTTGCCAAATGGGACCAAGGGATGTTGTTGTGGCTAAGTCACAACAACGATTTATGGTGCCCCAGTGGAGACTTTTTCTGATTTTTTTTTTTTTTTTGTTGATAATTCGAACCGTTCATATTATAGGGTTCGTTGAATATATCATCCATACAAAAAATTAAATTGATTGGAAATGTATAGTACTATAACAAGAGCACATTTATATTTTAAAAAATAAATGGTTAGCATGATCTTAATAATTTTTATAAAACAATTTGAAACTGATCATGTGATTGCTAATTTCTAATTAACTTGATTTTTTATATGAATGATATACTTGACGAACCCTACAATACGAATGGCTCATATTATCGAAAAAAAATCTCCCATCAGGGCACCACAGATCCCTACAGGCCTAACTTATAACCAAATCACCAAAAAAGTCAAAAAGCCAGACAATCCTACAAAAAAGTCAAATACTCTATTTTTCTCTTTACTTTTTGCATATTTTTTCATAAAAAATAAAAAAAAAAATTTATCCCAAACATACTATTATATTTTTTTGACCTCATATTTTAACGAAAATGTTTGAGACTCACAAAAAGCTTCCATAATTTGACCTACATTGACATAGTATGATAAGTGTCAACTTTTAATTAATTACACACCAAATGATATAAGACTTACATTCCTTACCACATTATTGTGAGTAAAAATATGGGTCTTTAATATTACTCTTAATAAATTTCAAACTGTATATAAATTTGACTTTTTTATTTTCTTGAATGATTTGTTAATGAATTGCATACGATTCGAGCTTTGATGTCAACCCAAAAAAAGGTCACATCTTTTTTGAAGTTTTTTTTATTTTTTTTATTTTTTGTTTTAATCTTTAGTGATTTTTTATTTTCAAAATTATATCAAATTTTTTTTATTTTTTTGGTCCATCTTATAGAGACGAATCTAAAAAGTATTTTTTTAAAAAAAATTCCAAAAAAATTGAAAAAGCCAAAATAAGCCAAAAATGATTGCTTATTTTTGTCTTTTCTGAATTTTTAAATAATTTTTTTATAAAAATTTATAATTTTTCAATTTGTCTTGTCCAACTGAATTTAAAAACCTAATTTTTTTTGAAATTCTTTTTAAAAAATTCACTAAAAAAAAGCAATAAATAAATAAATAAACAAACCCCAAAACAATCCTTAAATTGATTCATTTTGGCCCCGTTTGGTGTAACTATTAAAACAAATTATAGATTATAACTTAACAAATTATAAATTATGACTTTAATTAGAAGCTGTTAATCTGTTTGGTGTATCTGTTGGATTTAAATAAGATGTGAAGTAACTTTTTCAATTAATTTTTATTTTTTATTATTCACTATTTGTTTATATTTCTCATAAAAAATAATAATTATAATCTACAGTCCATTTAGTTTTTTTTTTCTATTTTTAAAAAAAGATAAAAAAAAAAAAATCTAAGAGTGTAATTGTAGATTAACATGTCCACAACAAAAATTGATAATTAGAAACAATGGGTGAGCAGTTTCTCAGAATCAGCTTTTTTGAGTTAAAATAAGTTGTTAGAATCAGAAGCTATTTGAAATAAATTTAACCAAACAGTCCAAAATAATTTTTCCAAAGTTAGAAGTTATAAATGGACTCAAAAAAGTCCAAACAAACACCCTTTTATAGTCCTGCTTAAATTTTCATTTGTTATATGATTAGAAATTTGAATGAGTAAGATGTAATTTTTAAAACTATAAGAGATAATTTATATTTTAAACAAGGGCAAATTACACAAATAGTCCCTATAGTTTGGGGTTTTTGTCACTTTGGTCCCTGACTTTTCAATTGTGACACACTTGATCCTGAATTTTGAATCTTGTTCCAAATAAGGACAATTGAAGATATCATTAGATTTTTCAAGGGTAAAATTGTCAATTTGATAAAATATAAACTAATTTGACAAAAATAAATGCCAAACAAATATTTTTGAATTTTTAAAAATTATTTCTACCAACAAAAAATAAAATTATGTAAAATTGATAAATCTTTTAGACATTTATTTATTTTTTTTACCAAATTAATTTTTATTATGTGTTTGGATGATGATCATGTAAAATTAATTTTTAAAAAATTAATCATGTAATTTTTATTAATTTTACATAATTTTATCATTGGTGGATAAAAATAATTTTTTAAAAATTAAAAATATTTTAATGACATTTATTTTTGTCAAATTAGTTTATATTTTATCAAATTGACGATTTTGCCCTTGAAAAATCTAATGACATTTTCAATTGTCCTTATTTGGAACAAGATTCAAAATTAAGGGTCAAATGTGTCACAATTAAAAAGTCAGAGACCAAAATGATATAAGTCCTAAACTATAAGGACTATTAATATAATTAACCCTTTAAACAAATATCAATAGTGTATTTATAATTTACCCTAAGGCCAAGTTTGGGAAGACTAAATAAGTACATTTTTTGTCTTTTTGGACAAAAAAAGTGAGGTTGAAAATATGGATGTTTGGGTTAACTTTTTGACTTTTTATGGAAAAATGTGTAATAAAAAATTGTGAAAATTGATTTTTAGAGGAAAATTTGAATTGGGAGTTGTGCAGCCGTAATTGTTGACTTTTGGTGAATAGTATTAACTTTTTAACTTTTTAAATAACTTTTTGACTTTTAAAATTATTTGGGAGTACCTAAACTTGGCCTTAGATATAAAAAGTTGAATGGCTTCAAATCAGTAAATAAAGCTCACGTCTAGAGTGTTTTAGGAATAGGGCTGTGAATCATGAATTCGATTTTTGTTTGACTTTTAATTTTTCGACTTTTATTTGGCTTATTAATTTTTTTAAATTTAAATATATTTTAAAATTTATAATTGCTTGATTAATTTTCATTTGTGATGAGTTCAAAAAATAAGTTTGAACACAGTTTTTTTTTTTTAATATATTTTAAAAATAGTTAAGTTTTAGAATCAAACTTGAATAATTTATTAGGGAGACTTATAGGTTTTAATAGATGGACTTATTGACTAATAGATGATAATTAATGGCGTTTTTATCAAACACTATTAACAAATGTCATTAATTGTTAATTTTCAGTGACAGTTTGAAAATTGTCACAAAAAATGTCACTAATTATAAGTTTTAGTGATAATTTAAAAAAATTGTCACAAAAAAAGTTACCAATTTTCAACTTTCAGTAGCAGTTTGAAAAAATCGTTATAGAAAAATATCACTAATTGCAAGTTTTAGCGATAATTTATAAAAATCGTGAAAAAAAAAATCACTAATTGTCAATTTTTAATGACATATACAAAAAATTATTTTTAACGATACTTTTACTAGGATTTATTTTAATAAGATTTAAGCGGAATTAAGTCAAACTATTAAGACCTATTACTAATTTACCCAATTTATTACTTGACTTGACTCGTTTACAACTCTGCTCCAACATAACTTGATGGTCGGGTCTTATACCGAGCCTACTTCAAGTTGGGCATTGGATCCTCCTTTATCTTCTTCACCAACCCTCAACAAGATGATTTTATCTCCAGTACGCTTAAGTGGATCAGTTATGCAATTAAGCTTTTAAAGTTATCACAAATTCTTATTTTAAAAGTCTATACTGTTTATTATATAGATTATGTGTGTGTAAGAATAAAAACACGATCAGATGGGTCGGGTTTGTAATCCCCTGTCCCCAATGCTACTAAGAGGCTAGTAACCCCGTGCCCCTCTCCTTCAATATATGAAATTTTCATTTAACACCATGCAATAATATAATTAAAATATTGATTCCCAAAGTCTAACTAAATTTCAATTCCCTAAACTTTTTTTTTTTTTGTTTTTTGTGGTACTTATTCCAATATTTTTAGCTTATCATTGTTTTCAGTTACTCTTCACAAGTTTTTACAAATTTTATTTGTACTCTTTAAACTGATTACTATATAAAATATATATTTATGTTCATTTTTTAAAAATTGAGAAAAATATTTACAAAATAAACTCCTCACCTCTTAAGTGGAAGCAATGATATGGATTTCATAACAAATATGCATCTTATGTTAATTTAATCTAGCACTATTACATATTTCGTTAATATCAACTATAATTAAGATTTTTTAAAAGAAATTTAAACTATAATAGTTGTTAAGAATACATGAATAGCATCAATTAGTTATCATTATATAATTAGCACCATGGATATTATAAGCTTTAGAGCCAACCACAAAAAATAAAATAAATAAATAAAATAATAATAGGCTTCTTGTTAAAATCTATATGTCAATGAGGCTTTTAACATGTACTAGTGCTAAAATATATATATATATATATATATCGAAAGAATTAGTGAAGAAGAAAAAACATATTATGGGACCTCTCGTTCATAAATTCTAGTTTTGCCACTGTCCATCCCTCTCCTCATTCTTATCCCTATTCCCATCCCATTCTTTGTCTAGGTGGGGAAAATTGGGGAGGTTGCAAGGGCGGAGTGGGATTCAAAAAATGTCAGGGTAATTTGTTACTTTTAAGAGGAGACGGTACTAATGAGGAAGAGATGTTCTATCATAGAAAAATGATCCGGATCCCCTTTCTCCCCATCCCCTTTAACTCTCTCTCTTTTTGATTGGCCAGTTTTTCTTTTTCTTTTTTTTTTCCCTTCTCCTCCAATCACCACCTGCCACGTGTGTGTGGGGGGAGAAGGTGGTGATTGGAGGGGGACTCAATCACATCTATATCATAAGAGAGAATATTAATGAGTAATGTGAGCTAGAAAAGATTTAAGATAAGAGATAGAGAGGTAATATATACATGTATGTTTTGTTGTTTTCTCTTATTATATTTAACAAAATAAATTATATATACACATAAAAGTTAATTATTACTATAATCGGGTCGAGAAAATGGGGTCAGGGAGGCAAATACCATCCCCTCTCAATTTTTGTGAATGGGGGTAGTTGAAGGCAAATTGCCATCTGTGCTTGAGTGTAGATCATTTAGATAAATTAGATTGATCTGTTAATGGTCATCATATGATTTTATTATATATATATATGTATATATTTTTAAAAAAATAAAAATAAATGATAAGCATACTTGTGAAAACATACCACAATTTTAAAAAAGAAAAAATTACATTAACAGTCTCTATAATTTAAAAATTATATCATTTTGATTTTTAACTTTTTAATTGTGACACAGTTGATCCTGAATTTTGAATCTTGTTCCAAATAAGAACAATAGAAGATATTATTGCTTAATTTCAAGGGCAAAATTGTCAATTTAATAAAATATAAACTAATTTGATAAAAATAAATATTTTTAAATTTTTAGAAATTATTTCTATCCACCAAAGATAAAATTATGTAAAATTGATATATTTAATATAAAAAAAAAATTAGTTTTGGATTTTTTGATTTAAAAGATTGGTTTAATAATGATATCAAAATTGTTGCAATATTTGACTTTTGAAAAAATAGAAACTAATTTAATGAAAATAAAAATAACCGCCCATTACATGATCATTATCCAAATACATAATAAAAATTAATTTGGTAGCAAAAAAAAATATCTAAAAAATTTATCAATTTTACACATTTTTATCTTCAATGGGTAGAAATAATTTTTAAAAATTCAAAAATATTTTTTTGACATTTATTTTTGTCAAATTAGTTTATATTTTATCAAATTGATGATTTTGTCCTTGAAATTAAGTAATGATATCTTTAATTATCTTTATTTGGAATAAGATTTAAAATTTAAAATCAAATATGTCACAATTAAAAAGTTCGGGCTTCTCGTTTGTGAAAAAATAATGGGTTCGTTTGGAGATTGAAAAAATAAAATAATTACGATTTGAATATGATATTTTATCTTATTGAACTAAAAATTTATCTTATTTTTTTATAATTAAAATAACTAAAAATTTGAAAAGCCTGGCATGCCAAACCAGCATAATGTGAGACTCGTGATGAACGCAGGTGCCCAACTATGCACTGTTTGGTACAGCTAAATGCACTACATACAAGCAACTCACACCCCTGAATACATAATTATTCCTCAAACATATTTTTAATTCACGGCTCTTGTAGCGGATACTTATAAATATATTTTTTAAAGTTTTAAGCAATACTCAATGAGTTTGCTATTTTGTTATATTGTCAAACCAATGACTTAGGCCCCGTTTGGGAACCCTCATTTTTAGTTAAAAAGTCAAAAAGTTACTAAATTAGTCAAAAAGTCAATAATTCATACCAAAAAGTCAAAGATTCTCTTTTCTTTCTACTTTTTGCACATCTTTTTATAAAAAATCAAAAAGTCATCCCAAACATACTAATTTTTTTTAGCTCATATTTTAGCCAAATAGCCAAAAAGTTACTAAATTAGCCTGTTTCCAAACGAGGCATTAATAAAGACTCATCGGAGGGACATACTATTTTAGTAATTTTTTAATTTTTTAGTGAAAATATGAGGTAAAAAAAATTAGGTGGTATTTGGTTTTCATTTTTGGATAAATAATCACAAAAGGACAAAAAAAAAAATCAAAAAATCACAAAAAGACAAAAATCACAAAAAGATAAAAAAAAATTCACCATTCCAAAGCCAAAAAGCCAAGAAATCAATCAAGAATACAAAACAAACAAAAAAGTTCCAGGCTAAAAAAGGTCAAAAAGCCAACTAAAAAAGTCATTGTCAAACGAAAACTTAGTATGTTTGGAATGACTTTTTGATTTTTTATGAAAAGATATGCAAAAAATATAGAGAAAATAGAATCTTCGACTTTTTGGTATAAATTATAAACTTTTTGATTTTTTAAGTATATTTTGGGCTTTTAGGCTAAAACAAACACTTGCCAAACGAGACTTAAATAGCACAAGTTATTTCGAATACATATGAAAGTGTATTATATATTAAAAAAATTATATCTGTATAATAATCATAACACTTTTATTTTATTATGTTTGCCCCAAAGAAATAGACGAGATGCATGTTTTTATAAATAAAAAATATAATTTTTTTAGGAGGTAAACATAATAAAATAAAAAATGTTACATTTTCATATCGGCCTAATTTTTTTCATCAATGATTATATACGAAAGAACTTACAAAATGAATGATTTAGATCTATAGATTCTACAGATTCTTTTGAAGTTTTTTACCCATAAAAAAAGAAAAAAAAAGAAAAGAAAAAAAAGACCAATTCTTTTGAAGTTTATACTTGAATTTGAGAAATTCACCAATAAACAATAGAAAACATACCCTTCATGTATATAGAATTATTAATGACATTGGAAGATGGTAAAAAACAAGAAAAATATACCTTTCCAAAAATATTAGAGGTGTTAAAAATTTTATCAAATGTCTCACATGGGTGTGGAACCTACATGAGATCCATATTGTGTGAGTCTCACACTCCTATGAGACATTTGGTAATACTTTTGATAGAATTTTGGCATTTCTAGCATTACTCATTCCCTTTACCCTTCTTTAAAAAACATCTAATGAATTATTAATTTATTAATTCAAAAATATTAAAGATTTCAAAAATGTGTGGGTCCCACACTCATGTGAGACATTTGGTAGAATTTTTAAAATCTTTAATATTACTCTTATTAATTTGTGAGTCATGTTAACGACCTTAAATATTTTACCAAACTTCTTACATGGGTGTGTGATCCACACACATTTGTATGAGTCTCACTCCATGTGAAAAGTTTGGTAGAATATTTGGGATACATAGTATTTCTATTAATTGGTAGACAAAAGTAAAGGAGTACAATTGATGCATTAATTAAGTTGGAATTTAAATAAATAGAAATGAATTGTTTTATCTAATGCATTAAAGATCGGTCGATCAATCTAAAGTCAATTTTTAAAAACATAAAAATAAAAATTCAATTTGTGACCCAAATTTGTCCTAGGTGTGATTCCATCGCATGCTAATAATAATAATAATAATAATAATAATAATAATAATAAATAAATAAAAGTTTTGAATACTTCTTCTTTTTTTTTTTGAAGAATTACCATTAAGAGGTAGTTTTTAAAAATATTGCAAATTCGTTAAGAAATTTATCATTTTAATTATTAATGTTTATAATATTTACCATTTATTTATAATTTTGTTTATTTATTTTTTGTATACCACTGTTATGTTATCCCCCCCCCCCCCTCATTATGTAAGATTATTGAATTTCAAAAACATTTGTTGACAAGATCCTGTAATTAAACTTTACAATGGGACCAGAATGTTAAATTATAAACATTTGGTTGTGAAAAGTTTGGTAGCATTATACACATTTGGTTGTGAAAAGTTTGGTAGCATTATACAGTCAGCAAGAGCATCTCCAACGGTTCACCTGATATTTCACAAAGTCTGAGTCAAAAAGTGACCATTTCCTTAATTTGATACTTCGCGCTCCAACGGTTCAGTATCAAATCCTTTTCATCAAATTTGCGTCGGGACAACCGGTTGGTTGACCGGCCGGTCGACCGGCTGGTCAACCGGTCAAGGCAAATTTTTTTTTTTTTTTTTGATTTTTTTTTGATTTTTTGAACTTTTTGAACCTTTTTGGTGGTCGACCGGGTGGTTGACCGGTTAGGCAAAATTTTTTTTTTTTTTTTTCTTTACCTGTTTGAACCTTTTTTGGAACTGTTTGAACTTTTGGTGAGGCGACCGGCCGGTCGACCGGTTCGTCTCCTGGCAACGGTCATGTACAGTGTTTTGGTGAAATGCGGAGTCTGTCATCAGTTTGGTGAAACTTTTGCTGAAATCTCATTTTGATATGGATTTGGTGCAACCGTTGGAGCACCAAACAGTAGCTTTTTCACCAAATTTCAAATTTGATGCTGGGTTTGATGAACCGTTGGAGATGGTCTAAGAGAACTTTACTTTCTTTTTTTTTTAATTATTATTTTTAAAGTAGTTTTTGATTTTTTAATTTTTTTTTTCATGAGGTAAAAAAAAATTATGTGTTTACGATGATTTTTTTAATTAAATAGATAATTGTAAAAAAAAATAATTAATTAATATATATAATGTGATATTTTAATTTTTTTAATTATTTTTTTCACTTTTTTAACCAAAATAAAACATGTGGCTAAACAAGCTCATAATCTACGTTCAAAAAAGAACCTAAGAAACTAGAGCTAACATGATTACATACATCGATAATCCAAAAAAATAAATTAGAAAAGTATTCGAAATTTGAATGATATATATAAGTGTATTTTTTAACTTTTTGATTAAAAAAGTAAAGAAAAAATGTATGTTTGGGATAATTTTTTGACTTTTTACGAAAAGATGTATAATAAAATATTATAGTAAAATTAAAATGACTATTCTACCCTTATTAACTTTTTGACTTTTGAATATTTGAATTCAAATGGCAAAATAATAATTTTGCCTTATAAGTTTCTCTCACAAGTTTCCCCTAAACAATATGGACTTTTTAATTTTTTTAATAATTTTTTAACTTTTTAACTTGTGTAAATTATTCCAAACATCTACTTATAATCAAAAATTGAAATTTACTTATAGTTTAATTCTCCAATACCAACTTTAAATATACATCATTAATTATAAAATCTTGTGAGATTAAGGCTTATTTTAAGAAGTAAGTTAACAGTTAATTTTTTTAAATTTTTCAATTTTTTTAAAAAAATATAAAAAAATTAAAATGTAATATGACTAAAAAATGTCAAAAAATTAAAAAACTAAATTTTAATTAAATTCTCAAAATAAACCTAATTATTTGGATTCTTATAAAAACTTCAATCAAATCAACTGTTAGTGTCAAAATAACAAGGTAGAGTAATCTAGCACCTAATAACCTAAAGTCATAGGATAGGGTAATGATTGCTAATTATGATATAATACTCCTAATATAATAATCTAATGTCAAAAAAAATTGGCTACAATGTTGGACTTATCGTTAGGTGTCACTTCATGCAAAAAAAAAAAAAAAAACAAAAAAAACACCTTAAAATCATCAGCGCATGTATGACTACGAATCACAACGAATGTTTCGTTTCAACATTTAGGACGGTTTTGGCAACATGCATAACTTTTAACTCATTTTAAGTTATATTATTTTTTACACAAATTAATAAAAATATTAAAAAAATTAAAAAATTAATTTTAACTATCTTTCTAAAACAACTCTTAGTTTAAAATAACACAAACAATTCTAAAACAAAAACAAAACAACTTTGTGTAGGAAATTTGTGTCATTGCAGGTTTTAAAAAAAGGTTAATAGCTCATTTGGGATATCTCATGGGGACTAAAATAATTATATAAGATAAAATAAATTATTTTAATTAAATAGGATAAAATATCACATCTAATTTATAATTATTTTATTTTTTTATCATAAAAGTCAAAAAAATTAAAAAATTTATCCTAAACAACACATTTTAACTCTAAATTAAAATAATCAAAAAAATCAACTCACAATCTAAACGAGCTCTAAATATACTTTAGACCTCGTTTGGGAACATGCTATTTTAGTAATTTTTTGACTTTTTGGCTAAAATATGAGGTAAAAAAAACTAGTATGTTTGGGATGGCTTTTTGACTTTTTACGAAAAGATGTGCAAAAAGTAGAGAGAAAAGGGAATCTTTGACTTTTTGATATGAGTTGTTGGCTTTTTGATTTTTTTAGTAACTTTTTGACTTTTTGGCTAAAAAAGCTACTTGCCAAACTAAAAAGACTTTTTCTGTATTCCATAAACATATATATATATATATATGTATGCATTGAATTTTATAGGGATTGTTTGGGATGAACTATATAAGTGTACTTTTTGACTAAAAAAGTAGAGAAAAAAAAGATGTATGTTTGAAATAATTTTTTGACATTTTACGAAAAAATGTGTATTAAAATATTGTATCAACTAACAAAATTACTGAAGTGCCCTTCTGAGCATTGACCTGCACTGTGTTGCGTCAGTGCACTATCCTGCTGACTGCGGCGGCGTTGTTTTTTTTTTTTTTAAATTTCTGTGCATGTCAGCAAGGGTTTTTTAGTCCTTTTGCCCTCTGTGTAGGCATACTTTTTTGATTAGTGAATAGTGTTAACTTTTTTTACTTTTGTAGTAATTTTTTGACTTTTTATCTATTATAGATGATCCCAAACAAGCACTTAGAATGATGTGGTGAGTCTCTGTAATTTGAAAATAATATTTGGGTGTTTTGGGAAGATGGTAAAAAGTTGACTTTTGACTTTTTACCAAGCCTTTTGACTTTTTTAAAAAGTGATTTGAGAAGTTGGTAAAAAGTTATTTTTGGCTTTTTTAGTTAATATTTATTTATGATGTCACATCACAATAAAATGACCAAACTATCCCACCCAATTTAAAAAATTTACATTTCACCCATGTATAATCCTAAATAACATAAAGGATATGATTATAATTTTATATCTAATTTTTTTCCATCTTGTCAAATGATTTTTTGCTAAAAAAGTAATGTAATTTTTTTAAACCAAGCTGCAAACGCAGCTTTTTACCATGTTGCTAAGTGGGCACATTATGTAAAATAAGTTGATGTATGGTGTGGGGTTGATGGGGTGAATTTGAATAATTTTTGTACTTAAATATATTTAGAATGATTGGGGTGAATCTGTATAATTTGCATAATTTACGAGATTCAAATTATAAAATTTAATAATTTGAAAAAAAACATAACAAAAAAGAAAATTCATAATTAGTGTCAATAGATTATCTTACAATTGTTATATTTTGTAACTCAACATGAAAAAAAGTAATAAGTTTATTTGATTTTAGTTTTCTGAATTCAATTTTCTGAGAATTAAGTAGGTGTTTGGCATGCACTAAAAAAGTGCACTTTTTTTTTTGTTTGTTACATATATACACTTATTTGGATTATATCAATCAATGTCTATCAACCTCTATCAATATCTCCTCTCTATTTTTCTATTTACTTTTTCTACTTTTCCACACATTTTTTTTTATAAAAATCAAACAGTGCACTCATTTTTTTTTGTTTTTCGTACTTTTTTTTTAGTGAATATTTTTAAAATTTTAAGCAATTTTTTAGACCTTTTTAGATGCATCTTACGTAGATGTATCTAAACAGTAAAATATTTATGAAAAAATATTTCAAAAAATTAATAAATACACAAAAGTACAAAAAAAAAGTACTGAATTTTTGTATTTTTTCATATTTTTTGATATGTATAGTATTTTTTAAAGATTTTTTTTCAAAATATTATACTTTTTAAGTGTATTTATGTTAAGTGTGTTTAAAAATTAAAAAAAAAATTGCTTAAAATATTAAAAAAATCATTGAAAACATTAAAATACGGAAAATAAAAAAGTAGAATTTTCTGAAAACCTGTTTTTTGAAAACCAAAGCCAAACAAGATGAATATGTTTATTTATATGCATTTTTAATTTTTTTTTTCATATTTTATGTCAATAGAAATTGGGATATTTGCACACAAGTCATAATTTATGAACTTATACTCCATTAAGTCCTAACTAAGATTTTTTAGATCTTCAAGTTCCATTAAATTTTTAATTATCAGAATTACCCTTCAAACAATAATTGTTCATAATTTATAATTATCTATAAAGGAACATAATGATTTAACATTTATTTTAATTTTCAAAATTTAAAAATATCAATTTTCAAATTGAAAAAACTACCAAAAAAGAAAAAAATGAAAAAAATTTATGTGCAAAAAACAAAACTAATCAGTGTGTTTGGTTTGAATTTTCTAAATTAAGTTTTTTGAAAACTGAGCTTTTTTGTTTTTAGTGACTATTTTTAAAATTTTAAGTATTTTTTTTACTTTTTTAGATGTACCTTACTTAGATATATCTAAAAAGTATAAAATTTGTAAAAAAATATTTTAAAAAATTAACAAATACATAAAAATACAAAAAACATACTAAATTTTCATATATTTTTTTGTATTTTTGGTATTTATTGAATTTTTAAAAGATTTTTTTTCACAAAAATTATATTTTTTATGTGTATTTATGTTAAATGTGTCTAAATTTTTTTTAAAAAGATACTTAAAATATTAAAAAAATTCAATAAAAACAAAAAAAATACGAAAGACAAAAAAGTAAAATTTTCTGAAAATTATTTTTAGAAAAACGAAACCAAACAAGCTGAAATATTTTTTTTTTTTGAAAAAATTGAAAAACTGAATTATTTTTTTTTGTACAAAATTGAAAATTTTGTGTTTATAAAGGAGCATGATGATGGAACATTGATGTGCAAAACTGACAAAAAAACTTTAAAATGAAAAAAATTGATAATGTTTTTAGTTTTAAAACTGAAAAAAATTGTTAAAGTTTTCAGTTTTATTGAATAGTTGAATCAAATCAATAAGTAGAAGGGCAAAAATGTTTAATCTTATGCTCTATTTTTTTATCAGATAGTAAAACAATTATTTAAAATATTACTATGCAAAATTAATAATATTATTAGTTTTAAAAATTCAAAAAAAAAATATTTTTAATTTTATTAAATAGGACTTATTGATTAAAAAAAATCTTAAATATGACCTGAACTATCATAATATTTATAATATTTCTTGTTGACCAAATCAGATTAAGGGGTTGTTTGGGGTGTCCTAAATAAGTGTACTTTTTGTCTTTTTGGACTAAAAAATTGAGGAAAAAAATATGAATGTTTGGGTTAATTTTTTGACTTTTTACGAAAAAATGTGTATTAAAAAATTGTATAAAAAAATGTATAAGAGAAGTTATTGATAGCCTGTGCAGCAGTCTGGCAGAGCAGTGGCAGATTAGGAGATAAGAAATTATTGCCTACTTCTCGGGCTTAAATTGGCGGTGTTGTCCGGCCCTTGGGGGCCCACCACGGGTCACGTTTTGCTAATCATAACCGTTAAATGTGTAGAACTCGTCGAGTACTATATGTTTATAAAAAATCATGGTGATCGGATATCGATAGCTATTTGATCGTATTAGTTTTTTGTCAACCGTTAACTATAACATCATCCATTTTTTATACAAAATTAATTTAATCATATAGTTAGCGATATATGATTAACGTGATTTTTTGTAAGCATATAGTACTCGATGAGTTCTACACATTGAACGGTTCAGATTATCAAAAAGATATCTGTGTTGGCCCCCACTGGTCCAATATTACCCTCCAATTTAATGAATAGATATACCTACTTTTTTTTTTACCCCATTGACAGCCCAATAAAGTGCCTGCCACCACGGGTACCACCAGGCACGTCTTTATATGGTAATATTGTGTAAATTAATATTTTTATATTTGTAATTGGTGAATAATAATATTTTTTTAACTTTTTAAATAATTTTTTAATTTTTTTAATTTTTTATGAATTCCCAAACTTCACCTAATTGTATAGAAACTATTACCATTGAACACAACACTTCCTGATTTAGCTACCCCAACTACTAGGCGGATGGGCACATCAACCCAACACGATACCTCAACTTATGTAAATAATGTTATTTTTTTAATAAATATTTACAATCGTGACTAGTTATATGGTAACATTGACCAATAAGACTAACTAAATAATTAAAATGGGATTGATATTATCTCTTAATTTACTGATCAAGTGTTCGTGATTTATCCTCATTTAAATTAAGGTATTTATATATAAGTCTTAATTTATGAACTTATACTTCATTAAGTTTTAATTAAGATTTTTTAAACTTTCAAGTCCCATTAAATTTTTAATAGTTGAAATTGCCCTTCAAATAATGATTTTTCATCATTTATGATTATTTATAAAGGAACATGATGATTTGATATTTATTTTGATTTTCAAAACTTTAAAACATTAACTTTCAAATTGAAAAAACTAAAAAAAAAAAATTTATGTGCAATAAAATAAAAACTATGTTTTTTTTTTTTTTAAAAAAATTGAAAAATTTGAATTTTTTTATGTAAAATTGAAAATTTTGTGTCTATAAAGGAGTATGATGATGGAACATTGATGTGCAAAACTGGAAAAAAAAAATTAAAAATGAAAAAATTGATAATGCTATCAGTTTTAAAACTAGAAAAAAAAAAACTGATAATGTTTTCGTTTTATTGGATAGTCGAATCAAACTAATAAGTAGAAAGACAAAAACGTTTAATCTCATGCTCTGTTTTTTTTCATTAGTTAGTGAAACAATTATCTAAAACATTACTGTGCGTGCTGATTTCCGACCACACTATCAAACAGGAACTCAGCAAAAGAGCACAGGCAGAATAGATTATTCCCAAACAACCTGTCACAGAAAGATAAGACTCCAGCGGTGGTTCGTTCACCTGGGGCACTCTGACGATCAAGTCAGTGCTCAGTTATCTCTCAAAGATTGGAAATAGTGCTTAACTCACAAGCTAGAATACAAAAAGCGTACCTTAGACCCACGAGGGTGCCTTAGTTTTATAGCCAACACTAACCTGATCCCTGTAGAAGCCTAGCTTCAATAGACTCTGGCTCAATGCTCGTCCTGGATTTCCAGCCAGATATAAACTCCTTAAGAGCCTTATCTTTATCCAGACTGAGATCCTCCCCCATTCATGGACTTTTGTCCTTTATCCGCTCATTTCGGATTCCGGTATCTCCACAGATAACCTCGGCTTAGCCGAGATCAACTCGGCAACATGACCAAGACACGTGGCATCTCGACTGACACTTCAGTGCCACCTTGGCCACGTGCTGTCATTCACAAAATATGTCCCCACAACTGCCCCTTAGGTTCTATTACCACAGGCAGAATAGATTATTCCCAAACAACCTGTCACAGAAAGATAAGACTCCAGCGGTGGTTCGTTCACCTGGGGCACTCTGACGATCAAGTCAGTGCTCAGTTATCTCTCAAAGATTGGAAATAGTGCTTAACTCACAAGCTAGAATACAAAAAGCGTACCTTAGACCCACGAGGGTGCCTTAGTTTTATAGCCAACACTAACCTGATCCCTGTAGAAGCCTAGCTTCAATAGACTCTGGCTCAATGCTCGTCCTGGATTTCCAGCCAGATATAAACTCCTTAAGAGCCTTATCTTTATCCAGACTGAGATCCTCCCCCATTCATGGACTTTTGTCCTTTATCCGCTCATTTCGGATTCCGGTATCTCCACAGATAACCTCGGCTTAGCCGAGATCAACTCGGCAACATGACCAAGACACGTGGCATCTCGACTGACACTTCAGTGCCACCTTGGCCACGTGCTGTCATTCACAAAATATGTCCCCACAACTGCCCCTTAGGTTCTATTACCTCGACATCCTGAGGTGATGGAACCTATATCGTTTGTCCATATAGTACGTCGACTAAGACTTACTCTATCCTTTATGACCGAGATCACTATACGTCGGCCTTATATAACCAAGACTTCGTAGTCTACTTTATCAATGACCAAGAACCAAAAACCAATTTCTTCAAGTTCTTTAACTAGGACCATTCCTCTAGCCGAGGTTCTCGCTTCATTAAATCAAGAACTCCAAGAGTTCTATCTGCACATGAGTTGTCACGCACGGTTTTCTCAACTGTTTCCGCTATGCGTTCTTTTCTCATTGATTTGTACCTGACACGCGCCATCAAGTCGTGTCGCTTTTGCGTACGCCACCTGACAAACACGTCGTCCAAGGCATATCATTATGGTTTGCCGCCTTTTCACGTTTTAATAAAACATCTCCCCCTCTCTCCGTCTCTTCACTTTACATTCTTGCATTCTTTCTGCGTTTCAAGATTTTCTCTCTTAACAAATCCTCTACCTCCATTACTGTTTTCATCGAGCTCTTTGCAACTGTACTCTGTTCATCTCCTCCGGCGAAGCTTTCACTATTCTGCTCCACTCATTTCCGCCGTCTGACTCCGGCGTACCTCGACCTCGGACCCAACTGGTGAGTTCTTTGTTCCTTTTCAATTTTCAGTTTCAATCTTCCATGATTTTGAATACGTTTCTCCCTTTATCATATGTCCATTTTTTGCTATTGAATCACTTGGGTGTAAAACATGCTTACTTGCGATTCTGTGTTGCACGATCTGTCTCTGGGTCTATATATTCACACACGAATTGTTCACATGATGTTTTAGCAATTTTGCCACGGTTATTTGGTTTTTGCACATCTGCACACGCTAACACAATGTTCTTGAATTTCTGCTTGTTTTCTTGAGTCTGAATCATTACTCTTTTATGTTTTTCTTGTTTATTTCTAGATCTTTCCCTTGATTTCTTGTTTTCCGTATAGATTTAGGCTTGGGTTTTGATAAAGAAATCGCATACTTAGGAAAATTGAAACAAACTCCCTTAGATCTTGAAAAACCCTTGCCCTCATTCCTATTTAGGGTTTTAGCCGAGGTCCTTCAAACCCACATCAACCACTTCCCTCTGAAATCTTACACCTTCCTCTTTTAGCCGACATCATAGGTATGTTCAGGTGGAGGGTAGATACCCTAGAAAAACTTGAGTACTTTAGGAGAGAGTTCTCCATCCCAGCCGATGTTCACCTTAGGCTGGCAGGGGAGGAGGACTCCATCATGCCTGATGGGGACTCCATGCCTTTCCCTGTAGTTGCTTTCATAGAGTGTGGACTTAGGTTCCCTCTAAACATCCTTTTCCAACAAGTCCTTCATTATTACAAGCTCAACCCGATGCAACTGGTCATTAACTCCTATAGAGTCATTAATGGTATAATTGTTCTAGCTAGCCGAGAAAACGCTAGGATAACACTAGCCGATATCCAATACTGTTACACCATGTGTGGCCTGAAATCCGAAAAAAGCTACGTCTATTACCTCAAGCTGAGATCCACAGCCTACAAACTCATAGCTGACCTCCAACAAAAGTGCTGGAGATGATTATTTCATCGTCTCGGGCAACTGGGAGTTCTCACCTGATGACGACCTCTACCTCTATCCTTTGAGCCGAACAGTGTTTAAAGAGGGTGATAGTAAGAACCAAGTGTCACTTTACATGCTTTTAAGTCTTATTGCTTTATTCCCTTATATGTTCTAATGTCTGATTTTTGTACTAACAGCTCTCTCTCAGCCATCAAAAGATTTTTGTAAAACCTTCTTCCCCAGCAAAGACTTGAAGAAGCTGCTGGGCTTGCCAGTTGACCAGCGCAAAGCCCCCCTACTGCTCAATTATATACCGACATACAAATCCGCATTGCCCGATGCCCCCAAGAAGGGCAAGTCTCCACCTTCAGCAACAACTCCCCCTACCACTTCATCACCATAGCCTGACCAAGCCTTAACTTCTGATCCAGCGGAGCAGCCATCAATATCTGCTCCACAACTGATTCCTCCTACCCAACGCCAATGCCGACGCCGAGCTCTAATCTCCGCTCTTGCTAGCTGAACTCGTAGCCGAAAATGCCAATCCTTTGAGGCGTTAGCTTACGATCCAACAAACCCACCTACTGCACTGCCAGCAATCCGCTTCGATACCAAGGTTACTGTTGCCACCACCGCCGAAGAGATGGGTTGTGCAAAGATCATTCCAGATAACCTTTTAGACGACATTCCGGGAGTGGTGTCAGTCCACTCCTCTAGTCCTTCCCAGGCCCAGCCAAAACCCAAGGCAAAGAGGATTAAAAGGGCCAAGGCCAAGCCCAGCACCACTAAGGTGGAGTCGGAGGACACAGTACCCATCTCAAAATTGGCTGAAGTAGAGAAGTCGGCCTAAAAAAGGCCTGCCGAAGCCAAGGCATCCGACCAACCCCAACCAAAAAAGCCGAGGTCCAGCGGTTCTTTTGAGCCTTCTGGGTTTCGCGCTGACGCTCCTTGGACCCTGACTGTCAATGTCGGAGACTGTCTTCTTCTTGCTAGAGATAGTGCCCTCGACAGTTTGGAAGTTGGAGCCACCATTTTTACTGCCGTTCTTCTCCCAGCCGACATCAATTGGATGGCCGAGCTCTCGGAGTATGAGAACTATGCGATGATGATGCAGCATTGCGTCTTGGCAAGTCTTGTAACTTCTTATTTAACTTTTAGCTTTGGTTTTCATACCTAACTAATTTCCTTTGCAATCTTGTAGAATATCCAACAGGGTCACTCCCTTGCAGTCAAGACCAATGAATTTAAAAGAAACTGACCCAAAAAACCAGGAGGTAGCCAAGCTACTGTCCTCTTTGAACAAAGCTGAGGCCCATATCTGAGGCCTTCTTGACCAGGCCAAGGTTACTGAGCTGGCCCTAAAAAATGCCGAGGACCGTGCCGAGGCTACAGAAAATGTAGCCGAGGTCGCTAAGGCCGAGACAAAAGAGGCCAAAGAGAAGGAGGTTGAAACCCAAACTGAGCTTCAAACGGCACCGGCTACGAAGGAGGCCGAAATCGAGGCGGTTGACGAAAAGGCCTACGTCGAGGGGCCGGCCGATGTACGTGACGAGTACCAAAGGGAAGTGAAGCAGGCATGCAACAAAGCTTACACCCTTGGTTGGATGGCTGCCTTGAAGGAGTTGGCAGTCCCTGAAGGTTCGCCAATGTATGTGTCACGACCCAAACCCGCCCCTATAGGTTTAGCATCGTAACCGGCCAGTAATCCTTGGATTACCGAAGGCCTCTGAACAGATTAACAAAATTAAGGGGCTAGCGGAAGCAAATACATAATTAAAATCGTCCAATGAGCTGTGCTGACTTATATTAACAGAATATTTAAAACTTTATATACATAACCGGTAGTCAACCATACATTATACCCATACACATTACAGTATTTTAAGTACAGCCAACAAAACTACCAAGTCTTATATAAACAGAAACCATAGAACTTAAACACAGGACTCTTCGGGAACCTCCACGTGAGGCACAATGGTTGGCTGACAACAGAACACAGACTTCTGACAAAAGCCTTC
Source organism: Camellia japonica (assembly GCA_030407325.1). Taxonomy (NCBI): domain Eukaryota; kingdom Viridiplantae; phylum Streptophyta; class Magnoliopsida; order Ericales; family Theaceae; genus Camellia; species Camellia japonica. The sequence continues at coordinate 71,572,163 of JAPPVO010000010.1, read as the reverse complement.
AGGCTCGATCTCCAACATGCCCACCTATACATATATATATAAATATATATACAAACAGTGAGCTAAAGCCCAGCGAATAACATTAAGGTAAAGGGGTTAGTGAACGAAATCCGAACATGACATAAGTGTAAAACAGATCATAGCATAAGCATTCTCATATCAGAACGTAATAATGGTACGTCCCATAGAACACATCACAGAACGTCTTCCGACTAGAGTAATCGGTTCCGGATACCGATTAAACACATATCACCACAATGAAGTGGCTAACGAGATCTCGTAATCACATGTATGTCATGGACCCGCATTTTCATGCCGTCCCCCATGACTTGGGACTATCTATGGATGCCATAATAGATTTTAAATATGGAATATTCGTTCACAAAAACAGATATCATTTCAGAAATCAGAACTTATCATATTTCATTTGGAACGTAATTCATATGAACGTATCTTTACAATAACGTTACTCATAGTGGTTTCCTGCAATGGTCAGTCAACCCTCGAGTCTTGACCTACAACCACAAAATACATAACACAAGCATCTCTTATCATTACACATTCAAGTGGCCATCAAGGCTTAGTTTTCATTACATTGGTTATTATTCTTTCTTATCACATTGCCTAAAACACACACACTTGCAGTCTCGGAACTTAGTACATTCTTTTCTTAGCGTGTTTCTAATCCATAACCTCATTATCAAAGCTTAATTAGGTCTTAGGAATGCCTAAGATGCAATGAGGACGCCAAAACATGAATTGGAACACTTAGTCAAATTTTCTGAAAATGAGGTCTACGCTCGAGCGTGGGTTTCCCCGCTCGAGCAGACATGCAGACAATGAAGCTCAGCTCGAGCGTGCCTTTCCCCGCTCGAGCGGACTGTAAACTCTAAAAAGTACTGGATGCAAGATTTTCACGCTCGACGGTGCTCGACCCACGCTTGAGCGTGGTGCATGAATTCAGGGTTCACGCTCGAGCGTGGGTCAAATTTCTAGAAAATCCATATTGACCTCCCAAGCTCAAAACTCGAATTTAACCATCCAAAACACATCTCTTGGGCCCCAAAACTAGAGATAACATAGTAAACTTGTAAAACATGAAGAATTACAGATTATTTCATAAAATCATGGCCTAAGAGTTTGTTAAAAACTCACAATTTCAACTTAAAACATGATGAATGTTCATGAACACAACATGCATGGGTTTTGTTGGTCTTGAGCTTCCCAAAACATGATCAAACACCACAAAACAACTTGACACTTGATGATTTCCCCAAATGAAGATGAATTTCAAACATTCAAGAGAGGATTCATGGAAATCATGCTCAATTTGTAAGAAAATGTACATGCATGCATGAATTGCCGCTCAAATCTTCCTTTTAAGCTCAATACACACCCTTAAACACATAATCTTCAGGTTAATAACTTAGATTCATAATGTAGGGGTTGAATTCATACCTATAGTCTTGAATTACTCTTGTTCTAGCACAATCTTGGTGAGCTCAAGTCAAAGCCTTCAATTTCTCCTTAATCTCTACTTTTCTCTCTTTAGAATTGCACTCTCTTTCTCTCTAAGATGAATTCTCAGATTTGTGCACTAAGGGAGATGAAGGAAATGAGCTCAAATGAGCTTATTAGGCACTTTATATACATGTGATGTATTAATACATTAACTAGAGCATTTGGTCCATCCAAACACGACTTAATGAATCAGACTGAATCAATTTTTTTTTTCATAAAATTTGCCATATGATTCTAAAAATTCCAAATAACCTATTGATGTAATCAATTCCGGTTTCGGATGCCGATGAGGCTTTCAATTTACATATTAAAGCGGAATTCCAAACAGATATTTCTATAAGTAACAGATAGAAAGCCAACTATCAAGCAAATTACATCATAAACCATAATTTATTTTAATCCTCTCATTAACATCCTTAATTACCGATTAGTGGCTAATTGTGGATCGGGGTTATTACAGTATGATGCCGACCGACTTGTTTTACCACTCCCCCTTACTCCAAGCCAGTCCGAGGACGAGGCTGAGACATAGGAGGATGTCGAAGCTGATAAGTCTGGTGGAGTTGGTGCTGCTGGGGGCAAGTACCCAACTTTGAATGAGCAAGTCCTAGACTTGACTCAGGATGAGGAGGACGAGGTCTCAAAAAGTGCCTCCCCCAAGAAGACTACGCTCGAGGTGCATATTGTCGAGAAGAGCCTCGATTAAACTCTTCTTGAGGATGATGCCGAGATCGAGGCTGACAAGACTGCCGAGAAGATCTCCTAGTTGTCTTCCGAGCCCAAAACCCAGCCAGCCGATGACGCCGAATAGTCTACTTAGAAGCTTTTCCTTATTTCTACTTTGTAATAATTTCCGCTTTAGTCTTTACAACAATGTTTTAATTTCAGTCTGGCTGATGTGCCTTTTTGTACTCAAACAAGTTTAACTTTTGAATGCAAATCTGATTTCTCTTTCAAAGTGTTGTATGCCTTCCTTTCTCTTATGTATAACACTTTCATACTTAGAATAATTTGGTTTGTCTTCAAAGTACACCTTAACTGTGCAATATCCTGGGGGTAAAGTACCTCAGATATATCTTCTGATTGTTTATCTCGGCCTTGGCTTAACACTTAAAAATATTTTAAAATATTTTTACAAGTATTGTTTCTTTAAACTTGCCACTTCACTCTCACTTACTATTTTCTACCAAGACTTCCGTCTTCTATCCTTCCCAAGTTTTGGCCACCTGGTCATCTCGGCAAGTACGTATGTTGGATACCTTTTCCAATATAACCTCGGCTAACTTCAACTTGAAAATTTTTCTGAAATTTCAACAAGTGTTAAATTTCGACAAGTCCAAAGCACTTCAAAGTTTTAAGTTCATTCATCATTCTCCAGCTCTCTACCCCCTAATGTGAACCTAAGTTTTACTTATGTTCACATTAAACGCATATAGTCTTTCGCCGAAGTCAGATTCAAACAAAGACTAGTCGAGGTTCTCAACTTTGGTTTCTCTGTTAATGCAGTTAGTTCTCTTCCAAGTTTAATCCTGCTGACATGGCAAGTCTAGTTTCAATTCAACTTAGTTCAACTCTATTATATGCAAGTATAATTCAACTCTACCATATAATAAGTTATTCGTCATGTTTCAATCAGAAACATCGCCAACTTAGTTCAACTCTATTATATGCAAATATAATTCAATTCTGCCATATAATAAGTCTAAGTTACTCGTCATGTTTTAATCAGAAACAACGCCAACTTAGTTCAACTCTATTATATGCAAGTATAATTCAACTTTGCCATATAATAAGTCTAAGTTATTCGTCATGTTTCGATTAGAAACATCGCCAATTTAGTTCAACTCTATCATATGCAAGTATAATTCAACTCTGCCATATAATAAGTCTAAGTTATTTGTCATGTTTCAATCAGAAACATCGCCAAAGGACTGGTCAATCCTATCACACAAATTTCACATTCTTAAAAAATCAGGCTAAAAATTTTTATTACTACCTTGGCTAAGAAAATTATGACATATATTTCGAAAAACAAAAAAGTCTAATGATAGAAAAACTTTAAGTTGCAAGTGTTCCAGGGTCTTGGCATCTCTTTGCTTTCACTATCTTCAAGCCGATATGCCCCATTGCCGGCGACCGAGATGATTCTATAAGACCCCTCCCAAATTGGGCCCAGCTTTTCCTCCCTAGGATCTTTCTTGTTGCTGACCACTTTCCTTAGTACCAAGTCCCTAACTTTGAACTCTCTTGGATTGACCTTTTTATTATAAGCCCTAGTGTAGACACCCCATTTTTGACCGACCTTAAGACTCAGGCGTCATCGTTTGTGCACGCGGTGATCGCGCATGTTTGTGCTCGTTATGAGTTTCCGGAGCTCTTGACCGTGCGCCTTGTCTCGGGACCTCTTAACTCTCTTCTTCTTGGCCTGGTTTTTGGACCAGACCTTGGTGTCTTTGCCTGGAGGGAGAGAGAGGCCTGTAGGCCACTTTTTGTAGCTGTAGGCTACTTTTTCCTCTTGTAGGCCACTTGTAGTGGCCCGTAGGCCAGTTTTCGGGGCTTCCGGCTGAGCGCCTTGTCTCGGGGCCTCTTAGATCCCTTTTTTTTGGTTTGTTTTTGGACTATACCTTATTACCCCTTGCCTAGAGGGAGAGGAGGGCCTGTCGGCCACTTTTGGTGGCTGTAGGCCATTTTTTCCTCCTGTAGGCCACTTGAAGTGGCCTACGGCCATTTTTCTATTTTTGCAGATATTTTTGGTGCCAGCTGGTGAGCACAGAATGTATCCTCCATACACGTGTATGGAGGGATTCAAACAAGCTCTAAGCTTGTCAAGGAAGCTTGCCCTTGCATTGCTTATATAAGGGGAGCTCTCTCTCCTTTTCCAGGGTTCAGAATTTTGGAGAAGCAAAATTTCACTCTCTCTCTAGAATTCTCTCCCTCTCTCTCTATATTGTGTTACATTGTGCTCAAAAGTGAGTGTTCTTCACATTTTTGCCTACAACCCTCTTACCCAAACACTCTACCTTGTTGCTGAGATACTTGGAGGTCTTGTTTGGAGCCTAAAAGGCTGGTTTTTGGCTTAAGAAGGTGCTGTTGTTGCTGTGCTTCAAAGGTAATCCCTTTATCCCCTTTTAAGCTTGTTTTTGTATACTCTCTTAGCCACCTTTGCATGCTATTTTAGGATTGGTTTTTAACTACAAAAAGCTTTGTTTTTAAGTGTTTAAGATGGTTGTTTAAGGCCTTGTTTGAGTTAGGGGTGGTCTACCCCCTTTGATGGCTTGTTTTGCTTTGCTTTGTGCCATCTCTTAAGGCCTTTGAGATCACCTTCTCTTGGCCTTTTAACCACTGAATTCCAGAGGAAATTTAGTGATGGAAAGGTAGTTTTGAGGCCCCAAATAGGAGGGGGTCATCCCCTCTCCTTGTGTCTTGGTTGCTTGTGTTGATGGCCTCATACTTGAGCATATTTTTCTAGCATGTGTTGGCTTGATCTCAGCCTATTTTTGGTCTTATTTCAGTATATTATAACTCTGTTTTGGGTTGGTTTGATTGCCTTTTGCATGCTTCACACACTTGTAGTGCAATCCTCCTTATAGCCTTAACATGCTTGATGATTTAGCCCACCTTTCTAGCATGTGTTAGCTTGGTTCCAATACATTTTTGTCAATGATTTAACATGCTTTAGGTCTGATTTAGGTAGTCTTGATCACATATGCTTCATTTTGTATAGCCATAGTGTAAAGCCCCTCCACTAGCTTTGTGTTTTGATTCTACTAGCATGCTTTGTTTGGGCTATTCGCATGATATGGCATCATTTGATATATGATTTCAGAGCATGTTTCACTGTCATACTCTTGTATGTATCACTCTTTCAATGCTTTTGGAAGTTGAGCATTATGCCTTGTTTGTGAGCTAATACATGAGCATATCTTTATTGACATCTATGTTGCAAGTCTAGCATGTTTTTGCCATTGTTTTGACTTGCCTTAGGTTTTTTTTGAGTGGTTTAAGTCATTTGAGCATTGCTTAGCATGGTTGTAGTGTAAAGCCCTTGACTAGCTTTGTATTCCAAGTCTCTTGGCATGCTTTATTTGAGCTATTTGCATGATATGGCATCATTTGGCATGGTATTTCAGAGCATATACTTCCATCATACACTCATATATATCGCTCTTTAAGTGCTTTCAAGAGTTGAGCCTTATGCCTTGTTCATAGGCCAATGTATGAGCATGCATTTCTTGCCTTTCATGCTATCATCTCAGTACATTTTGGCCACTATCTTGGCGTGCATGAGGTCTGTTTAGGGCTGGTTTAGTCCATTGAGCATTGTATTGCATAGTCTTAGTGTTGTGTACCTCACTAGCTTTAATGCTTGAGTCTTCTAGTATGCCATACTTGTCTTGTTTGCATGATATGTCATCATTTGGCATATGATTTCAGTGCCTATATCTCTGCCATACTCTCTTATTTATCACTCTTTCATTTTGTTTGAGAGTTGTGTTTAAATGCTTAGCTTGCGAGCCAATGCATGAGCATGTTGTTGTAGCTTTTGGTGCTTCATTTCCAGCATGATTTTGCCACTGTTTTGGCATGGTGTAGGTCTGTCCATAGTTGGTTTGACCATTTGAGATGGATAGTGCATGCCTCATTGTAGACACCCCATTTTTGACCGTCCTCAAGACTTGGACGTCACCGTTTGAACGCTCGGTGATCCTCTTTGTTTGTGTTCGTCTTGAGTTCCCGGAGGTCTTGGCTGCACGCCTTGCCTCAGGATCTCTTGACTCGATTGTTCCGTGTTTGGTTTTGGCACCAAACACTTGTGTTCTTGGCTTGAAGGGCGGGGAATGGCTTGTTAGCCATCCCCACATCTCACCGGCCCTACCTTTGCATAACCGGCTACTTATGGGTGCCACCGGCCATGGTTTCTTAAAACCAATGGCCGGTCGGCACTATATTTGGCCGACCGGCACTTTATTTTGCCGGCGACCTCTTTTGCTGGCCGGTGTGACTCCTTTGCACCCTTGAGGCATGGTGCATGCCAGCTGTGCCAGCTGGAATGCACCATCACTCCTCCCCGTGCGGTTTGTGGCTGGTTTGACTCCTTTGCACCTCCTTTCCTTCTAGAAGCTTGAACCCTTTGGCCAAGCTTCTTGGGGAAGCTTGGCCAGCTGTATTAGCTTCTCTAAGAAGCCAAGAACCCTCTACACCTTTTGCCCCTTTCATTTAGCTTCTTGGAGAAGCCTAAAACCTTTGGCTTTGCCTATATAAGCACCCCTCCTCTCCCATTGTTGGGGGTTGGAGCTTTTGAATAAAAAACCAGAGTTTCTATATCTATACATCTGATATATCACTATCTCTCTCTATATCTCCATCTCTCTCATCCTTAGGGTGTGTTTGGAAGCCTAAAAGTGCATTTTGACCTTACTTTTGCACTAACACACACACCATTACACCTTGCTCCGAGATTTAGAGGCATTGAGGGTTGCTTGTTGAGGTTTTGGACTGATTTTGGTCAGTAGAGGGTGGCTGAATCATCTGTTCTTCAAAGGTTCTTCAAGGGTGAGATTCTTACTTTATTTCCCCCAATCTTGCACTAGTTTTCTACCTGTCTTGCATGCTGATTTGAACTTTGTGTATAACATAAAAAAGTCTTGTATTTTCATGCTTAACATCTTTCATTAAGGGTGTTTTGGCATTGGGGGTCGAACTCCCCCTCTTAGGCCTCTTTTGGCCTATTTTGGTGCTTTTTCCTTAAGCCTTGTTCACTTTGTTGTATTAGTCTTCTCACCATTGAAATCCAGTGGATTTTCAGTGGTGATGAAGTGATTTTAAGGTCTTGTGTAGGGGAGGGACACCCCTCTCCCTTTGTGTCTCATTTGTTCTTGCTTTTGGCTCATAAAGGTAGCATGCATGCTTAGTTATTTTTGGCTCCATTTCAGAGGTTTTTTGGGGATATTTGGTTGTATTATGCCTCTGTTTTTGGTTGGTTTGATGATCCATTTCATGCATCATATGCTTGCCTTGTAATCCCTTGTTTTGGCCTAATGTGCATCATGTTATGAGATGACATTTTAGCATGATTTTGGTTTGGTTCCAAGAAGGTCTTAGTCATATTTTGCAATGTTTAAGGTCTGACCCTAGTTGTCTTTGCCATGTTTGACATGCTTGGTATAGTTGCTTTGTATTTTGGCTTGTAAGCCTTAGTTATATGGATCCCCAACATGCTTAGCATAAGCTTATTATCATCATTTGGCATCATTTGATATCATGTTTCAGTCCATATAATGTGGCCTTACGTTGTCCTTTGTGTCTCCTTTAATGCTTGGAAGTGTCATGATTTCATGCCTTGAAATGTGCATTGTGTATGCCTATGTGTTTGGATCATTTGAGATGCCATTGTGTGTGAGTTTTGGAGCTCATTTTGCATACTGAAATTCTGTTTTGGTTGTATAGTTCATGCCATGCTTGTTTGGGTTAGTGGTAGTAGAATGCCCTTTGTTGTGCCTTAGCTTTGGGCCCCATTTTGACTTGCATGTTTATAGTGCATTTTGTCCATCACTTGAGGCACTTTTGGTCACTGTTTTGGGGGTGTTTGGAGACCTCCCATTTCAGTCTAAGTCCCTTCTTGGACATGGTTTTATGCTTGACTTGTTGCCTCTAATTGCATGCTTGCATTGTACCATATTAGCATTGCATGATGAGTGGCATTGTAGCATTGCATGTTAGGAGCATTGTATACTTAACATGATAGGTTGCATCACATTTGACATGTTTTGCATCTTAGCCGCTTGTTGCATTTTCGAGCCATGTTTGCATAACATACATTGCATTGCTTGGTTTGGGGTGTCAAACCTAGCGTGAGGATTGAGAGGTGTTCATACTACAAGTGATGTAACACATCTCAACCCTTGGTCACTGAGGCCTTTGACTTTGACATGATAGGGTCTTGGTCCTCATTTGTGTGTTGCATGCATTTTACATTGAATGGCAAGCTTGGTCCCTTAGGCTATCATGCATAATTGATGGCCCAAGGATCGAGGGCCATGTCCCCCTGAGTTCAATACATGATAGGGAACATGACCATGCTTACATGTGTTTGAAATTCTATGCCATACACTGCATGTCCTCTGTTGCTGTCAAAACTGTTTTCTGCAGGAAGTAGGGGTGTGCATAATACCGCCGAAACCGCCAAAACCGTCAAAACCGCACTGAGCCGCACCGCCAAGGCAAATTCGTTATTATTTGCCAATCGAACCGCAGGTTTTTGGTAAGAAAAATGGCAAATTCTAGTGACCCTTTTATCAATCCGCCGGTTTCTATTTTTGTTTCAAACTGCACCGACCCGCACCGCTATTAAATCATGTTTTATAAGATTCTAAATTTTTTTTTTTACTTAAGTTTGCTTGTTGTTCTATACCTTAGAATATAGTATTACATTACTGCTCGAGAGGAATTCAAGATGTCAGTAATCCAAAATAAAGTTGGATTCCAATTCACTTTTCAATCTCTTTTTTTTTTTTTTTTTTTTTTTTTCTGGCCATGTTGCAAACTTGCATCAGCTCACTTTTCAATTTAAATACTTTTCAACAGTAAACATTTTCAATATATTGTAAATCCTGAATGATATTAATTTTATGTATTGCATTTGATCATTGTAGCTTTCACAGATGCTTGTAATGAACTAATGGCATAGTCGTTGATATTATCATGTTGTTGCTACACTTGCTGTGTCAGAAGAAAGCTTCGCAAGATGCTTAACATCATGGTATCTCTCGTCTTTTTTTTACTCTTTGATTTAAGTTTTGTAATTTGAATTATATTTTTTATAAACCACCAATCCGCCCGAACCGCCAAGGCAAATCCGCCATTATTTGCCAACTGAACCACCGGTTTTTGATAAGGAAAATGGCAAATTCTAGTGACACTTTTATCAATCCGCCACCCGCCATACGGTTTCTATTTTTCTCTCAAACCGCACCGACCCGCAACGCGCACACCCTTAGCAGGAAGTTTGTGCCGACCGGCCATTGATGAATGGCCGATAATTTCATCAGTAGCCGATGTCATTTTACCATGGCCGGTGGTCATTCCCCTCAGCCGATGGCGTTCTGTAGTGTTCATAGAAGACACCCTGGGACTTTGGAAGTTTTCAGAGAAGCAAGGCAGTGAAAACAGAGGCAGTAGTGTTATGGCTATGGGTTTCCGGGCAAGATGGATCGAGCATGCATCATTCGCGCGTCCCGAGGCAAGGCTGCGGCCATCTATATTCTGCATATTAGTTTGTTTAAATTAGAAGGTCTGTAATAATTAATTAGCTAATATAAGTAATTCATTATTCAGTCTGTATTATTCTTTTGGTCCCTCTGAGCGTGGGCGAATTTGTAATAAGTGTGGGTGCGTGTGTGCATGTCTTCCAACCCCCACTTCTTTCTCCCTTTTACTTACCTGCTTTTGATGGTTAGTATTAGGACATGTTTACTTTAGCATACATTATGCTATGCATGCGTGCATCATTCATCAGTATTGCATGCACCGGGCTCAGCGCATCATACTAAATGCATAGTATTTCAAATCTAACTTGAATACATGCTAATTGTGCATTTCACATGCCATCTTTAGGATAGCCGAGCCTATTGTAGTTACATCTTGCATGTGTTGCATTAGTCATCTTAACATGAACTAGGATCATGCATATGATTGCTAACTAGTTTCTGTTTTGGCTTGGAGTACTAGGTGAGCTTTTATGCTTTAGCATACCGCATGCGTGTGAGTGTTGCCGTAATAGCATGATTACCATGAGGCTAGCTGCTTATGTGATATAACTGCTTGAATGCCTGTGGGTGGAGGTTGAATCACCTAAATTGGAATGATGCATTAAAACTGCGAGTTTTAAGCCCACTTGAGGGTGGCAAAAATCTGCATTTTTAGCCTATTTGCGAGTAGCAAACCATTTTCGAAACAAACATGAAATGTTTTGTTCCAATTTAGGCGATTTGGTCTATACTTGTTTGCTGTGCGTATAACATAGTAATTCTAGGCTAATAACCGGAATAAGAGCACATAACGTTTTCAAAAACGGATATCACGGTTAGTAGAGGCCGGTCTTCGGACCGGGCGAGAAGGGGTGCTCATAGCTGACCTTCCCCAATCGTACCCAAGTTCCCGAGCCGAGGCAACTTTGGTGATGACGGACACGTGGCCTTTGGCACTGAGTCAGGGTTTCCTAAATTCCCCCATTAAAAATATTTAGGTGGCGATTCTGTATCTGGCAAAGTAGTCCATGTTTGGCACTTCTTTCAAAAATCTGTTTTTCTCAAAACGATTTGCCGGATTTGGACTCTTTGGTTCAGATTTAGAACCGCAAACAAAATCGAGTCCGAACTGTAACCCGTGTAGCACGGAGGCCCTCACGCGGGGCGCGTCTACAGTTTCTGGCGACTCTGCTGGGGAGTTTAGAGAGCATGACTCGAACTCGTGATATCTTGTTTTGACTACATGTATGTGTTTCTTTGCATTGCATGTGCATTGGTGCGCCTAGGACACCGTGTTGGCCATCTGCTATTCCTGAGCGGTTTGCCGGAGGCTTGACTTTGTCAAAGCATGCCATAAGGCTGACTGGTTGCGGGCTCTGCCAGTATGGGAACACAAACCCCGGTTTTACCGGGGCACCCTTTCGACCATTCGACCTAGTGCATATTCGGAATCCATAATGACCATTCCAAACTAGGACAGGTTGCTTACCCGATGTTAGGTTGTTTGAAGCCGCTGCGTGCATAGTGAAACCCTAGCTCATGACAAAATAGGACAGGGAAACCCTACCCCAACATAGGGGTGTCTTGGCTCTCTTACTTGCTATGTGCTTTTAGAGTGTATCTCTACAGGAACGCGCATGTCAGTTTGCCAGCTTGAGTATCAGGCCTGAGGGCACCAGTATCAGTATTTGTGAGAATCAGTTATATCTGTGGATATCCGATTCAGTATTTTGGGGCAGTGATTTTGGGGGACAGTGATCAGTATTTGAGACACAGTGTGTTCAGCTTATTGGCAGCATATTATGATACCTAACCGTATGTTGTATGTTTATTTTACGCCGTTACGCTGTCCGATTGTTTGTTTATTTATACGTTTTATTTATCTTTTTGCTAGGTAGTTGAGCACAATTGTTTCTGATCCAGTAGATATTCCCCAAGCACTCTGGACTAGAGGTCATCGACTCCATCGATCTGAGGATCTGGTAGACGGACAACCGGTGTACCACTCTCTACCCCCGGTTACTAGACGGAGGACCGTTAGGGAGAGGGCATCAGTGCAGCAGCCAGTTCAGAGGGCCTTATCTACCCCACCTGAACTCTAAATCGTATTGGCCCAATACCACTGCCCATCTGGCCAACCTGCTTGTTAGATCTCCTTGCTGTAGCGGGGACTTCAAATGGTGCTCAGTCAATACCACAATCTTATGGGCTTGGAAATAATGGTTAACTTCTTGGAGGCCATCATTAAGGCCAATGTTAATTTCTCCAGGGGTAAATACCTGGTCTCTGCGCCCGCTAAGGTTTTACTCACATAGTATACTGCCATTTGTTGTCCCTTATCTTCTCTAATTATCACTGTACTCATTGCATGCTCTGAAACCGCCAAGTATAAGAATAACTCCTCTCCAGGTACTAGATTCGAGAGAACTGGAGCTGTGGTCAGGTATCTTTTCAAGTCGGCCAAGGCAACTTCACATTCCTCTGTCCACAAGAAGTCTGTGGCCTTTTTCAACAGACTGAAAAATGGTTTACACTTATTTGAACTTCTTCTTATGAATCTGTTTAGGGCTGCGGCCCTTTCTGTCAACATCTGTACTTGTTTTGCTGACTCTGGGCTTTTCAAATCCAGGATGGCCTTGATTTGATCTGGGCTTGCTTCAATGCCCTTTCTGGTAACCAAGTACCCCAAGAACTTACCGGACCTAACTCCAAATGCACATTTTGAAGCACTGAGTCAAAATCGATATGTTTTTAGGATGTCAAAGATTGCCTTCAAATTGGCCAGATGATCCTTAGGTTCCTTGGTCTTCACGACCATGTTGTCGATGTATACTTCTACTGTTTTGCTAATCTGATGTCTGAACATCTTGGTCACTAATCTCTGGTACGTTGCTCCTGCATTTTTTAACCCAAAAGGCATCACTCTGTAGTAATACAGTCCTTTTGGGGTGATAAATGCAGTCTTCTCTTCATCAAGGGAGTACATTGCTATCTGATGGTACCCCCTATAAGCGTCTAGGAAGCTCATTCTTCCATGTCCTGAAGTGGCATTCAATAATTGATCAATCTTGGAGAGTGGAAAACTGTCTTTGGGACAGGCCTTATTCAAGCTAGTAAAGTCCACATAGACCCTCCACTTCCTATTCTTCTTTTTCACTACCATAGTATTGGATAGCTAGGTAGGGTAGTTTACCTCTAGGATGGCTCTGGCCTCTAATAACTTGTCCACTTCCTCCTCTATTGCCTCCAGATGAACCAACGTCGGCCTCGTCGCTCGCTAAATAACGGGTTTTGCCGACCTGTCTACGTTTAGTCTGTGGCATGTAACCTCGGGGTCAATGCTAGACATCTCGTATGGTATCCATGCAAACACCTCTATGTTTGCTCACAAGAATGCTTCTAACTCTCTTTCCTCTTTCTCGGCCAAGCCTGAGCCGAGGAGGAAGAAACACTCTTCATCCCCTTGCTGGACCAGAATTTTCTTTAGGGCTTCTTCGCTTTTGTCGGTCGGCTCTTTGCCGACGTCATCCAGGACCTTTATGTCCTCGTCCTCAATCTGTACTGTCTCTGCCTCTCGCACGTTGCAAGTGGATTTCATTACTGCCATGGAGCAATTCTTTGCCTGTACCTGATCCCCTCTGACCTCCTCAATTCCATGCTCTGTTAGGAACCGCAACAGTTGGTGTAGTGTTGAGGGAACAACCCTCATTGAGTGCAACCATGGCCTTCCTAAGATAACATTGTAAGGGGAGGGTGTGTCAATTACTATGAACTCTATGCTTACCTTCTTGGTGCCTGCCTGCACCTCCAAACTTATTGCTCTCAGGGCCCATGTTGGCGTTCCATTGAACCCGACCATTGGACTGTTGGATTGCTCCAGATCATCTTGGTAAAGGCTGAGCTCCTTGTAACATCTGACATACATGATGTCACAAGACCTGCCTTGGTTAACCAGAATGCGTCTTACCTGGCACTCTCCAATCTTGAGGGATATCACCAAAGCATCGTTGTGTGGATGCTGCACCATGTCTAGGTCAGCTTCAGTAAATGACACCATTGGTCTCTGGTACTCGTCTGCCCAAGGCCTCTTTTGCTAGACCTGATACACATGCTGTAACTGTTTCACCATCTGAGTCTCCCCACGTATCTCGTTCTCATTGACCTTCGAGTGAATCACATTGATCACTCGAGGTCTGTCTGCTTGTGGTTGTGGTGCTGGTAGAGGTGGTGTTGTTGGTGCCTGGGGCAGCCTTGCTTGCTCTTCCCTTGTCCTCGCCTTATCTACTAGGTCTCTTAAGTGACCTTGTCTTACTAGATCTTCCAGATGTGTCTTTAGGGCTCAGCACCCCTGAGTCAGATGCCCATCCTCATTGTGGTAGGCACAGTGCTTCCCAAGGCTTCTTTCCATAAATTCGCCAAGAATCTTCTCTAGTGCTCTATAGTAAGGCTGGTTCCTGATCCTTTCAAGGACTTTGTAAACCGGGATTCGGAACACTGTGGTGACTGCTTGCGCAGCCTTCAGTCCTGTTTCTTGCCTGTTAAAGTTTGTATTACTTCGGCCTCGTTTCGGCGAGCCGTTCCTCTTTTCTTGCTTTGACGCCTTTGTTCCTGGCGTGTCTTCTTCTACTCTCGCATATTTCTCGATTTTGGCCATAAATTCCTCTATACTTTTTGGCAGTGTCTTTGCCAGTGACTTTCAAAGCAGACAATCATCGTTCAGGCCGTTCTTAAAAGATACGACCGCCACCTCTTGGTTACACCTTGGTATTCGGTTAAACACCTCATAATACCTTTTGGTATAAGCCTTGCGGCTTTCATCCTCGCCAATTCTCAAAGCCATCAGGGAGTCTACCCTCAACGGGTGCAGTTTGTTTGTAACAAACCTGGCCACAAACATCTCGGTCAGGCCTTCCCAACTTTTCACAGTTCCTTTCGGCAACTTGTGAAACCAATCTGATACGATTTTCCCAAAGGATGAGGGGAACACCTTGCAGAGCAACGGTTCGTTCTCGGTATACAGTGCCATTGAGTTCAAATATAAGCCGACATGAAAGTTGGGATCAGACTTACCGTCGTATATCTGGAATCTCGGCATGTGGAACCTTTTCGGGGCCTCAAACTTGTCCAATTCTATTGAGAACGGCGTTCTCGGCTTGACCGGAGATGTTACCTCGCCATCTTGTCACTTCTTCTGGAGGTAATCCCTCAAATCCTCCTTAGTTCGTCCAGGAGCTCGGCTGTCAACTGATTTCAACCTTTTTGGTGCGCTGCTTCCGGTGTCGTTATAAGTCCTCTTGGACCTCCCTTTATTCATCGTGTCAAAACAAAACACCTTTCCTTGAACATGTTGATGTTCTTTGACATAGGTTCTTTGGTACGATGTGTCTTCTGAGACTCTCCTCTCATCGTTTCTCCTCGCTCGACCTCCCGTGAAGGTCGATACGAATGCTCTTTTGCCCTGTCATGCTGAAGGACTGAGGGGATTGCTTTCTGCTCCCCTTTCTGGGCATCGTTCTTGGCCGCTAGAATCGGTGTGTCCTCCAATAGGAACGGTGGCTGCATGACATTGTTCTGCATCATGAAATTGACAACCGATTGCAGGTCTGCCAATTGGTTTGCCATCCCCTTCATCTCGTCGTCCCTCCTCAGGCATCTATCTTTCCATACCTGGAGGTCGCTTTCGTTGTAATACCTGCCCTGATATACTTTCTTCGAAACGTCTCCCTCTTGGCCGATGTCTTTTTCTCCAAGATTCTTATCCCAAGGTTCTTCGTTACAGTTGTCCTCCTCTACGTTAGGATCGGCATTTTTACCACTCCCACTAGGGATGTCACCCCCAATCTTTTCTTTCTGCCCGTCATTGGCTATCTATTCTTCTTACGTTTCCTACAGACAACGCCAAATTGTGGGTGCTGATTTCTGACCACATTGCCAAACAGGAACTCAGCAGAAGAGCACAGGCAGAATAGATTAAGCCCGAATAACCTGTCACAGAAAAATAAGACTCTGGCGGTGGTTCGTCCACCCGGGGGTACTCCTACGATCAAGTCAGTACTTAGTTATCTCTCAAAGATTGCAAATAGTGCTTAACTCACAAGCCAGAATACAAAAAGCGTACCTTAGACCCACAAGGGTGCCTTACTTTTATGGCCAACACTAACTTGATCCCTGTAAAAGCCTAGCTTCAATGGACTCTGGCTCAATGCTCATTCTGGACTCCTAACCAGATAGAGATAAACTCCCTAAGAGCCTTATCTTTATCCAGACTGAGGTCCTTCTCCATTCAAGAATTCTTGTCTCTTATACGCTCATCTCGGATTCCGGTATCTCCGCAGATAACCTTGGCTTAGCCGAGATCACCTCGGTAACACGACCAAGACACGTGACATCTCGGCCGACAATCTGGTGCCACTTTGGCCACGTGTTGTTATTCACAAAATATGTCCCCGAAATTATTATGCGAAATTGATAATGTTCTTAATTTTAAAAATAGGAAAAAACTGATAATATTTTCAGTTTAACTAAATATGATTTATTGGTTAAAAAAAAATCTTAGATAGAACTTGAGTTACCATAACATTTGTAAATATGACTTTTAGGTTATTAACTTTTTAAAGTATTAATTAGTTAGTGGTATTATAAGACAATGTGAGTTGTCACTGTTGCACTTAATATGTATTTATCTACTTTAATACTAGAATATATATATATATATACCCTAAAAATGAATTATATGATAATGGAGAGGTTGGCCAGCGAGTGGTAATGGAGAAAAGAGGATGGAGAGAGGCATGATTAGAGTTAGGATTATACTCGGGATAAAAGTTTAAAGATTATTGTATTATGATAATTAGGTGGTGTGAACTAACAAAGAAACACAAAATCAAAATTGTGTGTAGGGTGAATTGAGCAATAGTGAAACTCCTTAATTCACCAATCATTGTACTAACTAAAATGACACAAATGCCCCCATGAAATCCCTAGGTTCATTGAACTTCAAAGGCCATATCAGTATTAAGAGAGAGCCCTTCATTAAACTTTTTAAGTTGATGACCAAATTACCCCTCAAGTTGACATGGAAGCAAAAGTGCCATTTGCATCTTCAAGGGTTAGTTTTGCCCCCACCCCAAAAAAAAAAAAATAATAATAATAATAAATAATAATAATACATTTGACCTCATGAATAGGGTGTGGTTGTTCAAGGCCAAAAGGTCTTTAGGAAATAAAACAGTGCACGTACATGGTAGACGATGAAAATTACTTAAGTCTCGTTTGAAAATATTTTATTTTATTAATTTTTTAATTTTTTATAAAAAAATATGTAAAAAAATAGAGAGAGTGATATAATAACTTATAATAATTTTTGACTAAAACGAAAAGTTGCCAACGTAACTTTAGCATAAGTTGTAGTTGTGACAATGAAAGGAAACATTGCCTCATAAATAATAAAAAATACAAATGCCATATGTATAATTTTATTTTTTATTTTATTTTCTCATTTTCAAATACAACTGATATGTATTTATTAATATAAATCCTATTATTTTATGTTTAGGAGAAAGAAAATAGAATAAAAAATAACATTATTTACAATATTACTAAAAAATAATAGGTTAGAACAAACCTAGCTAGCTCACTATTTCATGATGTGCAATAGGCTTGACATTTATGGTTTTTTTTTTATTAAAAAAGTTAAAAAAATATTTTAAATTGATTGTCATCAATTTAAAAAAAGTAAAATATCACATAATTTTTTTTACTCAGTAAAAATAATTTTTTTAAACAACTTCTCAAATATATTAACTGTTCTATCTCTTAAAATAAATAAATAAATAAATTCTCAAAAAGGTCCAATGAATTACGTACGCGGCATTCGACGATGATTGTCTGGGATTATTGTAAAAGTGTTACGTGAAACCTTCCCGTGATTTTCAGGTTTCATTTCAAACACTGCACGTCACAACCATTTGCACAAGTGTTGTTTGATATCTTCTCGATTAAGAAAAATGCCTAAGACCCCCAGTGGGGGTCACTGGGGAGTCGTGTGTGTCAGCGCCTGATTGATCTAAAAAAAAAATTAATTTTTTTTTTCAGCGAATGGCCCGCTGCCACATCACTGGGGGTCGACCCCCAGTGGGGGTCTGTAGCAGGGCCGCTCTATTAAATTTGTATGTTTTTTGCCCCCACCATACTTTACCTTAAAAACTTGGATAGCTTTTACTAAATAAATAAAAATGTAAATTATAAATATATTTTTGAGATTTATTTAAAATATAAATTGTCTTATATAATACAAATTATAAATTTACTTTTGTTAGAATTTTTTATTTAACAGAATTAATAAAAAATTATGAAATTCATAACTATTCTCTTATGCAACAAAACAATTATAGAATTGTTGATTTAAATATATTTTTGACATCGTTAAAAATTATAAATTGACTCAATAATTTATTAATAAAAATAGTCATTTGTTATGTGATTAAAAATCTGAATGAGCGAGATGTAATTTCTAAAATTATAGGAAATAATTTGTATTTGAAGCAAATATCAATGATGTATTTATAATTTACCCAAAATATAAGATGTTGGGTAGCTTCAAATCAATAAATAAAGCTCACGTCTAGAGTGTTTTAGGGATGGGGCTGCGAATCATGAATTCGATTTTTATTTGACTTATTAATTTTTTTTTAAATTTAAATATATTTTAAAACATATAAATTGATTGATTAATTTTCGTTTGTGACGAGTTCAAAAAAATAAGTTTGAACATATGTTTATATATATATATATATATATATTTTAAAAATAGTTAAGTTTTAGAATCAAAGTTGAATAATTTATTAGGAAGACTTACGTGTAGGTCTTAATAGATGAACTTATTGACCAATAGATGATAATTAATAGCGTTTTTATCAAACACTACTAATTGTCATAAAAAATGTCACTAATTATAAGTTTTAGTGATAATTTAAAAAAAATCGTAACAAAAAAAATCATTAATTTTTAACTTTCAGCGACAGCTTGAAAAATCGACAGAGAAAAATATCACTAATTGTAAGTTTTAGCGATAATTTATAAAAATCGTGATTAAAAAAAATCATTAATTGTCAATTTTTAACGACATATACAAAAAATAGTTATAAAAAATCATTTTTAACGACGATTTTACTATGACTTATTTTCAATAGGATTTGAACGAAATTAAATCAAACTATTAAGACATATTATTAATTTACCCAATTTATTACTCGACTTGACTCGTTTATAACTCAGCTCTTACATAACTCGATGGTTGGATCTTATACCGACCCTACTTCAAGTTGGGCATAGCATTGGATCATCCTTTATCTTCTTCCCCAAAGATGATTTTATCTCTAATCTACTTAAGTGGAACAATTATGCAATTAAGCTTTTAAAGTTACCACAGATTCTTATTTAAAAATTCTAGACTGTTTATTATATAGATTCTTTGTGTGTAAGAATAAAAGCACCATAAGATGGGTCGGGTTTGTAATTTCTTGTTCCCATGCTGCTAAGAGGCTGGTAGACCTGCCCCTCTCTTTCAATATATGAAATTTTCGTTTCACCCCCATGCAATAATATAATTAAAGGTAAATAATAAACATACCTCTTGAAGGTTGTTTAAAATATAGATTACTTTCTATAGTTTGAAAAATTATAAATATTTTTTTATTAGAATTTTTTATTTAACAGAATTAATTAAAAAAATGAAATTTATAATATTGCTCTCCTATATAATAATAAAATTACCTAAATTATTAATTAAAACATATTTTTAACATCATTAAAAATTGTTAATTGACTTTATGATTTATTAATACAAGGGTATGAAATTAGAAACCTCAGGTGGTGGAATGTAATTTTCAAGGGTCTGGACTGTCTCCAGTCCAAATCTGGGACAGTCCAGTCCAGTCCGGCCCATTGGGCCTATTTTTGGGCCCCTTTTCGATAATCCAAACCGTTCATATTTTAGGATTCGTTGAGTATATTATCCCTGTAAAAAATCATGTCGATCAGATAACAGATACTATGTATTCGGATTACTTTTGTTTGGAAAAAAATGGACGGTTAGAAATTAACGGTTCATAAAAAAGTGATCCGAATACATAGTATCTGTTATCCGATCGACGTGATTTTTTACAGGGATAATGTACTCAACGAACCCTAAAATATGAACGGTTTGGATTATCGAAAAGGGGCCCAAAAATAGGCCCAATGGGCCGGACTAAACCCTCCAGTCCAGATCTGGACTGGAGGCAATATTAAGCAATATTATTTTCAACTGTTCTTATCGTAATATTTGACTTTTGAAAAAATAGAAACTAATTTAATGAAAATAAAAATAACCGCCCCTTACATGATCATCATCCAAACACATAAAAATTAATTTGGTAACAAAAAAATATCCGAAAGATTTATCAATTTTATATAATTTTATCTTTAGTGGGTAGAAATAATTTTTAAAAATTCAAAAATATTTTTTTGACATTTATTTTTTATCAAATTAGTTTATATTTGATCAAATTGACGATTTTATCCTTGAAATTGAGCAATAATATTTTTAATTTTTATTATTTAAAATAAATTTTAAAATTTAAAATTAAATATGTTACAATTAAAAAGTAAAGAATTAAAGTGATACAATTCCTAACTATAAGAGCAACTAACGTGATTCACCCTTAAAAAAATAATATGGGACTCGTGATGAACGCAAGTGCTCAACTATGCACTGTTTGGTACAGCTAAATGGACTACATACAAGCAACTCAAACCCCTGAATACATAATTATTCCTCAAACATATGTTCTTAATTCATTCGTTCTTGGTAGTGGATACTTATAAATATATATATTTTTTAAGTTTTAAGCAATACCCAATGAATTTGCTGTTTTGTCAAACCAATGACTTAAAAGAGCTGTGATTCGGAGAAGAAGAAGAAGAAAAAAAAAAAAAAAAAATTAATTTCAAAACGACGTCGTTTGATATTTTCAAGGCATTCAGGGAACAGACTTTCGAGGTACAAATCTTTTTCCGACTTAAAAAAGGCTCATTAAATAGCACAAATTAGGTTGTGTTTGGCAAGAAGGTTTGGGTGGGTTAGGCGCTAAAATAGCCACAAAAAACAAAATAGGCTATTTTAGCCACAAAAAACAAAACATCAAATTCAACCCATAATCATTACAATCATCTCTCACAAAAAAAGTCAAAAAAGCCAAAAAGCCCTTCCCAAACCAGGCTAAAATAGCCAAAAAGCCAAAAAGTCAAAAAGCCAATCCACTTCCCAAACGGAGGCTTATTTCAAATACATATGAAAGTATATGATATATTAAAAAAATTATATCGATATGATAATCGTAACATTTTTATTCTATTATGTTTGTTCCAAAGAAATAGACGACAGGTATGTTTTTAAAAATAAAACATATAATTTTTTTTTGGAGGTAAACATAATAAAATAAAAAATGTTGCATTTTCATATCGGCCTAATTTTTTTCATCAATGATTATATATGAAAGAATTTACAAAATGAATAGTTTAGATCCATAGATCTTACAAATTCTTTTGAAGCTTTTAGCCGATAAAAAAAAAAAAAAAAAGAAGACAAATTCTTTTGAAGTTTATACTTGAATTTGAGAAAGAATAATGCTATATGTATCAATTAGTGTACTAACTAGTGTACTAATAAATGATGTGACATCATTTTAAAAGTTTTGGACATTTGAAATGTGTATAATAAATGTAGCCAATACTAATGTCATAACATTAGTTAGTATACTAATTACTACACTAATTAGTACATATAACACCACTGTTTGAGAAATTCAAACATACCCTTCATGCATATATTAATGACATTGGAAGATGGTAAAAGACAAGAAAAATATTCCCTTCACCCTTTTTTAGAAAAAAAAAATGTTATATACACCAATCAGTGTACTAACTAGTATACCAATTGATGATGTGATATAATTTAAGAGATTTTTGGTATTTGTAATTTGCATAATGAGTGGGGTCAATAATAATGTCATAACTAGTGTTGGTACATTAGTTAGTACACTAATTAGTGTATGTAACACTACCGGTAGAAAAAATCTAATAAGTTATTAATTTCTTAATTTGTAGACAAAAATAAAGGAATGCAATTGATGCATTAATTAAGTTGGAATTTAAATAAATAGAAATGAATTTTTTCTCTAATGCATTAAAGATCGTTCAATCAATCTAAAGTCAATTTTTAAAAACATAAAAATAAAAGACATACAAAAATAAAAATAAAAATTCAATCTGTGACCCAAATTTTTTTTTATATATATTTTTTTTGTGTGAAGAATTACCATTCAGAGGTAGTTTTTAAAAATTATTGCAAATTCATTAAGAAGTTTATCATTTTAATTATTAATGTTTATAATATTTAGCATTTATTTATATATATATATATTTTTTTATACCACTGTTATGTTATTTCCCTTTTTTTTTTTTTTTTTCCCTTCATGTAAGATTATTGAATTTCAAAAACATTTGTTGACAAGATCCTGTAATTAAACTTTACATGGGACCAGAATGTGAAATCATAAACATTTGGTTGTGAAAAGTTTGGTAGCATTATGGAGTCAGTTTGAGAACTTACTCTTTTTTTTTTTTTTTTAAAAAAGAGTAGTTTTTGACTACCTTTTTTTTTTCTTTTCATGAGGTAAAAAAAAATTATGTTTTTACAATATTTTTTTAATTAAATAGATAATTGTAAGAAAAAGTAATTAATTAATATGTATAATAAGATATTTTAATTTTTTAACCAAAATAAAACATGTTGCTAAGCAAGCTCATAGTCTGCTTTTAAAAAAGAATCTAAGAAACAACAATGATAGAGAGCTTTAATTTTGAAATTCTAAAGAGAACTCTAATAATATGGCAAAAGAAAAAAATAAAAAATAAGCACACATATCACATGTAGGTCCCACTCCGTTCAACATCACTAGAACTCTTTTTAAAGCTTCAAAATTAGAACTCTTAATATTTATTTACCTAAGAAAATAAAGCTAACATGATTACATACATCAATAATCCAAAAAAATAAATCAGAAAAGTACTCGGAATTTGTAATCAAAAATTGAAATTTACTTATAGTGTAATTCTCCAATACCAACTTTAAATATACATCATTAATTATAAAATCTTGTGAGATTAAAACTTAGAATAAAGTTTGAGGGCCCGAAATCTGGGGCTCGAAGCCCAAAACGACGTCGTTTTGGGCTTCGAATTTTTTTTTTTCCTCTTTTCTTCCTTCTCTTTCTTCTCTTCGTCTTCTTCGTTGAACAGAGAGAAGAGCAGAGGCAAGAGAGAGAAGAGCAGCTCGCCGGCGTGCGTCGCAGCTCGTCGGCCGGCATCGCAGCTCGTCGCTCGTCCGATCTCGCAGCTCGTCGCTCGTCCACCTCCACCCGCCGCCGCCTCCGCCTCCAACCCCATTTTTAGGGCCCCCTCCAGTTCTGCTTCTCCTTCTCTCCTTCTTCTTCTTCTTCCTCTCCTTCTTCTTCTTCTTCCTCCTTCCTTCGAGCCGTTTGGCTCGAAACCCTTTCGGACCCTGTAACAGAGTTGTAAAACTTATTTTAGGAAGTAAGTTAACAGTTAATTTTTTTAACGTTTTAAACTTTTTCAAAAAAAATATAAAGATGTAATATGACTTAAAAATATCAAAAAAAACTAAAAAACTAAGGCCTTATTTGTCATCTCTTAAAAAAATCAAAAAGTCAAAAATACACTATCTTATTTAAGTCACATCACCTTTCTACCACATCACTTTAAACCCAACCCATACCTAATCCATATTTCATAAAAAATCAAAAATTATACTTATTTAGAACATTCTAAACAACCCTTAAATTTTAACCAAATTTTCAAAATAAACCTAATTATTTGGATTCCTACTGTGCTTGGTTACCAATTTTCCAAAACACTTTTCAGAAAATTTTACTTTCTTATTTTTCGTGTTTTTTTTGTTTTTACTGAATTTTTTAATATTTAAGCAATTTTTTTACTTTTTAAACACACCTAGCATAAATACATCTAAAAAGTAAAAAAATTGTAAAAAAAATCTTTTAAAAATTCACTAAATACCAAAAATATAAAAAAAAATACAAGAATTCAGTACATTTTTATATTTCTATGTATTTATTAACTTTTTAAAATATTTTTTCACAAATTTTTTACTTTTTAGATATCTCTAAGTAAGGTGCACCTAAAAAAATAAAAAAATGTTTAAAATTTAAAAAATATTCACTAAAAATAAAAGAATACAAAAACCAAAAAATTCAAATTTTAAAAAACTTAATCCAAAAAATTCAAACCAAACATATTTTGTGTGCATGCATAATTCCTAAAAACTTCAATCAAATCAACTATTAGTGTCAACTATATGTTTTTTTTTTTTTTTTTTGTCCAATTCAAAATAACAAGGTAGAGTAAATCTAGCACCTAATAACTTAAAATCATAGGATAGGGTAATGATGGCTGATTATGATATAATACAAGGTAGAGTAAATCTAGCACGTAATATAATAATCTAATGTCAAAAAACAATTGGCTGCAATTTTGGACTTATTCTTAGGTGACACTTGAAAAAAAAAACCTTAATATCATCAGCGCATGTATGATTACGAATCACAAAGAATGTTTCGTTTCATTTACCACATTTAGTTTAAAATAACATAAACAATTTTAAAACAAAAACAAAAACAACTTAGTGTAGGAAATTTGTGTCATTGCAGGTTTTAAAAAAAGTTTAAATATACCTAGTTTCAACTTCACATCTAAAAGGACTTTTTCCGTATTCCATAAACATATTTATATGCATTGAATTTTGGTACAGGAATATATTTAGAATGATGTGGTGAATCTGTGTAATTTGAAAATAATATTATGTAAAATAAGTTGAGGTATGGTGTTGGGTTGATGAGGTGAATTTGTATAAATTTTTTTTTACATAAATATATTTAGAATGATGGGGGTGAATCTGTATAATTTGCATAATTTACAGGATTCAAATTATAACATTTAATAATTTGAAAAAAAAATAACAAAAAAAAAAAATCACAATTAGTGTCAATAGATTATCTTATAATTGCTATATTTTGTAATTCAACATGAAAAAAAGTAATATGTTTATTTATATATATTTTATTTTTTTTTTCATATTTTATGTCAATAAAAATTGGGGTATTTACACGCGTCTTAATTTATGAATTTATACTCCATTAAGTCATAATTAAGATTTTTTAGACCTTCAAATCTCATTAAATTTTTAATAGTCAGAATTGCCCTTCAAATAATGATTGTTCATCATTTATGATTATCTGTAAAAGAATATAATGATTTGACATTTATTTTGATTTTCAAAACTTTAAAATATCAACTTTAAAAAAAAAATTGTTTTGAAAAAATTGAAAAACTGAATTATTTTTTTTGTACAAAATGAAAAATTTTGTGTCTATAAAAAAGCATGATGATAGATGTGCAAAACTGACCAAAAAAAACTTTAAAAATGAAAAAATTGATAATATTCTCAGTTTTAAAATTGGAAAAAACTGTTAATATTTTCGGTTTTATTGGATAGTTAAATCAAATCAATAAGTGAAATGGAAAAAACATTTAAACTCATATTATGTTTTTTTCATTAGTTATCGAAACAATTATCTGAAATATTTTTATACAAAATTGATAATATTATTAGTTTTAAAATTAAAAAAAAAAACTGATAATATTCTCAGTTTTACTAAATAGGAATTATTAGTTCAAAAAATCTTAAATAGGACCTGAACTATCATAACATTTGTAAATATGATTTTTAAGTAATTAACTCCTAAAAGTTAATGTAATAATTTATATATATTTAATTTTTTTATTAATATACAATTCGCCTCTACTATGATAAAATTTTGGATCCTATACGTAATATTGCTCATATGTATTTTAAATTCTTGATCACCAAATCAGATTAATTGTATAGGAACTATTACCATTGAACACAACATTTCCTGAAGGTTTACTCAACTTTAGCTACCCCAACTCCCACTACTAGGTGGATGGGCACATCAACCCAACACGATACCTCAATTTATGCAAATAATGTTATTTTTTTAATAAATATTTACAATCGTGACTAGTTATATGGAAACATTGGCCAATAAGACTAACTAAATAATTAAAATGGGATTGATATTATCTCTTAATTTATTGATCAAGTGTTCGTGATTTATCCTCATTCAAATTAAGGTATTTATACACAAATCTTAATTTATAAATTTATACTCCATTAAGTCTTAATTAAGATTTTTTAAACTTTCAAGTCCTATTAAATTTTTAATAGTCGGAATTGCCCTTTAAATAATAATTTTTCATCATTTATGATTATTTATAAAGGAACACGATGATTTGATATTTATTTTAATTTTTAAAACTTTAAAACATTAACTTTCAAATTGAAAAAACTAATTTTTTTTTTGAAAAAATTGAATTTTTTTATGTGAAATTGAAAATTTTGTGTCTATAAAAGAGCCTAATGATGGAACATTGATGTGTAAAATTGAAAAAAAAAACTTAAAAAACGAAAAAACTGATAACGTTCTCAGTTTTAAAATTAGAAAAAGAACTGATAATGTTTTCGTTTTATTGGATAGTTGAATCAAACTCATAAGTAGAAAGATAAAAATGTTTAATCCCATGCTTTGTTTTTTTTATTAGTTAGTGAAATAATTATCTCGAACATTACTATGCGAAATTGATAATGTTCTTAGTTTTAAAAATAGGGAAAAACTGATAATATTTTCAGTTTAACTAAATATGACTTATTGGTTCAAAAAATTTTAGAGAAGATTTGAGTTATCATAACATTTGTAAATATGACTTTTAAGTAATTAACTTTTTAAAGTATTAATTAGTTAGTGATATTATAAGACAATTTGAGTTGTCACTGTTGCACTTAATATGTATTTATCTATTTTAATATTAGAATATATATACATATATAACCTAAAAATGAATTATTTGATACAAATTTAAAGTTCATTATAATAGGGTTGTTTGAGAAGTTGTCTATTTTAATTTTTAACGATTTTAATATGATAAAATAATTGTGTTTGAGAAGTTGGTTAAAATTTTTTTGTTATTGGATGTGATATTTGTGAGAGAAAAAGTAAAATAATTATTGATTTGATGTGAGATTTTGTCTTATTACTTATTTTACTTTATTTTGTCTTTTAATACTATTTTAGTCCAAAAAACCTAAAAAATCTCTTCCCATACATTCCACACAAGTAGTGCTAGTCTAACAAAAAATTAGATCTACTTTCAAAATTATGATATGGCAGTTTAATAAAATATTTAAGGTATTTTTTTCTCTCATTTTTATCTAATAATCAGTCAATCATCTATTTTACACGTTATTAAGTCTTAAAAATAAATTAGAATGTGAGTTTCTATATTATTTTTTCGGTGGTGCTACATGCACCAATTAATATATTAATTAGTGTACCAATATTAGTTATAACATTATTATTGACTCCACTCATTAATCACATTACAAATATCAAAACCTTGGTGCTACATGCACCAATTAGTATACTAATTAGTGTATTAACACTAATTATGACATTATTATTGACCCTACTCATTAGTCACATTACAAATACTAAAAAATTCTTAAATTATGTCACATTATCAATTGGTACACTAGTTGATACACTAATTAATGCATATAGCATTATTCTATTCATATCAAAAATTTCTTAAATTATGTCACATTATTAATTAGTATATTAATTAATACACTAATTAATACATATAATATTATTCTTATTTTTTGCAGTCCTTTTTGGTAGTAGTTTTTCAAGTTGCCTAGTATTAATGTCTAGTATTAATTAATATGTGGGTGGTATCTCTTGAGTTGGATATGGATGTAAGTAAACAGTAGACTCATAGATATACAATGAGCAATGCTAGGTATGATGAAAAAACTTTTATGAAAATGATCATGAAAAATTTATGACCCTTATATTACACTTAAAATAAAGCACCACACACTAATCAAGGTAATCCAAAGATCACAAATCTTTCATGATCATTTTCATAAAAAAAATTTCATGATCCCTAGTTTTTCTCATATACAAGTGAAAGAAGAAACATGTGCGCATAGGTCTTGTTTGGCAAAGATTATTTTTTTACTTTTTAGGTTAAAATTTATAAAAAGATAAAATAGATTAAAATAATCAATAAGATAAAATGTCAGATCAAACTTATAATCATTTTAGTTTTTTACAAGCATCACATTCAATTATAAAAAAATTCAATCATCTTCTTAAATACAAAAATTTTAACCTACTAAAATAATCAAAAACTAAAATAACTTACTAAAATAACATCCCAAACACTCCCTATACAATATTGATTTATCCTGAGCTGTTTGTGCACCGCACCGAGGCGTTGAATTCACAAGAAGTGGCCCTCTTTTTGTCCACATACAAGCATTAGTGAGAAGAGTGGACAAGTATTGTCTATTCAAACATTTTTTGTGGCGTTGACCAAATGCGTAAATTATTACTAGTTTCCATATGGGTATGGTCTATATAACATTGCGGCCTCTCCTATGCCGTTACTAACCCAGATAGCAACGCTACTCTCAACTCTATCTCTCTTTCTCTCTTATCTCTTTCTATGAGCTTGCCTTCTTATACCCACGGCTCTCAAATGCCCCTACTCTCTTCTCATAATACAAGCCTCTCTCTTCCTAAGTAGCTCTATCTATCTTGTACTTTGTTCTTCAAAGCCTTGTTTGTTTTTTCTCTTCTTTTTCACTTTACATAACCTCTCTAATTAGTCTAGCCTGTAGTCTGTCTATAAGTTTCATGTTTTTCAAGTTCATTGAGATATGATTAGTAATACAGCAAAACCAAGGTTGAGGTCTATGTTAAATTTGTCTTATGATAGAGGTTGATACAAACCTAAAAGTCCACCTTTTCTTTCTTCCTTTGGAAACCCAGTTTTCTCTTTCTTTGATCTGATTGTCCGACAGTCTGCACGTAAAGATGGAGAGTGCGAAGGTTCAGACGAAAAAGAATTTGTTCGTCAAGACATGGGAGCGATGTCGATCAATACCAGGAGGCCGCGAGAAAAAATCTCCATCAAAGCCGTCAAGTATTTTCTCGAAAAGCAAGTCATGTCACTACACCACAACAAAATCATCATCAAAAGACGACAATCAGCGAAACACGAAGAGCCGCCAAGTGGCTCCAGAAGGCTGCTTCTCGGTCTACGTGGGGCCGGAGAAGCAGAGGTTTGTGATCAAGACAAAGTTTGCAAATCACCCACTATTCAGAATGTTGCTTGAAGATGCAGAAATGGAATATGGGTACAACAGTGAAGGTCCTCTATTGCTGCCATGTGAGGTTGATCTTTTTTACAAGGTTTTGGCAGAGATGGATAGCAAAGAGATTGTGCCCAGTTGTGGGTTTGCGTATGGATCATGCAGCCCTTTCAATCCGTCTCGGCGTCTGGGTAATAACAATAACATGCCTAAGGTTTATGGTTCTTATGGGCTTCTCACCCCATCCAGATTGCTCAAGATGAATCATTTTTAACTGTTAATTTTATAGGATCAAAGTCAGTTTGTAATATGGTTTTGGGTATATATATATATATAGTTTGTGTGCTGTTGAAATGGTAAAGAAATTGGCAGCTATTGATAAAATTTTCTAAATATGATTTGAGAGTAGAGTTGTATTTTGAGTTTGTGAGTTTTGAAATTATAATTTGAGTGTAAAAAATTTGTTTAGTTATGAGTTTTGAAAAGTGATTTGAATTGAATTTGAAATGAATGATGTGAGATACGATATTTAATTCAAAAACTTACAACTCATAACCAAACACATAACCCAAAATCCTATTCAAAGCTCATAAAAAATTTTAAAAAATTTTAGAAATATTTTTTTATTTAAAATATAAATAACAGGTGCAAAAAAAAAAAAAAAAAAAAAGAAAAAAAAGAAAAAGAAAAAATCGAACACTGTTCCGATCAATCAGCTAGACATCCGGGTTAGCCAAATTTTGTCGCATAGAAAGGAGTTTTCAAA
Source organism: Camellia japonica (assembly GCA_030407325.1). Taxonomy (NCBI): domain Eukaryota; kingdom Viridiplantae; phylum Streptophyta; class Magnoliopsida; order Ericales; family Theaceae; genus Camellia; species Camellia japonica. The sequence continues at coordinate 71,542,255 of JAPPVO010000010.1, read as the reverse complement.
AGTGGGTGTGGAATTATAATTTGAAAACTCAAAATAAATATCACACTGAAATCAATGGGTGTAAACGTGTTTAGAGAGCTGCTCCAAACACAGCCACTGTTTCTTAGATCTAATATCATGGGTTCAACCCCCCTTCCCCATTAACTTAATTATACAAGGGTAAATTACAGATACATCCTCCTAAGATTTGATTAAAATACGAATCGTACCCCGAGATTTTGAAAATTATATTTCACCCCCTAAAATTTCTGATTTTATAACAAAGCGCTCATTTTATAAATAAATCATCAAATTAATTAATAATTTTTAATGATGTTAAAAATATGTTTCAATTAATAATTTAGGTAATTTTATTATTGTATAGGAGTACAATTATGAATTTTATTTTTTTAGTTAATTCTATTAAATAAATTTTTTTAATAAGGGGATATTTATAATTTTTCAAATCACAGGCAGCAATCTGTGTTTTAAGCAAACTTCAGGGGATATATTTGTAGTTTATCCATTATACAATGGGTAATGTTAGAGATCGAAAGTTTTATCAAATATCTTATATGAGTGTGGGACTCACATTATATGAGTCTCGTATGAGTCCCACACCTATGTGAGACATTTGATAAAAAATTTAATAATTTTTTTGAAATTTTTAACATTATTATTATATAATTTTTTTATTTTAATTTTTTTATTGATAAAAAATACAGTACAAGTAGAACAACGAAATCACATCAATAAAAAAGATACACATTCCAACCACAAATTATATCAATAAAGCGTATACATATTCCAACTACTAGAGCATAAGCACCAAACATAATCCTAAACAAAACCCATGCCAAGCCACACAAATTTAGCAAGACATCAACTCCTTATAAGGAAAAGCAAAATCACAATATAAAACAAAATCATTAGATAATGTTTTTGTAACTATCATAAGAGTATTTAAAAATTTTTTTTTTTCAAAATATGAGATATATTTGTGTCAACATTTACATATTAATAGTATAGATAGATAGATAGATAGATAGATAGATTAATAGTATGATTTTTATTTATAATTATATATGTTGTGTACTTCTAAAGTGGTAAATACTAAATATGTTGTTTCCTTTATGCTGTGTTTAGTTGGGAGATTTGGGGAGGGATTTGGAAAGGGAAATGGAAAAGGTAGGTAAAATGTGAATAAAACATGCCTAAATTTCACTTAGTTTCACACACCTTTTCTATTTCCCTTTCCAAATCCCTCCCCAAATCCCCCAACCACTCACATGGAAACCCCCCCAAGTTAGGGTGGACAAATGTTGGGTCAGGTCGACACTACATAATAAGGGACTCTGTGTCTATTCAAGTCTTGTTCGACCTGGCCCTAGCATTGGGCCTCTATATCTGCCTAAACTTGATCCAAAAAATAATTATAAATCTGAAGTCCACTCATCGGGCTATATGTAAATAAAATTAAAATATTTCATAATTAAATTCAATCACACATTATATTCTTAAGTAAATATATTGACATCATTATAAATTGAAGGATTTCTTAAATAAATTCAATCACACATTATCACAAATGTGAGTTTCAATAAAATTAATAAAGATAAAGTTTAAATCCCAGAAAAAAATATATATATATATATATATATAGATATTTTAATGTATTATAAATAAATAAATAAATAAATAATTTAATAGTGGGTCGGGCTGGGTTGAAAGTATAAATCTCAAGCCCAACCCATTAATATGTCAAGCTGAAAATGTTGGTCCAGCCTGGCCATATGGGCTAAAACAACCTTCCCAAGTCCTAAAAAAATAGGACTAGGTCGGGCAAGCTAACGGACCGATGTCTATCCCTATTCGACGCTATTGAAAAGAATCAATTTGACTCCAAAATTATAAAATATACAAATGGACCCCCTAAACTATTAAGAAGTATTGCTTTGTCCCCTAAACTATAAAAGTATACAGATGGATCTCCTAAACTATTGACATGTTTAATTTTGACCTCTTTTGTTAGGGAGTCCAATTAGTACATTTTTATAATTTAGGGAGTCTATTTATACATTTTTATAATTTAGGAAGTAAAGTGATATTTCTCAATAGTTTAGAGGGTCCATTTGTGCTGTTTTATAATTTAGGGAATCAAAGTAACACTTCTCAATAGTTTAGGGGGTTTTTGTGTAAATAACCATTTCTTTTACCTAAGGTCATGGGTTCAAGCCCCATTCACGTATTAATAGTACTAGTGGGTAGGGGTGTTCATGGGTTAGCATGGGTCAGTTTGGCTTTAAATTTGGAACCAACCCAATCATGATCGGTTTCAAATTTTTGGATCCAAAACCAAACCAATTATGCACTAGAACCAACCAACCCAATGTAGCACGGGTTGGTTTGGGTTAGAACTAAGGTTCCACTATATTAAAAATAAGAAAATTAATCAATAATTAAAAAAAAGAACTCTTTAAAAACACAAATAAAGAGCAAAATATTGTTTAATACAACCTAGTACAAATTAAATCTGAGTGAAGCTTAAATATAATCAATACAAATTAAATCTATTTATACATCCAATACAAATTAAATCAATTGCAAAATTTGACTCAAACTTCTAGTACTTCATTTGTTTACCTAAAATATAAATCAATTGTGAAATCTGACTCAAACTTCTATAAAATATAAATTTTGATTTTGATCTACAAATATATATGTTGTTTATATTGTTGAAGTGGTAAAGATGTTATTTCTTAGATTCAACGTCATATTTTCAAGTCCAATTCACTTCATCATTAAATAAATTTTTTTTTTGTTTTAAATAACTATTATAGGGGTATTTTGGACAACTCAAAATATGAACACAAATATGTCAACACTACTTCACATATTAATAGTGTAGATAGATAGACAGATAGATGTTAATATTAATTAATTAAATAGTGGTGTGTGACCATCCGGTGGGTGTGCATAAAATATAAATTTTAATTTTGATTTTAAATATATATATATATATATATATTGTGTATTATTGAAGTGGTAAAAATATTGTTTCTTAGATCTAACGTCATGGGTTTAAGCCTCATTCACTTCATTATATAATTTTTATTTTAAATAACTATTATAGGGGTATTTTAGAAAAACTAAAAATCTGAAACACATTTGTGTCAAGGTGGCTCGAAATGAACCCTATTTTTTTGGTTGAATACCTCATTTCTTAGGGCATCCTAGATCAAAATTTGATCTGTGATAAAAATTGTTTGGATACCTCACATAATCCCAACCTTACTTGTACCCATACCCGTTCCTTTACCCGTACCTATTACAGCCACCCTTCGCCGTTGGTATCGGCTTTCATCATTGCCATTTGTCGACGCCATCGCCCCTTTTCTCTCCGTCACTGCCACCATCTTCTACCACCAACCCTCGGCTCATTTTCCACTAGTGAATCCCTTCTGTACTACACCTTCCCCCTCTGACCAGAATAGTTCATAAGAGAATACTTTTAAGTGATTCATAAATCAGCAATATCATAAGAAAGCCTAGCCATTATGTGTGTAACACCTCAAAATAATACCAACCCACATCATGATATTCAATGGAAAAGCAGAAGCTTACATAAGATTAACTTTTCATTGATTCTCTTTTACCATAGAAAAGATGACATATGCATGTATACATTCATAAATCCTAAATCTAGAGTCTATAGCATATTACATGTAATGATCACATGTCAAATAAGTTACTGCCTTAATGGCTACATTTTTCCAAGTCGATACTTGGGAACAACAAAATGAGTTAAACTTCATACATATAAAGCCTAAGGCTTGTATACCAAATATTTACACAAAAGAACAAGAAGAAGCTCTCGACTTCAACATCGTCCCAAGCTACTTCCTTGGTGAAGGTATATCATCAGCACTTGAAAGTTGATTTCTATATAAGGTGAGCTAAAGCCCAGTACAGATACTTGAACACAACATATGAAACTTAACAAAATCATATGGTGAATGCATATGCATGCCATTTGCCAAAATGTTACACATTCTCTTTCAAAGCAATGCAATGCAATAGTTGTATATATATATATATATATATATCCATTCATAAAACAACACTTTTTAAATTAGAAAACAAGGCGGTTGATAAAAAACACTAAAAATCTTTAGGTACGTGTCTGCCAGTAGGCTATACAAACACTACCAAAGCCATTTACTGGTACTAACTAGAAGGATTGGTACCTAACAGCACAAATTTCTAGACTTTTACCAAAAACACATAGGCCAACATAATAAAACCACAACCACACCTCCTAACCAGATTCACCGAGGCATACACCCCATTTTCTCAAAATGATACATTTTCAATGTTTAAGTATGAAACAATATTCCATGCAAGATGTATGAGTATTTGGTTTCAATTAACCTAATTCTCATGCAATTTCTATAACAATCAAAGCTATCATTCACCGATAGCTCAAAACATATATCTCTATACAATAGATAAGTTTCCAACAACAATTATAAGTTCAAAATCTCAAAATGGGAGTGATAATACATATCCAACTCCACTCTTATTAACAACAAATACATTCATTTTATCTTTTCAAAACTCAACAGTCTTCCATTCCATTTATAGGTCAAACACTAACGATTTCCAATAAAAAATCATTTTCTTTTAAAAACACATTTAAAAAAGAAATTTCCACTATTTCAACACAACTCAACAATATACTCACTCCCACAACATTTCTTAAGAACCCATTTGAAAACCCCTCTTTTACATTTCAAAAACCAAACCCTAAATCAAACCCCTAACTCTCAAATCACAGTACTTTACGAGGAGCACTTAACAAAGTTAAGAATCATACAAGGAGGTTGAAGAAGTCCCTAACTCAAGAGTAGAAGAAGAAGAAAGCAAGACCCAACTTTGACGGAGTCAAAAATGAAAGTTTCATTGATTAAAATATTCACCTTTACGAGCTCTACACTTTACTCCAAAGCACTAGGGCGGCTAGATCAACGGATTTGGGTGTATTTGAGTGTTTGGGTAAGAACTAGAGAGAGAGTGAAAAAATTAGGTTTTGGGATGTTCTAGAGAGAGAGAGAAAGCAAAATGTGACAGAAAAGACTTTTCCTCGATCTGATAGATGCATAGATCGCTTGAATGACCAAACTACCACTCGAGTGTCAGACACAAGCAAGTGACACCACTTGAGCAGCCAAAACACGACTCGAGCTCACAATGATTCCCTTCTGGAAGTTTTGCAGACTGGAAAAGACTGCTTAAATGAGGAAATGACTGCTTGAGTGAAGATTACCCTACTCCCGGTAGTTTTGTAGACCTACAAAAGTACTGAGAGAACCCAAAGACAACTCGAGCGAACCTGAAGAAAAACAGACTTGAATTTCTTTGAAAAATGAACTACCAACATGTTCACAACACAACTAACAACTCCAAACAACCAAACTCAACAACAAGAAGACAATAAGAAGTATGGACTACGATAAAGAGTATCAGAACCCGAATCCAAGAACATGAAAGGGTCGGATCTAACCTAAGCCATTATAGTGTGACATTTTATCAAGTTTTTGAAAGACACGAAGGGCATATAGCAGGATTCCTGTTTGGTACACATAGAGAAGCTAAAAAACCTCAGGAAAAGAAAAGAAAAGAAAGACAAAGATTCAGAGATACATTTTGCAAGCTTGTATTCCATTCCAAACAGATGAGGGAAAAAGCACATACGAAAAGGAAAAACAAGATGCAGTTGGGATTTAATATATCTGTACTTAATTCATTAAAAAAAGTACCCAAATAGAGAGAGAAACCAATTGATTAATGTTGAATATTGTACCCAAACAGATAGAGAACTCAACAAATGAAATCAAGTCGTCTTTTTGTAAAGAAATTTTTTGCATGTTGTGTACAATAGGGTATCGCAAAATTCCAGTTTTTTGCCAACATGTGACTAGGAAAGGGGTTCGTGAGAGGGGAGTGAGGTAGGGACATGGGTCGCGACTGCGACGAAGAAGGAAAGACAATGGAAAGGGGCATTGCAGTTTCGCAAGGATATAGGGAGGGAATGGTGGGATATCGAAGGGCTGGGAAGCATCGAAAGGTGGTGCTGGAGGTTGGGAAAGGGCTGAAGCATGGCAAGAGTAATTGAAAATGGTTGGACGGAGACAGCCAGAGCTGGACGGGTGGCCGAAATTGAAGAAGTCCATTGAAGTTAAGGTTTTGGCTAGTTTGGTAAATGAATGAAAGGGTAAAATGGTATTTTTTTTAACAAAAATAAAATTTGGGGTGTCCAACCAACAAAATGGGGTAAATTTAGAGCTACCCTTTGTATCACTACCACCACCACCCTTCACATATTAATAGAAGATACATAGATAAATGGGGCATTTATTAATAAATCATTCTTCACCTACTTATATTCCACTTAGTTCAAATTATTTTCTTATATTCCAGTAAGTCCTATGGGTGATATAGTTATCAAAATATCCTTAATAATAATAGGGTAAAGCGCGCATTAATATTCACATTAATAGTGTGAATGTTCCATTATGTGAACATTCACATTGTCAAATTTATTTAATGTGAATGTGAATGTTCACATCACCAAGTTGGTAGGAGTTGAAAAAAATATTTGTAAGGGTAAAATTATTCATAAAATACCTTAAGTATGAGAATTATAATTTGATGGATCAAATGTCCAAAATAATAGGACTTATTAAAATACAATAATATCTTATGAATTAATGGAGATACAAATATTTGAAAGAGGACTTTCTAATAAATCCCTAAATAGGGGGCATAGATGGATGCGTATAGTTATTTATAGTTCTAATAGTAGTCAGTTAGGGTAGGAGGATCTCTGCAATGGTTTGGTTGTGCTAATCCAATAACATATATTTAAAGTCAAATTCAATTTTAACTCTATGAAACTGATGCAGCGTGAAACGCAAAATAGTAACAATCTTAGAATTCATTGATTCAAATAAGAATACCGAAAGCAACATTCTTCTTTAAACTTGATAATTCACAAAGAATACTAAGAATAAAGGCTTAACAATGGTTGAACGAAAGAGTATAAAACTCAAAATATATTAATTCTGAAAAATTAAAGGGCCCTAAGGCTTACATCCATTATTTATAAGCAAAGACAAACCTGACTTAACTAGGAAACAACCAGAATTGGCAAAAATCATAGTGCAATACAGAAATAAGAAAATAAAATGAAAATTACCAAAAGTAGAAATATTGCAATAAAATAAAGAAACTACTAATATATACTTCCACGATCATGGTAGATTGGAATTGAATTATGTGCTAGGAGTAATTGAAGTTTCAAATCTTTCCAAAAACAGCAAATTCGCAAAATTGACCACCCAAATGATTGAATTTGCTCAAAATCCACTAGAGTCCATAGATCCTTCTTAAAATCACATTTTTCATTGACCTACCAAATTTCACACGATTCTGAGTCCGACCAGTTTTTTGCCTTTGTCTTGCCTGTCCCTTTGATCCAAGAATTGTATGGCCATGCATGCTACATCACATAAATTTAAAATCCAATATAATAATATATTTTCTAGGTTATGTAACATTTATTATGGAATTTTCTGTCTAATTTTGAGTAGAAGTTAGCTTTAGAAGTAAACTGGAAAAAACTTAAAACATGAAGGGCCGAAATGGGAAAAAATAAACTTTAAAGACCAAAGTAGAAAAGTGACTAAACATAAAAGGAGCAAAGTGCAATTTATCCCTATCTTTATTGAGTGGTGAGATAAGAAATGCATTGATTTCCTTTGAGAATGCAATCTAATTGGCTACGATCAATCGAGTTAAGTAAGTCTCATGTATCAACTGAATGAGTTGGGTTTCTGATGTAGCATGGATGGACATACAATTCTTGGATCAAAGAGATAGGCAAGGAGACAAAAAATGAGCCGGACTCGGAATCGCATAAAATTTGGTAGGTCAATGTAAAATATGATTTTTAAAAGGATCCATGGACCCCAGTAGATTTTGGGCAAATTCAATCATAGGGTGGTCAATTTCGCGAATTTGCCATTTTTGGAAAGATTTGAAATTTCAATTACTCCTAGAACAGAATTCGATTTTGAAAAATCTGCCTTGATCGTGGAAGCATATATTAGTAGTGTCACAACCCAAACCCGCCCTTATAGGTTTAGCGTCGTAACTGGCCAGTAATCCTTGGATTACCAAAGACCTCATAACAAAATATCGTATAGTTAGGGGCTGCGGAAGCAAATATACAAAATATACGTAATCCATTGAGCTGTGAAAACATATATGGGACAGATAATTTAAAAACTTTAATAACCTTGAGAGTGACGTCAAAAGACACAGTATTTAGACATCACTCCATGAACATATTATCAGAAATCTTGCCCAAAATATAAAGAAACAAAGTCTAGTACATTCACAAAAACAGCCACTAAACTTGACTTAATCCAGAACCTCCTCGGGAGGCACAAAGGTTGGCTGAAAAAAACTGAGACGTCAGGTCCTCAACTCTGAGTCTGGTCATGTGCCTGATCACCTACATACATAATATAAATAGTGAGCGGAAGCCCAATGAATAATAACAGAGTAAGGGGTTTTATTGAATGACGTCCATACCAGATTCCGAAATCATAATTTAGATTCATAAACAGATTCATGTTCTTGTTCCAATCATATACAGAAATCAGAGTTCGTGTTAAATCATACGTGGTACATCCATTAGCGCTAACAGAACAGAGACAGAACAAATGCAGAACGTATGGTGGTTATGAGTAACCAGTTCCATAAAGGAATCTCCGGATCCGGGTAACAGAGAATATACATGCTGAGCCCCATGATGGAGCCTCCAGTACGGATAACAGAGTGTAGACATATTAAGTTCCATGATGGAACCTCTAATACCGAGTAACAACTAACAGATATCACATGATGCTAATGATGCCACGAATACATTGTCAGAAATTGGACAATCATTCATTGTACAGAACATAACATTTTAGAAAACATATCTTACTTCATCATACAGAAAATAAAATTTTTTTAGCATAGCTTTACTAAGTTATTACACACAGATGGCTTCAAGTGCAGACAGACAAAGCAGACTAATCAAACGGTTTACGGCACGTGACCTACATCAACACATAACAAACACACATTTGAAACACATGCTAGAATATATCTAACTCATTACGATCCATTCATAGTGTTTTTCTACATTTTACCCTCATTATTATGCCTTAATCTTGGCCTAGGAATGCCTAGGGTGGGATGAGGAAGCAAAAAATGTATTTGAAAACACTTGATTGAATTTTCTAAAAACAGGGTCCTCGCTCGAGCGTATATTTCTTCGCGCGAGCGAACATGCAAAATGCGAGGTGACGCTCGAGCGCAACTTCCTCCGCTCAAGCATTTTGCAAACTTTGAAAAAGTACTGGTTATGTGATTTTCACGCTCGACGAACGCTCGATGGTCGCTCGAGCGTGAGACTAATGTCCCCGCTCGAGCGCAACTCTTACCGCTCGAGCGGTCTGCAAAAACATGAAACTTCTGAGAGCATGCATTTCACGCTCGAGTGAACTTCAGGTCGCTCGAGCGGAGATGTAGAAACGAAGGTGGCCGCTCGAGCGCAAAATCTCACGCTCGAGCGGAGAGCAAAATTCTGGAATTTTCAGATTGCTCTTTTTTGCTCAAAATTCGAATTCCATACCTCAAAACTCATCTTCTTGGGCCAAAATTTTGGGAAACATGTAGGAACTTGTAGAATATTATGATTTGAAGATCATTTCATGAAATCAAGGCCCAAGAGTATATCAAACATGCAAGAATCCAACTTGAAATGTAAGAACATGATATGAACTTGTCATGCATATATCCACTTGAGTTCCTAGCTTCCAAAACATGATCAAATGAGATGAATTGATGGAAAACAAGATGATTTCACAAAGCTAAGGTAGAATGATAACATGCATAGGAGAATTCTTTGAAAACTTCCCCAAGATGCCATGATATAAACATGCATGCATGGAGTGATCTAACCTCATTCATTTTAGCTCAATTCTAGCATTACACAACTTAATTCTTTAAACTCATATGCTAAGTGACTCAATCCCACACTAACCTTAGATGATCAACTATGCTCTATAGGGGCAATTGTTTGAAGTTCCAAGCCAATCTCCAAGTTTTCTAGCAATTCCTTTGCTTGAATTCAACTCTCTCTTAGTCTCTCTCTCTCTCTCTCTCTCTCTCTACGCGTTTTAAGCTCAAGGAAGAGAAAATGAAGGTGCCAAAGTGTAATAGAGGTGTTGAAGTGGCCTTATATAGGCTTGGTTAATGGCCTAATTAATTTGTTGATTTAATCAATTGGGTACTAATTATTTTAATTTAATCGTTCCGAATCGAATTTCAATTAAACCTACCACAAAATTCTATAAATCCCAAATAATACACAAATTAAGTTAATTTCTGAATCGGATGCCGATAAGGCCTTCAATTTGCAGATCAAAACAGAAACATAAATAGATTTTTCTTACGTTAAACAGATATAGACACAAATACTACAACACACAAGTAGTTAATTCAGAATTTGATCTTAATAACTTATTAAACATATGAAATCATGGATTAACATTAATCATGGGTCGGGCTTTTTACAAGTAGTTTCTTTATTTTATTGCAATATTTTTATTTTTGGTAATTTTCGTTATATTTCCTTATTTCCGTATTACACAATGAGTTTTGCCAATTTTGGTTGTTTCCTAGTTAAGTCTGTCTTTACTTATAAATAATGGATGTAAGCCTTAAGGCTCTTCAAATTTTGAGAATTAATATATTTTGAGTTTTGTAGGCCTTGTTTGGTTTGCTTTTGAGAGACTAATTTTGGAAATTTTTTTTTTAAAAATTTTGTTTGGTTTAGTGATTTTGGAAAAAAAAAAAAATCCCAAAATCACTTTTTCTCTCTCCTCTCTCCTTCTCAATCATTTTTTTTTCTCACACACATCTACTCAACTACAACAAAATATCAAATCATCCCAAACTCCCATACTTCAAAACTATTTCCAAAATATATAACCAAACAAACCAAAAAAATTTCTAAACTTTCACTCCAAATTTTTGTTTGAAAATTTATCTCCCCAAACCAAACCAAGCCAAGCACACCCATAGTCTTTTGTTCCAACTTTGGGATTCTTTGTGAATCAACCATTGTTGAGCCTTTATTTTCGGGATTCTTTGTAAATCAACAAGCTTAGAGAAGAATCTTCCTTTCGGTATTCCTGTTTGAATCAACGGATTCTACGATTATTATTATTTCGCGTTTCGCGCTGCATCATTATATCAGAGGTGTGAGTTATATATAATAAAATATTTTTAAGCCACGTGACTATCAATGTGTAACACCTCGGAATAATTACTATAACCCATACTCAATGTGGGAGCCGAATAATAATGGGTCAATAGGGATGAATGGACAAGAGTTCAGTCCAGGACATAACCTTTATTCGACATTGATCCTAGTCAATTGAAGAGCCGAATAAAATAATCAGCATTCCAACTAGTAGAATAAAGGCCGAGTAGAAGTACATGTAATGGATTAAGGGTGGGCTTGGCCCTAAGGCCCAAAGAGAATAATATAAATAGAGGATCATCAGTCAGAGAAAGGTATGTGAGAATTAGTACACTTAACTTAAGATACAGACAATCAAGAGAGTATATACTGACTTATTTATCGGAGTGCTAATTCCGGCACCCCCGACCAGAGTGTTCATCATTTTTCAGGTTACCAGCTGAGGATCTCGAGTGCCCCAGTGGATCAAAAGAGTATTTCCAAACCACATCCCCACAATTGGCGCCGTCTGTGGGAATACTCAACTACATTCATGGCGGGCGTAACGAAAGACCCTCCGATAGTCACTGACGAAACCACATAAAGAGACGACCTCACCCCAACAAACATGCTTGGACTGGAGACTATCGCCGCAAGACGTGTCTTGAACTCGAAACTCACTTGCCCAGAACTCGCCCTCGACTTCAGCACACGAGACAATGCAAGTGATCATGGAACAGGCAAAGCAAAACGAACAGAGGCTGGAAAACATCATCGCTGAGAACGAGCGCCTCTGTCAGGACTTGGCCTTGGAAGTAGCAAAATCCAATCAGGCTACACGCCAAGATCCGGGACGACCTCTGAGAGCGGGTGGTCAAAGACCTCGAGTTCGGAGGCAATCTAGTGACAGCGACTCAGACTCATTATCTCCAGAACCCAAAAAGAAGGGACGACTCGAAACTACCAGTTCCTCTGAAGAGAGTCCACGTGTAAGGCATAAGCGAAGACGAAATGGTTCGGACGAAGAAGACCGGCACGATCCCTTCGTGAGACGGATCGCAAAGGCAGTGCTACCCAAGAAGTTCAAAGCCCCGTCGTTCACCCTGTACGACGGAAAATCGGACCCCACTGATCATATCCGTCATTATAAGCAAGCTATGACGCTACATGCAGACGACGAGGCTCTCATGTGCAGAATATTTCTGAGCAGTTTGGGGCCATTGGCCGTCAGATGGTATTATAAGTTGGAGTTGGCGTTGATTATGAGTTTCCATCAACTATAGAAATCCTTCAGGGCAAGATTCATCACCAACGAGGTCCAGCTGAAGCAAGCCGACTCTCTCTGGGCAATGCAGATCCAGCCGGCAGAAACCTTACGAGCGTATTCGGTGCGCTATTGGGAATGCTTTAATCTTGTCGATGATGCTTGCAACGACTCCATGGCCATTACCGCCTTTAAAATGGGTTTGCATCCTAATAGTGCTCTTCGTAGTTCCTTGACTAGAAGACCCCCTAAAATAGTCTGGTCATTGATGAAGAAAGTCGAGGAATACTGCAAAGTGGAAAATGACGCCTTGCGGGTTAAAGCCAGAAACATGGCCAACAAGACGACCCCTTCTGAAATTACTCAGCCGGTAAATTCTGTACCACCTTAGATCTCTGAACCACGGCATCGGGCTAAACGAGACAAGAGACGGGATTCTCGCCGATCAAACGACCAATGCTCCCACCGAGCTAATGAACAACTTCAAGTAGATAGCAGGCGCACAAGGCACGCAAACAAGAAATATACAGAGTTGTCAGAGCCGATCAGTGCGGTTATGTCCAAAGTCCAACACCTTCCGTTCTTCAAATGGCCGTCCAAAATGATGGGACCTCCTGACACGAGAAGACGGGATAGGCGGTGTGAGTATCACAAGGACCACGGCCATGATACTGAGAGTTGTTATGCATTGAAGGATCACCTAGAGGAATTGGTGCAAGATGGTCGGCTACAACAGTATGTCCGAAAAGGCAACTCAACCAAAGCAATAGCCTTACGGCAGGATTCACCTCCACTCGGCGTGATCCACATGATATACAGCCTGCCAATGACATCCGCGGTGCATACGATTCAGTCAAATCCCGACCCTCAAAATCAACTCACTCTGACTAAATGGCCCCATGAAGCTGCGAGCATTGCTTTTGATGATTTAGATTTGGCCAGAGTGATGCTTCCTCACATCGATCCCTTGGTAATTGAGTTATGCGTAAACCGATTCACCGTTGAGCGTGTACTCATTGATTCGGGGAGCACATCAGAAGTTATGTATTACAAGACATTCATCAAACTCGGCTTCTTCGAATCGGATCTTTCTCCGGCTCCTTATCCATTATTCGGCTTCAACGCTAATCCAGAGTACCTGTTGGGCAAAATCACACTGCCAGTTCGAGCAGGCTCCCGAACAGTGGATGTGGAATTCTTAGTCGTTAAGCTGCCTTCGCCGTATAATCTCATCATGGGGCGAACTTAGTTACATACAATGCATGCTGTGCCAAGCATCTATCATCAACTGCTCCGCTTCCTGACAGAACGTGACATTGAGCAAATCCATAGCTCCTAGAAATCGGCACAAGCATGTTATCTCCTTGCTGGAAAGACACCAAAAGAGTTGTAAGTGAATTCTATTGAGGTGCCGGATCGAGAGAGCCTCGACGATGTTGGGCGGCTCCCAAGTGAAAAGGCCACGGAAGCCCTGGATCGAGTTGAAATTGACGGAAACTCAGACAGATTCTTCATGGTCGGCGCCTCCCTGAATGAAGCCGACAGGCAGCAGCTAATTTCCTTTTTGCTTGGCAACCTTGATGTATTTGCGTGGACACCATATGAGATGCCGGGTGTAGATTCGTCTATTTTGTAGCACCGTTTAAACATTGACCCTAAATGCAAGCCGATTATTTAGAAGTGCCAGCGGTCAGCCGCAGAGCACACTGCCGCCGTTGTTGAAGAGGTTGACCGGTTGCTTGACGCCGGGGCACAGGGAAGTGACCTACCCTACATGGCTCTCGAATACTGTGGTTGTGAAGAAGAAAAGTGGGACTTGGCGAGTCTGCGTTGATTTCTTGGACCTAAACAAAGCCTGCCCCAAGGATTGTTTTCCCCTTTCCAGAATAGACCAACTTGTAGATGCGACGGCACGTCATCAGCGCATGAGCTTCCTCGATGCTTACAGAGGCTACCATCAAATTGCCATGCATCCGGAGGACCAAGACAAAATTGTATTCCTCACCCCAAGAGGAACCTATTGCTATAAGGTTATGCCTTTTGGGCTGAAGAATGCAGGGGCAACTTACCAAAGACTAATCACTGCCATGTTCAAGGAGCAACTCGGCCACACTATGGAAGTGTACATTGACGATATGGTGGTCAAATCCAAAGAAGAGCAAACTCATCTAGCCGATCTAGAAGAGACATTCAGCTTTTTACACAAGTACAAAATGAAGCTAAATGCGTCCAAGTGTGCATTTGGGATCGGATCCGGCAAATTCCTTGGCTACATTGTCAACCACCGAGGAATCGAAGCCAACCCGAGGCAAATCACAGCAATCTTGGAGCTCGGCTCCCCTCGTTCAGTGAAAGAGGTTCAAAAGTTGATGGGGATGGCCGCCACACTCAACAGGTTCATCAGTCTTTCCACAGATCGTTGCTGACAATTCTTTCATACTCTTCGGTATGGCAAGGCTTTTGAATGGACCTCCGAGTGCAAAGCCGCTTTCAACGGCCCCAAGACTTACCTCTGATCAGTTCCACTCTTGACAACACCTTCGGCAGGTGACCTGCTCATTTTATATCTGGCGGTTTTCGACCGGGCCGTCAGCGCCGTACTGTTAAAGGAAGAGCTGGGGGAGCAGCGGCCAGTGTATTATGTGAGCAAGGTAATGGCTGACGCCGAAACACGCTACCTTCCGTTGGGAAAACTCATTCTGGCCCATGTCATGGCAGCAAGAAAGCTGATGCATTACTTTCAGGGGCATACCATCGGGGTACTAATGGACCACCCCTCCGGTCGGTACTCCGTAGTGCAGAAGTATCAGGGCGCATTTCAAAGTGGGCTCTTGAACTCGGCCAGTACGATATTCAGTTTTTGCCTAGAACCTCTATCAAGGGGCAAGTGCTTGCCGACTCTGTGGCCGAATTCACTTGGGGTCTTGCCGACTTCAAGTCTGATGAAATTCGACATAAGCTGAACTGGAGAATTTATGTTGGGGACATTTGGCAGTTGTACTGTGATGGATCGTCCAATCAGCGAGGCAGCGGGGCCGGAGTAGTGATAATGGCTCCCGACGGGGCAATAATTGAGCAGGATGTCAAACTCAGCTTCCAAGCATCAAATAACGAGGCCGAATGCGAGGCCCTGCTAACTGGCTTGCGGAATGCACATCTCCTAGGTGCTCGGTGTCTGCTTATATTTTGTGATTCAAAATTGGTGATCAATCAGCTAAATGGGGAGTATGTAGCAAAAAACGATTGTATGGCCGCTTACATGAAAATGGTAAATTCCTTACTGGCAAAATTTGACCATCATGAATTGAACCAAATAACCTGTGACCAGAATACACATGCAGATGCCCTGGCTTGCCTAGCCTCCGCCATTAATTCAGAGATTAAACGGACCATTGAAGTAGGTTTCATCCTAGAGCCGAGCATTGGCCCTTTTGAGGAAGTCCAGGTCAATGTCATAGAGTCAGGACCGAGTTGGATGGACTCCGTTGCTGCGTTCCTGTCTTCTGAACAGCTCCCAGCGGACAAGAAAGAAGCGCACAAGCTGCAAAACGAAGCCTTGTGATACTACTTGGATCCGCAAGGAAAGCTTTATAAAAAATCCCTTTCTGGTCCATACCCGAAATGCGTTCATCTGGACAAAGTCGAAGAACTTCTGACCGAAATACACGAAAGCAGTTGTAGCGCCCATTCTGGCGGGCGCTCTTTGGCTCATCGAGCTGTGACACAGGGGTATTACTGGCCGACAATGAGAGCCGATGCCGAATGTTACGTGAAAAAGTGTGAACAGTGCCAGAAGTTCTCTCATTTGACCCACCTGTTTGCTGAAGAGTTAAGCTCTATAACCAGTCCTTGGCCGTAGCCCAATGGGGACTTGACATCGTCGGACCACTGCCTCGTGCCCTGGGTAACAAGTGATTTTTGATTGTCGCGACAGATTATTTCATAAAAAGGGTAGAAGCGGAGGCACTAGCGCACATCTGAGATACCGACGTGAAGCATTTTGTATGGAGAAATATCATAACACGATTCGGCATTCCAAGAGCACTTATTTCAGACAACGGCACCCAGTTTGATTGCGGTGTCTACAGGGAACTGTGCAGCAAGTATGGTATTCGGCCCTATTATTCCTCCCCGACTTATCCACAGAGTAATGGCCAAGCTGAAGTGTTCAACAAATCTATTTTAGACGGCATCAAGAAGAGGCTGGAGAAAGCTAAAGGAAGATGGGTTGAAGAGTTGCCAAGTGTATTATGGGCTCATCGCACTACTCCGAGGCGGTCCACTGGAAAGACGCCGTTCGCTTTGTGCTTCGGAACGCAGGCAATCATCCCCTTAGAGATTGGCCTTCCAACCTTGAAATCAAGAGTTTTTGATTTGGGCCGAAACGACATGATGTTGGCCTTGGATTTGATTCTGATTGAACAACGGAGAGACCGTGCCCTTGCATCCATGGTACGGTACTAGCAGTAGCTTGTTAAGTCATATAATCAGCATGTTCAACTGCGCCGCTACACACCAGGAGAGTTGGTCCTGAAGAAAGTGCTTCCAGCTGCCAAGAATCCGGCCGATGAAAAATTGGGTCCTAACTGGGACGGCCCTTATCAGATCGACTCAGTCGCGAGAGTGGGGGCATATTGTCTCAAAGACATGTCTGGGAGAAGTCTGCCACGGCCTTGGAATTCCACGCATTTGTGTAAATTCTATCACTAACCTGACTTGTGGGGCATGATAATTGTTTTGAATGGTTCACCATGTACATATTTCACTTTTGCAATGCAAAGTTTTCCTGTTATCTCATTGCGCAATTCAGTTCAAAAGTCTCCGGATTCGGAGCCCCATTAGTGTATGACACTTTTGGGCCGACTAAGCCTCCGGATTCGGAGCGCCCTTCGTGTATCACGATTGGCCAAAAAAAGTCTCCAGATTCGGAGCCCATTAGTGCATGACACTTTTGGGTCGATTAAGCCTCCGGATTCGGAGCGCCCTTCATGTATCACGATTGGCCAAGATAAGTCTCCGGATTCGGAGCCCCATTAGTGCTTGACACTTTTGGGCCGATTAAGCCTCCGGATTCGGAGCGCCCTTCGTGTATTGCGATTGGCCAAGATAAGTCTCCAGATTCGGAGCCCCATTAGTGCATGACACTTTTGGGCCGATTAAGCCTTCGGATTCGGAGCGCCCTTCGTGTATCGCGATTGGCTACGATAAGTCTCCGGATTCGGAGCCCCATTAGTGCATGACACTTTTGGGCCGATTAAGCCTCCGGATTCGGAGCCCCATTAGTGCATGACACTTTTGGGCCAATTAAGTCTCCGGATTCGGAGCGCCCTTCGCCGATATCACGATCGGCCGACAGCAAGCCTCCGAATTCGGAGCCCTATCCGTGTGGATCACGCTTGGGCCGAATAAAGACCCCGGATTTGGAGTGCCCTGCGTGGCTGTGGACGCGCCTTTGGGGGCTTTGCTTCTACAGTTCGGACTCAAATGTCACAGTTCTGAATCTAATCCCGCAAAGTGCAATGCGAGACCGATAAATCACCAAAGAGTCCAAATCCGGCAAATCGTTTTGGAAAATTGATTTTTAAGAAAGAAGTGCCAAACATGGACTGCTTTGCCAGATACAGAGTCGCCACCTAAATATTTTATTTTTGGGAAAATTTAGGAAACCCTGACTCGTTGCCTAAGGCCACGTGTCCGTCATCACCAAAGTTGCCTCAGCTCGGGAACTTGGGTACGATTGGAGAAGGTCATCTATGAGCACCCCCGCTCGCCCGATCAAAGATCAGCCTGTACTAAACATGATATCTTGTTTTTGAAAACATATGCTTTCTTATTCCGGTTATTAGCTAGAATTACTATGTGATGCGCACAACACACAAGTATATACTAGATCGCCTAATTTGGAACAAAGCATCGCATATCCGTTTTGTTTGGAAATGGCTTGAAGTTTGCTACTCACAAGTAGGCTAAAACACGGATTTCAATGAATCGTTCCAATTCGAGCAATCCAACCTTCACCCACAGGCATTCAGGCAGTTATATCACATAAGCAATTAGCCTCATGGCAAGCATGCTATCATGTTAACACTTACACACATGCAAGATGCTAAAGCATAAACACTCACAGTGTACTCCGAGCCAAAACAAAGAACATGTTAGTAATCAAATGTATGATCCAAGTTCATGTTAAGATGGCTAATGCAACGCATTCAAAATGCAATCAGAATAGGCTCGGCTAATCTAAGAATGGCATGTGCAATGCGACAACTCGATACACGTATTCAAGTTGGAATTGAAATACTATGCAATTTAGTATGATGTGCCGAGCCCGGTGTGTGCAATACAGATGAATGAATGCAAACATGCGAACATAAGTATGCTAATTGAAACGTGCCCTAAACTAACCATCAAAAGCTAGTAAATAAAAGGGAGAAAGACGTGGGGTTGGAAGACATTGACACACGCATGCACACTTATTACAAATTCGCCCTTTCGACGGAGGGTCCGAATAAATAATACAAACCGAATAATTAATCAACTATCCTAGCTAATTAAATATTACAAAACCCTTAATTAATTAACAAATTAATTACAAAATAGTCTAAGTATGAAACTAAAGAGGCCGCCGTAGCTCCGCCTCAGAATGATTGAATGATGCATGCTCGATCGCCTCGCTCGAAAACCCGTTGCCATGCCACATGTTGCCTCTGTTTGCACTACTTTGCACCTCTGAAAACTGTTCCAGCTTCTATGACACTTCTGAACCACCTTGGGGACGTTCTGAGAGTCCACCGACCAAGATATAAGGCCACCGACCATGGGAAAATGGTCATCGACCAGAAGCAGGGATCTCAGCCAGATATTGTTAGCCGGTCGGCACTGAATGTGGCCGACCGGCCATCCCTTCCTGCAGAATTCTGTTTTTGCTGTAGCAGAGGACAGACAGTGCATGGCAAGGAATTTACAAGACAATGTGTGCATGACCACCCTCCCTATCATGCTATGAACTCAAGGGAGTATGGCTCTCGACCCTCGGGCCACCAATCACGCATTTTGATGCATGATAGCCAAAGGTGCCAAGTGTGCAAATTAATGTAGAATGAATGCAACAAAGCAAATAAATGCTACACACTCTGTCATGTTGGATCAAGAGTGTCGGCGACCGAGGATTGAGGCATGTCTCGTTATTTCAAGTACGAACGTCTCTCGTTCCTCGTGTTTGGTTTGACACCCCAAACCAAACATAATGCAATGTATGTATGCCAGATACAATGCAAAGCAATGCAACTAATGTAATGCAACATGAGCAATGCAACCCAATGCTATCAACCTAAGCATACAAGCTAAGTCAATGTAACATGAGCATGTCAAGAATCATGCAAACAACCCAAACATGCAATCACCAATACAATGGAGGAAGCATGCAATAATACATCTTGGAGCAAGTATGCAATGGTAATGGACCATGTAAATGCAAAGCATGCAAATATCATGAAAGCAAACATGCTTAATGGACTTAAACCAAAGGGGGGGGGGGGAACCTCAGCCATGCCCTAATCAGTGGCCAAAACACCCAAATCAAGGGACCAAAAGGGGAGGCATGCACGCACATACATTGGTCCATAAGCTAGACCATAATGCACAATCTTCAAACATGAGCAAGATAGGATAAACATGAGAATATGACGATGCAATAAGCTCTGAAATCATGTCAAGAGTGATGCCAAATCATGCACATAGGATAAGCATAGCATGCTAATGGACTTAAAGCTCAAAGCTAGCCAAGGAGCTTGTACCAAGGCCATATCAACCAAGCCCCAAAGGGCCAAGGTGAACCAAAACAGTCCCAAGGTAGACCAAAACAAGGCTAGAACATGCATGGAATGTGGCCAAAACATGCTAGAAAGGTGAGCACAAAACATGAGGCATGCAAGGCTAACAAAGGGGTGCTACACTACACCTACTACAACCAAACATGGCATGGCTTAACCAATGAAAATCAGAGTTATGGCATGTCAAAATAAGTCCAAAAACCCACTGAGATGGCATCCTAAAGGCCTAAGCATAAAGGCATGCACACTGGTCCATTCTTGAAACACAAAACAACAACTTTTCAAAGCAATGAAAGAGTGACAAATCCAAGTGTATGACCATGAAATATGCACTGATATATCATATGGAATGATGCCAAATCATAAGAATAGTCCTAGCAATGCATACTAATGACTTGGACATTCAAAGCCAACAAGCTAGGTTGAACTATGGCTATACAAAACAATGCAAGCATGACCAAAACAACACCAAACAGACCTTAAGCATGGTAACACAAGGCTAAAATCTTCTTTGGGTCAAGCCAAAATCATGCTAAAAACAAGGCTCAAAGCACAAAGCATGTTAGGGCAATTTCATGGAAATGCACTACAAGTGCATGGTGTATGTAAGGGGCTATTAAACCAACTTTAGAAAGAGTTATGACATGCTAAAACAACCCCAAAAACCCACTGAAATGAGGTCAACATGAGCTAGAAGGACATGCTCAAACATGAAGCATACAAGACTAGTTTGCAAAATTTACAATACGAGTGTATAAACCAAGCATGGAATGACCAAGATAGGCAAAAACAGTGGCATATGATAGAAAAATAATCACAAATACCAGCTAAGACATGGCCAACATGAACTTAACAAAGGTGCTCACATGTGAGGCAAATATAACAAGTATTGAAGACAATAAGGAGAGGGGATGGCCCTCTCCTTCTTAGGACCTCAAAACACCATCCCTACCACTGAAATCCATTTTAGTGGTGAGAAGGCCAATACAAGGTGGTCCCAAAGCTCACAAAAAAGGCACAAAAATGAGGCCAAACAAGGCCTAAGAGGGGGTAAACAACCCCAAACACAAAAGTGATCTTAAACAAAGATCAAAAGCATGCAAAATTAGAACTTTTATCAATTATAAGTTAAGCTCAAAACAACATGCAAGATAGGCTAAAAGCTTGTGCAAAAATGGGGAATAAAGAGGGTAGTTTCTCACCCTTGAAGAACCTTGAAGGACAGCAGCAAAACAATCACTTTTCTGAGCCAAACAACCTTCAATCAGCCCAAAAATAGGTTCCAAGGGACCTCAAGCCAATGGTGATCAACTTTGATGAAGGAAGTATATGCAAACAAGAAGTATTTCTCTACTTCTATGGACTTCTATGCACAAAAGGGCAATGGAGAGAGGCTCTAGAGAGAGTGGCAGAGGTTTTTGTCTAAAAATTCTAGAGAGGGAGGAGTTTTTAGAGAGAGAGGCTCCCAAACTTGCCCAAGAAGTTCTATCTTGCAAAATGGGAGATATAGGTTCATATATAGCACAAATGAGCTTTTGGTCGAAAATATGTGATTATAGGACAGCTGGAGTTTGCTGGAAACAGCTGGAGATGAAATATCTTCAAAAAAAATGAATTTGGGTCACTTTTGGCCGATCGGCCATCTTTAGTGCTAGTTTGCTACTCGTGATGGCCGGTCTACTACTTATTTGGCCGATCTGCTACTTTTGTGGCCGACAGCACATATTTGTGGCCGACAGCACATATTTGTGGCCGACAGGAAATTCTGCTCTGCAGGTCCAACTTCAAATGGGCATAACTCCTTCATATGAACTCCTTTTCAGGTCATTCTTGTGTCCAAATTGAAGCCCCGGAAGTAAACTTTCCAATGATGGCAGCGTTGCATCAAAATTCCAATTGTGAAAAAAATTATGCCTCTTCTGGTGAAGCCACTCAGTTTCGGTCCAACCGGAATGATGCCCAACTTCAACCAATCATATCTCCTCCATCCGGACTCGTCTTTAGGAGATTCTTGAGTAAAAAATGAAGCCCCGGAAGTATTCTTTCCAACGGTGGTGGCCTGATAGCTTAAATCGAAGTGTATAGATAGATAGGCCTGATTTAGCAAGGACCGCTTGACTCTCTCTTAGCGATTCATACCCAACTTCTTCCTCAGCTAGGTTTCTTCCCTCTTCTCCTCTTTTCTTCAACTCCAAACCCACAAGGTGTTTTGAAATATTTTTCAAAGATTTCATCTCTCTTTCATTCATTTCCACTTTGTCCTTGCTCGGTTTACTGAAAAGCGCAACATTTGACAAAATGCGAGCCTCAGAACATCGTAGGAACTTTATTTCGAAAATATTTTGAAAGAGAGGATTTTAAAGTCTAAAAACCATTCCAAAATAGCTTTGGTCCAAAATGGGGTGTGAAGTTAGGATTTGACTCTCTCCTTGCCGAAGAAATTGAACTTTGCTCTGCATAGCCTGCATCACTAAGTAAACCATCAGTAACGCCCAAGTCTTAAGGGCGGTCAAAAATGGGGTGTCTACAGTGGCTATCACAATACACCGAAAATTGAAACATGCAAACATTCAAAATGAAATGTGTCCTTAGATTAATCGATTGGCGTGAGGTGTACAAATATAAGTAGAAAGTACGCTAACACTTGAAAACGAAGCGTTTGATTAAATTAGCCAATAATTACATAATTTTGTACACAATCTACGTTTGAGCATTACAATGTCTACTTTTATCCGGCGTCTCCCTCATCGTCACTCTTCTTGACTTTGAAGGCGGAAAAGGAGAAATGACCACGTTGGTATAGTGGCGACGCCGAATCAACGCCTGCTGCTCGGAGAGCCTCTACGGCCTGAAGTGCCTTGATCCAACCGTGCTTAAATCCACGATTTTTACATCGGCAAACTTCCTCGGCGAGCTTTTCCTTGGTCTTCTCTATCCCGACTTTTCGGCCTTCATGGAAGCCTTTTTCATAAGCCCTTCCCTTCGCGGCCTCTATCGCAAACACGCTTGCCGTATCACGATCGGCAATTGCATGATTGATAAGCCGTTGGGTCACCCTTTCTTCCACAATTGGGTTAGCTTGTCCGGCTGGTTGTGTCTGAGCGGCTTTGACCTTTCTCAGCTCGTGCTCAGTTGCTTCCGCGCGAGCTTCCAAGTTTCGAATGCGTTCATCATTCTTCTCTATTTCTCGTCACGTAGCATGAAGGCGCATGCCGATTTCATAGGCGGTGTACAGCCCTTTCACCGCCCCATGAACGCCCTCTCGAAACACCTCGAAGTCAGGTCGACCAACCTTCGACTGCTGGACTTTTAGCGGAAAAATCTGTCGTGCAAATTTGACTGCCACGTTCGGGTCACGGATGATGGAATCTGCCTCAGTCATGGGTTTGTTCCCAACGAAAACAGAAAAGCTCAATGGGCGTGGTGGCCCACTGGCCTCACTTCACAAACGAGGGGAGCTCCCCCGTTGGTGTTTCTCCTTCCTCGGTGACCTGCTTCGTCGACACGGAGAGTGGCGCCTCTTGTGTTCTGCAGATGCCTTACCTCCCGCACGGGGAGGCTCGCCACCTCGATTCATTGCTGAGTCCATCTCAGCCAACGTCCTGCCCTCTCCCTTACTATTAAAGAATAGTCTGGTTGACATTCACACTTTTCCAGCCACATATGACGGGCAGAATCGAGTCGCTTTTTGAAACACGAAAGGAATCTCCCATCCATTTTTTAATCACTCATGTGTGCACCGCACTTCTGAGGTGACCTCATCAATGCGCGCACTCCCGCAGCCACCGATATTCAGTGTTGTTGATTCGCTCCGAACTGGGGTAAGGGCAGATTTGTTAATCTTAACGGCTAAAGGCTGGCCGAAAGGATCACTGCCTTAGTAATCTCATGAACTACCGAAATTCGGCGTCCCAGTTCATAATAGGCAAGGGCAGATTTGTTAATCTTAATGGCTAAAGGCTGGCCGAAAGGATCACGTGCCTGTCATCTCACGAACCGACGATATTCGGCATTAGCAAGGGCAGATTCGTTAATCTTAACGGCTAAAGGTTGGCCGAAAGGATCACTGCCTCAGTAATCTCACGAACTGCTGAAATTCGGCGTTCTAGTTCATAATTGAGGCAAGGGCAGATTCGTTAATCTTAACGGCTAAAGGCTGGCCGAAAGGATCACGTGCCTGTCATCTCACAAACCGACGATATTCGGCGTTAGCAAGGGCAGATTCGTTAATCTTAACGGCTAAAGGCTGGCTGAAAGGATCACTGCCTCAGTAATCTCACGAACTGCCGAAATTCGGTGTCCCAGTTCATAACAGGCAAGAGCAGATTCGTTATTCTTAACGGCTAAACGTTGGCCGAAAGGATCACGTGTCTGTCATCTCACGAACCGACGATATTTGGCGTCCCAGTTCATAACAGGCTAGGGCAGATTCGTTAATCTTAACGACTAAATGCTGGCCGAAAGGATCATGTGCATGTCATCTCACGAACCGACAATATTCGGCGTTCCAGTTCATAACAGGCAGGGGCAGATTCGTTAATCTTAACGGCTAAAGGCTGGCAAATCGAATCGGCTAAATTCCATGGCCTTGTGCCAAAAGGATCATGTGCCTCCATTCATATGCAAGGGAATGCTCATGAGTCTATACGACTAATTTGAAAGTCTAATCGCAAAGATACGCCGTTAGCTATTTAGCAATATTTAATTTATTCATCTTTTTAATGGAATGTTTATCTACCGCGCAACACACAGCAGTAGTCTTACCCAAAATAGTAAAAAGCAGTAATCTTCATTGATAACAACAATTGAGTGCAGGCAATAATGCAAAGCAAGGGAAATTTTCATTCATAAAGTGAATACAGATAGTCATCATTTTATACATGAAGATTACCCCAAGTAAATAGAAGTCTACTAAGAAAACAAAACATGTTTACAAGAGCATACATTGAAAATTCCTAACAAAACTAAAGCGTCGCCCAAATCAATCCTCGGGATCAGACTCAAGCGGCTCAACGTCCACTTGCTCGTATGGAATCGGCATGGCCAATGTCACATTAGCGGCATCAAGAGCTTCGACCCAGCCGTGTTTGAATCCCCGATTCTTGAATTTGGGGACTTCTTCTACATAATTTTCAAGGGCGGCGCTCTTCCCAGCCTCGAACGCTTTGGAAGCCTCGGAGTCGGCTATTTCGTTCGCCTTCTTCGACTTTTCCAATTCGGCCTCCAGCTTGGCAATCGCCTCATTGGCTAACTTCAGTGATTTTTCGCTCGTGTTTGCCCTCCCCTCGGCGGCGGATCTGAGCTGGTCAGCACTCCGCGCCCTTTCTGCCTCGGCTTCGGCCCTTGAACTTTCCATTCTCGCTCTCGCCGCCTCGAACTCGGCCCTACTCCTTTCACCCTCAACTTTCTATTTCAAACGGCCGATTCTTTCAATGGCGTCATGCTGGCGGCGACTTATTTCGGCTATCCTTCCGACTGTCTGCAAAACAGGGAGTTAAAACCAAAACAAAACCAAAACAATATATGCAGAAAGCGGAAGTTAGGATCAAGTCACATACCAGAAAGGCCGACTGGGCAGCTAATGCTATTGCCACCAAATCCGGCTCCACCCGAAAGGTTGCCTTGTCAGCCGGCAATGAGACCGAGGAAGCCAAGCTCAACGCCACGGCTGGATCTTTCAAGGCCGATGCTTCAGAAGAGATCGGCATGTTTTTTTTATCTTTGGTTAAACAACAAAAGGAGCAACCACATCCGACTCCTCTAAGCGTGGTCGTTTATCAACAGGGTTCTCCTTAGAGCCGGCCTCGCTCTTGGCAGTATGTTTCTCCCCCCGTTCTGGGATCGGCTGTTCGGCTTCCTTTACCATCTCGGTCACATCAATTTGAGCCACTTCTACAATAATAGGTTCAAAAGATTCAGTCGGGACAGGTTTAGAACGGATGGTCTCGGCTCTTCGCCGGACGGCCATACGTTCGGCGTTTTTCTTTCGTGCCATTTGCGTGAGCGTTTCCCCAGCCATACCCTCTGGATAAGCGTCAGGAAGGTCTCCCAAGTTTGTAAAAATATCTTCGAAGGAGACGTCCCCTCGGCCTGATGTGGATGGAGGGTCGGACGAGTTGAGTCCGGCTTCCTTAAAGGTCGAGTTAAGAGCTTTGTCCACCTTGGCTACCAACTGGTTCGGGTCCTCGGCGACTGGTTCGGCCGCTTGTTCTTCTACGTGTTTCGAATCAAAGGTTTCCAAACCAATCTGTCTTAAGTTTTTGAAGTTGGGGAAGATCAGGGCTGTAAGATGATCGTCGCCTCTTGGGATTGGAATGTTGTCTGCCGCCGAAAATGTCGTGTAAGTCGGCTCATACTGCAGGAGATTGTGGGCCGCCCTCCCTTGTTTTTGAAGGTTTGGACGGCTGATGAACTGTAGTGCGATTTTAATTTCTGCAAGTACAGCCTCGTCGGCTGAAACAAACACTCTCTTCAAGTCGTTGCCTGCATAAACAAAGCGACTAGATGTATGGAGAGCTGAATACATATATGGTAATAACAGAAACAAAACTGAGCTAATCGGCTACCTGGTTCACTTTTTCGCCTTGGCATGGGGTCTAGGCGACCTTCACTCTCGTCGAATTCCCAGTTGCCCCGGACAACGACCATCACGTCATCAACACGCTTGCTAGAGCTGGCAAGCATAGTCACTAAGTGATGATCAGTATCCTTGGCTCTAAGGAAGTAGCGTCCTAGCTGGCCAGTAGATTTGGCTAGGACATAACAATGCCGAATGGCAGGTATACCTAGATTAATCCTAAGACGCCGGTTTAGCTCTACAATCCCCATTATGATGCGAAAAAAATTCACGTTGGGCTGGGAAGGGATTAGACCCCAGTGTCGAAGAACGGCCCTAAAAAATGGGCGAAAGGGAAAACGGACTCCGCCCTCAGCAATTGACAGGAGAGGAAAGACGATTGTGCTCTGATCAGTCCTCTCTATATCAGTGGTGCTGTCTGCCAAAAGTGACAGATGGACGTCATCGGGGATGGAAAAATGGCGTCGAAAGCCGGAGATTCGATCCACTGAAAGGAGCTCCTTCAAATGTTTTGCCATCCTAGCCAGCCTAAGGATTATGAAAGACTAAAAGCAAACAAGGGAACGGGATTGGAAGTGAAGGAGAAGAAAACTTACAGGAGGTGAAGGGGAAAATGAGAAACAAGGAGTTGCAGAAGCCGCGAAGTGAAGGAGTTGCACTAGAAGGCGAACCAGATATTTTTGAGTATTCAAAATATACATTCGAAGAGACAATTTTAAATCACATTAAATGAAGGCAGCGTACGAAGGGGCGGGAAATCGTTATAATGACCAAAAAAACATGTGCGCGTTCTGACACGCATTGGGAAGAGGATTAACCGCCGAATTTTTGACTTTCCAAGTTCGAAACCAAACACGCCGACTAACCGATGCTAGTGGGGTGTTTGGGGGGCAATTGTGGGAACCGAATAATAATGGGTCAATAGGGACGAATGGACAAGAGTTCAGTCTGGGACATAACCTTTATTCGGCATTGATCCTAGTCAATTGAAGAGCCGAATAAAATAATTGGCATTCCAACCAGTAGAATAAAGGCCGAGTAGAAGTACATGTAATGGATCGAGGGTGGGCCTGGCCCTAAGGCCCAAAGAGAATAATATAAATAGAGGATCATCGGTCAGAGAAAGGTATGTGAGAATTAGTACACTTAACTTAAGATACAAGCAATCAAGAGAGTATATACTGACTTATCCGTCAGAGTGCTAATTCTGGCACCCTCGACCGGAGTGTTCATCCTTTTTCAGGTTACTAGCTGAGGATCTTGAGTGCCCCAGTGGATCAAAAGAGTATTTCCAAACCACATCCCCACACTCAACATCAAAAAGTGATCACAATGACAAAATAGTTATCTTTCATTGATTTACATTTAAGCTTAACAAAAGAGTGATAAAATAGAATGACAAGATGAAAGGTAGATAGCTAAGAAATGCCCTAATGGCTTATATCTTTCCAAGACGATGCTTGCTTACAACAAAGTGGACTTAAGTCCAACATAGTTAAAGCCCTTGGCTTGTACAAAAGTAAATACAGTAAATACACAAAAGAAGCTTTCGCTCCAAGTCCTCCCAAGATATTGCCTTGTTGGAGACATATCATCAGCACTTGAAATGTTTTTTTCACATAGGGTGAGCCAAAGCCCAGTAGAAATAATCCATCACAGTGTATGAATCTTAACAAAGATATAAGGTGAATGCATATGCAATGCTCGTGCCAAACATTTTACGTTTCTTTCCAAAACCATGCAATGCAAAGTTAATATCATGGTTCATAAAACATTTCTTTTACTATAGAAGGTAGGGTAGTGAATCACACTCTGGGAATTCCAAAACAATACATCCTTTCCCGAAAATTTCGTCCGAAGGAACCGTAATCCAGGACCCATATAAATGTAGGCTATACAAGCACTAATATTTCCATTTCACAGAAATTTCATCCACGGGATCGGCACCCATGTATACGTGCAGTTATCAAGGCTTTCACCTTGGACACACAGGCTAACTTATTTGATGTAACAACAACTCCTTCCCTGGTTCACCCCTTTTCTCAAAACGGTAACATTTCCAATGTAAAAGCGTTAGATAATGCTCAATGTAAATGAATGAGAAAAATAATTTCAATTCTTCTAATTCACATGCAATTTCTACAACACTCACAGCTATCATCCACCGATAGCTCAAAACAGATATTTCTAAACAGATAAACAATTATCAATAAAGATAAATTCTCCAAATTTTCAAGAGCTGAGTGATAATGCATATCTAACTCCACCTTCCTCATCAACATCAATCCAATTTAATAATTTCAACATCAATCTCATAATTTATATAAAAGCAACGTTTGAGGCATTTAGGGAAAAATCCATTTCCTTTCCAAAATCTGTCCTACATACCAGAATCAGCTATTTGATCTCAACTCAACATTTTCTTCTATACCACAATCATTTTCAAAGACCCATTTGAAAAACCCCTCTTTCGATTTTTACCCAAAACCCTAGGTTGTTCCAAATCTTCCAAAATCTTAATATTGTTTAGAAATAATAAGTAACCAAGTTAAAACTCATAAAAAGTGTGGAAAGTATCCCTATCTCAAGCTAGAACACGAGAGAGGGAGAGTGAGGGAAGCCCAAAGATGCCAAAAACCAACTTTGGTCTTGTTAGAACGAAGCTCTCGTCAAGCTCTATCTTTTTAACAAAGGCACACGGGTGAAAAAATCGACGAATCTAGCTGTATTTGAGGAAATAGGTGAGTTTTAGAGAGAGAGAGTTAGAGAAAATAGGGTTTTGAAATGTTTAGACAGAAAGAGAGAGTGGTGAAAAAGTGACTTAGAAAAATGATTTTATGAACTGATATATGCGCAGTTTACTCGAGCGCAAGATGTGTTGCTCATACATAATAAGTTGCACCGCTCGAGCGCAAGAAACCTAGCTCAAGCGCAGAATACGAACTCTCAGTAGTTTTATAGACAGAAGACCATCACTCGAGCGTAAGAAGCTTCGCTCGAGTGAAAAATAGAAACTCCCAGTAGTTTTATAGACCTGCAAAAGTACTGGAGGTTCACAAAGACCGCTAGAGCGCAAAAAGTGTCGCTCGAGCGAAGGAAGAAAATTCTGTACATCAACAATTTGAAAAACAAGCTACTAACCTGTTCTAAACGTAAACAACACGTCCTAAAGGCCAAACTCAAAGAGAGATAAGGGAAAACAAGACATGAACAACTATATAAGATAATGAAACTCGGATCCAAAACATAAAATGGGTCGGGTCTAAACCAGAAACGCTATAACCTCACTTCCTTAAGGAATTTCATCCCCGAAATTTAAACCAAACATTAAAACCAAGTTTAAACCAATTACAACAATGATAGTCATTCAAATTCATCACCATGACCCATCCACCGGTCATCTATTCTCATTAACGTGATAAATGAGTTTTCAATACTGAATATACAATTCATATTTCCAAAACATATGCAATGTTTATATTTTATTAACATAACAAAGTTTTCATTACATGTTCAAACATCAATAAATAGGTTCCGATACTTCTCACAGACTTCCGCCTCATGCTCCCAAGTGGCCTCCTTAACCCTGTGGTGTTACCAAACCACCTTCACCAAAGGAATCGTCTTGCCTTGTAAGACTTGGTCTCGGGCATCTAAAACTCTAACCGGTCTCTCCTCATATGAGGCATCATCATCTACCTCTAACTCCGTCCAATCCAACACGTGTGATGGATTCGGCTCATATTTCCGAAACATACGAATATGAAACACGTCATGAATCTCGGAAAGCTGTGGTATAAGGCCAAACGATACCCCAATTCGCTCTAGGATCTCAAAAGGCCCAAGAAACCTAGGAGACTACTTCCCGCTCTTCTCAAACCTCATCAAACCCCGTTTAGGTGATATCTTCAAAAAGACATGATCTCCTACCTCAAAGGACAACGGTCTCCTCCTACGGTCGACATAGCTCTTCTGATGACTCTGAGCCGTAACCAACATCTTATGGATAAGTGCAATTTTCTTCGTCATTTCCCGGACTAAATCTGGACCCAACATTGGTGCATCACCCACCTCGGCCCAATACACAAGGGATCTATATGGTTGGCCATACAAGGTCTCAAATGGTGCCATGCCAATGCTCGACTGGAAACTATTGTTATAGGCAAACTCCACTAAGGGCAAGTGCATCTCACACGACCCCTTATAGTCAAGGACACAACCTCGAAGCATATCCTTAAGGATCTAAATAGTACACTCTGACTGCTTTTCAGTCTGAGGATGATAGGCGGTACTAAAAGTCAACCTAGTGCCTAAGGCATTCTGTAGGCTCTGCCACAACCGAGCCGTAAAACGTGGATATCTATCCGAAACAATAGTCACAGGGACCCCATGAAGTCAAACTATGTCTCTGATGTAAAGGTCGGCTAGATTATCTACCGAGTGACTCGTGCGCATAGGTACAAAGTGCACTGACTTGGTCAATCGGTTAACCACCACCCAAATGGCGTCATTCCCCAGTTTAGTACTCGAAAGACCCATAACAAAAACCATTATGAGATGTTCCCACTTCCACTTGGCTATAGGCAAGGGTTGCAACAAACTTGCTGGTCTCTGATGCTTGGCCTTCACTTGTTGACAAGTAAGGCACCTCGACACAAACACAGCTACATCCTTCTTCATCCCCTTCCGCCAAAATTGACGACTAAGGTCGTGATACATTTTTGTGCCTTCCAGGTGTACCACAAGACGTGAATGGTGAAACTCTTGGAGTACTTCCTCTCGGTAAGACTCCGACTGTAACGCCCCACTTTTTATTACACGGGTAACATTACCAAATCCTTTATTATAATACAATTTTAGAGAGAACGTATGGAACTTCAATACATCAATAAAGACAATTAAGTAAAGGTTCTCTCATCCGAATACATAATGAATGCAACAAGAGACATAATTACAATAAATTGCTCGTAGGCTTACATCAATTTATGAAAGAGAAAGGGCTCAACCCTTTTTACAACAATGGCATTCGGTCGATAATTAAAAGTCCCCGTGCCCAACAGATAATGAAGATCCTCGATTTTGAAACACTTCTTGATGTTCACCTTAAAAAAGGATTAGCAACGTGGGCTGAACATAAAGTCCAGTAGGGATCATGATCTAAAACAATAACAATATACAGATAGCTATGACCATGAGTGCTTTTAGTTATACCATATACATAAGTGTCGATTTATATATGAAGATATACTTACATAGATATTTTTCCTAAAAAATGTTCAATTTGCTCAACAACACAACCATTCGTTTTTCCTTCTTCTTATTACCTTTTCAATTTTAAAGTTACTCGGCGACAACCAGTTTTTGAAACCAACCCACAGAACCCAATTACGTTTTCTTCGATCACCAAACTTACAACAACTTCACTTTACAATCTCTGATTAGAAGTATCCCAAACGAACATGACGACGATACATATAAAATACTTCTCACATAACCATTTAAGATACTGACATCCTCCACAAAATAATCATCTCAATGCATGATACACATAAATGGAACCACGATGATAACAAAAAATCCAACAATGCTCTACCTGCCTCAAGCACGGTAAGCCAATGATACGCCTTTCCAATACTCATGCCAATTCACCAGTTACCAATTGGAAGGTAATGGTACCTCTGCCAATTTCTCCAGGCCCAACTGGAAGGTATTGGGACCCCACATTCTCAGCGCAGCCAATTCTCCAGGCGCTAGCTGGAAGGTAATGGTACCTCTTATTCTCAGCGCGTGCATATTTCCAACCATCACATAATTCAACAAGCAAACATAATCCGAGTGTGCTACATACACAAAAATCTATTCAACCAATACAAATAATTCCGAGTGTACTACATACACATAATCTATTCAATATCATGATGTCACCCTCCACCGATGACCAATGGCAAAACCTGTAAGCATAAGTATTTAAGAATACGTAATACGATAATTTGATACTCCCTTGACTTTAAGCCCAACGACAATAATAATAACAATATTCAAAAGTTTCAAAACCTAACCTCATGTTCAAATCTAGATTTTTAATAAACCATGGTTTTCTTTTCTCTTTTCAAAACCAACTCTTTTATTTTCCAAAAACAAATTTCCACATTTCAATAGAACCACAAACAAGGATTTCCAAGCCATAATCCAAATTAACTTAACATGATTATCCAAATAAATTCCAAATACCATAATTTATTCATCCTTTATACTAACAACACAATAATCACAACTTATACTATCAAAACACAATCTTTAATCAACTTTACCCCTTTTTAGTTTGTTAGGTCAAATTATCAAAATTAGGGCTTTCTCTTCCTCTTAACATAAACACAATAAACCACTTCCTAACTAATCAAACAACAACTAATTTAATCAATTTGAAACCCGAAGATCAAACCCTAGATCCCCTTTCATATTTTTAAAAGATCCACAATAGATGTGATTTTTATGTAATAAAATCTACCTCATGTCTATCTATAGACGAGGTATTGAAAAGAAGCAAAAGAATCCCTAACTCAAGCAATGAAGAGAAGAAAACCTGAATATCCAACTTCAACAAAAACATGATCTGTTCAGATTAAATGGAAGCCCTCGTTGAGCTCTACGTTTTGGTATATGGAACTAGGGATCAAAGATATGTAAAAGTAGATGAAAACCAAGTAGAAAGAGCTTGAAGGCTCATCAATGGCGGAAGGAGAGAGAAGAGAGAGAGGAAAGTGATGTAGAAGTGACCAAAAGCGATTTTATAGTTGTTGAATTCAGACAGATCGCTTAAGTGCAAGAAGTGTCGCTGGAGTGACCAAACACAACAAGGAGTGACTGTTCGAGCGTAGGAATCACCTCTCAAGCGAAGAATGTACACTCTTAGTAGTTTTACAGACAGGAGACCGTCGCTCGAGCGCAAGAAGTTTCGCTTGAGCGAAGAATACACACTCCCAATATTTTTTACAGACCTGCAAAAGTATTGGAGGTTCACAAAGACAGCTCGAGCACAAGAAATGTCGCTCAAGCGAAGGAACGAAATTCTAGGTATCAATAAATTTTAAAACGAGCAACCAACCCGCTCCAAATGCAACCAACACACCCCAACAATCAAAGTCAATGAGGAATGAGGGGAAACAAAACATGAACAACCAAATAGGACAATGAAACTCGGATCTAAAACATCAACAGGTTGGATTTAACGCAGAGTTGCTATAACCTCCTCCCTTTAAGGAATTTCGTCCCTGAAATTAAAGGTAAGGATGAACAAAGGCTACTCAAACACAACCGGAAGCACAACCACCCACTAAGGATTGGATCCATTCTTGGGATAGATTCTTGGATTCCAACTCACACTTCGGGACCCCAAAGACACCCGAACAACAAAACTCAAGGAGCAAAACACGGATGCCTCATCGACCCATACCAATCATTGGGCATACGAGATAAACAGAAACAACAAGCACACGCGCGCTAAAAGTATGAACCAAACGACAACAACCACAACCAGACCACACACACCCGAGTGCTAAACACTTAGAATACTGAAGTGATTTCCACAACCAAAGTCTTATTAAACTCACATAGGATAAGAGAACTCCCTATAGGATAAGGTTATAGACAACACCTAGTATGCAGACCTCACTAGCTCCAAAACATTCCTCAAATCATCACCCAGACCAAATTGCAATTCAAGTTAAGTCACTTACCCAACACCCAACATTCTAAGTAAATCAAATGATAACAAAACTTGTTTAAAAAAAAAAAAAAATCTTTTTCAATTTATCGATTCTTTGGAAATCATCCTCTTGAATGCAAAACATTTCTCACAAGTGCCAAAACTCACAACATTCAAAGTTAAAACACATTTTTTGCTCTTCAAACAAAGCTCAAGTTTTATAAACATTCTCAGAAACAAGGATGTAAATCAAAATATATAATCATCCATAAGTTAGTTGCATCAGACTATATAGTGAAATTCCTCATTACAATTTAGATTAGCTCCACAACATTTCCATTAAACAAGGCCATCCGAGGCTATAACTTTAGGAAAAATTCATTTTCCAAATCAAGCTCAACAACCGTCATCTCATAACGTTCATTACTCTTATCGTGGTGCCACAACAAACACATATGCCACATTTATATAACAATCGTTAATAGAAACAACAACCGCGTTATCAACTTAACAAGCACAAGCAAGTTCGTCATTCTGAAATTCCATTTCATTACAAACATCATCATAAGTTATCACCCACACGAGGAGTAATGCTCGCGTAAAACAGTAACTCTACACACACTACTCCAACCTGAGGAGTTTCACCATTCAAGCAAGTTCCACACAAGCTTCTACACTCGTAAACACAAGACTCCACTCTCGCTAAACCATTCTAAGGCACTTACAAGGTTACAACCCTCTTCACCAAACTTCAAACTAGACCCAGTGTGACTATTTGTCAACCACCTTCCAACATCAACTACTCGCTTGCCCAACCTGATAAAACTGGACACTAGGTATCAATCACCAACACGCCACCCAACACTCTACTCCCAATGGAGTTTCGCATACAAATCCTCAATACCCCTTGAATCACCCTGGATTGTTCAAGACTTGGCCATACCACTATTGTTTCCCAAAGAAGTCACCGCTCATATGCCTATATAGCTATTACCTTTCATAGTTCGAACGTAAGACCAGTGTGGTCAATGACAATCACATAATTCTGGACACAAAAGAATCCTCACCAATGCCGCACTCACTATCCAAGAGCACCACCATTCTTCCTCTCAAGAAATGCCTCTAACAATTAACCATTAAATTCTCCTCTTACTCTCAAAACTCCGTCCAATAACTAATAATACTTCAACACACACACACACACACCACCCTTCTCACAATTAATAGGACTACTACGGACTCACTGACCAACAAAACCAAATTACCAAACAAGGCACAAGTACCACTCTCACTAACCCGGGGTACAAATCTCACACTCCCCTAGACATTCTCACAGAACTTCGCCAATTCCGCAAACTCTAAAGTCTCATATTCCCTTAAGCTCAACACATCCAAAGCCTTATAACTTAACCCTTACATTACCACCACACCAATCACAATAACCCATGAATTCCCATTCTCAATAATTAACTCCCAAACAAAACAAGGCTCTTAGGCCATCGCGTAATAATTTCATAAAACAGTAACATATATACAGTACCGCAACATTTATCAATCCCATGAACAACTTTTCATTACACATGCAAAAGAGTCCAAAATTCGTCATAAGCCTCCAATACACGAGGAATAACGAACAACAACAATATATAAATACAACATAATACCATGATGCCTCAGCACCCAACAACGCATCAGTTGACAACAAAAGCTCAGATATTAAAGCCTCTCTCAAGGGTAATACTGTTGTGATGATTGGAAAGTCGACCCTCGTGAAGCTCTCGAAGCTTGGCCTACACGGGTTTGGTATCGGTACCGCCCCTAACTGGACTGAAGAGACTGAGTCCGACTAGGTTTTGAAACACTCGAAGAATTCACACGCAAAGGGTAGAAATGTCTAACATGGCCCAGATGGCCACAATAAAAACAAACAGTAGGCCTCCTACTCTGAGACTGGCTTAAAGCCTGAACCTTACTAGGCCTTCCAACTGACAAATTTGAAACCCCTGACGAAGACAAAGACTGAGCCTGAGATTGAGAATGCGCTCACCTCTACCTCTTACTGAGCCTAGATCGCTTATGGATCGTAGGAGTAGCTGAAATGGCCTTCTCCCTAACTCGACTAACACTCATAACCACGTGCTCCACATGGGCCGCGTCCTCAACTAGAGCATAGTAATTCTTCCACAGAGATCCAACTACCTTCTCCCGGATATCATTACACAATTGCCTCTCAAACTCATAACAACGACGCTCCTCTGTTGCCACCAACTCTGGAGCAAACCTCGACAAACTAGTGAACCGTATCTTAAACTGTGCAAAAGGAGTAGTATTCTAGCACAACTCAACAAGCTATTCCTTTAACCTTTCCTGAGCAGAAGGAGGGAAGTACTTGGCCAAAAAGCCTTGGTAAAAGCAACCCACATGTTACCTACGGTGTTCTTAGCAAAACTTCCACCAATACCCTGCATCACCCCTCAATAGGAAACTTGCCAAAGAAATCCTTAACTCCTCATACTCGATTCTGAGCATATCAAAAGTCTTGGTAACCTGCTCCTACCAATCCTCTGCCTCCAACGATTTAGCCTTCCCCACAAACTCTGGTGGATTGTGTAGACACCCCATTTTTGACCGTCCTCAAGACCTGGACGTCACCGCTTGAACACTCGGTGATTATCTATGTTCGTGTTCGTTTGGAGTTCCCGGAGTTCTCGGCTACATGCCTTGCCTCAGGACCTCCGAACTTGACCGTTTTGTGTCTGGTTTTGCACCAAACACTTGTGCTTTGCCTTGAAGGGGCAGGGAATGCCTTGTGAGGCATCTCCACACACCACCAACAGTGGCTAGAGGCCACCGGCTGGTTGATGATGCCATCGGCACTATATTGTGCCGGTCGGCACTCTTTTGTGCCGGTCGGCAGTCAATTTTGTCAAAATGACAAGTTTGCCCTGCCGACTACTGTGCAGTTGCTTTTTGAGATATTTTTCAGCAGCTGTATGGCATTTGTTTCCCCTCCATACACGTGTATGGAGGGATGAGCCTTCTTGGTAGCTTAACTTGTAAGTTTAGTTGCCTATAAGAGAATCCTTCCTCCTCTTGGCTAAAAGGTTGGAGGGTTAGACATTTTAGAGAGAAAAGACAGAGAAGAAGCTCTGGTTTTAGGGTTTGAATCTTATATCTATCCTATCTCTCTTTTGCTCTCTTGTTTGTACACTAGGTGTTTGTGTCTCACTATTCCACATCAACACCTAGTGTTTCACCTTTCCTTGGCTACTGAGGTTCCAAGAGGTTGTTCTTGGTGTTTTTGGTTGGATTAGAGCTTAAGGAAGCAACAACATCATCTTTGGTGAAGAAGGTCAACAAGGGTGAGAAACTTGCTTTATTTCCCCCATTTTTGCACTCCATTTTTGCATAGTTTAGAACTGTTTTTGTGCTTGGTGTTTAATACAAAAAAGTTCTGTTTCTTAGTCCTCTTGATAGTTCATTAAGAGTGTTTTGTGGTTTGGAAGGGTTTGACCACCCTTAGGCCTTGTAAGGCCCTTGTTTTGTGCCTATTTTGGTGAGATCCGGGATTTTGGTGTTTGGGTCTCTTCACCACTAAAATCTTGAGAGATTTCAGTGGTGAAGATGATGCCTTGAAGTCCCAAGAAGGAGAGGGTCACCCCCTCTCCTTGTTGTCCTTGAAAAAGACCTATTTTGCCTCTTGAGGGAGCCCCATGTTTGGTTGTTTGTTGGTTATGCCATGGCTGTATTTTGTGCTCATATTGCCATATTATAACGTTGTATCATGTTGGTTTTGGTCCCTTCAGCATGCTTAGCATAGTTGCCATGTAATGCCTTGTATTGCCTTAACATGTCTTAGGTTGCTAGCCCTAATTTGAGCATGCTTTAGGCTTAGATTTGTGAAGTGTTTGTGCTTATTTTGCCATGCTTTAGGTCTATCCATGGTTGTTCAGATCGATTTTGGCGTGCTTAGTATAGCTCCTTTGCATTTGCGGCTTGTTGGGCTTGTATGCTTCAAGTATGTGAATATGTAGTATGTGTTGCTTGCATCATTTCAATGGTTTGGAACCATTTAGCATGCTATTTCAGTCCCTTTGACATGCTTGTTTGATTGCGTTGCATGCCTCTTTCAAGCTTTGAAAGCTTATGTTGTATGCCTTATGTTTTGACCATTATGCATGCCTTTGGATTCATGTCATTTAGATGCCATCTAGGTGGTCTTTTGGACTTAGTTTTATGTGTTAAAACTCTGTTTTTGGTCGCCTAATGCATGCCATGTATGGTTGTGTTAAGCGTAGTCCATTACCTCTTTGGTGAGCCTTGAGTGCTTGGGCCTTTTTGCATGCTTTACTTGGTTTATTTAGTTGGTTTGGAACCTTCTATAACATGATTTTCAAAGCTTATGATGCATGCTAAGTGTCCATGATATCCCCTTTCAAGTATGCTTGAGGGTTGCTTACTTAGTGCCTAAGTGTTTATTCTTAACATATGCATGTGTGTGTGTGTGTTGGCCTTCATTTTTGGGCATTATTGGCCACTGATTTTAGGCCTATTTAGAGTTGCCTAGATCATGTTTAAAACCATCATTTGCTTGGTTTGCCTTGCCTCATGTTTGCTTGCATGCTTACATAAGTGTCTTGCCATGACCATGTTGCATATTAGCTAACATGCTTAGGTTGCATTGCACCTTGCATACATGTCTTGTTCCTTGACTTGGTGATAGGGATTGGGCCTTGTTTTGTTTGTTTGGTTTGCATGCATTTGAGATAAAAGTTGCATACTTAGTTCTTTGTGCCATCATGCATGGAAATGCGTGATTGGTGGCCCGAGAATCGAGGCACGTGCCCCTTTGAGTCACAAATATGATAAGGGGCATGATTGGTGCACACATTGTTGGAATTACATTGCCATGCAAGTTTTTGCCCTCTGCTGCTGTGAGTTGCAGGTTCTGGAGACATTCAGTGCCGGCCGGCAGTGTTTAGCGCCGACCGGCAGTCTATTGATGGCCGATGGATGAATTTTGTGCCGGTGACTACATACTTCAGCCGGTGGTGTTTCCCCTCAGCCGGTGGTATCCCCCAGTGCCTTGAGGAGTAGTTCTGAGACTTTGGCAGTTTTTAGAGGAACAAAGCAGGGAAAACAGAGGCAAGCTAGGCATGGCAGTGCGATTCCGAGCAAGTCCCGAGCGTGCGCTGCATCCGGCCCTCATCTCGAGGCGGTTTACTGCTTTAATTAGATTAATTAATTCATTTGATTAATTTAGTTGGACTGTAATATTTTAATTAGCTTGCGTAGTTAATTAATCTGTATATTCTTTTGGTCCCTCCGAGCGAGGGCATAATTGTAATAAGTGTGGGTGAGTGGTTTGTATGTCTTCCAACCCCCACTTCTTTCTCCCTTTTATTTACCTGCTTATGATGGTAGATTAGGGCACGTCTATTTTAGCATACCTTATGCAATGCATGCGTGCATCCATGCATTTGTCTAAACATGCACCGGCTCGGTACATCATACAAACTGCATCGTACTCTCAATTTCCAAATTGAATACGTGCATCGAATGATTGCATTTTACATGCCATTTTAGGGTTAGCCGAGCCTACTCTAGATTACACCCTTGCCTGCGATGCATTAGTCATCTTAACATGAACTAGGGCACGCATGTTTGCTAACTAGTTTTTGTTTTGGCACGGAGTACGATGTAAGTATTTACGCCTTAGCATACCACATGCGTGTGAATGTTACCATGACAGTATGCTTACCATGCGGCTAAGTGCTTATGTGAGTTAAACTGTTTGAATGCCTGTGGGTGGAGGTTGGGTTGCTTG
Organism: Camellia japonica; assembly: GCA_030407325.1. Taxonomy (NCBI): domain Eukaryota; kingdom Viridiplantae; phylum Streptophyta; class Magnoliopsida; order Ericales; family Theaceae; genus Camellia; species Camellia japonica. The sequence goes on along the minus strand of JAPPVO010000010.1, from coordinate 71,501,709 downwards.
GGTTGGAAAACTCATTGAAATCCATATTTTAGCCTACTTGCAAGTAGCAAAACCCGAAACGTTTTCAAAACAAACGGATATGCAATGATTATTTCCGAATTAGGCAACCTAGTCTATACTTGTTTGCTGTGCGCATAACGTAGTGAATCTTGGCTAATAACCAGTATAAGAGCATGTAATGTTTTCAAAATCGGATATCACGGTTAGTAGAGGCCGGTCTTCGAACCGGGCGAAAGGGGGTGCTCATAGCTGACCTTCCCCAATCGTACCCAAGCTCCCGAGCCAAGACATTTGGTGATGACGGACATGTGGCCTTCGGCACCGAGTTAGGGTTTCCTAAATTTCCCATTTTAAAATATTTAGGTGGCGACTCTGTAATCTGGCAAAGCAGTCCATGTTTGGCACTACTTTTCAAAAAATCTGTTTTTCTCAAAACGATTTGCCAGAGTTGGACTCTTTGGTTCAGATTTAGAACCGTAACACAAAAGGGAGTCCGAACTGTAGAGTGAAGCCCACGGGCGCGTCTACAGTTTCTGGCGACTCTGCTGGGGAGTTTAGAGAGCTTGACTCGAACTCGTGATGTCCGTTTTTGACTACACTTATGTGTTTCTTTGCATTGCATGTGCATTGGTGCGCCTAGGACACCGTGTTGGCCATCTGCTATTCCTGAGCGGTTTGCCGGAGGCTTGTCTTGTCAAGGCATGTCCATAAGGCTGACCGGTTGCGGGCTCTGCCAGTATGGGAACACAAACCCCGATTTTACCGGGGCACCCTTCTTGACCATTCGACCTAGTGCATATTCGGATCCATAGTGACCATTCCAAACTAGGACAGGTTGCTTACCCGATGTTAGGTTGTTTGAAACCGCTGCGTGCGTAGTGAAACTCTAGCTCCTGACAAAATAGGACAGGGAAACCCTACCCCAACATAGGGGTGTATTGGCTCTCATTTATCTGCTATGTGCTTTTGGAGTGTATCTCTGCAGGGGAACGCACATATCAGCTTGCAAGTTTGGGTATCTGGCCTGAGGGCATTGGTATCAGTATTGTTGAGAATCAGTTGTGTCTGCGGGTATCAGTTCAGTTTTGAATAGTGATTCTGGGGAACAGTGATCAGTAGTAGAGTACAGTTGTCCGGCTACATCCGTGCTTGACCTGTCTGGGGCTGAAATACTGCTTGTGTTCCGTTTCAGTTCAGAGATTCAGACGGTCGATCCAGAACAGCTAGTGTCTTCTCCTTGCTGAGGCAGGACTTAGCATGACGCAGAATTCAGAAGAGATCGTGGTCATGACGGCCGCGTTGGATCCAGGAATCACCCCACAGGATGAAACTACTGTTGACATGTCGCATCCGCCCAGATCGCCGGCCGCGCACCCAGTTTGGGCCCCTCAACTATATCAGGCTCGCGAGCCTACTACATTTGAACTAATGGGAATGATAGGTGATCTTCAAAGATCTGTGACGGATCTCGCCTATGGAATGTCAGTTTCATCGCCAGCCGCACCGTATGCCGGGAGCTTTGTACCCCAGGAGCCCCCGTTGTTGGGGCGAATTGTAATTGAACTCAGCCAACCGGAGATGGCCTCCAGCTATGGCAACGACGCATCAAACCAAGTTCTAAATCAGGCCGAGGCCAGAGATAAAGGCAAGATGAAGGCAGATGCCGACCCTATCGAACAACTGCTGTGGGCAGTAGAGGCTTTGAAAGCCGAGGGAATGAACAAGCAACAGATATCCGCAGTTATGTCAAAAGCTGCGGAGGGTGCTTTCCCCACTCCGCCTGAGGGCAGTTCCAGTCAATCAGAGAACCGGGACAGGCCCCGTCATGCCAAAACAGTCCTTCCCCCTCCCAACCTTACATCCGGAAAGGATCAGAAATCCAAGGCCGCACCCGCCGATCCGTTCGCTAGTGCATCTAGCAAGAGTGCTCAGGCTTCAAAGTACCTGCCCCGAGGGCGCAGGGTCTTCCATGCTCTTTACATGCCATTATCCAAGGCACTTCAAATCCTTGCCGAGAGGGGACACCTTAAACCCCTAGAGCCTCGGCCCCTCCCGAAGAATCTCCCTGCCACACATGATGCTGCTCAGTACTGTGCGTACCACCAGCAGACAGGCCATGCTACCGATAATTGTTTTCGCCTCCGGCATGAGGTGCAGGATTTGATTGACAACAAGGTTATCCTCCCGCCTACTTCAGCAAAGTCCGTCACCACTCACTTGTTGGATTTTGAGGACACAGATACTGCGAGTATGTAATCAGAAGGTGAACCGCCTGTGGGCAATGCTTGGCGCATTTTTGGATGTGGCGTTTGGCACGCATTTTTGGGCATCTATTAATTTCTGTAAATTCTGACTTGGGTGTCGAGTCAGTCTTTTGTTTTGTCTTGAGCCTGTCTCATTGTTTTGAGACAGTCCTTTTGCTTAAGGGTCTGTCTAATTGTAATGAGTCAGTCCCTCTTGTATAGAATACCAGGTGATTTCAGGGTTGTTGCCTCAAACACCTTTTTGTCTTATAAATAGTTGTTTTTGCTTTTTCTTGAGTTTGTCTCTGCCGAGGAACCAGTTATGCCAACAAATCTGAATGAAACAGCCATGGCTATCATGTGCCGTATTTGTTGCTATTTGAGTTAGCCATGCCAAAAGGTGTGAATGGAACGACAGTGCGTACCGCCTGCTCTCTTGTGCCTTGAACATCGTTATGATGACCTAAGCTTTTCATAAAACCCCTTTTCGAACACTGTGGTGATGAAAACGAAGGGGAAGGAATTCCTCGGGTTTTGTAAAAACTTTGATCATTTTGAGAAAAGGAACGCATGCTAAGCTTTTCATGAATGAAATCATGCTTGTCGGCGTGAGTACTGAGAAGGATCCTGGTTGATCCAGACTGGTTCCACACTATCTTCAGCGCGAGCGATTTGTCGCTTTCTTAAAAACTTTCAAAAACAAAATATTTTGCGCAGTCTTGCGAAGACCTGTGTGGAATCGCTCTTGAGATTGTGCAGCCCAGGATCGCTCTCAGCCTCAAGATTCAATTTATCTGTTGCAAACTGGAATCCGTTCAAAACATTCAACAGTGCCATGAAACGCCTGTGTGGCCCATTTTGAGGCAGCCCTCGAGCAAGAGGCATCAAAGTCAGATCAAGGAGATCAGATCCCACCCGGCAAGGCTCGTAAAGCAACCGTGATGGACTTTTCTGCAAATCAACACAGTAGTCGTTCTCCTGGATACAGAGAGGCTTCAATCTCAAAACCATTTGGCATGGGCTTGCTACACTTTTACCCTTTGAGAGGCTCGCTGGGCCGAAAACCCGGAAGGGCGGCCCAGGCAAAAGTTAGAGCAAAGAAAAAAAAAAAAAAAAAAAAGAAATACAAAAAACAAAAAGCAAAAAGAAAAAAAGAAAAAAAGAAAAAAAAATGCAAAGAATGAAAAAAAAAAAAAAAGAAAAAGAAAAACATAGCTCGCAAGGTCGAAAACCCGCATTGGGCGCCTTGGCAAAAGTTAGAGCCTAAACAGTGAAGGTTAAAATACCCGAGTGTACCTTAACCGGAACTACGTAAGGCTTGATTCCCATGTTTGGGATACGTAGGCAACTTCATCTGAAGTCCAGCCCCCAACGCTTCCATAGCGTCTCAGTCCATGTCATGGTTTTGATCACCTGGCCTCCTCCGAATCCAATGTCTCGATTGCAGCAACCTGGAACTACGTGATTAACTTCCTCTTGAAGTCCAACCACCAACACCTTCCAGGTGACTGTGTCCATATATTGATTCAAACCGTCTTCGTCTCCTCCGCGTCCGAGGGTCCGATCGTCGTCAACAAGGACTGGCTTACAATGTGCCGCGGCATCATCCAAACAAGGGGCAACTTTCCGTTGCCATGCATTGCCATAAGTTGCCCTAAGTTACCGTCCAAACCAGGGGCAACTTTCCGTTGCCTTATCCCCCTTTAAGCCAGGGGCAATTTTCCATTGCCTCCGATCCGAGGTTGCATATCTCGAGGGTAAGTTCCGTGCTCGTTTGAGCATTGACTGTTTGCAAAAATAGTTTTTGAAAATTTTCACTGAGGTTGACTTATTTTCTCGAAAACTATTTCATTTTTCAAAATTGGACCATGTTTGGACCCAAAAGGAGAATTTTCAGTGCTCACAGCCTGATTCGCGTGATTTTCAAATCAAAAGTCGAATAAGTGTGTTAATCCAACTCTCATTTTGATCAAAACTGTTTTAGGAAGAAAACAAAAAAAAATGGTCAAAGTGACGAACTAAGGGCACAGTTGAGTCAGGTCTTCTGTCTTTCCCCGCTAACATACTTGCCAAGAGGGCACCTATTCACCAGAAGAAATAGCCGTGAGCTAACAGTGTTGGGCGTGAACCTGTGACTTCCTATTCATCCATCAATCACCCTGGGGAGGGATGAAAAATGAGAGAATAAAGAATAGAGAGGAGTAAGTTGAGAGAAAAGTAAGAAAAAGGTTTTGAGAGAAAAACCGAGCCTGAGGGCCGAGTGATGTGAGTATCACAAATCAGAAAGGGTGGGATATAATACCCGGAGGAACTGGCCACCCCCCGAGATTCGAGGTCTCTCCTTTTGTAAACATGTCCGTGTGTCGTGTCTTTTGATTTGTCGGCCTCGATTTTGGCTTTGAGTCTTTTCCGAGTGTGTCTCGTCGTGTTCAGGTCGTGTGCCTTTTGTTTCTCTGTTTGAGTCTGTTTCGCTGTGTTCTGTGGTAGGCTCGATACTCGGGTTGAAAACCCTTCTTTATTTCAAAAAAATCGTTTGTGCTTAGGATGCTGTGCCATTCTCTACATTCGTGCGAAGCAAGAGAAGAAAAGGAAATTTGGGACATCCGGGTGTGTTTCAACTTCAACCGTTTCAATTTTCTGATCCGTCTTGTCAGATTGGGTTATTTGTTCAGGGTTTGCTGTGTGCAGAATGAGCCGAGAGCTGTGTTATGAGCTGTATGCAGATTAATCCCCAGTAGAGTATGGGCTGTATTATTTAGTTCAAGCAGTGGTTTGTATGAGTTGTTTGCTGTTAGTTGGTTGGTTATCCGATTATCATAGTGCAAATGCTCAATTTTCAGACAACAGATCAATATCATTTACATTTGAGGTGTAATATGATGCAATGCAACGCAAGGTATGAAATATACACAAATGTAAACACTTTTTCAGACAAAAAGTTTGTTTCATTTCATATCATCTTTTCAAGTACATAAGTTTTGGAAACAAAATCTGCCTGCGGCAGTACAAAGTACCCTAACTACTGACAAAAGGGGAAAATGAAAAGAAAAAAAAAACAGCAAAGATCTGTATCAAATGCCAAAATGGCTCTAGGGCCGTCAATCTGTCCTAGTCCTCTTCCTGGACGAAGGTCCAGGAGCGTCATCAACAGGGGCACCACTAGGGGCATCACCGTCTGAGCTCGAGTCTGAGCCATCATCAGTCTCCTCCGCCTCTGTCTCTGCCTCAGACTCATCATCCGGAACCGGAGCCTGCGAGCTACTCCCGACATGAGTGCGCCCCCCTCTGGTGCGGGGATATGCTCTGCCATCCCGAGTAGAAATGGAAGGTCCAACTGGAGCGCCACCCACCGGGGGAATCTGGAAGGGAGGCTGAAAAGCATGAAAGGCAAATGCATCAGTATATATGGAACAGCAAATCAGTGCAGAATGCAGTGTATGAGTACAGTGTATGTGAATGCCGTGAGCAGTGAATCAGTGCAGAATGCAGTGTATGAGTACAGTGTATGTGAATGCCGTGAGCAGTGAATCAGTGTAGAATGCAGTGCATGAGTACAGTGTATGTGAATGCCGTGAGCAGTAAATCAGTGCAGAATGCAATGTATGAGTACAGTGTATCGGATGCCGTGAGCAGTTTGTCAGATGTTGTGTTATGCATCAGAATAGGTAAAGCAGTTTGTGTATGGTTTGAGGCTGTGGTCAGAAAGAACATACCGGAATGCTGTAGAGGGCTAGGAGGTCGAACGTCCGCTGTAGCATCCCCATCATGGAGGCATTCATCTCCAATGACTGCCGGGTGTACTCAGAAGACGCCTGCAAAAGTATCAGGTGCATCAATATTCTGTGGAATATCAAATAAACTGAAATGAAATAATAGTGCAAGACGAAGAATGCAGTAACACATACCGGAGGCAAGTCGGGGACACCGACAAACTCATGGTCAGCCGGTGGAGGAGCAAAGGGGATCTGATAGGTCGCCCCACCCTGCCCCCTGAAAGTCAATGCAGCGGGCAGAGCAGGCCAACCGTTCCCTCGCCCTCGCTGGACTCCACCTCTGCCACGAACTCGAGCCCTCCTCGGCGCTCCCCCTCCAGTCCCCGCTCCTGCTCCAGCCGCTGGCACTGCTGGTCCCCCTCTCTTTACTCGGCGGCCGCCACTCAGAGGTCGCATAATGAAGGACCGGACATACTCCGAGTAATCGCCCTCGCCTCGGAAGCCGTCTGCCTCCCAGCCGATAGTACAATCTGCCATCTGCTCGGCAGTGAAGCGCTCAGTATCCCGCATGTGATCGGGAGGATGCACCGGGACTATCTGCTCAGGTAGGCCTAGGGTCTGACGCAAGAAACGCTCACCCAGGTACCAAGCCCGACAGACCGGGCCCTCGAGCAGAATCCGGTAACGTGAGGTATCATCTGCGCCGGCAAACCGATCCCGCGCCACGGCTGCCAGGTGATCTGAAATTGAAATACAATTTGTTACCTACTGTTATGGCCAATATATAGTAGAAAGACGAAGCTTAAATGAACTGCAAGTAAAACATACCTCGGCAGGGGTGATGGTGTCAAAGTAGCGGCGGAAGAAGCTGAAGGTCTCCTGGGGCCTCCGGGTGCATCTCCCGTCAAAGCGGCGTGAAAAAGGGACGACCAGAGGGGTCTCCGCATCGGGTACAGGAGCGAGCCTAGGAAAGTAGGCGTAAACCCACAACTGCAAGACAAATACCAGTGCATTTATCAGATAAAGCAGAATACAGAATAGAAAGCAGAAATAGCAGAGCAACGTTGTGCAGTGTATTGTGCAGAGTGTACAGTATGAGTAGCGTTGTGCAGTGTATTGTGCAGAGTGTACAGTGTGAGCAGTGTATAGTCAGTGTAAAGCAGAGTATGTGTGTGCCATGTGTACAATATACAGCAAGTGTAAAGCAGACTACAGTGTGTGCAGTGTACAGAGTACAGAAAGTATAGAACTGAAATAAAAGGCGGAAAAGGAAATGTACCTCCCAAGCACGCCAATAGCCCCCGAGCAACTGTCTGCTGCCGCGGGAGACTGAGCTCATATAGCCGTAGAGGGTGGCCAGAGCCGCGCCACCCCAATCGAAACGCAAGATGTCCCGGACATCCACCAGTGCGCTGAGAAGGCAGAGGGGCACTGTGTTCGCCCGGTCGGCGAAGAGAGTCGTCCCGAACAAAAACATCAGAAAGCCGCGTGCATATCTCTCAACGGCCTCCTGAGTCATCGGAGCTGCGTCAACAAGAAGAGGCTGCACCCCGGAACTGCACCTCGAACCAGGAATACCGGACGAAGCCAGAACGGGCGAGAGGTGGAGCTGCGCCAAGGAAGTAGACCTGAGCTGCAGTCCACTCATCCATGTCAATATCGAAGGGGATCGGATCACCCCCTACCCCGATGCCTGTGAGCACCGAGAAGTCATAAGGGGTCATCGTCATGTCCTCTGCCGCGGAAAAGTGAAATGAATCGGTGGTGTCCCACCACCTCTCTGCCAGGGCAGCTAGGAGAGCTCTACATGCCGTGAGTTGGGAAAGTCCCCTGCAGAACGCGCCAAAGCCGGCCTGGTCCACGATATGGCGAACCGCGTCGGGATGCTCGGCGTACCACACGCGAGCGACGGTATTCCCATACCCGCGGATGGTATGGGAATCTCCCTGTTTTCAAGCAAGTAATTGCGAAGCAATATAAAATGTACAGTTTTGAAGAAACAGTCAAAATCAGTGCAAATTTGGCATGCGTGCATATATTCAGATTCAAACAGATACTGGGTGCCGGTGTGCTTACAGTGAACTACAACGTGCGATGCGTCAGTATGTTTGAGTGGTTCAAGATAAATATGGCATGCGTGCATATTATCAGTTTCAAATAGGTACCGGGTGTCGGTATTTGCAGTGGGATATAGTGTGCCGTGTGTTGAGTGATTCAAGGCTAGTGCAGTGTGTGCGCGTGTTGTTCTTCAACAGATATCAGTTGCAAGTTTGTTTGTGATCGACTACAATATGCTGTGTATCAGTGTATCGGAACTAAGCAATTAAAGAATCTAATCGGCTGTGGCAGTTGACAGTTAAAAGGTTCTACAGTGCAGAAAATTAAAGCAGAGAAAAGGTGTTACCTCGGAAGCGCCGAAGGATAGGTGAGAGGTAGGCTCGCGCAGCAGAAGCTTCGGGTCCAGTGCTCGGTCAAAACTGCGAAACTGGCGTAGTCCGTCAGGTGGTAGAACGTGAATCGCCGGCCGGTAGGTCGCCGGATCGAACGGGCGCTCGCTCAGCGGGAGAAGCTCGACCCCGGGATCCATCTCGTGATCCGGGGGAGTCCCGACGTGTGGAACATCGTCAGCCATGGCAATGGTAGTGAGAAAATGGCCGGAAAAGCCGGAATGTGAAAAGTCAACCGAAAAAGTCAACCCGAGCGGGCCGAAAATGGCCGGAAAGGTCAGAAGATGGAAAGGCACGGAAATGAAGAGGAAGTCGAGGGGAACAAGTCCCGAAAAAGTGGAAATAGCAAAGGATGCTCCGAAACGGAATTTCAATCGGTGGAAAATGTCCGAAACGCAAAGAAAATCGCGAATCCGACGACGAAACGGGCTTGGAACGCGAAGAAAACAAGGAAATGAGGAGAGGAAAAGCTCTAGAGAGAGAGAGGAATAGTTTTCGGCGGTGGAGAAGTAAAGAAATAGGGTTAGAAACCCTATTTTTAAAAGACCCGAGGGGAAATGTCAAAACTGCCCCGATTCAGCAACTTTTGGCCGGTCGGCACTATTTTGTGCCGGTCGGCACAATATTGTGCCGGTGGAACTTTTATGCAGCCGGTGGCCAGCCGGTGGCCACCTAGTCCAGCCGGTGATGTTTCCATAGCCTTGTTTAGGCCATGTGGGTAGTTTCTGGTCTTCATAGCTCAAGAAAGTGCGAGAAAGTGAATCCCCGATGCTCAACCGGCCCCCGTTTTGACCTCGGACCGCGTCTTCTGTGCGTGGCACTCAGATTCAAGCAAAGATTGTATCCTTTTGTATCCTTCTGTCTTTTACAAGATTCAAAAGTTGCCCCGTGTGCGTTGCACGCACGCATCCATCACATTGTTCGGTGCGTCGCATCGCGCCGTCTTGCACGTCCCTTGCGACTTGCACCGTTTTGCATTTTCGTGTGGCATGCGTGTCATACTTGCATTTCATTTTCCATTCAATGAGGTATGCGTGCCTCATTTTGCATTTCATTGCATCTCGAGGTACGCGTGCCTCGTTTTGCATTTCATTTTTGCATTTCATTGCATCTCGAGGTACGCGTGCCTCGTTTTGCATTTCATTTTTGCATTTCATTGCATCTCGAGGTACGCGTGCCTCGTTTTGCATTTCATTTTCCATTCAATGAGGTATACGTGCCTCATTTTGCATTTCATTGCATCTCGAGGTACGCGTGCCTCGTTTTGCATTTCATTTTTGCATTTCATTGCATCTCGAGGTACGCGTGCCTCGTTTTGCATTTCATTTTGCATTTCATTGCATCTCGAGGTACGCGTGCCTCGTTTTGCATTTCATTTTGCATTTCATTGCATCTCGAGGTACGCGTGCCTCGTTTTGCATTTCATTTTGCATTTCATTGCATCTCGAGGTACGCGTGCCTCGTTTTGCACTTCGTTTTGCATTTCATTTTGCATTTCATTGCATCTCGAGGTACGTGTGCCTCGTTTTGCATTATCATTTTGCATTTCATTGCATCTCGAGGTACGCGTGTCTCGTTTTGCATTTCATTTTGCATTTCATTACATCTCGAGGTACGCGTGCCTCGTTTTGCATTTCATTTTCCATTCAATGAGGTATGCGTGCCTCATTTTGCATTTCATTGCATCTCGAGGTACGCGTGCCTCGTTTTGCATTTCATTTTTACATTTCATCGCATCTCGAGGCACGCATGCCTCGTTTTGCATTTCATTTTTGCATTTCATTGCATCTCGATGTACGCGTGCCTCGTTTTGCATTTCATTTTGCATTTCATTGCGTCTCGAGGTACGCGTGCCTCGTTTTGCATTTCATTTTGCATTTCATTGCATCTCGAGGTACGCGTGCCTCGTTTTGCATTTCATTTTCCATTCAATGAGGTATGCGTGCCTCATTTTGCATTTCATTACATCTCGAGGTATGCGTGCCTCGTTTTGCATTTCATTGCATCTCGAGGTACGCGTGCCTCGTTTTGCATTTCATTTTGCATTTCATTGCATCTCGAGGTACGCGTGCCTCGTTTTGCATTTCATTTTTGCATTTCATTGCATCTCGAGGTACGCGTGCCTCCTTTTGCATTTCATTTTTGCATTTCATTGCATCTCGAGGTACGCGTGCCTCGTTTTGCATTTCATTTTTGCATTTCATTGCATCTCGAGGTACGCGTGCCTCGTTTTGCATTTCATTTTGCATTTCATTGCATCTCGAGGTACGCGTGCCTCGTTTTGCATTTCATTTTGCATTTCATTGCATCTCGAGGTACGCGTGCCTCGTTTTGCATTTCATTTTCCATTCAATGAGGTATGCGTGCCTCATTTTGCATTTCATTGCATCTCGAGGTACGCGTGCCTCATTTTGCATTTCATTTTGTATTTCATTGCATCTCGAGGTACGCGTGCCTCGTTTTGCGTTTCGTTTTGCATTTCATTTTCCATTCAATGAGGTATGCGTGCCTCATTTCATTTTCATTTCATTGCATTTTCATTTCATTTGCATATCATTTCATTTGCATTTCATTTTACATCCTATGAGGTATGCGTGCCTCATTTGTATCATTTCATTTCATCTCAATGAGGTATGCGTGCCTCATTTACATTTGCATTTCATCTCCATTCCAATGAGGTATGCGTGCCTCATTTGCATTTCATTCCATTCCAATGAGGTATGCCTGCCTCATTTGCATTTCACTCCATCCCAATGAGGTATGCGTGCCTCATTTGCATTTCATCTCAATTCCCATGAGGTATGCGTGCCTCATTTGTATTTCATTTTACATCATTTGTGGTATGCGTGCCTCATTTGTGACACGTGTGTCTCATTTCTCGGTAGCATTGGCATGTGTGCCTCATTTGCATTGTCATGCATACTGCTAACGATATCATACCTGTTAAGTTTGTTTTCTTTGCAGGCACGATATTGTATGTACGGCTCATTTGAGGCCAGTGCAACCGGACGAGCCGCACAGGTATTGTACCCTCCGAGTGAGACGTATTGAGAATTGCATAATTCTCTTACATCCTTTCTGCATTGTAGTGTAGATTGGTATATGCTAGCTTATAACTGTCGCATGTGTGCTTCATTACAGCTTTCTTTGCATGATCATAAGTTATGCTCGGCCTTTTTGCATCGTCAGTTGCATCTTGCCCCCGCCTACGGGCGCATACCTTATCTGCGGCTTGTATGCCTGTGCCTGAACTACGCTGGTTTGATTCCTAAAGGGATACGTAGGCAGCTTGCGAGTTCAACCATTTGCGCTTTGTATGTTTGTCCAAGTCTTCGGCCTTGTCAAAAATGGGTCGTCTCTGGGCTTTGACATTCACTCCCGTCATTGTTATGACTTACGAGTTCTGTCAAAGAGGGGCAACTGTAGACACCCCATTTTTGACCGTTCTCAAGACCTGGATGTCACCGCTTGAACACTCGGTGATTATCCATGTTCGTGTTCGTTTGGAGTTCCCGGAGTTCTCGGCTACGTGCCTTGCCTCAGGACCTCCGAACTTGACCGTTTTGTGTCTGGTTTTGCACCAAACACTTGTGCTTTGCCTTGGAGGGGCAGGGAATGCCTTGTGAGGCCTCCCCACACACCACCGGCAGTGGCTAGAGGCCACCGGTTGGTTGATGATGCCATCAGCACTATATTGTACCGGTCGGCACTCTTTTTTGTCAAAATGACAATTTTGCCCTGCCGACTACTGTGCAGTTGCTTTTTGAGATATTTTTCAGCAGCTGTATGGCATTTGTTTCCCCTCCATACACGTGTATGGAGGGATGAGCCTTCTTGGTAGCTTAACTTGTAAGTTTAGTTGCCTATAAGAGAATCCTTCCTCCTCTTGGCTAAAAGGTTGGAGGGTTAGACATTTTAGAGTGAAAAGACAGAGAAGAAGCTCTGGTTTTAGGGTTTGAATCTTATATCTATCCTATCTCTCTTTTGCTCTCTTGTTTGTACACTAGGTGTTTGTGTCTCACTATTCCACATCAACACCTAGTGTTTCACCTTTCCTTGGCTACTGAGGTTCCAAGAGGTTTTTCTTGGTGTTTTTGGTTGGATTAGAGCTTAAGGAAGCAACAACATCATCTTTGGTGAAGAAGGTCAACAAGGGTGAGAAACTTGCTTTATTTCCCCCATTTTTGCACTCCATTTTTGCATAGTTTAGAACTATTTTTGTTCTTGGTGTTTAATACAAAAAAGTTCTGTTTCTTAGTCCTCTTGATAGTTCATTAAGAGTGTTTTGTGGTTTGGAAGGGTTTGACCACCCTTAGGCCTTGTAAGGCCCTTGTTTTGTGCCTATTTTGGTGAGATCCGGGATTTTGGTGTTTGGGTCTCTTCACCACTGAAATCTTGAGGGATTTCAGTGGTGAAGATGATGCCTTGAAGTCCCAAGAAGGAGAGGGTCACCCCCTCTCCTTGTTGTCCTTGAAAAGGACCTATTTTGCCTCTTGAGGGAGCCCCATGTTTGGTTGTTTGTTGGTTATGCCATGGCTGTATTTTGTGCTCATATTGCCATATTATAACGTTGTATCATGTTGGTTTTGGTCCCTTATGCATGCTTAGCATAGTTGCCATGTAATGCCTTGTATTGCCTTAACATGTCTTAGGTTGCTAGCCCTAATTTGAGCATGCTTTAGGCTTAGATTTGTGAAGTGTTTGTGCTTATTTTGCCATGCTTTAGGTCTGTCCATGGTTGTTCGGATCGATTTTGGCGTGCTTAGTATAGCTCCTTTGCATTTGCGGCTTGTTGGGCTTGTATGCTTCAAGTATGTGAATATGTAGTATGTGTTGCTTGCATCATTTCAATGGTTTGGAACCATTTAGCATGCTATTTCAGTCCCTTTGACATGCTTGTTTGATTGCGTTGCATGCCTCTTTCAAGCTTTGAAAGCTTATGTTGTATGCCTTATGTTTTGACCATTATGCATGCCTTTGGATTCATGTCATTTAGATGCCATCTAGGTGGTCTTTTGGACTTAGTTTTATGTGTTAAAACTTTGTTTTTGGTCGCCTAATGCATGCCATGTATGGTTGTGTTAAGCGTAGTCCATTACCTCTTTGGTGAGCCTTGAGTGCTTGGGCCTTTTTGCATGCTTTACTTGGTTTATTTAGTTGGTTTGGAACCTTCTATAACATGATTTTCAAAGCTTATGATGCATGCTAAGTGTCCATGATATCCCCTTTCAAGTATGCTTGAGGGTTGCTCGCTTAGTGCCTAAGTGTTTATTCTTAACATATGCATGTGTGTGTGTGTGTTGGCCTTCATTTTTGGGCATTATTGGCCACTGATTTTAGGCCTATTTAGAGTTGCCTAGATCATGTTTAAAACCATCATTTGCTTGGTTTGCTTTGCCTCATGTTTGCTTGCATGCTTACATAAGTGTCTTGCCATGATCATGTTGCATATTAGCTAACATGCTTAGGTTGCATTGCACCTTGCATACATGTCTTGTTCCTTGACTTGGTGATAGGGATTGGGCCTTGTTTTGTTTGTTTAGTTTGCATGCATTTGAGATAAAAGTTGCATACTTAGTTCTTTGGGCCATCATGCATGGAAATGCGTGATTGGTGGCCCGAGAATCGAGGCACGTGCCCCTTTGAGTCACAAATATAATAAGGGGCATGATTGGTGCACACATTGTTGGAATTACATTGCCATGCAAGTTTTTGCCCTCTGCTGCTGTGAGTTGCAGGTTCTGCAGACATTCAGTGCCGGCCGGCAGTGTTTAGTGCCGACCGGCAGTCTATTGATGGCCGATGGATGAATTTTGTGCTGGTGACTACATACTTCAGCCGGTGGTGTTTCCCCTCAGCCGGTGGTATCCCCCAGTGCCTTGAGGAGTAGTTCTGAGACTTTGGCAGTTTTCAGAGGAACAAAGCAGGGAAAACAGAGGCAAGCTAGGCATGGCAGTACGATTCCGAGCAAGTCCCGAGCGTGCGCTGCATCCGGCCCTCATCTCGAGGCGGTTTACTGCTTTAATTAGATTAATTAATTCATTTGATTAATTTAGTTGGACTGTAATATTTTAATTAGCTTGCGTAGTTAATTAATCTGTATATTCTTTTGGTCCCTCCGAGCGAGGGCATAATTGTAATAAGTGTGGGTGAGTGGTTTGTATGTCTTCCAACCCCCACTTCTTTCTCCCTTTTATTTACCTGCTTATGATGGTAGATTAGGGCACGTCTATTTTAGCATACCTTATGCAATGCATGCGTGCATCCATGCATTTGTCTAAACATGCACCGGGCTCGGTACATCATACAAACTGCATCGTACTCTCAATTTCCAAATTGAATACGTGCATCGAATGATTGCATTTTACATGCCATTTTAGGGTTAGCCGAGCCTACTCTAGATTACACCCTTGCCTGCGATGCATTAGTCATCTTAACATGAACTAGGGCACGCATGTTTGCTAACTAGTTTTTGTTTTGGCACGGAGTACGATGTAAGTATTTACGCCTTAGCATACCACATGCGTGTGAATGTTACCATGACAGTATGCTTACCATGCGGCTAAGTGCTTATGTGAGTTAAACTGTTTGAATGCCTGTGGGTGGAGGTTGGGTTGCTTGAGTTGGAAAACTCATTGAAATCCATATTTTAGCCTACTTGCGAGTAGCAAAACCCGAAACGTTTTCAAAACAAACGGATATGCAATGATTATTTCCGAATTAGGCAACCTAGTCTATACTTGTTTGCTGTGCGCATAACGTAGTGAATCTAGGCTAATAACCGGTATAAGAGCATGTAATGTTTTCAAAATCGGATATCACGGTTAGTAGAGGCCGGTCTTCGAACCGGGCGAAAGGGGGTGCTCATAGCTGACCTTCCCCAATCGTACCCAAGCTCCCGAGCCAAGAAATTTGGTGATGACGGACACGTGGCCTTCGGCACTGAGTCAGGGTTTCCTAAATTTTCCATTTTAAAATATTTAGGTGGCGACTCTGTAATCTGGCAAAGCAGTCCATGTTTGGCACTACTTTTCAAAAAATCTATTTTTCTCAAAACGATTTGCCAGAGTTGGACTCTTTGGTTCAGATTTAGAACCGTAACACAAAAGGGAGTCCGAACTGTAGAGTGAAGCCCACGGGCGCGTCTACAGATTGGAACGAAGAAACTCCTTAGTAACCTTGAGGGCATGCCCGTTGTCACCCTCATTGCCAGCTAGAGCATCCTTCACCGCTCTCACAATCTCGGGTGCAACTTCCTTGTTGATAGTCAATGTTACAACGACAGGTGCTAAAGGAACTATTGTGCCCCTACCGGCATTTCTATTTCCAACTCGTCCTCTGTTCCCTCGTGTAGACATCCCATAGAATCAACACAAGACCAACTTAGTGCATAATACCATAGCCCTTCCCCGAGGCACATACACTCACCACTTCTAGGCTACAAGACAAACTACCTCCCAAACACACAGTTCTACTATATATAAGCAATTAAACACTTAGTCACATAATCAAATTAAGTTCACAATGATAACTACTCATCCTGGAATCCTCAAGGAATTCTCATCAAAAACCATGTTGATCAGGCGTGTTTCCAATAAGACCTCAAAGCAAGTTCATCAGCTATAAAACTATCTAAGAAACTTAACCCCATGCTCACATAAATGCAACATATAAATACTAACACTTATCCTAACCATATGCAACGTCCTCACCAAGCATAACAAACCCGATGTGGTAAAAACCACTCCTCACGAGCCCAAAGTATTCAAACCTGGCTTGCTCTGATACCAAGTTGTAACGCCTCACTTTTTATTGCTCGGGTAACATTACCAAATCCTTTATTATAATACAATTTCAGAGATAACATATTGAACTTTCATACATCAATAAAGAAAAGTAAGTAAAGGTTCTCTCATCCGAATACATAATGAATGCCACAAGAGACATAATTACAACAAATCACCAGTAGGCTTACATCAATACATGAAAGGGAAAGGGTTCAACCCTTTTTACAACAATGGCATTCGGCCGACAATTAAAAGGCCCTGTGGCTAACAGATGATGAAGATCCTTGATCTTGAAACACTTCTCAATGTCCACCTAAAGAAGGATTAGCAACGTGGGATAAACATAAAGTCCAGTAGGGATCCCAACATGATCCTAAACAATAAAAACATATAGATAGCTATGATCATGAGTGCTTTAAGTCATACTATACACATAAGTGTCGGTTCATATATGATGATATACTTACCTAGATATTTTTCCTCAAAAATGTTCAATTTGCTCAACAACACAACCATTCGTCTTTCCTTCTTCTTGTTACCTTTTCAATTTTAAAGTTACTCGGCGACAACCAGTTTTTGAAACCTACCCACAGAACCCAATTACGTTTTTTTTTGATTACCAAACTTACACCAACTTCACTTTACAATTTCCGATTAGAAGTATCCCAAACGAACATGATGACGATACATATAAAATGCTCCTCACATAACCATTTAAGATACTAACATCCTCCACAAAATAATCATCTCAATGCATGATACACATAAATGGAACCACAATGATAACGAAAAATCCAACAATGCTCTACCTGCCTCAAGCATTGTAGGCCAAGGATACACCTTTCCAATACTCATGCCAATTCACCAGTCACCAGCTGGAATATAATGATACCTCTGCCAAGTTCTCCAGGCACTAGCTGGCAGGTACTGGCACCCCATATTCTTAGCATAGCCAATTCTCCAAGCGCTAGCTAGAAGGTAATGGTACCTCTTATTCTCAGTGCGGGCAAATTTCCAACCATCACATAATTCAACAAACAAACATAATCCGAGTGTTCTACATACATAAAAATCTATTCAACCAATACAATAATTCTGAGTGTACTACATACACATTATCTATCTAATATCATGATGTCACCCTCCACCGATGACCAAGGACAAAACCTCTAAGCATAAGTATTTAAGTATACGTAATACGATAATCTGATACTCCCTTGACTTTAAGCCCAACAAAAATAATAATAACAATATTCAAAAGTTTCAAAACCCAACCTCATGTTCAAATCTAGATTTTCAATACGCCATGGTTTCTTTCTCTTTTCAAAATCACTCTTTTATTTTTCAAAAACAAATTTCCAAATTTCAATAGAACCACATCCAAGGTTTTCTAAGCCATAATCCAAATTAACTTAACATGATTATCCAAATAAATTCCCAATACCATAATTTGTTCATCCTTTATACTAACAACACAGTAATCACAACTTAAACTATCAAAACACAATCTTTAATCAACTTTACCCCTTTTTAGTTCGTTAGGTCAAATTATCAAAATTAGGGCTTTCTCTTCCTCTTAACATAAACACAATAAACCACTCCCTAAATAGTCAAACAACAACCAATTTAATTAATTTGAAACCCGAAGATCAAATCCTAGATTTCCTTTCGTGATTTTCAAAAGATCCATAATAGATGTGTTTTTTATGCAATAAAATTCACCAAATGTCTATCTATAGATGACGTATTGAAAAGAAGCAAAAGAATCCTTACCTCAAGCAATGAAGAGAAGAAAGTCTAAAAATCCAACTTCAACGAAAACAAGATCCGCTCTAATTAAATGAAAGCCCTCGTCGAGCTCTACGTTTTGGTATATAGAACTTGGGGTGAAAGATATGTAAAAGTAGATGAAAACGAATTAGAAAGAGATTGAAGGCTTAACAATGGCGGAAGGAGAGAGAAGAGAGAGAGAAAAGTGATCTAGATATGACCAAAGTGATTTTTATAGTTGCTGAATTCGGATAGATTGCTCGAGCGCAAGAAGTGTCGCTTAAGTGACCAATCACAACAAGGTGTGACTGTTCGAGTGCAGGAATCACTGCTCGAGCGAAGAATGCACCCTCCCAGTAGTTTTATAGAGAAGAGACCGTTGTTCTAGCACAAGAAGTTTCGCTCGAGCGAAGAACACACACTCCCAGTACTTTTTGTAGACCTGCAAAAGTACTGGAGGTTCACAAAGACCTTTCGAGCACAAGAAGTGTCACTCGAGCGAAGGAACAAAATTTTGGGCATCAATAAATTTTAAAACGAGCAACTTACCCGCTCTAAATGCAACTAACACACCCCAATAACCAAATTCAATGAGGAATGAGAGGAAACAAGACATGAACAACCAAATAAGAAAATGAAACCTGGATCTAAAACATCAACGGGTCGGATCTAAACTAGAGTCGCTATACCAACACGAAAAGACAGTTAAGGTATCTAACACTCGAGTCGGAATACACGTTCAAGCCCTTCTTTACCTTTCCAGTAGAGATCTTTTCCCAGATGGTTTCTACCTCAAGACCACCCCTCTACGTTTCTATAACTCGGCTCACTAGTGCAGGTTGTGCAACTATCGAAAACAAAGCTGCTGACTCAACGGATTCGCCAAGATGCAAGTCAAACTCACCAATAGCACCCAACATCTCCCATTCTCGGATGGTAATACAAGCTACACTGCTAATGGATTTCCTACTCAAGGCTCGGTTACCACATTGGCCTTTCCCTGATGATAGTGTAACTCAAAATCGTAATCCTCCATAAACTCCATCCACCACTTTTGCCTCAAATTCAGATCTTTCTATGAAAACAAGTACTTCAGACTCTTGTGATCAGAAAACACTTCAAACGTCTCACTATATAGGTAATGCCTTCAAATTTTCAAGGCAAAGATCACAACTGTTAGTTCTAAATCATAGGTAGGGTAGTTCCTCTCATGTGTCTTCAACTAACGTGAGCCATAGGCTACTACCTTTCACTCTTCCACCAAAACACGACCCAAACCTTCCTGTGAAGCATTACAATATACCGAATAGCCCAGACCCCTCTCCGGAATAATTAACACTGGAGCGGTGGTAAGTCTAACCTTAAGCTCCTGAAATGATTTCTCACAAGTCTCACTCCACACAAACTTGATCCCTTTCCTCGTCAGTCTATTCAATGATGAGGCTAATCTAGAGAAATCCTTCACAAACCGACGGTAATACATGGCCAACCCCAAGAAACTACAGATCTCAAAGCATTCTTAGGTTGTTCCCAATCTTGTACTGCTTCTATCTTAGATGAATCTACAGTCACTCCTCCCCCAGATACCACATGGCCTAAGAACTTTACTTCTTTTAACTAGAATTCACACTTCCTGAACTTAGCGTATAGTGTGTGGGCTCTGAGCAACTCAAGTACAACTCGCAAGTGTTCCTTGTGTTCCTCCTTGGAGGGTGAGTAAATTACGATGCCATCAACAATGACAACTACAAAATGGTCTTGAAACTTGTGAAAGATCCAATTCATCAAATCCATAAACACAGTGGGTGCATTGGTTAGCCCAAAAGGCATCATTAGGCACTCATAATGGCCATAACACGTATGTGTAGACACCCCATTTTTGACTGTCCTCAAGACTTGGACGTCATCACTTGTGCATTTGATGATTATGGTTGTATGTGTTCGTTTTGAGCGCTCGAAGTCCTTAGCGGAACGCCCTATCTTTGAGCCTCTAAACCTTGTCCTTTCAGTGCCTTGTTTTGGATCAAAACTTGGTGGTTGGAACTTGTAGTGACCTGTTGGCCACCACCAGAGGCTGTCGGCCATTGGTATGGCTGGTCGGCCACCAGTCTCTTTTTCTAGATATTTGTTGACAATTATGCCAGCTGTTAGCACAGGGAGCTGCATCTCTCTACACGTGTATGGTAGGATGTTTTTAAGCTCAAGACTTGTTTTTCTATATATAGGGGGGTTCCTCCCCCATTTTGGAGGGTTAGAAATTTAGAGCAAAAATCTCTCTCTCTAGATTTGTCTCTCTCTTTCTCTTACAATTTTGTGCCTAATTGCTTGTTTTCTCTACACTTTTGCATACACATCCTAAATCAAATCCTCTTGCCTTTGAGCTGAGGTTATTTAGGGTCTTCTTGGAGCTCTTGAAGGTGGTTTTAGCTTGGTTTTGTTCGTAGAATTGCTCTTTACTTCAAGAGGTAGTTTACTTGCCTTGTTTACTTTGTTTTGCAAGCTTCTTTTTTTACTGTTTTGGGGCTGGTTTTAAACTGAGAAAAACTCTATTTTTGTGACCTAAAAGTGCTGGTTTGAGCCCTTTTTTAGTTAGGGAGTGGTTCACCCTTCTTGCTTATTAGTTTGTAAAGCTTTTGTGCCCTTATTCATCACTTTCAAAACAACTTTTTCGGGCCTTTTAACTATTGAATTTCAGAGGTTTTTCAGTGGCAAAAAACTTATTTTGAGGCCCAAATTTGGAGGGGTTAGCCTCCCCTCCTTGTGTCTTATTTGCATGCCTAATTAGCTTTACATGTTAGCATGTTTTTCTAGCTTAACTTAGCTCAAGTCTAGCATGTTTTAGCCTCTGAAATAACCTATTTTAGCTCTATTTTGGGCTGGTTAGTTCGTTTGAGTCTTGTTTTGCATAGTTATAGTGTAATCCCTTTCACTAGCTTAGTGTTTTAAGGCTTTAACCATCATTGGTGTGAGTTGATTGCATGTTCTAGTGCTTTTTCTACTTCATTTCAGCACTTATAATCTTTGCAATCTCCCTTAATTCTTCACCTTTTGGTTTTGCTTTGAAAGTGGTTTCAAACCACTTGTTTGCTTAAGTGTGAAATGGAGGTGCTACACCTAATGGTTTAATCCCTTAGGGGGTTCATTACCAACAATGTAATGCCTCTTTCATGCCCAAAGCAACTTGTGGTTTGAGCCCTCCTTCCATTAGAGGACACTCACCAATGGACTTAATAGATTAATAAATGATTTGGTAATTAAAATTTGTAAACAAAATTGGCAAGTAAAAAAGGAAAGATAAGCATTCTTTGTATTGCATTGCATGTGTTCACATCGGACGTTAGTTTGAACAGAAGGAAAATGGGACATTTCGTACTCAAAAGTGATGAAATGTGCCATTTTCTTAGGTCTCCATTGCTTTTGATTATGCATGATAGGGTGATGGACATTTTGAGTCTTGTTTTGCATTTATTGAACTTGCACAATTGGTTTCACAAGCCATCATGCAATGAATTTGCTTGATTGATGGTTTATGAACCAAAGCTTGTCCTTCCTTTGATTTCCCCATGAAAAGGAGAGGCAAAGTGTACAAACAACCTTTGAGAAATACACTATTTTGCTCTGTTTTGCTCTCTGTTGCAGCAAGGAAGTTCAAACCAATAGTGGCCGTCAGCCATCACTAGTGGCCGATCGGCCACCAAGGGTAGCCGACCGGCCCCTTGTCGGCCACCAATGAAATTTGCACAGTGTATTGGTAAGGTGGAGCAGAGGTGTTCTGGAAGTGGACAGCTTTGTTGGTGTTCATATATGCAAACAGAGGCTTTCAGCAACAAGGCAGTGGCTTTTCAAGTGAAAAATCGAGCATGAATGCATCCCTCGCTTCTCGGGATTAGCTAATTAGTTTAATTAGCAATAGATAAAATATGTGTTGTAATTAATTAGTTGTAGCTAATTAAGAGTTGTAAATAATTAGTTAGTTTAACTAGTTATTCAATTTTGTTTTGTAATTAGTTAACTAGAATAGTTAATTAATTCGATTTGTAATAATTAGTTAGCTAGTATAGCTAGTTAATTAGTTTCAAGTTTTGTATTAGTTAGCCTAATTAGCATAGCTAGTTGGTTAGCTTATTCATTCGGACCCTCCTTCACGAGGGTGTAATATTGTAATAAGTATGCGCGCGTGTGTATATGTCTTCCAACCCCACATCTTTTTCCCTTTTATTTAATCGCTTTCGATGGTTAGATTAGGGACATGTTTCGATTAGCATATCACATGCTTGCATCCATTCATTTGTCTTGCATGCACTGAGGCTCGGTGCATCATTCAAACTGCATTGTTATTTCAATACTTATTTGAATACATGTTTAAACCGTATGTTATCAAATCAATCCATATGCCATATTAGTAGCCGAGCCTATTAATTGCATTCTTCGCATGTGTTGCATTATACATCTTGTATAGTTAGGATCATGCATCTTTCGAACTAGTTTCTGTTTTGGCTTGGAGTACTAGGTGAGTTTTTATGCTTTAGCATACTTGCATAAGTGTGAATGTTGCCATGATTAGCATGCTTGCCATGAGGCTATGTGCTTAAATGCTAAACTGCTTGAATGCCAGTGGATGAAAGCTTGTTGTTTGAATTGGAATGATTCAACAAATGTATATTTTAAGCCCACTTTGTTGAGTGGCAAATCATGTTTTAAGCCCACTATGTTTGGTGGCAAATCCGCAATCTTTAAGCCCACTTGAGGTGGCAAATTCAAACCATTTTCACAAACAAACACGAGTTGAATTGTTCTAAATTGAGCAAGCTAGTCTATACTTGCTTGTGTGCATCACATAATAAAGCTAGTTTAATAATCGGAATAAGAACACATAATGTTTATAAAAAATCATATCATGATTATTAGATGCTGATCTTTGATCGGGCGAGCGGGGCTGCTCAATTCATGACCTTCCCCTCTCGTACCTAAGTTCTCGAGCCGAGGTAACTTTGGTGATGACAAACACGTGGCCTTCATCACGAGTCAAGGTTTCCTAAATTTCCTCAAAATAAAATATTTAGGTGGCGACTCTATATCTGGCAAAGCATTCCAATTTTGGCATTTTTGATTCAAAATCAATTTTTCAAAACGATTTGCCGTATTTGGACTCTTTGGTGTTTATCAATTTCACATTGCACTTGTGAGATTAGATTCAAAATCGTGGGAGTTCGAACTGTGAGGCCTTTCTTTCAAACCTTCCGAAAGGGGGTGCGAAAAAGGGTGAGCCATAGTTTCTGGCGATTCTACTGGGGGTTTAGAGAACTTGACTCGAACTCATGATGACTTTTTATCTACACTAATGTGTATGCTATTCCTGAACGGTTTGCCGGAGGCTCACTTTGAAAAGCTTGCCAAAAGGCTGACCGGTTACAGGCTCTGCCACGATGGGAACACAACCCTTGGATCGGGACTACCGCTGTACCGTTTCATCCTCCTTTCACTTCTCGGTGTTAGGTATGAGAAGTATATTAGGTTGTCTTGCTGAGGTACCCTTTTTGACCAATTGACCTAGTTGCATATCGGAAACCATAGAGACTGTTCCATACTAGGACAGGTTGCTCACCCGAATTCAGGATTATGTGAAGCACTTTGCTTGAGTAGTGAACCCTAGTTCTTGACGAAACTAGGACAGGGTAACCCTACCCCATCATAGGGGTGTTTTGGCTCTCACTTGCCTGATATGTGCTTTTAGAGTGAAACTCTGCAGGAATGTATGTATCAATTACAAGTCTAGGTATCAATTTTTGGGAGGCAGAATTCAGTATTGAGCATGGTTCTACGACTTTGATTACATCAGTGTACTGATTAGAATCTGAGTAGAGGTGCTGTGCGGTTTCTGATTTTTGTTTTCTTTTTACTTTATTTATTTTTTTGCAAGGTAGCTTTTCATCATTGCTTCAGACGATTCTGTTACACCCCAAGCACTCTGGACCAGAGTAAGAAGGATTTGTAGATCCGGGGATCTTGTTAGGGGACAGCCAGTGTTTGTTTCACTCCCATCGGTTACTAGATGGAGGAGGATCAGACAGAATTCACCAATCCAATAGTCACCTTTTATTTCACCTACACCTAGTCAAGCCTAGTCTTCTACTCCAGAAAGAGAGTATTCACCAGTTCTGATAGCTCAACATCCTCCAGTCAGCATGGAAGATATGCTTCGTCAGCTCCAAAAGACTATTGAGACTATGCAGCTAGATGCTACCCGCCAAGCTGAGACTACAGCCCACCAAGCCGAGGTCGTAGCTCACCAAGCAGAAGTGATAAAAAGGCTTCAGCAACAACAACCACAATCGACAATAGCCTCTGCATCCCATGTAGCCCAGTAGGAATTTCGGCACCCGAGGTCACAGTCAATGTCCAAGAGAATGTGGGCATTTCGGCATATTCAATCCCACCTCAGACCTCCAAAGCACCAATTTACCAAATGGAGACACTGTTTGAATTCGAGGTTGACCCCACTGCATTGAAGGTCAACAAGCTAGAAAAGCTCTTCAAACGGACGCAGGGCGTGAATTCAATCCCTAATATTGGGGATGGATACACAGATTCTGCAGTAACTCTGCCGGACAGATTCAAGATGCCGCATACAGACCGGTTTGACGGCTCCGGGGATCTTATGGTCCATCTACGGCTATTCTCTGATATCCTACGACCCATGGGTCTCACTAGTTTGCAAAAGTTGTCACTTTTTGGCCGGACCTTGTCGGGTATAGTGGCCATTTGGTATGCCAAGCTTGAGGACTTTGTGAAGAGAAATTGGGAGGAAATGACCGAGGCCTTCAGAGCGCAGTACTCCTATAATACTTAGATCGAGGTTACTACTCGTGATCTCGAAGCAACTCACCAGGAGCCGAAGGAGGGCTTGTCGGATTTTGTGACCCGATGGAGGGCCAAGGCCTCTATGATGACTATCCGGCCGTCTTAAAAGGACCAAATCAGAATGGTGGTCCGTAACTTGCAAGGGAGATTATTATAGAAAATGATAGTCTTGCCTTTGTTTACATTTGCTGAGCTTCACGAAATAGGAGTTTAAATTGAAGATGCGATGAAGTAGGTGTAGACACCACATTTTTGACCGACCTTAAGACTCAGACGTCATCATTTGAGCACTCGATAATTGTGCATGTTTGTGCTCGTTTCGAGTTTTTGGAGTTTTCGATTGAGTGCCTTGCCTCCGGGTCTCTGAACTCTTTGTGTTTTGGCTTGGTTCGTGGACCATGCCTTGTTGACCCTGCCTGGAGGGAGAGAGAGGTCCGTAGACCACTTTTCGTAGTCATAGACTACTTTTCCCTCTTGTAGGCTAGTTTCCGGTTTCTGGGGCCTTCGGCCGAACGTCTTGTCTCGGGACCTCTTAACGTTCTCCTCTTGGCCTGGTTTTCGGACCATGCCTTGTTGCCTTTGCCTAGAAGGAAACAGAGGTCTGTAGACCAGTTTTTGTGGCCGTAGACCACCTTTCCCTCGTAGACTACTTTTTGTGCTCGTAGACTAGTTTTCGAGGCTTCCGGCTGCGCGCCTTGTCTCGCAGACTTTTGTCTTTCATCCTTTTTGGTTTGTTTTTTTGCACAAACCTTGTTTTCCTTGCTTGGAGGGTGGAATAAGGGTTGTAGACCAGTTTCTCTCCCTGAAGACCACTTTTTGTGCCTGCCAACCAGTTTTCTGGTTGGCCAACTGGTCTTGGTGGTCTGTGGACCACCTAAAGTGGTCGGCAGCCATGCCGCCACCTTGCTTTCTTTGTGCAGACCACTCCTCCCCCTTTGCCGACCACTTTTCATTCTTGCAGACCACTTTTTCTGGTCGGCCGACCAGTGCAAGTAGCTGGCCGACCACTTCAACTAGTCGGTAGCTTTCCTGCACTTTTTGCAGATATTTTCCATGCTAGCTGTGCCAGCTGTTAGGCACGGAAGGCATCCTCCATACACGTGTATGGAGGGATTGATTCAAGCTTCAAGCTTGCTCAACAAGCTTGATGCATGTTTTTTTATAAAAGGGAACCTCCTCCCTCTTGTCTCAGGTTCAAAAAATGGCTTAGGGAGATATACATACACTTCTATCTCTATTTTGCTCAATTATCTTCATATTTGTGCTCAAAAGTGCCATTTCTTCACACTTTTGCACACAAACACATAGTGAAACACCTTTGCTTTAGAGCTGAGGCACCTTGAAGCTGGTTTTGGAGTTTTTGGATTGCTTTTGGTCCAAAAAAAGTTGCTGGAGTTGTAGCTTTGAAGTTGTTCTTCAAGGGTGAGTTTCTAACCCCTTAAAGCTTTGTTTTTGGTTAAGCCTTTGGCCCCCTTTGCATGCTGATTTAGGCCTAACTTTAAACTGTAAAAAGTTCTAATTTTAAGTGCTTGGAATGTTTGTTTAAGGCTTCTTTGGTGTTGGGGGTGGTCTACTCCCTTGCATGCCTTATTTGCTAGCCTTTTGAGCCATCACTTTAGGCCTTTGTGATCACCTTTATTTGGCCTCTTCAACACTGTAGACGCGCCTGGGAATCAGGCTTCTCTAGTATAGTTCGGACTCAAATGTCACGGTTCTGAATCTAGTCTCGCAAAGTGCAATGCAAGACCGATAAATCACCAAAGAGTCCAAATCCGGCAAATCGTTTTGGAAAACTGATTTTTGTAAAGAAGTGCCAAACATGGACTGCTTTGCCAGATACAGAGTCGCCACCTAAATATTTTGTTTTGGGGGAATTTAGGAAACCCTGACTTGTGCTGAAGGCCACGTGTCCGTCATCACCAAAGTTACCTCGGCTCGGGAACTTGGGTACGATTGGGGAAGGTCATCTATGAGCACCCCTGCTCGCCCGATCAAAGATCGGCCACTACTAAACATGATATCTTGTTTTTGAAAACACATGTGTTCTTATTCCGGTTAATCTTACTATGTGATGCGCACAGCAAAACAAGTATAGACTAGATCGCCTAATTTGGAACAAAACATTGCATATTCGTTTGTTTGAAAACGGTTTGGAGTTTGCTACTCGTAAGTAGGCTAAAATGCGGATTTCAATGAATTGTTCCAATTCAAGTAATCCAACCTTCACCCACAGGCATTCAGGCAGTTAAACACTTAAGCAAATAGCCTCATGGCAAACATGCTATCATGGCAACACTCACACACATGTAGTATGCTAAAGCATAAAAGCTTACCTAGTACTCCGAGCCAAAACAAGAGCTAGTTAGTAATAAATGCATGATCCTAGTTCATGTTTGAAATGGCTAATGCAACACATACAAAATGCAACTAGAAATAGGCTCGGCTATTCTAATAATGGCATATGAGATGTGACAATTGATACATGTATTCAACTTAGAATTGAAATACGATACAGTTAGTATGATGTGCCGAGCCCGGTGCATGCAAAATAGATGAATGTATGCAAATATGCGAAGCATAAGTATGCTAGACAGATGAATGGATGCAAACATGCAAAGCAGAAGTATGCTAATTTGAAACATGACCTAAAGCTAACCAACGAAAGCAGGTAAGTAAAAGGGAGAAAGAAATGGAGGTTGGAAGACATGCACACACGCACGCACACTTCTTACAAAATTGGCCCTCTCGACGGAGGGTCCGAATAAATAATACATGCCAACTAACTAACTAACTAACAAGCTAATTAATTATTACACAACCGAATGAATAACTAGCTACAACTAATTATTACAAAACTTAATTAATTAACAAATTAACTAACTAAAAATGAAAAGCAATAAATAAAGTTGCTCCAGCTCTATTCGAAGAAGGAGATGATGCATGCTCGGATGCCGCCCCGAAAAGCTCTCCAGTTGCTCTTTAGAGGCTCTGTCTGCAGGGTGTCCTCAAGGAATTCCTACTGAACCTTACCAAAAACATGCTGGGGAGTGCATCAGTGGCCTACCGGCCATGGGGAGCCATTGCCGACCAAAAATGAAGGGGTGCTGGCCAACAACAAGGCACTGCCGGCCATCTGCAAGGCACTGCCGGCCACTGATGTGCTGAGACACCAAGCTGTAGTAGAGCACAAAACAGAGAAAATGGAGGGTCTCCCAAAGATATGTACGCACTATGCCACCCCATGTCATCTCAAAACATCAAGGGAGAGGCATAGTTGGATCTACGACCATCAATCACGCATCCCGATGCATGATGGCCAAAGATCCAACTTGTGCAAATCAATATGAAATGAATGCACAAATAAACACATGTGAGACCATGAAATAACATAGTCGGTGCCACCCAACCGGGGCTGCCGGCCGGGAGTACTCCGATGATGAAGTTAGTACTAGAACCAAGAAATAGTCTATATCTACATTAGAAGGGGTGTGTGTTTTGTGTAGGGAGAACAGACATACCTCTCACTTGGGATGCCCCCCCTTTATATAGAGGGGGGGGTGATATTTGTTTGGGCTAGACCCATTGTGGGCTTTGTTTGGGTTAGGCCGAATAAGCTTGTACTTATATTTTTCTGGCCCCCACAATTGCCCCAAAACTTGCATTGTCTTCGGTAGAAGGAATGAGGGTTTTTATTGCCAATTTATACTGTTCAAATAGATGTTAAGTCCTTTGACAAAGAACACATTTGATGAATAAAACATATGAATGGATGACTGCATGTATGCTTGAATGCATGCTTGAATGTATGTATAAATGCACGTATATCTTGAATGTATGTATAAATGTACGTATGTTTTGAATGTATGTATAAATGTACGTATGTCTTGAATGTATGTATAAATGTACGAATGTTTTGATCATAAGATGAGGGGGGTTGAGCTAAAACCCAGAAAGGAATACAAACAAATCATAACGATGGGCTACGGTATTGTTACCCCCGGACAAGGGCTGTAGGCCGCGGTAATATGACCCCCGGGCGAGGGTGTAGGCCGCGGTATTCTAACCCCCGGGCATGGGTGTAGGCCACGGTATTCTAACCCCTGGGCATGGGTGCAGGCCGCGGTATTATAACCCCGGCCAAAGGTGTAATATATTGTCGAGTGTAAAGATTGCTTCCAAATATGGAATTTCATGCCGAGCTAGAAATATTTCTATATGCCGAGCACAGAAATGATTGCCTGAATCAAGTAAGACAGATTTAAATAAAGTAGATATATCAATCAAAAAATGGACCACGGTATTATTACCCCCGGGTGAGGGTGCAGACCTGCGGTATTATAACCCCGGTCAAGGGTGTAGGCCTTTGCTAACGACGCTCTGTGCCGAGTGCGAAGATTGCGCTGTACTCGGAGACTTTTGTTGATTTTAAGTGGCAACTAAGTGCCAATATGGCAAGGACTTTGAATAATGTATCCGAATAAGGTGGACGTGTTAATCACCAATAATATTGCTCCGCTTGTATGGAATTGCCAAGTAGATATTGGGCCAGCTATTTAATTGCCGAGTTGCTCGGTTTGCGTTTAGTCCAAGGTAGACTTGCCCCATTGCTTTTGAATGACATGTGTTAGTCGGGAGGAATGTAGATTCCTATTGCCCTATGTTGTAGGGAAGATTCGGCTTTGGTAAAATGACGGCGCGCAAAAATATGCAAGCTGCCGATTGCCAAGTGTAATGTATTGCCCCAAAACGGGCGCTTGCTTCAAGCTGTGTGAAAAGGAGCGGGAGTTTGTAACTCAAGTAAACGTTCTTGTAATGTTTATACCTAGTTGGCCGAGTATGCGTGCATGTCAAAGGTGCCGAGATGATGATCGGCTGATGTGCCCCGATTGGAAAGCGAAAAATTGACTGATGTCCCAGTGGGCAATTGTTTTTCCGAATAATGTTGTTAGGCGAATAAAGTTGATGCACGGCCGAATAATGATCATGCATAATGTTGAATTAATAATGGCCGAATAATCTTGCCAAGTAAAGTTGATGCACTGCCGAGTAACTAGTTGTCAAAACATCGGTGTCCGTTTACACTTGGGTCGGCGATTGTGCCGATCGTTTGGTCGGCGATTTTTCTTAGCTTCGTGGTGTGTCGGCGTTCCTTCGGAGTTGAATTTGCTAAGAACTTGGTTGGCAATGGTTGCCAATTTAGTGAAGTTAAGCTTCTTGTATAACGTATATTTGCCCCATTGCTTTTGAATAAGATTTGTTATTTGAAAGGAATAAAATTGACTTGGGCCAAAATTGCCGAGTAGGCCGATAATGATTTGAAACGGATTCCGTGCCCCTATTCAGTGCTGTGGCGAAATCAGAATGAAGCCGAGACAAAGTAGAGTGCTTGGTGATATCGGAACCAAATCTGCAATTTATTTGTATTTTTATTTATTTATTTATTTAATATATATATATATATATATATTTTGCGAGCTAAAATTGCATATTCTGATCGTACGGATGGACGCGGAATGCGTCAAATAGCTGGAAAGGACTATTGGATTGCTGTGATCAGACTCCTGATGGCATTATTATAGCCAAAATGGATCTAACGGCTCAGATCAATAGGGTGTAATGCAACTGCGAAGCACAGGATTATTTCTGCATATCTTGCTGGGTTGTCTTCTCCAGCGAAGGAATTTATTTTCTGGGCAAACTTTGATCGGCCCGTACGGCTTTGTTTGAGCTCCGATTTTGACGCGGTTTGTTGCGTTGGACTCATCTCAATGAGTACTTCACGTTGGTGTGGGCAAAACTTGAGTTTGATAGCTTTGAAAATTTCAGTTGTCGGAAAATGTGAGCCGTATCGCAATTTTCAGTGAACTTTGGTTACTTCTTGGCTGCTCGAGTTAGTGGGTTTGGACTCCTTGATTTGACGCGAATCCTCTTGTATATTCAGATGTTGATTTCGGCAAGCCGAGATGCTAGTTCTACGCCGAGATAACAAGCATGGGATCTTTGTCGAAAAGGTAGGCAAGTTAATAACGGTTAATAATTGTAGTTTCGTGCAGAGGATGTCCAATGCTATGGAGCATGTTACCGCGTGTGGCCGAGTAGTCTTGCCGAGTAATCAATGAGCCAAATAATGTTAGCCGAATTTCCGAGATGTTTGTGCCGAATAAGTGGTGAATTTGTAGTTGTTGATATGCCGAATATATAAGCCGAATAAATTACCAAGGTAGCTTGGGAGCTTTGTCGAGCAATTGCCTATGAGTTCTCAGTATTACCGAGTAACATGTTCGTGCCGAGCGCCAAAATAATGTGCCGAATAAGAGTTATGAGCCGAGTTGATCATATGCATGCAGCGTTCATAATGCCGATAAACTCTATTGCCGAATAAGTTGACATATAACGTTGTGAGCCGAATAACGTAGATAATGGGGCGGGATTGTCCGATGCGGTGACGTATGGGCGGATAAGTCTTGTGGCCGAGTAGGTAATGAGCCGATAAAGTCACTAAGTTGCCGAATTAATTGTGGACATAAGTTGGTTCGTTGGTTTCCGTATATCCGTAGTTGTGATAGCCGAATGTAAAAGAAATTCAAGTTGAGGTGAGTGATCAGTGATGATGGATGATCATGGCCCAGCTCTAGGAGCCTGCTATTAAAATTGCACGTTGATCGGACACGATCTGACCGGCGAACTATCATTTAACGTCCCCGATTTGCCAGTTGATTGATCCCAAGCTAAAACTCGAAATTCACAAAATTGGACCTCGAAAATGGATCCTACACAGCAAAAAACTAGAGGGTAGGCATCCTCGAAATTACTGGACCATCCGATTAACTGGAATGCGGTAAGATGCAACAGAGCACATTGTGCCGAGAAGCGCATGATAAATTCTTATTTCATCACCTTCATGCTGCATGTCGTGAAAGGCAGAGTTCCAGTTTTGAGCTTGTGACTTTGAGGCCTTGTATCTCCTTTGTTTTAAGTCCGATTTTGACGCCGTTTTTTGCGTTGGACTCGTCTAAAAGAGTACTTCACACTGGTATGGTCGAAATTGGGTTTTGAGAACATTGAAAATTGCAGTTTGTTGAAATTATGGGCTGTTGCGCAATTATCAGCAAGTGTAGGTCAATTTTTTGCTCCTCTGGTTAGTGGCTTCGAGCTCCTTAAGTCGACGCGAATCCTTTGGTATTGTTAGATGTGGATTTTGGCAAGCCGAGATTCTAGTTTCATGCCGAGATTTTGGAGCTGAATGATTTGATGAATTTACGGAGTTTGACAAGCAATGTTGCCGAATAATCAACATTGCGGAGTAATGCTTCCGAATTCTTGCCGAGTAAGTTACCAAGCTGGGCTGGTACATTTGGATGTTTTGGAACATTTAGTCGGCATTCTTTGCTTCAGTGTCGGCTTACATTTGGATGTTTTGGAATATTATTTGGGCTTGCCGAAAACTTGAGCGGTAATTCCTCTTTAGCTTTGCCGAATAATATTTCTTTATACATGCAAAAATTTATACAAGTAGAGAGAGAGAGAGCATATGAATGTATGGTGGCAGCTTAATAAAATTCCTAGCAACACAAATTCCTAGCAATACTTTGGTCTCTTTATTTTTGCAACGTGGTTGATTGGCTATTTGATGTTGCCGAATAATTTAATTGGAGTGCTAGCGCCGAACTTCGAAGGTAGAGATGAACTGGCAAGTTGATGGGCCCATGGTGACGCCGAGAAAATAATACCATCATTTTTAGAAAACTCGATGTCGAGGTGACGAAAATTTGGGTTTGGTTTGAAGTATGAGTCGGCCCTTATGATTCCGTCAGCACTGAAATTGTTACATTCAACGAAGTGGAGGGGCCCGATCTTGGTGGGTAATTTCTTGCTTCTTTACTTGGCCAAAAACCTTGCTAATAGATGAAATAAAGACCCACTGTAATCATGAAGGTTCGTCGCGGCTAGACTGGGTTGAAGAGATGCTGAGTTGTGTCACAACGCTTGGCAACTTGGGGAGTGTAGTGATACCGAGAAAGGTGGAAGAGCTGCCGAACATGGTTTGCTAAACAACCTTTGTTGGAATACTTGTGATTCTAGTGTCAACCCGGCTGTCGGCAAGACTTCTTTACGCATGCAACTTGTTCAGTTTTGCCGAGATTTTGGTCGGCATCAAAATGAGTCGTTCATGACAAATGAATTCTTATGTATATATATATAGAGAGAGAGATTGCCTCAGACTAGCACAAATTATGAAGTAAAAACCTTAAAAATTGTTTTATAATAACTCATGGGCCCGTTTATGTCAGTTTCGTCTAGAGAATGAAAGAGTGAAAAAGTGAAGACCAATTTTGTTTTTAACATAGGTACATAGCTACGTTAACAATCAACTGCAAGGTAAGTGTTGAGAAACAAAGAATAAATAGACAAATGGCAGACTACATATGAATTTGGCCGAGCAGTCCCATTTGTAATGCCGAAAAGATGTTGTCACCAAGAAAAGTATGAAATCCATTGTTAGAGAATCAAAATGTAAAAGCAGATCCACATAATATGTGCCGACTACTCTTCTCAGAATGTCGAGATATATATTAAACAAATGTTTGGACCAAATCTATGAGCATAAATTCAGAAATGAGATTTAGAATAACAAGAGAGTTGACAAACATCCCAATAAAGAGTTACTGTTGCTGAGTTGGTTGATAGACAAGCCAAATAAAGTGCCGAATTTAAATGAGCCTTTCAGTTTTAACAGTTTACTCCGATCTCATTTCGATCCCACTGAAAAGATAGTGGTGCCGAATATCTTGATTAATAAACTTTTAGAGAGAGAAAGTAAAGACCTAACTGTGGATTCCCTAACAATTTCTAGAATAGACATATGTATATCTCAAGAATTAATTATAAAATAAATTCCTTTGAGGCAAAAACTAAATAAACAATCCTGGGGTGGGTTTGGCTGAGCAACCTTTTTGATAATGCTGAAAAGAAACTCCCATAAACAAAAGTCTGAAACCTAGTTTTAGAAAGTGAAAATGCTCTGCTTTGATTTTGTTCTTGTTGGTTTTAGCAGGAAAAATTGATATTCAAAAAACAACCCACCAATATACGCTTACTTATATAATATTGTATGTACGCAGATATGCATATTGTGAATCAAGTTGAATCAAAATGAAAATGAGACCCAGCCATGGGCCGTATTACTTGGGATTGATTTTGCTTTTGTGGAAAGTGCACTAACCTCAAAGCAACCCATATATGTTTACTTACAGCAGTATATTTGTTGTGTTCTTCGTTGATCTCATTCAGTCGTTCCCACAGACAGCGCCAATTGTGAGACCATGAAATATCCTCTCACATGGATGTAGTAGAGATCCAACGAAGATAAGGGCTTCACCCCTGTAGATCTGCAATGAGGAACATAGTCGGTGCCACCCAACCGGGGTTGCCGGCCGGGAGTACTCCGATGATGAAGTTAGTACTGGAACCAAGAAATAGTCTATATCTATATTAGAAGGGGTGTGTGTTTTGTGTAGGGAGAACAGACATACCTCTCACTTGGGATGCCCCCCCTTTATATAGAGAGGGGGGGTGATATTTGTTTGGGCTAGACCCATTGTGGGCTTTGTTTGGGTTAGGCCGAATAAGCTTGTACCTATATTTTTCTGGCCCCCACAACACATAAAGCCTAAAACTCTATCATGAATAATCAAGAGCGTTGGCGACCGAGAATTGAGACACGTTTCATCACTTGAAGTATGAAACGCCCCTCGTTCCTCGTGCTCCGATTAACACTTTAATCCAAACGACAATGCAAAACAAGCATCACAAACATGCAATATGACTTAAGCATGCAAACATGCAATGCAATAACCCGAGCATGCAACAAGCATATAAGAATGATGTGAGGTAACAACCTTGAATAACATGATAAAATGCAACATGAACATACAAACATGCAAGGCATGTGACGGAAGACAAGTATGCAACAACGTACGAAATGGGACAAGCATGTGACAACATGGTAAGATGGGCTTACACTAAAGATGGATAGGCCTCAGCCATGCCTAAAATCAGTGGCCATAAGTGATGAATTGATAGTATGAAAAGCATGAAAAGGCAAGGCAAACATGCATGCCAATTGGCTCAAGGATTAAGGCACAAAGATGCAACTCTTAAGCATACTTAAAGAGTGACAAGCATGGATATGTGATAACAAGGTAAGCTCTGAAATCTCATGTAAATTGATGCCAAATCAACTAGACAATGCAAGCATAGCATGTTAGAAAGCTCAAAGCTCGAAACTAACAAAGGGACTTAAGGTGAGCCCCAAAGGGCTAAGGGAACCTAAAACAGTCCCAAGGCAGGTCCAAACAAGACCAAAAACAAGCTCGAAGCTAGCCAACATGGGCTAGAACAAGAGGCCAAAAACAAGGAGCATGCAAGGCTACAAAAGAGGCAATGCACTATACCTATTGAAACCAAACATGGCATGACTTGGACAACATAAAACAGAGTTACATCATGGTATTACAAGACCAAAAATGCACTGATATGATGAGCCAAAGGCTTAGGCTTAATGGCATGCACAAAAATTCATTCTTGAGACATAAAGAGCCAAGGCTCCAAGGCATTAAAAGCATGTCAAATGCAAGTGTATGGCCACATTTCATGGACTAAAATAACACTTAGAATGATGGCAAAGCATGCAAACATCACATGTATGGCATGGTAGGGGCTTCAAGACCCAAGACTAGCCTAAGCATTTACACTATAGCTATACAAAGCATGAGTGATATGGCCATGGCAGCCTAAAACAGTCCAAGAACAGCCCAGAATAGGAATAAAATCATGCTGGAGCAAAGCCAAAATATGCTAGGATGATGAGTCAAAACATCATGCACATAAAGCTAGTAAGCAAGATTTGTTCTACAAGTATATGGAGCATGCAAAGGATGACCAAACCAGATATAGAAAGAGTCATGACATGGCAAAACATCACCAAAAACATGCTGAAATGGACTCAACATAAGCTAGGATAACATGCTAAAGCAAGAAGCATATAAAGCTAGTTTATGAGATTTACACTACAAGTGTATTATACATGCATGGAGTGACAAAACCAACCCAAAAAGATCTAAGGGATGGTAAAACATCACCAAAAACCTACTGAAATGGACTCAACACAAGCTAGGCAAACATGCTACTTTGATGAGCTACAAATGGGATTGCACTGCACATACAAGATGCATGCAAAAGGTGACCAAACCAGCCATGGAAAGAGCCAAGGAAGGTCCTAAAAGTCACAAAAAAGGGCCTGAACCAAGCCTCAAAAGTACAGAGAGGTATGCTCCTTTGGAAGGCCAAAAATGCAAGCAAACAAAAACCAAAAGAGAGGGGGCCACCCCCTCTGATTTGAGGCCTCAAAACCACATGCCTACCACTGAAAATCCACTGGATTTCAGTGGTTAGAAGGCCAAACCAAGGCTAGCTCGGAGGCCTTAAGGCATGGCTCAAAACAAGGCCAAACAAGGCCAACAAGAGGGTTGAAGACCCTCAATAGCCAAAACACCTTAAACAAACTTCAAAATCACTTAAATACAAGACTTTTTTCAGTTGAAAGAAAGGCCTAAAACAATATGCAAGGATGGCCAAAATGAGGTACAAAAAAGTGCTAAAAAGGAGAAGAAGCTCACCCTTGAAGATCAACTTCGAAACCAGCAACTTCAGGGGGTAAAACCTCACTTTCAGAGCTCAAGAAGTCCTCCCAAGAACCTCCATCCAAAGATGGTGGTGTATCTCTAAGTGTTGTAGTGTAAAAGTGCAAGGAAAATGAACTTCAAGGCACAAATCAACAACAATATAGACAGAGAGAGATATTTCTTCTCAAAAATGCTGAACCTCTGCTAAGGAGAGAGGCTCTCTCCTTATATAGAAGAAAAGTAATGGAAAGCTTCTTCAAGAAGCTTGGCAAGAGCTTCATCCCTCCATACACGTGTATGGCGGGCAGATAAAAGGATTCTAGTTGGCTCAAAAGATCTGGAGTGAAACCTGCTGAGACAGGGGTGTTGCCGGCCATCAGGGATGGCCGACAGTGGCTCATTGATGGCCGACAGGCTCAATCAATGGCCAACAGCAACAAAGTGGGGGCCGGCAGGTCCAAAATGGGGCCGGTAGTGCACCAAGAAACACATTATGAAAGGAACAACTCATGGTCCAAGAATGGGGCAGAAAAGATACAGGGTCTGGAAAGCTCGAACCTGTGACGTTCCGCCACAAAAGTCGAATGCCCGACGAGCAATCGAACTTGTGTCCGGATGTACCTGCAAGCACAACCGAGTCTTGAGGACGGTCAAAAATGGGGTGTCTATAACCACTGAATTCCAAAGGAATTTTAGTGGTGGAAAATGTGTTTTGAGGTCTCAAATAGGAGGGGGTTGTCCCCCCCTCCTCTTCTCTTGTTTGTTTTTGTTGATGGCTCATCAAAGGAGCATGTAGCTCTATCTTCTTGAAGCTTTGTTTGAGAACTTTTTTGTGACCTTTTAGACCTGCCATGACTCTGTTTTTGGCTATCTTGGTCACCCTTGCATGCTTCTTGTATGTGTAGTGTAATCCTACTTGTGGCTCATCAAAGTAGCATGTTTGTTAAGCTTGTTTTGGCTCCATCTTTGCATGTCTTAAGCATTATTTCAGCATGTTATAGCTCTGCCTAGGGTTGGTTTGATAGCCTCTTGCATGCTCTTTGCACTTGTAGTGCATTTCCATTCACTAGCCTAACATGCATCATGCTTTTGACCATCATTCTAGCATGCTTTTGGCTCCACTCCAGCAAGCTTTTACTCATGTTTTGCCATGATTAAGCTCTGTTTTAGATTGTTTTGGTCATGCATGCCTTGCTTTGTATAGCCATAGTGCATTCTCGCTCACTAGCTTTGAGTTTCCAAGTCACTAGCATGCATTGCTTGGGCCATTTGCATGATTTGGCATCAATTGATATGTGATTTTAGAGCATGTTTCACTGCCATGTCCTCACATCACTCACTCTTTCAATGCTTTGGAGGGTTAGTGCTTTATGCCTTAAACAT
The DNA here is from genome assembly GCA_030407325.1 of Camellia japonica. Classification (NCBI taxonomy): domain Eukaryota; kingdom Viridiplantae; phylum Streptophyta; class Magnoliopsida; order Ericales; family Theaceae; genus Camellia; species Camellia japonica. The sequence goes on along the minus strand of JAPPVO010000010.1, from coordinate 71,463,821 downwards.
GAGCCGTTATGTATGCCATCTTGCCTAAACTTGTGGGCTATCATTTCAGTGTGTTTTTGGTCTTGTTTTGCCATGCCATAACTCTGATTTTTGTTAGTAAAGTCATCTCATGCTTGGTTTTGGTAGGTGTAGTGTAATCCTTCTTATTGGCCTTGCATATTCCATGCTTCATGCCCTTCATTCTAGCATGTGTTATGTCACACTCCAAACCCGCCCCTAAAAGTTCGGGCATGACCTGTGCAGACATGGACGCTAAACCTGATACGCATAATGTAGAGGGGGCCTGAACGGAAGCACTTAAGTTATGGAATAACATAAAATCATATCCATTGAGCTACTAATGTCATGCCAGGATCACAAACATCACAACAGGAAAATAGGATACAGAAACATACATCGGAGCATCAGTTATATACATACGTATATACAGACCCAGCCCTAGGGTTGGGCGTATAACAAAAATATTATTTACATCTCAACCTTAAACAGGCAATTAGAACACAAGCTAAAGCTTGACAAAAGTTTACAAAAATGGGACGGATCCACCTAAGTGTCTGAGCATATGGGGTTGACAAAAGAATAAACAAGCGTCAGGAGTTAAGCCTGGCTCCCAGGTTGATTACCTACAGAAACAGAGAAAATGCGGAGTGAGTGAAGCTCAGTGAATAATAGTACCTATACAGTTCAACGCGTAATTTAAATCATAAGACATAATCATGTGTATGTGACTGTCGAGTTCATAAGGGTAACCCAGTGCTGCGCTACTTTTAGAACGGCCATCGACCTAGAAATAACAGAAAGACCATCGGCCCAGAAATAACAGAACGGCCTATTGGCCTAGAACGAACAGATGTACGTAAATTTCTTCAACGTTTCCATTGCCATCGAATTCCAATCAATATACATGTTAATGTAATAGCTTACGGGAAACATAACGTTAATAACATTGGGTATTAACGGTAAATAAATGTACATTCATTATACTATTACTCACAGTATTGAGGCGGAGCGCTTGTTTCTCCCGAAGCGTGTCCTACACATAACAAGATCAAAAATTAGTTCCCTTTTTCTTATTAAATCGTTTTCTGACTTGCTTTACTTTGTCTGAATTTATTGACATCAAAACAGTATTAACTACAGATTTTGACAATATTAGAGGGTCCAGCACGCAAAACGGAGCAACCCGTGTTTTTCAGCCTGGGCCGCACGTGCGGCTGTAAGCTCCGCACGTGCGGCAAGGGCTCCCGCACGTGCGGCAGTGATGCCCCGCACGTGCTTTTAATGCAGTAGCCAAAGTCCAAATTTTGCCATTTTCCCGCACGTGCGGCCATGACTCCCGCACGTGCGGCGACTCCTGTGAGAGAGCAGTCCGAAATTCAAGCAAGGTTCAATTTTTGGTAAGAATTTACAAGGCTCAAAATAATCTCTTAAATTGCTAAAACTTGGTTCAACAATCATATAAATAGAGCTACCATTATATATCACTCTAAGTACAATTGAATCCTTAACCCTTAAAACTCATGAACTTGAATCAATCCAATCTCCGAACTTCCTCATACAAACACACACACACACACACCTACCCACCATTTATTCATGTAAGTGAGCTCAAGCTTAACAATTGAATAGGTAAAATGTAACTTCTCATAAATGAGTCAATATAACTCCCAAATCAACCAAACACAAGAAACATCAACACAAGTAACTATTAAACACAATAATAGGGGGAATTCCTACTCAACTCCAAGGGAGGGGCCAATTTGAAGGAATTAGACATACCTTGAACTTAGTCTCTCAAGTTTTCAACCTTTGATGATCTTCTTCCCTACTTCTCCAACCCTCTCTACCCTAATCTTCTCCTAGGTGATATTTTGAAATGAAACCCTTTCATCACATATGTAAGGCCTAAGCATATATATATATATATATATCTAAGGGTGGAGATAAGGACAAAAATCAATGGTTTAATCACCCCAAATTGAAATTTCACAAAAAATCTCATTATGGCTTAAAAATCATGCAGTTTTCAAATGTCAAATTAATTTCGGATTATCAGGCTTCAAGGACCCTCAATTTCTGATTCAAACATTGTAAGGTGACAGATAATTTTCTTATTAAGCAGATAGGAATCCATATTTCTAAGATTCACTTAATTTAACGAAAGTTTCACATAGAATTTCACAAGGAGCATTCAAAAGCACATAGTAAGAGCTGAGAATATATCAGAATCACATACGAGGGTTGGGTTATTACACTCTCCCCCCCTTAAATAAGTTTGGTCCCTCAAACTTATTTTACCTCAAGACGGAAACAGATGCGGATATTGGCGTTGCATTTCCTCTTCCTTTTCCCAAGTCGCCTCAGTTCCATAATGCTCTTTCCATTCAACTTTCACCATTGGAATTTCCCGATTTCGTAACTGTTTCACTTGTCGATCCAGAATTCGAATTGGTTTCTCTTCATAAGTTAACTTGTCATCTAGCACAATTTGGTGATAATCTATAACATGTGACGGGTCCGGAAGGTATCCTCGAAGCATAGAAACATGGAACACGTTATGGACTTTACTCATGTTTGGCGGAAGGGCAACTCGGTAAGCTACCGGACCCACTCTCTCCAGAATTTGGAAGGGACCAACATATCGGGGTGTTAACTTACCCCTTTTTCCAAATCTCGGATGCCCTTTCATTGGGGTGACTTTCACGAACACATGACTATCCACGTCAAATTCCAAATTCCTTCGTCGGTTATCTACATAACTCTTCTGTCTGCTTTGAGCAGTTTTCAATCTTTCCTAGATAATTTTAACCTTTTCAGTTGTCAGCTGCACAATTTCAGGCCCTAACAAGGATCTATCCCCGACTTCGGCCCAACACACGGGGGAACGACATGGTCTTCCATATAGAGCTTCATAAGGTGCCATCTCAATACTCGAATGGTAACTATTGTTGTATGCAAACTCTACCAACGGTAGATGGGTTTCCCAACTTTCTTGGAAATCCAGAACACACATGCGAAGCATATCTTCCAACGTCTGTATCGTTCTCTCGGACTGTTCGTCTGTTTGAGGATGAAAGGCTGTGCTAAAATTTAGTTCTATACCCATTGCGTCTTGTAGACTTTGCCAAAACCTTGAAACGAATTTTGGATCTCTGTTTGACACAATTGAGACTGGAACACCATGAAGCCTCACAATTTCATTTACATAGATCACAGCAAGTTTATCTGCATTATACTGAGTCTTCACAGGTAGAAAGTGAGCGAACTTGGTCAATCGGTCCACAATGACCCATATAGAGTTCATACCCCGAGGAGTTCGTGGTAACCCCACAACAAAATCCATGGTCAAATGTTCCCACTTCCATTCCGGGATTGGAAGGGGTTGTAACAATCCTGCTGGTCTCTGATATTCTGCCTTTACTTGCTGACACTGTAGACATTTAGAAACGAATTCTGCGATCTCCTTTTTCATACCTCGCCACCAAAAGTTTTGTTTCAAATTCTGGTACATTTTGGTACTCCCCGGATGCATTGAAAACCTCGAGGCGTGTGCTTCTTCCATTAGTTTCCGTTTAAGTTCCAACACATTAGGAACACATATCCTGTTTTGAAACTGGAGTACCGAATCCACTAAACTAAATCCCAGTTTTGGTTTTGTCTCCAATTCATCATATATTTTCCGTAGAGTCTCATCTTCCATTTGACGTAGCTTGATTTCTTCAAGTAAGGTTGGTTGGGCCATCACGGCTGCCACTATGGCCTCCTATTCATGCACCACAAGATCTACATCCATTTTATCCAATTCAGTCACCAACTCCTTTTGCCTCGTAAATAGATTTGCCAAATCTCCCATATTCTTCCGACTAAGTGCATCTGTAACTGTGTTGGCTTTACCAGGATGGTAATGAATCTGTAAATCATAATCTTTAAGCAGCTCTAACCAGCGCCGTTGTCGCATATTCAATTGTTTCTGAGTAAAAAGGTACTTGAGACTTTTGTGATCGGTATAAACTTCTCAAGTAGTGCCATATAGATAATGCCGCCATATCTTCAAAGCAAAAACTACTGCTGCTAGCTCAAGATCGGGTGTGGGATAATTTTCTCATGGGGTTTCAACTGTTGAGAGGCATAAGCGATAACCCTTCCATTTTGCATAAGTACACAACCAAGCCCTTTATGCAAAGCATCACTGTAGATTACAAACCCTTCGGTACCGGATGGTAAGGCCAGAACTGGTGCTGTCGTCAACTTTATTTTCAGCTCTTGAAAGGCAAATTCCCGCTCTTCTGACCATTCAAATACAACTCCCTTTCGAGTCAATTGTGTAAGTGGCACAGTGATTTTGGAAAAATCTTGGACAAACCTCCTGTAATAACCGACTAATCCTATAAAACTACGTACCTCAGTCACATTGGTAGGAGTTGGCCAATTCACGATTGCCTCAATTTTGTGTGGATCTACAGAAACTCCATCCTTTGTTATTACATGCCCCAAAAATGCTACCTCATGTAGCCAGAATTCACATTTCTTCAGTTTTGCGTAGAGCTTCTTTTCTCGAAGTGTTTGAAGGATTATACGAAGATGATTCTCGTGAGCTTCTGCATTCTCTGAGTAGATGAGGATGTCATCAATAAAGACCACCACATGCTCGTCCAGATAAGGCTTAAAGACACGGTTCATCAGATCCATAAATGCTGCTGGCGTGTTAGTGACTCCAAAAGGCAGAACCAGAAATTCATAATGGCCGTATCGAGTCCGAAAAGCTGTTTTCTCAACATCATCAGCTTTGACTTTCAGTTGATGATATCCAGACCGTAAATCAATTTTTGAAAAGACCTATGCCCCTTGTAACTGGTCAAGTAAATCATCGATCCGAGGTAAGGGGTACTTGTTTTTGATTGTTACTTTATTGAGCTCCCTATAGTCAATACATAGCCGAAGTGTTCCATCCTTCTTTTTCACAAACAGAACTGGCGCACCCTAAGGTGACACACTTGGACGGATGAATCCTTTATCAAGCAAATCCTGTAACTGAATCTTTAATTCTTTCATTTCAACCGGTGACATTCTATACGGAGTCTTTGAAATAGGTAGAGTTCCTGGCGCCACGTCAATTGTAAACTCAATCGCACGGTCTATTAACTGCCCTAGCAATTCTTCCGGAAAAACATCCGGGAATTCACGAACGACTGGAATCAGATCAGTATTTCCATTCATCACTTGCCCTTCCAAAACACTGCATAAAAACCCCTGGCACCCTCTCTGAATTAGTTTGCACGCCTTTGCTGCAGAAATTAAATATGGCGGGGAAGTCACTTCCTGTCCCTGAAAAATAGATTCTGGTTGTCCCGGAGGGTGGAAACTGATTTGCTTGTTCAAACAGTCTATAGTTGCACCATATTCACTCAGCCAGTCCATGCCCAGAATAACGTCAAAATAGGTCAAGTCAAGAGGTAACAGATTGGCATATACCCGGATATTCCCAAATTGGAGTTCACAAGCAAAATACACAGAAGCACAAATCATAGAGTCTCCCAAAGGTGAAGACACACACAACACATATGACAAATTTTCCTCAGATTTATCTAAATTTTCGCAAATAATTTTGACACAAAAGAATGAGTAGAGCCAGAATCAAACAGTACATGAGCAGAATAACCATGAACCATAAATGCACCTGACACCACTGTCGCAGCATTCTGCACATCCCCCGGAACCAGTGCAAATACTCTACCTTGCCTCGTAGTGTTTTTGTTGTTAGCAGGTTTTGCAACTGACTTAGTGTTGGAATTTGGTGTAGACCATACTGAACTTGTAACAGCTTTGTTATTATTTTGTTGCTTCCCTTGAGGGCAATCCCTTATCAGATGACCTGTTTTGCCACATCGAAAACATGCTCCGGACAGTCGGTGACAAACCCCACGGTGCCTCCTTCCACATTCTGAACACACAGGGGCTGAATCTTGAGTAGAAGCGGTTGTGCTGGAGGTTCCTGAATTTTGCTTCTTATTTGGCGGAGTAATTGTGCCCTTTACCCATTGAGTATTCTACCTCTTCCCTTTCCACTCAGAGATTCGGTTCTGAGTAGCGAGGTTTCCTTCTGCTATAACCGCCCTCTCCAACACAGCGACATAAGTGGGTAACCTCAACATGTTGACCTTGTCCAGTATAGCACTCCGTAACCCCCCTTCAAATTTGCGCACCTTCTTGTAATCTATGTCTACCATATGAGGTGCAAACCGTGCTAGTTCTGCAAATTGGGCTTCATATTCAGCAACGGTCTTGTTCCCTTGTCGAAGAGTCTCAAATTCGGTCACCTTTTTGTCTCGTATGCTTTGGGGAAAGTACTTATCATAAAATAACTCCAAGAATTTGTCCCATGCTAATCCCGGATATATAGATCTCGTAAGCATCCACCATCTCCGTGCCTTGTCCTCAAGAGTGAAAGCAGCCAGTTGCACCTTTTGGGCTTCGGTGCAAGGGAAAACTTCGAATAACTTTTCTATGCCCAACACCCATGCCTCGGCTTTCATTGGTTCTATCCCTCCTTTGAATGACGGCGGTTTCATCTTTTTAAACTCCTTGGTAAGGGTAATAGTTCGGTCCTCAGCATGAACATCTTGTACTACAGGTGGAGGTACCGGTGGTGGTGGCGGTTGTGGTTGTTGCTGTTGTTGCCGTAGGGTTTCCACCATTTCCATAATCATTATTTCCATTTTGTCCAACCTTGTAGAGGTGGCATCTTCCGGGTCTTCTGCTCTGGTTCTCACCATAATCTACACAACAATCAATTATATACCATAGACATAATTCAAAAATGTTAGCATTAACAGAGTACGCTTAACGTTGCTATCGATCTTTCATGTACTTCCTAGATATCATGAATGATGCCTAAATATTTTCTAGACATCCTAGAGCTCAATGGATCCGTGTGTGAGATAGCAACTCGTGCTCTGATACCACTTGTCACGCTCCAAACCCGCCCCTAAAAGTTTGGGCATGACCTGTGCAGACATGGACGCTAAACCTGATACGCATAATGTAGAGGGGGCCTGAACGGAAGCACTGAAGTTATAGAATAACATAAAATCATATCCATTGAGCTACTAATGTCATGCCAGGATCACAAACATCACAACAGGAAAATAGGATACAGAAACATACATCAGAGCATCAGTTATATACATACGTATATACAGACCCAGCCCTAGGGTTGGGCGTATAACAAAAATATTATTTACATCTCAACCTTAAACAGGCAATTAGAACACAAGCTAAAGCTTGACAAAAGTTTACAAAAATGGGATGGATCCACCTAAGTGCCTGAGCATATGGGGTTGACAAAAGAATAAACGAGCGTCCGGAGTTAAGCCTGGCTCCCGGGTTGATTACCTACAGAAACAGAGAAAATGCGGAGTGAGCGAAGCTCAGTGAATAATAGTACCTATACAGTTCAACGCGTAATTTAAATCATAAGACATAATCATGTGTATGTGACTGTCGAGTTCATAAGGGTAACCCAGTGCTGCGCTACTTTCAGAACGGCCATCGGCCTAGAAATAACAGAAAGGCCATCGGCCCAGAAATAACAGAATGGCCTATTGGCCTAGAACGAACAGATATACGTAAATTTCTTCAACGTTTCCATTGCCATCGAATTCCAATCAATATACATGTTAATGTAATAGCTTACGGGAAACATAACGTTAATAACATTGGGTATTAACGGTAAATAAATGTACATTCATTATACTATTATTCACAGTATTGAGGCGGAGCGCTTGTTTCTCCCGAAGCGTGTCCTACACATAACAAGATCACAAATTAGTTCTCTTTTTCTTATTAAATCGTTTTCTGACTCGCTTTACTTTGTCTGAATTTATCGACATCAAAACAGTATTAACTACAGATTTCGACAATATTAGAGGGTCTAGCACGTAAAATGGAGCAACCCGTGTTTTTCAGCCTGGGCCGCACGTGCGGCTGTGAGCCCCGCCCATGTGGCAAGGGCTCCCACACGTGTGGCAGTGATGCCCCGCACGTGCGGCCATGACTCCCGCACGTGCGGCGACTCCTGTGAGAGAGCAGTCCGAAATTCAAGCAAGGTTCAATTTTTGGTAAGAATTTACAAGGCTTAAAATAGTCTCTTAAATTGCTAAAACTTGGTTCAACAATCATATAAATAGAGCTACCATTATATATCACTCTAAGTACAATTGAATCCTTAACCCTTAAAACTCATGAACTTGAATCAATCCAATCTCCCAACTTCCTCATACAAACACACACACACACCTACCCACCATTTATTCATATAAGTGAGCTCAAGCTTAACAATTGAATAGGTAAAATGTAACTTCTCATAAATGAGTCAATATAACTCCCAAATCAACCAAACACAAGGAACATCAACACAAGTAACTATTAAACACAATAATAGGGGGAATTCCTACTCAACTCCAAGGGAGGGGCCAATTTGAAGGAATTAGACATACCTTGAACTTAGTCTCTCAAGTTTTCAACCTTTGATGATCTTCTCCCCTACTTCTCCAACCCTCTCTACTCTAATCTTCTCCCAGGTGATATTTTGAAATGAAACCCTTTCATCACATATGTAAGGCCTAAGCATATATATATATATATATATATATAAGGGTGGAGATAAGGACAAAAATCAATGGTTTAATCACCCCAAATTGAAATTTCACAAAAAATCTCATTATGGCTTAAAAATCATGCAGATTTCAAATGTCAAATTAATTTCGGATTATCAGGCTTCAAGGACCCTCAATTTCTGATTCCAACATTGTAAGGGTGACAGATAATTTTCTTATTAAGCAGATAGGAATCCATATTTCCAAGATTCACTTAATTAAACGAAAGTTTCAAATAGAATTTCACGAGCATTCAAAAGCACATAGTAAGAGCTGAGAAATATATCAGAATCAGATACGAGGGCTGGGTTATTACATGTTAGCTCTAGTCCATATATGTTTTAGCATCATTTTGATATGCTCTAGGACTGTTTTGGGTTTTCTTGGCCATATGGTTCATGTATTGCATAGCTATAGTGCAATTGGCCTTGCTAGCCTTGAGTTTTGAGCCTCCTAGTATGCTTCATTTGTGACATGTGCATGAATTGGCATCATTTAGCATGATATTTGAGAGCATATAGCATTTCCATATTCTCATTTCTTTCACTCTTTGAGTGTCTTTAAGGGTTATGCCTTTGTGCCTTGCTTATGGCCTAACTTGTATGCATGCATGCCTAGGCTTTTGAGCTCTCATCTCAACATGTTTGGGTCTTTGTTTTGACCTAATTGAGCTCTGTCTATGGCTGGTTCTATCATTTGTGCCATGTATTGCATGCCTCTTGTGTAGTCCTCTTTAGTAGCCTTGTGCCTTAGGCCCTCTAGGATGCTATGCTTGTATTGTTTGAATGATTTGGCATCATTTCACACTTGATTTCAGAGCATATAGTGTTGTCACACTTCCATGTTTGTCACTTCTTAATCATGTTTGAGAGTTGTGCTCTTATGCTTAGTTGATGGGTGTAACACGTCCGCGGAGGGACCTCGCTACAGTTCGGACTCTCGACTTTGTTGCGGTTCTAAATCTGAACCAAAGAGTCCAACTCTGGCAAATCGTTTTGAAGAAAAACAGATTTTTGAAAAAGTAGTGCCAAACATGGACTGCTTTGCCAGATTACAGAGTCGCCACCTAAATATTTTTAAAATGGGGAATTTAGGAAACCCTGACTCGGCGCCGAAGGCCACTTGTCCGTCATCACCAAAGTGACTTGGCTCGGCAGCTTGGGTACGATCGGGGAAGGTCAGCTATGAGCACCCCCTTTCGCCCGGTCCGAAGACCGGCCTCTACTAACCGTGATATCCAATTTTGAAAACTTTATGCGTTCTTATTCCGGTTATTAGCCTAGAATTACTATGTTGTGCGCACAGCAAACAAGTATAGACCAAATCGCCTAAGTTGGAACAAAACACCACATGTTTGTTTTGAAAATGATTTGCTACTCACAAGTAGGCTAAAATGCAGGTTTTGCCACTCTCAAGCGGGCTTTTAGAAAAGACGGTTTTGCCACTATCTAGTGGGCTTTAAAACTCACAGTTTTAATGTGTTGTCCCAATTTAGGTAATTCAACCTCCATCCACAGGCATTCATGCAGTTATATCACATAAGCATTTAGCCGCATGGCAATCCTATTGTCATGGCAAACATTCACACACATGTGATTATGCTAAAGCAAAAACACTTACATTGTACTCCGTGCCAAAAAACAAGTAACTGGTTAGCAAACATGCGTGACCTAGTTCATGTTAAGTGGCTAATGCAACACAAGCATAAATGCAAGCTAGAATAGGCTCGGCTAACCCTAAACATGGCATGTGAAATGCGCGAGTAACACGTATTCAAGTTAGATTTGAAATACAATGCAGTTTGTATGATGTACCGAGCCCGATACATGTCAACAGATGCATGGATGCACGCATGCATTGCATAAGGTATGCTAATATAGACATGCCCTAATCTACCATCATAAGCAGGTAAATAAAAGGGATAGAAAGAAATGGGGATTGGAAGACATACATGCCCACGCACCCACACTTATTACAATTTTTGCCCTCACTCGGAGGGACCGAATAATAATATAGAAATGAATAAATAATTAACTACTCTAGCTAATTAAATATTACAAATTAACTAAATTAATTAAATAAATTAATTAATCTAATTAAGCAATAAAATGCCTCGGGATGAGGGCCGGATGCAGCGCGTGTTCGGGGCTGGCTCGGAATCGCACCGCCATGCAAGGATTGCCTCTGTTTCCCCTGCTACCCTCCTCTGAAAATTGCCAAAGTCTCAAGAGTGCCTCTCTGGGCACTGGGGAGTACCACCGGCTGGGGTAGAGCACCACCGGCTGAAGGAAGAGGCCACCGGCACTGAAATAAGCCATCGGCTGTTTGTTGACTGCCGGTCGGCACTAAATAGTGCCGGCCGGCACTTAATACCTGTAGAACCTGCAACTCACAGCAGCAGAGGGAAACAACTTGCATGGCAATGTGATTCAAGCCATTTATGCACTAAACACACCCCTTATCATGTTTGTGACTCAAGGGGGCATGTGCCTCGATTCCCGGACCACCAATCACGCATTTCCATGCATGATGGCCCAAAGAATCAAGAGTGCAACTTTGATTTCAAATGTATGCAATGCAAACAAGCAAACAAGGGTGCTAAACCTCTATCATTTTCATCTCAAGAGGTCAAGCATGCATGCTTATGCAATGCAACTCTTAAGCATGTTATCTAGCATGCAACATGGACTATGCAACATACTTATGCAAAGGATTCAAGCAAGCATGCAAGGCAAGCATGCAAACCAATGGAAGGATGGTCTTAAACATGAATTAGGCAACTCAAAAAGGCCTAAAATCAGTAGCCAAAATGCCTACAATTGGGGACTCAACACACACACACACATGCACATGTTAAGGTACCAAACCCAAGGCATAAACAAGCAACATTCAAGCACACTTGAGATGATTCAAACATGGGTTACTAGCATACATATCAAGCTCTGAAAATCATGCAAAACTTGATGCCAAATCATGCTACCAAGCAAGCTAAACATGCAACAAAAGGTCCAAGTACTTAAAACAAGCCATGAAGGCTTAAACCAAGGCCGAGTCTACCAAGCCTCACAAGGCTAAGGGGACTCAAAACAGGTCGCAAGCAGACCTAAACAAAGCCTAAGGAGCACCTAGATGGCATCTAAGAGGCTCAAGCACAAAGGTGTGCAACATGACCAAAACATGGAGCATTCAACACATGCTTTTAAAGCATTAAAGAAGCGACTAAAGCATGCGTACAAATACACTACAAGGTCTGAAATACCATGCTAAATGGTTCCAAACCATAATAAATAAGGCAAGCAAGGCATGCTACACTCACATGCTCTCAAGGCCAACAAGCCGAATACAAAGGAGCTATGTAATGCATGATGAGATTGACCAAAACAAGCGCGGACAGAGCTAAATCATAGCAAAATAAGCATACAAGCTTCACAAATGCAAGCTTAAAACATGCTCGAAGCTAAGGCATACAACCTAGGCATGTAAGGCATAAAAAGGCATTACAAGGCAACTATACTAAGCATGCATAGGAGACCAAAACCAACTTGAAATCATGTTATAGCATGGCAATATAAGCATGGAAAACAAGTCAAACATGCTCAACACACACTCAAGCATGAAGCTACATAAGGAAGCAAAACTTGCCCTTTTCAAGGACATCAAGGAGAGGGGGTGGCCCTCCCCTTTCTAGGACTTTAAGGCTCCATCTCCACCACTGAAATCCCTCAAGATTTCGGTGGTGGAAAGGTCCAAGCACACAAGTCCCGGATCTCTCCAAAATAGCACAAAAATGAGCCCTTTTCAAGGCCTAAAGGGGGGCAAACTCCCCCAAACCACAAAACACTCTTAATATGCAATGAAGAGGCTTCAAAAATAGAACTTTTTTGTGTTATAGACCAAGCACAAAGACTGTTTTAAACTAGGCAAAAATGGAGTGCAAAAATGGGGTAAATAAAGTAAGTTTCTTACCCTTGAAGCTTTTCTTCACAAAGGTTGGAGTAGTTGGTCCCTTGAGCTCCAAACCAGTCAAGAACACTAAAAACCAGCCCTTAGAACCTCAGTTGCAAGGAGAAGGTGAGACACTAGGTGCTTGTGTGCAATAGTGTGAACTAAAGCACCTAGTGTACTAAATAAGCAAGAAAGGAGAGAGATAAGATAGATATATGATCTAACCTAAAACCAGAGCTTGCTCTCTCTCTAAAATGGCTGAAACCTCTCAAGAAATCCCAACCTTAAGCCAAGAGGAAGAGCCTTTCTCTTATAGAACTTGTAAGACTTACAAGCTAAGCAACTAAGGGCTCATCCCTCCATACACGTGTATGGAGGGGAAGCAAATTGCACACAGCTGTCTGAAAATATCTCAGAAAGCAAGTGCACAGTGTCCGGCCGGCAAAAAATGTCATTTTGACAAAATTTAGTGCCGACCGGCACAAAAGAATGCCGACCGGCACAATATAGTGCCGATGGCAACCCTAGCCAGCCGGTGGCCTCTAGCCCCAGCCGGTGGTGTGTAGGGATGCCTCATAAAGCATTCCCTGCCCTTCCAAGGCAAAACACAAGTGTTTGGTGCAAAACCGAACACAAACGGTCGAGTCCGGAGGTCCTGAGGCACGGCGCGCGCAGCCGAGAACTCCGGGAACTCCAAACGAACACAAACATGGATAATCACCGAGTGTTCCAACAGTGACGTCCAAGTCTTGAGGACGGTCAAAAATGGGGTGTCTACAGTTGCCCCTCTTTGACAGAACTCGAAAGTCATAACAATGACGTGAGTGAATGTCAAAGCCCAGAGACGACCCATTTTTCACAAGGCCGAAGACTTAGACAAACATACAAAGCGCAAATGGTTGAACTCGCAAGCTGCCTACGTATCCCTTAGGGAATCAAACCAGCGTAGTTCATGCAGGAGGCACACATGCCAAGGATAAGATATGCGCCCGTAGGCGGGGGCAAAATGCAACTGAAAATGCAAGAAGCCGAGCATAACTTATGATCATGCAAAGAAAGCTGTAATGAAGCACACATGCGACAGTTATAAGCTAACATGCAACAGTCTACACTACAATGCAGAAAGGATGTAAGAGAATTATGCAATTCTCGAAACGTCTCACTCGGGAGATACAATACCTGTGCGGCTCGCCTGGTTCCACCAGCGGTAAATGAACCGTACATACAATATCGTGCCTGAAAAGAAAGCAAACTTCACAGGTACAATATGATTAGCAATATGCATGACATATGCAATGTGAATGCTGAATGATATGCAATATATACAAAACTATGTATGAATAATGCAAATGAAAATGTAGTGCAATTAAAACTAATGCGAACTACATGCAGGGCAATTGAATCATGATTCAATCATGAGCGGTTCGAAACCACACGAATGTCAAAGAGATTGATGGAGGTAACAAGTCCGTCTACCATAGAAAAGGTGTCGAAGCCCTCAAGGCGCGAGCGCACACAGAACTATGAGTGATGTAGATGAACAAAAGGACAAGTATTGGGTGGATTGACATAAGTGGGGAAACGACCCGCTGATGAGGGAATAATGATCCTAATGCTGGACGCAACAATTACACTACGATGCAGTGGAAATGGATACAATGGATATGGCATGCGGGCCAAACCGAATCTTGCCTGGGAAAGGCATGTACACGTACAAGCCATGTCTAACATAGAAAAGGTGTCGAAGCCCTCAAGGCGCGAGCGCACACAGAACTATGAGTGTATAGACGTGAAAAGTATGAGCACATACCAGACCAAGCTTAACCTGGAAAGGCGCAAGCCATGGATGGAAGATGATGCAATGGATGCATGCAACTAAAATGCAATATGCAATGGAATGGATATTATGGAAAATGCATGACATATGCATGTGTTTTTTTGTTTGAAATGCATGACATGTGCACTACCTACAATGATGCATGACAATGCACTATGATGCAATGACTATGATCACAGTTTTCCCTATCTTACCAACAGGGCGATATACTAGGTTGGTTCAGTATCCAGAATCGAGGCGTAAACACACCGCCTCAACCTATGGGGCTTCCATACAGATTTCAAGCCGAGGGTACACCCCCTGGGTATTTAAACCAGACTTTAGTCTCGGAGATCCCGAACCTTTGCGTTCTAGGCATAAGCCGTTCGAACTCTAGTTTTCACCGTCCCAGTTGGTCTTCTAGGAACTCACCGCAAACACAGACGGGTGGCTTTACCAGACCACCGAAAGTCGTTCGGGCACGACAAACACCGAAGGAATTGCACCTTCAGAGGATTTAAGGTCTCCTAGACCGGGACGCACAGCGTATGCATTTGAAATGTACATGATGCATGATGTTTGAAATGCGCGCCAACGCACGGCTTTTGAGATGCCTAATAATGCAAATGAGCGGGTTTAAGGTCTCGCCAGACCGTGTGTGTTTTCGGTCCCGCCGGACCCTCGTTGGGGCAATTTGCATAATGTGACATACGTGCCACACGGGATGCAAAACAATGCAAGTGAGGATGAAATGAAACATGAGGCACGCATACCTCATTGGATGGAAAATGAAGTGCAAAATGAGGCCTACATGCCTCGAGATGTAATGAAATGCAAGATGGGGCACGCGTACCTCATCCGACGAGGGTTTCGCACCTTCCAAGGATTTAGGGTCTTCTAGACCGGGCGTGTTTAGGGTCCCGCCGGACCGTGCGTGTTTTTGGTCCCGCCGGACCGTGCTCAAAAGATGAAATGCTCATGAGGCACGCATACCTCATTAGATGGAAAATGAAGTGCAAAACAGTGCAAGTCCCAAGGGACGCGCGAAACGGCACGACGCGACGCCCCGGACAATGCGATGGATGCATGCAACGCACACGGGGCTACTTGAATCTTATAGAAGACAAAAGGATACAAAAGGATACAATCTTCGCTTGAATTTGAGTGCCACGCACAGAAGACACGGTTCGAGGTCAAAACGGAGGCCGGTTGAGCGTCGGGGATGCACTGTCTTGCACTTTATTGAGCTATGAAGACCCAAAACCCCTCACATAGCCTAAACACATCCTTGGGAACACCACCGGCTGGGTGGGGTGGTCACCGGCTGCCACCGTCTGCCTGAACTCATCCATCGGCACAAAAAAGTGCCGACCGGCACAAAAAAGTGCCGACCGACAGAAAATGCCTGATCGGGGGCAGAACTGCCATTTCACTCCGGGCTTTATAAAATAGGGTTTTAAACCCTATTTGTCTCATCTCTAAACCGCCGAAATCTTCACCCCCTCTCTCTAGAGCGATTTTCTCTCGGTTTTTCTTCGATTTCTCCGCGTTTCACGCCCATTTTCTCGTCAGATTCGCGATATTCTTCGCGTTTCGGACATTTTCAACCGAACAAATCTTCGTTTCGGTGCACCTTTTGCTAGTTCCGCTTTTTCGGGACTTGTTCCCCTTGATTTTGTCTTCGTTTCCGTGTATTTTCGCATTTCGACCCTTCCGGCCATTTCCGACCCTCTCGGGGTTGACTTTGCCGGTTGACTTTTCGCATTCCGGCCCGTTTTTCCTTTTTCGGCTATTTTCTCCTCTCCATCGCTATGGCCGATGATGTTCCACATGTCGGGACTCCCCCGGACCACGAGATGGATCCCGGGGTCGAGCTCCTGCCACTGAGCGAGCGCCCATTCGACCCGGCGACTTACCAGCCGGCCATCCATGTGCTACCGCCCGACGGACTCCGCCACTTCCGTGGCTTTGACAGGGCTTTGGACCCGGAGCTTCTGCTGCGCGAGCCGGCCTCCCACTTGTCTTTTGGCGCCGCCGAGGTAACACTCTTGTCTTTTATTTATTTTCTGCAATGTAGAACCGTAAACTGTCAACTGCCATAGCTGATTACAACCCTTAGCTCTGATACACTGTACTGTAGTTGGTTGTAGACAACTTCGCAACTGATATCTGCTTAGGACCGACACACATGCACACACACTGCGCTAGCCTCAAGCACTCAAACACGCGGCACACACCGTACTTCACTGCAAATTCACCGACACCCGGTAACTTCTTGAATCTGAAAACATGTTGTATGCTATATTTACCCTGGATCATACAAGACACGTTGATACATTGTACGTTGTAGTTCGCCTACTGGCATACTGCACTCCAATACCTGCTTGAATCTGAAAAATGTGCACACATGCACCATATCTGTATGCTGGGCCCCACAAGCACAACTAACACATCATAGGCCGCGGTCCACAAACTAGTATGCTGAAACCTGACATTTGCCTGAATCTAAAAAATTGTGCACACATGCACCACATCTGTATGCTTCTTGGAACTATATTCTGAATATTTGCTTTGCAATTACTGCTTTTGATTACAGGGAGACTCCCATACCGTCCGCGGGTATGGGAACATTGCTGCTCGCGAGTGGTATTTGGATCTTCCCGAGGCGGTTCGACGCATCGTGGACCAGGCGGGCTTTGGTACCTTCTGCAGGGGACTTTCCAGGCTCTCCGCCTGCAGGCCTCTTCTTGCCGCTCTGGCGGAGAGGTGGTGGGACACCACTGATTCGTTTCATCTTCCTGCGGCTGGGGACATGACGATGACCCCTTACGATTTCTCGGTGCTCACTGGCATCGGGGTAGGGGGTGATCCGATCCCCTTTGATATAGACATGGATGAGTGGACCGCAGCCCAGGTCTACTTACTTGGCGCGGCTCCGCCTCTGGCTCGTCCGGGATTTGTTCGCTACTCCTGGTTCGAGGTGCAGTTTCGGGTCCAGTCCGCACTTATTGATGCAGCCCCGATGACCCCAGAGGCCGTGGATCAGTATGCACGCGGCTTCTTGATGTTTCTATTTGGGACGACTCTCTTCGCCGACCGGGCGAACACAGTGCCCCTCTGTCTCCTCAGTGCACTGGTGGATGTCCGAGATCTTTTGCGTTATGATTGGGGCGGCGCTGCTTTGGCCACTCTCTATGGCTACATGAGCTCAGTCTCCCGTGGCAGCGGGCAGTTGCTCGGAGGCTACTGGCGTGCTTGGGAGGTACATTTCTTTTGCTGCTTTACATTTCTGCTTTACATTCTCTGTACTTTGCACACTGCGCACACTGTAGTCTGCTTCCCACGGATTGCATATTGTACACACGGCACACACATACTCTGCTTTACACTGACTGTACACTGTTCACACTGCACACTCTGTTCAATACACTGCGCAACACACGGTTTTCTTATTTCTGCTTTATTCTGCATCCTGCTTGATCTGATAGTCATACTGACGTCTGTTTTGCAGCTGTGGGTGTACGCCTACTTCCCCAGACTAGAGCCAGTGCCGGAGACGGAGACCCCTCTGGTCGTTCCTTTCTCCCGCCGCTACGATGGGAGGTGCACTCGGAGGCCCCGAGACACATTCAGCTTCTTCCGCCGTTTCTTCGACACCATCACCCCCACCGAGGTATTGTTTTTCTTACAGTCGGTTTAAACTTCGCTTTCAAGCGTACATTTCTATATCAGTAGATAATCAACTGTATTTCATTTCAGGTCACCTGGCAGCCGTGGGCTCCACTACCAGCGGTGATACGAGATCGGTATGCCGGCGCCATCGAGACCTCGCGTTATCGAATTTTGCTGGAGGGCCCGGTCTGTCGGGCTTGGTACCTGGGGGAGCGTTTTCTGCGCCAGACCCTCGGGTTGCCAGAGCAGATAGTCCCGGTTCACCCTCCCGAGCACATGAGGGATACCGAGAGGTTTTCTGTGCAGCAGATGGAGGACTACACCCTCGGCTGGGACGAGGACGGCTATAGGGGCGAGGGCGACTACTCAGAGTACGTCCGGACCTTCTTGATGCGGCCTTTGAGCGGGGGCTCCCGAGCTGATCCAGCGAGACCTGCGGCGCCAGCGGCCCGGGCAGAGGCAGGAGCAGGGTGGGGTCGTCACAGAGAGCCGAGCTCGCGGCAGGAGGGAAGTGCAGAGGGGACGAGGGACGGGCTGGCCCGCTCTGCCTACCATGCTGTCATACAGGGGGCAGAGTGGGGAGACCTACCAGATCCCTTTTGCTCCTCCTCCAGCTGGTCATGAGTTGGCCGGCATTCCGACTTGCCTCCGGTATGTATTACTTTATTTCTGCATCTTGCATTGTTATTTCATTTCAGTTCATTCAAATATCCCACAGAATACTGATGTATTTAATACTTTTGCAGGCTTCCTCCGAGTATACCCGTCAGTCTGTGGAGCTGAATGCCTCCCTGATGGGGATGTTGCAGTGGACTCTCGACGCTTTGGCCGTCTACAGCCTGCCGGTATGTTCTTCTGACCACAGTCTCAAATCATACTCTGTTTCGCACAATCTGCTACGCTGCACACAAAAATCTGATAAACTGTTCGCGGCTTTCATATACTGTACTTATACACTGCATCCTGTACTGATAAACTGCTCATGGCATTCACACACTGTACTTATACACTGTATTCTGTATTGATAAACTGCTCACGGCATTCACACACTGTACTCATACATTGCATTCTGTACTGATAAACTGCTCACGGCATTCACACACTGTACTCATACACTGCATTCTGTACTGATAAACTGCTCACGGCATTCACACACTGTACTCATACACTGCATTCTGTACTGATAAACTGCTCACGGTTTTCACACACTGTACTCATACACTGCATTCTGTACTGATAAACTGCTCACGGCTTTTTGATGTGTTTGTTCTTTGTATTTTCAGCCTCCTTTCCCGATCCCTCCAGTGGGTGGCGCTGCTCCAGCTGGGCCTCCCCTCTCTACTCGGGATGGCAGGATATTCCCTCGCACTAGAGGGGGACGTGGTCACGTGGGGAGCAGCTCACGAGCTCCAGTTCCAGGAGATGGTGAGTCGGAGGCGGGAACGGAGTCATTTGCGGAGGAGGCCGGGGACAGCTCGGGCTCGGGCTCCGACAGTGACGGCTCCGACGATGCTTATGTGCTTTTGCCCAGGAAGAGGGCGAGGACTGATCCTCAGGCATGAGGCCTGCTGCTAATGATGATGATTTTGCTGCTCCTTTTCTTTATTTCTTTTCTTGTACTTTTCTCTTTTTGGTAGATAGAGTACTATGTACTGCCGCAGGCAGATTTTTTGCTTTCTTCAAAAGTTGTACTTTGAAAGAGATTATATAAAACAAACTTTTTGTCTGAAAAGTGTTTTATTTACATATCTCATACTTCGCACTGCATTGCATCATATTACACCTCAATGTAACTGAAATTGTTTTACTGCCTGGAAATTGGGAACTTGCACTGTAACAATCGGATAACCAACTAACTAACAGCAAACAAATCATACAAGCCACTGCTCAAACTGAACACAGCCCGCATTCCGCCGGGGATTAATCTGCATACAGCCCATAACCCAACATTCGGTCCATTCCGCACACGGCAAACTTTGAACAAACAGCCCAGTCTGACAAGACGGATCTCAAAACTGAAATGGTTAAGGCTGAAACACACTCGGATGTCCCAAATTTTTCCATTTCTTCTCTTACCTGGCATGGATGTAGAGAATGGCACGGCATTCTGAGCACCGACGATCTTGAGGTAAAGAGAGGGTTTTTTTTTTTTACTTGGGTATCGAGCCTACAACTGGACACCGCCGGAGAACTCAAGTGAAGAAAATAAAAGGCACACGACCTAAACACAACGAGACACGCTCGGAAAAGACTCAAAACTAAATTGAGACCGACAAATCAAAAGACACGACAAGGACGTGTTTGAAAACAAAAGATCTTGAGAAGCCGATTCTTCCGGGCAGGTTTCCCACCCTCTCTGATTTATGATTCTCGCATCACTTGGCCCTCGAGCTCGGTTTTTTTTTTTTTCTTACAAGACCTCCTTCTCACTTTTCTCTCGGCTTACACCTCTCTATTCTTTATTCTCTCATTTTTCATCCCTCCCCAGGTATGGTTGATAAATGAATAGGAAGCGGCAAATTTATGCCCGATATAGCTAGCTCGCGGCTATTCCTTCTGGTAGATAGAGCGCCTTTCTGGCGAGCGCGTTGATGATAAGGGGGGAGACAGAACACCTGGCTCAACTGTGCCCTTAGTTCATTATTCTGACCATTCTTTGTTTTTATTTTCTAAAACAGTTTTGATCAAAATGAACGCCAGATTAGCGTGCTTGGGCAATTTTTGATTTGAGAATCATGCAAGCCAGGCTGTAAGCACTGAAAGCTTTCCTTTTGGGTCCAAACATGGTCCAATTTTGAAAAATGAAATAGTTGTCGAGAAATTAAGTCAACTTTAGTGAAAATTTTCAAAAACTATTTTTGCATATAGTGAACGCTCAACGAGCGCAGAACTTACCCTCGAGATGCGCAACCTCGGATCGGAGACAATTTGGAAAATTGTCCCTGGCTTGAAAGGGGGAGAGGAAGGGCAACGGAAAGTTGCCCCTAGTTTGGATGACGACTGAGGGCAACTTTGGCAATAGATGGCAACGGAAAGTTGCCCCTTGTTTGGACGATGCCGCGGCATGCCTATTGATGATTGAGCTCGACCGGGCTCTCAGGCACGGAGCGGGCGAAGACAGTCACAAACAATATATGGACACAGTCACCTTGAAGGTGTTGGTGACTGGGTTCCAGAAGGAAGTTGATCACGCAGCTCCAATTGTTGCAACCGAGACATCGGATTCGGAGGAAGCATGGGTAATCAAAACCATTACATGGACTGAGACGCTATGGGAGCGTTGGGGGCTGGACTTCAGGATGAAGTTGCCTACGTATCCCAAACATGGGAATCAAGCCTTACGTAGTTCCGGTTAAGGTACACTCGGGTATTTTAACCTTCACTGTTTAGGCTCTAATTTTTGCCAAGGCGCCCAATGCAGGTTTTCGACCTTGCGACCTATGTTTTTTTCTTCTTTTCATTTCTTTTTCTTTTCTTTTTGCATTTTCATTTCTTTTTCTTCTCTTTTCTTGCTTCTTTTTTTTTCATTTCTTTTTGTATTTTTCTTTTTTTTGTCTTTTTTTTCTTTGCTCTAACTTTTGCCTGGACCGCCCTTCCGGGTTTTCGGCCCAGCGAGCCTCTCAAAGGGTAAAAGTGTAGCAAGCCCGTGCCAAATGGTTTTGAGATTGAGGCCTTTCCGTATCCAAGAGAGTGACTGCGGTGTTGATTTGCAGAAGAATCGATCACGGTTGCTTCATGAGCCTTGCCTGGTGGGATCTGATCTCCACGATCTGGCTTTGATGCCTCTTGCTCGAGGGCTGCTTCAAAATGGGCCACACAGGCGTTTCATGGCACTGAATGTTTTGAACGGGTTCCGGTTTGCAACAGATAGATCGAGTCTTGAGGCTGAGAGCGATCCTGGGCTTCACAATCTCAAGAGCGATTCCACACAAGTCTTCGCGAGACTGCACAAAATATTTTGTTTTTGAAAGTTTTTAAGAAAGCGACAAATCGCTCGTGCTGAAGATAGTGTGGAACTAGTCTGGATCAGGCCAGGGTCCTCCTCAGTACTCACGCCGACAAGCATGATTTCATTCATGAAAAGCTTAGCATGCGTTTCTTTTCTCAAAATGATCAAAATTTTGCAAAACCCGAGGAATTACTTCCTCTTCGTTTTCATCACCACAGTGTTTGAAAAGGGTTTTATGAAAGCTTAGGTCATTATGACGATGTTCAAGGCACAAGAGAGCAGGCGGTATGTACTGTCGTTCCATTCACACCCTTTGGCACGGGGCACGGCTAACTCGAATAGCGGCAAACACAGCACCTGATAGCCACGGCCGTTTCGTGTAAATTTGTGAGCGAAACTGGCTTCCTGACAGAAACGGACTCAAGAAAAAGCAAAAACAACTATTTATAAGACAAAACGGTGTTTGAGGCAACAACCCCGAAATCACCTGGCATTCTATAGAAGAGGGACTGACTCATTACAATTAGACAGACCCTTAAGTAAAAGGAATGTCTCAAAACAATGAGACAGGCTCAAGACAAAATAGAAGACTGACTCGACACCCAAGTCAAAATTTACAAGGTTAGCGTTGGCAGATGCTCAAAAAATGCGTGCCAAACGCCACATCCAAAACGTACCAAACACTGCCCGCAGGCGATTCATCTGCTGATTACATACTCACGGTATCTATATCCTCCGTATCTGTGTCCTCGTACTCCAAGAACTCTGTAGTGATGGATTTGGCCGAGGTGGGCGGGAGAATAATCTTGTTATCAATCAAATCTTGTACCTCGTGACGGAGGCGGAAGCAGTTATCAGTAGCATGGCCTGACTGCTGGTGGTATGCACAGTACTGAGTGGCATCATGGCCTGTTGGAAGGGGTTTGGGGAGTGGCCTAGGATCGAGGGGTGTAAGATGCCCCTTTTTGGCCAAGATCAGAAGTGCCCTAGACAAAGGCATGTGGAGAGGATGGAAGGCCCTGCGCCCTCGGGGCAGGTATCTTGGAGTCTAAACACTCTTGCTAGATGCACTAGCGAACGGATCAGCGGGTGCGGCTTTGGATTTCTGATTCTTTCCGGATGCAAGGCTGGAAGTGGGAAGAACTGTTTTGGCATGACAGGGCCTATCCCGATTCTCTGATTGACTGGAACTGCCCTCAGGCGGTGCGGGGAAAGCATCCTCCACAGCTTTCGTCGCAACTGTAGATATCTGTTGCTTGTTCATCCCCCTGGCTTTCAAAGCCTCTACTGCCCACAGCAGTTGTTCGATAGGGTCGGCATCTGCCTTCACCTTGCCTTTATCTCTGGCCTCGGCCTGATTCAGAACTTGATTTGATGCGTCGTTACCATAACTGGAGGTCATCTCCGGTTGGTTGAGTTCAATCACAATCCGTCCCAGTAGCGGGGGCTCCTGGGGTACAAAGCTTCCGACGTATGGTGCGACTGGCGGCGAAGCTGTCATTCCATAGGCGAGATCCGTCACGGACCTTTGAAGATCACCTATCAACCCCATTAGTTCAAATGTAGTGGGCTCGCGAGCCTGATATAGTTGGGGAGCCCAAACTGGGTGCGCGGCCGGCGATCTGGGCGGATGCGGCATGTCAACGGTGGTTTCATCGTGTAAGGTGATTTCTTGATCCAACACAGCCGTCATGACCACGATTTCTTCTGAATTCTGCGTCATGCTAAGTCCTGCCGCAGTGAGGGGATGACACTAACTGTTCTGGGTTGGCTCTCTGAATCCCTAAACTGAAACAGAAAACAAGCAGCATTTCAGCCCCAGACAGATCAAGCACGGATGTAGCCGAATAACTGTACTCTACTACTGATCACTGTTTCCCAGAATCACTATTCAAACTGAACTGATATCCGCAGACACAACTGATTCTCAACAACACTGATACTGATGCCCTCGGGCCGGATACCCAAACTTGTAAACTGATATATGCGTTCCCTGCAGAGATACACTCTAAAAGCACATAGCAAGTAAATGAGAGCCAATACACCCCTATGTTGGGGTAGGGTTTCCCTGTCCTATTTTGTCAGGAGCTAGGGTTTTACTACGCACACAGCGGTTTCAAACAACCTATATCGGGTAAAGCAACCTGTCCTAGTTTGGAATGGTCACTATGGATTCCGAATATGCACTAGGTCGAATGGTCGAAAAGGGTGCCCCGGTAAAACCGGGGTTTGTGTTCCCATACTGGCAGAGCCCGCAACCGGTCAGCCTTATGGACATGCCTTGACAAGACAAGCCTCCGGCAAACCGCTCAGGAATAGCAGATGGCCAACACGGTGTCCTAGGCGCACCAATGCAAATGCAATGCAAAGAGACACATAAACGTAGTCAAAACAGGATATCACGAGTTTGAGTCAAGCTCTCTAAAATCCCCAGCAGAGTCGCCAGAAACTGTAACACGTCCGCGGAGGGACCTCGCTACAGTTCGGACTCTCGACTTTGTTGCGGTTCTAAATCTGAACCAAAGAGTCCAACTCTGGCAAATCGTTTTGAAGAAAAACAGATTTTTGAAAAAGTAGTGCCAAACATGGACTGCTTTGCCAGATTACAGAGTCGCCACCTAAATATTTTTAAAATGGGGAATTTAGGAAACCCTGACTCGGCGCCGAAGGCCACTTGTCCGTCATCACCAAAGTGACTTGGCTCGGCAGCTTGGGTACGATCGGGGAAGGTCAGCTATGAGCACCCCCTTTCGCCCGGTCCGAAGACCGGCCTCTACTAACCGTGATATCCAATTTTGAAAACTTTATGCGTTCTTATTCCGGTTATTAGCCTAGAATTACTATGTTGTGCGCACAGCAAACAAGTATAGACCAAATCGCCTAAGTTGGAACAAAACACCACATGTTTGTTTTGAAAATGATTTGCTACTCACAAGTAGGCTAAAATGCAGGTTTTGCCACTCTCAAGCGGGCTTTTAGAAAAGACGGTTTTGCCACTATCTAGTGGGCTTTAAAACTCACAGTTTTAATGTGTTGTCCCAATTTAGGTAATTCAACCTCCATCCACAGGCATTCATGCAGTTATATCACATAAGCATTTAGCCGCATGGCAATCCTATTGTCATGGCAAACATTCACACACATGTGATTATGCTAAAGCAAAAACACTTACATTGTACTCCGTGCCAAAAAACAAGTAACTGGTTAGCAAACATGCGTGACCTAGTTCATGTTAAGTGGCTAATGCAACACAAGCATAAATGCAAGCTAGAATAGGCTCGGCTAACCCTAAACATGGCATGTGAAATGCGCGAGTAACACGTATTCAAGTTAGATTTGAAATACAATGCAGTTTGTATGATGTACCGAGCCCGATACATGTCAACAGATGCATGGATGCACGCATGCATTGCATAAGGTATGCTAATATAGACATGCCCTAATCTACCATCATAAGCAGGTAAATAAAAGGGATAGAAAGAAATGGGGATTGGAAGACATACATGCCCACGCACCCACACTTATTACAATTTTTGCCCTCACTCGGAGGGACCGAATAATAATATAGAAATGAATAAATAATTAACTACTCTAGCTAATTAAATATTACAAATTAACTAAATTAATTAAATAAATTAATTAATCTAATTAAGCAATAAAATGCCTCGGGATGAGGGCCGGATGCAGCGCGTGTTCGGGGCTGGCTCGGAATCGCACCGCCATGCAAGGATTGCCTCTGTTTCCCCTGCTACCCTCCTCTGAAAATTGCCAAAGTCTCAAGAGTGCCTCTCTGGGCACTGGGGAGTACCACCGGCTGGGGTAGAGCACCACCGGCTGAAGGAAGAGGCCACCGGCACTGAAATAAGCCATCGGCTGTTTGTTGACTGCCGGTCGGCACTAAATAGTGCCGGTCGGCACTTAATACCTGTAGAACCTGCAACTCACAGCAGCAGAGGGAAACAACTTGCATGGCAATGTGATTCAAGCCATTTATGCACTAAACACACCCCTTATCATGTTTGTGACTCAAGGGGGCATGTGCCTCGATTCCCGGACCACCAATCACGCATTTCCATGCATGATGGCCCAAAGAATCAAGAGTGCAACTTTGATTTCAAATGTATGCAATGCAAACAAGCAAACAAGGGTGCTAAACCTCTATCATTTTCATCTCAAGAGGTCAAGCATGCATGCTTATGCAATGCAACTCTTAAGCATGTTATCTAGCATGCAACATGGACTATGCAACATACTTATGCAAAGGATTCAAGCAAGCATGCAAGGCAAGCATGCAAACCAATGGAAGGATGGTCTTAAACATGAATTAGGCAACTCAAAAAGGCCTAAAATCAGTAGCCAAAATGCCTACAATTGGGGACTCAACACACACACACACATGCACATGTTAAGGTACCAAACCCAAGGCATAAACAAGCAACATTCAAGCACACTTGAGATGATTCAAACATGGGTTACTAGCATACATATCAAGCTCTGAAAATCATGCAAAACTTGATGCCAAATCATGCTACCAAGCAAGCTAAACATGCAACAAAAGGTCCAAGTACTTAAAACAAGCCATGAAGGCTTAAACCAAGGCCGAGTCTACCAAGCCTCACAAGGCTAAGGGGACTCAAAACAGGTCGCAAGCAGACCTAAACAAAGCCTAAGGAGCACCTAGATGGCATCTAAGAGGCTCAAGCACAAAAGTGTGCAACATGACCAAAACATGGAGCATTCAACACATGCTTTTAAAGCATTAAAGAAGCGACTAAAGCATGCGTACAAATACACTACAAGGTCTGAAATACCATGCTAAATGGTTCCAAACCATAATAAATAAGGCAAGCAAGGCATGCTACACTCACATGCTCTCAAGGCCAACAAGCCGAATACAAAGGAGCTATGTAATGCATGATGAGATTGACCAAAACAAGCGCGGACAAAGCTAAATCATAGCAAAATAAGCATACAAGCTTCACAAATGCAAGCTTAAAACATGCTCGAAGCTAAGGCATACAACCTAGGCATGTAAGGCATAAAAAGGCATTACAAGGCAACTATACTAAGCATGCATAGGAGACCAAAACCAACTTGAAATCATGTTATAGCATGGCAATATAAGCATGGAAAACAAGTCAAACATGCTCAACACACACTCAAGCATGAAGCTACATAAGGAAGCAAAACTTGCCCTTTTCAAGGACATCAAGGAGAGGGGGTGGCCCTCCCCTTTCTAGGACTTTAAGGCTCCATCTCCACCACTGAAATCCCTCAAGATTTCGGTGGTGGAAAGGTCCAAGCACACAAGTCCCGGATCTCTCCAAAATAGCACAAAAATGAGCCCTTTTCAAGGCCTAAAGGGGGGCAAACTCCCCCAAACCACAAAACACTCTTAATATGCAATGAAGAGGCTTCAAAAATAGAACTTTTTTGTGTTATAGACCAAGCACAAAGACTGTTTTAAACTAGGCAAAAATGGAGTGCAAAAATGGGGTAAATAAAGTAAGTTTCTTACCCTTGAAGCTTTTCTTCACAAAGGTTGGAGTAGTTGGTCCCTTGAGCTCCAAACCAGTCAAGAACACTAAAAACCAGCCCTTAGAACCTCAGTTGCAAGGAGAAGGTGAGACACTAGGTGCTTGTGTGCAATAGTGTGAACTAAAGCACCTAGTGTACTAAATAAGCAAGAAAGGAGAGAGATAAGATAGATATATGATCTAACCTAAAACCAGAGCTTGCTCTCTCTCTAAAATGGCTGAAACCTCTCAAGAAATCCCAACCTTAAGCCAAGAGGAAGAGCCTTTCTCTTATAGAACTTGTAAGACTTACAAGCTAAGCAACTAAGGGCTCATCCCTCCATACACGTGTATGGAGGGGAAGCAAATTGCACACAGCTGTCTGAAAATATCTCAGAAAGCAAGTGCACAGTGTCCGGCCGGCAAAAAATGTCATTTTGACAAAATTTAGTGCCGACCGGCACAAAAGAATGCCGACCGGCACAATATAGTGCCGATGGCAACCCTAGCCAGCCGGTGGCCTCTAGCCCCAGCCGGTGGTGTGTAGGGATGCCTCATAAAGCATTCCCTGCCCTTCCAAGGCAAAACACAAGTGTTTGGTGCAAAACCGAACACAAACGGTCGAGTCCGGAGGTCCTGAGGCACGGCGCGCGCAGCCGAGAACTCCGGGAACTCCAAACGAACACAAACATGGATAATCACCGAGTGTTCCAACAGTGACGTCCAAGTCTTGAGGACGGTCAAAAATGGGGTGTCTACAATGGGCCAATGCATGAGCATGCATTATCTTGCTTTTCATGCCATCATTTCAAAGTATTTTGGCCACTGTTATGGAGCCTCATAGGTCTGTCCATATTCGGTTTAAGTCCATTGAGCATCATATTGCATGCCTCGTATGTAACATGTTTTACTAGCTTTGATGCATTAGCTTTTAAACATGCCATACATGCATTGCCTATATGATAGAATCTTGTGCATGCATTGTTTGCATGATAGAATCTTGCGCGTACCATAATAGCATTGGTAGAATTGCATTTTGTTTGCATGTTGTTGCATTGCATTGTGTTTGCATGCCATTAGCATTGATAGGTTGATCATGCTTATGTTGTGTTGCATTGTGTTTGGATAGGGTGTTAATCCAAACACGAGAAACGAGGGGCGTTTCATACTTGAAGTGATGAAACGTGCCTCATTTCTCAGTCGCCGACCCTCTTGATCAGGCATGATAGAGGTTAAGGCCTTTATTTGTTATTTGTGCATTCATTTACATTGAATTGTGCAATCTTGGTTTCTCAGCCATCGTGCATTGCGATGCTCGATTGGTGGCCTGAGAGTCGAGTACCGTACTCCCTTGAGCTTAAGAAATGATAGGAAGGGTGGTTGTGCACACATACCTTGCAAATACACTGTTGTGTCCCTTCTTGTTCTCTGTTGCAGCAAACTGGAGTTGCGCAGCATTTTCTGGTCGGCAGACCAGTAAAAGTGGCTGGCCGACCACTTTTTCTGGTCTGCAGCATGTGTAAGTGGTCTACTGGTGGTCTACACCACCATTAAGTGGTCGGCAACCTTCCTGGAGGTCTCCAAGTTGAGGTAGAAGCTATCTGGAGCTTTGTGCAGTGTTCTGAGATAAAATGCAAACAGAGGCAAGTTGGGGCATAGCGATGGATTTCCGAACGAGGCGATCGAACATGCATACACTTCTCGCCCCGAGGCTCCTCTTTTACTGCTTTACTTAGCTTCTTTGCTTAGCTAGCTAATGCTTTGGTTTTGTACTTCATTAGTTAACGCGCTTAACTAATCAATTTGTGTTGTAATAACTAATTAGTTAACTAGGATTAGTTAATTAGTTTTGATTTGTAATAATTAGTTTAATTAGCTTAGATTAGCTAGTTAGCTTATTATTCGGACCCTCCGTCGAGAGGGCGAATTTTGTAATAAGTGTGCGTGAGTGTGTGAATGTCTTCCAACCCCACGTCTTTCTCCCTTTTATTTACCAGCTTTTGATGGTTAGTTTTAGGGCATATTTCAATTAGCATCTTTATGCTATGTATGCGTGCATCATTCATCTGTCTTGTATGCACCGGGCTTGGCGCATCATACAAACTGCATTGTATTTCAATACCAATTTGAACACATGTTATCTAGTTGCATTCACATTACATCTTAGAATAATCAAGCCTATCTTAGTTGCATTTTGCATTTGCTGCATTAGGCATTGTTGACATGGCTAGGATCATGCATTGATTACTAACTAGCTTCTTTTTTGGCTCGGAGTACACTGTAAGTGTTTATGCTTTAGCATCCTTGCATGTATGTAAGTGACTGCCATGATAGCATGCTTGCCATGAGGCTATGTGCTTATTTGTTTGACTGCATGAATGCCTGTGGGTGAAGGCTCGATTGCCTGAATTGGAACATCTCGATGATTATAAGTTTTAAGCCCACTTTGCGAAGTGGCAAAATCATGTTTTTCTAAGCCCACTTGAGGTGGCAAATCCGCGACTTAGCCTACTTGCGAGTAGCATTTTCAAACCACTTTCAAAAACAAACACGAGTTGTTCTGTTCCAATCCGCGTGATTGAGTCTATACTTGTATGCTGTGCGCATCATATAGTAAGGTTAGCTAATAAATCAGAATAAGAACACATGTGTTTTCAAAAACAACATATCATATTAGTAGAGGCCGATCTTTGATTGGGCGAGCGGGGGTGCTCATTTCAGGACCTTCCCCTCTCGTACCCAAGTTCCCGAGCCGAGGCAACTTTGGTGATGACGGACACGTGGCCTTAGGCACGAGTCAGGGTTTCCTAAATTTCCCAAAAATAAAATATTTAGGTGGCGACTCTGAAATCTGGCAAAGCAGTCCATGTTTGGCGCTTTTTGATTAAAATTGATTTTCCAAAACGATTTGCCAGATTTGGACTCTTTGGTGATTTATCAGTCATACATTGCACTTTGTGAGATTAGATTCAGAACCGTGACAGGAGTCCGAACTGTAGTAGCTAGAACTACAATCCGCGCCCTCCCGTGCGCGGAGCGGAGTTCGGGCGGTCTATAGTAGGGGCTGATAGACCATGAGAAGGAACAGCCCAAAAGTCCCTTTACACACATCTCCAATACAGCCACGGCTGGTGGCACCTCTGCACAGCCTTCGAATGTGAGCATGGTCACCACCACACCTAAAACTACCAACCCGTTCGCCAACACCTCCAATACAACCTCACAAACCTCGAGCCATCAAGCCCGAAACCAAAGGGTCTTCACTCTGCTCTACATGACTTTGTCCAAAGCCTTAGGGGTCCTAATCAAAAAGGGGCACTTTAAGCCATTAGAACAACGCTCACTACCCGATCCTCTCCCTCCGAAGCACAACCTGACCAAATACTGTGCTTTTCACCAACAGCATGCTCATGATACTGATCAGTGCTTCAGACTACGTCATGAGATTCAAGATCTCATTGACAATAAGGTGATAACACCTCCAGAAAAACCCAACGTTACTACAAATCCTCTCCCACCACATAATCAAGTCGCTCCAACCAAGCATATAAACCTCATCCATATACTGGTCGTCCCTTATGACCCCAGTATGTACATCACCCCTTCCAACCTACCTAAGCCAGCGTTGTTCATCCCTGAGAGCACAGACTTGTGCATGATGAGCGCGTCTTCACTCCAACCCGAACCTGTGGTGGTAATAGTGGAAGATGAAGGGAGATCAGCCTTGGTGGAAAATATCAGTCCGTTGCCCGAGGGCTTGGAGGACTTATTTAAAGAGACATACGACCCGAGCTGCTATATTGTGCCAATCAACCAAGATAAGCCAGAAGTGGTATTGCCAACTGGGATGGAGGTCAGTGTAGTCCGAGAAGATGGACCAAGTCAAGGATTAGATGATCTAGCCGACCTGGAAGAGGATATAGACAATTTGCAGTTCTTTGATGAGCAAGATCAAGGGGATGTGCATATTGATTGGTTCGATCTGAACGGGTTAACAGACAATTCTAGATGGCTAAGTGATGAACCTGATATAGATAAGGGAACTGACGCAAAGCTTGAAGAACAGAAAGCGGGAACCGCTGCAATGGCCGGAACAATTGATAGGAAGGGTAAACAACCGGAAAGCACCGGTGAAGAACAATTGGCTCAGGAACTGGGCATTGTTAGAACTGTACATATAGAACAAGAAGCCGCGCTGGAGCGGTTTGGGCAAGAAACGAGTGAAAGTGATCGGAAAGTTGAAATAGCTCAACGCCCCGCGGGGAATGTTTCTGCTGAGAGAACACTTAGACTGGAACCGGACAATTGCTTGTCTGTTGCCGGAGGTATGTGGTGGGAAGATGATGATCTGCATCTTGCCCACATTGATGAGGATTGGGGTGAAGGCCTTCCTGACAATACCTGGTATGTGGAAGAAGTCGACCACATAACAAGAAGTGGCTGATATTTCAAACCACCGCATCTGGACCAACCCGGGGCATCCGGGAAGGATAAAGAAGTTGAGAAATAGAAGGAAAAGCAGTTAGAAGAAGAGGCTGTGCTGAAATAGTTGAGAAAGATTCAAGCTGACATATCTATCTGGGGTCTACTTATGGCTTCGCGAGTGCACAGATAGGCTGTACTGACAGCGATGGATCAAGCGAAGTTGTCCATCGACACCACCCCGAAACAACTGGTGGGATTAGTCTTCCCGAGAGGCGCTGTGCCGACTTTGACCTTTTAAGACAAGAAACTGCTGCCGGAAGGCTTTGCACACAATAAGCCTCTGTAAATATCCGTAAAGTGCCGATAGAAGTGGATGCCAGTGGTATTGGTTGACACCGGGTCAGCAATCAACGTTTGTCCTCGCCGTACGGCTTATGCTATTGGTCTGAAATTGGCCAATTTTGTGCCTACAGCCCAGGTGATCCCGACATATGACAATACAAGCAGAGAGGTGATGGGAACAGTGCAGATTAGAGTACAAGTCGGCCCAGATCAACAGGACATTGAGTTCCATGTTTTTGGATGTTTCGGCCACTTTCAACTTACTACTTGGGCAACCCTGGATACACCAAGCGAAAGTTATCTCTTTTACCCTCCACGAAATGCTGAAGTAACCCCATAGGAAAGGGGTAGCTATAGTCTTCGGGAATTCGTCTATACATTCTCCACCAGAGATCACTACACCTGTGCTGGAAAATGGTTGAGACTTACAAGGACTGGCCAAACAAGTTGCCATTTGCACTCTGGGGCTATAGGACTTCAATTCGGACGTCTATTGGAGCAACTCCATACTCGCTTGTTTATGGGATGGAAGCTGTTCTGCCGATTAAAATAGAAGTTCCGTCGTTGCGAGTTATGGCTAAGTGCCAGATAGCAGAGGTGGATTGGAAACAGAGCAGGTTTGAAGAACTGATGTTGTTCAATGAGAGAAGGCTGAAAGCACTGTGCCATGTTCAGGGTTATCAACGCAGGATTGCCAGGGCTTTCCACATGAAGGTTAAGTCCCGGAATCTCAAAGAAGTGGATTTGGTGCTGAAGGACAACTGGGCTCCCATCCATGACCCCAGACGCAAGTTCAGACCCAATTAGACTGGTCCTTACATTATCATTACTATTTGGTCGGGTGGAGCTGTTATTCTTATGGACTTGGATGGCCTAGAATTTTCCCAACCAATCAACGTGGAGAAGTTGAAGAAATATTATCTCGGAGAGGCTCGCTCGGCCAAAAACTCAGAAGGGCGACCTAGGCAAAAGTTAGAGCATAAAAAGTTGGAAAGAAAGAAAAATTGAGCTCGCATGGTTGAAAACCCTAAAGGGCAGCCTTGGCAAAAGTTAGAGTGCAAAAGGAGAGCGTTAATACTCCAGTGAACTCGAACCGAACTACATAAGGCCTGATTCCCATCTTCTAGATACGTAGGCAACTTCATCCTGAAGTTCAGCCGTAAACACCACAAACTCAATTGTACTGTCCATGTGTTGATCAGGTCATCTTTGTCTATTCTTTATGTGAATGTTCGGTTGTGATCACTCCTGAGAACTGGTTACAGTGCTAAGTAGTGCTATTTAGACAAGGAGCAATTTGTTGTCTTCGGATCTGGGGTTGTACATCTTGTGGACAAATTCTGTGCATGTCAAGTTGTGATTCTTATCAAAAATGATTTTTGGAAAGTTTTGATAAAGGTTGATTTCTGTTCAAATTAATCCTTTTACAACTTAGACCATTTTTGGACCAAAAGGAAAATTTTCAGTACTCACAACTTCAATTCCATTGGTTTTAATACAGAGTTCTCCAACTCTCGATACAAATCAAAGTTGTTTTTATTACATTCAAAAAGAAAACTTGAAAAGTAAGTTCAAAGTAATAAGCTAGGGGCATAGTTGAGTCAGGTGTTCCTGCGTCCCCCGCTTGTGCATGTGGAAGTTTCTGATGAAAAATGGGCCCGGATTGCACCTTATCTTCAAGCTAGGTCAGGCAGTCACCAGAAAGTGCGCAACTGAAATTAAGGGCAGGAGCCAAAAGTTCTCTTGTCCTCTAAGCAGTGAGATACCTGGCCAAATGTGTGCCTCAGACGGGGAATGAAACTGGGTATTTTACCTCCTCCTCTGGGCGAATCTGATCATGTCCAAATTGGCGCCTGAACTAGAATAGAAAGTAGAATACATAGTGTGTTAGGCCAATCAGTTGAATGCCAGGTTGTTGAGCCATGCTGTAGCTCATCTCGGGCAGACCAAACTAGGGGCAACGCCTAGCAATGTCAGCAGCAGATCTGTTGCATATCCAATGGCACCACCACCATTTGTTCGGGAAATCAACTAGCTGTTGGTGAAAAAAATATGCTCGAGCTGAGTATGCAGGGCAAGAGTCCATTACCTTTAGCTTGTCCATAAGCCATATCCCCGGGGGGGGGGGGATAAAAAAAAGAGAGATTAAAGAATAGAGAGGTGTATGTTGAGAAAAAGAGTGAGAAAAAGGCTTTAAGAGAAAAACAGAGCATGAATGCTGAGAGATGTGAGAAACACATATTAGAAAGGGTGGGAAACATTACCTGCAGAAGTAGTGGACTCCCCGCAAATTTGTTTGTCTCTTGCTGATGGAAGGCGTCCAAACCCAGCAAAGTCTCAGCCAGTGTCAAACCAATACAACGCCCTCTTTCAGGCCTTGGGCCACTTCGACTAGCTCAATGCTAGACGCTCTAAAAGTGGGGGCAAGAAGGAAATGAGCTAACATGCGCAAACAAAGGGCGTGTTGTTGAAAACCCCACCAAAGAAGGTTGCCTTGGTTGCCGGCTTCAGAAAATCGATGAATTAGACTGGGGATGTCTAGCTCTCCGTTGTCAACAAAGGATCGGGCCTTGTGTAAAGTAAGCTCGCATATCCTTCCCAAAGCTTGGATGTGACCAAAACGGGACTGAGGCAAGATTTCCTCATCACGTCGGGACTTCATTAGCACTTGAAATTCCTCGATTGTTGCGCATATCTCTTGTCCCCTGAAGTCAAAGACGTGCGTAATCGGGTTCCAACATTTAGCAGCGGCATGTAGGAATGGAAAACCAAGCGGAGAACGACTCAGTGGGAATAATGCATTTATACCGAAACCATGGGAATTTAGCTTTTCCGAGCCATCTAAAGTTCCAATCCAATTCAAGAGTTTTTCGGCAAAAAATGGCTTCATTTGTGAAGAATTTGTAGCTGAAATGAAGAAAATACGAGATCCAAACCTTTTGTAGAAGATAAGGCAGTGAGTGGAAGCCAGGTGTCAACATTCACTTTGGTAGCCGAACGGCCACCACTGGTGGCTGACATCCTCTATTCATGGCCAACCCATGGCTGATGGCTGTTTTGCCTGTCCTCTTGTTCACTTGTGTGCTGAGAATGCTGAAGACATGTGTTTTGTTTTGTTCTTTATGTCTTGAAAGGTCTTGTTTTGAGCCCTTTTAACTTTAGCAAGTTTGTTGAGTTGCATTTGAGTTGTTTTGCTCGTCGAGTTGTTTATCGAGTCGTTTTGTTGTATATCGAATTGTTTTGTTGTTTATTGAGTTGTTGTTATTTCGATTATCGAGTTGTATTACTTTGATTATTTCAGTTGTTGATCGGTTCGTTACCTGATTCAGACTGTTGTGACAATACAAGCATTCGGTTTCTGTTATCAAATTCAATCTCATTTTCATGCAATACAGTGCTCATGATGCAAAATACAACACTTTTTTTTTTTTCAAAAACACACTGGTTTTCATTCCGATCATGGTTGTGTTTACAAAAGTGCAGTACAAGTTTTTAAAGCAAATAAAACTCGTCTAAAGCTGTACAATGTGATAACGCTACTAACAAAAAGAAGCTAAGCAAAAACTACAGAAAATCAGCGCTGGTCGCCTCAGGCTCGAGAAGCTCTCTTCGTCCTCTTTCTCGGAGGAGAGGACTCTGCGGTACTGTCTCCATCGGCGCCACTGTCTAAACTAGAATAAGAGTCTGAACCGGAGCCGTCTCCACTCTCCGCCTCAGAGCCCTCCTTAGTATCAGCACTCCTACTCTCAGAACCTGAGCTAGCGTCATCGCCTCCACTCTCGGATGACTCAGCATGCTGACTTGCTGCCTCCTCGACCTCGCTAGTCTCAGCCTCATCATCGCTCAGAATGGGCTCTGAAGGGCCACTGTCATCTCGGGTGTCCCTAGCTTTGCCTCGGCTGCGTGCCGGAGCCTGTCTCTCTGTCCTCCCTACTACCGGAGGAAGCACTGCTGGTGCGGGTGTTGCAGCTGCCCCCTGTGCTGTCGGTATTGGAGGGACCTGAAAAGACGGTTGTCATATTTTAGCCACAGTATACGTATCAGATGTAAGTGTGGTGTGCAGAATGAGTATATGTAGAAGTCACGTATAGTGTATGAATGCAGTATGGAAGTGCAGTGTTTCAGATGCAAGTGTATCAGTGCAAGGTGGGGAAGTTTTCAGTGGAAATGTCAGTTTCAGTGTGTCAGTGGAAATTTGATCACTAGAATGTAAGAAAATTGAAGAAATGACCTGAATGCTGTGGAAGCCGAGCAATGCCTCCCTCCTCAATATCATGCCCTCGAATGAGGCAAATAGCTTCAGCAGATCCTCGGTGTATCCTGGGGGTGCCTGCAAATGCATTGGGAATGATCAATGTCCAGAAGGAACAAATATCAGAAAGAGATGAGAAAACTAAAAATGTGGTACATACCGGGGGTGCGTCATAAGCTCTGACATATTTATGCCCTGCTGCGGCAGGCTGAATCGGAATCTGGTATGCCTCCCCAGTATACCGCCAACAGGTAAGAGCAGTAGGCAGCTTCGGCCAGCCGGTCCTCCACCCCGCCTGAGAAGCCCCTCTCCCACAGGCCTTGGTTGCCCTGGTCGCTCTAGGTCCCGCTGTAGACACCCCATTTTTGACCGACCTTAAGACTCAGACGTCATCGTTTGTCCACGCGATGATTGCACATGTTTGTGGTTGTTTCGAGCGCCCGAAGGTCTCGGCTGAGTGCCTTGTCTTTAAACCTCTTAACCTTTTGTGTTTTGGCCTCGGTTTTTGGGAAAAACCTTCATGCCACTTGCCTAAGGGGGGGAGAGGACCTTGCCGGCCACTTGGAGTGGCTGGTTGGCTAGGGGATGTGGCCGGCCGGCCACCTTAACTGGCCGACAGCCACTTTTTCTCATTTTTAGATATTTTCAGATCTTTTGAGCCAGCTGTGGCTCACTGAAACTCATCCTCCATACTGTATGGAGGGATGGAGCAAGCCTTTTGCTTGTCTCCTCTATATAAGGGGAGCTTCCTCCCCCTATTTGAGGGTTCAGATTTTCCAAAGCAAAAATCTCCCTCTCTCTCTAGAATTCTCACTCTCTCTTTATATTGTGCTATTTTGAGCCTTAAAGAATGTCTTCTTCACACATTTGCACTAAGACACCTAGTTAAACACCTTCACTTTGGAGCTTCGGTCCATTGGAGCTTCATTTGAGGTCTTTGGATTGCTTTTGGTTCAA
Source organism: Camellia japonica (assembly GCA_030407325.1). Taxonomy (NCBI): domain Eukaryota; kingdom Viridiplantae; phylum Streptophyta; class Magnoliopsida; order Ericales; family Theaceae; genus Camellia; species Camellia japonica. The sequence goes on along the minus strand of JAPPVO010000010.1, from coordinate 71,426,293 downwards.
AATTGTTGCTGAAGTTGCCTCCTTGCTGCTGTGCTTCAAGGATAAGGCACTTGTTCCTTTTAAAGCTTTGTTTTGATTAATAGCTTGACCACCTTTGCATGCTACGTTGGGGCTGTTTTTAGCCTCTCAAAAACTCTGATTTTAAGGCTTGAAAATGTTGGTTTGAGCCTTGTGTGGTTAGGGGGGTGGTTTCCCTCTTTTACTTTTTGGCTTGTTAAGTCTCTTGAGCTAACTCTGTAAGCTTTTGAATCACCTCTTGTTTGGTCTTTTAACCACTGAAACTCAGAGGAATTTCAGTGGTAAAAAGTTGGTTTTGTGGCCCAAAATAGGAGAGGGTGGTCCTCTCTCCTTTTGTCTTGCTTGCATGTCTTGTTGGCCTACTAAGGGAGCATGTATTTCTCCTTTCTTTAAGCTGAGCTCAAGCATGTTTTTGTGACTTTTTGGACCTGCCATAACTCTGTTTTTGGTTGGTTTGGTCATTGGTTGCTTGCATCTTATACTTGTGGTGTAATCCTACTTGTTGGCCTAACATGCTTCATGCTTCATGCCTATCATCCTAGCTTGTGTTAACTCTATCTCAACATGTTTTTGCCATTATTTTAGCATGCCTTAGCTCTGTTTTGAGTGGTCTTGGCCATGTGAGACTTGTAGTGCATGGTTGTAGTGTGAATGCCTTGACTAGCTTTGAGTTTCAAAGCCTCTTGCATGCTTTACTTGTGGTGTTTGCATGCCTTAGCCTCATTTCTCACATGATTTCAATGTATATAGCATAGTCACACTCTCCCATATTCCACTCTTTCATAGCTTTTGTGGGTTGTACTTTATGCCTTGATCATGAGCCAATACGTATGCATGCTTATCTAAGCTTTTGGGCTACCATTTCAGCATGTTTTAACCTCTGTTTTGGCATAATTGAGCTTTGTCCAAAGTTGGTTTGGTTGTTTAGGCTATGCATTGTATGCTCCTTGTGTAGTGCTCTTTACTAGTCTTGTGCTTTAGGCCTTCTAGCATGCCTTATTTGTGTTGTTTGCATGATATGTCAACATCTAACACATAATTTCAGAGCATATAGCCTTGTCATACTCTCATGTATATCACTCTTTAATTGTGTTTAAGAGTTGTGTCTGATGCCTTGTTGATGAGCCAATGCATGAACATCATTTTCTTGCCTTTCCTGCTATCATTTCAGAGCATTTTGGCCACTGTCTTGGCATGCATGAGGTCTGTTTAGGGCTGATTTAGTCCATTGAGCATTATATTGCATAGTCCTATTGTTGTGTACTTCACTAGTTTTAATGCTTAAGTCGTCTAACATGCTATACTTGTGTTGTTTGCATGATATGTCATCATGTGGCACATGATTTCAGTGCTTGTACCTCTGTCATGCTCTCATATTTATCGCTCTTTCAATGTGTTTGAAAGTTAAGCTTTGTGCCTTGCTTGCGAGCAAATGAATGAGCATGCATTTCTTGCTTTTTGTGACTAAGTTTTAGTGTGTTTTGGCCACCGTTTTGGAGTATCTTAGGTCTATCCATAGCTGGTTTGACCATTTGAGATTAATAGTGCATGCCTCATGTGTAATGTTCTTCACTTGTTTTAGTGCTCTTGGCCCCTTAACATGTCTTGCATGCATTGCTTACATGATAGAGTCTTGTGCATGCCACTTTAGCGTTGAAAGATGAGCATGTTGTTTGCATTGCATTGTGTTTGGATCGGACGTCAATCCAAACACAAGGAATGTGGCACGTTTCATACTCGAAGTGATGAAATGTGTTGTGTTTCTCGGTCGCCGACACCCTTGATTATGCATGATAGGGTGGAGGCTCTTCGAGTCTTGTTTGTGCATTCACTAACATTGTGCAAGCTTGACTCTTTGGCCATCATGCATTGAGATGCGTGATTGGTGGCTTGAGAGCCGAGCACTATGCTCCTTTGAGCTTGAGAAATGATAAGGGGAGTAGTTGCACACACATTTTCATGCAAATGCATTGCTGTGCCTTTGTTGATCTCTGTTGCAGCAAAATTGGGATTCTGGAAAGGGAAGTGGCCGGCCGGCCACTTGCACTAGCCTACGGACCACTTGTACTGGCCGGTCGGCCAGTTGAGGTAGTCTACCGACCAGTTGAGGTGGCCAACCGACCACTTATGCAAAATTTTCCAAAATGCTCCTGTTTTGGGGAAGATGCAACTTGAAAGTGTGTTTGATGCTCTAAGGTCACCGCGAGTGCAAACAGAGGCAACTTATGGCAAGGCAATGCATTTTCGGGCGAAGCACACCGAGAATGCATGTCTCCCTCCCCTCGAGGCCACTTTACTTAGGTAGTTAATTTTCCAGTTTTGTAATTAATTAGTTAATGTGTTTAGCTAATTTAATTCATCTTTGTAATATTCTAATTAGCTTAGATTAGCTAGTTATTCAATTTTATTTGGTTTGTAATAATTAATTAGCTTAGCATAGTTAATTAGTTAGTTTGTAATAAGTAGCTTAGCTTAGCATAGCTTAGTTCTTATTTATTCAGACCCTCCTTCGCGAGGGCGCATTGTTGTAATAAGTGTGCGTGTGTATGTGCATGTCTTCCAACCCCATTTCTTTCTCCTTTTTACTTAACCGCTTTCGATGGTTAGTTTTACGGCATTTTTCAATTAGCATCCTTATGCTTTGCATGTTTGCATCATTCATTTGTCTCGCATGCACCGGGCTCGGCGCATTATTCAAAATGCATTTTATTTCAATACACTTATTTGAATACGTGTATCAATTGTCGCATTCATATGCCATCTTAGACAGTCGAGCCTATTAATTGCATTTTTTCATGTGTTGCATTAGGCATTCTTAACATAGTTAGGATCATGCAGTTTTTTTTAACTAGTTATTGTTTTGGCTCGGAGTACACTGTAAGTGTTTACGCTTTAGCATCCTTGCATGAGTGTGAGTGTTGCCATGATAGCATGCTTTCCATGAAGCTATTTGCTTAAGTGCTTAATTGCTTGAATGCCTATGGGTGAAGGCTTGATTGCCTGAATTGGAACAACTCGATGATTGTGAGTTTTTAAGCCCACTTTGCGAAGTGACACATCATGTTTTCTAAAGCCCACTTGAGGGTGGAAAATCCGCGCTTTAGCCTACTTGTGAGTAGCACTTTCAAACCATTTTCAAAAACAAACATTAGTTCTTTTGTCCCAATTCTCGTGATTGAGTCTATACTTGTATGCTATGCGCATCACATGGTAAGTTAGCTAATAATCAGAATAAGAACACATGAGGTTTATAAAATAATATATCATGCTTAGTAGAGGCCGATCCTTTGATCGGACGAGCGGGGGTGCTCATTTCAGGACCTTCTCCTCTCGTACCCAACTTCTCGAGCCGAGACAACTTTGGTGATGACGGACACGTGGCCTTTGACACAAGTCAGGGTTTCCTAAATTTCCCAAAACAAAATATTTAGGTTGCGACTCTGTAATCTGGCAAAGCAGTCCAGTTTGGCATAATTTGATTTAAAATCTAATTTTCCAAAATGATTTGTCGGATTAGACTCTTTGGTGATTTATCAGTCTTACATTGGACTTTGTGAGATTGGATTCAGAACCGTGACAGGAGTCCGAACTGTAGTAGCATGAACCAATTCGCGCCCTCTGCGAAAAAGGGGGCGCGCGGAGGAAGTTTGGGCAGGTCTACACTCGCCCTCGCAGCAGGAGCTCTCACACCCTCACCTCCACGAACGTCGGTCAGAGGTGGCATAAGGTGTGTCTTAATGAAGACCGTATAATTGCCCTCGACTTGGAAGTATTCTACCTTCAAGCCTACCATGAACTGGATAACCTCGTCAACAGATAGGCTGTCTGCTGACCTTATGGACTCTGGCAGTGTCATCGGTATGAATGGAGTAGGCAGACCAAGAGACTGACGCGCGACTTTCTCGCCTAGGTACCAAGCTCGGCAAATCGAACCCTCAAGTAGAATATGGTAGCGCGAAATGCCCAAGGCCACAGTGTACCGGCCACGAACCCTCTTCGGTATCGTAGCCCATGGCTGCCACGTGATCTGCAAATGGAAGATTAATAGATTATCAGCCGTCGTTAGTTGCTAATATGTGACTCAGAATAGATGTGGAGCAAAAATGATGACCGTGCTTTAGGTTACCTCATGGGCAGCTACAGTGTCAAAGTAATGTCTGAAGAAAGTGAATGGCTCGCGAGTCCTGCGGCGAAACTGACCATCTTACACCCGCGAATAGGGGATCGTCAACGGAACCTCCATTACAGGCTCTGGGGCAAGAGTCGGGATGTATGCAGACACCCATAGCTGTGGAGAAAGTGTAGTGATATGTGATCAATACAATTTGAACAGATATAGAAAATACAAAGCAGAAAGCATACAGTGCATGAACAGATATAGAAAATGAAAAGCAGAAAGTACACGTGTTGAGCAGATGTAAAGCAAGAAATGCTGAATAGAAAATGCAAAGTGTAAGGAGGGAACTAAGATGTGTACCTCCCAGGCTCGCCAGTAGCCTCCGATCAAGTGTCCACTCCCGCGGGAGGTCGAGCTCATATAGCCGTATAGGGTGGCGAGGCCGGCCCGCTCCAATCATAGAAACTCACTCGGGAAAGGACAACTAGTGCGCTCAGCAAGTATAACCCTACAGTGTTAGCCCTGTTCACAAATAGGGTGGTGCTAAGAAGGAACATTAGAAAACCTTGAGGGTACTGCTCTATCTCCTCTACTGTCTCTGGCTCAGTCCCCCGGAAATGCTCCTCGAACCAACAGTATCTGACCATACCTGTCCGAAACAAAGGTGGGCGCACCCCCAGTAGTTCAATCCAGTCAGCCTCCCACTCCCCATATCAGGATCGAGAGGAATCGGATCACCCCTACACCTAGGCTTGTGATCATGGCGAAGACGTAAGGAGTCATCGTCATCTCTCCGGTAGTGAAAAGGTGGAGAGCGTTGGTGGTGTCCCACCATCTCTCCACTAGCACTCCAAGAAGTGGATAACTCGCTATAACTCGTGTCAATCTAGAGCAGAATAGGTCGAAGACGGCCTCGTCAACAATGTCTCGTACTCCTGCGAGGAGCTTGTCATACCAATCTCTAGCCGTCGTGGCCCCATAGCCCTTGTATGCGTGAGAGTCACCCTGTGGCAAAGGACATGTGAACCAATGTAAATACAGTTAGATGAAAGGGAAGTGCAAAACAAATGTGGTGGCAGTGATGAAAGTACAGTGAGATGAGAGAAAGCGCAAGAAATGCAAGTAAAGAACGTCAGATGTGCAAGTGAATAGAGTTTGTCCCTCAACGGCAACGGCTGAAAGATGGGAATCTGGCTCCCTCAGTAGGAGATCCGCTGGCGCGTCAGTAACAAAATCAGTGAAGTACCTAATGCCTCCACAGGCAAAATATGTGTCCGAGGATGATACCTCGCCGGATCAAAAGGCCTCACTCCCAGTGGTAATGGCTCTGGCTCTGCATCAGAATCAAACTCCACCTTGAACTTCGCCTCTGGAGGAGCTCCATCATGTGGTATGTCGTTTGCCATCTGGAATATGGGTGAAGAGTCGATGAACAGTGAAGAAAATAGAGAAAATAGGATAAACTTTGAAAAAGTCAAACCTAGGAGAGAGAAAATGGAAGAAAAAGTCAAAGCCCGGAATAAGGTACCAAACCCAAGAGAAACTTGAGGGGAACAAGCCTCAAGTGGTGAAACTCCAAGGAAAAGCACCGAAATCAAATTTCAATCGGTTCAAAACAGAGTAAAGTAAAAGGGTTTAGTGAAGAAAATATGCGTGGGGCGTTGGAAAATGTGTATAAAGCTCTGATCTAGAGAGAAAAAGGGTCTAAAGAAAGAGAGGGTGAAATTTCGGACATAAGGGTATGTGCAAATGAGGTCCCATGACCTATACTTAAGACCAATGGGTGAAAAGACCATTTTGGCCCGATCTGCCATCGGTGGCCGACAATCTTAAAGGGTGGCCGACAGGTGGCTGTCACGCTCATCTGGTGGCCGTCTAGTGCCCAGTGCTCCTATTTTGTGTCTTGATGCTGTGGTTGTCCTTGTTTCCCAAGAGATGCAAGGGAAGGTCACTGTTGAGTTTAAATTCTCTCCGCGGAAGCTCGAAATTGTGTCTTCGGTGATCGTTGTTCGTCACTTGTTGAACAAGGTGTATCCTTTTTGCATGTCGCAACTCTTCCGAGAGGTGAATCGGAAAGTTGATATTGAACTTGTTTTGTTAGAATACACTTTCATTCTTACGTAGACTATACGTTCCCTCATTACGTATGTAGAACGTGCATTTTACATATGCTGTTGCACAGAATACGTGTTTCAATTTTGCATAGAACATGCCTTTTGTTATTTAGCATGGAACATGCTATTAATCGTGCATGGAGCATGCATTTTGTACTTAGCATAGAACTTGCATTCAATACTTTGCATAGAACATGCCTTACCATTTTTGTGATTGTGCATAGAACATGTACCCTTAATATGTTGTACTTATTAAGTTTTTCTTACGCAAGAACGATAATGTATGTACGATTCATTTAGCGGAGCCAACGCAGTCAAACGATATTGTATGTACGGTTCGTTTGGAGGAGTTCCGGGTGAAGTCATTCGTGTCCTGCGAATCACATCCTTTTACTCCTTCTCCTCGTGCGTGAGACGTGCTAGGATTACTCTCTTTGGTTAAAAACATTCGGGGGCGTCCCGTTGTTTACACCACTCCCTTTGGCTAAAAACATTAGGGTGCGTCCTGGTGTTTACACCACTCTCTTTGGTTAAAAACATTCGGGGGCGTCCCGGTGTTTACACCACCTCTTTTGGTTAAAAACATTCGGGAGCGTCCCGGTGTTTACACCACTCTCTTAGGTAAAAAACACTCAGGGGTGTCCCGGTGTTTACACCAGTCCTTTTGGTTAAAAACATTTGGGTGCGTCCCGGTGTTTACACTACTCCCTTGTGGTTAAAAACATTTGGGTGCGTCCCGGTGTTTACACCACTCTCTTTGGTTAAAAGCATTCGGGGGCATCCCGGTGCTTACACCACTTCTTTTGGTTAAAAACATTTGGGGGCGTCCCGGTGTTTAAACCACTCCTTTTGGTTAAAAGCATTCGGGTGCGTCCTGGTGTTTACACCACTCCTTTTGGTTAAAAACATTCGGGGTACGTCTTGGTGTTTACACCACTCTCTTTGGTTAAAAACATTTGAGGACGTTCCAGTGTTTACACCACTTCTTTTGGTTAAAAACATTCGTGTGTGTCCCGATGTTTACACCACTCCTTTTGGTTAAAAACATTCGGGTGTGTCCTGGTGTTTACACCACTCCTTTTGGTTAAAACGCATTCGGGTGCGTCCAGGTGTTCACACCACTCCTTTGGTTAAACACATTCGGGGTGTGTCCTGGTGTTCGCACCACCCTTTTTCTTCTGTGTGTAACGCATTAGGATCTCGGTTGAGACCTCGGGTGCACCCAACAGTTGCTCTTCGCCTTTCTTGCGTGTTGCATGTTTGGGTTTGCATAATTTTCTTACATACTTTTTGCATGAAATGTGATTTGGTTCGTAATTCCCACGTGTGGCGTGTTTACTTACTTTTGTGTTTGAGGTTTCTATACCTTGTTTCGGTTTGTTTGAATGTGGCATTTTCATTGCGTAGCGTTTGCATTTAAATGTTTCATTACAACCTCATTGCATGATCATAAGTTATGTTCCTGCATCATGTATATCACTTGCATCTTGCCCTAGAACTATGCTAGTTTGATTCCTTGCAAAGGGATACGTAGGCAGTCGACGAGTGCAACCGTTTTTGTCTTGCTTGTTTGTTTGTCCAAGTCTTCGGCCTTGTCAAAATGGGTTGTCTCCGGGCTTTGACATTTAGTCCCGTCATTTCATGACTTCCAAGTTCTGTAAAAGAGGGGCAACTATAGACACCCCACTTTTGACCGTCCTCAAGACTTGGATGTCATCACTTGTGCATTTGATGATTATGGATACATGTGTTTGTTTTGAGCGCCCGAAGTCCTCGGCGGAACGCCCTGTCTTTGAGCGTCTAAACTTTGTCCTTTCTGTGCCTTGTTTTGGATCAAAACTTGGTGCTTGGTACTTGTGGTGACCTGTCAGCCACCACCAGAGGCTGTCGCCCATGGCCCATGGTTGTCGCCCATTGGTGTGCCTGGTCGGCCACCCGTGGTGGCCAATGGCAACCAACCTCTTTTTTCAGATATTTGTTGACAACTGTGCCAGCTGTTAGCACGTTGAGCTGCATCTCACTACACGTGTATGGTAGGATGTTTCTAAGCTCAAGACTTATTTTTCTATATATAGGGAGGTTCCTCCCCCATTTTGGAGGGTTAGAAAATTTAGAGCAAAAATCTCTTGCTCTCTCTAGATTTCTCTCTCTCTCTCTCTCTCTCTCTCTCTCTCTCTTACAATTTTGTGCCTAATTGCTTGTTTTCTCTACACCTTTGCATACACATCCTAAATCAAATCCTCTTACCTTTAAGCTGAGGTTATTTGGGGTCTTTTTGGAGGTCTTGAAGGTGGTTTTAGCTTGATTTTGTGCCTAGAATTGCTCTTTGCTTCAAGAGGTAGTTTACTCGCCTTGTTTACTTTGTTTTGCAAGCTTGTTTTACCATCTTTTCTTACTGTTTTGGGGCTGGTTTTGAACTGAGAGAAACTCTATTTTTGTGACCTAAAAGGGCTGGTTTGAGCCCTTTTTTTAGTTAGGGAATGGTTTAGCCTTCTTGCTTATTAGTTTGTAAAGCTTTTGTGCCCTTATTCATCACTTTCAAATTAACTTTTTTGGGCCTTTTAACCACTGAATTTCAAAGGTTTTTCAGTGACAAAAAACTTATTTTGAGGCCCAAATTTGGAGGGGTTAGCCTCCCCTCCTTGTGTCTTGTTTGCATGCCTAGTTACCTTCACATGTTAGCATGTTTTTCTAGCTTAACTTAGCTCAAGTCTAGCATGTTTTAACTCCTGAAATAACCTATTTTAGCTCTGTTTTGGGCTGTTTAGTTCGTTTGAGTCTTGTTTTGCATAGTTGTAGTGTAACCCCTTTCACTAGCTTAGTGTTTTAAAGCTTTAACCATCATTGGTGTGAGTTGATTGCATGTTTTAGTGCGTTTTCTACTTCATTTCAGCACTTATAATCTCTGCAATCTCCCTCATTTCTTCACCTTTTGGTTTTGCTTTGAAAGTGATTTCAAACCACTTGTTTGCCTAAGTGTGAAATGGAGGTGCTACACCTAATGGTTTAATCCCTTAGGGGGTTCATTACCAACAGTGTAATGCCTCTTTTATGCCCAAAGAAACTTGTGGTTTGAGCCCTCCTTTCATTAGAGGACACTCATCAATGGACTTAATGGATTAATGAATGATTTGGTAATTAAAATGAGTAAACAAAATTGGCAAATAAAAGAGGCAAGAGAAGCATTCTTTGTGTTGCATTGCATGTGTTTAAATCGGACGTTAGTTTGAACACAAGGAAAATGGGACATTTTGTACTCGAAAGTGATGAAATATGCCATTTTCCTTGGTCTTCATTGCCCTTGATCATGCATGATAGGGTGGTGGACATTTTGAGTCTTGTTTTGCATTTACTGAACTTGCACAATTAGTTTCACAAGCCATCATGCAATGAATTTGCTTGATTGATGGTTTGTGAACTAAAGCTTGTCCCTCCTTTGATTTCCCCATGAAAAGGAGAGGCAAAGTGTGCAAACAACCTTTGAGAAATATATTGTTTTGCTCTGTTTTGCTCTTTGTTGCAGCAAGGAAGTTCAAACCAGCACTGGCCTACAGCCGTCACCAATGGCTGACCGGCCACCAATGGTAGTTGACCGGCCCCCTGTCAGCCACCAATGAAATTTGCACAGTGTATTGGTAAGGTGGAGTAGAGGTGTTCTGGAAGTGGATAGCTTTGTTGGTGTTCATATGTGCAAGCAGATGCTTTCAGCAGTAAGGCAGTGGCTTTTTGGGTGAAAAATCGAGCATGCATGCATCCATCGCTTCCCAGGATTAGCTAATTAGTTTAATTAGCAATAGATAAAATATGTGTTGTAATTAATTAGTTGTAGCTAATTAAAAGTTGTAAATAATTAGTTAGTTTAACTAGTTATTCAATTTCGTTTTGTCATTAGTTAGCTAGAATAGTTAATTAATTCGATTTGTAATAATTAGTTAGCTAGTATAGCTAGTTAATTAGTTTCAAGTTTTGTATTAGTTAGCTTAATTAGCGTAGCTAGTTGGTTAGCTTATTCATTCGGACCCTCCTTCGCGAGGGCGTAATATTGTAATAAGTGTGCGTGCGTGTGTATATGTCTTGCAGCCCCACGTCTTTTTCCTTTTATTTAATCGCTTTCAATGGTTAGATTAGGGACATGTTTCGATTAGCATATCGCATGCTTGCATCCATTCATTTGTCTTGCACGCACCGAGGCTCGGTGCATTATTCAAACTGCATTGTTATTTCAATACTTATTTGAATACGTGTTTAAACCACATGTTATCAAATCAATCCATATGCCATATTAGTAACTGAGCCTATTAATTGCATTCTTGGCATGCGTTGCATTAGACATCTTGTATAGTTAGGATCATACATCTTTCTAAGTAGTTTTTGTTTTGGCTTGGAGTACTAGATGAGTTTTTATGCGTTAGTATACTTGCATAAGTGTGAATGTTGCCATGATTAGCATGCTTGCCATGAGGCTAAGTGCTTAAATGCTAAACTGCTCAAATGCTTGTGGATGAAGGCTTGTTGTTTGAATTGGAACGATTAACAAATGTATATTTTAAGCCCACTTTGTTGAGTGGCAAATTCAAACCATTTTCACAAACAAACATGAGTTGAATTGTTCCAAATTGAGCAAGCTAGTCTATACTTGCTTGTGCACATCACATAGTAAAGCTAGTTTAATAATCAGAATAAGAACACATAATGTTTATGAAAAATCATATCATGATTAGTAGTGGCCGATCTTTGATCGGGCAAGTGGGGGTGCTCAATTCATGATCTTCCCCTCTCGTACCTAAGTTCCTGAGTTGAGGCAACTTTGGTGATGATGGACACGTGGCCTTCAGCACGAGTCAGGGTTTCCTAAATTTCCTCAAAATAAAATATTTAGGTGGCGCTTCTATATCTGGCAAAGCGATCCAATTTTGGATTTTTTGATTCAAAATCAATTTTCCAAAATGATTTGCCAGATTTGGACTCTTTGGTGTTTATCAGTTTCACATTGCACTAGTGAGATTAGATTCAGAACCGCGGGAGTCCGAACTATGAGGCCTTTCTTTCAAACCTTCCGAAAGGGGGCGTGAAAAAGGGCGAGCAACAGTTTCTGGCGACTCTGCTGAGGATTTAGAGAACTTGACTTGAACTCATGATATGACTTTTTATCTACACTTATGTGTTTCTTTGCATTTGCATTTGCATTTGCATCGGTGCGCCTACGTCACAGTGTTTGCCATCTGCTATTCCTAAACGGTTTGCCGGAGGCTCACTTGAAAAAGTTTGCCAAAAGTCTGACCGGTTGCGGGCTCTGCCACAATGGGAATACAACCCTTAGATCTGGACTACTACTGTACCGTTTGATCCTCCTTTCACTTCTCAGTGTTAGGTATGAGAGGTATATTAGGTAGTCTTGTTGAGGTACCCTTTTTGACCAATTGACCTAGTTGCAGATCGGAAACCATAGAGACTGTTCCAAACTAGGACAGGTTGCTCACCCGAATTCAGGATTGTGTGAAACACTTTGCTTGAGTAGTGAACCCTAGGACAAGGTAACCCTACCCCATCATAGGGGTGTTTTGGCTTTCACTTGCTTGATATGTGCTTTTAGAGTGAAACTCTGTAGGAATGTATGTATCAGTTACAAGCCTGGGTATCAGTTTTTGGGAGGCAGAATTCAGTATTGAGCATGGTTCTACGGCTTTGATTACATCAGTGTACTGATTAGGATCTAAGTAGAGGTGTTGTGCGGTTTCTGATTTTTGTTTTCTTTTTGCTTTATTTATTTTTTTGCAAGGTAGTTTTTCATCATTGCTTCAGAAGATTCTGTTAGCCCCCAAGCACTTTGGACCTGAGTAAGAAGGATTTGTAGATCCAGGGATTTGTTAGGGGACAGCTAATGTTTGTTTCACTCCTACCAGTTACTAGATGGAAGAGGATCAGGCAGAATTCATCAATCCAGCAGTCAACTTTCATTTCACCTACGCCAAGTTAGGCCCAGTTTTCTACTCCAGAAAGAGAGTATTCACCAATTCTGATAGCTCAACATCCCCCAGTCAGCATGGAAGATATGCGTCGTCAGCTTCAGCAGACTATTGAGACTGTGCAGCTAGATACTACCCACCAAATTGAGACTACAACCCGCCAAGCCGAGGTCGTAGCTCACCAAGTAGAAGTGATAAAAAGGCTTCAGCAACAACAACCATAACCAGCAGTAGCCCCTGCATCCCATACACCCCCAGCAAAAATTTTGGCACCCAGGGTCACAGTCAATGTCTAAGAGAATGTGGGCATTCCGGCAGATCCAATCCCACATCAGACCTCCAAGGCACAAGTTTACCAAATGGAGGCACCGTTTGAATTTGAGGATGACCCCACTGCATTGAAGGTCAACAAGCTAGAAAAGCTCTTCAAATGGGTGGAGGGCGTGAATTCAGTCCCTGATATTGAGCATGGATACACAGATTCCGCAGTAACTTTGCTGGACAGATTCAAGATGCCACATATAGACCGGTTTGATGGCTCCGGGGATCTTATGGTCCATCTATGGCTATTCTCTGATATCCAACGACCCATGGGTCTCACTAGATTGCAGAAGTTGTCGCTTTTTGGCCAGACCCTGTCGGGTATAGCGGCCATTTGGTATGCCAAGCTTGAAGACTCTGTGAAGACAAATTAGGAGGAATTGGCCGAGGCCTTCATAGCGCAGTACTCCTACAATACTCAGATCAAGGTTACTACTCGTGATCTCGAAGCAACTCGCCAAGAGCTGAAGGAGGGCTTCTCGGATTTTGTGACCCGATAGAGAGCCAAGGCCTCTATGATGACTATCCGCCGTCTGAAAAGGACCAAATCAAAATGGTGGTCCGTAACTTGCAAGGGAGATTATTATAGAAAATGATAGTCTTGCCTTTGTTTACATTTGCTGAGCTCCACGAAATAGGAGTTCAAATTGAAGATGCGATGAAGCAGGGGCTGATAGACCATGACAAGGAACAGCCCAAAAGGCCCTTTATACGCATCTCCAATGCAGCTGTGACTGGTGGCACCTCTGCACGGCCTTCAGATGTGAGCATGGTCACCACCACACCCAAAACTACCAACCCGTTCGCAACCACCTCCAATACAACCTCACAAACCTCGAGCCATCAAGCCCAAAACCAAAGGGTATTCACCCCGCTCTACATGACTTTGTCCAAAGCCTTAGGGGTCGTAATCAAAAAGGGGCACCTTAAGCCATTAGAACAACACCCACTACCCAATCCTCTTCCTTCGAAACATAACCCGACCAAATACTATGTTTTTCACCAACAGCATGGTCATGATACTGATCAGTGCTTCAGACTGCGTCATGAGATCTCATTGACAATAAGGTGATAGCACCTCCTGAAAAACCCAACGTTACTACAAATCCTCTCCCACCACATAATCAAGTCCCTCCACCCCAGCATATAAACCTCATCCATACACTGGCTGTCCCTTATGACTCCAGTATGTACATCACTCCTTCGCACCTACCTAAGCCGGCGTTGTTTATCCCTGAGAGCATAGACTTGTGCATGATGAAGGGAGATTAGCCTTGGTGGAGAATATCAGTCCGTTGCCCGAGGGCTTTGAGGACTTATCTGAAGGGACCTACAACTCGAGCTGCTATATTGTGCCAATCAACCAAGATAAGCCGGAAGTGGTGTTGCTAATTGGGATGGAGGTTAGTGTAGTCCGAGAAGATGGACCAAGCCAGGGATTAGATGATCTAGCCGACTTGGAGGAGGATATAGACAATTTGCAGTTCTTTGATGAGCAAGATCAAGGCGACGTGCATATTGATTGGTTCGATCTGAACGGGTCAACAGACAATTCTGGGTGGCTAAGTGATGAACCCGATATAGATAAGGGAACTAACTTAAAGCTTGAAGAACAGAAAGCAGAAACCGCTGCAATGGCCAGAACGGTCGATAGGAAGGGTAAACTACCGGAAAGCACCAGTGAAGAACAGTTGGCTCAGGAACTGGGCATTGTTAGCATTGTACATACAGAACAAGAAGCCGCTCTGGAGTGGTTTGGGCAAGAAATGAGTGAAAGTGATCGAAAAACTGAAATAGCTCAATGCCCCGCAGGGAATGTTTCTGTTGAGAAAACACTTAGACCGGAACCGGGCAATTGCTTGTCTGTTGCCGGAGGTATGTGGTGGGAAGATGATGATCTGCATCTTGCCCACACTGATGAGGATTGGGGTGAAGGCCTTCCTGACAATACCTGGTATGTGGAAGAAGCCGACCACATAGCAAGAAGTGGCCGATATTTCAAACCACCGTCTCTGGACCAACCCAAGCCATCCGGGAAAGATGAAGAAGTTGAGAAATAGAAGGAAAAGTAGTGAGAAGAAGAGGCTGTGCTGAAACAGTTGAAAAATATTCAAGCTGACATATCTATCTGGGGTCAGCTTATGGCTTCGCGAGTGCACAGACGGGCTGTACTGACAGCGATGGATAAAGCGAAATTGTCCATCGACACCACCCCGGAACACCTGGTGGGATTAGTCTTCCTGGGAGGCGCTGCGCTGACTTTGACCTTTTAAGACAAGGAACTGCTGCCAGAAGGCTCTGCACACAACAAGCCTCTATATATATCCGTAGAGTGCCAAGAGAAGTGGATACCAGTGGTATTGGTTGACACCAGGTTAGTAATCAACGTCTGTCCTTGCCGTACGACTTATGCAATTGGTTTGAAATCAGCCGATTTTGTGCCTACAGCCCAGGTGATCCTGCCGTATGACAATACAAGTAGAGAGGTGATGGGAACAGTGCAGATTAGAGTACAAGTCGGTCCAGCTCAACAGGACATCGAGTTCCATCTCTTGGATGTTTCGGCCACTTTCAACTTACTACTTGGGCGACCCTGGATACACCAAGTGAAAGCTGTCTCTTCTACCCTCCACCAAATGCTGAAATACCCTCATAGGAAAGGGGTAGCTATAGTCTTCAGGAATTCATCTATACATCCTTCGCCAGAGGTCACTACACCTGTGCTGGAAATTGTGCATAGCGAAGAGAATGTGTTCCTTTTGGGGTTTACCTTGGCTGAGACCCGGGTAGTGCAGAATATCTTGGCTGTTGATGAAGGCTTGTATGTCAGTGCCCAATCTGTGTACTTCATGAACAAACTCCAACACATACCAAGAATGGGGCTAGGGAGAAGTGTCCGGAAGGGCGTTAATGTGTTGGCTGATGTGCCACATAACCCATATGCCTTTGGTCTGGGCTATAGGCCTACCAAAGAGGATTGGGTGAGGAAAGGGAAAGAAATGGCCGGAAGAGCTAGAGCTAAGCAGACCGGGAAGCCGTACAAGCTTATGCACCGACCAATTTCTGAAACCCAGAATGGTTATTTTGTTCGGGAGGGTGAAAACTTCCCATTTTGTGGTTTTCCCAAGCCTTGGTTCAACTCTAAGAAGCAGCAGGTTCTCGGCTTTGAGATTTTCTTTGACTTGCATCTACATGAGAGTGATACAGAGGAACATACTGAACTAACCACTGAGGCTGCAAAGAGTACAGGAAATGACTCTGACAGTAGTGAACTTGAAGTAGGAGCAGCACTGGCATGTCTCATTCCAGATCCTCAAATCAACTCAGAGAGCTTGGGGGGTAACCTGTCCGTTTCCATGATTGGAGACCTACTGGGTGTGAACCCTTCTAGCGGTATTCTGGATGCATTTGACACACCATCCCTTACTTGGCAGTTGGAGGAGGGCTACCTGTCTAGTAGTTTTGAGTTAGGTAGTGAACCAGAATCTGATTCCACAAAGTCTGTGGAGTCGGAATCAGATTTCGGTTCTTTTGTGTTTGGGTCCGGCATTCTTGGGGTTGATAACCCGGATGCCAAGGTTTTGTCCAGGTCGTCTTTTTCCTTTTCCTTTGAGTTAGTTGTAACCGAGGAACTGGATGAGCTGGATCTTTTGAATGAGAATGCTGCTACAAATTTTGAGTACTTCTCTGTGCCTCTTATTTATTGCTTTGATCATGATTTTCAAAATTTTGATGAAAACAATGAGGAAGGAATTCCTCTTGTTTTGAAACATTTGATTGATCGAGAGGAGGAGAGGTTTGTAAAACCCCTTGTTGATGAAATCATTCCAATTAATGTGGGTATTGAGAAGGATCCGCGTCTAGTCCAGTTTGGGTCCACGTTGTCTTCGGAAGAGCGCAAGTGCTTAGTCACTTTATTAAAAGATTTCAAAGATGTTTTTGCGTGGTCCTACGAAGACATGCCTAGAATCGATCTCGAGATTGTGCAGCATCGAATCCCTCTTGACCCCAAGGCCAGACCCATCAAGCAGAAGTTACGGAGAATACACCCGGATTGGGCTTTGAAGATTAAGGAAGAGGTCACCAAGCAGATAGATGCAGGGTTCTTGCTAGTATCTGAGTATCCGACTTGGTAAGCCAACATTGTTCCAGTACCAAAGAAGGATGGAAGAATTCGAGTGTGTGTGGATTTCAGAGATCTGAATAAGGCCAGTCCGAAGGACGATTTTCCTCTGCCGCACATCGATGAACTGGTGGACTTCACCGCAGGCCATGCGTTGCTCTCCTTCATGGATGGATTTTCCAGGTATAACCAGATTCTAATGGCACCCAAGGATAGAGAGAAGACTGTTTTCACTATGCCGTGAGGAACCTACTGCTATAGGGTGATGCTGTTTGGGTTGAAGAATGCTGGGGCTACCTATCAACGGGCTGCAACTACAATTCTGCATGATATGATCCATAAAGAGGTGGAGGTGTACGTGGATGACATGATTGTCAAGTCTAAGGAAAGAGAGAGCCACTACATCGCCTTGAAGAAATTCTTTCAACGAATCAGAGAATACCGGTTGAGGTTGAATCCGCAGAAATGTACTTTTGGTGTAACAGCAGGGAAAATGCTGGGTTTCTTGATCACACAGAGGGGCATCGAGGTAGATCCTTCCAAAATCAGGGCCATCTTAGAAATGCCACCACCAAGCATTGAAAAGGAAGTGCAAGGCTTTCTGGGTAAAGTGCAATTCATAAGATGGTTTGTTTCTAAATTAACCTTGACTTGTGAACCACTATTTGGTCTTCTGAAGAAAGGAAAGAAATTCTGATGGGACGATCGATGTCAATTCGTTTTCGAGTAGATCAAGGAGTACCTTCAGAACCCACTCGTGTTGTCGTCGCCAAAGTCGAGGAAGCCCTTGATTTTGTATCTATCAGTAACGAACATAACGATGGGATGCATGCTTGCTCAGGAATCTGAGGATAGGATGGAAAGAGCCATCTATTACCTGAGCAAGAAAATTATGGATTATGAGACCCACTATACTCCGCTGGGGAAAGCTTGCATAGCCTTGGTATGGGCTACCAGGAAGTTGAGGCACTACTTGTTAGCTCACTCCGTAATTCTAGTTTCGAGATTAGATCCCATCAAATATCTTTTCGAGAAACCAGCACTTATGGGTAGGCTAGCTCGTTGGTTGCTTCTTCTTTCTAAATTTGATTTGAAGTATGTTACTCGCAAGTCTGTTAAGGGGAGAGTGGTAGCAGAGTTCCTTGTAGATCGCCCAGTAGAAGGCGATGAAGCGGTAGAATACCTGTTCCCAGATGAAGCTATTCTGCAAGCCGAGCAACAGATTTGGACAATGTACTTTGACGGAGTGTCTAACCAGTACGGTTATGGGATAAGGGTATTGCTGATAGCACCCGACAATTCCCATATACCCTTAGCCTTCAAACTCCGGTTCAAAGTATCCAATAACGAAGCAAAATACGAGGCATGTATCGCTAGTTTGGAAGCTGCCCTGGAACTAGGGCCAAAAAGGTTGGACGTCATTGGGGACTCGAACCTGGTGGTGTCTCAAGCAAAAGGAGACTGGAAGGTCAAAGAAGAAAAGATGAAGATCTATCACCAGACCCTAAATGTTTTGATTTTTAGGTTTGAAAAGCTGACCTTCACGCATTTACTAAGAGAGAACAACAGGTTCGCTGACGCCTTATCAACTCTATCTTCCATGATAGACATCCCTTTTGGAGTCCGGATGCGTTCGATCATTATTGGGCAGAGATATACGCCGGCCTACGAGTCTATCGCCGCCATAGATGAAGTACAAGATCAAAACCCTTGGTTTTATGATATTTGGAACTTCTCGGAAAAGAAGGCTTATCTACCAGGGGAGAATGTCAAAGATAAGAGGGCAATACGGCAGATGGCCATTCAATTTATCATCTGCGAAGGTAAACTGTACAAGTGGGGTCATCTGGGAATGTACAAGCTATGTGTTGACGCAGAGGAATCGAAACACGTAATGGAGGCCATCCATGGGGGAGAGTACGGAGCGCACATGAATGGAGTAATGTTAGCTCGGAAGATTCTCAGGTAAGGTTACTATTGGTCTACTATGGAGAAGGATTGTATCGGTTTTGTTTGGCGATGCCACAAATGCCAAATTCATGCCAATCGCATGAATATCCCGCCGTCGAAGCTGTATAACATGACTTCACCATGGTTTTCTCAGTCTGGGGAATCAACGTCATCGGCACAGTCACACCGAAAGGGTCAAATAGGCATGAATACATTTTGGTGGCAATTGATTATTTCACGAAGTGGGTGGAAGCTTAGTCTTATGCAGTGTTAAAGGCAGCGCATGTGGCTAAGTTAATCCAAAATAACATCATTTGCCGTTATGGAGTCCCAAATGAGATCATTTCAGACAATGGCTCTCATTTCAAGAAAGAAGTGATTGACTTGTTGGAGAAATACATTGTGGCTTTTCATAAGTCATCCATATACCAGCCACAAACGAACGGAGCTGTTGAGGCCGCCAACAAGAACATCAATCATATTTTGCAGAAAATGGTTGAGACTTACAAGGACTGGCCAGACAAGTTGCCATTTGCACTCTGGGGCTGTAGGACTTCAATTCGGACGTCTACTGGAGCAACTCCATACTCTCTTGTTTATGGGATCGAAGTTGTTCTACCGATTGAAATAGAAGTTCCATCGCTGTGAGTTATGGCTGAGTGCCAGATAGCAGAGGCGGATTGGCAACAGAGCAGGTTCGAAGAACTGATGTTGTTCGATGAGAGAAGGCTGAAAGCATTGTACCATGTTTAGGGTTATCAACGCAGGATTGCCAGGGCTTTCAACAAGAGGGTTAAGTCCCGGAATCTCAAAGAAGGGGATTTGGTGCTGAAGGACAACTGAGCTCCCATCCATGACCCTAGGGGCAAGTTCAGACCTAATTGGACTGGTCCTTACATTATCAAAACTATTTGGTTAGGTGGAGCTGTTATTCTTATGGACCTGGACGGCCCAGAATTTTCCCAACCAATCAACATAGACAAGTTGAAGAAATATTACCCCTGAGAGGCTTGCTAGGCTGAAAACCCGGAAGGGCAACCTAGGCAAAAGTTAGAGCACAAAAAATTGGACATAAAGAAAAATTGAGCTCACAAGGTTGAAAACCTTAAAGGACGGCCTTGGTAAAAGTTAGAGCGCAAAAAGAGAGCGTTAATACTCCAGTGAACTCGAACCGAACTATGTAAGGCCTGATTCCCATCTTCGGGATACGTAGGCAACTTCATCTTGAAGTTCAGCCGTAAACACCTCCAACTCAACTGTCCTGTCCATGTATTGATCAGGTCATCTTTGTCTATTCTTTATCTGAATGTTCGGTTGTGATCACCCCTGAGAACTGGTTACAGTGTTGAGCAGTGCTATTCAAACAAGGGGCAATTTGTTGTCTTCGAATCTGAGGTTGTACATCTTGAGGACAAATTCTGTGCGTGTCAAGTTGTGATCCTTATCGAAAATGTTTTTTGGAAAGTTTTCATAAAGGTTGATTTTTGTTCAAATTATTCCTTTTACAACTTAGACCATTTTTGGACCAAAAGGAAAATTTTCAGTACTCACAACTTCAATTCCATTGATTTCAATACAGAGTTCTCCAACTTTCGATACAAATCAAAGTTGCTTTTATTACATTCAAAAAGAAAACTTGAAAAGAAAGTTCAAAGCAATAAACTAGGGGCATAACTGAGTCAGGTGTTCGTACGTCCCCTGCTTGTGCATGTGGAAGCTTCTGATGCTAAAATGGGCCTCGGATTGCACCTCATCTTCAAGCCAGGTCAGGCACTCACCAGAAAGTGGGCAACTGAAATTAGTGGCAGGAGCCAGAAGTTCTCTTGTCCTCCAAGCAGTGAGATACCTGGCCAAATGTGTGTCTCAGACGGGGAATGAAGCCGGGTATTCTACCCCCTCCTCTGGGCAAATCTGATCATGTCCAAATTGGCGCCTAAACTGGAATGGAAAGTAGAATACACAGTGTGTCAGGCCAATCAGTTGAATGCTAGGTTGTCGAGCCATGCTGTAGCTCATCTCGGGCAGACCAAACCAGAGGCAACGCCAAGCAATGTCAGCAGCAGACCTGTTGCACATCCAATGGCACCACCACCCTTCATTCAGGAAGTCAACTAGCTGTTGACAAAAAAAAGTATGCTCGAGCTGAGTATACAGGGCAAGAGTACATTACCTTCAGCTTGTCCATAAGCTATATATGAGGGGGATGAAAGAAAAGAGATTAAATAATAGAGAGGTGTATGTTGAGAGAAAAGAGTGAGAAAAAGGCTTTAAGAGAAAAATAGAGCATGAATGCCGAGAGATGTGAGAAACACTTATTAGAAAGCGTAGGAAACATTACCTACAGAAGTAGTGGACTCCCCGCAAATTTGTTTGTCTCTCGCCGATGGAAGGCGTCCAAACCCATCAAAGTCTCAGCCAATGTCAAGCCAATACAACTCTTGCTCTCTTTCAGGCCTTGGGCCACTTCAACTAGCTGAATGGTAGGCCCTCCGAAAGTGGGGCCAAGAAGGAAATGAGCTAACATGTGCAAACAAAGGGCGTGTTGTCGAAAACCCCGCCAAAGAAGGTCGCATCGGTTGCCGACTTCAGAAAATTGATGAATTAGATTGGGGATGTCTAGCTCTCTGTTGTGAACAAAGGATCGGGCCTCGTGTAGAGTAAGCCCGCACATCCTTCCCTAAGCTTGGATGTGACCAAAATGGGGCTGAGGCAAGATTTCCTCATCACGTCGGGACTCCATTAGCACCTGAAATTCCTCGATTGTCGGGCATATCTCTTGTCCCTTAAGTCAAAGACGTGCGTAATCGAGTTCCAACATCTAGCTGCGGTATGTAGGAATGGAAAACCAAGCGGAGAACGACTCAGCGGGAATAGTGCATTTATGCCGAAACCCCAGAAATTTAGCCTTTTCGAGCCATCTAAAGTTGCAATCCAATTCAAGAGTTTTTCGGCAAAGAATGGCTCCATTTGTGAAGAATTTGCAACTGAAATGAAGAAAATACGAGGTCCAAACCTTTTATAGAAGATAAGGCAGTGAATGGAAGCCAGGTGTCAACATTCTAGAGGTTCCTCACATCGATGGCCGACCGGCCACTGGTGATGGCCGACAGGCCACTGTGGTAGCCGACCGGCCACCACTGGTGGCCGACATCCTCTATTCATGGCCGACCCATGGGCGACGACTGTTTTGCTAGTCCTCTTGTTCACTTGTGTGCTGAGAATGCTGAAGACATGTGTTTTGTTTTGTTCTTTATGTCTTGTAAGGTCTTGTTTTGAGCCCTTTTAACTTTAGCAAGTTTGTTGAGTTGCATTTGAGTTTTTTGTTTTGTTTATCGAGTTTGTTTGTTCGTCAAGTCGTTTTGTTGTATATCGAATTTTTTGTTGTTTATCTAGTTGTTGTTACTTTGATTATCGAGTTGTATTACTTTGATTAATTTAGTTGTTGGTCGGTTCGTTACCTGATTCAGACTGTTGTGACCATACGAGCATTCGATTTCTGTTATCAAATACAATCTCATTTTCATACAATACGGTGCTCATGATGCAAAATACAACACTTTTTTTTTAAAAAAACACATTGGTTTTCATTCCGATCATAGTTGTTTTTACAAAAGTGCAATAGTTTTTAAAGCAAATAAAACTCGTCTGAAGCTGTACAATGTGCTAATGCTACTAACAAAAAGAAGCTAAGCAAAAACTATAGAAAATCAGCGCTGGTCGCCTTAGGCTCAAGAAGCCCTCTTCGTTCTCTTCCTCGGAGGAGAGGACTCTGCGGTACTGTCTCCATCGGCGCCACTGTCTGAACCAGAATCAGAGTCTGAACCAGAGCCGTCTCCGCTCTCCGCCTCAGAGCCCTCTTCAGCATCAGCACTCCTACTCTCAGAACCCAAGCCAGGGTCATCGTCTCCACTCTCGGATGACTCAGCATGCTGACTCGCTGCCTCCTCGGCCTCGCCAGTCTCAGCCTCATCATCATTCAGAATGGGCTCTAAAGGGCCACTCTCATCTCGGGTGTCCTTGGCTCTGCCTCGGCTGCGTGCCGGAGCCTGTCTCTCTGTCCTTCCTCCCACTGGAGGAAGCACTGCTGGTGCAGGTGCTGCAGCTGCACCCGGTGCTGTCGGTATTGGTGGGAACTGAAAAGACGATTGTCATATTTTAGCCATAGTATGCGTATCAGATGCAAGTATGGTGTGCAGAATGAGTATATGTAAAAGTCACGTACAGTGTATGAATGCAGTATGGAAGTGCAGTGTTTCAGATGCAAGTGTATCAGTGTAGGATGGGGAAGTTTTCAGTTGAAATGTCAGTTTCAGTGTGTCGGTGGAAATTTGATCATTGGAATGTAAGAAAGCTGAAGAAATAACCTGAATGCCGTGGAAGCCGAGCAATGCCTCCTTCCTCAATATCATGCCCTCGAATGAGGCTAATAGCTCCAACAGATCTTCGGTGTATCCTAGGGGTGCCTGCAAATGCATTGGAAATGATCAATCTCAAGAAGGAACAAATATCAAAAAGAGATGAGAAAACTAAAAATGTGGTACATACTGGGGGTGCGCCATGAGCTCTGACATATCTATGCCCCGCTGCGACAGGCTCAATCGAAATCTGGTATGCCTCTCCAGTATATCGCCAACAGGTGAGAGCAGTAGGCAGCTCCGGCCAGCCGGTCCTCTGCCTCGCCTGAGAGGCCCGTCTCCCACTGGCCCTAGCTGCCTTGGTGGTTCTAGGTCCCGCCCTCGCAGCAGGAGCTCTCGCTCCCTTACCTCCATGAACACCGGTCAGAGGTGGCATAAGGTGTGTCTTAATGAAGACCGTATAATCGCCCTCGATTCAGAAGTATTCTGCCTCCAAGCCCACCATGAACTGGATAACCCCGTCAATAGATAGGCTGTTTGCTGACCTTATGGACTCTGGCGGTGTCATCGGTATGAATGGAGCAGGTAGACCCAGAGACTAACGCACGACTCTCTCGCCTAGGTACCAAGCTCGGCAAACCGGACCCTCAAGTAGAATACGGTAGCCTGAAATGCCCTAGGCCACAGTGTACCGGCCTCGAACCCCCGTCGGTATCGTAGCCCATGGCTGCCACGTGATCTGCAAATAGAAGATGAATAGATTATTAGCCGTCGTTAGTTGCTAATATGTGAATCAGAACAGAAGTGGAGCAAAAATGATGACCGTGTTTTAGGTTACCGCATGGGCAGCTACGGTGTCAAAGTAATGTCTAAAGAAAGTGAAGGGTTTGCAAGTCCTGTGGCGAAGCTAACCATCTTACACCTGCGAATAGGGGATCGTCAATGGAACCTCCACTGTAAGCTCTGGGGCAAGAGTCGGGAAGCATGCATACACCCATAGCTGTGGAGAAAGCGTAGTTATATGTGATCAATACAATTTGAATAGATATAGAAATTGTAAAGCAGAAAGCATATAGTGCATGAATAGATATAGAAAATGCAAAGCAGAAAGTACATGTGTTGAACAGATGTAAAGCAAGAAATGCTGAACATAAAATGCAAAGTGTAGAGAAGGAACTGAGATGTGTACCTCTCAGGCTCGCCAATAGCCTCCGATCAAGTGTTCACTCCCGCGGGAGGTCGAGCTCATAGAGCCGTGTAGAGTGGCGAGGCCGGCCCACCCCAATCATGGAAACTCACTTGGGGAAGGACCACTAATGCGCTCAGAAAGTATAGCCCTACGGTGTTCGCCCTGTTCACAAATAGGGCGATGCGGAGGAGGAACATCAGAAAACCCCGAGCGTAATACTCTATCTCCTCTACTGTCTTTGGCTCAGTCCCCCGGAACTGCTCCTCTAACCGACTGTATTTGACCATAGCTGTCCGGAACAAAGGTGGGCGCACCCCTAGTTGCTCAATCCAGGCAGCCTCTCACACCCCATATCAGGATTGAGAGGAATCAGATCACCCCCTACGCTTAGGCCTGTGATCATGGCAAAGTCGTAAGGAGTCATCGTCATCTCTCCGGCAGTGGAAAGGTAGAGAGAGTTGGTGGTGTCCCACCATCTCTCCACTAGCGCTCCAAGAAGTGGATGGCTCGCTATACCTCGTATCAATCTGGAGCAGAATAAGCCGAAGCCGCCCTCGTCAATAATGTCTCGTACTCCTTTGGGGAGCTCGTCATACCAACCTCTAGCCATCGTGGCCCTATAGCCCCTGTATGCGTGAGAGTCACCCTATGGCAGAGGACAGGTGAACCAGTGTAAATACAGTTAGATGAAAGGAAAGTGCAAAACAAATGTGGTGGCAGTGATGAAAGTACAGTGAGATGAGAGACAGCGCAACAAATCCAAGTAAAGAACGTCAGATGTGCAACTGAATAGAGTTTGTACCTCAACGGCAACGGCTGAAAAGATGGGAATCTGGCTCCCTCAGTAGGAGATCCGCTGGCGCGTCAGTAGCAAAATCAGTGAAGTGCCTAATGCCTCCAGCAGGCAGAATATGTGTCCGAGGATGATACCTCGCCAGATCAAAAGGCCTCACTCCTAGTGGTAATGGCTCCAACTCCGGCTTCGCCTCAGAATCAAACTCCGCCTCTGGAGGAGCTCCATCATGTGGTATGTCATCTACCATCTGGAATATGGATGAAGAGTCGATGAACAGTGAAGAAAATGGAGAAAATAGGGTAAACTTTGAAAAAGTCAAACCCTAGGAGAGAGAAAATTGAAGAAAAAGTCAAAGCCCGGAACAAGGCACCAAACCCGAGAGAAACTCGAGGGGAACAAGCCTCAAGTGGTGATACTCCAAGAAAAAGCACCAAAATCAAATTTCAATCGGTTCAAAACAGAGTAAACTAAGAGGGTTTAGCGAAGAAAATATACGTGGGGCATTGGAAAACGTGTATAAAGTTGGGATCTAGAGAGAAGAAGGGTCTGGAGAGAGAGAGAGAGGGTGAAATTTCAGACATAAGGGTGTGTGCAAATGAGGTCCCATGACCTATACTTAAAGACCCATGCATGAAAAGACCATTTTGGCCCGATTTGCCATCGGTGGCCGACAGTCTTAAAGGGTGGCCAACAGGTGGCCATCACCCTCATCTGGTGATCGTCCAGTGCCCAGTGCTCCTATTTTGTGTGTTGAAGCTGTGGTTGTCCCTGTTTCCCAAGAGGTGCAAGGGAAGGTCACTGTTGAGTTCAAATTCTCTCTGCGGCAGCTCGAAATTGTGTTTTCGGTGATCGTTGTTCGTTACTTGTTGAACGAGGTGTATCCTTTTTGCATGTCGCAACTCTTCTGAGAGGTGAATCGGAAGGTTGCTATTGAACTTGTTTTGTTAGAATACACTTTCATTCTTACGTAGACTATGCGTTCCCTCATTACGTATGTAGAACGTGCATTTTACGTATGCTGTTGCACAGAATACGTGGTTCAATTTTGCATAGAACATGCATTTTGTTATTTAGCATGGAACATGCTGTTAATCACGCATGGAGCATGCATTTTGTACTTAGCATATAACATGCATTCAATACTTTGCATAGAACATGCCTTACCATTATTGTGATTGTGCATAGAACATGCACTCTTAATATGTTGTACTTGTTAAGTTTTTCTTACGCAAGAACGATATTGTATGTACAGTTCATTCAGCGGAGCCAGCGCAGTCAAACGATATTGTATGTATGGTTCGTTTAGAGGAGTTCCGGGTGAAGTCATTCGTGTCCTTCGAATCAAATCCTTTTACTCCTTCTCCTCACGCGTGAGGCGCGTTAGGATTACTCTCTTTGGTTAAAAACATTTGGGGGGCGTCCCGTTGTTTACACCACTCCCTTTGGCTAAAAACATTAGGGTGCGTCCCGGTGTTTACACCATTCTCTTTGGTTAAAAACATTCGGGGGCATCCCGGTGTTTACACCACCTCTTTTGGTTAAAAACATTCGGGAGCGTCCCGGTGTTTACACCACTCTCTTTGGTTAAAAACGTTCAGGGGCGTCCCGGTGTTTACACTAGTCCTTTTGGTTAAAAGCATTCGGGTGCGTCCTGGTGTTTACAACACTCCTTTTGGTTAAAAACATTTGGGTGCGTCCCGGTGTTTACACCACTCTCTTTGGTTAAAAACATTCGGGGACGTCCTGGTGTTTGCACCACTTCTTTTGGTTAAAAACATTCGGGTGCGTCCTGATCTTTACGCCACTCCTTTTGGTTAAAAACATTCGGGTGCGTCCCGGCGTTTACACCACTCCTTTTGGTTAAAACGCATTCGGGTGCATCCTGGTGTTTACACTACTCCTTTGGTTAAACATATTCGGGTGCGTCCCGGTGTTTGCACCACCCTTTTCCTTCTGTGTGTAATGCATTAGGATCTCAGTTGAGACCTCGGGTGCGCCCGACAGTCGCTCTTCGCCTTTCTTACGTGTTGCGTGTTTGTGTTTGCATAATTTTCTTACTTCATTTCTGCATGAAATGTGGTTTTATTCGTAATTCCCACGTGTGGCGTGTTTACTTACTTTTGTGTTTGAGGTTTCTATACCTTGTTTCGGTTTGTTTGAATGTGGCATTTTCATTGCATAACGTTTGCATTTAAATGTTTCATTACAACTTCATTGCATGATCATAAGTTATGTTCCTGCATCAGGCATATCACTTGCATCTGCCCTAGAACTACGCTGGTTTGATTCCTTACAAAGGAATACGTAGGCAGCCTGCGAGTGCAACCGTTTTTGACTTGCTTGTTTGTTTGTCCAAGTCTTCAGCCTTGTCAAAATGGGTCGTCTCTAGGCTTTGACATTCACTCTCGTCATTTCATGACTTCCGAGTTCTGTCAAAGAGTGGCAACTGTAGACACCCTATTTTTGACCGTCCTCAAGACTTGGACGTCATCACTTGTGCATTTGATGATTATGGTTGCATGTGTTCGTTTTGAGCACCCGAAGTCCTCGGCAGAACGCCCTGTCTTTGAGCCTCTAAACTTTGTCCTTTCTGTGCCTTGTTTTGGATCAAAACCTAGTGCCTGGAACTTATGGTGGCCTGTCAGCCACCACCAGAGGCTGTCGGCTATAGCCCTTGGCTGTCGGCCATTAGTGTGACTGGTCAGCCACCGGTCTCTTTTTCCAGATATTTGTTGACAACTGTGCCAGCTGTTAGCACATTGAGCTACATCTCCCTACACGTGTATGGTAGGATGTTTCTAAGCTCAAGACTTGTTTTTCTATATATAGGGAGGTTCCTCCCCCATTTTGGAGGGTTAAAAAATTTAGAGCAAAAATCTCTCGCTCTCTCTAGATTTCTCTTTCTCTCTCTTACAATTTTGTGCCTAATTGCTTGTTTTCTCTGCACTTTTTCATAAACATCCTAAATCAAATCCTCTTACCTTTAAGCTAAAGTTATTTTGGGTCTTCTTGGAGCTCCTAAAGGTGGTTTTAGCTTTGTTTTGTGCCTAGAATTGCTCTTTGCTTCAAGAGGTAGTTTACTTGCCTTGTTTACTTTGTTTTGCAAACTTGTTTTACCATATTTTCTTGCTGTTTTGGGGCTGGTTTTGAACTGAGAAAAACTCTGTTTTTGTGACCTAAAAGTGCTGGTTTAAGCCATTTTTTAGTTAGGGAGTGGTTCAGCCTTCTTACTTATTAGTTTGTAAAGCTTTTGTGCCCTTATTCATTACTTTCAAATCAACTTTTTTGGGCCTTTTAACCACTGAATTTAAGAGGTTTTTCAATGGCAAAAAACTTATTTTGAGGCCCAAATTTGGAGGGGTTAGCCTCCCCTCCTTTTGTCTTGTTTGCATACCTAGTTAGCTTCGCATGTTAGCATGTTTTTCTAACTTAACTTAGCTCAAGTCCAGCATGTTTTAGCCTCTGAAAGAACCTGTTTTAGCTTTGTTGTAGGCTGGTTAGTTCGTTTGAGTCTTGTTTTGCATAGTTGTAGTGTAACCCCTTTCACTAACTTAGTGTTTTAAGGCTTTAACCATCATTGGTGTGAGTTGATTGCATGTTTTAGTGCTTTTACTACTTCATTTCAGCACTTATAATCTCTGCAATCTCCATCATTTCTTCACCTTTTGGTTTTGCTTTGAAAGTGGTTTCAAACCACTTGTTTGCCTAGGTGTGAAATGGAGGTGCTACACCTAATGGTTTAATCCCTTAGGGGGTTCATTACCAACAGTGTAATGTCTCTTTCATGCCCAAAGCAACTTGTGGTTTGAGCCCTCCTTCCATTAGAGGACACTCACTAGTGGAGTTAATGGATTAATGAATGATTTGGTAATTAAAATGAGTAAACAAAACTGGCAAGTAAAAGAGGCAAGATAAGCATTCTTTGTGTTACATTGCATATATTCAAATCGGACGTTAGTTTGAACACAGGGAAAATGGGACATTTCGTACTCAAAAGTGATGAAATGTACCATCTTCCTAGGTCTCCATTGCCCTTGATCATGGATGATAGAGTGATGGACATTTTGAGTCTTGTTTTGCATTTATTGAACTTGCACAATTGGTTTCACAAACCATCATGCAATGAATTTGCTTGATTGATGGTTTGTGAACCAAAGGTTGTCCCTCCTTTGATTTCCCCATGAAAAGGAGAGGCAAAGTGTGCAAACAACCTTTGAGAAATAGACTATTTTGCTCTGTTTTCCTCTCTGTTGCAGCAAGGAAGTTCAAACCAGTAGTGGCCGACAGCCATCACCAGTGGCCGACTGGCCACCATTAGTAGCCAATTGGCCCCCTGTCGGCCACCAATGAAATTTGCATAGTGTATTGGTAAGGTGGAGCAGAGGTGTTCTGGAAGTGGACAGCTTTGTTGGTGTTCATATATGCAAACAGAGGCTTTCAGCAACAAGGCAGTAGCTTTTCGGGTGAAAAATCGAGCATACATGCATCCCTCGCTTCCCAGGATTAGCTAATCAGTTTAATTAGCAATAGATAAAATATGTGTTGTAATTCATTAGTTGTAGCTAATTAAGAGTTGTAAATAATTAGTTAGTTAAACTAGTTATTCAATTTCGTTTTGTAAGTAGTTAACAAGAATAGTTAATTAATTCGATTTGTAATAATTAGTTAGCTAGTATAGCTAGTTAATTAGTTTCAAGTTTTGTATTAGTTAGCTTAATTAGCGTAGCTAGTTGGTTAGCTTATTCATTCGGACCCTCCTTCGCGAGGGTGTAATGTTGTAATAAGTGTGCGTGCGTGTGTGTATGTCTTCCAACCCCACGTCTTTCTTCCTTTTATTTAATCGTTTTCGATGGTTAGATTAGGGATATGTTTCGATTAGCATATCGCATGCTTGCATCCATTCATTTGTCTTGCATGCACCGAGGCTCGGTGCATCATTCAAATTGCATTGTTATTTCAATACTTATTTGAATACGTGTTTAAACCACATGTTATCAAATCAATCCATATGCCATATTAGTAGCCGAGCCTATTAATTGCATTCTTCGCTTGCGTTAGTAGACCGCCCGAACTCCGCTCCGCGCGCGAGGGCGCGAATCGTTGTTCTTAGCTACTACAGTTCGGACTCATGTCACGGTTCTGAATCTAATCTCACAAAGTGCAATGTGAGACTGATAAATCAACAAAGAGTCCAAATCCGGCAAATCGTTTTGGAAAATCGATTTTAATCGAAAAGCGCCAAACATGGACTGCTTTGCCAGATTTCAGAGTCGCCACCTAAATATTTTATTTTGGGGAAATTTAGGAAACCCTGACTCGTGCCTAAGGCCACGTGTCCGTCATCACCAAAGTTGCCTCAACTCGGGAACTTGGGTACGAGGGGGGAAGGTCATGAAATGAGCAGCCCCACTCGCCCGATCAAAGGATCGGCCTTTACTAATATGATATGTTGTTTTTGAAAACACATGCGTTCTTATTGTGGTTATTAATCTATCATTACTACGTGATGCGCACATCATACAAGTATAGACTAGATCGCCTAAATTAGAACAAAACATTTCATGTTTGCTTGTTTGAAAATGGTTTGAAGGTGCTACTCGCAAATAGGCTAAGATGCGGATTTTTCCACCCTCAAGTGGGCTTAGAAAACATGGTGATCTGCCACTTCAATGGGCTTAAAACTCGTATTTGATGAATTGTTCCAATTCAAGCAATCCAACCTTTATCCACAAGCATTCATGCAGTTATATCAATTAAGCAGTTAGCCTCATGGCAAGCATGCTAACATGACAACATACACATCTTATGCAGTATGCTAAAGCATAAAATCTTACCTAGTACTCAGAGCCAAAACAAAAGCTAGTTAGTAATCAATACATGATCCTAGCTATGTTAACAATGCCTAATGCAACGCATGCAAAAATGCAGCTAAGATAGGCTCGGCTATTCTAAGATGTCATGTGAATGCAACTATTGATACATGTATTCAAATTGGAATTGAAATACAATGCAGTTTGTATGATGCGCAGAGCCCGGTGCATGCAAAACAGATGAATGATGCACGCATGCTAGCATAAAGATGCTAATTGAAATATGCCCTAAAACTAACCATCGAAAGCTAATAAGTAAAAAGGAAAAAGAAATGGGGGTTGGAAGACATGCATCACACACACACACACACTTATTACAACATATATGCCCTCTCGACAGAGGGTCCGAATAATAAGCTAACTAGCTAGTCTAAGCTAATTAAACTAATTATTACAAGTAAACTAATCAACTAATTCTAGCTAATTAAATATTACAATCCAAATTGAAACAAATAGCTAATTGCATTAACTAGCTAAGTAAAGAAGCTAAGTAAAGCAGTAAAAGAAGAGGTCCTCAGGGCGAGAAGTGCATGCATGCTCGGTTGCCTCGTTCGGAAATCCATTACGATGCCCCAACTTGCCTCTGTTTACAATTGTTCTCAGGACACTGCACAAAGCTCCAGATAGCTTCTACTGCAAAATGTTGACT
The DNA here is from genome assembly GCA_030407325.1 of Camellia japonica. Classification (NCBI taxonomy): domain Eukaryota; kingdom Viridiplantae; phylum Streptophyta; class Magnoliopsida; order Ericales; family Theaceae; genus Camellia; species Camellia japonica. Next base: position 71,394,825 of record JAPPVO010000010.1, on the reverse strand, counting down.
CCCAAGAGGGTGGCCGACCAGTTGATGGAGGTGTAGATCACCTGCCGACCACTTACATTTGTTGCAGACCAGAAAAAGTGGTCGGCCAGCTACTTTTTCTGGTCTGCCGACCAGAAAATTCTGCACAACTCCGGTTTGCTGCAACAGAGAACAAGGAGGGGCACAACAGTGTATTTGCAAGATATGTGTGCACAACCACCCTCCCTATCATTTCTCAAGCTCAAGGGAGTGTAGTTCTTGACTCTCGGGCCACCAACCGAGCATCGCAATGCACGGTGGCCGAGAGGCCAAGATTGCACAATTCAATGTAAATGAATGCACAAATAACACATAAAGGCCTTAACCTCTATCATGCATGATCAAGAGGGTCGGCAACCGAGAAATGAGGCACGTTTCATCACTTCAAGTATGAAACGTCCCTCGTTTCTCGTATTTGGATTAACACCCTATCCAAACACATGCAATGCAACTCAAGCATGACAAACACAATGCAAACCACAAGCATGCAAACATAATGCAATGCAACAAGCATGCAAACATAATGCAATGCAACAAGCATACAAACACAATGCAAGCAAAATCATTCAAACAACATGCTCAATGGACTTAAACCGAATATGGACAGACCTCAATCATGCCTAAAACAGTGGCCAAAATGCTATGAAATGATGGCATGAAAGCAAGAAAATGCATGCTCATGCATTAGCCCATCAACTAGGCCTAAGAGCACAACTCTCAAACATGGTCAAGAAGTGACAAACATGAGAATATGGCATTGCTATATGCTCTGAAATCAAGTGTGAAATGATGCCAAATCATCCAAACAATACAAGTATAGCATGCAAGAGGGCCTAAGGCACAAGGCCACCAAGAGGTACTACACAAGAGGCATGCAATAAATGGCACAAATGACTGAACCAACCATGGACAGAGCTCAAGTAGGTCAAAACAAAGACCAAAACATGCTAAGATGGGAGCTCAAAAGCCTAGGCATGCAAGCATACATATTAGGCCACAAACATGGCAACAATGCATAACCCTTCAACCACAATTAAAGAGTGATATGCATGAGAATATGACAATGCTATATGCTCTGAAATAACATGTGAAATGATGCCAAATCATGCACATGTCACACACAATGCATACTAGGAAGCTCAAAGCTCAAAGCTAGCAAGGCCAATTGCACTACAACTATGCAACACATGAACCATATGGCCAAGGCAACCTAAAACAGTCCTAGAGCATGTCAAGATGATGCTAAAACATGTCACGACCCAAACCCGCCCCTAAAAGTTTGGTTCATGACTGCCCTGTACATAGGCCTTAAAACAAAATTTCGAATAATATTTAAACACATACGGGGCCTTAAGCGGAAACAATATCAATAAAAGACAACATCCATTGAGCTTGTGCACACATGATGCTTTAATTGGATTTAAGCATTTAAATACATTCCCAGAGTTACACATACAATCACAGAAATTATATAGATCTCACACACACTTACATAAGACTTAATAATTTATATGCCTCTCAACATAAATTAAGGCATCAACATGGAGGCGTAGCCCAGGCGGCTTGGCAGACAGGTAGATCTCAATACCATTCCAGTGTCAATCTCCGATGGCTCACCTACATAAATATACAAAAAAACGGAGTGAGCAAGGCTCAGTGAATAATAGCAATGTAAGGAGGTCAGTTAAACAGGTATAGGCTTAAAGAATGTAAACATGCATATCAGACCATACACAGATCTTATTCATAATCATATTTCAAAACGGCCTTACACCCACGTGTAACAAAGAATGGCCTCAGACCTATATATAATATAGAGCGGCTGTAAGCCTAGATATGATACAGGACGGCTGTAAGCCCAGATATAATACAGAACGGCTGTAAGCCTAGATATAAGACAGAACGGCTGTAAGCCCAGATTTTATACAGAACGGCTGTAAGCCCAGATTTAATACAGAACGGCTGTAAGCCCAGATATAATACAGATCGGCTGTAAGCCCAGATATAGTACAGAACGGCTTTAAGCCCACAGATAATACAGAACGGCTTTATAAGCCCAAATGTGATACAGAACGGCTTTAAGCCCCTAGATAATACAGAACGGCTTTAAGCCCAGATATCAACAGATTGGCCTCGAGCCCGTCATTAGAAAAACAGAATGATTCCAGATACACAAAGATATCATTGTTCAATAATACACATATGTTCCATTTGTTCATCATGAATTCAAATAGTTAACTTGCATATAAAAGAACGTCAGTATTAACTATTAACAGTAAGCAAAACGTACTGCTACAGTACTATTACTCAATAGTGCACAAAGATTTTCCCATGGTTTATTACAAGTCAACATAGTTGTCTTGCGGATAACAGAACATTAATAATAATTATTAACAGAAGGCAAATGTATCACTGCATTAATAGGGACAGAATAATTCACATCATAATGGCCTCGGGCCCATTTCTATTAAAGGGACAGAACGGCCTTAGGTCCATATCAATGCTATTATTCAATCATATCCATTAATTTAAGCAAAGCAGAATATTAATGGAATAGGCCATTCACAAATGACAATACATAAATCATAATCACAGGAAGTAAGTGAAACATATTGTTACACTACTATTACTCACAGTGATCGGCTCTCGGTAGTAATGGGACGGTGTCCTCGTCTCGACCTACAAGTACAGTGCACAACACATAACATGAGATTATAATCGACCCTTTACTTATTCTCTTTGATCATTCAATCAATTAGCCATGGTGGTACCAAGCTCATTATTCCTTAATAAGTTATAATCCATGTCTCAGAAAACAGGAGGAATCGATGGGAAAATGGTTCAGACGAAGAAATGGTACAAAACTGGTTGACAGAAAGTGCATACTCGTCACTAATTTGGGCATAACTATTTCTATATTTAGAATTTTGGAGTGAGACCACCACCATTGGAAACTAGACTTCCGGGGCTTGATTTTAGGATCAAGAATCACTCAAAACAGAGTCCGGATGCAACAGATATGCTTGTTCAAAGTTGGCTGAACAGAGCTGTCCCCCGCACGTGCGGAAAACAGGGCCGTACGTGCGGGAATATTGCCGCACGTGCGGCTCTGGGTAGTTTGCAATCCGAAAATGGGTTTTCTTTGCTCCAACACTTGGTTTTCCATTTTTAAGCTTGGTTTCTAACATAAATCACTCAAAAACAAGTAAAATTGCCCCATAACATGATAAACTAACATCAACCAAGTGCAATTTCATCACAAACAAATCAATCTTTGCCTCAAAGTTCAAGATTAATGCCTAATCTTTCATGATCTTCAAGGTTCTTAAAATACAATCCACAACCCACAAATTCACTTGATTCTTGCATAATCTAAAGTTCATTTCATGACTTCCATGAGCTTGAGCTCCACTGATAAACAAAATTAGAGAACTCAATATCTAATTCCTCACATTAACTCAAGCAAATACATATATAAAACCTTAACCCCAAAAGGGTTTAAATCTTCCAAGATCTTTATGATTTCACCAAATTGATACTTTAAACACAAGGTTTCAAGATAGATTATCATACCTAGCTCAATCTTTGTCTATCTCTTAGCTCTCTTCAATTTCCCCCAAGTTTCCATGGGTGATCTTCTTTCTCTTTCTTCAATTCTCTTCAATCATCTACAAAGCCACCATGGATGTTGAGAAAGTTTGTCTCTCTTCTCTCTCTCTCTCTCTCTCTCTCTCCCTTTCATGGTTTCCTCTCTCTCTCTCTCTCTTTAGATATTTTTGGGCTCCCAAAAGATGAGATTAACAACTCAAGGCACAACTACATATATAAATATACACACACATAGGCTTAACACAATAGGGAGAGCCAAACGCGGCCTTACGAATCGCACGAAATCAAATTTCAATTAACCTTCCCAGGTGACTCTAAAAATTGTGCTGATCATAAATATGTCCTCTGTTTTGGTTTCTGAAGCCTCTAAAGCCTTCAATTTGCAGTATAAAGTTAATAACCCCAAACGTGCATTAACGAATCAGACAAATTAGATTTCCAATTAATTTTCCCAAATAGTTCTAAAAATTCTCATTAACATACCGAAGTACTCAATTTCGATTTCTGAACCCATAAATGTCGGTAATTTAAATTTTAAAGCCGTAACTCAACAGATAATTCCTCAATTCGAACAGATATCATTAGATTAAAAGGCATTAACCCACAAGGGCATAAGGGTAATCTCTAATACGGATTTTGGGGTCGTTACATTCTCCCCACCTTAAAAAGTTTGGTCCTCCAAACTTGATTCTCCCTGCAACAAGTTGAGTTTCGTCTTGGGTATACAACACTCCCCAATTATTTAACAAATCACAATCTTATACAGTCAATTTCAATGGAATTGCTCCCAGAATCACAAGTAATTGTGGTAACCCAATTAGTAATAACTTAAGGGTGTTCAGAAATGAATTCACTTCAAGTATTCGATTGTATGCGACTCATAAGCTATCAAACATAATTCAAACTCTTTAGGTTCACAAACAACCCCCATTATCATAATTCCTCAAAGGTTAAGGAAACATTCACTACTCAATCGGGTTCCCGATGGCACAAACATACTACAACAATTAGGCCCAGAATAAACAATTGAGTTCTATATTAACGACTTTATAACCCTTGCTCACTGACAAATTAAATATTTAGAACAATGGTTTCAGTACTTTGAAGTATCCCCAAGCGCTTTACTTCCATAACAGATGGGATAAAGGAGGTCTAAATTTTGAATAATCAAATTCAGGTTCAAATCCTCAACTTCAATGAAGGCTCAAATAATCAGAATGAAACTTATCAATTCGAATCAGATTTCTAGCAGACTTCAAATAGTAACCCAAATTCCAAAATAAATTGTTAGCAAAATCAAATACGGGTCAAACCTTAATTGTCACAATTCCCCAACTACAGTAAGGTAATAATCATTTAAAATCCATATTTGCTTGGAAGATTTTAAAGTCAACATCATGGCATCAAGTACAAAACACATTCACCATAAAGCTATTATATTGTTGTTCCAGTAACTTCAAGGTAGGCTGAGCATCGTGCCTAATCCGATCTCTTTTTTTTTCCGTTCCATATTTAGTAAAACATTCTTATCATGGACAAAAACATTTTCCAAAAATATGTAATACATAAAATTCATCAAACCTTTCATAATTACACACAATATGTTGTTCAGAGACATTATCCAGAAACTTATCAGACCTTTCAAAGATTATTAGATGATGGGATAATTCCCAATAGCATTAAACATATTTAAACTTTGACAGAACAACCTCTGATCCAACTTATAACAGATAAGACAAAATGACTTCAAGTTCAACATAGAGTATTCATCAAGCATGCCACAATAAATTATCAAATGGAAAACTCATTCATGCATAGCAAAATATCTCTTTCAGGAAACTTGTCATATCCTGAACAATCGGAGTTTCGTAGCATATCTAGTCATTTTGGGGAAATTATTCGGAAAACTAATCATATCATAACATGTCGGAAGTTCATAGCTTATTTTATCATTTCAGAAAATACTTATCATATAGAACATTTCGTAACCAAAATATAGATTTCATTAAACATCGTATAGCATAGCTATTTTCAAAATCATTTATACGAAGGTATCTTTACAAAGACATTACTCACTTAGATCTATAGTCAACTCACGTAAGATCACACATTATTCATCTATGCCGGAAGTACCGAATGTAATTGATGGTATGACATCTCTAAATAACATATATCATATAAGTTTCTTTCCAATGAGCACTCATTTCCATATTACAATAAAGGAGCAAGCCTTATATTAATCCTCATACAAATATTTCATCCTCAATTAGTAATGGTGAGTTTATGATAGCAATATGTTAGGTTCAGGACAAAACGTATCAAAACAACATTATGTCTTTCAGACAAATGGCAGTCCACAAAAGAAACACAATTTTCCTTTTATTCACATTCATTCACGAGAATATATGTTCGAACTGAAAGGAGGAACAAAACTTCACTTATCATCCCATAGAAAAATTCACAATATAACCTTCTTTTCACCAATGACCCATTTCAATAACCCAAGTAATTTGATTAACAAACATATCATCTCACTATGTTAACAATGCTCATTTGTATTCTTACACGTGGTAGGACAACATAAGCATCACCTCATTCTTACTATCTTTCCCTCAAGCCACTAAATACAAATTAGCTTAATACATAAGATCATACAAAGTCATTTAACTCCATGGTTCAAGATTTCAGATAATATTTTCCTTCGCCAGTATATATATTTCAATTTCCTCAACATACACTCTATCCCTACAAATTAAAATACTCAACACCACCACCATTCTAGTCAAAATTTCAATTTCCCTGTATCACTAAACTTCCATAAAATTCTACCGAATACTATGTGATCACAGATCATGATACTTGTATTTATTAATATTCCATTTCATCCCTACTCCTAGAGTCATAAGATGCAGATTGCTAACACATCGCGTATCATTCATTAATTACTTCATAACCCGTAGTTTTGCGTACTTCGTCATAACACACACAAGCATACAAGGACATGAGTGGGGCAATCCCTTTATCTCTACCTCTTATATCAAACCAATCTCAAGTCCCCTACTCGTTATTAATCATTGTATTTCTCAATTACCATGCACTTCATTGATTCACAGCAACCTCAGTTTCCCCAAAATTCCTCATGATCTAATTTCACATATAACGCAGATAGAAGCTAAGTTTAATCTCTTTTCATATTATGTTTCCACAAACATGCTTATACTTATCAATTTGAACAGCCGAAAAACACCGATATTCCACATCTTTCAAAACTTTAGCCTTATGTAACCCATTCTCCTTTCATAACAATTATCCAATTCTCCTTAGTCACAAAACTCAATCTATGAAACAAAACATATGAATCTTCTTTTATTACCCCAAAGTCCATAATCTCAATACTCAATGTATTGTACAAGCTCACATTCATCTTTTAAAATGCACATCATATCCTTTCGTTACTAGATACATGCAACTTAAATGCATTCTAGACACTCTAATGCTCAATGGACACATGTGTGAGATCTTAACTCGTGCTCTGATACCACCTGTCACGACCCAAACCCGCCCCTAAACGTTTGGTTCATGACCGGCCTGTACATAGGCCTCAAAACTGAATTTAGATTAATATTTAAACACATACGGGGCCTTAAGCGGAGGCAATATCAATAAAAGACAACATCTATTGAGCTTGTGCATACATGATGGTTTAATTGGATTTAAGTATTTAAATACATTCCCAGAGTTACATATACAATCACAGAAGTTATATAGATCTCACACACACTTACATAAGACTTAATAATTTATATGACTCTCAACATAAATTAAGGCCTCAACACAGAGGCGTACCCCAGGCGGCTTGGCAGACAGGTAGACCTCAATACCATTCTAGTGTCAATCTCGAATGGCTCACCTACATAAATATACATAAAAACGGAGTGAGCAAGGCTCAGTGAATAATAGCAATGTAAGGAGGTGAGTTAAACGGGTATAGGCTTAAAGAATGTAAACATGCATATCAAACCATAAACAAATCTTATTCATAATCATATTTTAAAACGGCCTCAGACCCACGTGTAACAAAGAACGGCCTCAGACCCATATATAATATAGAGCGGCTGTAAGCCCAGATATGATACAGGACGGCTGTAAGCCCAGATATAAGACAGAAAGGCTGTAAGCCCAGATATAAGACAAAACGGCTGTAAGCCCAGATTTAATACAGAACGGCTGTAAGCCCAGATATAATACAGATCGGTTGTAAGCCCAGATATAGTACAGAACGGCTTTAAGCCTACAGATAATACAGAACGGCTTTATAAGCCCAGATGTGATACAGAACAACTTTAAGCCCACAGATAATATAGAACGGCTTTAAGCCCAGATATCAACAGATTGGCTCGGGCCCATCATTAGCAAAATAGAATGATTCCAGATACACAAAGATATCATTGTTTCATAATACACATGTGTTCCATTTGTTCATCATGAATTCAGATAGTTAACTTGTATATAAAAGAACGTCAATATTAACTATTAACAGTAAGCAAAACGTACTGCTACAGTACTATTACTCAATAGTGCACAAAGATTTTCCCATGGTTTATTACAAGTCAACATAGTTGTCTTGCGAATAACAGAACATTAATAATAACTATTAACAGAAGGCAAATGTATCACTACATTAATAGGGACAGAACAATTCACATCATAACGGCCTCGGGCCCACTTCTATTAATAGGGACAGAACGGCCTTAGGTCCATATCAATGCTATTATTCAATCATATCCATTAATTTAAGCAAAGCACAATATTAAGGGAATAGGCGATTCACAAATGACAATGCATAAATCATAATCACAGGAAGTAAGTGAAACATATTGTTACACTACTATTACTCACAGTGATCGGCTCCCGGTAGTAATGGGACGGTGTCCTCGTCTCGACCTACAAGTACAGCGCACAACACATAATATGAGATTATAATCGACTCTTTACTTATTCTCTTTGATCATTCAATCAATTAGCCATGGTGGTACCAAGCTCATTATTCCTTAATAAGTTATAATCCATGTCTCAGAAAACAGGAGGAATCGATGGGAAAATGGTTCAGACGAAGAAATGGTACAAAACTGGTTGACAGAAAGTGAATAGTCATCACTAATTTGGGCATAACTATTTTTGTATTTAGAATTTTGGAGTGAGACCACCACCATTGGAAACTAGACTTCCGGGGCTTGATTTTAGGCTTAAGAATCACTTAAAACGGAGTCCGGATGCAAAAGATATGCTTGTTCAAAGTTGGCTGAACAGAGTTGTCCCCCGCACGTGCGGGAAACAGGGCCGCACGTGCGGGAATATTGCCGCACGTGCAGGACTACGTGCTTTTTTAGTAGATTCAAATTTGCTTCTGGGCATGGATTGCCGCACGTGCAGGAAGACCCACCGCACGTGCGGCTTCGGGCAATTTGCAATCCGAAAATGGGTTTTCTTTGCTCTAACACTTGGTTTTCCATTTTTAAGCTTGGTTTCTAACATAAATCACTCAAAAACATGTAAAATTGCCCCATAACATGATAAACTAACATCAACCAAGTGTAATTTCATCACAAACAAATCAATCTTTGCCTCAAAGTTCAAGATTAATGCCTAATCTTTCATGATCTTCAAGGTTCTTAAAATACAATCCACAACCCACAAATTCACTTGATTCTTGCATAATCTAAAGTTCATTTCATGACATCCATGAGCTTGAGCTCCACTCATAAACAAAATTAGAGAACTTAATTTCTAATTCCTCACATTAGCTCAAGCAAATACATATATAAAACCTTAACCCCAAATGGGTTTAAATCTTCCAAGATCTTTATGATTTCACCAAATTGATACTTTAAACACAAGGTTTCAAGATAGATTATCATACCTAGCTCAATCTTTGTCTATCTCTTAGCTCTCTTCAATTTCCCCCAAGTTTCCATGGGTGAACTTCTTTCTCTTTCTTCAATTCTCTTCAATCATCTACAAAGCCACCATGGATGTTGAGAAAGTTTGTCTCTCTTCTCTCTCTCTCCCTTTTACGGTTTCCTCTCTCTCTCTTTAGACATTTTTGGGCTCCCAAAAGATGAGATTAACAACTCAAGGCACAACTACATATATAAATATACACACACATAGGCTTAACACAATAGGGAGAGCCAAACGCGGCTTTAGGAATCGCACGAAATCAAATTTCAATTAACCTTCCCAGGTGAATCTAAAAATTGTGCTGATCATAAATATGTCCTCTATTCTGGTTTCTGAAGCCTCTAAGGCCTTCAATTTGCAGTATAAAGTTAATCACCCCAAACGTGCATTAACGAATCAGACAAATTAGATTTCCAATTAATTTCCCCAAATAGTTCCAAAAATTCTCATTAACATACCGAAGTACTCAATTTCGATTTCTGAACCCGTAAATGTCGATAATTTAAATTTTAAGCCGTAACTCAACAGATAATTCCTTAATTTGAACAGATTTCATTAGATTAAAAGGCATTAACCCGCAAGGGCATAAGGGTAATCTCTAATAAGGATTTTGGGGTCATTACAAAACATGTATGGACCAGAGCCAAAACAAGCTAGCATGAAGGCATGAAGCATGGAGTATGCAAAGCGAATATGGAGGATTGAACTACACCTACCAAAACCAAGCATGATGTGACTCCACCAACAAAAATCAGAGTTGTATTATGGCAAAATAAGACCAAAAACACATTGATATGGTGGCCTAAAAGCCTAGGCAAGATGGCATGCACAATGGCTCATTTTGAAGGCATAAAGCACCAAACCTCCAAAGCATTGAATGAGTGAAAGATGTGAGGGCATGACCACACTACATGCACTGAAATCACATACCAAATGATGCTAAGTCATGCAAATAGCCCAAGCAATGCATGCTAGTGGCTTGGAAACTCAAAGCTAGTGAGCTAGAATGCACTATGGCTATACAAAGCAAGGCATGCATGACCAAAACAACATCAAACAGAGCTTAAGCATGGTAAAACATGAGGAAAAGCTTCCTGGAGCAGAGCCAAAAGCATGCTAGAATGATGGTCAAAAGCATGATGAATGTTAGGCTAGTATGCAAGATTGCACTACAAGTGTGTGAAGCATGCAAGAGGCTATCAAACCAATTCTAGACAGAGCTATAGCATGCTAAAACAATACCAAAAACCTACTGAGATAGACCCAAAACAAGCTTAGCAAACATGCTACTTTGATGAGCTACAAGTAGGATTACACTACACATACAAGAAGCATGCAGGGGATGACCAAGACAACCAAAAAAAGAGTCATGGAAGGTCTAAAAGGTCACAAAAAAGTGCTCAAACAAAACTTCAAGAAGATAGAAATACATGCTCTTGTGATGAGCCATCAACACAAGCATACAAGAGAAGAGGATGGGACAACCCCCACCCATTTGAGGCCTCAAAACCAAGTTTCCACCACTGAAATTCCTCTGGAATTCAGTGGTAGAAAGGCCAAATAAAGGTGATCACAAAGGCTCAAGGAGATGGCTCAAAAGCCTAGCAAATAGGGTATGCAAGGGAGTACATCACCCCCAACACCAAGGAAGCCTCAAACAAACATGTTAAGCACTAAAAATTAGAACTTTTTGTAGTTTAAAGTTAGGCCTAAAACATCATGCAAATGGGGCCAAAAGCTTAATCAAAACAAAGCTTTAGAGGGGTTAGAGACTTACCCTTGTAGAACAACTTCAAGGAAGCAACTCCAGCAACCTTTTTGGATCAAAATCAGTCCAAAAAACACAAAACCAGCTTCAAGATGCCTCAGCAACAAAAGTGTGGTGTTTCACTATGTGTTTGTGTGCAAAAGTGTGATGAAAAGGCACTTTTAAGCACAAATATGAGAGAAAGGGGGAATTGTAGAGATAAAGATGTATGTATAGCTTCAAGCCATTTTTTCTGAACCTGGAGAAGGGAGAGAGGGCCTCCCTTTTATAGAAAAATCATGCAACAAGCTTATTGAGGAAGCTAAGAGCTCTAAGCAATCCCTCCATACACGTGTATGGAGGATGGTTTCTGTGCTCACCAGCTGTCACAGCTAGCACCAAAATATCTGCAGGAAACTGCAGGAAAGCTGCCGACCAGTTGAAGTGGTCGGCCAGCTACTTACACTGGTCGGCCAACCAGTGAAAGTGGTCTGCAAGAAGACCAAGTGGTCGACTAGGGGGAGAGGTGGTTTGCACCAAAAAAAGCAAGGTAGTGGCATGGCTGCCGACCACTTTTGGTGGTCCAAAGACCACCAAGGCCAGTTGGCCGACCAGAAAACTGGCTGGCAGGAAAGAAAAGTGGTTTTCAGGGAGAGAAACTGGTCTACAACCCTTATTCCACCCTCCAAGCAAGGAAAACAAGGTTTGTGCCAAAAACAAACCAAAAAGGATGAAAGACGAAAGTCCGAGGGACAAGGCGCGCAGCCAGAAGCCTCGAAAACTAGTCTACGGGCACCAAAAGTGGTCTACAAGACCTCTATGTCCCTCTAGACCAAGGCAACAAGGCGTGGTCCAAAAACCAAGCCAAGAGAAGAACGTTAAGCGGTCCCGAGACAAGGCGCGCAGCCGAAGGCTCCGGAAACCGGAAACTAGTCTACAAGAGGGAAAAGTGGTCTACGACCACAAAAATTGGTCTACAAACCTCTCTCTCCCTCCAGGGAAGGTCAACAAGGCTTGGTCCACAAACCAAGCCAAAACACAAAGAGTTCAGAGGCCCGGAGGCAAGGCACTCAGCCGAAAACTCCGAAAACTCGAAATGAGCACAAACATGCGCGATCACCGCGTGCTCAAACGATGACGTCTGAGTCTTAAGGTCGGTCAAAATGGGGTGACTACAGTTGCCCCTCTTTGACAGAACTCGAAAGTCAAGAAGTGACAAGAGTGAATGTCAAAGCCCAGAGACGACCCATTTTTGACAAGGCCGAAGACTTAGACAAACAGGCAAGATAACAAAGAGATGCGCCCGCAGGCAGGGGCAAAATGCAAATGACATGCACAATGCCGAACATAACTCATGATCATGCAAAGAGAGCTGTGATGAAGCAATTATGCAAAATAACTGCAACATTTTAAGCGAATACTATGCAAGCAAGTAAACACGAACCAAACTACATCTCATGCAGAAATGATGTAAGAAAATTATACAATTCTCACTGCGTTTCACGCGAAGAAGGCTAAAAACAACTACCGAGAACACCCGGAGTCTCAAACAAAACACCTTCTGGGAGAAGGGTACGTCCAAATGCATTCCAAACGTGAGTGGAGAAGGGTAGCAGTCAGACTGAACCGGAACCTCTCTTGAATGAACCGTACATACAATATCGTCTGGTTTCACCAACTTCAAATGAACTATATATACAATATCATGCCTGCACAAAAGAGAGATTTTGACAAGTACAATATAGTAGAAACACATGTAGGTAGAACGCGCATAACAATGCAAGTGAAAAGGTTGCATGACAATGCAAGCAAAATGCGCGTGAAAACGCAAGTGAAGAGGTGCATAACAATGCGAGCAGAATGTGCGTGACAACGCAAGTGAAGAGGTGCATAACAATGCAAGTAGCGTGTGCATAACAATGCGAGAGAAATGCGCATAACAATGCGGGTGAATATGCGTGACAACGCAAGTAAAAAGGTGCATAACAATGCAAATGGAGAGGGTGGATAATAATGCAAGTAAAACGTGCGTGACAATGCAAGTAAAGTGTGCATGACAATGAGAGAAAAACGTGCATAACAACGTAAATAAAGTGTGCATGACAATGCGAGAGAAACGTGCGTAACAACGCAAATAAAGTGTGCATGACAATGCGAGAGAAACATGCGTAACAACGCAAGTAAAGTGTGCATGACAATGCGAGAGAAATGTACAACTTCAATTGCATGTTTGAAGCAAAATGCCGAATGAGGAAATACAACCCTTAACGAGAGCAAATCAACCGTAACCTCCGATTTACCTCTCGGAGGGGTCACAACGTACTCAAAAAGGATACACCTTGCTCTTGATGAGTGACGATGAGCCACGCATCGAAGACTTGAATCGAAGTTCCCGCGGGGACAATTTGAGCCGAAAAAGTATACTTTCCTTGCACTTTCTCGAGGGTCGAGGACTCCAATCATCACAAAAACACACAGGGAGGACAATGGGGCCCTGGAGACCATCCAGGAGGGCTGCCGACCACCTAGATCAGCTGCCGACCAGTTGTTGATCACCTAAGTGGTCAGCCAGCTAGAAAAACTGGTCGGCTGACCAGTTTACCAAAACAAGGGCAGCTTGGTCTTTTGAAGGCCAGCTCTTTAAGTACACAACTCCAAAGCACTTTTCATCACACCTCCAAGGCCGAAATACACTTCTCTTTGCTCCTAAGCACTTTTCTCTCTCAGATCCACACTTTATACCCGTATTCCAATGCCCTCGCGAAGTTGATTCGTGAAAAACTTTCAATTTTCTTCGTTTTGAACCGATCAGAATTTGTTTTCGGAGCTTCTTTCTCCATTTTCACCACTTGAGGTATGTTTCTTTCGAAGTTTAGCACCTTTTCCCAAGCTTTGACTTTCGTTGACTTTTTCTCTTCCCGAGAGTTGACTTTTGTTGACTTTTTGCAATTTTGGCTCATTTCACTCATTTTTGCCCATTTTGCATATTCTTTTCGGATGGCGGACCACATTCCACACGATGGGGGCTCCCCGAGAGCAGAGGATGACCCTGATGTCATACCATTGCCGCCGAGGGTTCGGCCTTTTGATCCGGAGAGGTACCACCCTCAGGAGCACATCCTACCCCCGAGCACCTTTCATCATTTCACAGACTTCGCGTGACAAGCACCCGCAGACTTGCTGCTACGGGAGTCAGAGTCCCACTTATCACATCATGCGCGCGAGGTACGTACTTCACTTTTACATTTTCTGCGATGTATTTTACAATTCTTGCACATTTCATGCTTTCACTATGTATTATATCTGCTCATTCTGAACACAATTACATACACAACGCTTCTGCTCGTTCTAGACATAACTCACAACACAGTTTTCTATTCATTTAGCACACAGCTGATAACACAATACTCTGTTCATTTGGCACACAGCCGACAACACAATATTCTGTTCATTTGGGCACACAGCTCATAACATAACACTCTGTTCATTTGGCACATAACTCACAACACAGTATTCTGTTCATTTAGCACACAGCTCATAACACAACACTCTATTCATTTGGCATGCAGCTCACAACACAGTATTCTGTTCATTTGGGCACACAGCTCACAATACATTATTCTGTTCATTTGGGCACACAGCTCATACACAATACTCTGTTAATTTGGCACGCAGCTCATACACAACACTCTGTTAATTTGGCACACAGCTCACAACACATTATTTTGTTCATTTAGCACACAGCTCATAACACAACACTCTATTCATTTGGCACGCAGCTCACAACACAGTATTCTGTTCATTTGGGCACACAGCTCACAATACAGTATTCTGTTCATTTGGGCGCACAACTGATACACAACACTCTATTAATTTGGCACGCAGCTTATACACAACACTCTGTTAATTTGGCACGTAGCTCATAACACAGTATTCTGTTCATTTTGCACACAGCTCATAACACAACACTCTGTTCATTCAAAACGCAGGTAGCTTCCCGTTTCACACGGGGTTATGGATCGATCATCGCGAGGGAGTGGTACATGGAGCTCCCAGATGTCGTTCGACAGATTGTAGATAAGGCGGGGTTCGGCCTATTTTGTGTGGGGTTGTCGCGTCTTCAGGCGAGCAGGACCCTCATGGGTGCACTTGTAGAGAGATTGTGGGACGCCACAAACTCCTTCCATTTCTCTACTGCCGGGGACATGACGATGACCCCGTACGACTTTTCGATGCTGACGAGCCTCGACGTGGCCGGCCGGTCGATCCCATACAATTTTGATATGGGTGAGTGGAAGGCAGCCTGGACTTATCTGCTCGGAGCCCATCCGCCAGCATGCAGATCACCATGCATGGTCAGGTACACCTGGTTTACAGAGTAGTACAGGGGGACTATGCTCGAAACTATTGAGGCCATAGAGCAGTATGCCCGGGGATTTCTGATGTTCCTTCTCGGGACCACACTGTTCTCCGACAGGGGGAACACGGTCGAGTTATATCTCTTGAGCGCTCTAGTAGACCTATCACAGGTCCGACACTTTGATTGGGGCGATGCTGGCCTTGCTACCCTTTACTGCTACATGAGCGCGACCTCCCGTGGGCGTGGGGGCATATTAGGTGGCTACTGGAGAGCCTGTGAGGTACATTCTGCCCTCTTGATTTACATTTCTACTTTTCATTATCTGTACGTTGCACACTGCACACACATTACACACATTACATTCTATACTCTGCATTCTGCACTCAGCATTCTACATTTTCTGTACATTCTGTATTCTCATTACCACTGCCTTGCCTTTCACAGCTGTGGGTTTGCGCCAACTTCCCGACGCTTGCTCCAGAGCCAGAGGTGGAGGCACCACTAGATGTGCCATACTCACGCAGATTCGAGGGTCGGTGCCGACCCAGGCCCCGGGAGACATTGCCATATCTCCGGCAGTATTTTGACACCGTACGGTCGACGGAGGTAAACCAGAACTCTCAGTTCTTCATGTTTTCAGCTTTGATTTATCTTGCATATTTATGACAACTGATCAATTCATGCATTTGATATTCGCAGATCACTTGGCAGCCTTGGATAGCCATGCCAGGGTATTCCCGATTCCAGTTCGCTGGGACATGGGGCGCCTCCCGGTACATGATTTTGTTTGAGGGACCAGTCGGTAGGGCCTGGTTTTCTCGGGGAGCGCTTTATGCGCCAGACGATGGGTAATCCTGCCCAGGATATCCCTTCATTGCCTCCACTAGATATGCGATCCACAGAGAGTCTTACTCCCCAGGAGGTTGACGACTTCATGCAGGGTGCCGATGCAGTTCTTTTCCTGGAGCAGGGGGAGTACACGACGTACCTCCACACATACCTGATGCCCCCACTTGCAGGTGTCTGTAACCCCACGAGGAGAGCTGCTGATATGCCGTCATCGAGCCGCGCCCGAGCTGCAGACATTCCTTCGACTAGCAGGTCCAGCACTTCGAGCGGTAGGAGTAGGGGGATGCCCCCTACTAGGCAGTGTGCTGGGTGGCTAGATCTTCCGACTGAGCTGACAGGCTAGCGATATAGGACACCTTACCAGATTCCACTGGAGGCTCCATTGCCGGATCATCGATATGTCAATGACCCTGACTCACCACCGGTATGCTCCACAACTTTCATTTATCATTCAGATATTTAGACATTCATTCATTCACTGATGACTTGAACTTGCATCTGCAGCCTCCTAGAGGATACACTGAGGGGTTGCTTGGGGTGGTGGCCTCACTCGAGAGTATGGTCTTGCGGAGGGAGACGTTGCTGTACGCCTCCGGTATTCCGGTACTTTTCAATTTCCTTGTATTTATCATACTTCTGATGACATACCAAAACTAAACATTTCACTACACTGATTCACTGCATGTGTAGAGCACATCTGACACATCACATTCACATACTATATCTGCATGCACACATTCCATGCACCATACTTGCATCTGCATCTGATATACATACTCTGGCTGATGTATTTAAACTGCCCTTTTCAGGTCACACCGCTACAGCCCGGGCCATCCAGGCCTTCTCTAGTAGCTGGGAGAGTGGTCTCGACTCGCGGCCGAGGGAGGCGTCGAGCGCCTACTAGACAGGATGATGAGTCCAGCGAGGAGGAGGAGTCAGCGCATCCTCAGTCAGAGACATCTGCGGGCAGAGATGATGACTCCGGTTCTGGTTCTGAGGGCGAAGGCGACACCGAGGAGGATTCCAAGGACTGTGACTCTGGTTCAGACCGGGGTGCCGGCGGCGGTGGTGCAGAGTCTGCTCAGCCGAAGAGGGTGAAGAGGGCCTCCTGATCTTGAGCTTGATAGCACCGACGCAGCTTCTTTATTTTCTTTTTACTAGTAGTTGTAGCACATTGTACGGCGTTAGGCATTTTTATTTTCCTTAAAACTTGTACCTTGTTGTAAAAAGAAACAATGATGGAATGAAAACAGCTTTTTGTTCAAAAAGTGTTATATTTGTATTCTAAGCATCGCATCACATCATTTTACACAAAAATGAGATTGAATGGAAATTGAACATTGTGTATTACCAAGTCAGGTAGTGAACTAACGTAATAAACTAAACAACTTAACTCAATAAGCAACAACAAGACCTTAACAAGTTTACAACTCAATAAGCAAAGAATAACAACTCGATAAACAAAGAGCAACAACTCGATAACCAAAGAGTAACAACTCGATAAGCAAAGCTTAACAACTCGATAAGCAAATGCATATTGGACAAACAAAGCAACAGAATGCATCCGAAACAAAGGCAAACTCAGACCTTCAGCACTCTCAGCATATAAGAAAGCTAGAGACTCTCTTCTGGAGACAAGAAACAACTGCAGACCACCTTTTTGCTCATGGCCGACCACCAAAAGGGCTTGCTGACCACTTTTTTGGTCTGCAGACCAGAAAATGTAGCTGGTTGACCAGAAAAAGTGGCTGGCCGACCAGAAAAAGTGGCCGGCCGACCAATTAGTCTGGGGACCTCCAGATTTTGGCCACCTATCCTCTAAACAGTGCATTATCCTTCATAAAGGTTCCAGCTTCGTGGTTCCCTCATTCTAACTCAGTTTTTGCACCAAATGGAGGCATTTCTTGTCCAAAATCTCACAAATTGGATTGCTAACTTGGATGGCTTGGAAAAGCTGAATTTCCGGGGCTTCGGCATAAATGCACTATTCATGCTGAGTTGCACCCCGCTGCGTTTTTCGTTCCTCCATGCTGTGGCAAGGTGTTGGAATCCGGCAACTCACGTCTTTAGCTTTGGTGGGCAAGAGATATGTCCCACTTTCGAAGACTTCCAAGTTTTGATGGAGTTTGAGCGTGAAGAAGAGATCTTGCCCCAGTTCCGCTTTGGCCACGTCCAAGCCTTAGGACGGATGTGCGGGCTCACTTTGCATGACGCTTGGTCTTTGATTCGCGATGGGGAACTGGACATTCCGAGCTTGATTCATCGGTTTTCTGATGCCAGTGACCGCGGCGGCGATCATGACTAGCAGGGTTTTCGGCGACATGCGCTTTGCTTGTGCATGCTGTCTCATTTCTTGCTTGCCCCAGGCTCCAGTAGGTTTAGCGCCCGTTTGATTGAGGTTGCCCAAGGCTTAAAAGAGGGCAAGAGCTGCATCGCCATGACACTAGCTGAGACTTTGATGGGTTTGGACGCCTTCCATTGCCGAGAGATGACTAGATTCGCAGGGAGTCCACTACTACTGCAGGTAATGTTTCTCACCCTATCTCACATATATTTCTCACATCGCTTGGCCCTCAGGTTCGATTTTTCTCTCAAAACCCTTTTCTCACTTTTCTCTCCACGTACACCTCTCTATTCTTTAATCTCTCATTTTTCATCCCTCCCCAGATATGGTTGATGGATAAATTGAAGGTTATGGACTCATGCCCAGCATATTCAGCTCGCGGCTATTTCTTCCGACGACGTTTAGTCGATGCCCCTGATAAGGGATGGTGGTGCGAATGGATGTGCAATTTGTCCGCTGCCAGTATTGCTTGGCGCTGCCCCTGGCTCAATTTACCGACGATCAGCTATAGCATGACTCGCCAGCTCGGGATTCAGTTGATCGGCCGGACACACTGTGTCATTTATTTCCCATTCCGATTCCGGTGCCAGTTCAGATATGATCAGACTTGTCCGGAAGAAGGGATAGAGTACCCTGCTGCATTTCCAGTCTGAGGCACACAGCTTGCTCGGTATGCCACAGCATGGAGGACGAGAGAGCTTCTGGCCCCCGCTCCCATTTTCAGTTGTACCCTTTCTGATGAGTGCATAGCTTGGCTTGATGAAGAGGCGCAGGTTGGGCCTACTTTGGCATCAGAGGCTTCCACAAGCTCTGGGAGGGGGCGCAGAAACACCAGACTATGCCCCGAGTTTATTTGCTTTAATCAGTACTTTCAAGTTTTCTTTATGAATGTAATAAAAACCAACTTCAATTTGTATTCAAGAGTAGGAGAACTCTGTACTGAAATCAATGTAATTGAAGGTTGTGGGTACTAAAAATTTTTCTTTTGGTCCAAAAATGGTCTAAGTCGTAAAAAGATTAATTTGAGCAAAATCAACTTTTATTAAAACTTTTCAAAGCCATTTTCAATATGGATCACAACTGGACACGCCCGAGATCTATCACTGAGATGTACAACCCTGGATCCCAGCAACTGGAAAGTTGCCCCTAGCCTGAATAGCATTGCACTGGAGATCACAACCGAGCTCTTAAATGCAGAATAGACAAAGATGACCAACAAGATCACACAGACAAAGTTGATTTGGAAGTGTTTATGGCTGGACTTCAGAATGAAGTTGCCTACGTATCCCAAAAGTGGAAATCAAGCCTTACGTAGTTCGGCTCAGGTTCACTCGTATATTAACACTCTCCTTTTGCGCTCTAACTTTTGCCAAGGCCGCCCTTTCTGGGTTTTCAACCTTGCGAGCTCAGTTTTTATTATTTCAAATTTTTCATGCTCTAACTTTTGCCTAGGTCGCCCTTTCGGCTTTTCGGCCTAGCGAGCCACTCAGGGATAGTATTTCTTCAACTTGTCCATGTTGATCGGCTGAGAGAACTCTAGGCCATCTAGGTCCATCAAAACGATAGCTCTGCCCGACCAAATAGACTTGATGATGTAAGGGCCAGTCCAATTGGGTCTGAACTTGCCCCTAGGGTCGTGGATGGGAGCTCGGTTGTCTTTGAGCACTAGATCCCCTTCTTTCAAATTCCTGGACTTAACCTTCTTGTTGAAAGCCCTGGCAATTCTTCGTTGATAACCCTGGACGTGATACAATGCTTTCAGCCTTCTTTCATCAAAAAACATGAGTTCTTCGAACCTGCTTTGCTGCCAATCTGCCTCAGCTATCTGACACTCAGCCAATACTCGTAATGACGGAACCTCAACTTCGATAGGCAGAACAACCTCCATCCCATAAACCAATGAATACAGCGTTGCCCTAGTAGAAGTTCGAATTGAAGTTCGGTAGCCCCAAAGAGCAAATGGCAGCTTATCTGGCCAGTCCCCGTAGGTTTCCACCATCTTCTGTAGAATGTGCTTGATGTTTTTGTTGGCGGCCTCAACAGCTCCGTTGGTTTGCGGCTGATATGTAGATGACTTATGAAAAGCCATGTTGTACTTCTCCAACAAGTCGATCACCTCCTTCTTGAAGGGGGAACCATTATCCGAAATAATCTCATTCGGGACCCCGTAGCGACAGATGATGTTGTTCCTGATGAACTTAGCAACATGCGATGCCTTCAACACCGCGTAAGATTGGGCCTCAACCCACTTCGTGAAGTAGTCTATCGCTACCAGAATGTACTCATGTCCATTGGACCCCTTCGGAGTGACAGCCCCAATTACATCAATCCCCCAGACTGAAAATGGCCATGGCGAAGTCATGTTGTACAGCTTCGACGGCAGAATGTTCATACGGTTTGCATGGATTTGACATTTGTGGCATCGCCGGACAAAGCCAATACAATCCTCTTCCATGGTGGACCAGTAATAATCATGTCTAAGGATCTTCCGGGCTAGCCTTTCCTCTATGGATGGCCTCCATCAGGCGCTTGGATTCTTCAGCATCAACGCATAACTTATGGATCCCGAGATGACCCCTCTTGTACAGTTTATCTCTGCAGACGATGAACTGAGCAGCCATTCTTCGAATTGCCCTCTTATCTTTGGCATTTGCCCCTGAAGGATAGGCTTCGTTTTCCAAGAAGTTCCAGATGTCGTAATACCAAGGGTTCTCATCTTGTACCTCATCTATGGCAGCAATCAGCTCGTAGGCCGGCACGAATTTCTGTTCGATGATGATCGGACGCATCCGGACTCCAAAAGGGATGTCTATCATAGAAGATAGAGTTGCTAATGAATCAGCGAACCTGTTGTTCTCTCTTAACAGATGGGCGAAATTCAGTTTCTCAAACCGAGGAATCAGAACGTCCAAGGTCTGGTGATAGATTCTCATCTTTTCTTCTTTAACTTTCCAATCTCCTTTAGCTTGAGATACAACAAGGTTCGAGTCCTCGATGACATCCAACCGTTTTGCCCCTAGCTCTAAGGCGGCTTCTAATCCAGCAATACATGCCTCATACTCTGCCTCATTGTTCGACACTTTAAACCAGAGTTTGAATGCTAAGGGTATGCGGGAATTGTCGGGTGCTATCAGCAACACCTCTATTCCATATCCGTATTAGTTTGACGCTCCGTCAAAGTACATCGTCCAGGTCTCTTCTTCGACATGCAGAATGGCCTCGTCTGGGAACAGATACTCAACTGCTTCATCCCCTTCAACTGGGTGATCGGCTAGGAACTCCGCTACCACTCTCCGTTTCACTAACTTGCGCGTCATATGCTTCAGATCGAATTCGGAAAGCAGAAGCAACCAACGAGCTAGCCTACCCGTAAGTGCCAATTTCTCAAAAAGATATTTGATGGGATCTAATCTCAAAACCAGTATTACAGGGTGAGCTAACAGGTAGTGCCTCAGCTTCCTGGTAGCCTATACCAAGGCCAGACAAGCCTTCTCCAGCGGAGTGTAGCGGGTCTCGTAATCCAGCATTTTCTTGCTCAGGTAGTAGATAGCCTTCTCCACTTTGTCCTCAGACTCTTGTGCAAGCATGCAGCCCATTGTAGTTTCAGTCACTGATAGGTACAGAATCAACAGTTTCCCCGGCTCAAGCGGTGACAACACAGGTGGGTTCTGTAGATATTGCTTGATCTGCTCGAAAGCAGCTTGGCATCGGTCGTCCCATTGGAACTTCTTTCCTTTCTTCAGGAGACCAAAGAGTGGTTCACAAGTCAAGGTTAATTTTGCAATAAACCGTCTTATGAATTGCACTTTATCCAGAAAGCCTCGCACCTCCTTTTCAGTCCTCGGTGGTGGCATTTCTAAGATGGCCTTGATTTTGGAAGGATCGACCTCGATACCCCTTTGCGTGATCAAGAACCCCAGCATTTTTCCTGCTGTAACACCAAATGTACATTTCTAAGGATCCAGCCGCAACCAATACTCTCTGATCCGTTGAAAGAATTTCTACAAGGCGGTGTAGTGGCCCTCTCTTTCCTTGGACTTGACAATCATGTCGTCCACGTACACCTCAACCTCTTTATGGATCATATCGTGCAAAATCGTGGTCACAGCCCGTTGATACGTAGCCCCAGCATTCTTCAGCCCAAACAGCATCACCCTATAACAATAGGTTCCCCATGGGGTGGTGAAAGCAATCTTCTCCCTGTCTTCGGGTGCCATCAAAATCTGATTGTAGCCTGAAAACCCATCCATAAACGAGAGCAGCGCATGCCCAACAGTGAAGTCCACTAATTCGTCGATATGCGCCAGAGGAAAGTCGTCTTTCGGACTGGCTTTGTTCAAATCCCTGAAGTCCACACATACCCGAATTCTGCCGTCCTTTGGCACCGGAACTATATTGGCCAACCAAGTTAGGTATTCAGATACTAGCAGGAACCCTGCGTCGATTTGCTTGGTGACCTCTTCTTTGATCTTCAGAGCCCAGTCCGGGCGGATCCTTCGGAGCTTCTGCTTAACAGGTCGGGCCTCTGGGTCAAGAGGGATCCGGTGCTGTACAATCTCAAGATCGATTCCAGGCATGTCTTCGTAGGACCACGCGAAAACATCTTTGAAATCTTTTAATAAAGCGACTAAGCGCTCGCGCTCCTCCGAAGACAACGTGGACCCGATCTGGACCAGCCGCGGGTCCTTCTCAGTACCAACATTAATTGTGGTGATTTCATCAACCAAGGGTTTAACAAACCTCTCCTGCTCTTGATCAACCAAATATTGCAAAACCAGAGGAATTTCTTCCTCGTCGTTTTCATCAAAATTTTGAAAATCCTGATTAATGCAATAAATTAAAGGCACAGAAAAATACTCGGAAGCCACAGCCGTACCATTCTCATTAATAACATCCAGTCCGCCTGATTCCTCTGTTACAACAGACTTAAAGGAAAAAGAAAAAGACGACCTGGACAAGATAGTGGCATCCGGGTTATCACCCCTAAGAATACCGGACTCAAACTCAGACGAGCTGGAACCTGATTCTGACTCCACAGACTCAGTGGAATCAGATTCTGGCTCACTACCTGACCCGGTGCTGCTCGATAAAAAGCCCTCCCCGTATTGCCAGACGAGGGAGGGTGCAATGGATGCATCCAGAATGTTTGAAGATGGGCCCACAGTCGCTTCATTCCCGATCATGGAAACTGAGAAGTTATCCCCCAAGCACTCCTGTACGATCTGAGGATCTGAGAGTAGACAAGCCAGTGCTACCCCCATTTCAATCTCTGTGCTCTCGGAATCCTCCTCCTTGCACTGCTCAGCCTCAGCTGGTGGGTTTGTCTGCTCTTCGGCAACGTCATCCCCGAATAGTTGCAAGTCAAAGAAAATCTCAAATCCTGGCAAGAGCCGCCTTTCTGCATTTAGCCATGGCTCTGGGAAGCCGCAGAATATGAAGTCTTCCCCCTCCCGGACAAAGCGTCTATTCAGGGTGCCCTGGATAGGTCGGTGCACCAACTCATAATGCTTCCCGGCCTGCTTGGCTCTGGCTCTTCCGGCCATCTCTTTTCCTTTCCTCGCCCAATCCTCTTTGGTAGGCAGATAACCTAAGCCAAAGGTATATAGGTTGTGCGGCACTTCGGCCGATGTTGCAACGCCTTTCCGGCCACTTCGCCCTAATTCCATCCCGGGGATGTGCTGGAGCTTATTCATAAGGTAGACAGACTGTGCGCTGACGTATAGCCCCTCATCAACAGCTAGTATGTTCTGTACAACCTGGGCCTCAGCTAGGGTAAATCCTGACAAAAACACATCCTCCGCGCCATGCTCAATCTCCAGAACTGGTGTAGAAACCTCTGGCGGCAGATGGATTGAAGAATTCCCAAAAACGATTGCCACCCCCTTCCCGTGGGGGTATTTAAGCATCTGGTGCAGGGTGGAAGAGACAGCCTTCACCTGGTGTAGCCACGGCCGCCCCAGGAGTAGGTTGAAGGTTGCGGGAACGTCCAAGACCTGAAAATCAATATCCTGTTGCCCTGGACCAACCTGAGTCTGAATCTGTATAGTCCCCATCGCCTCTCGGTTATTATTATCGCAGGCCCGTATCACTTGAGCAGTAGGCACAAAATCTGCGGGCTTCAACCCGATTGCATATGCCGTTCTCGACAGACACACGTTGATAGCAAATCCTGTGTCAACAAGGACCACCGGTATCCATTTCTCTCTACACTCGACAGAGATGTAGAGTGGTTTATTATGGTTTGAGCCCTCAGGCGGTAGTTCCTTGTCAGTGAAGGTCAACGTCGGGGAAGCTCCTCTTGGAAAAACCAGCCCTGCCAACTGTTCGGGCGTGGTATCAATTAAAAGTTTTGCCTTGTCCATTGCAGAAAGGACAGCTTGTCTATAAACTCTTGAGGCCATAAGCAGTCCCCAGATGGAGATGTCTGCTTGGATTTTCTTAAGCTGTTTCAGTACAGCCTCCTCCTCGAGCAGTTTTTCCTTTTGCCTCTCCGCTTCTTTATCCTTTCCGGACGCCTCTGGTTGATCCAAGTGTGGGGGCTTGAAATACCGCCCACTTCTAGTCATGTGGTCCACCTCTTCAATATACCAGGTATCATCTGGTTGATTATGCCCCCAATCTTTGTCAGTGTGGGCAAGACGTAAGTTGTCGTCTTCCCACCACATCCCGTCGGCCATCGACAAACAGCTGTCCGGTTCCATTGTAACTATTCTTGTGCGCACAACACATTCCGTCCCCACAGGGGCTTTGGCCTTTCTAGCCCTCTCAAGATCCTCGATCTTTTCCTGCTCGAACTGCTTCAGTGCAGCCTGCTGTTCAGTATCTCCCGTACTCAAACTGCCCGGATCCCGAGCAAAATTCTTAACACCGGTGCTCTCCGGCGATCCCTGTTGATTCTCGGCCATTCCGGTCACTGATGATGTTCTCGTTCCTGACAGTCCCTATCCTGGCTGAGGCTGCTCAACAACATCTGGCTTGTCGCTGAGCCACCCAGTAGTTTCTGCTGACCCATCCAGATCAAACCAGTTGACAGTCACGTCCCCCGGATCCTGTTCATTGAAGAATTGCAGATTCGCGATATCTTCTTCCAGCCCCGTTAGGTCATCTAACCCCTGACTAGGTCTATCCTCCCGAACTACACTAATTTCTGCCCCAACCGGCAACTCTACCCTCGGCTTAACTTGATCTGTTGATGTGATGTAACCACTCGGGTTGTACGCAAAGCTCGTAGACCCCTCAGGCTCTGAATCATCATTCCCCTTTGCCCCCAAAGTCATCCCTATTCTATCTTCGATAGTCACCACCACCGGTTCAGGTTGAGTTTGGGAGATGCTCAGCATGCACAAATCCGTGCTGTCTAGAATGAACACCTCCGGCTTGGGTAGGTGAGAGGGGGTGATATATATACTAGGGTTGTATGACACAACCCTAGTTTGGATCAGGTTGATACGTTTAGGTGGTGGAGCTTAGTTATGTGGTGGGAGAGGGTTGGTTGTGACGTTTGGTTTTTCTGAGGGTGTGATCACCCTATTGTCAACGAGATCCTGGATCTCGTGACGCAGTCTGAAGCACTGGTTGGTGTCGTGACCATGTTGTTGGTGAAAGACACAATATTTGGCTGGGTTATGGGAGGGAGGAAGTTTGTCTGGTAATGGCCGCGGCTCCAGGGGCTTCATATGCCCTTTCCTGATCAGAACCCCCAGAGCTTTGGACAGGGGCATATATAGTGGGGTGAAGGTTCTCTGGCCTCGGGATGGATATCTGGCTGTTTGTGAGCTAGTACCGGACGCACCGGTGAATGGTGTGGCTGTAAGTGTTTTTGGAGGGGTGGTGGTGACCATGCCTACATCTGAAGTTTTGGTAGATGCAGCATTACTCGTGCCTGCATTCGTACTGCAGCTAAACGCCCTCTTTGGCTGCTCTCTTTCGTGGTCAATCAAACCCTACTTCTTGGCGTCCTCGATCTATACCCCGATCTCGTGTAAATCTGCAAAGGTGGGAAGGGGTAAGACGATCATCTTTTGCATCAGTTTGGGTTGGAGATTGCGCACAATCATCTGTATCTGATCCTTGTCGACCGGCCTGGTGGTCATCATAGAAGCTTTGGCCCTCCAACGGGTTACAAAGTCGGAGAAGCCCTCTTTTGGCTCTTGCCTCGTTGTCTCGAGATCACGAGTTGTGATCTCAATCTGTGTGTTGTAGGAGTATTGAGCTACAAAGGCCTCAGCCATCTCCTCCAAACTTCTCTTGACAGAGTCCTCCAGCTTTGCATACCAAATAGTCGCAACACCCGACAGGGTCCGGCCAAAGAGGAAAAGCTTTTGTAATCTAGAGAGGCCCATTGGCCTTAGGATATCCGAAAACAATCGTAGATGTACCATGGGGTCCCCAGAATCGTCAAAACGGTCTATGTGCGGCATCTTAAACCGGTCCAGCAAAGTCACCGCCGAATCGGTGTATCCATCATCTATGTCTTGAATGGAATTAACGCCCTGAGCTCTTTTGAATAGCTTTCCTAGCTTGCTCACCTTTAGCACTATTGGGTCCATCTCAGATTCAAACGGCGTATTTGTTGAGAAGGCCAGTGTCTTTGAAATCTGTGGTAGAACTGGTGCCGGGGCTTGCCCTGTTGGAACGTCCGTATCTTCCTGGACGTTTGTAGTATCCCCGAGTGTTGGAATTCTAGGTAGGGGTGGGGATGGATACGAAGTAGATGCTCTGGCTTGTTATGGTTGTGGTTGCTGTTGTTGCTGAAGTCTGGCAATCAACTCTGTTTGCTGGGCTATAACTTCAGCCTGACATGCGGCAAACTCTGCCTGACGGGCAGCATCCCGCTGCATGGCTTGCATAGTCTCTTGGAGCTGACACATCATGTCCTCCATACTTGCCATAAGGTGTTGATCTAACTGAACAACAGGTATATCTCTCTCTGCGGTAGAAACTAAAACCTCAGCCTGACTACTCACTGGCGGGGTGGATAAGGACCATTGATCCTGTAACCGCTGTACTGATGAACTGCGCCTAACTGACCTCCGTCTAATAACCGGGGGTAATGAAAAGAACACTGGTTGTCAGTCTATCAGATCCTCGGATTGATGAAGTCTTCGACCTCTAACCCAGAGTGCTTGGGGAATATCTGCCTGGTTGGAAGCAATTGTGCTAAACTACCTTGCAAAAAGATAAATAAAGCATAATAAGGAAACAAACAACCAGAAAAACAGACAGCATAACGGCTTAAATAAAGACAACACACAATTGGCATTTGTAAGCTGAATACACTATTCTCAACATTGATCACTGTTCCAAATCACTGCCTCAAATCTGATACCCTCACGTAAAACTGATTCCCCAAATACTGATGTCCTCAGACTTGATACCCAGACTTGCAAACTGATACATGCATTCCTGTAGAGGCACACTCTAAAAGCACATAGCAAGCAAGTAAGAGTCAAAACACCCCTATGGAGGGGTAAGGTTTCCTTGTCCTATCTTGTCAGGAGCT
Source organism: Camellia japonica (assembly GCA_030407325.1). Taxonomy (NCBI): domain Eukaryota; kingdom Viridiplantae; phylum Streptophyta; class Magnoliopsida; order Ericales; family Theaceae; genus Camellia; species Camellia japonica. The sequence goes on along the minus strand of JAPPVO010000010.1, from coordinate 71,366,435 downwards.
AGGGTTTCACTACGCACGCAGTGGTTTCAAACAACCTACAATCGGGTAAGCAACCTGTCCTAGTTTGGAATAGTCACTATAGATTCCGATATGCACTAGGTCGAATGGTCAAAAAGGCTGCCTCGGTAAAAACCGAGGTTTGTGTTCCCATTGTGGCAGAGCCCGCAACCGGTCAGCCTTATGGCACGCAGCCTCCGGCAAACCATTCAGGAATAGCAGACGGCAAACACGGTGTCCTAGGCACACCAATGCAAATGCAATGCAAAGAGACACATAAGTTTAAACAAAACGAGATATCATGAGTTCGAGTCAGGTTCTCTAAATCCTCAGCAGAGTCGCCAGAAACTATAGACCGCCCGAACTCTGCTCCGCGCGCGAGGGCGCGAATCGTTGTTCTTAGCTACTACAGTTCGGACTCATGTCACGGTTCTGAATCTAATCTCACAAAGTGCAATGTGAGACTAATAAATCACCAAAGAGTCCAAATCCGGCAAATCGTTTTGGAAAATTGATTTTAATCAAAAAGCGCCAAACATGGACTGCTCTGCCAGATTTCAGAGTCGCCACCTAAATATTTTATTTTGGGGTAATTTAGGAAACCCTGACTCGTGCCTAAGGCCACGTGTCCGTCATCACCAAAGTTGCCTCAGCTTGGGAACTTGGATACGAGGGGGGAAGGTCATGAAATGGGCACCCCCGCTCGCCCGATCAAAGGATCGGCCTTTACTAACATGATATGTTGTTTTTGAAAACACATGCGTTCTTATTCGGGTTATTAATCTATCATTACTACGTGATGCGCACAGTAAACAAGTATAGACTAGATCGCCTAAATTGGAACAAAACATCTCATATTTGCTTGTTTGAAAATGGTTTGAAGGTGCTACTCGGAAATAGGCTAAGATGCGGATTTTGCCACCCTCAAGTGGGCTTAGAAAACATGGTGATTTGCCACTCCAAGTGGGCTTAAAACTCGCATTAGATGAATTGTTCTAATTCAAGCAATCCAACCTTCATCCACAGGCATTCATGTAGTTATATCAATTAAGCAGTTAACCTCATGGCAAGCATGCTAACATGGCAACATACACATCTCATGCAGTATGCCAAAGCATAAAATCTTACCTAGTACTCCGAGCCAAAACAAAAGCTAGTTACTCATCAATGCATGATCCTAGCTATGTTAACAATGCCTAATGCAACGCATGCAAAAATGCAGCTAAGATAGGCTCGACTATTCTAAGATGTCATGTGAATGCAACTATTGATACATGTATTCAAATTGGAATTGAAATACAATGCAGTTTGTATGATGCGCCGAGCCCGATGCATGCAAAACAGATGAATGATGCATGCATGCTAGCATAAGGATGCTAATTGAAATATGCCCTAAAACTAACCATCGAAAGCTGATAAGTAAAAGGGAGAAAGAAATGGGGGTTGGAAGACATGCATCACACACACGCACACTTATTACAACATATATGCCCTCCCGACGGAGGGTCCGAATAATAAGCTAGCTAGCTAGTCTAAGCTAATTAAACTAATTATTACAAGTAAACTAATCAACTAATTCTAGCTAATTAAATATTACAATCCAAATTGAAACAAATAGCTAATTGCATTAACTACTCAAGTACAAAACCAAAGCATTAGCTGGCTAAGTAAAGAAGCTAAGTAAAGCAGTAAAAGAAGAGGTCCTCAGGGCGAGAAGTGCATGCATGCTCGGTTGCCTCATTCGGAAATCCAGAGCAATGCCCCAACTTGCCTCTGTTTACAATTGTTCTCAGGACACTGCACAAAGCTCCAGATTGCTTCTACTCCAAAATGGGGACTCCCAGGAGGGTGGCCGACCAATTGATGGTGGTGTAGACCACCTACCAACCACTTACATTTGCTGCAGACCAGAAAAAGTGGTCGGCCAGCTACTTTTTCTGGTCTGCCAACCAGAAAATTCTGCACAACTCTTGTTTGCTGCAACAGAGAACAAGGAGGGGCACAGCAGTGTATTTACAAGATATGTGTGCACAACCACCATCCCTATCATTTCTCAAGCTCAAGGGAGTGTAGTTCTTGACTCTCGAGCCACCAACCGAGCATCGCAATGCACGGTGGCCGAGAGGCCAACATTGCACAATTCAATGTAAATGAATGCACAAATAACACAAAAAGGCATTAACCTCTATCATGCATGATCAAGAGGGTCGGCGACCGAGAAATAAGGCATGTTTCATCATTTCAAGTATGAAACGCCTCTCGTTTCTCGTGTTTGGATTAACACCCTATCCAAACACATGCAATGCAACTCAAGCATGACAAATACAATGCAAACCACAAGCATGCAAACATAATGCAATGCAACAAGCATGCAAACATAATGCAAGGAAAATCATTCAAACAACATGCTCAATGGACTTAAACTGAATATGGACAGACCTCAATCATGCCCAAAACAGTGGCCAAAATGCTATAAAATGATGGCATGAAAGCAAAAAAATGCATGCTCATGCATTGGCCCATCAACTAGGCCTAAGAGCACAACTCTCAAACATGGTCAAGAAGTGACAAACATGAGAATATGGCATTGCTATATGCTCTGAAATCAAGTGTGAAATGATGCCAAATCATCCAAACAACACAAGTACAGCATGCAAGAGGGCCTAAGGCACAAGGCCACCAAGAGGTACTACACAAGAGGCATGCAATAAATGGCACAAATGACTGAACCAACCATGGACAGAGCTCAAGTAGGTCAAAACAAAGACCAAAACATGCTGAGATGGGAGCTCAAAAGCCTAGGCATGCAAGCATACATATTAGGCCACAAACAAGGCAACAATGCATAACCCTTCAACCACAATTAAAGAGTGATATGCATGAGAATATGACAATGCTATATGCTCTGAAATAACATGTGAAATGATGCCAAATCATGCACATGTCACACACAATGCATACTAGGAGGCTCAAAGCTCAAAGCTAGCAAGGCCAATTGCAGTACAACTATGCAATACATGAACCATATGGCCAAGGCAACCCAAAACAGTCCTAGAGCATGTCAAGATGATGCTAAAACATGTATGGACCAGAGCCAAAACAAGCTAGCATGAAGGCCTGAAGAATGGAGTATGCAAGGCCAATATGGAGGATTAAACTACACCTACCAAAACCAAGCATGAGGTGACTCCACCAACAAAAATCAGAGTTGTATTACGGCAAAATAAGACCAAAAATACATTGATATGGTGGCCCAAAAGCCTAGGGAAGATGGCATACACAATGGCTCATTTTGAAGGCATAAAGCACCAAACTTCCAAAGCATTGAATGAGTGAAAGATGTGAGGGCATGACCACACTACATGCACTGAAATCACATACCAAATGATTCTAAGTCATGCAAATAGCCCAAGCAATGCATGCTAGTGGCTTGGAAACTCAAAGCTAGTGAGCTAGAATGCACTATGGCTATAAAAAGCAAGGCATGCATGACCAAAACAACATCAAACAGAGCTTAAGCATGGTAAAACATGAGGAAAAGCTTCCTGGAGTAGAGCCAAAAGCATGCTAGAATGATGGTCAAAAACATGATGGATGTTAGGCTAGTATGCAAGATTGCACTACAAGTGTGTGAAGCATGCAAGAGGCTATCAAACCAATTCTAGACAGAGCTATAGCATGCTAAAACAACACCAAAAATCTACTAAGATAGACCCAAAACAAGCTTAGCAAACATGCTACTTTGATGAGCTACAAGTAGGATTACACTACACATACAAGAAGCATGCAAGGGATGACCAAGACAACCAAAAAAAGAGTCATGGTAGGTCTAAAACGTCACAAAAAAGTGCTCAAAAAAAGCTTCAAGAAGACAAAAATACATGCTCTTGTGATGAGCCATCAATACAAGCATACAAGAGAAGAGGAGGAGGGACAACCCCCACCCATTTGAGGCCTCAAAACCAAGTTTCCACCACTGAAATTCCTCTGGAATTCAGTGGTAGAAAGGCCAAATAAAGGTGATCACAAAGGCTCAAGGAGATGGCTTAAAAGCCTAGCAAATAGGGTATGCAAGGGAGTAGATCACCCCCAACACCAAGGAAGCCTCAAACAAACATGTTAACCACTAAAAATTAGAACTTTTTGTAGTTTAAAGTTAGGCCTAAAACATCATGCAAATGGGGCCAAAAGCTTAATCAAAACAAAGCTTTAGAGGGGTTAGAGACTTACCCTTGTAGAACAACTTCAAGGAAGCAACTCCAGCAACCTTTTTGGATCAAAATCAGTCCAAAAAACACAAAACCAGCTTCAAGATGCCTCAGCAACAAGAGTGTGGTGTTTCACTATGTGTTTGTGTGCAAAAGTGTGATGAAAAGGCACTTTTAAGCACAAATATGAGAGAAAGGGGGAATTGTAGAGATAAAGATGTATGTATAGCTTCAAGCCATTTTTTCTGAACCTAGAGAAGGAAGAGAGGGCCTCCCTTTTATAGAAAAATCATGCAACAAGCTTGTTGAGGAAGCTAAAAGCTCCAAGCAATCCCTCCATACACGTGTATGAAGGATGGTTTCGGTGCTCACCAGCTGTCACAGCTGGCACCAAAATATCTGCAGGAAACTGCGGGAAAGCTGCCGACCAGTTAAAGTGGTCGGCCAGCTACTTACACTGGTCGGCCGACCAGTGAAAGTGGTCTACAAGAAGACCAAGTGGTCGGCCAGGGGGAGAGGTGGTCTGTACCAAAAAAGCAAGGTGGTGGCATGTCTACCGACCACTTTTGGTGATCCAAAGACCACCAAGGCCAGTTGGCCGACCAGAAAACTGGCTGGTGGGAAAGAAAAGTGGTTTTCAGGGAGAAAAACTAATCTACAACCCTTATTCCACCCTCCAAGAAAGGAAAACAAGGTTTGTGCCAAAAACAAACCAAAAAGGATGAAAGACGAAAGTCCGAGGGACAAGGCGCACAGCCGGAAGCCTCGAAAACTAGTCTACAGGCACCAAAAGTGGTCTACGGGAGGGAAAAGTGGTCTACGGCCACAAAAAGTGGTCTACAAGACCTCTGTATCTCTCTAGACCAAGGCAACAAGGCATGGTCCAAAAACCAAGCCAAGAAGAGAACGTTAAGAGGTCCCGAGACAAGGCGTGCGACCGAAGGCTCTGGAAACCGGAAACTAGTCTACAAGAGGGAAAAGTTGTCTACGACCACAAAAAGTGGTCTACAGACCTCTCTCTCCCTCCAGGGAAGGTCAACAAGGCTTGGTCCACAAACCGAGCCAAAACACAAAGAGTTCAGAGGCCCGGAGGCAAGGCACTCAGCCGAAAACTCCGGAAACTCGAAATGAGCACAAACATGCGTGATCACCGCGTGCTCAAACGATGACGTCTGAGTCTTAAGGTCGGTCAAAAATGGGGTGTCTACAGCGTTGCATTAGACATCTTGTATAGTTAGGATCATGCATCTTTCTAACTAGTTTCTGTTTTGGCTTGGAGTACTAGGTGAGTTTTTCTGCTTTAGCATACTTGCATAAGTGTGAATGCTGCCATGATTAGCATGCTTGCCATAAGACTATGTGCTTAAATGCTAAACTGCTTGAATGCCTGTGGATGAAGGCTTGTTGTTTGAATTGGAACGATTCAACAAATGTATATTTTAAGCCCACTTTGTTGAGTGGCAAATCATGTTTTAAGCCCACTATGTTTGGTGGCAAATCCGCAATCTTTAAGCTCACTTGAGGTGGCAAATTCAAAACATTTTCACAAACAAACATGAGTTGAATTGTTCCAAATTAAGCAAACTAGTCTATACTTGCTTGTGCGCATCACATAGTAAAGCTAGTTTAATAATCAGAATAAGAACACATAATGTTTATAAAAAATCATATCGTGATTAGTAGAGGCCGATCTTTGATCTAGTGAGCGGGGGTACTCAATTCATGACCTTCCCCTCTCCTACCTAAGTTCCCGAGTCGAGGCAACTTTGGTGATGACAGACATGTGGCCTTCAGCACTAGTCAGGGTTTCCTAAATTTCCCCAAAATAAAATATTTAGGTGGCAACTCTGTATCTGGCAAAGTAGTCCAATTTTGACATTTTTTATTCAAAATCAATTTTTCAAAACAATTTGTCGGATTTGGACTTTTTGGTGTTTATCAGTTTCACGTTGCACTTGTGAGATTAGATTCAGAACCGCAGGAGTCCGAACTGTGAGGCATTTCTTTCAAACCTTCCGAAAGGGGGCACAAAAAAGGGCGAGCCACAGTATCGAATGCCATCTTCTGGATATCCTCCTTCCTTACCCTCAACTAGTGATAGCCCGATCTTAGGTCTATCTTGGAAAAACAACAAGACCCTTTTATCTGATCCAACAAATCATCTATACGAGGCATTGAGTACTTGTTCTTAATAGTTACCCCGGTTCAACTTCCGGTAATCTATACAAAGTTGCAATGCACTGTCTTTCTTCTTGGCAAAGAGAATCGGTGCTCCCCAATGCGAAGTACTAGGGCAGATAAAACCCTTATCTAACGATTCTTGGAGTTGAATCTTCAACTCACTCAATTTGGCAGGTGCAAATCTATATGGTGCCATAGAAATCGGTGCCGTGCTAGACACTAAATCAATAGAGAATTCAATCTCACGGTGAGGTGGAAAACTAGTGAGATCCTTAGGAAAAACATCTGGGTATTCACAAACTACTCTTGGAAATTCAGTTCGGACTTCATCACACTCACTACTCAAGAAGTTTGCAATGAGACAAATAAGCTCAGTCCGACCTCGCGGATCACATACTGGTAATGAAGTTCTATCGACTCTGTCCCTCATAAAATAAAAACAATCGCCACTCAAGGTACATACAATAACCCTCCGACGGTAACAATCTATGATAGCCCGATACAATGACAACCAATCTATACCCAATATAGCATCAAAACACGACATGTCAATCAACACAAATACAAAAGGAAGTTGGCTACCGGCAACCTCTATCTCATAACCCCGACATCCCTATTCCAAAACAATCTCACCACTAACAGGTGACTCTACACTGAGTGGAGATGCTAACTTGGCCAATTCTAACCCCAATGTTGATGCAAATGCAGACGAGATGAATGAATGGGATGCACTCGTATCAATTGAAAAATTGGCAATAGAATTACACAATGAGAAGTTATCTCGCACTACCGAAGGCACTGGCACTAAGTCTGGCATGGTAACAGCATACACACGCCTTGTAGGTCTTTGCTCTACCTATTCACCCCTTAGAGCATAAGTATGATACATTGACTAGGTCAAAGAGGCCCCCTAATTGGCCCTCCAGACCTGAATTGACTGTGCAAGCTGGTGGTTCTGTGTCTGCCTTGAACCAGACGCACCAAGTGCTACCTAATTGAGAGAAAAACCTCTTCCCCTGACTGCCCACACTAATAACAAGTAGGCGGTTGCCCTCTCCCTTGACTCTGGTTCTGAAAACAAGTTGCAGATGGTGCAGACTGTTGCCCTACTCCTCTCTGTGGGCAAGCTAGAGACTTGTGACTCAACCGGCCACACTTGTAACAAGAGAAACCTCCCGGATTACCTCTTCCTGAACCCAAACTCAGCACAGGAAAGGTGGACCTAGACTATGCTGCTTGAGAATGATGTGGTCGAGCAGAGAAAAAGAGCTCCCAGAATCTCTAAAATTCGTGCAGACCGCTCGAGCGTAACTTCTTGCGCTCGAGCGGACTTGCTTGCATAGATACTCAAAATTCAAATGGGCATAAATCCCTCATTCGGACTCCATTGTAGGTCGTTCTTGTGTCTAAATTGAAGTCCCATAAATAAGTTTTCCAATGGTTCTAGCCTCACATCAAAATTCAAAGTGTGAAAAAAGAAAAAGGCAAAAGAGTGATGACTGCTCATAGGACAATTATATGAATCAAAGTTTTTGGTTCAATCCTACTTCCCAAGCATGATACAACCTCAATCAATATTCCAAAATGAATCTAAGAGGCTCCAAGTATAATAATAAAGGTGTTCAGAGCAATCCCATTAATCCAAGAAGTATGAAGTCTCACATCGCTCCCCTTCTCTAATTAATTACAAATTTTCTTTGCTTAAATTTCCTGAGTTGGCAAATTATTTTCTGTTCAAAAGTAAGTTTTTTAGCATTTATTTTTTTTTGATCGAAAAAAATGGTACGATGAAGAGATTTTTAATAATTGTAAAGAGAAAATTGATTGCAAATGTAAACAACCTTATGTAAGTGTTTGGAAAATGAAATGCATTCTTTTGCAACTTTAATTTACATGTATATATACATAGAAAGGCTTCAAATATTAATGAAATAGAAGGTGAAAAAATAACATTGCAATTAAAAATGAAATGAAACATGAAAACTAATCAAGGATCATCATTTGATAGAAATTATTTTGGTAATGGTCAATCCACTCCCTCTTACTACTCTTAAAATAGTAATAAAACATTATGGAATCATAATTGTACCCTTCTAATCTTTGTATATAGGATTTAGAGGTGCCATCATGTTTGAATATCTAATTTTGGTAATCAACAATTGATGTGTAAAAGATTAATTATGGCCAAACATGGCCAGAAATCTATACTAAAACCAAATCTTCTTCGCTTGCTGCAATGGCACTAGAGATACAAGTGTAACATATATACACAAGTTACAAACTCCTCAACCCCACAACAAGAAAAAAGAAAAAAAAAAATAGAAGAAGCTTAAGTTGTCAGCAAAATTACTATAGTTGAAACCATTGCTGATGAAGAAACTATATCATCGTAGAAAAAATTGTTGTTAATAGATTAGTAACAATTCTTTATTCTCATGCCAATAATAATATGACTTTTGGGTGATAATATAATCATTTTAGTGACAGAGTTTTCTTCGAATTAATTTTACCTTTTGGCGATGAAACTTTCCAACGCAAAAATGTTTTGTTCCAAGTTTTAGTGACAATTTTTCTTTCAATCGCAAAAGTTTCATATGAAATTGTGCATTTGCTTTTGGCCACAACCTTTTGCCCTTCGTGGAAAGTGTGGCGTATTTTGGTGACAACCCATTCTTGTCGTAAAATGTCAAAATAATTGTTTCATATGCATATTAGATATATATTTAGGAACTCCAAAATTAATTTATTGATTTGGGAGCTAGTAGATTTTTATTGCAATTTTGGGTCTTGTTTGTCTGATTTTTATATTTAAAATCTTACCAAATTTTATATGAAAAATTAGAAAGTGGTATGGTCATTGTGAGTCGAAGTTACTAGAAAATTCATGTTTCTCTATTGATTAAACAACAAATTTTGACCGAAAATGAAATTTTACTATGACATTTTTATTAACTTTTTTGTTTTTGAAATTTCATATTCAAAAGATCAATATATGTACACAAAGATTTACATAAAACATTATAGAATTTTATTGTTTTAAAAAAAAAATTCAAATGAGAAGTTATATCATAGTGAAATTTCACTATCTTTTTTTTGCATAATTTTATTTTGAATATGGGTTTTGTTTGAAAAATCCTGAACAAAGAATTTTAAAAAGATCGATTTTATTAAAAACGAGTATCGATTAAATTTATGAAATTTAAAGTTCGAATAGTGAAATTAACTACTAGGGCTCTTCTGATATGTGGTGCGCATGCATCATTCTAATGAAAAGAATTTATGTTCATGTACTTCAAGTAGGAAAAATATATTATGAGGAGGTGTTCTCAAAAAAAAGAAAAAAAGAAAAAAAGAAAAAAGTAAAACGAATTGTGACAGACAAGATAAATTGTCTCTAACAGTTAGTAAAGAAAACAATGAACATGACCTAGTTGAGGAAAGTACACCACCAATGATGGATAGTTTTTTATCGACAAAGGATATGTAAACATGAGACTTGTTCACATTTCTAGTGACTGGCTGTGACTTTCTAATGACGTATCTCTTTATTGGTGAGAACATAGACCCCGTCAGGCTTAGTAAGTTTAGTGATAACTTGTTTCTAATATTTTTTCTAGATGTCAGATGAGAGACAACCATATGCCCTATTCAAAAAAAAATTTGCACTAAGATTTTTAGGTTTTGCATTAGCAAAAATGTTCTCTTGTAGTGAATAATAAAATTATTCTTTATTCACCTGGAAAAAAGAAATTCTTTTGGCACAAAAGATGGGTGTGGAATTAACCACTCAACAAGTCTACAAATATATAAATCACTCATCGAACTGGACACAATATATATGGATGGACAAGATTTTCTTAGGAGTAGACCATATTAACAAATCCTGCAAAATCTTCTCCATTCATTTGTATTTTGTGTTCATTTATGTTAGAAATTGATACACCTAACTAAGATCAGTGACACACAAAACACAAAAAGAGAATAAAACGAGAAATGAAAATCAAGCACACACAAATACCAAAAGGATTTACGTGATTCACCCAAAAAACTAGGGCTATATCCATAGTTGTTACGATTTTCATTATGATAAGAGAATTACAAAATGTGAGATAGTCGTCTCCTCTTCAACTATAAATGCATAGAAATTAAGACAACAGAACATGAGTGCAAAAATACCAAAATAACCTCACTAAAAATTTTGGGAGGTCAATGATCAGTATTTATCATGATCCACACTACCCCAACAATTTATGTAACAAAAGCTCCACAAATGTTAACAAGCATCGGCTTTGATGAAAATGGTTAAGGTAAGAGAGAATTTGAGGTGGTAAAGGAGGTTTGAGGTAAGAAAGTGTAAGTAAGTGTGTGTGCGTGTGTGTGTGTTGTGTGTACGTATGTGTGTGTGCATGTGTGTGTGTGTGTGAGAGAGAGAGAGAGAGAGAGAGAGAGATATTTTCCTATGATAACAATAGGACCTTGATAGATGGTGATGGGTGCAAATCGACTGATGCAAATGATTGAGGTGTTTATGTTTGGAGAGAGAGAGAGAGAGAGAGAGAGAGCTTGAAATAGAAAAAGAGAGTTAGAACACACTAGCGACAAACCAAAATTTCCTTTTTAAAATAATGGACATTTTTTCCTTTAACGGTAATAATAATGAACATATATAACTCTATCTAAGTTGAAGTAGAAGAAAGGGTTTGCGGTAAGAATGCGAGAGAGAGTGAGAGGGAAAAAGAAAGCTTTTCCAATGATGACGATAGTAGCTTTACAAATGGTGCTAGGCACAAACCTTCCTATGAGAGGTATGTGTTTGTGCTCATGAGAGAGAGAGAGAGAGAGAGAGCTTGAAATAGAAAAAGAGGTTCAAGCACGCTAGAGAAAAACCAAAATTTTGTTTAAAAAATGAAACAAAGGACATCTTTTCCTTTAACAATAACAATAACCAATAGATAATAACGCGCTAAAGATTTGATTTCACTTTCGCTAATTTAATATCCATTTTTTGTTAAAGAATTAAAACGAATCATTACTTACCCTCAACAATAAAAATTAAGAAAAGTTTTTTTTTTAAATTTTATTTTATTTTATATTTTTATGGCTAAATAACGACAAAACCAGTTGTTATATTTTTTTCAACTGGAAACTATTAACAAACTACAATACTTTGACACTAAACAAAATTTGACATTTAGCTACATTCCATAAATTAGGCTACAAGCCATAAAAACAAGAGTTGCAGTTATAACAACATTTATAATACACATTGATTATCGACCTCCGTTTTAGGTAAAAGGTGTTTCAAAAGTGATGTGCGCCATTTATAGTCGATTTTTACGAAAATGTTGCCAAATGATTCACCTTCATGGCATTTTTGGAAAACGTCGTCATAAGTGGTGTCGTTTTTTTATTCTGATATTATTTGATTAGGGATTTGGTCAAAGCCCCCTCATAATAAAACTTTAATGCATTAAAGACAAGCACAAAAAATTTTCCCTGAAAATTCAAAACATACCACTATTACCAAAATATTAAATTTTAAAATAATATAATTTTTTATTTAGATGTTGATTTTTAATAAAATTAGAATGTTTAGAATCCTCTCATCAATATCTATTAAATAAATCTATGTTGACTATGAAATTCTTATAAAAACAATTAAATTATTACCATCAAAATTGTTATAAACAGTAACATGTTATTCTGTTTCACAGTAACATGTTACTCTAGTAATATTGTCCAAGGAAAAAAAATGATATTTTGCTTTGTCCTTACTCAATTATGCACCTCCTCCTTGTGAGGTTTATGAAACAAAATACATTGGGCTATCCTTTTCACCAAACAAGAGTCCAATGGAGGAGTTTTGGCTAAATTCCCCCCCCCCCCCAAAAAAAAAAAAAGAAAAAAAAAAAAAAACTATACCATTGGATGCTACTATGAGTGAGTTATCTTTACTAATGGAATTAAGATTATGGTAAACAATATAACAATTGGAAAAACCTTATTGTATTGACTAAGAAAGGTACGTTCCTTAATGGTGATACACGAATCCTATGACATAGTTATTCTTGCTAGCGAACTATAAAATTTGAAATAAGCTATTAAAGAAGAAATTTGCATGAAAGTAATCGATACATATTTTGCAGTTGTTGAAAAGAATCGAAATGAAACGATGATTTAATCCTAAATCACAATACTTGCTTGGTATGGATGCCTCTATTTAACTGGCTACAATACTTAGATTCATCATTGGAATGTCCTACAGTGACAAAATAAAAAACAACTGAATTTTTGATTAACTCCATAGGTAATTTTATGAAAGGATTCCTAACTTATTATAGAGTAATACTACATTTACCACCTTTTTATATTATTTTTTAGTATGCCACCATATGTATCTGCACTTGCATTGGAGATAGACATGAGTGGTAAGGCCTATTACACCAATGATGTGTTAATACATGAGGTGATACACTAAAAGTGGTATAAAAGAGTGGTAAGTGTAGCATTACACATTCAATTTTCTAAATTACTCTAAAAATTATTTGAAATTATATAAATTCTCCTTAATTTGATTTGAAACAAAGAAGATATGAAAATATTTCAATAAAATGGAAAAAAGTCAAAATGCAAGTACAAAATGAACTTTGGACTTTTATAATGGACCTTTTAAATGACTTAATTGAGTCATATTGTAACAATCTATTCTAGAAGACCGCTTGAGTGGTCAATCGGTCGCTCGAGCGAAGATGCGAAGCTCCTAGTATCTTGCCTGTTTGCAGGCGAGACTGCTTCAGCAGTGAAGTTGTCGCTCGAGCGTAAAAAAGAGACTCCCAGTATTTTCACTGTAACTCTGCAAAACTTCTGAGACCTTGTAGTTACTGCTCGAGTGGTGGAAAGTTTGCTCGAGCGGTCTCTTTGATTTTGTGTACTTCGCTCGAGTGGTGGAAAGTTTGCTCGAGCGGTCTGTTCGGGACAACACATTTAAAAGTCGATATAAACATTTTTTCTTTCACTTTTTCTAAACCTTTTCTCTTTCTATCCCCCATTTCTGAACCCTAACCCTAAAAACACTTGATTTCTCATAGTTTAACCCAAGATCCACTTAGATCTTCAAAGAAAGTTGATGAACAAGCTAAATCCTAAAGTTCTACCGATTGTTTTTCGTTTTCTCAAAGACTAGAGTTGGGTCTTCACCTTTTTGTCATCAATCTTGAGGTAGGGGTTCTTTTAACTTGTTATATTCTTGATTTGAGGTACATATGTGGTAGTTTTACTAGTTATCCACATGAATAAAGGGTATTGTGGTTGTATAATGGGCTTAACCAAAAGGGGAGTTTTATTCAAGGATTTTTGAAAGAAACTATTTGCATTTTCTATGATTATTGTTGTTGATGATGGGAATAGACCTATAATTGTTATAAAAGGAAGAAGCCCCAATTTTCATCAAATCCTAGTTTTCAAATTGATTTGATAAAGGGGTTTTTGTTCAATTGACTCTTGAATGTTGATATTGGTGTTGAAATAAATCTTTGAGATTGATAAATGTAGGGATTGTGGAAATTATGAGATTGGATAAATCCTTGTGTTATAGATATTATTCTTATATGTTGTTGTGAATTAAATAAACCTTAGGAAAAATGTATTTGAAAACTCATACATCATATGTACTCTAAATTCTCTTGTGATTTTACAATTTGGTGGATGTTTGGAAAGTAACGAAAGGGGGTAAATAGCGTACGAGTCCGGGTAGTTGAGTTGGGTCGTTGGTAATGAGTTGTGTATTGTATTTGGTACCCGCGCGGGGAGTTAATGTGCCCAATTGTCCTGTCTTGAGCATATTGCCGGACGAATGTGGAAAATGTTTTAGGGTGTCCACGAGCTTGCCGTTTATAGAGTCGACAAATGTGGAAAATATTATTTTTGGTGTCCATAAGCCCGCCATTTCAGGGGTCGGCAAAAGTGGAAGGGGTAAGGTCTTGGGTGCCTATCGCCTCGTCATTTGAGAGTTGGCAAATGTGGGATCGCTTTCTATAAGCCTATATACATTTATATATGTGTATGCATGGAGTTAAGGCTCTTACTTGTGATGTCATAGCTCATTTACACCCCATGATTTGATATAAAAAATTTAATTATTGGCATTCTATATTGAACCATGTTTTATGAAGGAAAAGACTAGGATCTCTCATCTCTTGCATGGCATGATCATATGCATCTCAGGTAATTATATAACATGTTAAAGGTATTTCTTACTGGGCAATACCACCTTTTAGGAAATGATGTTGATGCGCCACCAAAGTGAAAGGACTTGAGGAAGATTTTGGATAGGAGCACAGAGTTCCTCTTTTGTGTTATATGTTGAAGCCACGAGCTATTTTTGTATTGGAAATTAAATTCCATTTTTTGTGCATTTAAGGACATTCCTTGAGAAAATGTTTGCCTTTGGCCACCTTTGTTTTGCATTATCTCTTATTCTTTGAACTATTATATTTATTCTAGAAATGTAATGATACAATGATGTAAATGCATGAATAGTTCAATGGGGAAGAGGTAGCTCATGAAATTATATATATTCCTTGAATGGATTTTTTTTTTTTTTATGGTTAGTACATTTGTTAGTTTATTCTAGAATTAGCATGGAAAGTTATGGATAAAATTCGGGGTGTTACACATATCTAAGATTATTTACGCATAAAGTGAAGAAAGAGAGAGAAACATGTAACATGACAAAATTACCCCTAGGTATCATGCAAAATTGAGTGATTTTAGCCATTATATTGTGAAAAAATTCTTCAAAAATTTTGAAATTTATTTCCACTAACCTTTGGGACTTTTAAATATCGTTCCGAATATATATAATGGATCTTCATCCTATGTAAAATGAAATATATGTAAAGGTTTTGCGAAAATTGTACATTTTTGACACACTGAATGTAACGCCTCCAAATAATAAATATAAAGTTCTGTCTAATTAATTCATCCAACCATAATAAACTTAACTCAAGTGATCAAATCTCTATATTTGTATTCCATTCATATAAGAGATTTACAAAAAGTCCACATGCAATAGATATTCAATCCTCTCAAAGTTGAATCCATAGCATGTGAGATAGTTGAAAACAAACAAAATAACAACAAAAGAATGCATTAAGGGATACAAGTTCTAAAGTTTAGGCCTGGTTCACAAAAGGTGGTTATCAAACCCAGACAAGTAAAGCCATTGGCTTGTCAAAAGGACTAACAAAAGAAAGAGCCTCAAGCTCTCCAAAGGCTTCTCATGCCCTTAATTAGGTGGGATCACCACATCCTTTTCTGCACAAATCCACTAGGGATGAGTACAAACCTCAGTAGAGATATCTTCACAAAGTATATATGTTTAAGTGGTCATATATACATAAATGCAATGCCATGCCATGCTCCAAAATTACAAGTTTTATTCCTTTGAAATTCATATGAAATGATCTTTTAAAGACACTTCATTGTCTCAATAAATTCCAAACTTTAAATACGATGTGGTAAATACAACTCAAGTAATCCCTAGGTTAGTGTCTGCAAGTAGGCATAACAAGCGCTACCAATCCCCCACTTTATTAGCTTCTAACCGGAAGGCACGTGGTACCTCCTCCATGCGTGTTTTCGGTCTTTCACCCTAAACACTTAGGCCAACTTAACAATACCACCTACACCCCCCTATCCGGACTTACCAAATATATTTACCCCAAAACATTTCAAGATTTTCAATTGTTTTCTCAAAAGAATAAATCAATTCCCAATGCATGGCCATAATAAACAATATTCAAAGCTATATAAAATGAATGAAATGATATCCAATTATAAAGCTTCATTGCAACATTCTACAATTCTCAACATTTGCTCAAAATAGAATGTAATATTCAATAATTCTCCATTTATCCAAGTTTCCATACTCACATGACATATGATACATTTTTATATCCACAAGTACATTTATTTCCTTTTCATAGTCCAAGCATATACATAATCATGCTATCATATGAATTTCTTAAAATCTCATCCATCCCATAGATATCTCAATCAACACAACAATAAAGGAATTTCTTCAATTTTCTATGAAATTCCCAACAACTTCATAAATATTTCACAAAACCTGGTTTTCCATAATTTTTCCAAATCAAGAGTTTGAGCAAAAGAGGGTTTTTTTTTCTTCTTCATTTTCAAGACATTAACCTCCCTACACTTCCTAGAGGTTCACAGGTTCATAAAACCATTTTTATTTGAACTTTATCACAATAAAAGTCATTTTTCAACATTTCCAAAACCCCACATTCAAATCCCAAACCCTCAACACAAAATCTTAGCAAAAACAAAGAAAGCATGCTCAAGCCATATATATAGCTCAAACAAACTCCCTACCTCAAGTCTTGGAAAGAAAAGGTGGTAAGAGTTTCAAAATTGACGGTGTTGAAATCCGATCTCCACCGCACATAACGTAACCCTTGATAAGCTCTCCAATATTAATAAAGACATGAAGGTCAAAGCTCCAATAGATTTGAAGGGATCAAGGAATTTATAAAGGTTGGTGGGTGTATTCTAGAGAGAGGTAAGAGAAATGAGAAACAAAAGAAATGTATACAGAGAGTGTGAAGTGAAAAGTGAGGAAAAGATGAGTAATTGTTCAACTTTTAAGTGATGGGACACATTTTTCAGAGCAAACTGTGGACAGACCGCTCAAGCGGTGAAACCAGCGCTCAAGCGGTGAATTCAAATTCTCCGAATCTCTCTCTTTTGTAAATAGACCGCTCAAGTGGTGGAACCTTCACTCGAGCAGTGAAAGCATATTCCTAGTATTTCTGACTTCAAAACAAAGTTCTAGAAGGACAACGTTACCGCTCGAGCGACGAAAGTACTGCTCGAGTGATGTCAACTCAAAAGTGAGACAAAATAAGCTTAAACCATTCCCACCATTTCCGGAATCACTCCAACACCCAAAGATGCAAAATGACACCTCAAAACACGCTAGAATGTATATAAACAACCACAAAAAAAAAAAGAATAGGTAACAACACGAGACTCAAGGGCTCAACGGTGACAAGAAAAATTAAAAGAGACAGAAATTACAAATTAATATACTCAAATTGATTTAAAAGGACTCGGGACATCACACTGAAGGTAAAATAGCCATATATCGAAAAGCGAGAAAGATCTAGACACCAAACTAATTGATATTGAAAGTAGAATCTTTAACATTTTTTACAACGGTTGGGATAACAAACTTCTTATGGCCTCGAAGTGAGTTTCTGAATTTGGGTCTTGAAATGAGGCAAACATGAGGAGGAGGGAATGGTCGGTCTTACCCAATCCCCTTCAAATCAATCCTTTTTTATGGGCTTGTTTGGACCTCTTTAATGAGCTGGTCCAATTCATCCGTCTCAGTCATAAAATTTGCCGATAATCAAATTTGGACCCCCAAAATGTGTGAAAACCAAACCCTAGATTTGATATAGGGTTATTCCTTCCAAACCATTTCTAAAAAAATCTCACTCTTAGCTTCTATAAATGCGAACTCATCCCCATTCATAGTGATCCTATATTATGGAAGTCTTCCAACTGTTCCAAACCACTAATCTTCCAAAAATCTATAGAACTTCTCCACCATTAAACCACTACACCACCATAGGCTCCAGATACAAGTGTCCATAAAATCTAGTAGAATCGATAAACTGATCCAATCAATAAACCGTGATATATTTATTTACTATTTTTAAATATTTTTGAATGTGAAAACAAAAGTGTATGAGTGCGTAGGAAAATTCAAACACCTCTCTTGATTATGGAATTGAGTAACTTTAACCAACCCAACTATGTTCTTGTTGTTAATTAGTTTTTTTTATAATAAAATATGTGCAATATCTCCTGTTGCATAATATCTTCGCAATCGTAGAATTGAACTGAACCGAATTGAATCAAATCGAGTTCCAATGGTTCAGTTCTAGTGTGGTTACGTTCAATGGTTTAGTTACGGTTTCAAATCTCTTGAAACCATAGAAACTAGTTCGGTCCCTAGTTTATTCTAAAACCGGACCAATCTAATCTGTAAATACCCCTACCACATAGGGTGATTGGAAACCCATTTTCCTTCTATATAATTCACCAAAATCTCATCTCTCCTTATCTATTGTCACAAAGTTCAAGCATCAAGATGGTGATTGTAGAACACAAAGCATCAAGAATAATCAACCTAGGGGTAACCAAAGCAATCCATGAGTTGTTGAAAGTTTTAGAGTTATTTATGACCCCTAAACTATTAGCGAATATCAATTTACATTTCATATCTATGAACTTGCACATTTTGAACTCCCTCAATTATAAAAATGTATCACTTTCACCCCTTCAGACCCCCTTCAAACTACTTTCAAAATGGATGTCTTTGTATGATTTTTATAGTTAAGGAGTTCAATATATATGGGTTCATAGATAAGGGAGTAAAATGATATTCACTAAAAATTGAAGGATCTTAGTGTAACTAACCCAAAACTTTATAAAGGCAAGAACCATATTAATTACTTTAATAGTGCCTAAAGAGCACACAATAAAACATTAAATATTTTAATATTTAGCATGATAAAAACCTGGATTTGTGGGTGTGTGCGTAAAGAATGATATATATTTTATCTCAAATACAAAAAAAAATTGAGATAATAATTAATTTTCTAAATCTCACTTGAAAGCATCTTAAAGATCCTGATCTTATCTAATCTGACCTGAATTCATTCTGAAATATGCAAAGTTTCTCCAAATCAATTAAGGTTTAAGGGGTATTAGTTGCCTCATCCTAATCCCAACCCTAGTACATTTAAAATATTTTATAATTTATTTATATAATTACAAAAATATATATTTTATCACCAACACTTCTATTTTTTATGTTTTAAGATTTATATGATTTATTATTGGTTAAATTACATTGACCTCCCTTAAAGTTTAGAGAAATTACAACTAGCCCCATAGATTTGACATAATTACACTGACTTTCCTTTTAGTATAGTTAAAAAGATCGAAACTAATGTAAAAGGTTTAAAGATACAAATATACACAAGATAAAATATACATTTCAGTGTAAAAAAGACGACAACATTATTTTTCATTTATACGACTAACAAATTTTTGATGAAAAAGGAGCAAGTGTTATATGGATTAAAACTTTAAGGAAGTCCAGTGTAATTATGCCAAACTTGTAAAGTTTATTGTATTGTTTCAAACTTCAAAGAAGTCCAATGTAATTTTCCTTTTATTATTTTATTGATATTAATTTTTATTTATAATAAATAACTTCTAACCCGATTTGAATAACAAAAAAGATTGCGGACAGCAGCAAAAAAAAAATCCCAGCCGAAACAGCGAGGGTTGGGTTGGGTTGGGTTGGGTTGAGTGTGGTAGGTTTGGGGAGAAGCCCTTTGGCCATCAAATAATTATTATTTGTTAAAAAATTCATTTCACACATCTTTTATTACTATTAAATAGTAATAATACAATAAGGAATCATAATACCCTTGTAATCTTTGTATGTACAAGAAAAACATAAAATATGGATAAAATCCAATGCACTTTTGATTAGCTTTATAAAGTTTTTTTTACTCATTTTAAAACTTTTTGTACTATTTCGAAAAGAATACTTTTTACTGTAATTTTAAAATTAAACAATGCATAAGAACACTTGATAGTATTTGCCTATGTAATTTTAGTATCCAATGGTGGAAAACTTTATTTCACCAAAATTTGTGAACATAATGTGCTTTTAGAATGACGTGGCATTGGTATACTAGTAAATTATGGAGCACTGTAAACTACATAATTTTGTATTGTAATTGTGTATAAATTTTCATTTGTATAATATTATTCTCCAACAATTGATGGGTAAATGACAAAGACTAAACAAGGCAATAAACATTAAATACTAAATATTAAATCTTCTTTTGTTTAATGCTCTATTATGATATTAGAGTAAATTACACTTTGTCCCCTTTATATTTAGTCACTTTCTCATTTTGACATGTAAAATTTATTTTTTTCTCACTTTGGCCCTTCACGTTTCCAGTTTTTTCCTAAAACTAACTTCTGTTCAAAATTAGACAAAAAATTCTATAATTTCTATTGCATAACATAAAAAATATATTATTATATTAGAGTTTAAGTTTATGTCAGAAGTGTGAGTTATGTAT
Organism: Camellia japonica; assembly: GCA_030407325.1. NCBI lineage: Eukaryota > Viridiplantae > Streptophyta > Magnoliopsida > Ericales > Theaceae > Camellia > Camellia japonica. The sequence goes on along the minus strand of JAPPVO010000010.1, from coordinate 71,345,848 downwards.
AATAAAATATTTTTATATAGCGTGACTATCAATACGTCATTTTTTGTCTAATTTTGACCAAAAATTAGCTTTAAAAGTCAAGTGAAAAAATTTAAAATATAAAAGGCTAAAGTGGGGAAAAAAAATATTTAAAGCCAAATGGAAAAATAGCTAAAGGGTGCCTCTATTTACACACCATCTTTTATCTCAAGGCACACCATTAATTAGTTTATTTTTTATTACAATATTAACCTAATGTAAAATGACCACAAAGGACAAATGGCTATGATACACACCCATAAAGGACAATAATGAATATAACACACCTCTCTTCTGAAATGTTACTTATGTATCTCTCTTTTAAGAACCCAAAAACCCTAAAACAAAAACCAAAAACCCTTAAAGAAACAACAAAAAATATACGTATTATTGATGATTTTGATTAGACTGAATAATAGATGCATCTGGCAATATTGGTTTGGAACAATGGAGCAAGGAAAATGTTAGTTTTTCATTTTTTTTCCATTTTCGTGTACTTGCTGAGTGATAAACCGTTTGTACTCATTTGGATACCCAGATTAGAACGATGTACTCTTGTTCGACTACCTACAACCGAACGAGTTCTATTTGTTTGATTTTCTAGTGTCGAACATAGTCCACTTGTTCGGTTAATAAGTTTCGAACTTATAGCATTTATTCGGTTTTCAACAGTCAAACTTTTGAATTTAGCTCGACTCTATATTTTCGAACACTTATAACAAATTTTTTTTTTTTTGGTTTTTCCAAAATTGTGCATCCATGGAATGTAGTAATATTGAATCTGAGTATCTTGTTGACTACACAAGTCAATTTATTACTAAAGAGGTAGTCTCATGTCGAAAATTAGTATTTTTCTTTTTTCTTTTTTGCATATTTAATGACTTGGTGAATTTGACATGTAGGTTTTTAAGAGCAAAGAAGAATTGCTCAGTTGGGTACGGGACGTTGGAAGGAAAAATATTTTGTGATTGTTATCAAGACATCAGACTATGGTGATGGTCATAGGACACCAAGGATATATCTTGCCTGTGAGAGAAGTGGTCAATACAGAGCTCATAAGAAATTAAAAGGAGATTATTCAAACAAAAAAATTGTGAAGTTAATGGGTACAAAGAAATGCGGGTGTCCCTTTGAGTTGAGGGCTTGTAAGTTAATAGCAGATGATGATTGGATGCTAGATGTAGCATGTGGAATGCATAACCATGCTCCTACTAAACATTTTGAAGGACATTCATTTGCAGGGAGATTATCTGAGGAGGAAACATAATTATTAGTGGATATGTCCAAAAGCATGGTTAGACCAAAAGAGATTTTGGTTACCTTGAAACAAAAGGATGCTTTGAATGTAACAACTATGAAAATCATTTACAATGTACGTCATATGAATAATGTTATTGAGAAAGCTGGGAGATCACAGATGCAACAATTATTTGGTGAATTATAAAAGCATAATTACATTCAACGGCATAGGTGCGGCAACAACACGATGACTGTCACAGACTTGTTTTGGGTACATCTTGTCAGTTTAGATTTGCTTCGTTCATTTCCAAAGGTATTGATCATGGACTGCACATATAAGACAGATCGATATCCTCTTCCTTTTCTTGAGATAGTTGGTGTGACATCCACTGATATGTCATTCTCCGTAGCCTTTGCATATCTCCAATTTGAGCGGATTGATAACTACATATAGGTGTTAACTACATTGCGTAGTCTCTTGGATGACATTGTTATTCCTGAGGTGATTGTCACAAACATGAAGCTTGCTTTGATGAATGCTATTGACAGGGCATTTTCTAAATCTCAACATTTATTATGCCAATGGCATATTAATAGAAATGTACTGGCGAAATGCAAGAAAATGCTTGAGAGTAAGGAGAAATGGGACAAGTTTATCTCTTCATGGAATTTCTTAGTACTCTCCTCGAATGAGCTTGAATATAATGAATGCCTTACTATGCTACTTATGGATTTTGATACATATCCTGAGGCAATGCAATACGTGTCACAGAGTTGGCTAATTCCATATAAGGAAAAGTTTGTTGCCATATGGGCCGATAGTTATATGCACTGTGATAACCGGGAACGTAACCTGTATCTTTCTTCTCTAATTGAGTTTATCTTGATCATAGTGGGAGTGTCGGGAATTAATCTAAGGTCTCGTCGACCGTTTGGGTTCATCATTCTCAAAAACCTTCCAATAATTCCTTTTCTTGGTCCTATTTTTTCCAGGTTTGAGTTTTACTAGTCTCGGACGGCATGAAATTTGATCTGGGGTGTCTGGGACTCACTGGTGCAATTTGGTGACGAAAAGGCAAAATTGCACGTGCGGAAAATTCTGCGTTGGCATCTGCATTATATGCACGTGCAGAAGGAGGTGCGGGAGAGAGTGCCGCACGTGCGGGAAAGCGCTAAGTCCGAATTTTTTTTCCTTTTCTTCTTCTTGGGTTTAGTGTATATCACTTTTTCATCATGCCTCTCTCTAAAAACTCTTTTCTCTCCCTTCTCTTTACATTTCCTACACCAAACTAGATTGAATCCTTGATTTCTTCAAATCCATTAGAGTTTTGATCCTAGTTCCTTCATCAAAAGTTGGATAACTTCTCGAGGGCTACGTTTTGTGCGGTGGAGATCAACTTTCAACAACATTGATTTTGGGGGTTTCATCTCACTTCTTCTTTACAATTTGAGGTAGGGATTTTCTTAGAGTTAAATATATATTTTTGCAAGATTATGTTGAATTGGAACTCTTTTCAAACTTTGATTTTGGCTCATGTGTTGTGAATGATTTTAAAGGTTGGTTTCCATAATGTTCTTTTTTTTTTTTTTTTTTTAAATCCTTGAGATTGTGAGTTGTATTCTTATAGAGAAGTGTTAGCTTGAAATAATTTATTTCAAAATGAGAAGGAAACCTAGTTTATGGAAAACCCTAGAAATTCGGGAAATTTTGAGAAAATGTGGTGATGTTATGAAATTGATATTTGACTAATATTATGACAAATGTTGGCATGAGGAATTTCATGGCATATGAGAATTAGTGGGTTTGGAAGTTTGTTGTTCAAAACATTGATATAGTCATGAAATGAGAAAGTTGACGGAAATGCATGAAATGTGTGTGGCTCCTCGATAGAGATTGATGAGCATATATTTATCTTTTGAAATTTCATTGAAAAAGAGTTGGGAATTGGGACCATAAATGGAAAAATTATGTGGAAGGATATTTTAATGCATTGATATATATATATATATATCATTGGCATTTCAATTCATTTGATTACTACGAGTTTTGAATTGAGAAATTGAAAAATCTTGCATTGATTTGTTTTGGGGTAAATACGTTGGTAAGTCCGGATAGGGGGTGTAGATGAAATTGATTAAGTTGGCCTGAGTATTCAGGGTGAAAGACCGAAAACACGTGCGAAGGAGGTACCACGTGCCTTTCAGTTAGCTACTGGTAAAGTGGGGGGCTTTGGTAATGCTAGTTGTGCCTCATTGCAAACACCAACCTAGGGATTACCTGAGTCGTATTTACCGGCCCTTGAACTTGATGTAAAATTATTGAATTGTTAAATTTTCAAGTTTTCATTGAGCATGATAGTTTTCGAAAAGATGATAAGGTGACCTTCTTTTAAAAGCATGGCATAGCATATGCATTTCATCTTGTGAGAATTGTATAAACTGTATATACTTTGTTAAGAATTTCCTACTAGGCTTTATGCTCACCCTATGGGATTTGTGCAGGAAAAGATGTGGTGATTTCGCCAAACTAAGGGCATGGATGTGTAGGTTGAGAGCACAAGGCTCTTGTTTTGTTGTGATTATATTTTGCAAGCCAAGGGCTATATTTGTATGGGTTCGAGCAACCAATTTGTGTAGCCGGGCTTAAGCCTTGGACTTTGTAGCCCTTGAGGGCATTTGTTTATTTTTGACTGGATGTTTTACATGCTATAGATTCATGTACTAAAGCCATTGAATTTATATTCGCATGTAGAACTATTTTGTAAATCTCTTATGATTAAATATGCAAGATTTATTTTTTGGTCTATCGTATGGAGTGATGATTGGTGTACTTTTACTGTGTATTTTGTGGGGCGTTACATGCACTTCGGGAACGTTACAACCAACAGGTAATATATATTTGTCTACCTTACACTATTAATCATTATGATTTTGATTATTTAAACTTAATTATGTTAATTGTTTCAATTGTACACAGGGCTAAAAGTGCATATGCAAAACTTAAACGGCAACTTGATTCTAACTAAGTCAATTTTGAGTGTCCTTGGACCAAGATCCATAACTTACTTGAGTTGTAGCACACTGATATTAAGGCATCATTTGAGAAGAGTTTAACCATTGTACAATACTAGTTCAAACCATCCCATTTTAAAGAGCTTCGAGGCAATATCTCTATTACTGCATTGGAGCATGTCTTGGTAGAAAGTAAGCGAGCGGATGATGTTGACATTGATGCTTCAGTATGTGGATTTGTCGTTCGATGAACACACTGGTTACCTTGTGCCCATGAGATTGCGGATTATATCCGACAGGGTCGTCCAATACCACTTGATAGCATTAACCCGCACTGGAGGACTCTTGAGATAGTACAAAAGTTAAAGAATGATAAAGCGGAATTCAGTTGTGAACTAGAGTTCGATCACATACTTAAGCGATTGAATGCATCTAATTATACTAAGAAGTTGGAAATTCTGCATAAGTTAAAAGAGATTGCAAATCCATAAAGTATTTTTCTCATTGAGCCTATAGCGATCCCGGTTTTCCCTTCATTGTTTAATTGTATTTCAGACTCGGTTCCGTGGATGTGTTGTTGTCTTTTTCCCGTTTCCATCCTTTACTCTTTGTATATGAGTCTTGGGTCGTGTTGGGTAGGTTTAAAACAGGTTGGTTGTGTTTGGAAACCAAGGGTTAGTGTCCATTAAATTTTCATAATGGTTCATTTAATATCCTTATTAGTGGTTACAAACTTGTTCATTTACTATCCTTATTAGTGGTCCATTCATATTCAAACTTGTCCTTTCAAATTCTAACTAGTATGTTACACCAAGTTGCCTGTAAATTGAGCTCACCTCTCAACTTCTATGGTTCTTCCCATATCTCTCTCCATTTGTTTTTTTAGATTTTGAATTTAGATTAAGAGTGTTTAGAGTGAGAGTAAGCATTTTCATAAGGGAGGAGAGGAAGGAGAACAAGAGAGAAATCTTGAAAGGAAGAGGAAGGGATGGCTTGCTCTTCATTTTGATTCGAAAATTATTGGGTTTGGAGCACCTCCAAATTCCTTCATCTTCTCCATTTGGTCTCTCTATTTGAGGTAGGGATTCCTACTCATCTTTATGAGCTTTAACCTAGATGTTGGGCTTTTGTTTAAATGATTTGATTTGGGAAGTTAGGGTTTTGAAATGTGCTATTTTGAAAAGAGGGGTTTTGTTTATTTGACTCAGCCATACGTGTTTTGGGTCTAAAATAGAGATTGTTGATGTTGTTAGTAATATTTGAGCCTTTGGGTCAATATTGGAAAAGGGGGGAGACAAGCCCTAATTTTTTATAAATTAATTTATATAATAAATTTTGGAAGATATGGAAATATGAAATTGAGTTGAATATAATGAAATTTGCTCATTATGAGATGGAACGGTGGAGTTGGAGTACATTAATCATTCACTTTTAAAAATAATGACAATTTATCTGTTATAACAATTATTACCTGCTTAGAAATAATTGTTTTGGGCTACTGGTGGAGGGTAGTCTTGAGGGTTGTAGACAATGCATGGTGATTAGGCAAACTAAAACTAATCAGTTGAGTATGCTATTGAATATGGCGGTTGGTATAATACATCACAATTTTGTATTGATTGATCGAATTTGTACATGATAATCGCTTATATACATTGTTTTGTGTGGGAGGAGATGGGGGATGGACCTCTAAATCGGATTTTTATTTGATATTGATACAGCACTAAAATGTGTATCATTTGTGAAGTATAGAAGTGTTTTTGTTTGATATTGATACAACACTAAAATGTGCATCATTTGTGAAGTATGGAAGTGTTTTTGTCTTGAGATTGATACAGTACTAAAATGCGTATCTATTATGAGGTATGAAATGTTTAAAATGAGTTATTATCTCGCCTGAAACAGAAATACGGTTGATATGAGATGTGATCTCGTTTAAATTGATTGGTCAAGTTATGAGTCATAGTTATGAATTGAGAATTTGATAAGAAATGGAAACTGGAATAGAACATAGACATATTAGTTATGGGATTGTAATGTGTTATAAGTTGTTGTGTAAGAGTTAAACGTTTATCAATTGCTAACGTTTTAGTTACTGTTCATACTATGTTTAGCATATCTCTATTGGGCGTTGGCTCACCCTATATGGGACATCATTTTCAGGTATAAGTGTTATGCCACCTCCAAGGACGTAGCTTAGAAGGCTTGAGGCTATTAGACCACCTTTTGTTGTTTTGTTGTATTACATGTATATCAAGCCAAGGGCTTTCTTTGTATAGAGTTTGCACTCTCTTTTTGCAACCAAGCGTTGTCTTGGGAAGTTGTAAGCCCATAGGGCGATTACTTTTATTGTCAATATGTAATACATTTTGTAAGAACACTCTGATGATTGTAATATAATATCTCTTTCCTATATCTTGAATGTATGATATTATGGGTTTATTTTGAGGGCGTTACAACTTGGTATCAGAGCGTACCGGGTTCGAATACTTTGGGTACGCGGGAAGTGGTTAGTACTACAATGGGTTTGTCTCGCTTATTAGAGAGTTATGTATGATGTTAAGTGCTTATGTGATAACATGTTTATGTGACTATATGGGTATGGAATTTAGTTTTTAGGATGTTGACTGGATCCTTGGGTTTCTGGGAGTCCTGTTGGAAAGGCACTTGATCACTGCCGTTTCTAACTGAAACTCTAGCAACGCCGCGGGATGGTCATTATCCGGAAATGCGATTCGTAAGTGCTTATGTGATTATGTGCTTATGTGGAGTGAATTACTGTTGTCTATCATTTAGCACGCGAGTGAAATAGCTTCGGCACCTTTGATAATGTCCTAATATCTTTGTTACCTTTACTAGGATGCCTAGATGAGGAAGTTGTGATTTCCCTCCTTCCACACGGGAAGAGTTGCGGAACAGTTTGTGGAGTTACGCCAAGGTACTACACCTTTGGTACAGTTTGAAGCATGGTTTTCTAACATGTCGAGGTTTGCCCCAGAGTTAGTGGAGACGGAGGAACTGCGTTGTTCGGAGTTTGAGAGTAGGCTGTGTGACGACATCCGAGAAAGGATTGCGGGGTCTTGGCATAGGAGTTACAGTGTGCTTGTTAGGGCTACGACTCATGTGGAGGCAGCGGTGCTAGCTATGGGCCAAAATAGGGAGGAGGCCATTTCGGCGACTCCTGTGATTCAGAGTGTTGGTAGGCCTTTTAAGAGGCAGAAGGGTTTTAATCCACAACAATTTCAGAGAGCTCAGCCTGGCTCTACTTTTCCAGTGCCGAGTCTAGATTTGGGAAAGGGTGAACGAAAGGTTGTCACTTGTTTCAAATGTGGTCAGCTGAGCCACAAGTCCCCAGCTTGCCCACAGAGGAAGAGGGCTGGGTTGGCAGTTCGACTAGTAATTGCCCCACCAGAATCATCTAGCCAGCCAGGTTTTGGGCCGATCGAATGTTCAGTGGGGAAGCAATCGTTGGGGTCTTCATCAGCTCAGACTTTGAACCAGTCTCGTGCTCGGGAGCCGCTTACTTGTTAGGTGTGTAATCAGCCGGGTCATATCCAACGTTTCTGTACTCAGCCAGGGGCTTCTTTGGGGGTTTTGCAACCTAGTCAAGCTCAGTTTTATTCGACCAGGCAGGGGCAATATCGTTTTGGGGGACAATTAGGCCAAATTTCGAGGGCCTCAGGAGAGTCGAGTTCCCAAGCCCCAATTGGGGAAATATGCAGTTGTTCCAGGTGTGGCCAGTTGGGGCATACCAATAGTTCTTGTCTGTGGCCTATAAACTCGTAAGATATCTTGGGTTTGAGAATGACCAACTTTAGCAGTCCAGTGGGGGATGCTAACAGTGGTAGTACCAATAGTATGGTTTTGTTTTGACTAATCCATTTTGTAATCGGTGAATTATCGTTTTGAAATCATGGGTTCTGTTGTGTAACCAATGTGTTTTGGGAATGTTGAAACATCAAAACTGCTTGGTTATATATATATGTCTGTGTTTATTAATTTCCTTGGGTTAGGCAGACTGGAGCATGTTGTGGCTCTAAAGTTTTATTAATGTGACAAGTTGTTGTGAAACCGTAAAATTTTTGTAACAATGCATCTGTATGCGTGTGATTTGGTTTGGGAGAATGAGGGCTGGTAAGCCATGTTTTGAAATTAGGAAGAATTATTGAGGGATGCGTATCTTAGTCAGGACTACTATGGGGCGAGAACAGTTATACTTGCCGGGTGTGCGAAATTTCAAAGGTGTTACCTATTTAATCTTATGTGAGTGGTAGAGTTTGTGGCCGACTGTCGTGAGAACTCTCCGAGAGGATATGAAGTATGCGATTACTACTAGGTCTTGTATATTTAACATGATGTTTTACGGAGGCATAGCGCATAATTTCATTAGGAGTAGACTTACACCTTCATGGTAGGTGACGTTGCCGAATTTGCATACGTACTGAATGGTTGTCTCATTTGAGGGAGTGTTAGCCCCTTGTTAAGATTGTGGTTGTTGGCATCGGGGAGTGGCGGGTTGTGAGCAACTGGTATTATATCCCGGGTAGTAGTATAATGGATATTCTCTTAAGTTTCAGGATTCTTTTGCTATGTTTAAATGCATTAGGTGTGTACCTTAATACTGGTTAGGTTAGGAGATATTGTCGATAGGGTTGGTTGGGTGTATAACTCGTGGTTAGGGTGTGACCCGTGAGTAGAGTCACAGTGGTATGGTGTTTGCGGATGAAGGTTTGAGTTGATAGCAATGAGGGTGAGGACTCTTACTCTTCTGGAGAGTTAGGATGGTGAGTCTTTGAAAGCCTTGTCGGCGACATGCGATTGCGCCGGGGTTTGGTTCTAAGCAGTGGTTCAGTGGTAGTGGTGGCTAATGATTTGGCACGGAGGCTTAGTGTCTTGATTGTACTCTCAAGACGAGTGACAAGTAGGATGCGGAATAAAGAGTAGACCCTATAGGTCATTAAGGGATGAAGGTACTATATTTGTTTGTGTTCGGTACGAACAGTTACGTGGTAGTGATAACTGTCACGGCGTGGTAAACCCTTGTTAGCTAATTTGGTACGAGGGAATGAGTATGCAAATTTTGTTATTATAAGTTCAGTCGAGGTGGCGAGTGAAATCCCTGAATGAGGGATTCAGTATGGACGTAAGATAACTTGCAGTAAGTGAGGAGGTTTTGCCTAGTACGATGCGTGATAGTGCTTGGTTCGTATGTTGTTCATTACCCGTGTCTCGTTTTACGTCCTCGTTCTGTGAAAGTTGACCAGAGGCCTGGTGTACGAATGTTTTCGTGTTTCCTATGTTGAGGTATTAAGTACTAGATACTGGTCTGAGTATTGTCAGTAGTCGAGACGTGGTGGATGTCTCAGAACACTGTAGTGGTTGATTGTGTCATACTGTTATCTTTGTTATCGAGTCTTGCGAAGCAGGACTTTTCCATTAGTTAAGGTGTTGTGGAAACATAACGGGGTGGACGAAGCCACTTGGGAACGTGAGTTGGATGTCCGTGAGAAGTATCTGGACTTGTTTGTTAATATTTAACCATGTATTGGGAATTTTGTTGTACTGATAAACTTTAAGAGCATTGAATATGTCTTAAGTTGAAAAACATTAAGTATGTTTTGGTTATTGGAAGTATGGTAATGGTTGGTCATGCCTTGAAAATAGAAGTTTAATTTAGCATTGTATATGTTAAATGTGTTGTAGAAATGCAAATATATTATTGGCATTGAATATGTTATGGAATTGTGAACCATGTTATATGTTGTGATTTGCCTCTTGAATAGAGATGGAATAACCGGTAATGGCTCAGGTTGATGAATATTGAATTGTAATATTGTTGAGAATTGATAAATCATATTGTTGAAATTTATTTACCTAATTTCGGGGACGAAATTCTTTAAGGGAGGGAGGTTATAGCGATCCCAATTTTCCCTTCATTGTTTAATTGTATTTCAGACTCGGTTCCGTGGATGTGTTGTTGCCTTTTTCCCGTTTCCATCCTTTACTCTTTGTATATGAGTCTTGGGTCGTGTTGGGTAGGTTTAAAACAGGTTGGTTGTGTTTGGAAACCAAGGGTTAGTGTCCATTAAATTTTCATAATGGTTCATTTAATATCCTTATTAGTGGTTACAAACTTGTTCATTTACTATCCTTATTAGTGGTCCATTCATATTCAAACTTGTCCTTTCAAATTCCAACTAGTATGTTACACCAAGTTGCCTATAAATTGAGCTCACCTCTCAACTTCTATGGTTCTTCCCATATCTCTCTCCATTTGTTTTTTTAGATTTTGAGTTTAGATTAAGAGTGTTTAGAGTGAGAGTAAGCATTTTCATAAGGGAGGAGAGGAAAGAGAACAAAAGAGAAATCTTGAAAGGAAGAGGAATGGATGGCTTGCTCTTCATTTTGATTCGAAAATTATTGGGATTGGAGCACCTTCAAAATCCTTCATCTTCTCCATTTGGTCTCTCCATTTGAGGTAGGGATTCCTACTCATCTTTATGAGCTTTAACCTAGATGTTGGGCTTTTGTTTAAATGGTTTGATTTGGGAAGTTAGGGTTTTGAAATGTGCTATTTTGAAAAGAGGGGTTTTGTTTATTTGACTCAGCCATACGTGTTTTGGGTCTAAAATAGAGATTGTTGATGTTGTTAGTAATATTTGAGCCTTTGGGTCAATATTGGAAAAGGGGGGGGGGGAGAAAAGCCCTAATTTTTGATAAATTAATTTATATAATAAATTTTGGAATATATGGAACTATGAAATTGAGTTGAATATAATGAAATTTGCTCATTATGAGATGGAACGATGGAGTTAGATTACATTAATCATTCACTTTTAAAAATAATGACAATTTATCTGTTATAACAATTATTACCTGCTTAGAAATAATTGTTTTGGGCTACCGGTGGAGGGTAGTCTTAAGGGTTGTAGACAATGCATGGTGTTTAGGCAAACTAAAACTAATCAGTTGAGTATGCTATTGAATATGGCGGTTGGTATAATACATCACAATTTTGTATTGATTGATCGAATTTGTACATGATAATCGCTTATATACATTGTTTTGTGTGGGAAGAGATGGAGGATGTACTCCACGGTTTATTGGAAGATGGGAAATGGACCTCTAAACCGGATTTTTGTTTGATATTGATACAGCACTAAAATGTGTATCATTTGTGAAGTATAGAAGTTTTTTGTTTGATATTGATACAGCACTAAAATGTGTATTATTTGTGAAGTATGGAAGTATTTTTGTCTGAGATTGATACAGTACTAAAATGTGTATCTATTATGAGGTATGAAATGTTTAAAATGAGTTATTATCTCGCCTGAAATAGAAATACGGTTGATATGAGATGTGATCTCGTTTAAATTGATTGGTCAAGTTATGAGTCATAGTTATGAATTGAGAATTTGATAAGAAATGGAAACTGGAATAGAACATGGACATATTAGTCATGGGATTGTAATGTGTTATAAGTTGTTGTGTAAGAGTTAAACGTTTATCAATTGCTAACGTTTTAGTTACTGTTCATACTATGTTTAGCATATCTCTATTGGGCGTTGGCTCACCCTATATGGGACATCATTTTCAGGTACAGGTGTTATGCCACCTCCAAGGACGTAGCTTAGAAGGTTTGAGGCTATTAGCCCACCTTTTGTTGTTTTGTTGTATTACATGTATATCAAGCCAAAGGCTTTCTTTGTATAGAGTTTGCACTCTCTTTTTGCAACCAAGCGTTGTCTTGGGAAGTTGTAAGCCCATAGGGTGATTACTTTTATTGTCAATATGTAATACATTTTGTAAGAACACTTTGATGATTGTAATATAATATCTCTTTCCTATATCTTGAATGTATGATATTATGGGTTTATTTTGAGGGCGTTACAGAGCCGGATGTAAAGCCCTACTCTCAAGGTAAGGGACATAAGAAGATTGATGTATCTACGCATCGAGACCCATATGCATTTGAGTTGATTCAGTCTGGACATGATAGCCACTCACCTATGGGCACCTAGATCCCCACACAGGATTCTGTCAAAGTATATAAAAATGGCCTGCTAAAGAGAAGGTACATGGAATCATTTTTTACTTATATTTTTGTTGATGATAAATTACGTGTTTTGTTGTTCATATGTTGATGCCCTCCTTGTTGAATAGGTACATCGGACTCGTAGAGCTACTACTTATTCATATTTTGCTGCCCTCCCAATTGGATTGAAGCCGTACATACGTCTTATCAAGGATGTAGATGCCAATGGCAATTGTGGTTTTAGGGCCATTGCTGGCTTGATGGGGCATACAGAGGCTGAATGGGGTTAGGTCAAGTGTGATCTCCTAAAGGAATTGCACACACACAGAGTCTATTACACTCAGCTATATGGTTTACATGATAGGATTGAAGAGCTGACCCATATTCTATAATACTTTGAGCCTAATCCAGGATATGACCGTTGGATGACTATGCCTGACATAGTTCATCTTATTGCATCATGTTATAATGTGGTATTGTACCACTTATCTGCATAACAATGCCTTACATTCCTCCCCCTAGGATCAGTGCCAATATCACAAGTTGAACGGTGTGAGATCACTATTGGGTTCGTAAATGGAAATCTTTTTCTCCAGGTATAACATTATGATTTGCCTAATACATTCATGATTTTGTACTGCATCGATCTCATACTTAAAGTTTTATCAATGTAGGTGTTCATGTTACCGAGTCATCCAATTCCACCGATAACTACCAATTGGTGCAAGTTTCATCATTCTTGTGCGGTTGGATGTGATTGTGCATATAGTGGCCGAATTGAGCATTTTAAAGAAGTTGCTCATTTAGGGGTAGTTACTAGAGAGACATTTAATTATATTAACCTTGATGAGTAATGATGTATATGAGTTGAGTTGCAGTTATATAATTGAAATAGTTACTGATACATTTTTTTGAGGGTTAGCATTTTGAGTTCATTTAATGCACATGGTACTACTTGTGACGCCCTAAAATAATTATGATAAACCAACCGTAATGATAATTAAATAACAACATAAATCAGAGTATGATATCCTTCCATTTCAAGAAATTCAGTTGTTCAAAAGTCATGACCGAAATGTTTTACATTTTCTTTCAAAAAACAATACCATGTTTAGTCTGTATCAAAATTCTCAAAGTCATGCTCTTTACAATAGAAAACAAGGGGGGATTCTCAAACCGGTACAATCTTTCACGGATATTTCATCCACGAGAAACCGTCAAATGGCACCCATATAAACGTAGTCTATACAAGCACTACTATTGCCATTTTACAAATATTTTGTCTGCAAGAATCGGCTCTCATGCATACGCGCTTTTTTTGGGACGTTCACTTTGGACACACTGGCCAACTTAGTTTGGTGATACACACCTCTTTCCAACATTCACCCCTTTTCTCAATTTCATTTACATATGCAATGTATTAAATGAGCAACAATGTTCTAAGCACAAAGATGAGAAATTAGTTTCAATTCACCTAATTCTTATGCAATTTTTACGACAATCATAGATATCCTTCACCGATAGCCCCAAAACAGTTATATAAAATCTCCAATACAGATAAACTTTTCAAATTTCAAGGTGAGTGATAATACATATCAAATTCCACCACCTATATCAATATTTATCTAATTTCACATTCCCATCATTAATTCCATTTATTTATACAAAGTAAATATTTGAAACATTTAGGTCAAAACCCGTTTTTTTCCAAAATCCAATTCAAGTATCAAAATCAACAATTTTATCACCACTCAACCTCATTTTCACTCCCACAAACATTTTCCATACAACCATTTGAAAACCCTTCTTTTGATTTTGAACCAAAACCCTAGGTTTGTTTAAAATCCTCCAAAATCACAAAATTGTTTTATAAAAACAAATAGCTAAGTTAAAAATCATAAAAGAGTGTAGAGAATCCCTACCTCGAAGCTAAAAAACCATGGAGAGAATGGAGAAACCTCAAGGAAGTCGAAACCCAACTTTACTCGGATGAAAATGAAACTATAGGTGATCTCTACCTTTTTAACAAAGGGAGTAGAGTGGAGAAATGGGTAGATCTTGGTGTATTTGTAGAGAGAGAGAGAGTGTCCCAACTTAAGATTTTGAAATGTTTTCGAGAGAGAGAGAGAGAGAGAGAGATGAAAAAGTAATGTAAAATGACCTTTTTATGAACTGATATAGATACAGCTTGCTCAAGTGACCAAACAAAATAAGTCGTTCCGCTCAAGTGCAAAAAGCTTCGCTCGAGTGCAGAATACACACTCTTAGAAGTTTTACAGACATAAGACCGTCGCTCGAGCGCAAGAAGTCTCGGTCAAGCAAAGAACACTATCTTCCCAGTATCTCTGTAGGCTTGCAAAAGTACTGGAAGCTCATAAAGCTCGCTCGAGCGAAGAGGTCAAATTCTGGGAACAATAGTTTGAACCAACTAACAACCAACTTGTTCCAAACACAACCAAGACACACCAAAGCTCAAACTCAATGAGAAATAAGGAGAAACACATTATGAATATCTAAACAAGACAAATGAAACCCGAATTCAGAATATCAACGAGTCAAGTTTAAACCAGGAACGCTATAACCTCCCCCTTTAAGGAATTTCATCCTCGAAATTTTAAATTGAACGTTAAAAATCATGTTTAAACTGATTACAACAATGATAATCAATCAATTCCAACATCATGAGCCATCCACAGGTCATTCATCTTTATCAACACGATAAACAAGTTTTCAATACTGAATATACAATTCACATTTTCAAAACATATACAATGTTTATATTATATCAACATCATAAAAGTCTCAATACATGGTTAAACATTAACAAGTAGGTCCGGATATTTCTCACGGACTTCCAACTCACGTTCCCAAGTTACTTCCTCAACCCCGTGATACCGCCACAATACTTTTACTAAAGGAATTGTCTTGCCTTGCAAGAGTCGGTCTCAAGTATCCAAGACTCTCACCGGTCTCTCCTCATACGAGGCATCCTGCTCTACCTCTAAGTCAGTCCAATCCAACACGTATGATGGATGCGGCTCATACTTCTGAAGCATACAAATATGAAACACATCATGGACCCCAGAAAACTGTAGCAGTAAAGCCAAGCGATAAGCTACCTCTCCAATCCACTCAAGGATCTCAAAAGGCCCAATAAATCTAGGAGATAGGAGATAACGTCCCACTCTTTCCAAATCTCATCAAACCCTGCCTAGGTTATATCTTCAAGAAGACATGATCCCCTACCTCAAAGGGAAAAGGTTTTCTCCTACGGTCGGCACAACGTTTCTAGTGACTCTGGGCAGTAACCAACCTCTTACAGATAAGTGCAACTTTCTCCGTTGTTTCCCGGACTAACTTTTGATGCAACAAAGGTGCATTACTCACCTCGGCCCAACACACAGGGGATCTACATGGTCGGCCATACAAGGCCTCAAATGGTGCCATGCCAATACTTGATTAGAAGCTATTATTATAGGCAAACTCCACTAAGGGAAAGTGCCTCTCCTATGACCCCTTAAAGTCAAGAACACAATTCTGAAGCATATCCTCAAGGATCTGAATAATACGCTCGGACTGCCCGTTAGTCTGAGGATGGCATGCAGTGCTAAAAGCCAATCTCGTGCCCAAGGCATTCTGTAGGATCTGCCACAACCGAGTCATGAAACACGGATCTCTATTCGAAACAATCATTACAGGGATGCCGTGCAACCTCACTATGTCCCTAATATAAAGGTCAGCAAGATAATCTACTGAGTCACTCACGCGCATAGGTATAAAGTGCACCAACTTGGTCAACCAGTCAACTACAACCCAAATCGCATCACTACCCCGTTGAGTCCTAGGAAGACCTACAACAAAATCCATCGTGACATGCTCCCACTTCCAGTCGGCTATAGGCAAGGGTTGCAACAAACCCACTAGTCTTTGATGTTCGACCTTCACTTCTTGACAAGTAAGACATCTCGATACAAACACGACCACATCCTTTTTCATTCCCCTCTACCAAAACTGGCAACTAAAGTTGTGATACATCTTTGTGCCTCCCAAATGCACCGCAAAGCGTGAGTGGTGAAACTCTCGGAGTACTTCCTCTCGACAGGACTCCGGCACGAAAAGACAGTCACGTTATCTAACACTCGAATCGGGATACACATTCAATCCTTTCTCCACCTTCCCACTGGAGATCTTCTCTCGGAGGGATTCCACTTCAAGTTAGGCCCTCTATGCTTCTATTACTCAATTCACAAGTGTAGGTTATGCAACTACCGAAAGCAAGGTTGCAGACTCCACGGACTCGCCAAGATGTAAGTCAAACTTACCAATAGCACCCAACATATCCCATTCCCGAAGAGCAATACCAGTCACACTACCAATGGATTTTCTACTTAAAGCATCGACCACAACATTGGCCTTCCCCGGATGATAATGCAACTCAAAGTCATAATCTTCTATAAACTCCATCCACCTCTTTTGCCTCAGATTCAAGTCTTTCTGTATAAACAGATATTTCAAACTCTTTTTATCAGAAAACACTTCAAACTTCTCGTCATATAGATAATGCCTCCAAATCTTTAAGGCAAAGATCACCGCCGCTAACTCTAGGTTATGAGTAAGGTAGTTCCTTTCATGTGTTTTCAACTATCGTGAGCCATAGGCCACTACCTTCCCTTCTTACATTAAAACACAATCCAAACCTTCCCGTGAAGCATCACAATACACCAAATAGCCCAAATCCCTCTCTAGAATAATGAATACTGGAGCCGTGGTAAGTCTAAATTTAGGCTCTTGGAACGGCATTTCACAAGTCTCATTCCACACAAACTTGATTCCTTTCCTCATTAGTCTAGTCAATGGTGAGGCTAATCTAGAGAAATCTTCCACAAAACAACGGTAATACTCGGCCAACCCCAAGAAACTACGGATCTCTAATGCATTCTTGGATTGTTCCTAATCTTGTACCACTTTTATCTTAGATGAATCCACAATCACTCATTCCCTGGATACCATGTGGCCTAAGAACTTCATTTCTTTCAACCAGAATTCACAGTTTCCGAACATAGCATAAAGTTTGTGGGCTCTAAGAAACTCAAGTACAACTTGTAGGTGTTTCTCGTGCTCCTCCTCAGAGGATGAGTAAATCAAGATATTGTCTACAAAGACAACCACAAAACGGTCTAGGAACTCACGGAAAATTCGGTTTATCAAATCCATAAACATGGCTAGTGCATTGGTTAGCCTAAAAGGCATCACTAGAAACTCATAATGGCCATACCGCGTACGAAATACCGTCTTCTGGATATCCTCCTCCCTTACCCTCAACTGGTGATAACCCAATCTCAAGTCTATCTTGGAAAAACAACAAGACCCTTTGAACTGATCAAACAAATCATCTATACGAGGCATTGGGTACTTGTTCTTAATAGTTACCTAGTTCAACTTCCGGTAATCAATACAAAGTTGCAACGCACCATCTTTCCTTTTGGCAAAGAGAGTCGATGCTCCCCAAGGTGAAGTACTAGGGTAGATAAAACCCTTATCTAACTGTTCTTGGAGTTGAATCTTCAACTCACTCAACTCAGCAGGTGCAAACCTATACGGTGCCATAGAAATCAGTGCCGTGCCAGGCACTAAGTTGATAGAGAACTCGATCTCTTGGTGAGTTGGTAAACTAGTGAGATCCTCAGGAAAAACATCCGGGTATTCAAAAACTGCCCTTGGCAACTCAACTCAGACTTCATCACACTCACTACCCAAAAAGTTGGCGAGAAGACAACTAAGCTCACTCTGCTCACGCGAATCATACACCGATGATAAGACTCGATCAACCAGGTCCCTCAGGAAATAAAAACAATCACTGCTCAAGGTATATACAGTAACCCTCTGGTAGTAACAGTCTATGACAGCCTAATATTTTGACAACCAATCCATACCCAATATAGCATCAAAACTCGACATGTCAATCAACACAAATACAAAAGGAAGTCGGCGACCGGCCACCTCTATGTCACAACCCCAACACCCTGTAGACACCCCATTTTTGACCGTCCTCAAGACTTGGACGTCACCGCCTGGACACCCGGTGATTATCCATGATTGTGTTCGTCTCGAGTTCCCGGAGGCCTCGGCAGCGCGCCTCGTCTCAGGACCTCTTGACTCGACTGCTTCGTGTTCGGTTTTGGCACCAAACACTTGTGTTTTTGCCTTCAAGGGTAGGGAGAGGCTTGTTAGCCATCCCTGAAGCCCACCGGCTGCCCCGCACCTCCACCGGCACCCCCTAGTGGCCACCGGCACTTATTTCTCAAAACCTTTGGCCGGTCGGCACTGTATTCTGCCGACCGGCACTTTTTTGTGCCGGTGACTGTTTTGGCTGGCCGGTGTGACCCCTTTGCACCCCCAGGGATGGTGCATCCCAGCTGTGACAGCTGGAATGCACTATCACCACTCCCCATGCCCGGGTTTGCACCCTTTGCACCCTTGAACCCCATAAACCTTCTAGAAGGTTGAACCCTTGGCCAAGCTTCTTGGAGAAGCTTGGCCAGCTGTCTTAGCTTCCCTTGGAAGCCAAGACCCTCTTGCACCTCTTGAACCCCCCTCTCTTTGCTTAGCCATTAAGTTAAGAGCCTTATTTTGTCTATATAAGGGAGACTTCTCTCCCTTTGATGGGGGTTAGCCACTTTAGACCTAAAAAAAACCAGAGCTCACACACATACCTCTGATATACATCCATATATATCTATACTTCTATATCTATCATCCTTGTGTGCGTGTTTTAGGCCCAAAAAGTGTGGTTTTACCTCATTTTTGCACCTTTACACACACTACTACACCTTAATCCGAGATTAGGAGGCTTGGAGGTTTGTTTTGTGTGATCTTGGACTGATTTTGATCAATCAAAGAGGGCTGGACCTTTTGTTCTTCAAAGGATCTTCAAGGGTAAGAACATTACTTTAGATTCCCCATTCTTGCAACTACTTTCTACCCCTTTTGCTTTGTGATTTTGGATTTGTGTTTAACATAAAAAAACCTTGTTTTTACTTGCTCAAGAACTTTCATTAAGGTCACTTTTGTATTTGAGTGAAGCCTCACTCTTTTAGGCCTTGTTTTGGTCTCTTTTGTGCCTTTACTTTGAGCATATTTTTACTTGGTGTGTTTGGTCTTCTCACCACTGAAAACTAGTGTGTTTTCAGTGGTGAGGAAGTTGGTTTCAAGTCTCAAATAGGGGAGGGATACCCCTCTCCCCTTTGTGCCTCTTTGGTCTCCTTTTTTGGCTCATGAGGTAGCATGTGTGCATGCTTGCATTTGGCTTGATTTCAGAGTTTTTTTAAGTGTTTTGGAGCATGTTTAACCTCTGTTTTGGGTCGGATTTGTGGCCTCTAGCATGCCTCTCATACTTGCTTTGAAATGCTCTTTTATGCCTAAAAGCATGTCATGCATTTAGGCCATGTTTCTTGCATATCTTAGCTTGGTTCTATGAGGGTTTTAGCATTATATTACCATGTATAAGGGTTGTAAGCCATTGATTTTGCCATGTATAGTGTGCTTGACATGGTTGCTTTGCATTTTAGGCTTGTAAGCCTTATGCATTTTGGTTCCTAGCATGTTCAACCTTGATCATCCTCATGATTTGGCATCATTTGTGACCTTATTTCAGTCCATAAATCATGTGTGTATGTTTACATATGTGACTATTTTCATGCTTCAAGGGTGTGTCCTTTTGTGCCTAAGAATAGGCCTTATGCATGCTTGTATGCTTAATGCATTTTGGGGGTGCTATGTGAGGGGATTTGGGTGTCATTTTACATGATAAAAGTCTGTTTTTGGTTGTTAGACTCATGCCATGAGTGGTTGTGTTAGTGGTAGTAAGATGCTCTTTTGGTGCCTTAGGTTTAGGCCCATGAACTTGCATGTTTATATAGCATTTTGGTCACCATTTATGGCTTGTTTTGCCACTGTTTTGGGGTGGTTTGAGGGCTGCCCCATTGAAGTTAAGTCCATCATTGCATCCTTGCATCATGTTGGTTGCATGATTGATTGATGAGGCTTTGTCACATTCTAACTCTATTGCATAATTGGCCTAGTTTCCATCATATTAGCACCTTGAGCACTCTAGCATTTTGCATGCTTAATATGATAGTTGTTTAAAGCACTTGGTGTGTTTGCATTCTAATCCTCATGTTGCATTCATTTGAGGTATGTTGCATACATGCATTCCATGGCTTGGCTTGGGGTTGTCAAGCCAAGCATAAAGGTTGAGATGAGTTCACACTTTAAGTGGTGTAACTTGTCTCAACTTTTGGCCACCAAGACCTTTGATCCATACATGATAAGGTTTTGGTCTCATTTGTGTGTTTGCATGCATTGACATTAAAGTGCAACCTTGGTTCCTTAGGCTATCATGCACCAAGGTGCACAATTGATGGCCCTAGAATCAAGAGCCATGTTTCCTTGAGTCCCACACATGATAGGGAGCATTTGGCCATGCATAAATATGCTCAAAAATCCACACCATGCACTGTCTGTCTGCTGTTGCTGTCAAACTGTCTTCTGCAGGAATTTTGTGCCGACCGGCAGGAAAGAGTGCCGACCGGCACTGTATGTCTGGCCGATAGACCTTTTTGCAGCCGGTGGCCACCACAAGCAACCGGTGGAAGTTTCCTCCAGCCGGTGGCACTCAGAAGAACACAAGGAAGGTATTCTGGGACTCTGGGAATTTTTGGAGAGGCAGGACAGTAAAAAACAGAGGCGGCAGTGGCACGGTGTAGGCTTTTCCGGGCAAGTCGCAACGAGCATGCATCATTCGTGCATCCCGAGGCAGGGCTGATGCCTCCTTTCTTTTATTTACTTGATTTAATTTTAGTAATTAGAATTTTGTAATAATTCATTCATTTATTCTTTGGACTGTATTATTATTTTTGGTCCCTCCAAGCGAGGGCAAAATTGTAATAAGTGTGTGTGAGTGGGTGTATGTCTTCCAAACCCCCATTTCTTTCTATCCCTTTTATTTACCTGCTTACGATGGTAGATTAGGGCACGTCTATTTTAGCATACCTTATGCAATGCATGCGTGCATTCATGCATTTGTTTACATGCGCCGGGCTCGATACATCATGCAAACCGCATTGCAATTTTCAATTCCAAATTGAATACGTGCTATTCGCACATTTCATATGCCATGTTTAGGGTTAGCCGAGCCTACTCTAGATTGCATCTATGCTTGTGTCGCATTAGCCACTTAACATGAACTAGGCCATGCATGTTTGCTAACCGGGTTATTGTTTCTGGCACGGAGTACGATGTAAGTTTTTGCGCTTTAGCATATCGCATGCGTGTGAATGTTTGCCATGACGGTATGATTGCCATGCGGCTAAATGCTTATGTGTTATAAACTGTTTGAATGCCTATGGGTGGAGGTTGGATTACTTGAGTTGGGAATACTCATTGAAATCCGTGTTTTAGCCTACTCGCGAGTAGCAATTTCAAACTATTTTCCAAACAAAACGGATATGCAATGTTTATTTCCAAATTAGGCGATCTAGTCTATACTTGTTTGCTGTGCGCATAACATAGTAATTCTAGGTTAATAATTGGGTTAAGAACGCATAATGTTTTCAAAATCGGATATCACGGTTAGTAGAGGCCGGTCTTCGGACCGGGCTAAAGGGGGTGCTCATAGCTGACCTTCCCCGATCGTACCCAAGCTCCCGAGCCGAGACATTTGGTGATGACGGACACGTGGCCTTCGGCACCGAGTCAGGGTTTCCTAAATTTCCCATTTTAAAATATTTAGGTGGCGACTCTGTAATCTGGCAAAGCAGTCCATGTTTGGCACTACTTTTCAAAAAATCTGTTTTTCTTCAAAACGATTTGCCAGAGTTGGACTCTTTGGTTCAGATTTAGAACTGTAACCCAAAGGGAGTCCGAACTGTAGCGAGGTCCCACGCGGGCGTTGTTACACACCCCTGCTCCAAAACAATCTCACCACCAATAGGAGACTCTACATTGAGAGGAGATGCTAACTGAGCCAATTCTAACCCCAAAGCCGATGCAAATGTAGACAAGATAAATGAATGGGATGCACCCATATCAATCAACACATTAGCAATAGAATTGCATAACAAGAAAGTACCTTTCACTACCAAAGGCGCTGGTACTAGGTTTGGTGCGGTAACAGCATATACGTGCCCTGAAGGCCTCTACTCTACATGTTCACCCCTCGGAGCATAAGCCTGATGCACTGATTGAGTTAAAGAGGCTCCCTAATTGGCCCTCGAGGCCTGAGCTGACCGTGCAAGCTGGTGGCTCTTTTTTTCCCTCGAACTAGACACACCATGTGTGCCACCCAACTGAGGGCAAAACCTCTCCATGTGCCCTGTCTACCGACACTAATAACAAGTGAGCGGCTGCCCTTTTCCCTGATTTTGGCTCTGAGAACGAGCCGAAGACGATGCAAACTGTTTCCCTCATTCCCTCTACAGGCAAGCTGGAGACTTGTGGTCTAACTAGCCACACTTGAAACAAGTGAAATCTCCCTAACCACCTCTTTCGGAACCCGAACTTGGTATTGGAAAAGTGGATCTCGACTGAGCTCCCAGGGACTACTGTGGGTTAGAACCCTTCTGCCTCTTATTGTCCCCCTGAACCTCCTAACTCCTCTTAGAGCCCCTCATTTGCTCCTCATCCATTTGCATCACAGTCTCAAGTTGAGCCGCCGACTCTATAAATAGTCTATAATCTCTAATCATTGAACCGGCTACCTTGAAAAGAAGCCTGGTCCTTATTCTTTTCTCAAACTCCACACAACGGCGCTCATCTATCGCCACTAACTCTAGTGCAAATCTAGAGAGGCTAGTAAAGGCTGCCTCAAACTCAGCTACCGATGTGTTCAACTGCTTGAGCTGTGAGAACTGCTCCCTCAACTTCTCCCTAACAGTGGGAGGCAAAAACATATCCTGGAAGGCATTGACAAAAGCCTCCTAAGTCACTTTAGTGCACCCACGCGCATACTTCCACCATCGACCCGTATCTCCCTTCAGCTGGAAAGATGACAGGGTCATTATTAGTCCGTCGTCCTCGATGCCAAGCATCTCAAATGTCATCGCTATTTGCTCTAGCCACCCACCCACCTTCAATGGCTCCTTGGGATCACCTAAAAATTGGTCCAGATTGGACCGAAAGAACTCTCGCTTCAAAAAAGATGGCCCCATCTCAACAACATGGGCATGGACTTGATTATCAGCGATGCCTTACATTCTTAGCAATGCCTTGTTGTAGCTTGTTGTTCATGCTCCTCGGGGGGGTTTAGTCTCCTCGGATACGATAGCCCTATAATTCAGACTCCCGTGGTTCTGAATCTGATTCACAAGTGCAACGTGAAATGCATAAACACAAAAGAGTTCAAATCTGGCAAATGTTTGGAAAATCGATTTTTAATCAAAAATGTCAAAAATGGACTGCATTGCCAAAATTTAGAGTCGCCACCTAAATATTTTAAGAAATTTAGGAAACCCGTGACTTGTGCCAAAGGCTACATGTCTATCATCACCAAAGTGTCTTAGCTCAGGAACTTAGGTATGAGAGGGGAGGGTCATCAATTGAGCACCCCACTTATCCGATCAAAGATCGGCCCCTACTAATCATGATGTGATTTTTATGTACATTATATGCTCTTGTTCTAATTATTATGCTATCTTTACTATGTGATGCACGCAAATATAGACTAATTCACCCAATTTGGAATGCTTTGATTTCATGTTTGTTTTGAAAAGTGTTTTGAATATGTACCACTTGAAAAAGTGATATCATATGTACATTAAATCAAATTATCCCAACTTAAGTGAAAAAGCCTTCATCCACAGACATTCAAGAGATATATCACCTTAGCACTTAGCCTCATGGTAAACATGCTTGATATGGCAATAATCACACGCATGCAATATGCTAAAACGAAAAATGCTTAACCCAAATGTCCAAGGCTAGCCAAAAGAAAGAAAGTAGTTAAAAAAAATGAGTGATCCTAAATAATGCAACGCAACGCATACAAAATGCAATTAATAGGTTCAGCTACTAGAATGGCATGTGAGTCAATTCAAAACATGCAATAAAGCACGTATTTGCGTAAGGAATTTGAAATGAACATTGAGTAGTATGATGAGCCGAACCCTTATACATGCAAAACGAATGAATGTGAGCCATGGAAAATGCTAAGAGAAACATGATGCTAAATGCAATCCATTATAAGTGAGTAAATAAAAGGGATAAAGAAATGGGGGTTGGAAGACATACACAATATTACATATTTGCCCTCGTACAGGAGGGTCCGAATGAATGTCCTGCTTTAAACTAACTATTACAAACCAAATTAAATAATAAGCTAAATTAACTAATTATTACAAATTCAAATAATTCTAAGTAATTAATTACAACTGTAACAAGCCCGCGGGGGACCTCGCTACAGTTCGGACTCCCTTTTGTTGTTGCGGTTCTAAATCTTGAACCAAAGAGTCCAACTCTGGCAAATCGTTTTGAAGAAAAACAGATTTTTTGAAAAGTAGTGCCAAACATGGACTACTTTGCCAGATTACAGAGTCGCCACCTAAATATTTTTTAATGGGGGAATTTAGGAAACCCTGACTCGGTGCCGAAGGCCACGTGTCCGTCATAACCAAAGTAGTCTTGGCTCGGGAGCTTGGGTACGATCGGGGAAGGTCAGCTATGAGCACCCCCTTTCGCCCGGTTCGAAGACCGGCCTCTACTAACCGTGATATCCAATTTTGAAAACATTACATGCTCTTATTCCAATTATTAGCCTAGAATTACTATGTTATGCGCGCAGCAAACAAGTATAGACTAGGTTGCCTAATTCAGAAATAATCATTGCATATCCGTTTGTTTTGAAAGCGTTTCGAGTTTTGCTACTCGCAAGTTGGCTAAAATACGGATTTCAGTGAGTTTTCCAACTCAAGCAACCCAACCTCCACCCACAGGCATTCAAACAGTTTATCTCACATAAGCACTTAGCCGCATGGTAAGCATACTGTCATGGCAACATTCACACGCATGTGGTATGCTAAAGCGTAAAATACTTACATCGTACTCCGTGCCAAAACAAGAAACTAGTTAGCAGACATGCATATCCCTAGGTCATGTTAAGTGGCTAATGCAACACAGGCAAGGATGCAATTTAGAGTAGTCTCGGCTAACCCTAAAATGGCACGTGAAATGCTACAACTATCACGTATTCAATTTGGAATTGAAAGTACGATGCAGTTTGTATGATGTACCGAGCCCGGTGCATGTTTAGACAAATGCATGGATGCACGCATGCATTGCATAAGGTATGCTAAAATAGACGTGCCCTAATCTACCATAATAAGCAGGTAAATAAAAGGGAGAAAGAAGTGGGGGTTGGAAGACATACAAACCACTCACCCACACTTATTACAAATATGCCCTCGCTCGGAGGGACCAAAAGAATAATACAGATTAATTAGCTACGCAAACTAATTAAAATATTACAGTCCAACTAAATTAATCAAATAAATTAAATAATCTAATTAAAGCAGTAAACCGCCTCGAGATGAGGGCCGGATGCAACGCATGCTCGGGAATTGCTCGGAATTGCACTGCCATGCTTAGATTGCCTCTGTTTTCCCTGCTTTGCATCTCAGAAGACTGCCAAACTCTCAGGAGTGCCTCCCAGGACACTGAGAGACATCATCGGCTGAGTAGGACTTCCACCGGCATCAGCATGAGGTCACCGGCACAAAATACATCCATCGTCCATAAATAGACTGCCGGTCGGCACTAAATACTGCCGGCCGGAACTGAATGTCTGCAGAACCTGCAACTCACAGCAGCAGAGGGAAAAAACTTGCATGGCAATGTAATTCCAACAATGTGTGCACCAATCATGCCCCTTATCATATTTGTGACTCAAAGGGGCATGCGCCTCGATTCTCGGGCCACCAATCACGCATTTCCATGCATGATGGCCCAAAGAACCAAATGTGCAACTTCTATTTCAAATGCATGCAAACCAAACCAATCAAAATCCCAATCCCTATCACCAATTCAAAGGACAAGGAATGCATGTTGATGCAATGCAACCTAGTCATGTTAGCTATCATGCAATATGAACAATGCAATGTACTTATGCAAAGCATACAAGCAAACATGAGGTAAGCTTGCGAACAAGCAAATGATGGTCTTAAACATGACTTAGTCAACTCTAAATAGGCCTAAAATCAGTGGCCAAAATCAAGAAAATGAAGGCCAAAATACACACACACATGCATGCAATTATGGTCCAACACCTTAAGCATAAACAAGGCAACTCTTAAGCACATTTGAAAGGGGATATCATGGACGACTAGCATGCAATATAAACTCTGAAATTGCACAAAATAGAGGTGCCAAACCAATTAATTCAAGCAATTAAAGCATGCAAATAGCCCAAGTACTTGAGGCTCACCAAAGAGGCAATGAACTACACTTAGTACAACCACACATGGCAATACTTAGGCGACCAAAAACAGAGTTTTAACACATAAAACTAAGTCCAAAAGGCCACCTAGATGGCATCTAAATGACATGAATCCAAAGGCATGCACAAATGCACTTTCAAAGAGCATACAACACAAGCTCATAAGGCATTAAAGAGACATGCAAGGCAAGCATACAAGCATATTAAAGGGACCGAAATAGCATGGAAAATGGTTCCAAACCATTGAAATGATGCAAACAAGGCATGCTACACATTCATGCTCAAGGCTAGCAAGCCTAAAATGCAAAGAGGCTATACTAAGCATGCCAAGACCAACCCAAACACTTATGGACAGACCTAAAACATGTCAAGATAAGCACAAAATCTTCATGAATCTAAGCCTAAAGCATGCTCAAATTAGGGCTAACAACCTAAGGCATGTTAAGGCAATACAAGGCATTACATGGCAACTATGCTAAGCATGCATAAGGGACCAAAACCAACATGATACAAAGTTAAAACATGGCAATATAAGTATAAAATACAGCCATGGCATGCTCAACACACACTTGAAACATAGGCTCCCTTAAGAGGCCAAAACTTGTCCTTTTCAAGGACAACAAGGAGAGGGGGTGACCCTCTCCTTCTTGGGACTTCAAGGCATCATCTTCACCACTGAAATCCCTTAAGATTTCAGTGGTGAAGAGACCCCAACACCAAAATCCCAGAGCTCTCACAAAATAGCACAAAATGAGGCCTTTTCAAGGCCTAAGGGTGGTCAAACCTCTCCAAAGCACAAAACACCCTTAATAAACTATCAAGAGGACTAAAAAACAGAACTTTTTTGTATTAAATGCTAAGCACAAAAATAGTTCAAAGATAGGTAAAAATGGAGTGCAATAATGGGGTAAATAAAGCAAGTTTCTCACCCTTGTTGACCTTCTTCACAAGTGTTGATGTTGTTGCTTCCTTAAGCTCTAATCCAGCCAAAAACACCAAGAACAACCTCTTGGAACCTCAGTAGCCAAGGAAAGGTGAAACACTAGGTGTTGATGTGCAAAGTAAGACACAAACACCTAGTGTACAAACAAGAGAGCAAAAGAGAGATAGAATAGATACACAAGTTCTAACCTAGAACCAGAGCTTCTTCTCTGTCTTTTCTCTCTAAAAATGTCTAACTCTTCTAACCTTTGAGCCAAGAGAAGAGAGCCCTCTCTTATAGGCAGCAAAGCTTACAAGCTAAGTAAACCAAAGGCTCATCCCTCCATACACGTGTATGGAGGGGAAACAAATGCTATACAGCTGTTTCAAAATATCCCAAAAAGCAACTGAACAGTAGTCGGCAGGGCAAAATTGTCATTTTGACAAAATTGACTGCCGACCGGCACAAAAGAGTGCCGACCGGCACAATATAGTGCCGATGGCAACACCAACCAACCGGTGGCCTCTAGCCACTGCCGGTGGTGTGTGGAGATGCCTCACAAGGCATTCCCTGCCCCTCCAAGGCAAAGCACAAGTGTTTGGTGCAAAACCAGACACAAAACGGTCAAGTTCGGAGGTCCTGAGGCAAGGCGCGTAGCCGAGAACTCCGGGAACTCCAAACGAACATGAACATGGATAATCACCGAGTGTTCAAGCGGTGACATCCAGGTCTTGAGGACGGTCAAAAATAGGGTGTCTACAGTTGCCCCTCTTTGACAGAACTCGGAAGTCATAACAATGACGGGAGTGAATGTCAAAGCCCAGAGACGACCCATTTTTGACAAGGCCGAAGACTTGGACAAACATACATAACGCAAATGGTTGAACTCGCAAGCTGCCTACGTATCCCTTTAGGAATCAAACCAGCGTAGTTCAGGCACAGGCATACAAGCCGCAGATAAGGTATGCGCCCGTAGGCGGGGGCAAGATGCAACTGACGATGCAAAAGGCCGAGCATAACTTATGATCATGCAAAGAAAGCTGTAATGAAGCACACATGCGACAGTTATAAGCTAGCATACGCCAAACTACACTACAATGCAGAAAGGATGTAAGAGAATTATGCAATTCTCAATACGTCTCACTCGGAGGATATAATACCTGTGCGGCTCGTCCGGTTGCACCGGCCTCAAATGAGCCGTACATACAATATCGTGCCTGCAAAGAAAGCAAACTTAACAGGTACAATATTGTTAGCAATATGCATGACAATGCGAAATGAATGCAAGATGATATGCAATATATACAAAATGATGTATGAGCAATGCAAATGATAATGCAATGCAATTGAAACTATGCAAACTACATGCAAAGCACTTGAATCATGATTCAATCGTGAGCGATTCGAAACCACACAAATGTCAAATAGGTTGATGGAAGTAACAAGTCCGTCTACCATAGAAAAGGTGCCGCAACCTCAAGCCAACATACCAGCGTGGAGTAGGCGCGATACACATGCAGAACTATGAGTAATGTAGACGGACATAAGGACAAGTATTGGGTGGATTGACATAAGTGGGGTGACGACCCGCTGAGGAAAGAACAATGATCCTAATGCCGGATGCAACAATTACACTACAATGTAATATGCGATTATGGCGCGCGGGCCAAACCGTATCTCGCTTAGGAAAGGCATGCACACATACAAACCATGTCTAACACAGAAAAGGTGCCGCAACCTCAAACCAACATACCAGCGTGGAGTAGGCGCGATGCACATGCAGAACTGTACTTTGACGTGAAAAGTATGGACACATACCAAACCAAGCTCAACAAGGAAAGGTGCAAGCCATAAATGGAAGATGATGCAGTGGATGCATGCAACTATAATGGATACAATGGATATGGCACGCAGGCCAAACCAAGTTTTGCCTAGGAAGGGCATGTACACGTACAAGCCATGTCTAGCACAGAAAAGGTGCCGCTACCCTCAAACCAACATACCAACGTGGAATAGGCGCGTACACATGCAGAACTGTGTTTTGACTTGAAAAGTATGAGCACATACCAGACCAAGCTCAACAAGGAAAGGCGCAAGCCATGGATGGAGGATGATGCAGTGGATGCATGCAACTACAATGCAATGGAAATGGCTATTTACAGAAAATGCATGACATATGCACTATACTACAATGATGATGCATGACATATGCATGTTTTTTTGAAATGCATGATGCATGACATATGCATGTGTTTTGTTTTTTTTTTTGAAATGCATGACATATGCAATATTTACAAATGATGCATGACATATGCATGTGTGTTTTTTTTTTAAATGCATGACATATGCAATATTTACAAATGATGCATGACAATGCACTATGATGCAACGACTATGATTGCAGCTTTCCCTATCTTACCAATAGGGTGATATACTAGGTTGGTTCAGTATCCAGAATTGAGGCGTAAACATGCCGCCTCAACCTATGGGGCTTCCATACAGATTTCAAGCCGAGGGTACACCCTCTGGGTATTTAAACCAGACTTTAGTCTCGGAAATCCCAAACCTTTACGTTCTAGGCATAAGCCATTCAAACTCTAGTTTTCACCGTCCCAGTTGGTCTTCTAGGAACTCACCGCATACATAGACAGGTGGCTTTACCAGACCACCGAAAGTCGTTCGAGCACGACAAACACCAAAGGAATTGCACCTTCAGAGGATTTAAGGTCTCCTAGACCGGGATGCACAGAATCAATGCAATGAGATGCGCAGAACCGTGCGAATGATATACAATGCACTAACAAGTGCCGACGAGGCACACAAGATAGCGCGAATGGGACGCAATGCACAAGCTAATGCGATGCGCTAAACAGCGTGATGCGTTCAGACAACGCGAATGAAGGTCTTGCACCTCCTAAGGATTTAAGGTCTCCTAGACCGTGCATGTTTAAGGTCTCGCCAGACCGGAGGGGCAATGCAAGAATTGAGATGTGGTGCACCAGACAGCGCGATACGCAAGATCGCGTGATGGAATGCATGACAAATGCAATGAGATGCGCAAAATAGCGCGGTGAAATGCATGCCAAATGCAATGAGATACGCAAAATAGCGCGGTGCGTTAGACAACGCGGGTGAAGGTTTTGCACCTCCCAAGGATTTAAGGTCTCCTAGACCGTGCGTGTTTAAGGTCCCGCCAGACCAGGGCGAACAAAACAATGCGATGTATGATGCAAGTGAGACACGCATGCCATGAAGGGATGGAAAATGATATGTAAATGAGACACGCACGCCTCAAGGAATTGAGGCACGCGTACCCCAAGATTTGAACTGAAATGTAGATCGAAAGATGCATGACAATGCGAATGAACTAAAGTGCGTAACAACGCACATCTTTTGAAATGCACCAAAGGCCTCGCACCTTCCGAGGATTTAAGGTCTCCTAGACCGTGCGTGTTTAAGGTCTCGCCAGACCGGACGAAAAACAATGAGGTGCGCAAAATAGCGCGACGAAATGCAAAATGAGATGCAAGATGAGGCACGCGGACCTCATGGATGCAAAATGCAAAACGGAATGTAAATGAAATGCAAAGTGAGGCACGCATACCTCAAGGTGCAAAATGCAAAATGAAATGCAAATGAAATGCAAAGTGAGGCACGCATACCTCAAGATGCAAAACGCAAAATGAAATGCAAAGTGAGGCACGCATACCTCAAGATGCAATGAAATGCAAAATGAAATGCAAATGAAATGCAAAGTGAGGCACGCATACCTCAAGATGCAAAATGCAAAATGAAATGCAAATGAAATGCAAAGTGAGGCACGCATACCTCAAGATGCAATGAAATGCAAAATGAGGCACGCATACCTCATTGAATGAAATGCAATGCAAAACGAGGCACGCGTACCTCATTGAATGGAAAATGAAATGCAAAACGAGGCACGCGTACCTCGAGATGCAATGAAATGCAAAATGAGGCACGCATACCTTATTGAATGGAAAATGAAATGCAAAACGAGGCACGCGTACCTCGAGATGCAATGAAATGCAAAATGAGGCACACATACCTCATTGAATGGAAAATGAAATTCACAACGAGGCACGCGTACCTCGAGATGCAATGAAATGCAAAATGAGGCACGCATACCTCATTGAATGGAAAATGAAATACAAAACGAGGCACGCGTACCTCGAGATGCAATGAAATGCAAAATGAGGCACGCATACCTCATTGAATGGAAAATGAAATGCAAAATGAGGCACGCGTACCTCGAGATGCAATGAAATGCAAAATGAGGCACCCATACCTCATTGAATGGAAAATGAAATGCAAAACGAGGCACGCGTACCTCGAGATGCAATGAAATGCAAAATGAGGCACGCATACCTCATTGAATGGAAAATGAAATGCAAAACGAGGCACGCGTACCTCGAGATGCAATGAAATGCAAAATGAAATGCAAAACGAGGCACGCGTACCTCGAGATGCAATGAAATACAAAATGAGGCACGCATACCCCATTGAATGGAAAATGAAATACAAAACGAGGCACGCGTACCTCGAGATGCAATGAAATGCAAAATGAGGCACGCATACCTCATTGAATGGAAAATGAAATGCAAAACGAGGCACGCGTACCTCGAGATGCAATGAAATGCAAAATGAGGCACACATACCTCATTGAATGGAAAATGAAATGCAAAACGAGGCACGCGTACCTCGAGATGTAATGAAATGCAAAATGAGGCACACATACCTCATTGAATGGAAAATGAAATGCAAAATGAGGCACGCGTACCTCGAGATGCAATGAAATGCAAAATGAGGCACCCATACCTCATTGAATGGAAAATGAAATGCAAAACGAGGCACGCGTACCTCGAGATGCAATGAAATGCAAAATGAGGCACGCATGCCTCATTGAATGGAAAATGAAATGCAAAACGAGGCACGCGTACCTCGAGATGCAATGAAATACAAAATGAGGCATGCATACCCCATTGAATGGAAAATGAAATGCAAAACGAGGCACGCGTACCTCGAGATGCAATGAAATACAAAATGAGGCACGCATACCCCATTGAATGGAAAATGAAATACAAAACGAGGCACGCGTACCTCGAGATGCAATGAAATGCAAAATGAGGCACCCATACCTCATTGAATGGAAAATGAAATGCAAAACGAGGCACGCGTACCTCGAGATGCAATGAAATGCAAAATGAGGCACACATACCTCATTGAATGGAAAATGAAATGCAAAACGAGGCACGCGTACCTCGAGATGCAATGAAATGCAAAATGAGGCACGCATACCTCATTGAATGGAAAATGAAATGCAAAACGAGGCACGCGTACCTCGAGATGCAATGAAATGCAAAATGAGGCACGCATACCTCATTGAATGGAAAATGAAATGCAAAACGAGGCACGGGTACCTCGAGATGCAATAAAATGCAAAATGAGGCACGCATACCTCATTGAATGGAAAATGAAATGCAAAACGAGGCACGCGTACCTCGAGATGCAATGAAATGCAAAATGAGGCACGCATACCTCATTAAATGGAAAATGAAATGCAAAACGAGGCACGCGTACCTCGAGATGCAATGAAATGCAAAATGAGGCACGCATACCTCATTGAATGGAAAATGAAATGAAAAACGAGGCACGCGTACCTCGAGATGCAGTGAAATGCAAAATGAGGCACGCATACCTCATTAAATGGAAAATGAAATGCAAAACGAGGCACGCGTACCTCGAGATGCAATGAAATGCAAAATGAGGCACGCATACCTCATTGAATGGAAAATGAAATGCAAGTATGACACGCATGCCACACGAAAGTGCAAAACGGTGCAAGTCGCAAGGGACGTGCAGGACGGCGCGATGCGACGCACCGGACAATGTGATGGATGCGTGCAACACACACGGGGCAACTTTTGAATCTTGTAAAAGACAAAAGTATACAAAAGGATACAATCTTTGCTTGAATCTGAGTGCCACGCACAAAAGACACGGTCCGAGGTCAAAACGGAGGCCGGTTGAGCATCGGGGATTCACTTTATTGCACTTTCTTGAGCTATGAAGACCAGAAATTACCCACATGGCCTAAACAAGGCTGTGGGAACATCACCGGCTGGACTAGGTGGTCACCGGCTAGCCACCAGCTGCAGAATTACTCCACCGGCACAATATTGTGCCGACCGGCACAAAATAGTGCCGACCGGCCAAAAGTTGCTGATCGGGGACAGTTTTGGTATTTCGCTACGGGTGTTTTAAAATAGGGCCTCCAACCCTATTCTTTTCACTTTTCCTTGCTCGAAAATTCCTCCCCCTTCTCTCTAGAATATTTTCAGCCTTCAATCCTCGCATTTTCTCGCGTTTTAGGCTCAATTTCGTCGTTCGATTCGCGAATACCTTCGCGTTTTGCACATTTTCAACCGAACAAATCTTTGTTTCTGTGCCTCTTTTGCTATTTCCGCTTTTTCATGACTTGTTCCCCTCGATTTCCTCTTCATTTCCATACCTTTTCCATCCCGGCCTTTCCGGCCATTTTCCACCCTCCCGGGGGTTGACTTTCGAGTTGACTCTTCGTATTCCGAGCCGATTTTCATTCTTCGACCATTTTCCCGTCATTCTCGACATGGCCGACGACGTTCCACGTGTTGGGACTCCCTCGGATCACGAGATGGATCCCGGGGCTGAGCTCCTCCCGCTGAGCGAGCGCCCGTTCGATCCGGCGACCTACCGGCCGGCGATCCATGTTCTACCACCTGACGGACTACGCCAGTTTCGCAGCTTTGACCGAGCACTGGACCCGGAGCTCCTCCTACGCGAGCCGACCTCTCACCTATCCTTCGGCGCTTCCGAGGTAACACTCTTCTCTGTTTTACTTTCTGCAATGTAGAACTGTTAACTGTCAACTGCCATAGCTGATTAAATTCTTTAATTGCTTCAGCGCTGATATTCTGATGCATTGTGTATTGTAGTTGATCACAAACAAACTTGCAACTGATATCTGTTTAAGAGCAACACGCGCACGCATTGCACTAGCCTTGAACCACTCAAACCACGGCACACACCGTATTTCACTGCAAACACCGATACCCGACAACTGTTTGAATCTGAAAATATTGCACGCATGCCATATTTACACCGAGCCACTCAAACACACTGACACATCATATGTTATAGTTCACTGTAAACACACTGGCACCCGATATCTTGAAAAACTTGCACGCATGCCGGATTTGCACTGAAACCCTCAAACACGCTGACGCATCATACGTTGTAGTTCACTGTAAGCACACCGGCACCCGATATCTGTTTGAATCTGAAAAACTTGCACGCATGCCAAATTTGCACTGAACCACTCAAACACGCTGACGCATCACACGTTGTAGTTCACTGTAAGCACACCGGCACCCGGTATCTGTTTGAATCTGAAAAACTTGCACGCATGCCAAATTTGCACTGAACCACTCAAACACGCTGGCGTATCACACGTTGTAGTTCACTGTAAGCACACCGGCACCCGGTATCTGTTTGAATCTGATAAGCTTGCACGCACGCCATATTTGTGCCGATTTTTGACTGTTTCTTCAAAACTGTACATTTTATACTGCTTTGCAACTATTTGTTTGAAAACAGGGAGATTCCCATACCATCTGCGGGTATGGGAATACCGTTGCTCGTGCGTGGTATGATGAGCTTCCTGACGCAGTTCGCCGCATCGTAGACCAGGCTGGCTTTGGCACCTTTTGCAGGGGACTCTCCCAGCTCGCGACATGCAGACCTCTCCTCGCCGCTCTGGTGGAGAGGTGGTGGGACACCACCGATTCATTCCACTTATCTGCGACCGAGGACATGACGATGACCCCTTACGATTTCTCGGTGCTCACTGGCATCGGGGTAGGGGGTGATCCGATCCCTTTTGATATTGCTATGGATGAGTGGACCGCAGCTCAGGTCTACTTACTTGGCGCAGCTCCACCTCTCGCCCGTCCTGGCTTCGTCCGGTATTCCTGGTTTGAGGTGCAGTTTCGGGTGCAGCCTCTTCTTGTTGACGCAGCTCCGATGACTCAGGAGGCCGTTGAGAGATATGCACGCGGCTTTCTGATGTTTTTGTTCGGGACGACTCTCTTCACCGACCGGGCGAACACAGTGCCCCTCTGCCTTCTCAGCGCACTGGTGGATGTCCGGGACATCTTGCGTTTCGATTGGGGTGGTGCGGCTCTGGCCACCCTCTACGGCTATATGAGCTCAGTCTCCCGCGGCAGCGGACAGTTGCTTGGGGGCTATTGGCGTGCTTGGGAGGTACATTTCTTTTCCTGCCTTACATTTCTGCCTTACATTTTCTGTACTCTGCACACTGCACACACTGTAGTCTGTTTCACACGGACTGTATACTGTACACACGGCACACACATACTCTGCTTTACACTGACTGTACACTACTCACACTGTACACTCTGCACAATACACTGCACAACGCTACGCATACTGTACACTCTGCACAATATACTGCACAACATTGCTCTTCTACTTCTGCCTTCTATTCTGTATTCTGCTTTATCTGATAAATGCACTGGTATTTATCTTGCAGTTGTGGGTTTACGCCTACTTTCCTAGGCTCGCTCCTGTACCCGATGCAGAGACCTCTCTGGTCGTCCCTTTTTCACGCCGCTTTGACGGGAGATGCGTGCGGAGGCCCCGGGAGACCTTCAGCTTCTTCCGCCGCTACTTCGACACCATCACCCCTGCCGAGGTATGTTTTACTTGCAGTTCATTTAAGCTTCGTCTTTCCACTGTATATTTCAATAACAGCAAATAACAAATTATATTTCATTTTCAGATCACCTGGCGGCCGTGGGCTCCACTGCCAGCCGTGGCGCGGGATCGGTTTGCCGGCACCGATGATACCTCACGTTACAGGATTCTGCTCGAGGGCCCGGTCTGTCGAGCTTGGTACCTGGGTGAGCGTTTCTTGCGTCAGACCCTAGGCTTGCCTGAGCAGATAGTCCCGGTGCACCCTCCCGAGCACATGCGGGATACTGAGCGCTTCACTGCCGAGCAGATGGAAGACTATACTATCGGCTGGGAGGCAGACGACTTCCGAGGCGAGGGCGATTACTCGGAGTACGTCCGGACCTTCATCATGCGACCTCTGAGCGGCGGCCGCCGAGTAGAGAGAGAGAGAGACCTGCGGCGCCAGCGGCTGGAGCAGGAGCTGGAGGGGGAGCGCCAAGGAGGGCTCGAGTCTGTGGCAGAGGTGGAGTTCAGCGAGGGCGAGGGACCGGTTGGCCTGCTCTGCCCGCTGCATTGACTTTCCGAGGACAGGGTAGGGCGACCTATCAGATCCCTTTTGCTCCTCCACCAGCTGACCACGAGTTTGTCGGTGTCCCCGACTTGCCTCCGGTATGTATTACTGCATTCTTCGTCTTGCACTGTTATTTCATTTCAATTTGTTTGATATTCCGCAGAATACTGATGCATCTGATACTTTTGCAGGCGTCTTCTGAGTACACCCGGCAATCATTGGAGATGAATGCCTCCATGATGGGGATGCTACAGCGGACATTCGACCTCCTAGCCCTCTACAGCATTCCGGTATGTCGTTCCTGACCACGGCCTCAAACCATACACAAACTGCTTTACATATTCTGATGCATAACACAACATCTGATAAACTGCTCACAGCATCTGATACACGATATTTATACACTGCATTCTGCACTGATTTACTGCTCATGGCATTCACATACACTGTACTCATACACTGCATTCTGCACTGATTCACTGCTCACGGCATTCATATACACTGTACTCATACACTGCATTCTGCATTGATTCACTGCTCACGGCATTCACATACACTGTACTCATACATTGCATTCTGCATTGATAAACTGCTCTCAGTATTCTCAGTATTCTGATGTGTTCACCTTTCATGCTTTTTCAGCCTCCCTTCCAGATTCCTCCGGTGGGCGGCGCTCCAGCTGGACCTCCCATTTCTACTCGGGATGGCAGAGCATATCCCCGCACCAGAGGGGGGCGCCCTCATGTCGGGAGCATCTCGCGGGGTCCGGTTCCGGATGATGAGTCTGAGGCAGAGACAGAGACGGAGGAGACTGATGATGGCTCGGACTCGAGCTCAGATGGTGATGCCCCTAGTGGTGCCCCTGTTGATGACGCTCCTGGACCCTCGTCCAGGAAGAGGACTAGGACAGATTGACGGCCCTAGAGCCATTTTGACATTGGATACAGATCTTTGCTGTTTTTTTTCATTTCTTTTCATTTTCCCCTTTTGTCAGTAGTTAGGGTACTTTGTACTGCCACAGGCAGATTTTGTTTCCAAAACTTATGTACTTGAAAAGATGATATGAAATGAAACAAACTTTTTGTCTGAAAAAGTGTTTATATTTGTGTATATTTCATACCTTGCATTGCATTGCATTGCATCATATTACACCTCAAATGTAAATGATATTGATCTGTTGTCTGAAAATTGAGCATTTGCACTATGATAATCGGATAACCAACCAACTAACAGCAAACAACTCATACAAACCACTGCTTGAACTAAATACATCCCATACTCTACTGGGGATTGATCTGCATACAGCCCTCAACACAGCACTGGATTCATTCTGCACACAGCAAACCCTGAGCAAATAACCCAATCTGACAAGACGGATCACAAAACTGAAACGGTTGAAGTTGAAACACACCCGGATGTCCCAAATTTCCTTTTCTTCTCTTGCTTCGCACGAATGTAGAGAATGGCACAGCATCCTGAGCACAAACGATTTTTCTTTGGAAAAGGGGTTTCACAACCGGGGTATCGAGCCTACCACAGAACACAGCAAGACAGACTCAAATAGAAAAACCAAAGGCACACGACCTGAACACAACGAGACACACTCGGAAAAGACTCAAAGCCAAAACCGAAACTGACAAATCAAAAGACACGACACACGGACATGTTTACAAAAGGAGAGACCTCGAATCTCGGGGAGCCAGTTCCTCCGGGTATTATATCCCACCCTTTCTGATTTGTGATACTCACATCACTCGGCCCTCAGGCTCGGTTTTTCTCTCAAAACCCTTTTCTTACTTTTCTCTCCGCTTACACCTCTCTATTCTTTATTCTCTCATTTTTCATCCCTCCCCAGAGTGATTGATGGATGAATAGAAAGTCACAGGTTCACGCCCAACACTGTTAGCTCACGGCTATTTCTTCTGGTGAATAGGGTGCCCTCTTGGCAAGCATGTTAGCGGGGGAAAGACAGAAGACCTGACTCAACTGTGCCCCTAGTTCGTCACTTTGACCATTTTTTTTTTTCCTAAAACAGTTCTGATCAAAATGAGAGTTGGATTAACACACTTATTCGATTTTTGACTTGAAAATCATGCGAATCTGGCTGTGAGCACTGAAAATTCTCCTTTTGGGTCCAAACATGGTCCAATTTTGAAAAACGAAATAGTTTTCGAGAAAATAAGTCAACCTTAGTGAAAATTTTCAAAAACTATTTTTGCAAACAGTCAACGCTCAACGAGCGCGGAACTTACCCTCGAGATATGCAACCTCGGATCGCAGGCAATGGAAAATTGCCCCTGGCTTAAAGGGGGATAAGGCAACGGAAAGTTGCCCCTGGTTTGGACGGTAACTCAGGGCAACTTATGGCAATGCATGGCAACGGAAAGTTGCCCCTTGTTTGGATGATGCCGCGGCACATTGTAAGCCAGTCCTTGTTGACGACGATCGGACCCTCGGACGCGGAGGAGACAAAGACGGTTTGAATCAATATATGGACGTAGTCACCTGGAAGGTGTTGGTGGTTGGACGTTCAAGAGGAAGTTGATCACGTAGTTCCCGGTTGCTGCAATCGAGACGTTGGATTCAGAGGAGGCGAAAGTGATCAAAACCATGACATGGACTGAGACGCTATGGAAGCGTTGGGGGCTGGACTTCAAGATGAAGTTGCCTACGTATCCCAAACATGGGAATCAAGCCTTACGTAGTTCCGGTTAAGGTACACTCGGGTATTTTAACCTTCACTGTTTAGGCTCTAACTTTTGCCAAGGCGCCCAATGCGGGTTTTCGACCTTGCGAGCTATGTTTTTCTTTTTCTTTTTCTTTTCTTCTTTTCTTTTCTTTCGTATTTTCATTTTTTTTGCTTATTGTTTGTTCTTTTCTTTTCTTTTTTTTTGCTTCTTTTTGTATTTTTCTTTTTTGTCTTTTCTTTTCTTTGCTCTAACTTTTGCCTGGACCGCCCTTCCGGGTTTTCGGCCCAGCGAGCCTCTCAAAGGGTAAAAAGTGTAGCAAGCCCATGCCAAATGGTTTTGAGATTGAAGCTTCTCTGTATCCAAGAGAGTGACTGTGGTGTTGATTTGCAGAAGAATCCATCACGGTTGCTTCATGAGCCTTGCCTGGTGGGATCTGATCTCCTCGATCTGGCTTTGATGCCTCTTGCTCGAGGGCTGCTTCAAAATGGGCCACACAGGCGTTTCATGGCACTGTTGAATGTTTTGAACGGATTCCAGGTTTGAAACAGATAAATTGAATCCTGAGACCGAGAGCGATCCTGGGCTGCACAATCTCAAGAGCGGTTCCACACCGGTCTTTGCAAGGCTGCGCAAAACATTTCGTTTTTGAAAGTTTTTAAGAAAGCGACAAATCGCTCGCGCTGAAGAAAGTGTGGAACCAATCTGGACCAAGCCAGGATCCTTCTCAGTACTCACGCTGACAGGCATGATTTCATTCATTAAAAGCTTAACATGCCTCTCTTTCTCTCAAAATGGTCAAAATTTTGCAAAACCCGAGGAATTCCTTCCTCTTTGTTTTTATCACCGCAGCGTTTGAAAAGGGTTTTTATGAAAAACTCAGGTTATCACAACGATGTTCAAGGCACAAGAGAGCAGGCGGTACGCACTGTCGTTCCATTCACATCTTCTGGCACGGCTGACTCACATAGCAACAAATACGGAATGTGATAGCCACAGCTGTTTCACTCAGATGCCCTGATTGTGACTGGCTCCTCAATCGAGACAGGTTCAAAAGGAAAAAACAAAAGGATAATTACAAAACGGCGCTCGAGGCAACAATCACCTGAAATTCTATACAAGAGGGACTGACTCATTACAACAAGACAGACCCTTAAGCAAAAGGACTGACTCAAAACAATGAGACAGACTCAAGACAAAACAGAAGACTGACTCGACACCCAAGTCAGAATTTACAGAAATTAATAGATGCCCAAAAATGCGTGCCAAACGCCACATCCAAAAATGCGCCAAGCATTGCCCACAGGCGGTTCACCTTCTGATTACATACTCGCAGTATCTGTATCCTCAACATCCAACAACTGGGTGGTGACGGACTTCGCTGAGGTAGGCGGGAGGATAACCTCGTTGTCAATCAAATCTTGCACCTCATGCCGGAGGCGAAAACAATTGTCGGTGGCATGGCCTGTCTGCTGGTGGTACGCACAGTACAGAGCAGCATCATGTGCCGGGAGATTCTTCGGGAGGGGCCGAGGCTCCAGGGGTTTAAGGTGTCCCCTCTCGGCAAGGATTTGAAGTGCCTTGGATAATGGCATGTAAAGAGCATGGAAGACCCTGCGCCCTCGGGGCAGGTATTTGGGAGCCTGAGCACTCTTGCTAGGTGCGCTAGCGAACGGATCGGCGGGGCGGCCTTGGATTTCTGATCCTTTCCGGATGCAAGGTTGGGAGGGGGAAGGACTGTTTTGGCATGACGGGGCCTGTCCCGGTTCTCTGATTGACTGGAACTGCCCTCAGGCGGAGTGGGGAAAGCATCCTCCACAGCTTTTGACATAACTGCGGATATCTGTTGCTTGTTCATCCCTCGGCTTTCAAAGCCTCTACTGCCCACAGCAGTTGTTCGAGGGGTCGGCATCTGCCTTGTCTTGCCTTTGTCTCTGGCCTCAGCCTGATCTAGAGTTTGGTTTGATGCGTCGTTGCCATAGCTGGAGGTCCTCCGGTTGGCTGAGTTCAATTACAATTCGCCCCAATAGCGGGGGCTCTTGGGGTACAAAGCCTCCGGCATATGGTGCGGCTGGCGGCGAAACAGACATCCCATAGGCGAGATCCGTCACGGACCTTTGAAGATCACCTATCATCCCCATTAGTTCAAATGTAGTAGGCTCGCGAGCCTGATATAGCTGAGGGCCCAAACTGGGTGCGCGGCCGGCGATCTGGGCGGATGCGGCATGTCAACAGTGGTTTCACTGTGTAGGGTGATTCCTTGATCCAACGCGGCCGTCATGACCACGATCTCTTCTGAATTCTGCGTCATGCTAAGTCCTGCCTCAGCAAGGAGAAGACACTAACTGTTCTGGATCAATTCTCTGAATCTCTGAACTGAAACCGAAAGACAAGCAGCATTTCAGCCCCAAATAGATCAAACACGGGTGTAGTCGAACAACTGCACTCTACTACTGAACACTGTTCCCCATAATCACTATTCAAAACTGAACTGCTACCCGCAGACATAACTGATTCATAACTCGGGCCTGATGCTCAAACTTTGCAAACTGATATGTGCGTTCCCTGCAGAGATACATTCTAAAAGCACATAACAGGTAAAAGAGCCAATACACCCCTATGTTGGGGTAGGGTTTCCCTGTCCTATTTTTCAGGAGCTAGGGTTTCACTACGCACGCAGCGGTTTCAAACAACCTAATATCGGGTAAGCAACCTGTCCTAGCTTGGAATGGTCACTATAGATTCCGAATATGCACTAGGTCGAATGGTCGAAAAGGGTGCCCCGGTAAAATCGGGGTTTGTGTTCCCATACTGGCAGAGCCCGCAACCGGTCAGCCTTATGGTCATGCCTTGACAAGACAAGCCTCCGGCAAACCGCTCAGGAATAGCAGATGGCCAACACGGTGTCCTAGGCGCACCAATGCACATGCAATGCAAAAACACATAAACGTAGTCAAAACAGGATATCACGAGTTTGAGTCAAGCTCTCTAAATCCCCAGCAGAGTCGCCAGAAACTGTAACAAGCCCGCGGGGGACCTCGCTACAGTTCGGACTCCCTTTTTGTTGTTGCGGTTCTAAATCTTGAACCAAAGAGTCCAACTCTGGCAAATCGTTTTGAAGAAAAACAGATTTTTTGAAAAGTAGTGCCAAACATGGACTGCTTTGCCAGATTACAGAGTCGCCACCTAAATTTTTTTTAATGGGGGATTTAGGAAACCCTGACTCGGTGCCGAAGGCCACGTGTCCGTCATAACCAAAGTAGTCTTGGCTCGGGAGCTTGGGTACGATCGGGGAAGGTCAGCTATGAGCACCCCCTTTCGCCCGGTTCGAAGACCGGCCTCTACTAACCGTGATATCCAATTTTGAAAACATTACATGCTCTTATTCCAATTATTAGCCTAGAATTACTATGTTATGCGCGCAGCAAACAAGTATAGACTAGGTTGCCTAATTGGAAATAATCATTGCATATCCGTTTGTTTTGAAAGCGTTTCGGGTTTTGCTACTCGCAAGTAGGCTAAAATACGGATTTCAATGAGTTTTCCAACTCAAGCAACCCAACCTCCACCCACAGGCATTCAAACAGTTTATCTCACATAAGCACTTAGCCGCA
This sequence comes from Camellia japonica, assembly GCA_030407325.1. Classification (NCBI taxonomy): domain Eukaryota; kingdom Viridiplantae; phylum Streptophyta; class Magnoliopsida; order Ericales; family Theaceae; genus Camellia; species Camellia japonica. Next base: position 71,302,514 of record JAPPVO010000010.1, on the reverse strand, counting down.
TGGTAAGCATACTGTCATGGCAACATTCACACGCATGTGGTATGCTAAAGCGTAAAATACTTACATCGTACTCCGTGCCAAAACAAGAAACTAGTTAGCAGACATGCATGTCCCTAGGTCATGTTAAGTGGCTAATGCAACACAGGCAAGGATGCAATTTAGAGTAGGCTCGGCTAACCCTAAAATGGCACGTGAAATGCTACAACTATCACGTATTCAATTTGGAATTGAAAGTACGATGCAGTTTGTATGATGTACCGAGCCCGGTGCATGTTTAGACAAATGCATGGATGCACGCATGCATTGCATAAGGTATGCTAAAATAGACGTGCCCTAATCTACCATCATAAGCAGGTAAATAAAAGGGAGAAAGAAGTGGGGGTTGGAAGACATACAAACCACTCACCCACACTTATTACAAATATGCCCTCGCTCGGAGGGACCAAAAGAATAATACAGATTAATTAGCTACGCAAACTAATTAAAATATTACAGTCCAACTAAATTAATCAAATAAATTAATTAATCTAATTAAAGCAGTAAACCGCCTCGAGATGAGGGCCGGATGCAACGCATGCTCAGGAATTGCTCGGAATTGCACTGCCATGCTTAGATTGCCTCTGTTTTCCCTGCTTTGCATCTCAGAAGACTGCCAAAGTCTCAGGAGTGCCTCCCAGGACACTGAGAGACATCATCGGCTGAGTAGGACTTCCACCGGCATCAGCATGAGGTCACCGGCACAAAATACATCCATCGGCCATAAATAGACTGCCGGTCGGCACTAAATACTGCAGGCCGGCACTGAATGTCTGCAGAACCTGCAACTCACAGCAGCAGAGGGCAAAAACTTGCATGGCAATGTAATTCCAACAATGTGTGCACCGATCATGCCCCTTATCATATTTGTGACTCAAAGGGGCATGTGCCTCGATTCTCGGGCCACCAATCATGCATTTCCATGCATGATGGCCCAAAGAACCAAATGTGCAACTTCTATTTCAAATGCATGCAAACCAAACAAACAAAATCCCAATCCCTATCACCAATTCAAAGGACAAGGAATGCATGTTGATGCAATGCAACCTAGTCATGTTAGCTATCATGCAATATGAACAATGCAATGTACTTATGCAAAGCATACAAGCAAACATGAGGTAAGCTTGCGAACAAGCAAATGATGGTCTTAAACATGACTTAGGCAACTCTAAATAGGCCTAAAATCAGTGGCCAAAATGCAAGAAAATGAAGGCCAAAATACACACACACATGCATGCAATTATGGTCCAACACCTTAAGCATAAAACAAGGCAACTCTTAAGCACATTTGAAAGGGGATATCATGGACACTAGCATGCAATATAAACTCTGAAATTGCACAAAATAGAGGTGCCAAACCAATTAATTCAAGCAATTAAAGCATGCAAATAGCCCAAGTACTTGAGGCTCACCAAAGAGGCAATGAACTACACTTAGTACAACCACACATGGCAATACTTAGGCGACCAAAAACAGAGTTTTAACACATAAAACTAAGTCCAAAAGGCCACCTAGATGGCATCTAAATGAATTCAAAGGCATGCACAAATGCACTTCAAAGAGCATACAACACAAGCTCTAAAGCATTAAAGAGACATGCAAGGCAAGCATACAAGCATGTTAAAGGACTGAAATAGCATGGAAAATGATTCCAAACCATTGAAATGATGCAAACAAGGCATGCTACACATTCATGCTCAAGGCTAGCAAGCCTAAAATGCAAAGAGGCTATACTAAGCATGCCAAGACCAACCCAAACACTTATGGACAGACCTAAAACATGTCAAGATAAGCACAAAATCTTCATGAATCTAAGCCTAAAGCATGCTCAAATTAGGGCTAACAACCTAAGGCATGTTAAGGCAATACAAGGCATTACATGGCAACTATGCTAAGAATGCATAAGGGACCAAAACCAACATGATACAAAGTTAAAACATGGCAATATAAGTATAAAATACAGCCATGGCATGCTCAACACACACTTGAAACATAGGCTCCCTTAAGAGGCCAAAACTTGTCCTTTTCAAGGACAACAAGGAGAGGGGGTGACCCTCTCCTTCTTGGGACTTCAAGGCATCATCTTCACCACTGAAATCCCTCAAGATTTCAGTGGTGAAGAGACCCCAACACCAAAATCCCGGAGCTCTCACAAAATAGCACAAAATGAGGCCTTTTCAAGGCCTAAGGGTGGTCAAACCTCTCCAAAGCACAAAACACCCTTAATAAACTATCAAGAGGACTAAAAAACAGAACTTTTTTGTATTAAATGCTAACACAAAAACAGTTCAAAGATAGGTAAAAATGGAGTGCAAGAATGGGGTAAATAAAGCAAGTTTCTCACCCTTGTTGACCTTCTTCACAAGTGTTGATGTTGTTGCTTCCTTAAGCTCTAATCCAGCCAAAAACACCAATAACAACCTCTTGGAACCTCAGTAGCCAAGGAAAGGTGAAACACTAGCTGTTGATGTGCAATAGTAAGACACAAACACCTAGTGTACAAACAAGAGAGCAAAAGAGAGATAGAATAGATACACAAGTTCTAACCTAGAACCAGAGCTTCTTCTCTGTCTTTTCTCTCTAAAAATGTCTAACTCTTCTAACCTTTGAGCCAAGAGAAGAGAGCCCTCTCTTATAGGCAACAAAGCTTACAAGCTAAGTAAACCAAAGGCTCATCCCTCCATACACGTGTATGGAGGGGAAACAAATGCTATACAGCTGCTTCAAAATATCCCAAAAAGCAACTGAACAGTAGTCGGCAGGGTAAAATTGTCATTTTGACAAAATTGACTGCCGACCGGCACAAAAGAGTGCCGACCGGCACAATATAGTGCCGATGGCAACACCAACCAGCCGGTGGCCTCTAGCCACTGCCGGTGGTGTGTGGGGATGCCTCACAAGGCATTCCCTGCCCCTCCAAGGCAAAGCACAAGTGTTTGGTGCAAAACCAGACACAAAACGGTCAAGTTCAGAGGTCCTGAGGCAAGGCGCGTAGCCGAGAACTCCGGGAACTCCAAACGAACACGAACATGGATAATCACCGAGTGATCAAGCAGTGACGTCCAGGTCTTGAGGACGGTAAAAAATGGGGTGTCTACAACAGCACACTACTATTGAAGAATTAATTTAATAGAGTGAGGGACGAGGAGCCACACGTACACAAACAAGAATATCCTCCCGAAAACTCTCTGTTTACTGCTAGTTTCTGTTTTGTCTCATAGTCAAAAAATTAATCTACTTTTACCCCAATCTCTTCTCTGTTCTGCCATAAAAATGGCACTGAATGTGTAAAATGAAGTGGTCGGCCGGCCATGAAAAGTGGTCGGCCAAATGGTAGGGTGGCCTACCGGCCACTATTTTTAGGCTCTGCCCTACTGCAATAGAATGAAAACAAAGCACAAACAAAGTGTTTCCAAGAGGTGTTTGTCCTTTCTGCCTCTCCCTGTCATGGAATTGATCAAGGGAGGAGTATACTCGGTCCACAAATCATCAATGATCGCAAGGTTATTGCATGATGATCTATGAACTAATTGGACAAAAAAGATCAATGACATGAAATTAAAGACCGACAACATCCTTTTCCTATGATGGAGTCACCTCAAGGAAAGGAGTGGACATTGCTCCTTGAACCATTAACATTACTAGGAGTATGTAATGATCCCAGGCTCAATAGGTTCAATTAACGTTCGATTGAACCTGACTATATTTTATTATCTTGTTACCACTTTTAGTCCAATTTTAACAGCCTTTTTTAATTACCTTACCATTCTTTAATCATTTTGTCCTGAAAGTGATAATTATGTCCACTAATGAAGAGAAATGTCAAACAAGAAGTTGTTCTTGGCATAAGAGAGATGTAATGCCCTGGTAATGAACCTTCGAAGAGATTAAACCATTAAGCATGGAAGGTCACTTTCGCATGCCTTAAACAACCTCAATTGTTTGAAACAACTCTTAACAAAAAAGAAAGAAACTCAAGAAAGGAGGGAGGTTGCAGAGATGATTATCACAAGTGTAAACATAAGTTTGAAAGCTATGAAAATAAAAGCTATCAACTCAAATAGGTTGGTGTCTAAAGCCTAAACCACCAAACCTATGAGGACAACAACACTACAAGCCAACTATGCAAAGCATAAATGAAATAAACACCTTAAAACAGTCCTAAAATGAGTAAAAATAGTGCAGGAATTGAGTTGAAAAAGCTAGAAAAGTAAGCAAAAATTGAAGAGAATTAAAGCTAGTAAACAAGCCAAAGAAGGGGTGGCTAACCCCTCCACTTTTTGGACCTCAAAACCACATATTTTAGCCTTCTAAAACTCTAAAAATCAGTGGTCAAAAGTTGAGAAACAAGTGGGAAACACAAGGACAAAAGCTTAGAGAAGAAGGTTCAAAGAAGGGTGGTTAACCCCTCCATCTTTGGTAACTTTAGGTCACAGGTTTCAACCCATAAAAACAGTCCAAAAATAGCATAAAAATAGCAAGAAAAGAGAAGGAGGAAGTAGTGTAAGGATGGCCAAAGTTATACCTCTTGAAGGGGAGTTACTTTTTTGTTCACAAACCACAAGGCTTTCACTCTCAAGGGCTGAGATTTTAGTTCAAGAACCTCAAAAGGAGACTCAAATTTTTTGGTTTAGAAAGTGTATGTATAGTGTATGTATATTGCAAGATAGAGAGGAACGGTGCTTAGCAAGTTTTGGAGTCTTCACAAATTATTCCAATCTACAATCAAGAGGGGTGGGATTGTATTTATAGAAAAACAGCTTCTTCAATTGGAAAAATCTATAGAGAGACAGCTGCTGCAAGGCATGCACATAGGGGTGGCAGCAAATATCTGCCTGTCGGGACGCCTGGCCGGTCGGCTAGATGGGGGGCAACCGGCCACTAATTTCTGGCCAGCCGGTAACCTATTGGCTAGTAGGCCTCTGGGTGGTCCGGCTTGGAGAAATCAAGTTTTGGTCCAAAGGTGGCGCAAGGTTCTAGGATTTGAAACTTAAGAATCGAGGCTTCTTGCTAAGAAAATTGAGCATATGTACAGCGTAGTATTTCATCATTGGGTGATCAACCTGAAGTGCCCAAGTCTTAAGGGCAGTCAAAAAATAGGGTGTTTACCCTTGCATAATGTTATAATGTGGTATTGTACCACTTATCTGCACAACATTGCCTTAGATTCCTCCCCCTACAATCAGTACCAATATCACAAGTTGAACGGCGTGAGATTACTATTGGGTTCATTAATGGTAATCAATTTCTTTAGGTATGACATTATGATTTGTCTAATTCATTTATGATTTTGTACTGCATCGATCTCATACTTAAAGTTTTATCAATGTAGGTGTTCATGTTACCGGGTGATCCAATTCCACTGATAGCTACCAATCGGTGCAAGTTTCATCATTCTTGTGCGGCTGGATGGGATAGTGTATATAGTCACCGAATTGAGCATTTTAAAGAAGTTTTTCATTCAGGGGTAGCTACTAGAGAGTCATTTGATTATATTAACCTTGATGAGTAATGATGTATGTGAGTTGACTTGTAGTTATGTAATTGAAATAGTTACTGATATATTGTTTTGCAGGTTAGCATTTTGAGTTCATTTAATGCACATGGTACTACTTGTAACGCCCCAAAATAATTATGATAAACCAACCATAACGATAATTAAATAACAACATAAATTAGAGTATCATATCCTTCAATTTCATGAAATTCAGTTGTACAAAAGAGGTGGCACATGCGAATATACATTCATAAATCCTAACCCTAAATCTATAGCATGTGTCAACAATAGAAATAAGAAGTAGAAGTTAAACAGATAATGGAAACGCCCTGAAGTCTAGAACTTTCCAAGACAATGCTTGGTTACCTTAAAAGTGAGTCTTAAGCTCAATACATATAAAGCCCTAGGCTTGTACAAACATTAAATACAAAATAGCAAAACTGAGCCTTCAGTTCCACAATCCTCCAAAGCTAAGTCCTTGGTGGAGATATCTCACCAACACCTGAAAATGGTTTTCCCATATAGGATGTGCCAAAGCCTAGTAGAAATAATCCAACACAATATATGAATCTTAACAAAGATATAAGGGTGAAATGCATCTACAATGCTCATGACTAAAATGTTTTGAATTTTCTGTCCAAAAACAATGTCATGTTCAGTCTATATCAAAATTCTCAAAGTCATGCTCTTTACAATAGAAAACAAGGGGGGATTCTCGAACCGGTACAACCTTTCACGGATATTTCGTCCGCGGGAAACCGTCAAACCGCACCCATGAAAACATATTCTATACAAGCACTACTATTGTCATTTTATGGATATTTCGTCCGCGGGAATCGACACCCATGTATACGCATGTTTTTCGAGACTTTCACCCTTGACACATATGCCAACTTAGTTTGGTGATACACACCTCTTTCCAACATTCACCCATTTTCTCAATTTCATTTACATATGTAATGTATTAAATGAGCAACAATGTTCCAAGCACAAAGATGAGAAATTAGTTTCAATTCACCTAATCCTCATACAATTTCTACAACAATCATAGCTATCCTCCATCGATAGCCCAAAACAAATGTTTCTGAACAGATATATAAAAGCATGTTTACAAAAAGAGTGTAGCTAAAATGAGATAGGTGAGATGGATAAGTAGAATTACAAGAAAATATAAAATAAGAAATGAATCAATTAGGAACTTCTTAGTTTAATTTGACTAAAGCAGACCATAATCATTTATGAACTTCCTAGTATAAACAAAATGAAGGCATTTTATTCCTTACAAAATTCAAATCAAAGCATCAAAAAGGGAATTCAAATGAACTTGGCATAAACCATTAAAAAACGAATCCTAGAAATTGTTACAACTTCCAGGGACCTTAAAAAAAATTTCCCAATTTAAAAAGATAAAGCATTTGAGATTTTTTTTTCTCTCTCTTCAAATTTAATGAAAAAAAAAAAATTGGGATAAGAGAATAATTTTTAAAAAAATTTTGATAAAAATTTGATTAAGGATTGTAATAGTTGATATCAAATCAAGTTTTTTTACTCAAAATTACAATTAAACTAGATGAAAAAATTAGTTAAGGATTGGAGATGCTCTAAGCTTTTTGGGTTTGATATTTTTAAGATGTTTGGCTCTGATTTTTACAATGTGAGCAAAGATTATTTGTGAAGGAGTGGCTTTTGATGTTTTTGGTACTTTTACGTAATAATCAGAAAAAAGTTCTTAGCTTTTAATAAGAATAAAACAGTGCTAACCTACAGGGTTTTCAAATCTAGCTCTGAAAGTTGGAGGATTTTAAAACAGTGCTAACCAGTGAGGAAGACGACCCATATTACGAGAGAAGTAAAAAAGAGAACAAAAGCACAAAAAAATACATATATTTTTTAAAAAACACCAAAAATAATTTAAAATAAATAAATAACACGATTGAAGGACTTTAAAAAATATGAAGAAAATTGAATGAAAATACTAAGTTTAAATTTTATGATTTTCAAGGTTATTAGCCGGTGCACTAAGAATGAAATTTTAGATGGCTCCTAAGAATAGTACCCATAAATTATGCAACGTCGTACTTTACTAGTCCTATTCTTCATTATACTCCTCAAATTTGTCATCTAAATCAAAATCATCTACAACAATACAACCATCTAAAAAACAGAGGTATGAATCATCAACCCTGGATGAGATTATGAAGAAGTTTAGATTTATACGTTAAACCAACAATTAACACCATATAACTTGAGCCCTGTAATTTATCTCATGACCTCATTCTGCTCACACTCTGTATATTAGATGGATTTCCTGAGCAAGATAAATGAACCCAAGCAATAGCAAATAGCAAACTAGAAAACCAAAACAAGGGAAAAACCCAGGGCCTAACAACCAAAAAATAAATATGTAAATTTAAATAATAAAAAAAAATCAAAGAAAGAAAGCATGAAACCATAACTGAACATTAGCTAGAGTCTTGAAAAACCCTCAGCAATTCAGCAATGGGGAATTGTTCCCTTCATCAAAGGTTTGGATGTAATTCAACAGGCTAATTTCAAATACATCCATAAAGGCTAATTTCAAAAGTTAACCTAGTTCAGAGATTGAGACTGACTGAGAGAGTTCAAGAGAGACATGATGCATCGTTGTCACTCACTCACTGCTGTTGTTTGTTGCTTGCCGCCATCTCATGTTGTCGCTGCCGTTGCTCGACATTGTCATTTGCTGCTCGCCGCCATCTCACGCTGTCACTACCATCGCTCGACGCTATTGTCTGCCGCAGCTCACAGTCGCGAGAGAGAGAGAGAGTTGTAAAAAGATATAGGGATTTTCCGTTCAAAAGATTAGGGATTTGAGATTGGGGATTTTTGGTTAGAGGGGAGAAAAACGAGCACGAATCAGATTTTGTTTTTTTTTTTTTTTTTTTTTGCGACATCAAGTTTCACCGTCCCCAATGAAAATTTAAACAATGAAACGACTGCGTTTAACTAATTTTTTTATTTGCGACGGGGGTGTTGCCGTCACTGAAAACCTTTATTTGCGACAGGAGGAGGTTGCCATGGAAAAAAAAAACTCTGTGTCTATTTTGCTACGCAATGAGAGCTAAAAAGAGAGAGAAATAAAAAAAGAGAGAGAAACAAGAGATGATCAAGAGAGAGAGAGCGCGAAAAGAGATGAACGAGAGAGATATAGAGAAAGATAGAGAAGAGAGACAGAGAGAGATATGAAATAGATAGAGAAGATAGATAAGTGAGAAAGATAGCGAAGAGAGATGAGTGAAAGAGAGAGAGAAGAGAGATGAGCGAAAGACACAGAGAGAAAGAGAGAGAGAGAGACCCATTTCAGTTTTTGACTTTTTCCTCTTTCAACAATAATGGGCTAAGAGAAAGAGATGAGTGTGATTGACAGGAATGAGCAATTGAGAGAGAAGAGAGATCAGTGAGTGAGAGAGAAAGAGAAACAGAGAGACAAAGAGAAAAAAAATAGAGAAACAAGATGAGCGAGAGAGAGAGTAAAAAGAGATAAACAAGAGATATAGAGAGAGGCATAGAGAGAGATAGAAAGCGAAGAGAGATGAGAGAGCCAGAGAGAAGAGTGATGAGTGAGAGAGATAAAGAGGGAGAGATGAGAGATAAAGAGATAGAGAGAGATGAGCGAGACACACACACACACACACACACACAGAGGCCCATTTCATTTTTTGGCTTTTTCCTCTTTCGACAAGTGATTAGGAGAAATAAGAGATGAGTGATTAAAAGAGAAGAGAGAGAGAGAGAGACACACACACACACACAAAGAGATCGATAAATCGAGAGGGAGATCGGTAAATCGAGAAAAGGGGAAGGAGAGAGTGAGCAACGCGAACACAGTATGGATGAGAGAAAGAAAGAGATGTAGAGAGAGAGAAAGACACAGACAGACAGACAGACAAAGAGTGATGAGTGAAGAGAGAGAGAGAGAGAAAGAGAAAAAGAAGAGAGATGAGCAAGAGAGAGACAGCGAGATAGTAAGATCAAAAAATGGGTAAAAAGAGAAATGCTATATCAAAACAGTATCGCTTTTTCTATTTTTTTTTATTTTTATTTTTTTGTTTGCAACGGAACCTATTACCGTCGCAAAAAACTCTCTTATTTGCGACTGCAATTCTTGCTGTCGCAAAAAATAGCTTTATTTGTGACAATAGGGGTTATCGTCGCAAAAAAAATGCGCATTATTTGCAGCTTCAGTTGTTGCCGTTGCACAAAGTTACTTTTTTGTGACAGGAAGTGGTGCCGTCACTGAAACCCCATTTATTGGCGATGGCAAGTGGTACCGTCGCAAAAATCACTTTTTGCGACGGTAAGTGGTGCTGTCGCAAATGCTTCCATGTTAAATGGCCCATTTTCTTGTACTGATAAACTTTCCAAATTTCAAGGTGAGTAATAATACATATCAAACTCTACCACCAATATCAATATCCATTCAATTTCACATTCTCAACATTAATTCCATTTATTTATACAAAATAAATATTTAAAACATTTAGGTCAAAACCCTTTTTCTTCCAAAATCCAATTCAAGTATCAAAATCAACAATTTTATCACCACTCAACCCCATTTTCACTCCCACAATCATTTTCCATACAACCATTTGAAAAGCCCTCTTTTGATTTTGAATCAAAACCCTAGGTTTGTTCAAAATCCTCTAAAATCACAAAATTGTTTTATAAAAACAAATAGCTAAGTTAAAAATCATAAAAGAATGTAGAGAATCTCTACCTTGAAGCTAGAAGACCAAGGAGAGAATGGAGAAACCTCAAAGAAGCCGAAATCCAACTTTACTTGGATGAAAACAAAGCTCTAGGTGAGCTCTACCTTTTTAACAAAGGGAGTAGGGTGGACAAATGGGTAGATCTTGGTGTGTTTGTGGAGAGAGAGTGAGTTTTAGAGAGAGAATGTCTCAACTTACGGTTTTGAAATGTTTTAGAGAGAGAGAGAGAGACATGAAAAAGTAATGTAAAATGACCTTTTTACGAACTAATAAACGCACAGCTCGCTCGAGCGCAAGAGTTGTCGCTCAAGCGACCAGACACAATAAGTCGTTTCCCTTGAGCTCAAGAAGCTTCGATCGAGTGTAGAATACACACTCCCAGAAGTTATACAAACAGAAGACCATCACTCGACTCCCTAGTGTCTCTGCAGGCCTTCAAAAGTATTGGGAGCTCACAAAGATTGCTCGAGCATAAAAAGCTTCGCTCGAGCGAAGAGGCCAAATTCTAGGCAACAACAATTTGAACCAACTAACAACCAACCTGTTCAAAATTCGACCAAGGCACTCCAAAGCTCAAACTCAATGAGAAATAAGGAGAAACACGGTATGAATATCTAAAAAAGACAAATAAAACTCAGATTCAGAACATCAACGGGTCAAGTCTAAACCAAGAACGCTATACTACTTGTTTATTACGGTGTATCAAAGGCATTTCTCCAATACTTCTTTTTCTTTACCATATATACAAACCATGAGTACTTGTTCATTACAAAATATTGGTAGAGTACTTCTTGTTCATTACAAAACAACAAAAACATCAAAAGAGTACTTATCTTCCATTACAAAACAACAAAACAACATTACCACAAAACCTACTACCTATCATCTACTCATCTCCTATGATTGTATGTTCTAAATGGAATAGAATTAGGTCCAGCCTCATCGTTCTATTGACCCTGAAGAACATGTGCCATCCTCTCAATGGCCTCATATAACCAATCTGGATCACGAATACTGGCATCATGACCCGCCTCGATGATAGGATGCACAATACGTAGTGCGTGATCAATACGCTGGATCAAGAACAAATACAATTGTAATTAGCTAAACATCTTTAAAAAAATGTAAACAATGTGTGAACAATATTGTCACATTGTAATGAGTAAACCCAAGGGACAATGGTTTTGTTTTCCCTAACTTAGTGAACTATGAACTGTAATATGTAATTTTGTAAGTTGAAAATCTATAGTTTGATGAGAAAGAGAAATTTTGAAATTTATTTGTGTTGTTTGGAATTGTGGGGCATGTTCTTAATGGTTGTTAAATTGGAATTGTTTTCGGAGTGTTACAAAAACTCTTGGGAACCTATGGAGGAAAGTGTTTTGAAAACGAAGGAAAAACCTTGCTTTGTTCATACCCTAGACTTGAAAATTTATATTTTTGAGAAATAATTATGAAGTTGTTGGAAATTTCTTGGAAAAGAATGATGAAATTTCTTTTGTTGTTGTTGGATTGAGATATAATGGGATGAACAAACTTTGTGTTAAGAAATTTATATGATAGCATGATTTTGTATATGCTTGGACCATGAAATGAAAGTGAACATTGATTGTGAATATGAAATGATATCATATATCACATGGATATGGATTTTATTATGTTTTGAGCAGGTGTTAAGAATTGTATAATGCAATGATGGAACTTTACAATTGCATCTCATTTCATTCATTTTGCATAGTTTTGAATATCGTTTATTATGGCTATGCCTTGGGAATTGATTTATTATTTTGAGAAAACAATTGAAAATCTTGAAATACTTTTTTGGAGTAAATACGTTTGGTAAGTCCGAATAGGGGGTGTAGATGGTATTGTTTAAGTTGACATAAGTGTTCAGAGTGAAAAATTGAAAACAGTCGTAGAGGAGGTACTACGTGTGAGCCGGTAAAGTGGGGAATTCATAGTGCTTGCTATGCCTACTTGCAAGCACCAGTCTAGGGATTATCTAAGTTGTACTTACCACTCCATATTTAAAATTTTGGAATTTATTGAGATAATAAATTGTCTTTAAAAGATCATTGCATAGGATTGTTTTTAAAGGAAACAAAACTTGTGATTTTGGAGCATGGCATGGTGTTGCATTCATGTGATTATGGCTGCTTAAACATATGTACTTTGTTAAGATCTTTCTTCTAGCTTTGTACTCACCCCTAGTGGATTTGTGCAGAAAAAGATGTGGTGATCCTGCCTAGTTGAAGGCATGGAAAGTTTTGAGAGCATGAGGCTCTTTTTCTTTTGTGATTATTTTTGACAAGCCAATGGCTTAAAGTGTATAGGTTTGACAACCATTTTGTGTAACTAGGCTTAAGCCGTGGAACTTGTACCCATTGGGATTGTTATCTCATTTACTTTTAAATTGTCACACATGCTATGGATTCATCCTTTTAGAAGATTGAATATGAAGACACTTTTGTATACCTCTCTTAAGAATGAAATACTAATTGAGAGATTTGATTAATCGAGTTAAGATCATTTAATGGATAGGATCATCAAACTAGTTCTGTCAACTTTTTGGTGGCGTTACAACTTGGTATCAGACCTACTGGGTTTGAATACTTGAGGGCTTGCGAGAAATGGTTTTGCCACAATGGGTTCATTTTGCTAAAAAGTTGTGAGGCCCCTAAAAATTTTTCTTTCTTAAAAGTCCCTTACTTTTAAATTATTTCCTCAAAGTCCTTCAGTTTCTTAATTAATTGTAATTTTAACCCTAGGATCAAAATACTTGCGCCAATTGAAAACTCGCAAACCCTAATCGATTTCAGTAACTTAGGAATCAATTTCAATACCCTAAAACTGATTAATTGACTCCCTAAATGGGGGAATTACCACTCGAAAATCCAAAATTTTTCGATTTTCATCATATTCGTTGGTAAATAGCCTTTTTATTCGAACTAAGAATCCAAATTGAATTAGACTCTCTAACCCTAATTTAATTTAATTCTACACTAAAATAAATGTTCCAATTCATAAATTAAACCCAAAGCCCTCACATTTTTATTAAATAACAAATTGACCCCAAACAAGTACCATTATATATATATATATATACTTGTACCCTAAAATCTTTTTCTTAACATTTTATTTTACAAATTCCAACAATTGTACAAAATATATATATATATATAAAAAACAAGTCCCTCAGATCTCTAACTATGGCTGGCCAATACCTATGTAGATGAAATGAGTGTACTTTTGGAGGCAAGCTTGCATAATTCAAGGAAAAAATCTTTGACTTGGTACAAACTTATATATATATATATATATATGCAACTAGGTTGGCTTGATTAGGAGGAAAACCCTAACTAGATCATGTTTAGGAACCTAATTAAGGCATCTAATCCTCTACTATTCCATTGAATTCAACTATCCAATCCAATTCCAACCAACGGCATTTAGGACCTTTTGCACCAAATTCATTATAAAACCAACCCCTCCCATAGCATTTTACATGCAAGAACACACACATACACACTATATTCAGCTGAGAGAGAAGAGAGCAATGAGGGTGAGCTTGGTAGAAGAGAGGAGAGGAAGAAAAAGTTTGCTAGCAATTCCAACAATCCTCAAGTAAGCCACAACACAACTCCATCTTATTTTTCCTTTCAAATACATGCTCTTAGAAGTTTTAAACATTCATCTCAGATGTGTTTTGATGGTATTTTTGTGTTAAAAATGAAAGGAGTTGAACCTTGATTCTACCCTTCTTGTATTTCTCTTAATCGATATTCTATATCAAGCTCTCAAAATTTCCAAAGGCACACCTTAACCTTAAATTTTTGAGTTTAATACATATTATTTAGCATGTTTTCATTACAAGAGAAGTGGAAAATTTTCCTTAGTTGACCCATTTTCTCACCAACTTTCTTATTGCAAGAACTATGCCAGAAAAATTTATTTTATAGCCAACTTTTGAAGAGTCTAGAAAAATGTAGAAACATCTGTTGGACCTAAATTTTATGTCAAATGCTTTCTTAAGGAGTTAGATTTCAAGGAAAATTGGTTTCATTGAAAAAGAGTAAGTGGTGTGTGAGAAAATCCAATTTTCGTAACGGTCGACAGATTTGGACAGAGCTGGAGTATTTTTGAAATAACTAAAAAATCGAGAAAAGCTATTCCACTTTCGAAAAATGTTCTGAAAAGATAAAATTCTCTACGAACCATAGGAAGGCCAGATTTTGAAAAAAGATGAAATAGTCCTTTTAATCTTGGTCTCTAAGTGACTCCGAATCTAAAAATTCTGTTTGCATTGATATTTTGTGCTCTTGACTTTATGAATATGCTTACTTATATATAATCATGTATTGGTATGATATTATACATGTCATGGTTATGTATTTTTTTTTCCTTGATGATGCTTATGTCTATGAAAATTTATTTCAATTGCTTATGCTAACTAACTTAAGACATGTAACTCAATGGGAAACTTAATTGGGATGGTATTAGGTTTTCGATCACTTGAATAATGAAGAGATGATACTGTGTTATGGATTGATGCGATGGTGTATTGGATTGGGAAAAAGGGATGGGGTGTGTGTGCGTTTACTGGACATTCAAAGATGATGGCGTTTCATGCCAGGTATTGAAGGCTATTAAACCGGTTGAAGGCAACGCTGAAGTATTTGAAGACGTATGGCTATCCTATGAGAGTTAGGAACTAGTTATGTAAGCACGTTTTGAGTAGTAAGCGATTAATCCTTGTTGTAATTAAGACCAGTTTGTTAATTAATATATATATATATCATTTGTAACCTATCCGTATACTCCGTCATCAAATGTAGGCCTTATGTTAATACTTGTCAAGATCTGTCAAAAAGGTAGCTTTGCTATCTAAGATGGTTGGACTTAGAAGGAAGGCTATATCGACTCCTCCGGCCTTCTTAGGATCTTGCTTGGTTATTAGCTAAAAGACTCATTAGTGACATTTCCTACTCTTGTAACCTTAGATAAACCCTGTATTTATTTGTTACTATATTCTCTGATGTTCCTGATTTTTGGGGCGTCGTAACTTGGTATCAGAGCATAGGTTCAACCCTTACCCACGCATTTCGACCTGTGGTTAGCAACTACCTTGCCCTGATTATGTTATATTATTATAACACTACCTACTTATTAACTAAAAGACATCAATTAGAAATTTTCTTGACTTACCTTTGGGCATTTCTTCGAATTTCGAGCATAGCAACCCCAATTCATAAGGACGTATTTCAGGATCAGGAGGTAGTTTTAACTCTGGACAATGCCTCACATCGTGCAGTAGGGGTACTATTAGTTCTATATGTCTTCTATCGATCGTCGTACCCTCATCTTGTATTTGTTACCTTTATTCGATGTCATCCATTTCCAAGATTAAGTCATGACCATCTAGTTCTATTTTATATACTATCCTTTGTAAACCTCCTTTGAGCCCTGATTATTTAGCGCAAGGCTTCTTATAAATAGTTTTATTTTCTTTACTTGGTCATGAATCTTGGATATTCAGTTTGAAACGCAGATTCAGTTTGAAACGTGGATGGCCAACGCAGTTTCAAGTTAAATATCTAGCATAGCCAATACCTTTATAACCTTGACCATATTAACGTCTGAAACCGTGATGTCATCCATTTCATTATGTCATTTATCCATATTTTAGATGATCCTTGTGTTAATTGATGCTATTACCCCTTTGTACTCTTCAATCTCCACTTCGTAATCATTCCATTAACCAAACTATGGTAGTTATTATTTTACCTATTGTAACTATATGAAGTGACAATTTGATCTATATCTGTAGGTTGTTACTTGCTTTAATATTTCACCACACTCTAAGAAAACTAAACCTTAATTTCAAGTCTAGAAAACAACTTATCCCGTGCCATGAACAGAATGGTGGATGCGCGAGCTAATGACTACTCAGAGACTAGCAACAATGCCCAAAACCGTCCCAGAAATCAGCATGGACCTGTACCCGCGGGAACTAATATCCCTAATAATCTCAAGCGTCAAATTTTGGAAGAACTACCACAACTAAGGAACAATCGGCAAAACGAGAGGACTCGACTCTTTCCAGAATTCAGAAAACAAAGGCCCCCAAATTTCACAAGAGTACCAGACTTGAGAGTGGCTGAAAATTGGCTTCGGCAGATACAGAAAATGTTGGACACTATGGGGATAACTGAAGATGCTGACAAAATAGCTTTGGTAGTATTCAAGCTAGATGATGAGGCCGATCATTGGTGGGAACTAATCAAGAATACCCGTGACATTGCAAACATGACATGGAACCAGTTAAAAAAATTGTTATGAATAAATATTTTCCAAGTATAGTTCGTCAAGAACGAGTTAGGGAATTCCAAAACCTGGACCAGAGGAATATGACTGTAACCCAATATGCCGCAAAATTTGAAGAACTAGCTTGCTACGCAACTAGGTATGTAGCAAATGATGAAGAGAAAGCAAGAATGTTTGAATGGGGGCTAGATCTTACAATCAAGGGGAGAGTTCTGCCACAACGGCACCACTCCTATACCGAGGTATTGGAGATGGCATTAGAATCTGAAAGGGAAGTAGCCAATGCTAGGAAAATTTGGAATAAGCGAAAAGGGGATCAAACATCTGTGGCACCTCAGAGGAGCTAGAAGAGAAATAAGGTCCCGAAGCCCTACTCCAGGCCACAACCACAATAGCCACAACAACAAAATCTGAAGAAAAGTTTCTAGGAAGGACCAGCACAACCGATTTAATGTTATCATTGTCAACAGATAGGACATAGAAGGTTCGAATGTCCCCAACTGGTTAGAAATCAAGAAGAGCACATGGGTGCATATACACATGCTACCGGCAAGCAGCAACCATAGGTAACTAAGCTAGGAACTGTTGAGCAACAAAATTATAAGACGGAGAATAATCAGAACTCTAGGAAGGTCACCAACCAAAGGCCAATTTGCAAAGTATTCGCATTACAGGAAGAAGAAAATCCCACAGCGGTTCACCCAGAGTATGAACAATATACCACCTATGAACCCGTGGAACCATAGTATGAGCCATGGCTAACCTAGGAAAATGTAACTAGGGTAGTAGTTAGAACTCCTTAGAAGGAATTTTGTAATCTGAGCATGAATGTGTAAACTCTCTTTAATTAATCCAAGTCTTGGAACTTTTACACCCGCCTTCATAATTCTTAAGTACATGTTTAATTCATCACATTCCTTCATAACTATACCATATCAAACCATTAGATTTGTATGTGGAGAAATTGTTTGTACGATAGTTGTTGACTCCTAAGAAATGAAGATACCCTACTCTGATCTCATCTTAGAAATAGAATTGTTACTCGTACCTAAGCTATTATCGATAGTTACCAATAGAAGGAGATGGCTTACTCATCCAACGAAACGCTTTTATTATTTAAGGGGGATAGATTAGTTTCCATGATTTAACAAATCAACAAATGCAATGGCATCGGTAAATTACCAAGGGAAGGTATAGATCACTACATCAGGAAATTGGCAATACAAACCCTTACAATGAGGCAACAACATCACTACTTGCAGGACGAACAGTTCAAACTATTCGAAGAATGTGAAAGATTGATGCATCTCCTTACATCATTAATTGGGGAGAAATTTGATTCAAAATGCGATTATTAGAGAGAGACAATTATCGCTTTGGACAGAATGGAGGACTTAAAAGGACAAGATGATCCAAAAGGTTAAGATACATTAACAGGATCTACCCAGAAGCACGAGGATGCATTATGGACAAATATTTCCAAACATGAAGAATGGATAAAATTTCGAGAACGAAATTGTTTTAAGAGGGATAGGTTGTGAGGCCCCTGAAAATTTTACTTTCTTAAAAGTCCCTTACTTTTAAATTATTTCCTTGAAGTCCTTCAGTTTCTTAATTAATTGTAATTTTAACCATAGGATCAAAATAATTGTGCCAATTGAAAACTTGCAAACCCTAATCGATTTCGGTAACTTAGGAATCAATTCTAATACCCTAATACTGATTAATTGACTCCCTAAATATGAGATTACCACTCGAAAATCCTAGATTTTTCGATTTTCATCATGTTCGTTGGTAAATTGCCTTTTTATTCGAACCAAGAATCCAAACCGAATTAGACTCTCTAACCCTAATTTAATTTAATTCTACACTAAAATAAATGTTCCAATTCATAAATTAAACCCAAAGCCCTCACATTTTTATTGAATAACAAATTGACTCCAAACAAGTACCATTATATATATATACACTTGTACCCTAAAATATTTTTCTTAACATTTTATTTTACAAATTCCAACAATTGTACACAAAAAAAATATATATATATAAAACATGTCCATCAAATCTCTAGCTATGGCTGGCCAATACTTATATAGATGAAATGAGCGCACTTTTGGAGGCAAGCTTGCATAATTCAAGGAAAAAATCTTTGACTTGGTACAAACTTATATATATATATATATATGTATATATGCAACTAGGTTGGCTTGATTAGGAGGAAAACCCTAACTAGATCATGTTTAGGAACCTAATTAAGGCATCTAATCCTCTACTATTCCATTGAATTCAACTATCCAATCCAATTCCAACCAACGGGCATTTAGGACCTTTTGCACCAAATTCATTATAAAAACTGCCCCTCCCATAGCATTTTACATGCAAGAACACACACATACACTCTATATTCAACTGAGGGAGAAGAGAGCAACGAGGGTGAGCTTGGTAGAAAAGACGAGAGGAAGAAAAAGTTTGCTAGCAATTCCAACAATCCTCAAGTAAGCCACAACACAACTCTCACTTATTTTTCGTTTCAAATACATGCTCTTAGAAGTTTTAAACATTCATCTCAGAAGTGTTTTGATGGTATTTTTTGCGTTAAAAATGAAAAGAGTTTAGCCTTGATTCTACCCTTCTTGTATTTCTCTTAATTGGTATTCTATATCAATCTCTCAAAATTTTCAAAGGCACACCTTAACCTTAAATTTCTGAGTTTAATACAAATTATTTAGCATGTTTTCATTACAAGATAAGTGGAAAATTTCCCCTAGTTGACCTCTTTTCTCACCAACTTTCTTATTGCAAGAATTGTGCTAGAAAAGTTTATTTTACAACCAACTTTCGAAGTGTCTAGAAAAATGTAGAAACATCTTCTGGACCTAAATTTTATGTCAAATGCTTTCTTAAGGAGTTAGATTTCAAGGAAAATTGCTTTCATTGAAAAAGAGTGAGTGGTTTGTGAGAAAATCCTATTTTTGTAACGGTCGACAGACTTGGACAGAGGTGGAGTATTTCTGAAATAACTAAAAATCAGAAAATGCTATTCCACTTCTGAAAAATGTTCTGAAAACTAGATAAAATTCTCTACGAACCATAGGAAGGCCAGATTTGGAAAAAAAAGCTGAAATAGTCTTTTTAATCTTGGTCTCTAAGTGACTCTGAATCTGGAAATTCTGTTTACATTGATATTTTGTGCTCTTGACTTTATGAATATGCTTACTTATATATAATCATGTATTGGTATGATATTATACATGTCATGGTTATGTATTTTTTTTCCTTGATGATGCTTATATCTATGAAAATTTATTTCAATTGCTTGTGCTAACTAACTTAAGACATGTAACTCAATGGGAAAATTAATTGGGATGATATTGGGTTTTCGATCACTTGAATAATGAAGAGATGATAATGTGTTATGGATTGATGGGGATGTGTTCCCTAATTGAAGGAAAGTATTGCGCAAGTGGTTGTATCGGAACCCTTGAATGGATCGGTTGTATTAGGACCTTAGGTGCTTATGATGGATAAGGTTGGAGGAGGTTATGTGCAAGGTCCTTATTTTACCGTCTCTTTTGAGGTTCTCGATTGGCGCTACGCGGTATATAACCGTTAGTAGAAATATGGGGTAAGGTCTGCAAAGCAGCAAAAGATGAGGCATACCGAATAATCCGAGTCCAATTCTTGTGGTTGGGAGGATGAAATCTCTTTAGGGGATTTCTAGATTCCTAACATCTAACCTTGTAATCCTTTATTACTAAATGATTATCATGCTTCATTACTTGTTTGTTATAAATGCGATGGTGTATTGGATTAGAAAAAAAGGATGGGGTGTGTGTGCGTTTACTGGACATTCAAAGCTCATGGCATTTCATGCCAAGTATTGAAGGCTATTAAACCGGTTGAAGGCAACGCTAAAGTATTTGAAGACGTATGGCTATCCTATGAGCGTTAGGAACTAGTTATGTAAACACGTTTTGAGTTGTAAGCGATTAATCCTTGTTGTAATTAAGACCCATTTGTTAATTAATATATATATATATATATCATTTGTAACCTATTTGTATACTCCGTCATCTCATGTAGACCTTATGTTAATACTTGTCAAGATCTATCAAAAAGGTAACTTTGCTATCAAGATGGTTCCACTTAGAAAGGAGGCTATATTGACTCCTCCGACCTTTCTAGGATCTTGCTTGGTTATTAGCCAAAGGATTCATTAATGACGTTGCCTACTCTTGTAACCTTAGATAAACTCTGTATTTATTTGTTACTATATTTTCTAATGTTCCTGATTTTTGGGGCATCATAAGGAAATGCAATGTATTTTAAGTGTTGTGTGATAACATGTTTATGTGACTAAATGGGTATAGGATTGAACTTTTTAAATGTTATCTGCGCCTATTAAATTTTTAGAAATTTTATTAGATGGGCACTTTATCAATGTTCATTTTATTGGAATTCTTTGTATTTTGTAGGACAAATATCATCTTGAAGGGGTAATCCGTATGTGTTTATGTGATTACGTGTTTACTTGGAGTGAAATTAAGTGTTTATATGGAGGAAAAATTGTAAATTTTGTGATGGGACGTGTGAGATTCAGTTGCAAGCACATATATGGTTGTGTGGTAAATTGTCGTTGTTGTCCTTAAATTAGGATGTCTGGACGAGGTCTGGCTCGCTATGGCAGAGGCGGGTGGTAGGGTAGGCCTCATCGAGGTGTTCACAAGGTGCCAGTTCACGAAGTTGCGGTATAAGAAGAGGGGTTGGCCAAGCTGATGTGGCCGACCAAGCGGCCCAAGCTAATGCACATTTTGTTTTTTCATTATAAGTGATAATAGTCCTTCAGATTCTGTCCCCACACTTGACAAGATATTTATTGGAGTTGGAGAGGGTAATCCTGAGACTTGGATTGTTGATCCTAACCAGTCCGACAAGTTTCGTATGCTAAAGAAAATGAGATTTAAGCTCGTCAGTGGCAAGGACAAAGAGTACGTTCGTCACGAAATAGAAGTTGTGCACCGGTTCTTCCCAATTGATGTTTGGATAGACTACAAAGATACGCTGTTGGGAAATGTTGGAAGTATTCAGAAGTGTTCCATATATTTAGTGGCTACTACTGTTAGTAGAAAAGAATGCAAAATCACGTCAAGGAGTCAAATCTACTTTAAAACTGTTTAGAATTATAAATTTATGTATTTTTATTTGTAATGTTCAGTTAAATGGAGGTGGATGATATAAAAACTCATGTTGTTGAAGGTGTTTCAGCAAGTGATTTCAGTTGTATTGAACTTGCGTTACCTAATTTATTTTCCCAGTTGAGGTTGAGATATAAACAAAAGAGTATTAAGATTGATAAAATATTGATAAAATATTCCCCCATTTGCGCACCCAATGCCAGTAGGTTGGTTAGAGTAAACGTATATGATTGGAGGTTAGATGGTAATGACAGTTTGCAGGCGTACTTTATTTTTCTCTTGGACTGCCATTCCCATAATAAACTCATTCGTACTGGCAGTCCATGGGGAAAATAAAGTACGCCTGCAAATTGTCATTTCCATCTAACTATACATTTACTTTGACCATCCCATTGGCATTTGGTGTGCAAAGGGGGGATTATTTTATCAATATTTTATTGACCTTGATACTTTTTTGTTTGTATCTCAACCATAACTGGGAAGATAAATTAGGTAACGCAAGTTCAATACAACTAAAATCACTTGCTGAAACACCTTCAACAGTACCAGTTTTTATACCGTCCACCTCCATTCACCTGAACATTACAAATAAAAATATATAAATTTATAATTCTAAATAGTTTTAAACGTAATTTTGCATTCTTTTCCACTAACAGTAGCAGCCACTAAATATATGGCACCCTTCTGAATACTTCCAACATTTCCCAACAACGTATCTTTGTAGTTCGTCCAAACATCAACTAGGAAGAACTAGTCCACAACTTTTATTCCTTGACGAACGTACTCTTTATCTTTGCCACCGACGAGCTTGAATCTCATTTTCTTTAGTATACGAAACCAGTTGGACTGGTCAAGATCAATAATCCAGGTCTTAGGATTACCCTCTCCAACTCCAATAAATATCTTGTCAGGTGTGGGGATGAAATCTGACGGACTATTATCATTTATGACAAAAAACAAAACGTGGTGGACTACAGCTTCCTCTTTAGCCTCTTGTCCTAATTGAACATTCCCAATTAATTTTTTACCTTTAACCATGATCTTGTCTGATTGACGGTCACACCTTTTATTACCCAACTCAACACCATTTAGTAATCTCGCTACACCTTTATTATCAAATTTAACGTCTGTTAATTGTTCATCGTACAGTTATAATTTCCTTATTCCCTCTTAGTCTTCTTAGTATATCGGGGAATATTCTGAATGTACCGTCTGCGAATGTACACCGCCTTAAAAGGTACACGACCACGATAACTACGCTTATATCCACTGGCCACCGGTGTCCTTGACCTCCGGTACGCAAGGGGAGTCTGATACTGGCTGCTTACTACTCCTTCCATTTTTGATAAAAACACTCCAAATCTTTTATCCTTCAAATTCTGCAGCCGAGCAAGTGGGACAAGTGGAAGTCCCAGAACAAACGGGTCAAGCAACTATTGGTGCTTTAGCCAAAGAGATGGTGAAGGCCTTGAGAGAATCAATAAACATCTTGAGGGTAGAGACTCAAGCCTGAGAGAATGTTGTAAAGACTAGGGAAGCTTTTCTTACCCGAGAATTCTTGCAGGTTAAGTCGAACGAGTTTCATCGTGGTTTGGAGCACAAGAAGGCGGATGAATGGTTGGAACAAACAGTGAAGAAATTTGAGATGCTTCACATCGACGACAGTAAGCTAAGGGTGACTCTGGCGATTTCTTATCTGAAAAATACGGACGAATGGTGAAAATACGCCAAAGGCAGAGTTAGGCCGACTTGGAAAGCGTTTGTCATAGCTTTCCAAGAAAAATACCTACCTCCCACTGCTAGGGAAAGACTAAAGCAAGAATTCCAAGACCTCAATCAACTTAACATATATGTGGCCGAGTTTGAAGTGACCTTCACTAGTTTGTCCTGGTTTGCATCGGAGTTAATGGCGACAAAGGAACGCCGTTGCATTGAATTTGAGAAGAGACTTAGAGCCAAGATTTTGTTTAAGGTTGCTGGAAACATGATCTGGAACTATAACCGTTTAGTAAAGATGGTGGCACATGTGGAGATTACAGTGCAAGTCGAGAATGAGAGGATTTGGGGTTCAAGATCTAAAGAGCAAGAGCAGAGGGGGACTACAAGCCTAGTATGAAGCACTGCAATTCCTTTTCATCTCAATCCTAGTCATAGTAGACTAGATTTACCTTCATGTTGCCTAGTGCTGGCATGGGGAAGAATACTTAGGGCAGGTTCAATTGTTTCAAATATGGCCAGTTGGGTGACAAGGCCAATGCTTGTCCACAGAAGGGAGGAAGATAGCAGATGCCACCACCATCACCGCCTAATTGATCCCAGAGTCAGTCCTAGAGAATGAGGCAGGGACCTACTTGCTTTTAGTGTGGTCAATCAAGGCACATGAGAAGAGCGTGTCCACAGTTGAGAGGCCCATGTAGCGCATCAGGGTCGATGAAGACTTAAGAATCACCAACAGACTCATTTAGTCCAGGCCTCATAAGCTATTCAGGCAGCCATCTGGGCTCAGTCAGTGCAGCAGGCCTATGCTTCGAGAGATGAGCAGGTTTACTAGAGGCCACAGGGGCGTGTGTATGTTGTTACCGTGCCAGAGCAATTACTGGGATCCTTTGTTATGAGAGTTAATTTTGTTGTCTTTAATTCTTTAGCTAGTGTGTTGATTAATACCGGTCCGTCGCATTTATTCATATATTCTGCTTTTGCTTCTTTGGGTTTGGAAATTGACCTGTTGGAGTCTCCTTTGTGGGTTGAGTCAACAGTCGACGGTCGAGTGGCATTGGGATGAGTTTGCCACTCTTGTTAGATTGAGGTCGCAGATCGTCGACTCTCTTTCGATTTCATTATCTTAGACATGCACACTTTTGATGTTATATTGGGTATAGATAGGTTGTCGCATTTTCAAGCCATAATAGATTGCCAATTCCATAGAGTGTCTGTATGCACACCTGTGAGGGACTGTTTTTATTTTCTTTGTAATCGGGGTGATAGTTTCATTCCGCCGTTGTATGACCTTAAGGGTTGGGAAGGACTTAGCTTTCTTTTCTATTTCTTTGACTAATGAGAGTAGCATGGTCCGAGTTGACTTGCCATGGTAGGTTGTGAATACCCGGATGTTTTTCCTGAAGATCTTACTAGTTTGCCACCCTATCAAGAGATTGAATTCTCCATTGACTTAGTGCTCAGCATCACACCAATTTCCATAGCACCATATAGGTTTGCACCTGCAAAGTTACATAAGTTGGAGATCCAACGCCAAGAACTTTTAGATAAGGGCTTTATTCGTCCCAGCACATCACCTTAGGAAACATCGACTCTCTTTGTGAAGAAAAAGATATGTCATTGCAGTTGTGTATTGATTACCGCAAGTTGAATCGAGTTACCATTAAGAACAAATATCCTCTACCTAGAATAGACAACTTATTTGACCAACTTAAGGGGTCCCTTCATTTTTCCAAGATAGATTTAAAATTGGGATACCATCAATTAAGGGTTAAGAAAAAGGACATCCAAAAACGGCCTTCCATACACGTTATGGCCATTATGAGTTCGTAGTCATGCCCTTTGATTTAACCAATGCACCGGCTTTATTTATGGACCTGATGAATCGAGTCTTCTGGGAATATTTAGACGTAGTTGTCTTTGTGGATGATATTTTAATTTATTCACCTACCGAGGAACACGAGAAACACTTGCCAATAGTGCTTGACTTGCTTAGGGTTCACAAATTGTTTGTTAAATTTGAGAAATGCGAGTTTTAGCTAACAGAGGTGAAATTTTTTAGGAATGTTGTGTCGGGACAAAGGGTAACTGTTGATTCCTCTAAGATAGATGTCGTGTAAGATTGGGAACAACCTAAGAATGCTTTTGAAATCTAGAGTTTTCTGGGGTTAGTAGGGTATTATCGTTGTTTTGTGAGGGATTTTTCTAGATTAGCTACACTGTTGACTAGATTAACGAGAAAGGGTGTCAAGTTTGTATGGAGCGAGGCTTGTAAAAAGTCGTTCAAGAACGCAAAGTTAGGTTGACTACATCGCCAATTTTGATGATTCCATAAAGGGGCTTAGGTTATACCATATATTGTGATGCATCCCAAGATGGGCTTAGTTGTGTGTTAATGCAAGAGGGGAAGGTTGTGGCTTATAGCTCATGAAAATTGAAAACCCAGGAGAAAAACTACCCTACTCATGACCTAGAGCTAGCGGCTGTGATTTTTGCCTTGAAAATTTGGAGACACTATTTGTATGATGAGAAGGTTGATGTTTTCTCTGATCACAAGAGCCTAAAATACTTATTCTTCTAAAAATATTTGAATTTGCGCCAACATAAGTGGATAGAGTTTATGGAATACCACGATTTTAAGTTGCGCTATCATCCGGGGGAAGCCAATGTTGTGGTCGATGCCCTTAGTCGAAAATCTGTGAGTACTGTGGCGAGTGTGGCCATTCGGGAATGGGTTATGTTGGGTGATATCGGCAAGTACGACTTACATCTTGGCGAGTCTAGCTAGGGTGCTACCTTGTTTACTTTGATTGCACAACCCACTTCGATTAGCAAAGTCATAGAGGCACTGTAAGGTGACTACGAGGTGGAGACAATCCGTGAGAGGATCTCCAACGAGAACGAAAAGAAGTGTTTGACCACCTACTTGGATCTGAGTGTTAGGTATTTAGACAGTTTGTTTGTTCCAAAATTTTGTAGAGAGGAGGTACTTTGAGAGTTTCATTATTCACGCCTCGTGATACATCCGAGAGGCACAAAAATGTACCATGATCTTAGTCGCTAGTTTTGGTGGAAGGGTATGAAATGAGATATTGCTTCATTTATTTCGAAATGCCTTACTTGCCAACAAGTGAAGGCCGAGCACCAAAAATCAACGAGTTTGTTATAACCATTACCTATAGTCGAATGGAAATTAGAGCATATTACCATGAACTTTGTAGTTAGACTTCTGAGAACACAACGAAGTAATGATGCCGTTTGGGTAATTGTCGATATGTTTACTAAGTCTACGCAGTTCGATGCGTTCAGGTGACTCAACTGATTATTTCGCAGAGTTACACATTAGAGACATAATTCGACGACATGGAGTACCATGACCATTGTTTTAGATAGAGATCTCCATTTCACCACTCGGTTATGTCAAAGTCTTCAAGAAACGTTAGGAACTAAGTTGACTCTTAGCACCACTTACCATTCTCAAACCGATGGACAAACTGAACGTCCTATACATATTTTGGAGGATATGCTTAGAGCTTGTGTCCTAGATTTCAAATGGTCGTGGGAGAGGCACCTACCGTTGATTAAGTTCGTTTATAACAATACTTATCAAGTGAATATTAGGATAGCACCATTTAAGACCTTGATGGCCGACCTTGTAGATCACCTATTTGTTGGACCGAAGTGGGTAATGAACCAATGTTTGGTCCTGCACTAGTTCAAGAGACTACCAAGAAAGTTTCCCTCATTCAAAAGAGGCTAGTTACGGCTCAAAGCCGACAGAAAAGTTATGCCGATAAGAGGAGACAACCTCTATCCTTTGAGATCGACAATCATGTCTTTCTAAAAATCTCACCAAAACATGGTTTGATTTGAGAAGAGCAAAAAAACTATCTCTACGGTTTATTGAGCTTTTTGAGATTCTAGAGCGGATTAAAGAAGTGACATATCGATAAGCCTTACCGCCACAGCTTTTCGGGATTCACTATGTGTTCCATGTTTCCATACTAAGAAAGTATGAACCCGACCCTTCACATGTGCTTGATTAGGTTGACTTGGAAGTAGATGAGGATTCCTCATACGAAGAGCGACCGATTCATATTTTAGATACCCGAGAATAAGTGTTGAGGGGCAAGACCACACCCTTGGTTAAGGTGTTGTGGAGGCACCACGGGGTTGAGGAAGCAACTTAGGAATGGGAGGTGGAAGTCCACTCCAAATGCCCGGATTTCTTTAATGATGTTTAGTTGATTTGAGAATTGTTGTGTACCTTAATGTTGTTGAGAGCGTTGGGAATTGTATTGCTAACTACTTGTTATTGTGATTGTGGAGTTAAATTTGGCATTGAAATTGTCATTCGATATATAATCAAGTTGTTTTGTCATTGTTTGGGCTGTTGGGACTTTGAAGTTTCATTGAGAGTGGCGTTCAATTTCAAGGATGAAATTTCCTAAGGTGGGGAGGTTGTGAAGTCCCAAGTTCCTTTTAAAAACAAATTGAGTATTTTAATTCAAAATTCTTATCTCTTTTGAATATCTTTTCTACCTTTGAGCTTTGTGAGTCTTGTGTTATTGCCTATTCCTTTCGTTGATGTTATCCATGTGCATCCTAGTGGGTACTGGGGTATCTAATTGCATTTTGTGGGTGTTAGAATGAGTCCAGGAATGGTGGGAGTGCTTTAAGGTGGCTATTGTCTCACTTTTGAGTCGAGACCGCTTAAGTGGTACTTTCATCACTTGAGCGGTAACAATGCCCTCCTAGTACTTTGCTTTGAAGTCTAAAGTATTAGGAGTGTTCCATTGTTCGCTTAAGCAAAAACTTCATCGCTCGAGCGGTCTTTTTGAAGAGAAGAGAGATTTTGTGAATTGGCATTCTTCGCTCGAGCACATGATTGTTTGCTTGAGAGTTCCAAAATTTGAACTGTTCGCTCGAGTGCATTATTGTTCGCTCAAGCAATCTATCCAGAGTCTACTTCGAAAAATATGTCCAATCACTTAAAAGTTGAACCATTACTCATCTTTTCTTCACTTTTCACTTCACACTCTCTCTCTCTCTACATTTCATTTCTCTCATCTCTCTCTAGAAAAAAACACCCACCAACCTTCATTAATTTCTTGATCGTCTTAAATCTATTGGAGATTTGGCCATAGTCCCTTCATTAATATTGGAAAGCTCATCAAGGGCTACATCGTGTATAGTGGAGATCCGATATTGACGCCATCAATTTTGAAGCTTTTCTCATCTTTTCTTCCTAAAACTTGAGGTAGGGAGTTTCTTTGAGTTATACATATGGTTTTAACATGTCTTCTTTATCTTTGCTAAGATTTTGTGTAGAGGATTTGAGATTTGAAATGTCAAATTTTGAAAATGTTAAATGATAAAGTCCAAAAAACGGTTTTATGAACTCGTGAACCTCTTGGGAATCTATGGAGGAAAGTGTTTTGAAAATGAAGGAAAAACCCTCTTTTGCTCAAACCTTAGATTTGGGAAAATTATGGAAAATTAGATTTTTGAGAAGAAATTATGAAATTGTTGGAAATTTCTTCGAAAAGAATGATGAAATTTCTTTTGTTGTTGTTGGATTGAGACATCTATAGGATGGACAAACCTTGTGTTGAGAAATTTATATGATAGCATAATTTTGTATATGCTTGGACTATGAAATGAAAGTAAACATTGATTGTGAATATGAATAATATCATATATCACATGAATATGGATTTTAATTTTGATTTGAGCAAATGTTGAGAATCATATAATATAACGATGGAACTTTACAATTGCATTTCATTTCATTCATTTTGCATAATTTTGAATATCATTTATTATGGCTATGCCTTGAGAATTGATTTATTGTTTTGAGAAAACAATTGAAAATCTTATAATATATATATATATTTTTTTTTGGTAAACATGTTTGGTAAGTCCAGATAGGGGGTGTAGATGGTATTGTTTAAGTTGGCATAAGTGTTCAGGGTAAAAAACCGAAAATGCGCGTGGATAAGATACCACGTGCCTTCTGGTTAGGAGCCTATAAAGTAGGGAATTGGTAGTGCTTGTTATGCATACTTGCAAGCACCAATCTAGGGATTACTTGAGTTGTATTTACTATCCCATATTTAAAATTTTAAAATTTATCAATATAATAAATTGTCTTTAAAAGATCATTGCATAGGATTTTTTTATAAAAGGAATGAAACTTGTGATTTTAGAGCATGGCATGGTGTTGCATTCATATGATTATGACCGTTTAAATATATATACTTTGTTAAAATCTTTCTACTGGGTTTTGTACTCACTCCTAATGGATTTGTACATAAAATGATGTGGTGATCCCACCTAGTTGAAGGCGTGAAAAGTTTTAAGAGCATGAGGCTCTTTTTCTTCTATGATTATTTTTGAAAAGCTAAGAGCCTAAAGTGTATAGGTTTGACAACCATTTTGTGTAACCAGAGCCTTAGAACTTGTAGCCTTTGGGCATTTACTTTGTTGTTATCTCTTTTACTTTTAAATTGTCACATGTGCAATAGATTCATCATTTTAGAAGATTGAATATGTATTGTATAAGGACACTTTTGTATACCTCTCTTATGAATGAAATACTAATTGAGAGATTTGATTAATCGAATTAAGATCGTTTAATTGATGGGATCATCAGACTTGTTTTAGGTCAACTTTTTGGGGCGTTACATGTCAACTGTCCCATAAATATGGCTTGAGGTCTGAATATCTCCCATTTTTATAGAACTATCTCTTGTATGTGCTAAATTTACTAATTTGTAGGAGTAAGAGTTGTTGCCACCCTCTGTCAGTCTCTTTTGACCATTGCATCCATAGTGGAATTTTGAATGTGATGTACAAATGCCATGTGTAATAACCACCAAATCAAATCTTAATATTGTTACTCTATAACGGTTTAGAATGAAATAGTGATTAATAACAATTTTAATAAAAAAAATAAGAACATCACTTGTTCGAGATAATATGAGATAATATCTCAATTTAAACCACCACTACATTATCTGATAGATACACTTGATAAAATTATCAAGCACCTTCACTTTCATAAGTCACCCGTGCCATGTGTCAACTTTCTGATTTGGCTTTTACTTTTGAAAAATCACTTTAAAAGAAATTTTTGTCAAACTGGCCAAATCTATCAATTTACTAAAACTACCATACACATCCATTTATTTGTATAATCAACATTATGTGACATCATCTAATAGGACAATCGTTTTCAGTACAAACACACACGCGCGCGAGTATATATATTAGTTTAAAGAGGCTCATGTAAAGCGTGAATTATTATTACGGTATGTTTAAATTTTGTATTTTAATAATTTTTAAAAAATTAGAATATTATTTTATAAAATTGAATAGAATAAATTATTAAATATATGTATCATTTTTTTTGATTTGTGGTACACCTAATGATGTACATCTAAAGATTTATGTTTCATAATTGATCAAAAATATTTGTGTAATTATAAAAAAAAAATTATTTTATAATTGATCAAAATATTTACGTAATTACGAAAAAACTTATTTCATAATTGTCCAAGAATTTTTACATAATTACAAAAAAAAATATTCATTCAACTTATAGGTCTCCATTAGTAAATTATTCAAAATGAAATGACAAAATCGGAAAGAAAAGACGAATCTCAAGCAGCTAAGCGGTTCTCATATACAGACTAGTTTAAAAACGCCCATGCAAGACATGGGTTATTATTACAGTATGTTTAAGTTTTGTATTTTGATAATTTTTTAAAAATTAGAATATTGTTCTATGAAAATTAAATAAGATAAATCATTAAATATATGGTAGAATTATGTGGTATGATATGTATCATTTTTTGATTTGTTATACACCTAATGATGTGGACTCCAATTCTATTACCATATCATTTTTTGTGAATTTATGAATTTTTAACATTTCTTCCGAATTTAGAAATATAAAAAAAAATTATGGTGTGTAACTTTTCTTAACCGATAAATATAAAATAAATATCAAAATAATTCTTCTATCTAAAAAAAATTACTAAAATTATTCATTGAACTAATAAAGAAGTAGAACAAAATACGTATATATACAAATGACTAATTTTCTTGATACATAAATCACATTCGCATAAAAAATAATTAATTTTATTAATAAGTAAATCATTAAATAAATTAACAATTTTTAATGATATGAAAAATATTTTTCAGTTAATTATTTTGTTAACAAATAAATCATTAAGTCAGTTAACAATTTTTAATGATATGAGAAATATTTTTCAATACACTTTTGATAATTTATTATTGTATAGGAGAATTTTTTTTTTTTTTTCCTGAGTACTGTGTTAAATTAAAATTTATAACAAATGATAGTTGTAATTTCTAGTATTATAGAATCGATTCATATTTTAAACAAATCTTATGGGTGTATCTGTAATTTGTTAAAAAATAAAAGATTTATATTTCATAATTGACCAAGAATGTTTACATAATTACGAAAAAAAACCTGTTTCATAATTGACCAAGAATGTTTGCATAATTACAAACCAAAAAAAAAAAAAAAAAACCTTCACTCAACATATAGGTCACCATTGATAAATTATTTAAAACAAAAGGGTAAAATCAGAAAAAAAAAAAAAAAAAAAAAAAAAACAAAACAAAACAAAACAAAACAAAACAAAAACAAAAAAAAAAAAAAAAAAAAAAAAAAAAAAAAAAAAAAACAAACCTCAAACAATTAGGCGGTTCTTAAGACGAATTTCAAGTAGCTAAGCAGATCTTATCATACTATTTATCATTTTTGGAAAGGGTAAAAATAATGCCAAGGCTCTGTTTGGTTTGAAGGAAAATGCAAATAAATGTTATTAGTTTGGAAATATCAGTCCAGAACTGAGATATTAGGTGTTATGTCTTTTTTACATTCTCATCAATTCAATATGCTTTCATTGAAAAATAACAAATAAAAAAAAAAACATTGTTATATTCGATATTCAGTCTTAGATGAGACGGATTGGAAACTTAAATAAGCTTTTGCAAATTATAGAGTAAATTTTTACACCATTGTTTTTTTATAGTTTAAGTGAACTGTTATTTTAGTCTCTGTAGCTTTAGTGTGAACCTTATACTTTTAATTTTTTTACAATGTGGTCTCTCTATCACTTATCATTAGAATTTAAAACAAAAAAAAGATAATGTGCAAAACTCGATGGACCAAATTCGAATTCAAAACAAATTATATGAAGCACGGGTGTAATTTATTCATTATACCAATTGTCTTTATAATTTATGTTGAATTTTACTCTAATCCCTTTAATTTTCTACGTTGTTTTTCTAAAGTCACAATATTAACAACGTATGACATAAAGACGACGTCGCAATAAAATTTAAAATTTAAAACTTAAACAATTAAAATTAAAATTATGATAATCAAAATAAAATTTCCCTCAAATTAATTCATTTTGGTTTTGTGAAAAGGACATTGGGATCACATTTCCTTGTGACAGTCATTTCAAGTAAATATTAATAAAATTTTATTTGTTTTTTATAATTTAGTCGTTAAAAAGAGCGGGCTTGAGCGCGTCCAAAGGCAATTGGTTTACTTTTTAAATAATAATAATAAATAAAATTGAAGAAATGACTTAGAGGAAATTTCAATTTTAAACCATAGAAGTCTTACCGTGCACGCCATCAAGCCTGAGCTTATCACATACAGGATTAGGGAGACTGTTGCGCATCATATGCAGTAGTTATTATTACATAGTTAATGACGTCTATTTTGATCTTCATTCTCACGATTCGAATCATTCACTTTTTAGAAGATATTGAGTACAATATATTTATAAAAATTTAAGTTAATCAGAGATTGATATCATTTCATCCAGACATATTTATATCTAAAAAATT
Organism: Camellia japonica; assembly: GCA_030407325.1. Lineage (NCBI taxonomy): Eukaryota > Viridiplantae > Streptophyta > Magnoliopsida > Ericales > Theaceae > Camellia > Camellia japonica. Next base: position 71,269,095 of record JAPPVO010000010.1, on the reverse strand, counting down.
GAATGTTAAATTTAATTTTAAGTATAAATATGAATACAAACATGTCTTGATGAAAGGGATACCAAAATCTAATTAACTTGAATTTTTGCATCCATATTTAACTTAATGTTTTCTAAAAATTGAACGGTTCGAATCGTTAAAATGAGATCCAAAAAAAGCTCCATTAACTACACAACAATCACTGCTGTACATGATGTACAGCAACCTCCCAAACTGATCACATCATCAGTCCCAAGTTCTATCCTAAGCCCAATTTTAGTCTAATTTCATATATATTATTATGTCAAATCTTTCATATAAAAAAATATATTTATTTTTTACTTTTTTGTCATTCATTCTGTCAAATTCACTTGATAGGTATCAACCCATGCAGCAGTTTTTTTTTTTTTTTATTTTTTATTTTTTTTTAATATCACTGTAATGTCAACTTTAAGGTCCATTCAACGAGTCCGGATCCTCTCCAGCCAAAGAGTTCGTCCTGTCCTCCGGTCAAGGGCCACGATTTGGCCACGTGGCCCTTTGAAGATCAACGGCTCAGATAAAAAAAAAAAAAAAAAAAAAATTGAAGTTCTTCGGTTCGACCCAGCACAAAGCTTGTTACATTTTCACAATTGCAGGAAGATTTTTGAAGTTTGCCGTCGATCTTCGAGCTCCTTCCAAGCTCTGGCGATTGGCGATGTCGACGGCAAACATCGAGGACGATCGGCGGCGAACATCGACGGTGAACCAAGCTCTGGAGAGGATCCGGACTCTTTGAGTTGAGCAACCCCTGTTTCTATTTCCTGAAGCAAAGCATCATAAATTAATGGCCCACCCTACCACCTCTCCTACCGAGTTGCCTCTCAACAAACTTTTCACTATTCAAAAATCTTGGTATAATTTTCCAATGCAAAATAGAATTTATTTTCGTTCTCTTTCTTAAAAAAAGAAAAAAAAAATACTGATTATATATGTATATATATATATATATATTCGTTCTTCTCCACCTCCATTGCAAATTCTGTAGCCGCCCAACTTCTTCTTCCCTCCAATGGCCTCCCTTTCACAACCCATTTAGGAGATGGATTAGTGACAGAGATCTTCAAAATTTTCCTGAATTTTCAAGATGGGTTCTCTGGTTTTGGCAATGGGTTTTTGTATCTGGTTTTGGTTCTTCACTTTCAGCTTCATTTCTTTGAACTCACAGAGTGGTGGAGCTGTTGGAGGCACTGTTTTTGTAGATGGGAATAGAGGCATTGGAATAACAGAGTGATTTCATTTGCGCAACTTTGGATTTTTTGTGGTGTGTGGCTGTGTTGAGGGAAGCTCGAAATGAAGAACTTCAAAAATTTTTTTTTTTTTTTTTTTATCTGAGCCGTTGATCTTCAAAGGGCCACGTGGCCAAATCGTGGCCCTTGACCGGAGGACAGGACGGACTCTTTGGCTGGAGAGGATCCGGACTCCCATTCAACCCATAGTGCCTAAAAAAAGGGCACACATTAAGGGGTGTTTTGGAAACTTGACTTTTAATCACTTTTGTAAGTTTGTAGTAAAAATTAAAAGTTGATTTTTTTATATTTTTTTTTCATTTGGGAAGATGGTTTTTAGCCACTGGTGAAATTACAGTTCTATTCCTCATGGGTCAAAATGTGCTACATGGATAAAATTATAAATATTTTAAATTGAATCGGGGTAGTTTGGTCATGTTATTGTGATTTGACATCATAAACAAATATTAATCAAAAAAGTCAAAGTAACTTTTTATCAACTTCCCAAATAATTTGTCTAAAAAAGTCAAAAACTTGGTTAAAAATCAAAAAGTCACTTTTTACTATCTTTCCAAAATAAGCATAAGTGCCGTTTTGGGAAGAGCCATAAAAAGTCACGTTTTTTTATTATTTTTCAAAAACGCAGGTGGCCAAAAACACAACAAATTTGATTTGGGAAAAGTCAAAAACGCAGGTGTGAAATTACAAATTAGGCCCTATGACAAAAAAATAAAAAAAAATTAATTTCTTATGTTGGGTGAGGATATTTTGATTATTTTAATTTGATTTGACACCATAAATAAATATTAAATTAAAAAGCAAAAAATCAGCTTTTTACCAACTTCCCAAATCACTTTCTAAAAAACTAAAAAGCTTAGTAAAAAGTCAAAAATTAATTTTTTACCAACTTTTCAAAACACCCCTAATTAGTAAGCTTATTGTAAGGAAAATGGGAAGAAGAAATAATATTTGTCACTATGCATTTTGACTAAATTAAGAGGAAAATAATAAGAAAATATAATCTTTATCACTGAATAGACATTAACCTTTTAATTTACTTTATATTTATTATACGTGCAACAAAGAATCTTTATGTAGAATCATTCATTCTAAAAGACTCACCAACATATGAAAAATTATACAAAAGGCAAAAAGTTCTAATAATATATTTCAGTGATATATAGTAAGTTTTAAAATTAATCCCAACTACATGTATTTCTAGTACATAGCATAATTGTTCAATGATGTTTAGTATTCCCAAAATTTTCTTTTCTAAGTTGATTTTTGACAAATTTATAAGTTGGCCATTTTGTTTTATCCTAAAGTTTTAAAGCCAATTATTGTATATATTTTTTTAATAGGGCTTCAATATGTAAAAGTGTAACATAGGGCCGGCCCTGCCCTAAGGCAGGTAAGGCTTGTGCCTTAGGCCTCATATTTTGGCCCAAAAATAGGGTCCCCAAATTTAAAAAATTATTATAGGTTCAACTTTTTTTTTTTTGGTTTTAAGATCAATTTAAAGGGCCCCAAATGTTTTATTGGGTCAATGTATAATTTAGCCCATATTTATTTATAAATGTGTTTGGCCCATATTTATTAAAATGAAAATATATAAATAAATAAATAAAAAACAATAGGGCTCCTAAATTTGGTAAAACATATAAACATATATAACATAGGACCCCTAAATTTGGCCCAAAAATAGGGCCCCTAAATTTGGTAAAATATTATAGGCTCAATGGTTTTTTTTTTTTTTGTTTTAGGATCAATTTAAAGGGCCCCAAAATAATTTTTTTGGGTCCATGTATGATTTACTCCATATTTATTTATAAGTGTAGTTTGGTCCATATTTATTAAAATGAAAATATATATTAAAAAAAAAAAGTGTTTGGGTTCAAGAAAAATAATACATACAATATATGGGCCCTGTTTTTTTTATTTTTTATTTTTACCTTCTTTATCTATTAGATTTTAGTGGAATAAATAATTTTGCTCAAATTTTTTTACCTAGGTCTTTATCAATTTTAATTGAATAATTTTTTCCTAATTTTTTTGTTCTAATTTTGTTTTATTAAACTGTTTTATTTATAATTTTAATGATTATATGTGTAAGTAAATTTTTTTATGGCTACAAACAAATAAAAAAATTGTAACTTATCGTTTTATTCATGAATTTTTTTTCAATATAAAAGGGCTCCCATTTTCGAAATTTGCCTTAGGCCTCGACGAACTCAGGGCCGGCCCTGGTGTAACAATATTATAAAATAGTTGAAGTAAGAGATTAAGATATTTGTAATCAAGAATGAAGTGAAATACTGGCTTGAGGTGCCCCCCAATCTCTTGGAAACCCTCCTATGTATGGTATATATTAATGATGATTACTAGTGGCCCCTACAAAATTAAGGCTTTAAAATAACATGGTTACTTTATTATCAAAAATTGTTTACATTTCATTAGAAAACTAGTTTTTTACCCGTGCATGTGTTTGAAATTTCATTTTATATAAGTACAAAAAAACAAAAAAAAAAAAATTCAACACTCGTTCAATGTTTAAAAGCAACACAACTCAAAAGTAGTATTTTTGACAATTTTATCAATGAATAACATTCAAAATTTGTGCAAATTGGAAGGGTAAGTTATTTTGGAACATTCAAATAAATATATTAATTTGAATAGTGAAATTGTAAAACATATTTATGTAGTAAATTTAGAAGTTTATATAAAATTTTATAACAAGTATAGATATATTTTGAGTCTTCTTAAACAACAAAGTATGTATTTGATGAATCACGAATAGGAGAGATTTTCAAAAAAAAAAAAGTTAGACAAGTATACTCATTAAAATAATTTTTTATTAATGATGCGAGTCATATTAAACTATGATTAATTACTTTAATAAAAATAAAATAAAGAATTAAGCTCGTAGAAAAAAAATTTAAAAAAATTAAGTGTCAATGTTTGTTTCCCAACACATCCTATTAGGTGAATAGAATCCCCATTAATTCATATGTAAAACCTTAAAATATATAAATCTCAAGAATATACATGTAAATATGTGTATATGATACATATGTCTATAGATTGATAGTTCATTTTAAAGAATTCAAAACAACATTGTCATATTTATAAAAATACAAACCCATCAAAGTTTACAAATCAAAATCAATATTCAACCTGTAGACGCGCCATTGGGCCTCATGCTACAGTTCGGACTCGATTTGTCACGGTTCTTAATCTGAATCAAAGAGTCCAAATCCGACAAATCGTTTTGAGAAAACAGATTTTTGAAAGAAGTGCCAAACATGGACTGCTTTGCCAGATACAGAGTCGCTACCTAAATATTTTTTTATGGGGGAATTTAGGAAACCCTGACTCGTTGCCAAAGGCCACGTGTCCGTCATCACCAAAGTTGCCTCGGCTCGGGAACTTGGGTACGATTGGAGAAAGTCAGCTATGAGCACCCCCTCTCGCCCGATCCGAAGATCGGCCTCTACTAACCTTGATATCTGATTTTGAAAACGTTATGTGTTCTTATTCCAGTTAATAGCCTAGAATTACTATGTGATGCGCGCAGCAAAACAAGTATAGACTAGATCGCCTATTTTGGAACAAAGCATTGCATATCCGTTTCGTTTAGGAAATGGTTTGAAATTTGCTACTCGCAAATAAGCTAAAATACGGATTTCAATGAGTTGTCCCAACTCAAACAATCCAACCTTCATCCACAGGCATTCAGGCAGTTTATATCACATAAGCAACTAGCCGCATGGTAAGCATACTGTCATGTTTAACATTCACACTCATGCGAGATGCTAAAACATAAAATACTCACCTAGTACTCCGCGCCAAAACAAGAACATGTTAGCAATCATGCATGATCCAAGTCCATGTTTAAATGCCTAATGTGACGCATACGGAATGTCACTAGAGTAGGCTCGGCTAGTCTATAAATGACATGTGAAAATGCACAAGTAGCATGTATTCAAGTTAGATTTGAAATACTTATGCAGTTAGTATGATGCGCCGAGCCCGGTGCATGCAATACTGATGAATGATGCACGCATGCATAGCATAAGGTATGCTAAAGTAAACATGCCCTAAACTAACCATCGAAGCAGGTAAGTAAAAGGAAGAAAGAAGTGGGGGTTGGAAGACATGCACACACGCACCCACACTTATTACAAATTTGCCCTCACTCGGAGGGACCGAAAGAATAATACAATTTAATTAACCTACAAGCTAATTAAATATTACAAATCAATTAAATTAGCTAAGCAAATTAACTAATCTAGTTAAGCAGTAAACAACAGCCTCGGGAAGAGGGTCCAATGCATACGCGCTCGGTTCCGCTCGGAAAGTCACTGCCATGCACAAGATGCCTCTGCTTTGGCTGTTATCCTCCTCTGAAGACTACACAAGTCCCAAGGTTGCTTCTCTGAGGGCTATAGAACACCACCGGCTGAAGGGATTGGTCACCGGCCATGTATAATGGTCACCGGCCACAAAATACTCTATCGGCCAACAATGGATGGCCGGTCGGTACTGAAGATGGCCGGCCGGCCAAATCTTCCTGCAAAAACTGGTTTGACAGTAGCAGAGGACAATACTTGGCATGGCAATGCATTTCAAGCAATGTGTGCACCAACCACACTCCTTATCATGTGTATGACTCAAAGGAGGATGGGCCTCGATTCTCGGACCACCAATCGTGCATTTCCATGCATGATGGCCCAAAGGATCAAGTGTGCATTTTGATATGAAATGCAATGCACATAATCAAACAAATGGAACTCAACCTCTATCACAAGCAATTCAAGAGGCCAAGCATGCATGCTAATGCAATGCAACTTAGGCATAGAAGCTAAGTATGCAACATGGCAATACAAAGAAGCATACAAGGCATACAATGGTCATGCAAGACATAAGGCATGAGACAATGCAACTAACAAGTATGCAAGGCACAATGTGGGTGTTCAAGCATGCAAGCAAGCATGTGACTTCATTTAATCATACAACTCCAATCATGCAATAACACACAAATATGCAACAACATACAAGGTGGGCATACAACAACATGCAAATGGGTGGTCTTAAACTAACATGGATAGCTCGCAAGCATGCCAAAATCAGTGGCCAATACTATGGAAGTGAGGTCCAACACACACACACACATGCATGCAAATATGGTCCAACACTTAAGCACATAAAGACAACTTGTAAGCACAAAAACATGGACTAATGACATGCAACGTAAGCTCTGAAAATCATGTTAAAATGGTGCCAAACCAAGCCAACAAGACAAGCATAAGCATGCAATTAGAGGTCCAAAACTCAAGGCAAGCTAAGGAGGTATTGAAATACCCTTAGCAAAACCAAACATGGCATGAATTGAATGACCAAAATCAGAGGTTTAGGATGTTGAAACATAACTAAAAACACAATGACATGGCATCCTAGGGACCTAAACAGGATGGCATGCATGGAGGCCTAAACATGAAGCATGAGATGACAACCTTATGAAACATTAAAGGGAAATCAAATGCAAGCATATAAGCACATCATGAGGTCTGAAATAACATACTAAGTGATTCCAAACCACTGAAACAAAGCAAGGATGGCATGCTAGAGGGGCCAATGCTTAAGGCATACAAGAGGGATTGCATGGTAGCTATACAAAGCAAATCATGGATGACCTAAACAACCAAAAACAGTCCTCAAGCACACTAAAATATGCATAAAAGCTTCACAAAGCTTGGCCAAAATACATGAGCATGGTAGTCTAAATGCTATGCATGTATTGAGGCAAATCATGGCATTACAAGGCATGTATGCTAAGCAAGCATGGTGTACCAAAACCAACTAAACACAATGCTATATTATGACATAATAAGCATGAAAAATCAGTCAAGGCATGGCCAACATGAATCTAAACATGGTGCTCACTAAAGAGGCAAAAATGGCCTTTTTCAAGGACAACAAGGAGAGGGGGTGGCCCTCTCCTTCCTAGGACCTCAAGGCACCATCCTCACCTCTGAAATCCCTCAAGATTTCAGTGGTGAGGAGGCCCAAACACAATGGTCCCGGAGCTCAACCAAAATGGCTCAAAACAAAGGCCAAACAAGCTTTAAGAGGGGTCAAACAACCCCAAAGCTTAAAACACCCTTAACAAACTATTTAGAGCAAACAAAAACAAGACTTTTATATGTTATATGCTAAGCTCAAAAACAGATGCAAGATAGGCTAAAAAGCTTTGCAAAAATGGGGTAAAAAGGGACAAAAGTCTTACCCTTGTAGACCCTCTTCACAAACAATGTTCCAGCAGCTCTTTTGGTTCCAAACCAGTCCAAAAGCTTCAAGGAAAGACCTTTGGTACCTCAGCAACCAAGAAAAGGTGTGATGGTGGGTGTTTGTGCACAAAAATGAGACTAAACACACACTAAACACAAGAGAGAGAGAGAGATATATAGAGATAGAGGATATATGTAAACCCTAACCCTAAAGTTCAAGCTCTGAAAATGTTGTCTAAGTTGTCTAACCCTCAACAAGAGAGAAGAGGCTCCCTCTTATAGACAATTTAGTCTTGTAAAGCTTCCAAAGGAAGCTAACAAGAGGGAAATCCCTCCATACACGTGTATGGAGGGGGTGAAAGTGTGTGCCAGCTGCACAAAAATATCTGCAAAAGTAGATGCACAGTAGTCGCCCGGCCAAAAATGTAATTGACCAAAGAAAGATAGCCGGCCGGCCATCTATAGTGCCGGCCGGCCAATCATTTGGCCGGTGGCAACAAAACACAGCCGGTGGCCTCAAGCCATGGCCGGTGGAGTGTGGGGATGGCCCACAAGCCATTCCCTACCCCTCCAAGGCAAATCACAAGTGTTTGGTGCAAAACCAGACACGAAACAGTTGAGTCGAGAGATCCTGAGACAAGGCGCGTAGCCGAGACCTCCGGGAATTCAAGACGAACACGAACATGGATGATCACCGAGTGTTCAAGCGGTGACGTCCAAGTCTTGAGGACGGTCAAAAATGGGGTGTCTACACAACCCTTCAACAAAAAGCACACACATACCCAAATATAGATAATAAAATAGGGAAGAAATCAAAAGATATATTATATAGTCTAATAACTCATTTCGGAAAATTCGAAACAATACTTTCATGTTTGTACGAAAGCACAAAACAAAATATATATTAATAAATAAATAAAAATCACGAACCCTAAGTCATCAATTAGTCAAAGTCTTTAGCAAATAAATAAGTAAATAAAAACACGCATCATAAAAAAAGAGAACAACAAAAAAAAGAAAACAAAAGAACAAAAAAATGATATAAGAAAACAAAAGGACATAAATAAGAGCAGAAGAAAAAACAAAACAAAAAAAATGAAAAAAGGAAATTAAAAATAATGAAATAAGAGAAGACTTTAACGTGTTTGGAAAAATAAAAGGAAAAAAAAGAAAAAAAAATGTATAAGAAAACGAAAGGACATTAAATAAGAGAAAAAATAAACAAAATGGCATTTTTTTTTTAAATGATGAAATCAGAGAAGACTTTAAAGTGTTGGGAAAAATAAAATGGCACATTATATGACATCCAATATGATATAACAAAAGAGCTTTCTCATTCAAATAAAAAGAAAAGAAAAGAAAAAAAAAAGAAAAAAAGGACCTTCAAAAAAAGAAAAATACAAAGAAAGTAAAGGAGAGAGAGGAGAGGAGATGTATGCATTGGCGGAGGCAAAGAAGGACGAGGGGGTCACGTGCCCGCCCCTCCCCCCCCTCCCTTTCAATTTTGAAATTTTTTTTTTTGTCATATATAAAATGTATTTATTTTTCTTAACATATTTTTTGGTTAAGAATTTATTTTATTGTTCATAATAAGTAATTATTTGATACTTTAAAAGCACTGTGTGATATTATTAATATAATAGTTTAAACTAATAGTATAGCGAAAAATCTTATAGATTAGATAGAATTAACTCATTATTTTCAAGCAGTTGATAAACTGCTTAGTGTGATTTGTGTTTTCTCATGCTTTGAGCATCACGTAAGCAATGCTATATGGTATTCTAAGACTGTTTAATAATTTTCATTCAAAACACATCATTTATAAGTAATATCATCTCTTTAATATTTTTCTATCAAATAAAAATTAAATAGATTTTATAATAATTTTTGCTATAAACGATGTATATTTATTTTCTAAAATTAAGAATTTTGATCCATAATTTTTTGTAGTAAAATTATAAAGTTACATCACCATTTTACACCGAGCTATTCTACACTATTATAAAATTTTAATTTGTTCCTATTAATAATGAATATGTAATTTTTTATGCTTGAATTTAGCTCATAAAATTATTATTATCTTAATGTTCATCATAATTTTCTTTTAAATAAAAAATTATAATTAATAGTGCCTCTCTAACTCAATTTCCGGGCTCCGCCACTGGATGTATGATAGTGAAAATAAATGAACCTAAAGGGAGAGAGAGAGACTACATGTGACAAATTCTTAAAGAGCCGCATGGTAAAGTTTTAGAATCCCTTACGAAATACTTTTATTTTACAGATATATTATATTATATTATATGATATGATTAGGGCCTCAAATTTTTGCCTACATATAATTTTTTCTACCTTTATATTTGTTTGCATTTCTCTCTCCCACTAAAAAATTTCTTTGTAATAATGATATGTTACATTTGATCTCATTCTGAATTCATTGGACTTCACTAAAACTCAAAGTCATAAATGCTTATCCAATTGAATTTTGAGATCAAAAAAGCTTTTACGTCTAATATAATTAATTTTCGTATTATTTATTTGTATTTTTCTTCACTATAATGTGATTTGATTTTATGAGACGTTTATTATTGTAGTTAAAAATTTATATATTTCTCATGGGCATCTAATACGAATCGGTATTGCTTTGTAATTGGAGTTTTTGCTATATTTTGAACTATATCTTAAGGTTCCAAAAATTCCATTACAAATTTAATTATAGAGGAATTGTTTGATAAAAAAAGACCTTCGAGAACTACTTTGATAGATGACTAGACTAATGCTCTGTTTGGTTGGAAGATTTGAGGGGGGATTTGGAAAAGGAAAGGGAAATGGAAAGGGAAAATGTGTGTGAAATTATGTGAAATTTAGGCATATTTTATTATTATTTCATCTACCTTTTCCATTTCCCTTTCTAAATCTCTCCTTAAATACCCCAACCAAACACAGTATAAGTGATTATATATTTAAAAAATTATTCATTTTGTTTATATTAATTTTTTTGTATGTGTGGTATATTTTGAAGCTTTGCAGATCAGGATTTGAACTATATAAATATGATCCATATTATTTGTCCAAATTATTGTACGTGATATTTGGCCTTCCAAAGTAAAATTTTAAATCCTTCCCCTATATGTAATTTCTTATTGTGCATAATGAATTTGATGTCCTCCTTTGCGTCGATTTAGTTACATTGTTAAACTATGTGCATATGTAGACTCGAGGACATTGTCAAACCACGTACATTCTGTGTTTATTTTATTTTTTTTTTGTACAATTTTCTGATTGGACCATTTAAATTTTTCCATAACGTGAAAATTAGCATAATCCGTACTGAAGCAATCATTGAATAGGATTTGATGGATGAAAAATGAGGTCTGAGTTCTTGTTCATCACTAGGGTGATGAGGGTCACATGTGAATTATGATAATTTGTTAGGTTGAAATCACAAATGTGATAACTAAATCACTTTTATTTATAACTAAAACAAATACCACTACAAAAAAAATTGTTTTTTGCGACGGCAAAATGCCGTCGCAAATACTCCGCACGCCGTCTCAAAAGCTTTTTGCGACGGTAAAATCTCTTTTTGCGACGGCAAGTGGGGGTCGCAACACAGGGGGTTGCAAAAGACCTTTAGCGACGGCAAGTGCCGTCGCCATTGTTTTAGCGACAGGAAAATTTCTCTTTTGCGACGGCAAATTTCGGTCGCCAATAATGGATAGAAATCTGGGTTTTCTGTCGCAAAAGGTATGGAATTTAATAGAAAAAAAGGCTTTAGCGACGGCTCAGGTTGCCGTCGATTATAGCCAACAGCGACGACACTTTTTAGCGACGGGATTTTTGGCGTCGCAAAAACCTCTTTTATCGACGGCAAGACTGTGCCGTCGCAAAAAACCCAGATTTCTATCCATTATTGGCGACCGGTAAAAGAGGTTTTTGCGACGCCAAAAATCCCGTCGCTAAAAAGTGTCGTCGCTGTTGGCTATAATCGACGGCAACCTGAGCCGTCGCTAAAGCCTTTTTTCTATTAAATTCCATACCTTTTGCGACAGTATGGGTGCCCTCGCAAAAAACCTGGTATAATTTTTTTTTTTTTTTGCGACGGGGTGTTCTGCCATCTCAAAAAAAAATTAAAAAAAAAAACCCTGCATAAAAATTATTAAAAATATAAAAATTTCTCCATAATAATATAAAAATTACAATTTCTTCATAATAAAATATTTTTCCATTCATATAATTACACATCAACAAAATTATCTCACTACATAATATTCCATAATACATAAACCTTTAATTGGAGGGTAGAGATTCTCCAAAATGATGTGCTCTACAGGTACACTAAATGGGTATGGTAGTTTTTTTTAAAACCCCCTTTCAATTCAATACATCTCAAACTGTCCTGATTACAAAATGAAACAATTATTTCACTCAGGCAACGTTAACCACCTATGCCATGAAAAATTTTAAATAAAAAGTCTGCTACTGATTCTTGGATTTGACCCCATCTCAACCTTGAATCTCCAAGAGTGATCTTTTTGTTGTGAAAACTGATGATATGCTGGTTGGAGTCGGCATCTTACAGACAAAACCATGTGCTTTTCCATCCTTTAGTTTCAACTTGCTCAAATCAACTTTTTGAACAGGATATGTATATGCCTCATAATTGATTTGTTGGCCCAAGGAACTTAATTTTGTAAAGGTAGTTATTAGGTCAACCTGAAACGAAAAGAATCAAATCACACAGCAAAGTTATAAAGATGAAATGTCAATAAAGCAGTGTCAAAGAACATACAAATCATGAACTCAACTTCATATTACGGATCAAAATGATCAATTTTTCCTAGTAGATTAGTTTTTTGCAGAAGGAAGGTTGATTTCAAAACAAATTGGATTGTTTCTCGGCTTCATTGGTATTTCTCAACCCATGGTGCAACATCTCGATCTGTGGCCAATAAGGTCTCAGTGGCCATTTGATCAGGACCCAAGAATGATAGAACGTGGTTATTTAAACTAGGCCACAAGAACTCATAGTCAGGAAGAGAAGAAACAAATACAAAAGAGAAACACACAGATTTTTCTAATGTAATATTTGGTTCACTTAGGAAACAGCCCTATACAACGACAATAAATAAAGAACAAAACAGATAACGCATTCATGATAGAACATTATATTTAAACTAGGCCACAAGATTTCATAGTAAGAGGAAGAGAAGGCACAAATACAAAAGAGAAACATACCTTGGCTCTAAGATGTCCCACAGGACTACTGAACTCAGGGAAAACATGTTGAACTAACATACGCTCAAGTTCAGACTTGTAAGGCTCAGTTTGCTTCAATTTATCACATAGTGCCCCAATAGCTAGAAGAGCACCATCTTTCTGTCGATAGGGCTTATATTCCACCGTTGTCTCATCATATCTGGATTAGAAAATGACAAAGGATGAGCTTACTGCATCCAAGTACAACAGATTACCAAAGAGAATATCATAGACAAAAAAAGATGAAATACCTCTTAAAAATCTCCACGATGAATAGTATAAACTTTTGAAGGTTCTCTTTCCCACGCTTTCTTACCAACTCACTCACAAAATCCATTGCAGCGGTCCTAGGACTATACAGATCTTCAATTATATCTGCAACAAAGAAGAGTATATGACAATGCAAAAAGCAGCTGACAATGGGATTTTAGGTGACAAAATTAGATTCCCATGACTCACCATTATCTCAAAAAGAACAACATCAAGTCTTGGTAGCAGCTGATTGTACATACTGGTCTTCGAAACACTGCATACAGTTTAAAACTTATAGGGATGCACAATCACAATCTAAGAAAGCACGGGCACAGACATGTGGCAAAACACGGAGACACGCACAAAAATATATAAATTTATATATTTATTATATGTCATATTTAAATATTTCATCCAAAGACAGTGAAATAATGCACCATAACACTAACTAAAATTGAATAACTACATATTCCACAGCATAACAATCACACTTACAATTACTATAGGCCATCCTATAACATACATAACAATTGTAGCTACAATCATAGTAAGGTATCATATAACATAAAATATGTGAAGCATTATGCACTCATATACATTCAACTAATATTCATTCAATTAAAAGTCAAGTTTATTTATTTGTTTTTTTATAAAACTAGATTTTCACTAACACCCACTTATAAGAGCAGTTTTGTTGCTATTCTGTATAGCTGGATCTAGGTTGGACCCAACCTGAGCAATTTTAGAATTTTGTTGATACTTTAGTATTGTTAGATGTTATCACAGTTGTTGGATCTTCCTAGACACTTCTACAGGTTTTTGTCTAATGTATATGGGTTGCATCCCCTTATTACCTTTTTCTAACAGAAATTTTCTTGTCAAACAAAAAAAGGAAAAAGAAGTTTTCTAGAGCCAGCTTAAAATGTTTCCAACATTTAGCACATAAAAATTCTACAACACAAATTACTTTTAAAAAAAATTTACTGCTTCAAGTATGACCAACTTATGAACCAACATAACTCCCTAGGGAAGAGAAAAAGAAAACAACAACAAAAAAAAAAATTCAATGCCTAAGCAGTAATGTTTACCAAATAACAGAATACAGATGAAACAGAAGGAGAAACTCGTATAATGAAATGAATGGAAGTTATAAACAAACCTGTTGCTTATATATTGCAAAACAAGATTTGTAACTCTATCGGGCAAATAGCCACCAACGCGAATCACATTCAACAAATTCAAATGGCACTCCAAAATTTTTCCTGCATAGTTCTTCTGAAACATTTGGGCAAAAGCTTTGTTTTCTGGGTTTTGAAGTTTTAAATCTCCAAATCTATGACAAAATGAAAAATTGTGGTAAATCAATTGTGGTATTCTAAGCCTTATACAGGTCAAATAAATTCAATAGCTAAATACTCATCGGGTGTACAGGCGATTCAAAATGTTAACTGTCCACTTTTTTACCTTCCACCATCCCCATGATTTCCTGAGCTCCGGATCAGCAGGTTGGCCTTCAACTGGGACAGGCCTTTCTCGAACGGTCCACCACCGCCGGCGCTGAGAATACTCCCTGAGAAATCAATGAATCGAAGATCAAAGGAAAAAAATGCATAAAAACAGAGAAAGAGAGAGACCGATGGAGAGGTCTCGAATGGCGGAACGAGTGGCGACTCGTCGATCGATTTGAGTGATCTGGCCGATCTTCTCGGACAAGGCGCGATGGATTGAGAGGTTGGGTGGGATTGGGGAGTTAGGGTTTTTGTAAATGGGATTGTTGTTCATGTTCTTGGCTTTTCTACTACTACTGCTCATTTTGTTCAGCTTGAAGAACCAGGCGCGATGGATTGGGGATTTTGGGTTTGGGGTGTGGGGGAAACCCGAGCGGGAATGGAAAAAGGGGGAAGGAGGAAGGGGGAAGGGGGAAGAGATTAGGGATTTTTGAGATCGGGGATTTTTGGGTTTGGGGTGGGGGGAACCCGAGCGGGAATGGAAAAGGAATGGGAGGAGAATGGAAATTTTTTTGAATTTTTTTTTTATTTTCATTATAAATAAATATTTAAATAATAAAATGACTTTTTTTTTTTGCAACAGAGGATGTCATTGCTAAAAAAAAATTATTTTTTATTAAAATAATTTCTTTTTATAGTTAATGAATTTTTATTTTTATTTTTTCATTTAGTAAGGTTGAAAATTTATTTATTTCATATTTATTTTAATGAATAAAAAATTATTATTATTTTTTTATTTGGTAGAAGTAGGGATAATATTTTCCATTAAAATAAAGTTAATTTTTTGTGGTCAATGTGGCATTTGCAGTGGTAGTAGTGGTAATAATGGAATGACATTTGCAATAGTGGTGAACGTGGTAGAGAAGATGGGTGGTGAGAGAGAGATGAGTGAGAGACAGATAGAGAAGAGAGATAGAGAGAGAGACAAAGAGAAAGACTGACTGACTGACAGAGAAGAGTGATGAGTGAGAGAGAGAAGAGAGGTAATATTTTGTGGTAGAGAAGAGGAACCGACAGTAGTGGTGAAGGTGGTGGATAAGAGATGATGGTGGTGGTGGCGGTGGTGGTAGTGGTGGCGAAGGAGGTTAGTAACAGGGGTGAAAGAGAGGTAATGGTAGTAGTAGTAGTGGCAATAGTGGTAGTGGTGGTAGTGAAGTGGTGGCGATGGTAGTAGTAATGGTAGTCGTAGAGGTGAAATGGCGACCGTGGTAGTAGTGGTGGTAGTGAAATGGCGTTTGCAGTAGTGGTGAAGGTGGTAGAGGAGATGAGTGGTGAGAGAGAGAGAGAGATGAGTGAGAGGCACAGAGAGAGAGAGAGAGAAAAAAAAAAGAGATGAGAGAAGAGATAGATGAATGAGAGACACAGAGAGAGAAAGACAAATAGACAGACAGATAGAGAAGAGTGATGAATGAGAGAGAAAGAAAATAGAGAAAAAAAGATGAAAAAATTGGTGAAAAGATATAGACAGAGAGAGAAAAAAAAAAGAGCGAAAAGAGATAAACGAGAGAGAGACAGAAAGAGATGAGCGAGAAAGCGAGAGAGAAAAAAAGAAAACAGAGATAAGAGAGAGAGAAAAAAGATAGATGAAAGAGATA
Organism: Camellia japonica; assembly: GCA_030407325.1. Taxonomy (NCBI): domain Eukaryota; kingdom Viridiplantae; phylum Streptophyta; class Magnoliopsida; order Ericales; family Theaceae; genus Camellia; species Camellia japonica. The sequence goes on along the minus strand of JAPPVO010000010.1, from coordinate 71,252,947 downwards.
GAGAGAAGAGAGATGGACGAGAGACACAGAGAAAAAGAGAGAGAGACAGACAGACAGACAGAGAAGAGTGATGAGTGAGAGTGATAAAGAGAAGAGAGACAGAGACACAGAGCGAGAGAGAGAGACGGACAGACAGAGAAGAGTGATGAGTGAGAGAGAGACAGAGAAAAGAGACAGAGACACATAGAGAAAGGGAGAGACAGACAGACAGAGAAGAGTGATGAGTAAGAGAGTGAAAGAGAAGAGAGATAGAGACAGAGAGATAGGAAGATGAAAAAAATGATGAAAAGAGAAATGTTCAAAAGAGTAAGACGACGTCGTTTATAGTGGATCGATAAATCGAGAAGGAGCTCGATAAATAGAGAAGATGGGAGTAAGAGAGTGAGCAAGACGAACATAGTGAGGGAGAAATAGACAAATAGACAAGTAGAGAGAGAAAGAGAGAGAAGAGTGATGAGTGAGAGAGAGACAGAGAGAGAGAGATAGACAGAAAAGAGATAGAAAGAGAAAGAGAGAGAGAGAGATAGAGATAGAGGGAAAGATAGAAAAAGAGAGAAACAAGAGATGAGCGAGAGATAGACAAAAAGAGAGAGAAATAGAGCGAAAAGAGATGAGCGAGAGAGAGACACAGAAAAAGAGAGAGAAGAGAAATGGGCGAGAGAGATAAAGAGAGATAGAAAGATAAGAGAGTGAGAGAAAAGAAATGAGAGAGAAGAGAGATGAACGAGAGAAAACAGATGAGAGAGATAGAGAGAAGAGAGATAGGCGAGAAACACAGAGAGAAAATGAGAGAGAGAAACAGACAGACAGAGAAAGAAGAGTGATGAGTGAAAGAGATAAAGAGAAGAGAGAGAGATAGAGACAGAGAGACATAAAGATGAAAAAATGAATGAAAAGAGAAATGTTATATCAAAAAAATAAGAAGACATTGTTTTTTTAATTTTTTTTTTGCGACAGAAAAAAGTACTAGAATTTATTCAAACAATTTTGTGACTGTATATCTATGAAGCTGTCTCAAAACCACAATCACTATGCTAGGTTAGAGTTTTCCAAAAACTCTTTTGAGAAAATTATACTTTCTTGTTTTCCGTGTTATATTGTTTTTACTGAATTTTTTTAATATTTTAAGTATTTTTTAAAATTTTTAGACACACCTAATATAAATACACCTAAAAATTAAAAAAATTGTAAAAAAAATCTTTTAAAAATTCACTAAATATCAAAAATACAAAAAAATTTACAATAATTCAATACATTTTTTTTTGTATTTTTATGTATTTATTAATTTTTAAAAATATTTTTTCATAAATTTTTTATTTTTTAGATACATCTAAGTAAGGTACATCTAAAAAAAATATTTAAAATTTTAAAAATATTCACTAAAAAAAAAACAAGAAAGCCACTTTTTGTGACGGCAGAAAATGCCGTCTCAAAAAAGCAGAGTATTTGCGACGGCATCATTTTGCCGTCTAAAAAAAGCGGAGCATTTGCGACGGCACTATTTGCCGTCTCAAAAAATGAGACTATTTGCGACGGTTCTCATTTTTTGAGACGGCAAATAGTGCCGTCGTAAATGCTCTGCTTTTTTGAGACGGCAAAATGATGCCGTCGCAAATACTCTGCTTTTTTGAGACGGCAAATGGTGCCGTCGCAAATACTCTGCTTTTTTGAGACGGCAAGTGTCCCGTCGCAAATAATTCCGTCTCATATACCCAGTTTTCTTGTAGTGTACAATGAATCATAACTAAATATCACTTGAAGAATAAACAAAGATTTCTTCGATCATAACTAAAATAATAATTATAATAGGTTATAACTAACACCATAATAAGTCATACCAAATATCATATAAGTTTGATCATGACGTAGTTGGAAAACAGTCATTAAACTAGATTCATATCCTGGAGGAAGGTTTACTGGTAACCTGGTGCACACTAAATTTCGACAGAATTAGTAAGAGCAAATATCATCTAAAGAAACTTCAAGTCAGAGTTCCCTAGGTTGTTTCAGCTATGTACAAAAAAGGACATTTCTTTGAATAGGTAGTATCTAAGGAAGGAGAGCCATAAGAGGTGGGTATTCAACTTTATGAGAGCTCTGTATGCCTGGGAGGAGGAGGAACTAGCAAGACTTCAAGATCTGTTAAGAGAAAGGCCATGTTTCAATATGAATCAAGTGGACACTCTAACTTGGAAGGCATATCACTCTAGTGTATTCAAGGTATGCAATGCTTATAAATGGTGTGAAATATCACTAGGTTCAGAGATGGACACCCTGTAACGCCCCGAAATAATTACAATAAGATCATTACACGACATATATTAAATAATAGCAGATGTCTTAATATAATGTTATCCCATTCATAAGGTCTTCTCTTTTTACAAAAGTGTACCACATGTAGTAATACATTTCTAAGTTCTAATCTTGAATCTATAGCATGTGTCATAACAAAAGATATGAAATAAGAGTTAAACAGATATAGTAATGCCCTATTGGCTACAACTTTCAAGATAGCACTTGGTTACAACAAAAGTGAGTTTAAACTCAATACAAATAAAGTCCTAGGCGTGTACAAAATAAATACAATAATAATAAAAATATAAACTCTTGGCTCCAAGTCCTCCCAAGCTATTGTCTTGGCGGAGACATATTATCAGCACTTGAAAATGGTTTTCCACATAAGGTGAGCCAAGGCCTGGTAAAAATACTTTAACACAGTGTATGAATCTTCATAAAGTTATAATTAAGGTAAATGCATATGCAATACTCATGCCAAAAACATTTTATATCTCTTTTCAAAAACCATGTAATGCCAAGTTATATCTCAAGTCATGAAATCACTTTCTTTACAATAGAAAACATGGCGGTGGATATAACACTGAGAATCTCTAGAATGTGTATGCAAGTAGGCTACAAGCACTACCAATTGCCATTTTACCGGTAACAACCGGAAGCCTCGGTACCTATCCGCACGGGTTTCTGGACTTTCACCAAGGACACACAAGCCAACATAATACCACAACTACACTCCTACCCAGATTCACCAAGGTATTCACCAATTTTTCTTCAAAACGATAACCATTTTCAATGTGTTAACTATGTTACAATGCTCAATGCAATAGATGATAAATTACTTTCAATTCACTTAATTCTCATGCAATTTCTACAACAATCATAGTTATCATCCACTGATAGCCCAAAACAGATATCTCTAATAGATAATTAATTTTCAACACAGATATACTTTCCTACATTATCAAATCGGAGTGATAATTCATATCCAACTCCACCACCATCATCATCATCATCGTCGTCGTCGTTCCAATTTCATAATACAAACATCAATTCCATTTTCTCTTTACAAAACCAAATATTCACATTTTAGGACAAAACCCCTTTTTCTTTACAAACCAATTTTCAAGGGTAAAAATACATCGTTTTACCACAACTCAACCACATTCACAATTCTACAACCATTTTCAAGGATCCATTTCAAAACCCCTATTTTGATTTCAACACCAAAACCCTATATTTTTTTTTTATCAAAATCCCCAAATCCAATGATTTCTTTGAAAAGACAAATAAGTAAGTTAAAAATCATACTAAAGTGTGGAGAAATCCCTATCTCAAAGACAAGGACCAAGAAGAACAAGATTTGAAACTTGACGAAGTCGAAAATGAACTTTGTTCCGATCAAATTGAAGCTCTAGGTGAGCTCTATCTTTTTCTCCAAAAGGACAAGGGTTGAGAAACCACTAGATCAAGGTGTATTTGAGGGTAGAATATGAATTCTAGAGAAAGGGTGTCTAGATTTAGGGTTTTGAGATGTTTAGAGAGATATATATATATATATATATATGAAAAAGTGACTCAAAAAGGTGACTTTACAGACTGATATACGTGCAAACCGCTCGAGCGCAAGAATGGTCGCTTGAGTGACCAGACACAACAAGAGAGACCCATTGAGCGAAGAAAGTGACCACTTGAGCGAAGAACACCACCCTTCCAGTAGTTTTGCAAGCTTGCAAAAGTATTGAGATTTCTAAAAGACCGCTCGAACGCAAGAAGGACCGCTCGAGTGCAAGAAACACCACTCGAGCGAAGAATGCCATACTTCCAGGAGTTTTGCAGACCTATAAAAGTACTGGAAGTTCTCAAAGTTCGCTTGAGCGTAAGAAAGTTTGCTTGAGTGAACAAGCCAAAAACAAGGCAGCAATAGTTTGAAAAAGATAACTCCCAACCTGTTTCAAACACAACCAAGATATTCCCATAACCAAACTCAACATGGAATGAGACGAAAGAAGACATGAATAACCATCATGACAAGAAAACCCAGATCCAAAACAATGAACGGGTCGGGTTTAATCCAGAATTGCTATAATCTAAAATAACTTCTCTCTACCTAAGGTGAAGTTTATATCATGGCTAGCATGGAAAGGCATGCTTAAAACTTTTGATTTTTTTTAAGTAGAGTTGGGGTCCTAAGGAATAATGTGGATTTATCATGTGTGTTGTGCAAAACAGGGCCTGAATCTATGAACCATATTCTACTATGGTGTCCTTTTGTGTGGCAGGTATGGTCAAGCATAATTCATTGGTGGGGCTTGAACTGGGTATTGCCTAGGTCGGTTGAAAGTCTATTGCAGTGGTGGATTGGCTGGATGTTTAAGAAGAAGGTGAGGCAAGTATGGCAAGTGTAACGCCCCAAAATAATTAACATAAGAAAACTCAACATATTCCAACAACATAATCTTGTTTCCAACTTAATAACTTCCATTGCATAAATATATATGAGATATAATGCCTCATCATTAACATCATCATCAAATCCCTAACATTTGTATTCATTATACTTCCGAGATTAACAAAGATATTCCACATGCAATTATACGTTCAATATTTCCTAGATATGAATCTATAGCATGTGGCACATCAAGTCAAATACAATTTAATGCCCTCAAAGGCTACAAGTTCCAAGGCTTATGCCCGGTTACACAAAATGGTTATCAAACCCATACATGTATAACCCTCGGCTTGTCAAAAATAACAACCAAATAAAAAGAGCATTGTGCCCGAAAAATACACTCCACGCCTTTAACTCGGCAGGATTACCACATATTTTCCTGCACAAAATACACTAGGGTGAGCACAAAGCCCAATAAGAAGATCTTAACAAAGTATATATATTTTATACATTCTTCTGAGATGAATGCATATGACATGTCATGCTCAAAATATATTTCTCTATCTATTTCAAAATGTTGTGCACAATGCAAATTTGAAAACGCAACAATTCAATAACTTCAATATAGTTCAAGGAGTGGTAAATACGACTCAGGTAATCTTAGAGAGAAGTTTGAGTTTGCAAGTTTATGCTTGTTTGGAATCTTTCTCTCATGTTTGAACTATGGTTTCGGAGTCATGAACTCTAGATGATTTTAAAAGTGGATTTTCTTTATATTTCCCCAAACTTTTGAGAGTATGAGCTATGTTCTAAAGTGTGAGTGTTGTTTTGGAAATTTCAAAAATTGGACAAAAACCTAGTTTTGTTGGAAACCCTAGAAATTTGGAGATTTTAGGAAAATTGTTAAGATATTATGAAATTCATGCTTGATAAATTATTATGGTGAATAAATGATGGAGGAATTTCTATAGTTGTATCTAATGGGGGATTTCATGGAGAAATGAGAAATGTTTGATTTTGTAGTTTGATGAATAGTTTATTGTTAGTTTGTCTTGGAAAGACCAAGTTTTAAAATGATGATTAACACGTGGAGAATGCATGTAATAGGGTATTGTTAATTTTTTCTCTCGGAAGTTATATTGTGAAATTGCATTAAGAAGAGATATGGAAATTTGATCACAATAGAAGATTGTGAAACGGAATTGAAAATGGAACTATTATAATGCATTATTACATGTTGCATTGCCATTCTATTTCATCTTCGTTATCATTGATCTCAAATTTTCATTTGAAAATTTTTGCCTTGAGAAAAGAATTGTTTTGTGAAACAAGATCATCTTGAATTGTTTTGGGGTAAATACGTTGGTAAGTCCAAATAGGGGGTGTAGTTTAGAATTGGTTAAGTTGGTCTAAGTGTCCATGGTAAAAGACCGAAAACACGCGTGATAGAGGTACCACGTGCCTTCCGGTTAACAACCGATAAAGTGGCAATTGGTAGTGCTTGATATGCCTACCTGAAAACACCAACCTAGGGATTACCTTAGTGCTTGATATGCCTACCTGAAAACACCAACCTAGGGATTACCTGAGTCGTATTTATCACCCCTTGAACTATATTGAAGTTATTGAATTGTTGTGTTTTCAAATTTGCATTGTGCATAAGATTTTCAAAAAGATAGAGAAATATATTTTGAGCATGATATGGCATATGCATTCATCTCAGAAGACTGTACAAAACATATATACTTTGTTAAGATCTTCCTACTGGCTTTGTGCTCACCCTAGTGTGTTTTGTGCTGGAAAAGATGTGGTGATCCCTTCGAGTTAAAGGTGTAGAGTGTATTTTGAGGGCACAAGACTCTTTTTCTTTGGTTGTTATTTTTGACAAGCTGAGGGTTGTACATGTATGGGTTTGATAACCATTTTTTGTAACTGGACATAAGCCTTGAAACTTGTAGCCCTTGAAGGCATTAAATTGTATTTCACTTGATGTGTCACATGCTATAGATTCATATTCTAGGAAATATTTAATGTATAATTGCATGCGGGATACCTTTATTAATCTTTGAAGTATAATGAATACAAATGTTAGAGATTTTATGATGATGTTAATGACGAGGCATTATATCTCATATACATTTGTCACGCCCCACTTTTTATTCTCGAAGTATTACCAATTTCATTTACTTAATTCCATTTCAGAGATAACATGCGGAAATAAACTCGTATATTCAACTCGTAGAAGTGAATAACATTGCTCTCATTCGTATGTAAGCAAATACAACATGAGTACACTAAATAAATTGCCCTTGGGCTTACATCATTAAAAAGTCAAGAAGAAGGGAATAACCCTTTTACATAAATGGCATTCCGCCAACACAAAAGAGGCCCCGTGGCCAACAAATAAGAAGATCCAAAACCTTGTAGCATATCCTGGCTATCACCTGAAAAAGATTCAACAACGTGGGATGAACATATAGTCCAGTAGGGATCTCAACATGATCCTCAACAATAACAACTTACAGATAGCTATGATCATGAATGTTCACTCTCATACTAGAATAGTAATGGGGCAGTTTATACAAAATATACATAAGTATGAACTTTTCTCGAAAACAGCCATTTCATTCAACGCTATAAGCGGTTCACCTTTCTTTCCTTTTCATTACCCATTTTTCCAAACTTTCATGACTATAACAGTTTTAGAAAAAAAACAATTTCACCAAGCCCATTACTTTTCCCCCATTTTCCGTACTTACAACAAATTGACCTTTTTTGAAAACATGTTCACAAATACCCCATTTTCCTTCACACTTTCCAAAATCTCAAAATGGCATTTTGGTTTGTTCCCAATACATTCATATCAATACATGCATGCCTTAAATAAAAGGGAAATAACAAATCATCAACATGTATATAATCCACAAATGAGGCAGTCCGGCCTTTCAAAATTGTAACCATCGCAACCCATAACATACTCAGATACACTGACAATAACAATTAAAACTCTGCTCTACCGGCTATATGCACAGTAAGCTAAGGATATGCCAAAGCGATAAGCAAGATAATAACTCATTTTAAACATTTCATACCTCATAATAGATACACATTTTAGTACTGTATCAATCTCAGACAAAAACACTTCCATACTTCACAAATGATACACATTTTGGTGTTGTATCAATATCAAACAAAAACACTTCTATACTTCACAAATGATACACATTGTAGTGCTGTATCAATGTCAAACAGTTTCCGGTTTAGAGGTCCATCCCCTATCTCCTCCCACACAACACAATGTATATAAACAATTTCATATACATAATCAATCAATACAACAGAGCATAAATAACAAGTGTAATACATACACATAAACTATTCAATAATGTTTAATCAACACAAGTGTAATGCATACGTCACAATTCAACACAACAATGTCATCCTCCACCGATGACCAAGGACAAAACCTCTAGATGCATGTATTCAGTACACCGAATAAAAGAGACTCAACTCTCAAGCAAACCTTAAACCCAACAGCAACACTAGTACGATAGGTAAGGATAAAACCCCCAAATGTGTGTATTCAACACTCATGATACAATAGTTCAATTCTCAAATTTATTTTCCGAGACTCACATAGAGTTAACATTTCATTTCCCATTTTCAAGATCAACTTTCATAATTTTTTCAAGTCAACATGTTCCATCACTTATTCCAAAAACACTTTTCCCTTATCACAAAACCAATTACATTCTCTTCATTTTACAAAATCAATTCCATGGATAATAAGCCATAACCTAGCTTGATTCAATACGTTCATTTCAAAATAACCCCAATACCATAATTAATCCCTTAACTGTTAACACCTTCTACACAACTCATATTAACAATAGAAATTTACCAACATTGTTCAACCATAAACCCTTTTTATTTTACCAAATCAAAATATAATTTAGGGCTTTCTCTTCTTTCAACAATAACATGCTAATTTTACTCTCTAATTAGTCCAAACCACAGTCAATGATAACAAAACCATTCTCAAACAACCAACCCTAGGTTCCCCTCATGATTTTCAAACAAATCCAACACGGATATGATTTTCATGCAATACAAAATTACCACATGTCTATCTATAGACGGAGTATTGAAAAAGAACAAGGAAATCCCTACCTCAAATGGAGAGACCAAATGGAGAAGATGAAGGCCAAAAACCAAAGTGCTCCAAATCGCCAAACTTTCAGATTAAAATGAAGCCCTCAACCCACTCTACCTTTCTTACAAAGGACTTAGTATAGATTTACACTAGAGGGAGATGAAAACCTAGAGAGAAGGTGTGTAGGGAGAGAGAGAAGATGGTTCTAGGGTTTTGAAATCAAAAGGGAGATGAACAAGTGATATTGAAAGGTTGTTATTAAAGCCCATTAATTGGAAAATGAAAGGACAAGTTAGAATTAAATGAACACTAACTAGAATTAAATGAACACTAGTTAGAAATATGAAAAGACACCAGTTGACATTAAATGAACCATTATGAAAATTTAATGGACACTAACCCTTGGTTTCCAAATACAACCAACCTGTTTCAAACCTGCCCAACATGACCCAAGACTCATATACAAAGAGTAAAGGACGGAAACGGGAAAAAGACAACAACACATCCACGGAACCGAGTCCGGAATACAATTAAACAATGAAGGGAAAACCGGGATCGCTATAACCTCCCCTCCTTAAAGAATTTCGTCCCCGAAATTAAGAGCACACCAGAAACACAAGGCCAACTAATCACATAGCACTCAACACCCGAGCACTTAGAAAAGAAACTATTCTCACCACAAACCTCTGGTTAACTCTCACAAAAGAAAGGGCTTACCAAGGAAACCCGTTTCAAAAGGCAATACTCAGGCACAAAAGCCTCAACAAAACCAAACCCTTCCCAAAACAAATCACCAAAACACCCGACTAGCGCTCCAAGCTATGTCACTACTCAACATTCATAACTTCACATAAGACAATCAAAGCAAATCTTTTGTATAAATATAAGAAAAATCATTCTTTTGTTCATGAGACATTTCTCAAAGTTAATCAAATTTTCAACGTTGACATTCAAAAATTAATTTTGCATTTTCCATGCGAAACTCAAAAGTTTTGTAAACATTTTTCATAAACACAGTGTTACCCATAATACATAAACATCTCCAGTTTATTTGCCAAAAACTACCCGTTTGGAAATTCTCATAACATTCAAATTAAATCAAATCCTCAACATTTTCCTTTTTAACAGCGCCCTTAGAAGGCCAAAACACTAGGAAGAATTTATGTTCCAATCTATTTCCAACATAACACCTACCACTCACACGGTGATGCCACAACCAACACAAAACATAACATTTCTATAATGATAGTTAATAGAAATAACAACCTTGCTATCAACACATAAGGCATAAGAAATTCATGATTTTGCAATTTCATCCTACCTTCCTTTACTTAATCAATTTAAAATCATAAACATGGCCCATTGCCTAGCCGAGCTATTAAATGAGACTACGACTCATATATAAACATTTTCATACTTCAATTGATACACAAATTTGCTGTATCAGTGGAGTCCATCCCCTATCTCCTCCCAAACAAAGGTACATATATAATGTAATAAAACGCATGAGCACATATGTGTGTGGAGTACATCCCCTATCTCCTCCCACACACTGGAGTACATCCCCTATCTCCTCCCAAACAAATACACATAAGAAATGTATTTAAACACTTATCATATACAATGATCAATCAATACACATATTTGCTGTAGTATTCCAACCGTCACATTCAATGACATAACACGTTCGATTAGTTTCAGTTTTCCCTAATCAACATACAACGTCTACAATAATCAAGACTATCCTCAAGGTGACCGATGCCAACCAAAACCCGATGCCAACAAGTTGACTAATCAACTCAATAAACTGCCACACTTAGTAAACCACACACTGATATGCCACTCAAAACCATTTACCCCAAACACGGAGTTCCCTACACAAACCCCTAAATTTTGGAATCTCACCGGATTTCCTAAAATCGAACCACACCAACACTGCTTCTAAGGGAGTCTTCACCCCCAAGCCTACATAGCAAGCTTGCCCTTCTCCTCAAACTCAAGACTGACATGGTCAACCTCAATCACCCAATCCCTAATACAAATGACAATTTTAACCAATGCTACCCTTATGTAGACATCCTATAAAGTCCAAAAACAAAACCACACTTAGTGCACAACACAACAGCCTTCCCCGAGGCATACACTTACCACCCTAAACATACATTTCTATTGCATATAAACATTTAAACATTTAAACACATAATCAAATCAAGTCCATAAAGATAGTCACTCATCCCGGAACTCTCAAGGAATTCCTATTAGAAACCACGTTGATCAGGTGTGTTTCCAAGAGGACCTCAAAGCAAGTTCACCGACTACGAGTACTATCCAGAAAACTTAATCCCATGCTCACATAAATGCAACATACAAGTCCTAACATTCATGTTAACTATATGCAACGTCCTCACCACATGAAGCAAACCCACTGTAGTAAAAACTACTTCCCATGAGCCCAAAGTATTCAAACCCGGCTCACTCTGATACCAAGTTGTCACGCCCCACTTTTTATTACTTGAAGTATTACCAATTTCATTTACTTAATTCCATTTCAGAGATAACATGCGGAAATAAACTCGTATATTCAACTCGTAGAAGTGAATAACATTGCTCTCATTCGTATGTAAGTAAATACAACATGAGTACACTAAATAAATTGCCCTTGGGCTTACATCATTAAAAAGTCAAGAAGAAGGGAATAACCCTTTTACATAAATGGCATTCCGCCAACACAAAAGAGGCCCCGTGGCCAACAAATAAGAAGATCCAAAACCTTGTAGCATATCCTGGCTATCACCTGAAAAAGATTCAACAACGTGGGATGAACATATAGTCCAGTAGGGATCTCAACATGATCCTCAACAATAACAACTTACAGATAGCTATGATCATGAATGTTCACTCTCATACTAGAATAATAATGGGGCAGTTTATACAAAATATACATAAGTATGCACTTTTCTCGAAAACAGCCATTTCATTCAACGCTATAAGCGATTCACCTTTCTTTCCTTTTCATTACCCATTTTTCCAAACTTTCATGACTATAACAGTTTTAGAAAAAAAACAATTTCACCAAGCCCATTACTTTTCCCCCATTTTCCGTACTTACAACAAATTGACCTTTTTTGAAAACATGTTCACAAATACCCCATTTTCCTTCACACTTTCCAAAATCTCAAAATGGCATTTTGGTTTGTTCCCAATACATTCATATCAATACATGCATGCCTTAAATAAAAGGGAAATAACAAATCATCAACATATATATAATCCACAAATGAGGCAGTCCGGCCTTTCAAAATTGTAACCATCGCAACCCATAACATACTCAGATACACTGACAATAACAATTAAAACTCTGCTCTACCGGCTATATACACAGTAAGCTAAGGATATGCTACAAGGTTTTGGATCTTCTTATTTGTTGGCCACGGGGCCTCTTTTGTGTTGGCGGAATGCCATTTATGTAAAAGGGTTATTCCCTTCTTCTTGACTTTTTAATGATGTAAGCCCAAGGGCAATTTATTTAGTGTACTCATGTTGTATTTACTTACATACGAATGAGAGCAATGTTATTCACTTCTACGAGTTGAATATACGAGTTTATTTCCGCATGTTATCTCTGAAATGGAATTAAGTAAATGAAATTGGTAATACTTCGAGTAATAAAAAGTGGGGCGTGACAACATTTATGCAATGGAAGTTATTAAGTTGGAAACAAGATCATGTTGTTGGAATATGTTGAGTTTTCTTATGTTAATTATTTTTGGGGCATTACAACTTGGTATCAGAGCTACAAGGTTTGAATACTTGGGGCTCGCATGAAATGGTTGTTTTTCCACAATGGGTTCATTTCGCTAAACTATGTGAGGTTTTATATTTTAGGTGTTATGTGTTAACATGCTTATATGACTAGATGGGTATGGGATTGAACTTTTAGGATGTTTGTGGCTATTAAATTCCTTGAAGCCTTATTAGAAGGGCACCTGATCAATGCTCATTCTAACAAAAATTCGCAGTATTTCATATGACAAATTTGATCGTAAAGAAGTAATCTGTATGTGTTTACATGATTAAGTGTTTATGTGGAGTGAAACTAAGTGTATACATGAAATGGAAACCTATAAAATTATTGTGATGGGACGTGTGAGATAAGTTGCGAGCATATATGTGATGTTGTGCTAAATTGTTTATTCTTGTCCTCAATTAGGATGCCAAGAAGAGGTCAGACACGTGGTTGTAGAAGCAGGAAGTGTGGTAGGCCTCACTGAGGTGTTCATGAATTACCGGTCTGTGAGGTTCCAGTGCAAGAAGAGGGGTTTAGCCAAGCTAATGTGCCCGATCAAGTAGCCAGATCAAGCAGGCCAAGCTAACGTGGCCAAGCAGGAGGACTTTTGACTTAGCAAGAAGCATAGGGGCTTTGCTTCATCCTAACCCCAATCACAGCAGACTAGATCCACCTTCTCGTTGCTTAGTGTTGGCTCGGGGAAGAAAGCTCATGGCGGATTTACTTATTTCAAGTGTGTCCAGCAGGGTCACAAGGCTAATGTCTGCCCACAGAAGGAAAGATGACAGCAGATGTTACCACCACCACCTAACTAATCTCAAAGTCAGTTCCAATGTAGGGAACAATAACCTACATGTTTTTAGTGTGGTCAATCAAGGCATATAAAGAGAGCTTCCTACAGTTAGGAGGCACATCTGGTGCATTAGGGTCAAGGCAGACTTAGAGCCATCAATAGGCTCATTCAGTCCAGACCTCATGAGTTAATTAGGAAGCCACATCGGCTCAACCAGTACAGCAGGCCTATGCTCCGAGAGATGAGCAAGTTGATTAGAGGCCATAAGGGCTCGTGTAAGCTGTTACAGCGCCAAAGCAGTTGCCAGGATCCTTTGTTGTGAGAGGTAACTTTGTTGTGTTTAATTCTTTGGCTAGTGTGTTCATTGATACGGGTGCGTCGCATTCATTTATATCTTCTACTTTTGCTTCTGCATTGGGATTAAAGATTAATCAGTTGGAGTCTCCTTTATAGGTTGAGTCATAAGTTGGGGGTAGAGTGGCATTCGGGGGAGTATGCCGCTCTTACGAGATTGACGTCGCAGATCGCCAACTCTCTTTTGACTTTATCATCTTAGATATGTACACTTTTGATATTATTTTGTGTATGGATTGGTTGACACACTTTCGGGCTACTATAGATTGTTAATGCCACCGATTGTCCGTATGCACACCTACCGAGGATTATCTCTATTTTCTATGTGATCAGGGTGATAGTTCGATTCCACCATTGTTTGACCTTAAGAGTCGAGGAGGACTTAGTTTCCTCTTTGCCATTTCCTTAGCCAATGATGGCAGCATGGTTCGAAATGATTTACCAAGGGTAGTTTGTGAATACCCGAATGTTTTCTCTAAAGATCTTACCACGTTACCACCTCATCGAAAGATTGAATTCTCTATTGACTTAGTGCTTGGCACGGCACCAATTTCCATGGCACCATATAGATTTGCTCCTGTTGAGTTACATGAGTTGAAGATCCAACTCTAAGAACTTTTAGACAAGGGTTTCATTCGCCCTAGTACATCATCTTAGGGTGCGCCAACTCTTTTTGTAAAGAATAAAGATGGGTCATTGCGGTTGTGTATTGATTACCACAAATTGAATCGAGTTACCGCTAAGAACAAGTATCCTCTACCTAGAATAGATGACTAATTTGACCAACTTAAAGGGTCTCATTATTTTTTGAAGATAGACTTGAGATCGGGATACTATCAATTGAGAGTTAGAGAGGAGGACATCTAGAAAATGGCATTTCGTATGCGTTATGACCACTATGAATTTTTAGTAATGTCTTTTGGTTTAACCAATGCACCTACTTCCTTTATGGACTTGATAAATCGAGTCTTCCGTGAACTTTTAGACCATCTTGTGGTCGTCTTTGTGGACGATATCTTGATTTATTCAACCTTCAAGGAGGAACACAAGAAACACTTGAGGATAGTTCTCGACTTGCTTAGGGTGCACCGATTGTATGCTAAATTTGAGAAATGTAAGTTTTGGCTGACAAAAGTGAAATTTTTGGGGCATGTTATATCGGGAGGAGTAACTGTATATTCTTCTATGATAGATGTCGTGCAAGATTGGGAACAATATAAGAATACTTTTGAAATCCAGAGTTTTCTAGGGTTAGCTGGGTATTACCGTGGCTTCGTAAAATACTTCTCAGGACTAGCCATACCATTTACTAGGTTAACAAGGAAGGGCATCAAATTTGTGTGGAATGAGACTTGTGAGAAGTCATTCTAAGAACTTAAGACTAGGTTGACCACTGCACTGATTTTGATAATTCCGGAAAGGGGCCTGGGTGATACCGTTTACTATGATACAACCCGGTATGGACTTGGTTGTGTGCTGATGCAAGAAGGGAAGGTTGTGGCTTATGGCACACGACAATTGAAAACTCATGAGAAAAACTACCCCACCCATGATTTAGAGCTAGCGACAATAATTTTTGCCTTGAAGATTTGAAGGCATTATTTGTACGACAAGAAGTTTGATGTTTTCTCCAATCATAAGAGTCAAAAATACTTGTTTTCCCCAAAAAATTTGAATTTATGCCAACGGAGATGGATGGAATTTATGGAGGATTATGATTTTGAGTTACACTATCATCCGGGAAAGGCCGATGTTATGGCCGATGCCTTGAGTTGAAGATCTGTGAGTAATGTGGCAAGTGTAGCCATTCAAGAATGGGTTATGTTAGATGATATCAGCGAGTTTGATTTGCATCTGGGCTAGTCTAGCTAGGGTGCTACCTTATTTACTTTAATTTCACAACCCACCTTGATTAGGAGAGTCATAGAGGCATAATAGGGTAACTGAGAGGTGGAGACAATCTGTGAGAGGATCTCTAACGGGAAAGAAGAAAAGGGTTTGAACATCCACTCAGATTTGAGTGTGAGGTATCTAGATCTTTTGTTTGTGCCAGAATCTTGTAGAGATGAGGTACTCTGAGAATTTCATCACTCACGCCTTACGGTACATCCAAGAGGCACTAAAATGTATCATGATCTTAGTCGTCGGTTTTGGTGGAGGGGTATGAAATGAGACGTTGCCTTATTTGTTTCAAAATGCCTTACTTGCCAGCAAGTGAGTATCAAAAGCCAGCGGGTTTACTACAACCCTTACCTATAGCCGAGTGGAAATGGGAGCATGTTACCATGGACTTTGTAGTTGGGCTTCCGAGAACACAACATGGTAATGATGCTGTTTGGACGATTGTTGATAGGTTGACTAAGTCTACGTACTTCATTCCGATACGTACCGGTGACTCAGTTGATTATTTGGCAAAGTTATACATTAGAGACATAGTTCGACTTCATAGGGTCCATGTGACCATTAATTCGGATAGGGATTCTCGTTTCACCACCCGGTTGTGGTAAAGCCTTCAAGAGGCGTTGGGGTCTAACTTAACCCTTAGCACCGCTTATCATCTTTAGACCTATGGGCAGTCAAAGTGTACTATTTAGATTTTGGAGGACATGATAGAATTTGTGTCCTTGATTTTAAGGTGTCTTGCGAGAGACACCTACCGTTGATTGAGTTCGCCTAAAACAATAGTTACCAGGCAAGTATCGAGATGACACCATTCAAGGCCTTGTATGGCCGACCTTGTAGATCACCAGTTTTTTGGGCCGAGGTGGATGATGCATCGATGTTGGGCCCAGAGATTGTTCGAGAGATGACCAAGAAAGTTGTTCTCATTCGAAAGAGGTTAGATATGACTCAAAGTGAACATAAGAGTTATGCCAATAAGAGAAGGCAACCTCTATCCTTCGAGGTCAGTGATCATGTGTTTCTTAACATCTCGTTGAGACAGGGTTTGATGAGATTTGAAAAGAGTGAGAAGTTGTCTCTAAGATTTATTGGACCTTTTGAGATTTTAGAGCAGATTGGGGAAGTGGCATACCATTTGGCCATACCACCATAGCTTTCTAGGATTCACAACGTGTTCTATGTACGTATGCTTATGAAGTACAAACCCAACCCCTCACATGTACTTGATTGGGTCGACTTGGAGGTAGATGAGGATGCCTCATACGAAGAGCGACCGGTTCAAATTTTTAATGTCCAAGAACAAGTGTTGAGGGACAAGGCTAGACCGTTAGTAAAGGTGTTATGGAGACACAATGGGATTGAGGAAGCAACTTGGGAATAGGAGGTGGAAGTTTGCTCTAACTATCTAGATTTATTTTAGAACACCAAGTTTGTTCTAGATTATAATTTTCTCTTGTGTTTGAGAATGAATTGTTGAAATTGCTAACCACTTTGTTATGATTGTTGTTGCTGTTGTTGTTGTTTTTTTTTTTTTTTTTTTTTTTCTTTTTCTTTTTTCAAGCATGAGATATAGAAATCTGGGCTTAGACCCAACTCATTTATTGCTTTTGAATCCGAGAAACCATATTTGTTGCGGTCGTTCTTTTCTCTTCATATTTGGTTTTGGCTTTAGGGGTCAACACCATCCTTGTTGGTGGAGACACTACCTTCTTTCCTTTGTATTATTCTGCTCCCAGGGTCGGCACTAGCCTTGGTAGTGTGGACACTATCTTGCTACTGGGTTCTTGGATAGCAACTAGAATTTAGGGTCGACACCAGCCTTTAGGGGTGTCGACACTTGTCTTTTGTTGCTGGCCTGTGGGGTCAACACTAATCTAGGAGGTGTCGACCCTTGTTTGCTACTGAAATTGGAATTAACTACTGAAATTTGGTGTCGACACCTTTGGTCCAAGGGTCAACACCCTGTCTGCTACCAATGTTGGCATTTTTGCCATTTCTTCCTAAGGGTCGACACCTCTGGTCCGACAATCGACCCCTGTTTTTTCTTTTCCAGATTTCAGATTGGTCTTGGGCCCTACTTTTAGGGGTTTGACTTATTCTTTTGGGTTGATTTTGGGATTTTATTTCACTTTAACATAGTACTATAAATAGGGCTCACTTACTCTTTTTTTTCACTTTACCTTCTCTCTCTTTTTCTCAAAACCTTGAATCTCTCTCTCTCTCTAAACTCACTTTTCTCGCACAAGATCTTCAGATCTATTCACTTAGCAGCATCACCGTACCTTGCTCCTTTGAGATTAACTGTAGATCTTGTCGAGGGCTTCGTTTTGATCGGAGCAAATCGTTGTTTCGTCTCCGTCAACTTTTGGATTTTTCTTCCTTCTTCATCTTCTAAGCTTGAGGTAGGGATTCTCCACAATTCTTTATGAGTTTTAACTTAGTTATTTGTTTTTATAAAACTACTTTGTAAAAGAAATGGATTTTGAACAATCTTGGGTTTTGGGTTTGAAAACAAATGAGGGATTTCAAATGGTTTATCGAATATGACTGTGAATAGATATTTATTATTGAAATGGGGTGACATAAAGGGTTTTTACTTGGAAAATGATTTTATAGAGGGAAGAGGGTTTTTGCCCTAGAAAATCCCAAGTATTGATTTTGTATTGATAATTGGAATTGATCTTGGAATGGTGAAATTGAATTGTTGTGGATGAGGATGGTGGAGTTGGATATGTATTATCACTCACATCTTGAAATTTGAAAAGTTTATCTTTATTGAAATTATTTATTTGTTTAGAGATATCTGTTTTGGGCTATCGATGGAAGATAGCTATGATTGTTGTAGAAATTGCGTGAGAATTGGGAGAATTGAAAACTAATTTGTCATTCTTTTGCATAAAACATTTTGCATATTTTTTTCATTTGGAATGTATCTTGTATTGAGAAAAGGGGTGAATCTGGAAAGGAGTTGTTGTTACATCAACTAAGTTAGCCTGTGTATCCAGGGTGAAAGTCTCAAAAACAACGCTTGTACATGAGTGTCGACCCCGCAGACGAAATATCTGTAAAATGGCAATAGTAGTACTTGTATAGCCTACTTTTACAGTGGTGTCAGTAACGGTTTCCCGTGGACAAAATTTCTGTGAAATGTGATACTTGTTTTGGAGATTCCGAGACATCTGATTCACTGCCCTGGTTTCCATTGAAAAGAGAATATTTTATGAACTGTGATCTAAATCTATCATTGCATGGTTTGAAAGAGATATAGAATGTTTTGTCACTAGCATTGCATATGCATTTCACCCTTATAACTTTGTTAAGATTCATATGTTGTGTTGGATTATTTCTTCTAGGCTTTAGCTCACTCTATGTGGGAAAACCATTTTTAGGTGCTGATGAAATGCCTCTGCCAAGACAATCGCTTTGGAGGACTTGGAAGCAAGGGGTTTATCTCGTTTATTTTGTTGTATTTATTTGTACAAGCCTAGACTATCTTGGAAAATTGTAAGTCTTTACGACATTTCTTTTCTTGAAGTTTATTCTGTTGTGTAACATATGCTATAGATTTAGGGATAAGCTTTTGAATGTATATTCACATATGTTACTGTAGACGTCCCCGAACGCCCCGGGAGGAATGAATCCCGTTCTGTTCGTTTTGTGGGTTTACTACAGTTTGGACTCAATTTGTCATGGTTCTAAATCTGAACCAAAGAGTCCAAATCCGGCAAATCGTTTTGAGAAAAACAGATTTTTAGAAAAGAAGTGCCAAACATGGACTTCTTTGCCAGATACAGAGTCGCCACCTAAATATTTTTTAATGGGGGAATTTAGGAAACCCTGACTCAATGCCAAAGGCCACGTGTCCGTCATCACCAAACTTGCCTCGGCTCGGGAACTTGGGTACGATTGGAGAAGGTCAGCTATGAGCACCCCCTCTCGCCCGATCCAAAGATCGGCCTCTACTAACCATGATATCCGATTTTGAAAACGTTATGTGTTCTTATTCTGGTTATTAGCTAGAATTACTATGTGATGCGCACAGTAAAACAAGTATAGACTAGATCGCCTAATTTGGAACAAAGCATTGCATATCTGTTTGTTTGAAAATGGTTTGAGATTTACTACTCGCAAGTAGGCTAAAACACGGATTTCAACGAGTCGTTCCAACTCAAACAATCCAACCTTCACCCACAGGCATTCAGGCAGTTTATCAAATAAGCATATAGCCACATGGTAAGCATGCCGTCATGTTAACATTCACACTCATGCGAGATGCTAAAGCATAAATACTTACATCGTACTCCGTGCCAAAACAATGAAACTAGTTAGCAAAACATGCATGACCCTAATTCATGTTAAGTGGCTAATGTATCGCATACAAAATGCAACCTAGAGTAGGCTCGGCTACTAATGACATGGCATGGTGCTTACTCCAAAACATGCTTTGAAACACGTATTCAAGAAAGTGTATTACAAATTGCAATGCAGTTTGAATGATGAACCGAGCCTTCGATGTATGCAAGACAAATGAATGCAAACATGCGAAGCATAAGAATGCTAATCGAGATATGCCCTAAATCTAACCATTGTAAGCGGTTAAATAAAAAGGAGAAAGAAAGGGGATTGGAAGACATGCACACACGCACGCACCCTTATTACAACATTGGCCCTCACTCGGAGGGTCCGAATAAATAATACAAGCCGCCTAACTAACTAACTCACAAGCTAATTAATTATTACAGAATCAAAGGAATAACTAGCTACAACTAATTATTACACAACTTAATTAATTAATGAATCAGTTAACTAATTAATGAATGACAGCGAGCAAATAGGGAAAGCAGTAAATGATGCTATTCCAGCTTTGTTTGAAGAAGGGAGGCATGCATGCTCGCTTCGGTTCCTCGCTTTGGAAGGCCTTCCGGTTGCTCTTTAGAGGCTCTGTTTGCAGGGTGTCTTCCAGTGCTTGTTGCTGCCACTTACCAAAACACTGTAGGGGAAGCTACCAGTGGCCTGCCGGCCATGAAAGGAGAGATGCCGGCCAGAGATGGCCCACTGCCGGCCAAAGGTGGCACACTGCTGGCCATCAATGGCAGGCTGCCGGCCACTGGTGTGCTGGGACACCAAACTGCAACAAAGCACAAAATCGAGGAAAAGGAGGGTTTCCCTAGGACATGTATGCACCATGACACTCCAAATCTCCTCAAAACATCAAGGGAGAGGCCAAATCGGATCCACGGCCATCAATCACGCATCCCGATGCATGATGGCCAAAGATCCAACTTGTGCAAATCAATATAGAAATGAATACACAAATAAAGCAAGTAAAGCCTAGAACTCTATCATGAATCATCAAGAGCTTCGGCGACCGAGAATTGAGACACGTTCCATCACTTGAAGTATGAAACGCCCCTCGTTCCTCGTGCTCGGCTTAACAGTTAATCCAAGCAATGCAACACATAAGCATGGCAAACATGCAACATGACCTAAGTATGCAAACATGCAATCAAACCGAACATGCAACAAGCATATGGGCATAATGTGAGGCAACAGCCTATGACAAAATGCAATGTGAACATATGAACATGCAAGGCATGTAAAGCTAAGCAAGTATGCAACAACATACTATATGTAACGAGCATGCGACAACATGGAAAAGTGGGCTTACACCAAAGATGGACAACTCTCAACTAGGTCCAAATTAGTAGCCAAGGTGAAGAATTAAGCCACACAAAACACTCAAGCATGCAAAATGCGAAAGGTTCAACAAAGGGGCCTAAAAGGGCAACTCTCAAAAGTGCCTAAGAAGTGACAAATGTGCAAGTGTAACAACACTATATGCACTGAAATGAGATGATAAATGATGCCAAATCATTTAAACAACACAAGTAAAGCATGCGAAGGTCCTAAGTCATGAAAGCTAGCAAAGAGCAATACAAAGGAGGCATGCAATACATGGCATGAACACATGAACTAAGCATGGACAGAGCTTAATTAGGCCTAAACAAAGACTTAAACATGCTGGAACGAAGGCTCAAATACCTAGGCATGCAAGCATACAAGCTAAGCCTTAAACTAGGCAATAATGCACGACATTCAAAGGCACTTGAAGCATGAATGAAGTGAGAATGTGACAATGGTACATGCTCTGAAATGAAGCATTAAATGATGCCAAATCATCTAAATATCTCAAAGATAGCATGCATGCATCACCGAAACACAAAGCTTGCAAGGTCAATTACACTACAGCTATACAAAGCATGCATTATTTGACTAAGAAGCATAAATACAGAGGCAAGGCAGCCCCAAAACATGAACATTTCTAGTTCAAAGCATGGCCAAAAGGTGCTAGCATGATGGACTAACATAGCATGCAAGATTGACCAACAAACATGGTTTACATGGCAAGTGTATAAAGCAGGTAAGAACTCATCAAACCAGCCAAAATCAGTGAGAAGCATAAATACAGAGGCAAGGCAGCCCCAAAACATGAACATTTCTAGTTCAAAGCATGGCCAAAAGGTGCTAGCATGATGGACTAACATAGCATGCAAGATTGACCAACAAACATGGTTTACATGGCAAGTGTATAAAGCAGGTAAGAACTCATCAAACCAGCCAAAATCAGTGAACTAAACAAGCCAAAATATGACCAAATAATCATGGAAATGCAGCCAATGCATGCCAAAATGAGGGGCCTCTTTGGAGGGCCACACAAGGGATTATTAGGCACATGCAAGATGCAGCCACCAGAGACGACCCATTTTTGACAATGCCGAAGACTCAGACAAACAATTAGTATAAGCATGCAGAGATGCGCCCGAAGGCTGGGGCAAAATGCAAACAGTATGCAAGATGCAAGGGCATGACTAACAATCATGCCACAGATGCTGTAATGAAGCAAGACATGCAACAGTTTTAAGCAGGTGAACACGAATCCGACTACACTACAATGCAGAAAGGATGTAAAAGAATTATGCAATTCTTACCACGTTTCACACGGAGTGAATACAATACCTGTGCGGCTCGTCGGGTTGCACCAACTTCAAATGAACCGTACATACAATATCGTGCCTGAAAGAGAAATGAACTTAACAGATACAACATGGTTAGGAAGATGCATAACAATGCATTTGAAAAGTGCGTGACAACGCATGCGAAGTGTGTATTAACACATGCAATGCACTAACAAGTGTGCAAGATAGCGCGATTAAAATGCATGCCAAATGCAAAATGAAATGTAATGCACCAACAAGTGCATATGATGTGCGCAAGAAAGCGCGATGGAAATGCATGCCAAATGCAATGGGGTGCACAAAACAGTGCGATGCGCAAAATAGCGCGAACAATGGATGCATGTCAAAATGCAATCAGGTAAGGTGCGCAAGACAGCGCGATGCACAAGATAGCGCGAACAATGAATGCATGCAAAATGCAATCAGGTAAGGTGCGCAAGACAGCGCGATGCGCAAGATAGCGTGAACAGTGAATGCATGCAAAATGCAATCAGGTAAGGTGCGCAAGACAACGCGATGCGCAAGATAGCGCGAACAATGAATGCATGCAAAATGCAATCAGGTAAGGTGCGCAAGACAGCGCGATGCACAAGATAGCGCGAACAATGAATGCATGCAAAATGCAATCAGGTAAGGTGCGCAAGATAGCGCGAACAATGACTGCATGCAAAATGCAATCAGGTAAGGTGCGCAAGACAGCGCGATGCGCAAGATAACGCGAACAATGACTGCATGCAAATTGCAATCAGGTAAGGTGCACAAGACAGCGCGATACGCAAGATAGCGCGAACAATGAATGCATGCAAAATGCAATTAGGTAAGGTGCGCAAGACAGCGCGATGCGCAAGATAGCACGATGGAAATGCATGCCACATGCAATGGGGTGCACAAAACAGTGCGATGCGCAAGATAGCGCGAACAATGAATGCATGTCAAAATGCAATCAGGTAAGGTGCGCAAGACAGCGCGATGCAATGCACTAACAAGTGCAGGTAAGGTGCGCAAGTTACGACATGGCATTCCATTCATTTGGCACACAGCTCACAACACAACACTTTGTTCGTTTGGCACGCGGCTCACAACACAAAATTCTATTCTTTCGGCACGCAGCTCGAAACACAGCACTCTGTTTATCGGGGCACACAGCTCATTCGGGCACACAACTCATTTCGAGCACACAACTCGTTTCGGGCACACAGCTCGTAACACTGCTCAATCTGAACACTCAGTCCATAACACAGCATTTGGTTTGCATTTCGAACACACAGCTCAAGCACTTGAATTTCTGAACACGCAGCTCAAACTTTTGATTGTGCACACGCAGCACACACTTGTTTGAAGGTTGAACACGCAGCCCAAACTTTTGAATTTCTGAACACGCAGCCCATTTTTTGATTGTGAACACGCAGCACACACTTGTTGAAAGTTGAACACGCAGCCCAAACTTTTGAGGTGAACACACAGCCCACAGTTTTTGAATGTTGAACATGCAGCCCAAACTTTTGAAGGTGAACACACAGCCCACAGTTTTTGAATGTTGAACACGCAGCCCAAACTTTTGAGAGTGAACACACAGCCCACAGTTTTTGAAAGTTGAACACGCAGCCCAAACTCTTGAGAGTGAACACACAGCCCACAGTTTTTGAAAGTTGAACACGCAGCCCAAACTTTTGATGGTAAACACACAGCCCACAGTTTTATTTGAAAGTTGGACACGCAGCCCAAACTTTTGAGAGTGAACACACAGCCCACAGTTTTATTTGAAAGTTGGACACGCAGCCCAAACTTTTGAGAGTGAACACACAGCCCACAGTTTTATTTGAAAGTTTGGATACGCAACCCAAACTCTTGATGGTGAACACACAGCCCATTCGTTTCATTTTGAACACGCAGCTCACATATTTTCATTTCTGAACACACAGCTCATTCATTTTATTTTGAACACGCAGCTCACATATTTTCATTTCTGAACACACAGCTCATTCATTTCATTTTTGAACACGCAGCTCACATATTTTCATTTCTGAACACACAGCTCATTCATTTCATTTTGAACACGCAGCTCAATCTTAATTCTGAACACGCAGCTTATCAATTTTCGTTTCTGAACACACAGCTCATTCATTTCATTGTGAACACACAGCTCACATATTTTCATTTCTGAACACACAGCTCATTCATTTCATTTTGAACACGCAGCTCACATATTTTCATTTCAGAACACACAGCTCATTCATTTCATTTTGAACACGCAGCTCAATCTTAATTCTGAACACGCAGCTCATGAATTTTCGTTTCTGAACACACAGCTCATTCATTTTATTGTGAACACGCAGCTCACATATTTTCATTTCTGAACACACAGCTCATTCATTTCATTTTTGGACACGCAGCTCAATCTTAATCCTGAACACGCAGCTCATTCATTTCATTTTGAACACGCAGCTCAATCTTAATTCTGAACACGCAGCTCATTCATTTCGTTTTTGAACACACAGCTCATTCTTAATTCTGAACACGCAGCTCATGAATTTTCGTTTCTGAACACACAGCTCATTCATTTCATTTTTGAACACGCAGCTCACATATTTTCATTTCTGAACACACAGCTCATTCATTTCATTTTGAACACGCAGCTCAATCTTAATTCTGAACATGCAGCTCATGAATTTTCGATTCTGAACACACAGTTCATTCATTTCATTTTGAACACGCAGCTCAATCTTAATTCTGAACACGCAGCTCACATATTTTCATTTCTGAATACACAGCTCATTCATTTCATTTTGAACACGCAGCTCACATATTTTCATTTCTGAACACACAGCTCATTCATTTCATTTTGAACACGCAGCTCAATCTTAATTCTGAACACGCAGCTCATGAATTTTCGTTTCTGAACACACAGCTCATTCATTTCATTTTGAACACGCAGCTCAATCTTAATTCTGAACACGCAGCTCACATATTTTCATTTCTGAACACACAGCTCATTCATTTCATTTTGAACACGCAGCTCACATATTTTCATTTCTGAACACACAGCTCATTCATTTCATTTTGAACACGCAGCTCAATCTTAATTCTGAATACGCAGCTCATGAATTTTCGTTTCTGAACACACAGCTCATTCATTTTGTTTCTGAACACACAGCTCATTCATTTCATTTTGAACACGCAGCTCACATATTTTCATTTGCGCGCAGCTCAATCTTAACATACAAGATGCGATGACGGAACTTGCAGAAGTTGAAACAAACTCAGATGCCCGACATTTTCCCTTTTTTTTTTTGCCTCGAAGTCTAGAACCTATAAAGCTTCAAAAAGGTCCTGGTTTTACTGTTCTCACATGATCCGGGTTGAACCCTATGGTTTTCGAAAGAACAAAATCTCGTTTTGCAAAAATGTGGAGAACGGCACGGCACTCTGAGCACAAAACAATTTTTTGAAATTGAAAGTGGGAATAAGTTCTCGACTGGGTATTGAGCCTACGACTAAACACAGCACACCACGACTCAACAACAAAGAGAAAGACAAGGTAAGACAACCTAAACACGCCTACGGACACCAGAAACGACTCAAAACAAGAATCGAGACAAACAAAATGACTGACACGGCACACAGACGTGTTTCAATGGCGAGAGACCTCTCAGTTTGTGAGGAGCCAATTTCTTCGAGTAATATTTCCCACCCTTTCCTCATTTGTGATTCTCACATCACTCGGCCCTCAGGCTCTTTTTTTTTTTTCAGAACCCTTTTCTCGCTTTTACTCTCAGCGCACATCTCTCTATTCTTCAATCTCTCATTTTTGCATCCCTCCCCTGGGTGGTTAATGGGTGAATAGGAAGTTGTGGCTTCACGCCCAATACTATTGGCTCGCGGCTATTTCTTCCGGTGACGTCTAGTCGATGTTCCAGACAGGAGATGGTGTATCTAGATCTGTTCCAATTTGTGCTTCGTACTTGGCTTCATACCTCGTTGTTTGGAGTATGTTGAGAGCTTTCAGACCTTTACTGACAGCTTCAGTTGTGCCTTTCTTCTGGCGAATAGAGTGCCCTTCTGGCAAGTATGTTGATGACGGGGGAAAGACAGAACACCTGACTCGACTGTGCCCTTAGTTCATCGCTTTGACCATTTTTTGTTTTGGTTTTCTACTAAAACAGTTTTGACCAAACTAAGAGTTAGATTAACATATTTGTTCGATTTTTGATTTGAAAATCATGCAAGTCAGGCTATGAGCACTGAAAATTTTCCCTTTTGGGTCCAAGAAAATGGTCCAGTTTTGGAAAATGAAATAGTTTTTGAGAAAATAGTCAACTTCAGTAAAAATTTTCAAAAACTATTTTTGCAAACGGCCAATGCTAAACGAGCATGGAACCTACCCTCGAGATGCGCAACCTCGGATCGGAGGCAATGGAAAATTTCCCTTTGCTCGAGAGGGCTACATGGCAACAGAAAGTTGCCTCTGGTTTGAACGGCGACTCATGGCAACTTATGGCAACGGAAAGTTGCCCCTTGTTTGGATGATGCCGCAGCATGCTCTCATCGGTGACGATTGCAAACGAACTCTCGAACACGGAGAAGACGAAGACGGTCAAAACCAATATATGGACTGAGACGCTGGGAAAGCTTTGGTGGCTGGACTTCAAGAGGAAGTTGACTTCGTGGTTACGATTGTCACAACCGAACTATCGGATTCAAGGGAGGCAAGGGTGATCAAAACCATTACACGGACTGAGACGCTATGAAAGCGTTGGGGGCTGGACTTCAGGATGAAGTTGCCTACGTATACGAAACATGGGAATCAAGCCTTACGTAGTTCGGGGGAAGGTACACTCGGGTATTAACCTCTCCTTTTGCGCTCTAACTTTTGCCAAGGCCGCCCTTTCTGGGTTTTCAACCTTGCGAGCTTTGTTCTTCTTTTCTTTTCAATTCTTTTCATTTCTTTTCTTTTCTTTTCTTTTCTTTTCTTTTTTATCTTTTCTTTTCATTTTCTTCTTTTCTTCTTTTTTCTTTTTTTATCTTTGCATTTCTTCTCTTTTTCTTTTTCTTGCTCTAACTTTTGCTTGGGTCGCCCTTCCGGGTTTTCGGCCCAGCGAGCCTCTCAAGGGTAAAAGTGTAGCTTTGTCCATGTCAAATGGTTTTGAGATCCTGAAGTCATCTGAATCTAGGAGAATGGCTGCTGTTCACTGACAATGCAAGAGTCCATCCAATGGAGGGTGAATTTGCCCCTAGTGTTGTGGATAGGAAGTCAGTTGTCCTTCAACAGTATTTTCTTCTTTCCTCCCTTCTGGGGTTTGGCGTTCTTGCCGATCTTGGGAAACATCCCACTTTTTGACTCTTCGAGCGCATCTGACATTTTTTGCCCCTAGTTGGAGGGATGCTTCTGATCTGGCTCTGTAAGCTTCCTTTGATTACATATGATATTCTCGCCCCTAGTTCATGGGTTGCTTCTGATCTGGCCACACAGGCCTCATGTTGTAGTTGACCGTTGGACATTCTGAATTCAAGTTCAAGGTTCGAAATTGAGGGGTTGAGTCTCGGGGCTGAAAGCGATCCTAAGCTGCACAATCTCAAGTGCGATTCCACACATGTCTTTGCAGGACCGCGCAAAACATTTTTTGAAAGTTTTTAAGAAAGCGACAAATCGTTCGCGCTGAAGACAGTGCAAAACCAATCTGGATCAAAGCTAGGGTCCTTCTCAGTACTCACACTAACAAGCATGATTTCATTCATTAAGGGCTTAGCAGGCCTCTCTTTCTCTCAAATTGATCAAAGTTTTGCAAAACCCGAGGAATTCCTTCCTCTTCGTTTTCATCACCACAGTGTTCAAAAACAGTTTTGAAAAACTAAAGGTCATTACAATGATTTTCAGGATACAAGAGAGCCAGTGGAATGCACGGCCGTTCCATCCAAATCCTCTGGCACAACGAGCCCAAAATAGCAATAATCACGGGAACATGATAGCCGCAGCTGTTTCATTCAAATTTCCTGGTTGCGACTGGCTCCACAGCAGAGACAAACTCAAAAAGAAAGCAAAAGGAGTAATTACAAAACAAAACGGTGTTCGAGGCGACAACCCCGGAATCACCTGGTATTCTATACAAGGGGACTGACTCACTACAACAAGACAGACCCTTAAGCAAAAAGGACTGACTCATGACAATGAGACAGACTCAAAACAAAAGACTGACTCGACACCCAAGCCAGAATTTACAAAACTAGCAGTCGCAGATGCTCAAAAATGCGTGCCAGACGCCAGATCCAAAAATATACCAAGTGTCGCCCGCAGGTGGTTCACTTCCTGATTTACATACTCGCAATATCAGTATCCTCAAAATCCAGTAGCTGAGTAGTGACGGACTTGGCTGAGGTGGGCGGGAGGATAACCTCGTTGTCGATCAAATCTTGCACCTCATGACGGAGGTGGAAACAATTATCGGTAGCATGACCTGTTTGCTGGTGGTACGCGCAATACAAAGTAGCATCGTGTTTAGCTGGAAGAGGATTTGGGAGAGGCCGCGGCTCAAGGGGTGTAAGATGCCCCTTTTTAGCCAAAATTAGAAGTGCCCTAGACAAAGGCATGTAGAGAGGATGAAAGACTCTACGCCCCCGAGGTAGATACTTTGAAGCCTGTGGATTCTCGCTAGACGTACTAGCAAAAGGGTCGGCAGGTGCGGCCTTGGATTTCTGATCTCTTGTAGGTGCGGAGTTGGGAGTGGGATGAACTATTTTGGCATGACGGGGCCTATCCCGGTTTTCTGCCTGGCTTGAACTGCCTGTGGCTGGAGTGGGGAAAACATCATCCACGATCTTGGTTGTGACCGCGAGCACCTGTTGTTTACTTATCCCCCCGGCTTTCAAAGCCTCGACTGCCCACAGCAGTCGTTTAATGGGATCGGTGTCTGTCTTCATTTTGTTCTTACCTCTGGCCTCAGCCTGATCAAGGGTTTGGGTTGGTGATGATACGTCATTGTTGGAGGCCATCTCCGGTTGGCTAAGCTCAATCACAATCCGTCCCAATAGCGGGGGTTCCTGTGGTACAAAACTTTCAACATATGGTGCGGCTGGTGGCAAAGTTGACATTCTGTAAGCGAGATTTGCCACGGACCTCTGGAGGTCACTTATCATCCCCATCAACTCGAATGTGGTGGGCTCACGAGCCTGGTACAACTGGGGGATCCAGACCGGGTGCGCCGCAGGCGACCTGGGTGGATGCGGTACATCAACGTCGGTCTCACTTTGCCGAGTGATTCCTTGATCTAACGTGGCTGCCATAACCACGATCTCTTCTGAATTTTGCGTCATGATTGGTCCGCTATGCTGAATGGTGACTGATCAGATATCTGTCTTGCCTTAGCAAAGGGGGAACACTGACTATTCTGTATCAACTCTCTGAACCCCCCCCAGAAGAAAAAAAAAAACACAGGTGTAGCCGAACAACTGTACTCTACTACTGATCACTGCCCCAAAACACTGAATCGAATGCCCGCAGATATAACTGATCCTCAAGACACTGATACTGGTACCCTCAGGCCTGATGCCCAAATTTTACAAATTGATATGTGCGTTCCCTGTAGAGATACACTCTAAAAGCACATAACAGATAATTGAGAGCCAAAACACCCCTATGGAGGGGTAAGGTTTCCCTGTCCTATTTTGTCAGGAGCTAGGGTTTCACTATGCACGCAGCAGCTTCAAACAACCTATCATCGGGTAAGTAACCTGTCCTAGTTTGGAATGGTCACTATGGATCTCGATATGCACTAGGTCGAATGGTCAAAAAGGGTGCCCCGGTAAAACCGGGGTTTGCGTTCCCATACTGTCAGAGCCTACAACCGGTCAGCCTTATGGCACGCTTTGACAAAGTCAAGCCTCCGGCAAACCGTTTAGGAATGGCAGATGGCAAACACGGTGTCCTAGGCGCCCCAATGCACATGCAATGCAAAGAGACACATAAATGAGATAAAAACAGGATATCACGAGTTCGAGTCAAGCTCTTTAAATCCCCAGCAGAGTCGCCAGAAACTGTAGACGTCCCCGAACGCCCTGGGAGGAATGAATCCCGTTCTGTTCATTTTGTGGGTTTACTACAGTTCGGACTCAATTTGTCACGGTTCTAAATCTGAACCAAAGAGTCCAAATCCGGCAAATCGTTTTGAGAAAAACAGATTTTTAGAAAAGAAGTGCCAAACATGGACTGCTTTGCCAGATACAGAGTTGCCACCTAAATATTTTTTAATGGGGGAATTTAGGAAACCCTGACTCGGTGCCAAAGGCCACGTGTCCGTCATCACCAAAGTTGCCTCGGCTCGGGAACTTGGGTACGATTGGGGAAGGTCAGCTATGAGCACCCCCTCTCGCCCGATCTGAAGATCGGCCTCTACTAACCATGATATCCGATTTTGAAAATGTTATGTGTTCTTATTCCGGTTATTAGCTAGAATTACTATGTGATACGCATAGCAAAACAAGTATAGACTAGATCACCTAATTTGGAACAAAGCATTGCATATCCGTTTGTTTGAAAGTGGTTTGAGATTTGCTACTCGCAAGTAGGCTAAAACACAGATTTCAACGAGTCGTTCCAACTCAAACAATCCAACCTTCACCCACAGGCATTCTGGCAGTTTATCAAATAAGCATATAGCCACATGGTAAGCATGCCGTCATGTTAACATTCACACATGCGAGATGCTAAAGCATAAATACTTACATCGTACTCCGTGCCAAAACAATGAAACTAGTTAGCAAAACATGCATGACCCTAATTCATGTTAAGTGGCTAATGTATCGCATACAAAATGCAACCTAGAGTAGGCTCGGCTACTAATGACATGGCATGGTACTTACTCCAAAACATGCTTTGAAACACGTATTCAAGAAAGTGTATTACAAATTGCAATGCAGTTTGAATGATGAACCGAGCCTTCGATGTATGCAAGACAAATGAATGCAAACATGCGAAGCATAAGAATGCTAATCGAGATATGCCCTAAATCTAACCATTGTAAGCGGTTAAATAAAAAGGAGAAAGAAAGGGGATTGGAAGACATGCACACACGCACGCACCCTTATTACAACATTGGCCCTCACTCGGAGGGTCCGAATAAATAATACAAGCCGCCTAACTAACTAACTCACAAGCTAATTAATTATTACAGAATCAAAGGAATAACTAGCTACAACTAATTATTACACAACTTAATTAATTAACGAATCAGTTAACTAATTAATGAATGACAGCGAGCAAATAGGGAAAGCAGTAAATGATGCTATTCCAGCTTTGTTTGAAGAAGGGAGGCATGCATGCTCGCTTCGGTTCCTCGCTTTGGAAGGCCTTCCGGTTGCTCTTTAGAGGCTCTGTTTGCAGGGTGTCTTCCAGTGCTTGTTGCTGCCACTTACCAAAACACTGCAGGGGAAGCTACTAGTGGCCTGCCGGCTATGAAAGGAGAGATGCCGGCCAGAGATGGCCCACTGCCGGCCAAAGGTGGCACACTGCCGGCCATCAATGGCAGGCTGCCGGCCACTGGTGTGCTGGGACACCAGACTGCAACAAAGCACAAAATAGAGGAAAATGAGGGTTTCCCTAGGACATGTATGCACCATGGCACTCCAAATCTCCTCAAAACATCAAGGGAGAGGCCAAATCGGATCCACAGCCATCAATCACGCATCCCGATGCATGATGGCCAAAGATCCAACTTGTGCAAATCAATATAGAAATGAATACACAAATAAAGCAAGTAAAGCCTAGAACTCTATCATGAATCATCAAGAGCTTCGGCGACCGAGAATTGAGACACGTTCCATCACTTGAAGTATGAAACGCCCCTCGTTCCTCGTGCTCGGATTAACACTTAATCCAAGCAATGCAACACATAAGCATGGCAAACATGCAACATGACCTAAGTATGCAAACATGCAATCAAACCGAACATGCAACAAGCATATGAGCATAATGTGAGGTAACAGCCTATGACAAAATGCAATGTGAACATATGAACATGCAAGGCATGTAAAGCTAAGCAAGTATGCAACAACATACTATATGTAACAAGCATGTGACAACATGGCAAAGTGGGCTGGAACAAGACCAAACCAGCAGGTTTTGGTCCAAGATTCTGAGCTAAGCAAGAGATAGAGACTTACCCTAGAAGAGTACCAAACCAGCAGGTTTTGGTCCAAGATTCTGAGCTTCCAACCTCCTCAAATGGCTTCCAAAGTGCTGGAATGGAGGATGGAGGTGTATATCTAAGTGTTGTAGTGCAAAAGTGCAAAGAAATCCAACTCTAAGGCACAAAATACACACAATATAGAGAGAGACAGCTTTTTTTCCTCCCCAAAACCCAGAACCTCTGCCTAAGGAAGAAGGCTCTTCCTTATATAGAACAATGCAAAGCCAAAGCTTCTTGAACAAGTTTTTCAAGGCTTCTATCCCTCCATACACGTGTATGGAGGGGAGCAAATGAAAATCCAACTAGCTCAAAAGATCTGCCTGAAAACCAGCTGAGATAGGGGGGTGCCGGCCATCAGTAATGGCCGGCAGTGCCACACTGATGGCCGGCAGGGGAAAATCCATGGCCGGCAGTGCCATGCCATGGCCGGCAGTGCACTATGAGGGCCACTCTAACAGGACCTAGTCAGGGTCCAAAAATGAGACAGAAAGGATACAAGGTCCGGGAAACTCGAACCGGTGCCATTCCGCCGCGACAGTCGAATGCTGGGCGAGCAATCGAACCAGTTGTTGGGTGTACCTACAAGCACAACCAAGTCTTGAAGGCGGTCAAAAATGGGGTGTCTACAGTTACTCTTTTGTAAACTTTAATTGGAACTTAATGAATATAATTACCTTCTTGTTATTATCATTTGTTAATATTGTAGTTGGGTTATTGTGTTTATTTTGAGGCGTTACAACTTGGTATCAGAGCGTACCGGGTTTGAATACTTTAGGTACGTAGGGAGTGGTTCTTACCACAATGGGTTTAGCTCGCTTGTTAGAGATGGTTATATGTATGGTGAGCTATATGATAACATGCTTATGTGACTAAGTGGGTATGGAATTTAATTTCTAAGATATTGATTGGGTCTACGGGCTTCTAGAAGTCCTGTTAGAAAGGCACTTGATCACTACTATTTCTAATTAGAACTTTGGCAGCGCCATGGGATAATCACTATCTAGAAAGGAAGTTCTTATGTGTTTATGTGATTATCTACTTATGTGAAGTGAATTATCTTTTGTCCACCATATCAGTACACGAGTTAGTTAGTTTCGGCACATTTGTAAATGTACTAATCTCTGGTGTTACCTTTATTAGGATGTCAGGATGTGGGCGTAGTGGTAGTAGGCATGGCAGGCCTAGGCGGTAAGAGGTGCCGCTATCGGATGAAATTTCGACACAAGAGAAAGGGGTTGGTCAAGCCAATGTGGCTGAACCAGTGGATCAACAGGCTATGGCCGCTTTAGCCCGAGAAATGGCCGGAGCCTTGTGGGAATCTATGGACATTCTCAGGGCTTAGAATCAAGTCCAAGCCCAAGTAGCAAAGACTGGGATATCTTTTCTGAAGAGAGAGTTTTTCTAGTCTAATCCAGACAAGTTTATAGGGGATCTGAAGGAGCCACTAACGGTGGACAAGTGGTCGGAGCAAATGGTGAAAAGGTTTGAGATGTTTGGCATCGAAGATGATAGATTGAGAGTGACCTTGGCATCTTTCCAACTGAAGGGAGATGCCGGTCAATGGTAGAAGTTTGTGCGATTACGCATTGGATGGACTTGGGAGGCTTTTGTTAACACCTTCCAAGACAAGTTTTTACCACCCACTATTAGGGAGAAGTTGATGAAGCAGTTCTTGAAGCTCAAACAGTTGAACACACTAGTGGCCAAGTTTGAGGCTACTTTCACTAGTTTGTCTAGATTTGCACTGGAGTTGGTAGCAACGGAAGAATGCCATTGCTTGGAGTTCGAGAAGAGGCTAAGGAACGGACTCCTTTTCAAAGTGGCCATGTCCATGATTAGGGATTACGGTTGCCTTGTGGAGGCGGCAGCTCATTTAGAGACCGTGATTCAGACGGAGGAGGAGAGGATGAGGGGTTCCAGGCAGAGGAGCCAAGATGTTCAAGGGAACACTAAGGATAACAAGAGGTAGAGGGGTTTCACCCCACAGCAGGCCCAGGTAGCACTGTAACAACCCAATATGTGATTAGCCTATAATCCTTAATTAAGAATGCTTAATTAGTAATTAAGGAGAAATCATGTCTTAATTGTGCATTAAATGTGTGAATTGTGTTTATATCTGTTCATGGTAGGAATATCTGTCTGTATTTCAGTTTCGGTATGCGAATTGAAGGCCTTATCGACATCCAATCACGAATTTGCCTAGGTTAATGTGTTATTTAGAATTTTTAGAAATTTATGGTAGGTTAAATTGAAATTCGATTCGGAATCAAATAATTAGAATAAAAGAATCCCAATTGCTTATTCTAGCTCAAGTTAATTAAGCCCACTAACCAAGCCTATATAAGGCTTATATACACATTAGAACTCCTTTTGTTCATCATCCTTCTTGAGGAGAAGAACGTGAGAGAGAGAGAGAGAGAGAGAGAGAGAGAGAGGCTATGAAGAGTTTGAATTCAAGGATAGAAAGAAGAATTGTAGAGAATTGAAGGTTTTGACTTGGAAACTCAAGCAATTGAAC
Organism: Camellia japonica; assembly: GCA_030407325.1. NCBI lineage: Eukaryota > Viridiplantae > Streptophyta > Magnoliopsida > Ericales > Theaceae > Camellia > Camellia japonica. Next base: position 71,217,562 of record JAPPVO010000010.1, on the reverse strand, counting down.
AACTTAGACCACACTTGAGCATCTAAGGTATGAATTGTAGCCTCTAGTTTTGTAATTTAGTTAGGTGATGCATGAATTCAAGGGAATTAAGCTATGAGATGCATAAAATGAACTAAAGAAGTAAGAATGAAGAGTTAACCATGCATGCATGTGCATTTCATGGAGTTTTGAGTTTGCTTTCAAAAGAATTCTCTCATGCATGTGGTAATTCTAGCTTGGTTTTAAGAATTCATCACATTTCTTACCATTTGACCTCAATTGATCATGTTTTGAAAGGTTTGAGTTTATAACAATTCATGCATGTTATGTTCTGAAAGTTTCAAGTTGAATTTTGAAAAATTGGCATACTTTTGGGCCTTGATTTTGCGAAATGATCCTTAATTCTTGATGTTTTACAAGTTTAGACATGTTTTCTCAAGTTTTGGGGCCCAAAGGATGTGTTTTGAAGCTTTACACTTGAGTTTTGCATCTTGAACATCAATCTGGAAATTCCAGAATTTTGTATCATCACTAAAGCAATAGAACTTGCGCTCGAGCGACCACTTTTTGTTTTGCACTTTCACTCAAGTGACTCAAAGTTGGCTCGAGCATAAAATTTGAGCTCCCAGTACTTTTACAGACATGGGTCTTGGTTCAAGCAACAGAATTTGCGTTCTAGTGACCACTCTTATTTTTCATCCTCTGCTCGAGCGTAGGAAGTTGTGCATGAGCGTAAAATGAAAGGTCCCAGAAGTTTTGCAGATCTTTGCAGACCGCTCAAGCAGCCAGAGTTCCATTCGAGTGAAGATCCTATTTTCATCAAATTTGAATAAGTGTTTCGACTTATATTTTGGCATCCTCATTGCATCTTAGGCATTCCTAAGCCTTAATTATGACATAATAATGAGGATAAAGATTAGAAACATGCCAAGATAAAATAAAAAAATAATAATAAGTTAAGTGTTTTCCGAGCATGTGCTTCAATGTGTATCTATTGTGTGTTTGTATAGGTCACATGTCCTAAGCTATCTGATCCGTCTATTCTGACTATTCTGCTATTGGAGCTATCTGTGAGTATTAACTCTGTAAAACTATGTTTGATTATAACTGTTTTCTAACTAAAATAGTACGATCAGTTTTCTAAAATGTTACTTTCTGTATAAGATGAATGATTGTCCATTTTTCTGAAATGTATAGTGCCATCCTTAGCATCATGTATTATCTATTTATTACTTGGTACCAGAGGTTCCATCATGGAACTGGTTAAGCATAACCATTATTTGTTTGTGTTTGCTTTGCATCTGGGTCTTTGTGATCGTCTCATGTAATCATGAGCTATCTGTCTGTTAGCGTTAATGGTTGTACTACGTATGATTATCTGTGAACTCTAAAATCTAAATATGTATATAAATCTGTTTCTGACCTCTGAATCTGTCATGGACATCATTCATTAAACCCCTTTACTATGTTATTATTCACTGGGTTCCAGCTCATTTTATTATTATTATGTATATAGGTGGTTAAGCGAGTGACCAGGCCCAGAAATGATTGCATGGAAATCTATTCTGTCAGCCAGCCACTATGCCTTCCGAAGAGGTTCCCGTTTTGATATGGTTAAGTGTTTGTGATCAATGTTTGAGACTTTTGAATTTCTTTTGTTTTTGTCTGGACAAGTTTTGTATGGTCTATATATAAGGGTTTTGGTGAGGTAAGACCAACGTCAATATGACGTCACTCATATATATATATATATAAAAAGTTTTAAATTTTCTGTCACATATACGTTTGCATAGCTCTATGGACATTATATTATGATATCTGTTTCAGTTAGCCCCTTAATTTTGTTAATCTGTTCAGAGGCCTTTGGTAATCCCAAGATTACTATTCGGCTACGATGCTAAACCTATAAGGGAGGGTTTAGGTCCTGACAGAGTGATATCAGAGCACGAGTTATACCACACACACAAGTCCATATGAGCTATAGGACGTCCTAGAAAAGAAATAGGGACATTACATCTGCATGTGTAAGTGTGTGACATTATGTAAACATATCAGAACCAATACGAAATGTCTCTGAAATGAAATGAACTAAAACTGAACACTGTGAAAAGATTATTCCTATGTTTATTATTGCTCTGTTTACCTATAAAAAATGGAAAATACAAGAAGTAATGATGCAACTGAATCTTCTAAGACTCGTATGAGCCGAATGAAACAAATGCTTGAAGCCTTAACAGAATCAATGAGACAGCAACAAAGACAACAACCTCTGCCTCCTCTGCCCCCTCCGGTCCAAGTAGAATCGATAAACAATGACATTATCTCGTTGACTTAGAAATTTACTAAGATGAAACAGTCAACCTTTTTTGGATGGCATTGAGCCATTAAAAGTCGAGACTTGGATGCTAGAAATGTAGAAACTATTTGAAATGTTTCCATGTTCAGAAACTCAGAAAGTTTGACTGGCCACTTATACTTTAAAAGAGGAGGAAGCCTGACGTTGGTGGATGTTAATCAGAAATGACAATGAGAACACATGGAATCAATTTCGAGAAATATTCTATGAAAAATACTTCCCTTAGTGCTTTAGAGATCATAAGGTTTCTGAATTTGAACAGTTGAAGCAGGCAACATATCTCTAGCCGAGTATGAGGCTAAATTTAGTAAGTTAGCTTGATTTGCTCTACATATGGTTGATTCAGACTACGAAAAGGCTCAAAAATTTGAAGGAAGTTTGGCTTTAGACGTGTTTGATCGGGTCGGTGTATTGAAATTGATTAAATATGTGGATGTGCTTGATAGAGCCCTTATGGCTGAAGCCAACTTAGCTGCAATGAAATAGACTAAAACTCCAACAACGAAATGGAGATGTAAGAGATCGGGATTTAATTTCAGAAAGGGTCATTCATTTACAATGAACAAGAAGCAAAACACTGGGTTTACTAGTAACTCAAGTCAAAGCAGTGGATCTGCACCTACTTGTCCTGAATTTGGAAGAAAACATAAGGGTGTTTGTTATCGTACATTCGGTGCTTGTTTTCAGTGTGGTAACATTGGCCACATAGTAAATAATTGTCCGCTTGGGTCCAACAATGCCAATCGTCCTACGGCAAGTTCAGCAGAGTCCGCTTCTGCATCAAGAACAAATACCAAAACCAACACCCGCAATGAAACTTTGAGGCGAGGGAGAGCGTTTGCACTAGTGCTCGTGGATGTCCAGAACACCGACTCTGTGGTGTCAGGTATACTTCCTATTTGTACTCAGAATGCGTATGTGTTGATAGATTCTGGTTCTACACATTCTTTTGTGTCACATGTTTTTTCACGGAAATTGATTAGACCATTAGAATCTATGAACTATTTGTTATCTGTATCTACACCATCTGGAGGTTCTATAGTATGTGCTTACGTTTATCCAACATGTGATATTGTGATCAGTGACATGATATTGTATGTTGACCTACTACCTTTGAGTATTGATTATTTTGATTGTATATTGGGCATGGATTGGTTGACCAAGTATTATGTTACTATTGATTGTGTGAATAAATCTGTTGTCTTCCCACCACCTAGTTTACCTAAACTTGTATTTGCTAGGAATGGGGTAGTTCCTCCACCGTAGTTGATCTCTTTTATGAATGCCAGTAAACTATTGCGAAAAGGTTGTCGAGGTTATTTATGTTGCATTCTGAATATGACTGCTAATAATGCTAATGTCGAGAACATTCCTGTAGTTAACGAGTTTCCTGATGTGTTTCCTAATGAATTACACAGAGATTTGATTGATAGAGAAATTGAATTTACCATTGAAGTAGTACCTGGAATATAACCGATTTCCAAAACCCCTTATAGAATGTCAAACTCTGAATTAAAAGAACTGAAAGTCCAACTTCAAGAACTGTTAGACAAGAAGTTTATCCGACCGAGCACTTCACCTTAGGGTGCTCCCCGTTCTATTTGTTAAGAAGAAAGACGGGTCTTTGAGGCTATGTATTGACCATCATGAATTGAATAAAGTAACCGTTAAGAATAAATATCCACTACCTCGAATAGATGATTTGTTTGACCAATGCCAGGAAGCCCAAGTGTTTTCCAAAATTTATCTTAGATCCGGATACCACCTATTGAAAGTTAAGGCAAAAGACATAGAGAAAACCGCTTTCCGAACTAGATATGGACACTATGAGTTTTTGGTAATGTCGTTTTGGAGTAACTAATGCACTTGCAGCATTCATGGACCTACTGAATAAGGTGTTCAAACAACTTCTTGATGAGTTTGTTGTTGTTTTTATTGACATTATACTACTTTACTCCAAAAGCAAGGAAGAGCATGAAAATCATTTGAGAATTATGCTATAGATTTTAAGGGAAAAGAAATTGTATGCAAAATTCTCCAAATGTGAATTCTGGCTTGATTGTGTGACATTTATAAGGCTTGTGATCAACAAGGATGGCATATCAGTTGACTCGTAGAAAATTGAAGCTATTGTAGACTGGCCTATACCAACCACTATGACTGAAGTTTGAAGTTTTCTGGGGCTTACTGGTTACTACCATAGATTTGTGAAAGACTTTTCAAAACTTGCCATGCCATTGACGCAGTTGACACAGAAAAATGTATCGTTTGATTGGAATGATCAACGGGAGTCAGCATTTCAAGAATTGAAGATCAGGTTAGTAACTACACCAATTTTGACTTAGCCTAATGGTACTGATGGGTTCTAAATTTATAGTGACGCTTCATATAAAGGTTTGGAATATGTATTAATGCAAAATGGTAAGGTGATTGCTTATGCTTCTCACCAACTCTGACCACATGAGAAGAATTATCTAACCCATGACCTTGAACTCACGACAGTGGTTTTTGCTTTGAAAATCTAGCGCCATTATCTATATGGAGTGACTTGTGAAGTGTATACTGACCACAAAAGCCTAAAATATTTCTTTACTCAGAAAGAACTGAAAATGAGTGAGAGAAGATGGCTTGAGTTAATAAAAGACTATGATTTGCAGATTTTGTACCATCCTAGAAAGGCAAATACAGTTGCAGATGCTTTGAGCTAAAAATCCATTAGAAATTTGTCATGCTTGCTCACCAGCCAAAAAGAGTTGTTGTGTGATTTGGAAAGAAATGAAATTGAAGTTATTTTACATGAACAAGGTGGAGTTCTAGCCGCCATTTCTGCACAACCAGTTACAGTTGAGGAAGTTAAAGAAAAGCAATTACAAGATAAATTCCTAAAGAAGATTCTTGACAAAATTGAATCAAAACTAAGGCTGGATTTGTGTAAGAAAATAATGTGTTGAAATTTCATGGTAAACTTTGTGTACTGGATTGTTCAGAATTGAGAAAGCGTATATTGATTGAGGCTCACAATTCCAAATTTGCTATACATCCAGGGAATACAAAGATGTACGATGACTTGAAACAGAATTTTTTGTGGCCTAGAATAAAGAAATGTGTTGATGATTTTGTAGCTAAATGTTTGCATTACCAATAAGTTAAAGCTGAACATCAACAACCCGCTGGACTACTTCAATCGCTTCCAATACCGGAATGGAAATGGGAGCAAATTACGATGGACTTTATTGTTGGATTGCCTCACTCCTCTTGAGGTATGGATTCTATTTGGGTCATTATTGATTGTTTAACTAAGTCCGCTCACTTTTTACCTGTGAAGACTTTTTATAATGCGGACAAATTGGCTAACATTTACATAAATGAGATTGTGAGATTACACGGTGTGCTAGTATCTATTGATAGAGATCCACAGTTCACTTCAAGATTCTGGCAGAATTTGCAACAGGCTTTGGGAACTGAACTGAGGTTTAGTAGTGCTTACCATCCACAGATGGATGGCCAATCAGAAAGAACGATACATACCTTGGAAGATATGCTCAGAATGTGTGTACTAGATTTCTGAGGAAATTGGGAGACTCATCTTCCTTTGGCCAAGTTTGTATACAACAACAGCTACTACTCAAGTATTGGAATGGCTCCTTATGAAGCTCTATATGGTAGGAGGTGCCGATCTCCAATTTGTTGGGCTGAAATAGGAGATAGACCTTTGTTGGGACCAGAACTTGTACAAGAAATGACCGAGAAAGTCAGGTTGATTCAACAACGGTTGAAAACCGCTCAAAGTCGACAAAAGAATTATGCAGATGTTCAAATGAGGGATAGAGAATATGAAGTCGGTGACCATGTGTTTATCAAAGTAACTCCAATGAAAGGGCAAACTCGATTTGGGGTTAAAGGAAAGTTGGCACCACGATACATTAGGCCGTATAAAATTATTGAGAAAATCAATCCTGTAACATACCAAGTAGCCTTACCTTCGGTTGTGGAGAACATGCATAATGTTTTTCATGTTTCGATGCTTCGGGCATATTTAAGAGATCTGTTACATTTGATTGAGCCAACTCATGTGCTTCTAAAAAACGATTATACCTATGAGAAACGACCAATCTAGATTGTGAACCACCGAATCAAAAGATTGAGAAACAAAGAAATTCTATTAGTGAAAGTAGATTGGCAAAATCACAAAGGAACTTATGCAACATGGGAAACCGAAGATGACATGCTAAAGAGATACCCAAAATTGTTTCTATTCGAAACTATGTTCTTTCAAAATGAAGGTAATCCAAGTTTAAAGGACTAAAATCTTTAAGGGGGAAGACTGTAACAACCCCTATCTGTGATTAACCTATAATCCTTAATTAAGAATCCTTAATTAGTAATTAAGGAGAAATCATGTGTTAATTGTGCATTAAATGTTTGAATTGTGTTTATATCTGTTCGTGGTAGGAATATCTGTCTGTATTTCTATTTCGGTACACGAATTGAAGGCCTTATCGGCATCTGATCATGAATTTTCCTAGGTTAATGTGTTATTTGGAATTTTTTTCAAAATTATGGTAAGTTTAATTGAAATTTGATTCGGAATCAAATAATTAGAATAAAATAATCCCAATTGCAACTCAAGTTAATTAAGCCCACTAACCAAGCCTATATAAGGCTTATATACACATTAGAACTCTTTTTGTTCATCATCCTTCTTAAGGAGAAAAACATGAAAGAGAGAGAGAGAGAGAGAGAGAGAGAGGGCTACAAAGAGTTTGAATTCAAGGAAAGAAAGAAGAATTGTAGAGAATTGAAGGTTTTGACTTGGAAACTCAAGCAATTGAACAACTTAGACCACACTTGAGCATCTAAGGTAAGAATTGTAGCCTCTAGTTTTGTAATTTAGTTAGGTGATGCATGAATTCAAGGGAATTAAGCTATGAGATGCATAAAATGAACTAAAGAAGTAAGAAAGAAGAGTTAACCATGCATGCATGTGCATTTCATGGAGTTTTGAGGTTGTTTTTAAAAGAATTCTCTCATGCATGTGATAATTCTAGCTTGGTTTTAAGAATTCATCACATTTCTTACCATTTGACCTCAATTGATCAAGTTTTGGAAGGTTTGAGTTCATAACAATTCATGCATGTTTTGTTTTGAAAGTTTCAAGTTGAATTTTGAACAATTGGCATACTTTTGGACCTTGATTTTGCGAAATGATCCATAATTCTTGATGTTTTACAAGTTTAGACATGTTTTCTCAAGTTTTAGGGCCCAAAGGATGTGTTTGAAGCTTTACACTTGAGTTTTGGATCTTGAACATCAATCTGGAAATTCTAGAATTCTACACCATTCTCGAGCAACAGAACCTGGGCTCGAGCGACCACTCTTTCTTTTGCACTTTTGCTCGAGCGACTCAAAGTTGGTTCAAGCATAAAATTTGAGCTCCCAGTTGTGGACATCCCTTTTTTGACCTCCCACAAGGCTCGAGCACTTTGCCGGTACACTCGATGATGAAAGTGGTATTGTGCATGGTTCGAGGTCTCAACGAAGGAGCCTTGTTTCAGCTCCCAAACAACCCTAAACCTTCCATATTTCCACTGATCATACCCAAGAAGTTTATTTGTACACCTTGGGCCACCCTGTGTTGAGGATAAAATAGAAAAACAAGGGAATTCATTGAGGCCTGGCCGTGCCTCATTAAGGGCCGGTCATGGCTATTAAGGACCGGCCGGGCCTTAGTAGCGAGAAACGTTATTCTGGACAGAAGGCTGCCAGCTATCCATTTTTGAAGATATTTATGATATTTCTGGCTCAAATTCTATAAAAACGACTATATACCTCTGTTTTGAGGGTTGAAGAATTTCAAGAAAGCCATTTTATCACCTTGAGAACTCCTTCTTCTTGTGCAAGCAACACTATGAGTTAACCTACCACCTTGAACTCATATCCATACACCATACACACCTTCATACCTTAGTCTAGTAACGTTGGTTGAGCTTTGAACACCATAATTCAAGCTTGAGAGAGTGTTGGAGCTTAGTTTGATCACAAACAAAAAGCTTACTCTCTTGAGAGGTATAAGCTTGCTATCTTCTCTATTGCTTTCATTTCTTTCATTTGATACCTAGTTCTTATTGTTTTGTGTTGTTTTGATCCTATTTTAAGTGTTTAAGTTTGGGTTTGAAGAGCTATCAAAAGGGTAGAGAGAGTTTACTCTTTCTACACCTTTATCTATAGCTCAAACCTTTAACCTTACACTCTTTTTCTTTGTTCTCTACATTGATTTTCAGAGTTTAAAAAGGGCTAAAAATCATGCTTTGAGGTTTCAAAGGTGGAGGGATTAGCCACCCCTCTTTGTTCTTGCTTACTAGCCATGATTCTTCTCTTTGTTGTTTAGCTTTTAGGATCTTTTTCATGTATTTTTAGCCACTATTTTTCATCACTTGAAGGCTGTTTTAGGGCTGTTCTAAGTTGTTTAAATAATTCATGTTTTGTTTAGTTTAGTTGTTGTCTCATAAGTTTGCATACATAGCTTGTTGTCCATTGTTCTTGGCTTTTCTTCAATTCATTTCCATGTTTAAGAACCTCATTTTAACAATAAACTTACCATTCATCTCTTTCATTTGAGAGTTGTTTCAATCAGTTGATGGTTGTTCAAAGCGTGAACTAGCGATTTACACATAATGGCTTAATCTCTATGGAGGTTCATTGCCAACGGTGTAGTCTCTTTTTCATGTTGAGAATCTGCTCCCTGTAGACACCCCATTTTTTACCGTCCTCAAGACTTGGACGTCACCGCTTGAGCACTCGATGATCATCCTTGTTTGTGTTCGTCTTGAGTTCCCGGAGGTCTCGGCTACGCGCCTTGCCTCAGGATCTCTTGACTCGACTGTTTTGTGTCTGGTTTTGCACCAAACACTTGTGTTTTGCCTTTGAGGGGCAGGGAATGGCTTGTTGGCCATCCCCACACAGCACCGGCCATGGCTTGAGGCCACCGGCTGTGTTTTTGTTGCCACCGGCCAAATGTTTGGCCGGTTGGCACTATAGATGGCCAGCCGGCCATCTTTTTTGGTCAAATTGCATTTTTGGCCGGCCGACTACTGTGCATCTGCTTTTGCAGATATTTTTATGCCAGCTGTGCTAGCTGGCATACACTTTGCTCCCCTCCATACACGTGTATGGAGGGATTTCAACCTTGTTAGCTTGCCTTGGAAGCTTTACAAGATTGAATCTTCTATAAGAGGAGGTCTCTTCTCCCTCTTTTAGGTTAGACAACATTTTTCCAGAGCTTTGAGTTCTAGGGTTAGGGTTTGTATATATCCTATCTCTATATCTCTCTCTTTGTGTATTTGTGTGTGTTTAGTCTTAGTATTGCACAGTAACACCCACCATTACACCTTCTCTTGGAGCTGAGGTCCTTGGAGGTTGTTCTTGAAGTTTTGGAGCTGGTTTGGACCTAAGGAAGCTGCTGGTCCACCATTTTTGAAGAGGATTTACAAGGGTAACCACTTTCCCCTTTTATTCCCCATTTTTGCATAGCTTTTTTGACTACCTTGCAACTGTTTTTAGACTTGGTGTATAACATATAAAAGTCTTTTTTTTTCCTACTCTAAATAGTTGTTTAAGAGTGTTTTGAGCTTTGACGTTGTTTGACCCCTCTTAAGCCTTGTTAGGCTCCATTTTTGTGCATTTTTGGTGAGCTCCGGGACCATTGTGTTTGGGCCTCCTCACCACTGAAATCTTGAGGGATTTTCAAGATTTCAGTGATGAGGATGGTGCCTTGAGGTCCTAACAAGGAGAGGGCCACCCCCTCTCCTTGTTGTCCTTGAAAAGGGCCATTTTAGCCTCTTCAGAGAGCATCTTGTTTAAGTGTATGTTGGCCATGCCTTAACTGATTTTTGTGGTTATTATGTCATAATATAGCTCTGTTTTTACTTGGTTTAGACACACCTTGCATGCCTTGCATACATGTCTTGTAATGCCATGTTTAGGCCTTAACATGCTTTAGGTTTTGATCCTTGTTCTAGCATGATTTTGGCCAAGCTTTGTGAAGCTTTTGTGTTGGTTTTAGCATGCTTAAGTTCTATTTCTGGTTGTTTTGGTCGACCATGACATGCTTAGTGTAGCCACCTTGTATTTTGGCTTGTTAGCCTTAGGTGTGTGAATGTGTAGCATGCTTTACCTGCATTATTTTCAATGGTTTAGCACCACTTATCATGTCATTTCAGTCCACTTAACATGCTTTCATGCTTGCATTTAGTGCTTCTTTGATGCTTAAGTGTTGGTCCATTTGCATGCTTGTTTGTATGTATGATTGTCCCTCATTTCCATAGCATTGGCCACTGTTTTAGGCTTGTTTGAGGGCTGCCTAAATTAGTTGAAGTCCATCCTTCATGTGTTATAACATGCTTGCCTTGTGCATTGTTGCATACTTGGCCTATTACATGTTATTGCTTGCTTGAAATCATGGTGCATTTGGCATGTATTTCATTGGTTAAGTTGCTTTGCATTGTTCCTATGCTTAGTCCACTTTACATGTTGTTGCATGTTTGCCACTAGCATAGTTGTCACATGCCTTGCATGCTCATTTTGCATACTTAGCCTCCATGTCTAGGTTGCATTCTATTTGTATGCATGCTTCACCTCTTGAGTCGAGTATGATAGAGGTTGAGCCCCTTTGTTTGATTATGTGGATTGCATTCTATATCGAAATGCATACTTGGTTTCTTGGGCCATCACGCATTAAAATGCGCGATTGGTGGTCCGAGAATCGAGGCCCATACCCCTTTGAGTCATGAATATGATAAGGAGTGTGGTTGGTGCATACATTGCTTGAAATGCATTGCCATGCTATGTTTTGCCCTCTGCTGCTGTCAAAAACAGATTCTGCAGGAAGCTTTGGCCGGCCGGCCATCTCTAGTGCCAACCGGCCATCCATCAATGGCCGATAGCTTAATCAGTGGCCGGTGACCATTCCCCTTAGCTGGTGGCCATCCCTCCTAGCCGGTGGTGTTCCACAGTGTGCAGAGAACATATCCTGGGACTTGTGCAATCTTCAGAGAAGGATAACAGTCAAAGCAGAGGCATCTTGTGCATGGCAGTGGCTTTCGAGCGGAGCCGAGCGCGCATTGCATTAGGCCCTCTTCCTAAGGCTGTTTACTATTTTAATTAGCTTAGTTAATTTGCTTAACTAGTTAATTGTCTGTAATATTTTAATTAGCTTGTAGGTTAATTAATTGTATTATTCTTTCGGTCCCTCCGAGCGAGGGCAAATTTGTAATAAGTGTGGGTGCGTGTGTGCATGTCTTCCAACCCCCACTTCTTTCTCCCTTTTACTTACCTGCTTTTGATGGTTAGTATTAGGACATGTTTAATTTAGCATACCTTATGCTATGCATGCGTGCATCATTCATCAGTATTGCATGCACCGGGCTCGGCGCATCATGCTAACTGCATAGTATTTCCAATCTAACTTGAATACATGCTACCCGTGCATCCCACATGTCATCCTTAGATTAGCCGAGCCTATTCTAGTGACATTTTGTATGTGTTGCATTAGCCACTTAACATGGACTTGGATCATGCATGATTGCTAACATGTTCTTTGTTTTGGCTCGGAGTACGATGTAAGTATTTATGCATTAGCATCTCGCATGAGTGTGAATGTTAACATGCTTACCATGTGGCTAGATGCTTATTTGATTAACTGCCTGAATGCCTGTGGGTGAAGGTTGGATTGTTTGAGTTGGAACAACTCGTTGAAATCCGTGTTTTAGCCTACTTGCGAGTAGCAAATCTCAAAGCGTTTTCCAAACAAACGGATATGCAATGCTTCGTTCCAAATTAGGCGATCTAGTCTATACTTTTGTGTTGTGCGCATCACATAGTAATTCTAGCTAATTAACCGGAATAAGAACACATAACGTTTTCAAAATCGGATATCATGGTTAGTAGAGGCCGATCTTTGGATCGGGCGAGAGGGGGTGCTCATAGCTGACCTTCCCCGATTGTACCCAAGTTCCCGAGCCGAGGCAACTTTGGTAATGATGGACACGTGGCCTTAGGCAAACGAGTCAGGGTTTCCTAAATTCCCCCATTAAATAAATATTTAGGTGGCGACTCTGTATCTGGCAAAGCAGTCCATGTTTGGCACTTCTTTACAAAAAATCTGTTTTCAAAAACGATTTGCCGGATTTGGACTCTTTGGTTCAGATTAAGAACCGTGACAATTTGAGTCCTGAACTGTAGTAGACCCACAGATGAACAAAACGGGATTTCCCTCCCGGGACGTTCGGGGACGTCTACAGTTTCTGGCGACTCTGCTGGGGATTTAGAGAGCTTGACTCGAACTCATGATATCCTGTTTTGACTACACTTATGTGTTTCTTTGCATTGCATGTGCATTGGTGCGCCTAGGACACCGTGTTTGCCATCTGCCATTCCTGAACGGTTTGCCGGAGGCTTGTCTTGTCAAGGCATGACTATAAGGCTGACCGGTTATGGGCTTTGACAGTATGGGAACACAAACCCCGGTTTTACCGGGGCACCCTTTTGACCATTCGACCTAGTGCATATTCGGAATCCATAGTGACCATTCCAAGCTAGGACAGGTTGCTTACCCGATGTTAGGTTGTTTGAAACCGCTGCGTGCGTAGTGAAACCCTAGCTCCTGACAAAATAGGACAGAGAAACCCTACCCCAACATAGGGGTGTTTTGGCTCTTTTACTTGCTATGTGCTTTTAGAGTGTATCTCTACAGGAACGCGCATATCAGTTTGCAAGTTTGAGTATAAGGCCTGAGGGCACCAGTATCAGTTTGTGAGAATCAGTTATATCTATGGGTATCCGATTCAGTGTTTTGGGGCAGTGATTCTGGGGAACAGTGATCAGTAGTAGAGTACAGTTGTTCGGCTACGCCTGTGTTTGATCCGTTTGGCCTGAAATGCTGCTTGTTTTTCCTTTCAGTTCAGAGAAGTGATACAGAATAGCCAGTGTTCCCCCTTGCTGAGGCAAGACAGATATCTAATCCATCAGTCACCATTCAGTACAGCGGACTTATCATAACGCAGAATTCGGAAGAGATTGTGGTTATGACAGCCGCATTAGATCAAGGAATCACTTTGCAAAATGAGACCAATGTTGATGTACCGCATCCGCCCAGGTCGCCTGTTGCGCACCCGGTCTGGGCCCCCCAGTTGTATCAGGCTCGTAAGCCCACCATATTCGAATTGATGGGGATGATTGGTGACCTCCAGAGGTCCGTGGCGGATCTCGCCTACGGAATGTCGGCTTCGCCACCAGCTGCACCATATACCGGGAATTTTGTACCACAGGAGCCCCCGCTATTGGGACGGATTGTGATCGAGCTTGGCCAACCTGAGGTTGCCTCTAGCTATGGCAATGACGTGTCAACATCAACCCAAACCCTCGATTAGGCTGGGCAGTCGAGGCTTTGAAAGCCGGGGGGATGAGTAAACAGCAAGTATCCTTAGTTGTGACCAAGGTTGTGGATGATGTTTTCCCCACTCCAACCGAAGGCAGTTCAAGCCAGGTAGAAAACCGGGATAGGCCCCGTCATGCCAGAACAGTTCTTTCCACTCCCAACCCTGCACCTAGGAAAGATCAGAAGGTCAAGGCAGTGCCTGCCGACCCTTTCGCTAGTGCGTGTAGCAAGAATACTCAGACTTCAAAGTACCTGCCCCGAGGGCGTAGGGTCTTCCACGCTCTCTACATGCCTTTGTCTAAGGCACTCCAGATCCTGGCCGAAAGGGGGCACCTTAAACCCCTCGAGCCTAGGCCTCTCCCGAAGAATCTCCCTCTCACACATGATGCTACTTTGTACTGCGCGTACCACCAGCAAACTGGTCATGCTACCGATAATTGTTTCCGTCTTCGTCATGAGGTGCAAGATTTGATCGACAATGAGGTTATCCTCCTACCCACCTCAGCCAAGTCTGTTACTACCCAGCTATTGGATTTTGAGGATACTACGAGTATGTGACCGAGGTTGCTAGTTTTGTAAATACGGGCTTGGGTATCGAGTCAGTTCTTTTCTTTGTTTTGAGTCTATCTCATCGTCTTGAGTCAGTTCTTTTTGCTTAAGAGTCTGTCTTGTTGTAGCAAGTCAGTCCCCTTGTATAGAATGTCAGGTGATTCCGAGGTTGTTGCCTCGAACACCGTTTTGTTTTGTAATTACCCTTTTGTTTTCTTTTTGAGTCTGTCTCTGCTGTGGAGCCAGTGGCAACCAGGAAATCTGAATGAAACAGCTGCGGCTATCATGTTTCCGTGCTTATTGCTAATTTTGAGCTACTTGTGCCAGAGGATTTGAATGGAACGGCAGTACATTCCACCTGCTCTCCTGTGCCCTAAAAATCATTGTGATGACCTAAGTTTTTTTCAAAAACCTTTTTGAACATTGTGGCGATGAAAACGAAGAGGAAGGAATTCCTCGGGTTTTGCAAAACTTTGATCAATCTGAGAAAAAGATAGGCATGCTAAGTCTTTAATGAATGAAATCATGCTTGTTAGCGTGAGTACTGAGAAGGACCTTGGCTTGACCCAGACTGGTTCCACACTATCTTCAGCGCGAGTAATTTGTCGCTTTCGTAAAAACTTTCAAAACAAAATGTTTTGCGCGATCCTATGAAGACCTGTGTGGAATTGCTCTTGAGATTGTACAGCCTAGGATCGCTCTCAGCCTCAAGATTCAATTCGTTTGTTTTCGAACCTTGAACCCATTCAGAACGTTCAACGGTCAACCGCCGTGTGAGGTCTGTGTGGCCAGGTTTGGAGCAGCCCTCGAACAAAAGGCACCAAAGTCAGATCAAGAGATCAGACGTCGTCAACAGAAGCTTGCAAAGCTAGAACAGAAGTACCCTTCGAACTAGGGGCAGAAAAAATGTCAGATATGCTCGAAGAGCCAAAGGTGGATCTTTCTGCAAATCAATACAACAGCCACTTTCCTGGGTACAGAGGGCTTCAATCTCAAAACCATTTGGCATGGACTTGCTACACTTTTATCCTTTAAGAGGCTCGTTGGGCCGAAAACCCGAAAGGGCGACCCAGGCAAAAGTTAGAGCAAGGGAAAATATATACAAAAGAAAAAAAAAAAGAAAAAAAAGAAAAAGAAAAAAATGCAAAAAATATATATATATAAAAAAAATAAAAAAACATATATACAAAAAAGAGAAAAGAGAAAAGAAAAGAAAAACAAGGCTCGCAAGGTCGAAAACCCGCATCAGGCACCTTGGCAAAAGTTAGAGCCTAAAAAGTGAAGGTTAAAATACCCGAGTGTACCTCAGCTGAACTACGTAAGGCTTGATTCCCATGTTTGGGATACGTAGGCAACTTCATCTTGAAGTCCAGCCCCCAACGCTTTCAAAAGCGATTTAGTCCATTGTAATGGTTTTGATCATCCTTGCCTTCTCTGAATCCGATAGTTCGGTTGTGACACCGGAACTACGTAGGCTTGATTCCCATGTTTGGGATACGTAGGCAGCTTCATCCTGAAGTCCAGCCACCGACGCTTTCAAAGTGACTGTGTCCATATATTGGTTCTGACCATCTTCGTCTTCTCCATGTCCGAGAGTTCAGTCGTGATCGTCGCTAATGAGGACTATTTACAATATGTTGCGGCATCATCCAAACAAGGGGCAACTTTCCGTTGCCATAAGTTGCCACGAGTCGCCGTTCAAACCAGGGGCAACTTTCCGTTGCCATGCAGCCCTTTCAAGCAAGGGGCAATTTTCCATTGCCTCCGATCCAAGGTTGCGCATCTCAAAGTAAGTTCTACGCTCGTTGAGCGGTGATCCGTTTGCAGTAAGTTCTACGCTCGTTGAGCGGTGGCCGTTTGCCAAAAAGTTTTTTTTGAAAATTTTTACTGAGGTTGACTATTTTCTCAAAAACTATTCCATTCCATCTTTTCCAAAACTGGACCATTTTCTTGGACCCAAAAAGGAAAATTTTCAGTGCTCATAGCCTGATTCGCATGATTTCAAATCAAAAATCGAACAAGTATGTTAATCCGACTCTCATTTTGATCAAAACTGTTTTAGCAGAAAACCAAAAAAAATGGTCAAAATGATAAACTAGGGGCACAGTTGAGTCAGGCTTCCTGTCTTTCCCCCGTCGCCAGCATACTTGCCAGAAAGGGCACAACTGAAACTGTCAGTAAAGGGCTGAAAGCTCTCTCACCCTCCAAGCAACGACGTATCAAGCCAAGTGCGAAACACAAATCGGAATGAATCAAGATACTCCATTCCCCATCCGGAACATCGACTAGACGTTGCCGGAAGAAATAGCCGCGAGCTAATAATGTTGGGCGTGAACCCACGACTTCCTATTCATCTATCAATCACCCTGGGGAGGGATGGAAAATGAGAGAATAAAGAATAGAGAGGTGTGTGTTGAGAGAAAAGTGAGAAAAGGGTTTTGAGAGAAAAACCGAGCCTGAGGGCTGAGTGATGTGAGAATCACAAATAAGAAAGGGTGGGAAATCATACCCGGAGGAACTGGCTCCTCGTGATTTGAGGTCTCTCGTTTTTGTAAACATGTCCGTGTGTCGTGTCTTTTGTTTTGTTTACCTCAACTTTTGTTTTGAGTCTTTTCCAAGCGTGGCTCGTTGTGATTGGGTCGTGTACCTTTTGTTTGAGTCTTTCTCGTTGTGTTCAGTTATAGGCTCGATACCCCGGTTGAAACCCTTTTTCAATTTCAAAAGTCAATCGTTTGTGCTCAGAGTGCTGTGTCATTCTCCACATTTATGCGAAGCAAAAGAAGAAGGGGAAAATTTGGGGCATCCGAGTGTGTTTCAACGTCAGCAGATTCAACCTTTGTAGTCCGTCTTGTCAGATTGGACTGTTTCTTCAGGATCTGCCATGTGCAGAATGAACCAAGTGCTGTGTTATGGGCTGTATATAGATTAATCCCCAGTAAAGTATGAGTCGAGTGTTCAGAATGAGCAGTGGATTGTATGGATTGTTTTGCTGTTGGCTGATTCATTACTTGGTTATTACGATGCAAATGGTTGATTTTCAGACAAAAGATCAATCTCATCTACATTGAGGTGTAATATGATGCAATGCAATGCAATATATGAAATGTACAAAATATAACACTTTTTCAGAAAAAAGTTTGTTTCATTTCATCATCTTTTTAAGTACAAAGCTTTGGAAACAAAAACCTGCCTGCGGCAGTACAAGGTACTCTAGCTACCAGCAAAAAAGAAGAAAGTAAAAAAACAAAAAGAAGAAAAGCAGCAAAATCTGGATCAATGTCAAAAGGCCTCAGGTCTAGGGGTCCGTCCTCGTCCTCTTCCTGGACGAAGGTCCAGGAGCATCGTCATCTGAGTCTGAGCCCGAGCCGTCTCCGGTCTCCTCCTCGGACGACTCTGCCTCCGCCTCTGCCTCAGCCTCGGACTCATCATCATCATCAGGGACGGGTGCCCGAGCTACTCCCAACATGGGTGCGCCCCGCCTTGGTGCGGGGTATACTCTGCCATCTCCTCCGGTGGAGCGGAAGGTCCGGCTGGAGCACCTCCTACAGTAGGGATCTGGAAAGGATGCTGAAAAGTACAAAAGGCAAACGCATCAGTATACTGTGAGCAGTTTATCAGTACAGAATGCAGTGTATGAGTACAGTGTGTGTATAGCAGTATTAGTGAATGCAGTGTATGAGTACAGTGTGTGTACTGTGAGCAGTTTATCAGTACAGAATGCAGTGTATGAGTACAGTGTGTATACTGTGAGCAGTTATAGTACAGAATGCAGATGAGTACAGTGTATATGAGCTATCAGTGTATGAGTACAGTGTATACTGTGAGCAGTATCAGTGCAGAATGCAGTGTATAAGTATAGTGTGTGTATACTGTGAGCAGTTTATCAGTGCAGAATGTCGTGTATGAAAATAGTGTATCAGATGCCGCGAGCGCAGTGTATCAGGTGTTGCATTATGCATCAGAGTATGTGAAACAATTTATGTATGGTTCGAGACGGTGGTCAGAAGAACATACCGGAATATTGTAAATGGATAGAAGGTCAAGGCTCTGCTGGAGCATCCCCATCACAGAAGCAGTCAGCTCCAGGGACTGGCGAGTGTACTCGGAAGAGGCCTGCAAAAGCGTTAGAAGCATCAGTATTCTGCGGAATATCAAATGAATTGAAATGAACTGACTGTGCAGAATGCAAAATACAGTAGTACATACCAGAGGCAAGCCGTAGAACCCGACCAACTCATGATCAGCAAGAGGGGGAGCAATAGGGATCTGATAAGTCGCCCCACCACGCCCTCGGCATGTCATCGTAGTGGGCAGTGCTGGCCAACCAGCCCCCCGTCCCCTCCGAGCTCCACCCCTGCCGCGGACCCGAGCCACCCTGGGTACTCCTGCCCCCGCTCCCGCTCCAGCTACCGACGCCGCGGGCCTCTCTCGCTCAACTCGATGACCACCGCTCAGTGGCCGCATAATGTAGGTCCGGACGTACTCCGAGTAGTCGCCTATACCTCTGAAGCGGATCGCATCCCAGCCGATCGTGTAATCGGCCATCTATTCGGAAGTGAACCTCTCGGTGTCCCTCATATGCTCAGGAGGGTGAACCGGGACTATCTGCTCCAGTAAACCTAGGGTCTGGCGTAGAAAACGCTCACCCAGGTACCAAGCCCGACAAACCGGGCCCTCCAGCAAAATCCTGAAGCGTGCAGTCTCCTCTGCACCGGCAAATCGCTCCCGCATCACGGCTGGCAATGGAGCCCAAGGTTGCCAGGTGATCTGTAAATGAAATACAGTTTGTTATTTACTGTTATTGAAAATACAGTGTAAAGCGAAAAGTTGAACATACCTCCGCGGGGGTGATGGTGTCGAAGTAGCGGCGAAAGAAGATGAACGTCTCCCGTGGTCTCCGCACACACCTCACGTCAAAACGGCGAGAGAACAGAATGCCGAGAGGAGTCTCCACATCTGGTACGGGCGCAAGTCTCGGAAAGTAGGCGTAGACCCACAACTGCAGAGCAAATACTAGTATGATTATCAGATAAAGCAGAATGCAGAATAAAGCAAAAATTGCAGAGCCGTGTATTGTGCAGTGTATTGTGTAGAGTGTACAGTGTGTGCAGTGTACAGTCAGTGTAAAGTAGAGTATGTGTGTGCCGTGTGTGCAGTATACAGTCAGCGTGAAGCAGAGTGTACAGTGTGTGCAGTGTACAGAGTACAGAAAATATAAGAGCAGAAATGAAAAACAGAAGAAGAAAATGTACCTCCCAAGCTCGCCAGTAACCCCCGAGCAACTGTCCGCTGCAACGGGAGGCTGAGCTCATGTATCCGTATAGAGTGGCCAAGGCAACGCCACGCCAGTCGAAGCGCAAGATCCTGGTGACGTCCACAAGAGCGCTGAGTAGACAGAGGGGCACAGTGTTCGCCCGGTCGGCGAAGATAGTTGTCCCCAGCAGAAACATGAGGAAGCCGCGTGCATACCGCTCCACCTCCTCCTGAGTCATCGGAGCCTCCTCGATCAAGGCTGGCTGAACCCTGAACTAGACCTCGAACCACGAATATCTGACGAAGCCGGGATGCGCGAGAGGCGGCACCTCGCCGAGCAGGTAAATCTGAGCGGCCTCCCACTCATCCATGTTGCTATCAAAGGGGATCGGATCACCCCCTACCCCGATGCCGGTGAGCATCGAGAAGTCATAGGGAGTCATCGTCATATCTCCCGTAGCAGAGAAGTGGAAGGAGTCGGTGGTGTCCCACCACCTCTCCACTAGAGCAGCAAGGAGGGGCCTGCTCGCAGTGAGGCGCGAGAGTCCCCTGCAGAATGCGCCGAACCCGGCCTGGTCCACGATGTGACGGACCGCATCTGGTAGCTCCATGTACCAATCTCGAGCGGCAATATTCCCATACCCCCGGAAGGCATGGGAATCTCCCTATTTTCAAGCAAACAATTGCGAAGCAATGCTAAATATACAGTTTTGAAAAGCATTCAGAATTGGTAATAATACAGCATGTGTGCACGTTTTCAAGTTCAAACAGATATCGGGTGCCGGTGTGCTTACAGTGAACTACAACATGTGATGTGTCAGCATGTTTGGGTGGTTCAGTACTGATACAGCGTGTGTGCACGTTTTCAAGTTCAAACAGATGTCGGGTGCCGGTGTGCTTACAGTGAACTACAACATGTGATGTGTCAGTGTGTTTGAGTGGTTCGGGGCAAGTACAGTGTGTGTGCGCGTGTCCAATTCGAACAGATATCAAGTACAAGTGTGTTCACAATCAACTACAGTATACAGTGCATCGGTGTATCCGGGCTAAGCAGTTAAAGAACAGGATCAACTATGGCAGTTAAAATGTTCTACATTGCAGAAAACAGAGGGAAGAATATACCTCGGAGGCGCCGAAAGACAGATGAGATATCGGCTCACGCAGGAGAAGCTCCAGTGGCACGCCCCTGTCAAAACTCCTGAACTGGCGAAGACCGTCAGGAGGTAGCACGTAGATCGCCGGCCGGTAGGTCGCCAGGTCAAACGGGTGGATGCTCAAGGGGAGGAGCTCGGCCTCTGGGTCCATCTCGTGATCCGAGGGAGTCTCGCCCCGTGGAATATCATTCGCCATGTCAAAAGTGGTGAGAAAATGGCCAGAAGAGGGAAAACCGGGCTAGAATGCGAAAAGTCAACGAAAAGTCAACCCCGAGAGGGCGGAAAATGGCCGGAAAAGCCGAAGTGTGGAAAAGGCACGGAAATCAAGAAAAACTCGGGGGAAACAAACCCCAAAAGGTGGAAATCGAAGAGGAGGCACCGAAACGAAGTTTCGTTCGGATGAAAATGTTCGAAACGCGAAGAACTTTGCGAATCAAACGTCGAAAGGGGCGCGAAAATCAAGGAAAACGGAGAATAGAGGCTCGGGAAATACTTTAGAGAGAGAGGGGGGGAAATTTCGGCCAAGAGAAAGTAAGAAAAATAGGGTTTGAAACCCTATTTTAAAAGACCCAAGGCCAAAAGACCAAACTGCCCCGAATCAGGCATGTTTGGCCAGTCGGCCACATTTTTGGCCGGTCGGCCAAATATTTGGCCGGTGTAATGTTTTGATGGCCGATGAATGGCCGGTGACCTCCCCTGATGGCGGGTGAGCCTCCTACAACCTTGTTTGGGTCAGATGTATAGTTTGGGGCCTTCATTGCTCAAGACAGAACAAGGAAAGGCAGTTCTGAAGCTCAACCGGCCCCTATTTTGACCTCGGACCGTGTCTTCTGTGCGCGGCACTTGAATATGTGCAAGGTGTATCCTTCTTGTATCCTTTTGTCTCTTTCAAGATTCAAAAGTTGCCCCGCATGCGTTGCTTTGCAATGCTTCGTCGTGAACATGCGTTGGTTATACGTACTTTCATTCACATTGATATGCACCTTTCATTTGCATTATCTTACTTGCATTGTTATGCATTCCATGGTCTGGCGAGACCTTAAACACGCACGGTCTGGCAGGACCTTAAATATGCTCGGTCTAGGAGACCTTAAATCCTCGGAAGATGCAAGACCGTTGGTGTATTTGATATGCTCATGCGTTGTCACGCATGCCATGCATGCATTGATATGCACAGATCACATGCGTTATCATACATCTCAAGAGCCGCGCTTTGTCGCGCATTTTAAGTATTATCTGCATTATCATGCATCTCAAGAGCCGCGCGTTGTCGCGCATTTCGAAATCATGCATTGTTATGCATTTCAAGCGACTTGCGTTGTCGCGCATTCCATGCAACATGCATTTCATAAAAAAAAAAACAAAAAAACATGCATCATTTGCATTTCAAAAAAAAAACAAAAACAAAAACAAAAACAAACATGCATATGTCATGCATCATTTTAAGTATATAGTGCATATGTCATGCATACATTGTGAATAATGCATATGTAATGCATTCCATTGTACATAGTGCATATAGCATGCATTCCACTGTAAATATTCTATCCATTGCATATTGTATCTATTGCATTGTAGTTTGCGTGCATTCATTGCATCACTTCCATCTAGGGTTTGCGCCTTTCCTTGTTGAGCTTGGTCTGGTATGTGCCCATACTTTTCACGTCTATACACTCATAGTTCTGTATGACCGTTCTATGTTAGACGTGGTTTGTTTGTGTCCATGCCTTTCCTAGGCAAGATACGGTTTGGCCGTAAGCCTTAAATCCACTGTATCCATTCCATTGCATATTGTATATATTGCATTGTAGTTTGCATGCATTCATTGCATCACCTCCATCTAGGGTTTGCGCCTTTCCTTGTTGAGCTTGGTCTGGTATGTGCCCATACTTTTCACGTCTATACACTCGTAGTTCTATATGACCGTTCTATGTTAGACGTGGTTTGTTTGTGTCCATGCCTTTCCTAGACAAGATACGGTTTGGCCGTAGGCCTTAATCCACTGTATCCATTCCATTGCATATCCATTGTATATATTACATTGTAGTGTAATTTTTGCATCCAGCATTAGGATCATCGTTCTTTCGTTAGCGGGTCGTTTCCCTACTTATGTCATTCCACCCAATTACTTGTTCTTGTGTCCGTCTACATTACTCATAGTTCTGTATGACCTTTTCTATGGTAGACGGACTTTGCATCTCCATCAATCTATTTGACATTTGTGTGGATTTGAAACGCTCATGATTTGATCATGATTTAATTGCATTGCATTTTCATTTGCATTATTATACATAGTTTGTATATATTGCATATCATTTTGCATTCATTTTGCATGTTATGCATGTTGCTAACAACATCGTACCTGTTAAGTTTGCTTTCTTTTTCAGGCATGATATTGTATGTACGGTTCATTTGAAGCTGGTGCGGCGCAACCAGACAAACCGGACAAGTATTATATCCCCCAAGTGAGACGTATTGAGAATTGCATAATTCTCTTACATCCTTTCTGCATTGTAGTGTAGTTGGATTTGTGTTTGATTGCTTAAAACTGTCGCATGTTATACTTCGTTACAGCTTTCTTTGCATGATCATAAGTTATGCTCGGCTTCTTACATTGTCAATTACATTTTGCCCCTGCCTTCGGGCGCATATCTTTATTTGCAGCATGTGTGCTTTGTCCAAGTCTTCGGCCTTGTCAAAACTGGGTCGTCTCTGGGCTTTGACAATCACTCCCGTCATTGTTATGACTTTCGAGTTCTGTCAAAGAGGGGCAACTGTAGACACCCCATTTTTGACCGTCCTCAAGACTTGGACGTCACCTCTTGAGCACTCGGTGATCATCCTTGTTTGTGTTCGTCTTGAGTTCCTGGAGGTCTCGGCTACGCGCCTTGCCTCAGGATCTCTCGACTTGACTGTTTTGTGTCTGGTTTTGCACCAAACACTTGTGGTTTTCCTTTGAGGGGTAGGGAATGGCTTGTTGGCCACCCCACACATCACCGGCCATGGCTTGAGGCCACCGGCTGTGTTTTTGTTGCCACCAGCCAAATGTTTGGCCAGCCGGCACTATAGATGGCCGGCCGGCCATCTTTTTGGGTCAAATTGCATTTTGGCCGGCCGACTACTGTGCATCTGCTTTTGCAGATATTTTTATGCCAGCTGTGCTAGCTGGCATACACTTTGCTCGTGTATGGAGGGATTTCAACCTTGTTAGCTTGCCTTGGAAGCTTTACAAGATTGAATCTTCTATGAGAGGAGGTCTCTTCTCCCTCTTTTAGGTTAAACAACATTTTTCAAGAGCTTTGAGTTCTAGGGTTAGGGTTTGTATATATCCTATCTCTATATCTCTCTCTCTTTGTGTATTTGTGTGTGTTTAGTCTTAGTATTGCACACAAACACCCACCATTACACCTTCTCTTGGAGCTGAGGTCCTTGGAGGTTGTTCTTGAAGTTTTGGAGCTGGTTTGGACCTAAGGAAGCTGCTGGTCCACCATTTTTGAAGAGGATCTACAAGGGTAACCACTTTCCCCTTTTATTCCCCATTTTTGCATAGCTTTTTTGACTACCTTGCAACTGTTTTTAGACTTGGTGTATAACATATAAAAGTCTTGTTTTTTCCTACTCTAAATAGTTGTTTAAGAGTGTTTTGAGCTTTGAGGTTGTTTGACCCCTCTTAAGCCTTCCCCGATCGTACCCAAGTTCCCGAGCCGAGACAACTTTGGGAATGACGGACACGTGGCCTTAGGCAAACGAGTCAGGGTTTCCTAAATTCCCCCATTCAAAAAATATTTAGGTGGCGACTCTGTATCTGGCAAAGCAGTCCATGTTTGGCACTTCTTTACAAAAAATCTGTTTTCAAAAACGATTTGCCGGATTTGGACTCTTTGGTTCAGATCAAGAACCGTGACAGTTCAGGACTCAAATTGTCACGGTTCTTGATCTGAACCAAAGAGTCCAAATCCGGCAAATCGTTTTTGAAAACAGATTTTTTGTAAAGAAGTGCCAAACATGGACTGCTTTGCCAGATACAGAGTCGCCACCTAAATATTTATTTTGGGGGAATTTAGGAAACCCTGACTCGTTTGCCTAAGGTCACGTGTCCGTCATCACCAAAGTTGCCTCGGCTCGGGAACTTGGGTACGATTGGGGAAGGTCACTTCGTGAGCACCCCCGCTCGCCCAATCAAAGATCGGCCTCTACTAACCATGATATCTTGTTTTGAAAACATTATGCATTCTTATTCCGGTTATTAGCCTAGAATTACTATGTTATGCGCACAGCAAACAAGTATAGATCAAATCGCCTAAATTGGAACAAAACATTGCATGTTTGTTTTGAAAATGGTTTGCTACTCGTAAGTAAGCTAAAATGCAGGTTTTGCCACCCTCGAGTGGGCTTTAGAAAAGATGGTTTTGCCACTATCCAGTGGGCTTAAAACTCACAGTTTTAATGTATTATTCCAATTCAGGTAATTCAACCTCCATCCACAGGCATTCAAGCAGTTATATCACATAAGCAAATAGCCTCATGGTAAGCATGCTATCATAGCAACACACACACGCATGCAAGGATGCTAAAAGCATGCTAGAACTCACCGAGCAAAACAGAAACTAGAGTTAAAACAGAAACTAGTTAGTAATCATATGCATGATCCTAGTTCATGTTAAGATGGCTAATGCAACACATGCAAAATGCAACTAAGATAGGCTCGGCTAATCTACAATGACATGTGAAATGCTACAACTAACACGTACTCATCTTGGAATTGAAATACCAGTGCGGTTAGCATGATGTTCCGAGCCCGATGTATGTAAGACAAATGTATGGATGCACGCATGCATAGCATAAAGTATGCTAATTTAAATATGCCCTAGTCTAACCATCATAAGCGGGTAAATAAAAAGGAAGAAAGACGTGGGATTGGAAGACATACACACACTCACACACACTTATTACAAATACACCCTCACTCAGAGGGACCGAGAGAATAATACAATTCGAAATAATGAATCAACTATCCTAGCTAATTAATTATTACAGGCCCTCTAATTAGTTAACAAATTATTTCACAAAAATAATTTAAATATGAAGCCGAAAAGACCGCCGCAGCTCTGCCTAAGAATGCGCGAATGATGCATGCTTGACTCGTCTTGCCCGGAAATTCGCTGCCATAGCACTGTTGCTTCTGTTTACACTGCTTCACTCCTCTGAGGATCACACAAATTTCCAGAACTACTTTGAATTATTCCCTAAATGTTTTGGAATGCCACCGGCCACATTTCAACTCCACCGGCCATGGGAATGTTCTTGTCGGCCAAATGTTGGACCACCGGCCAGCCACAGATGGTCGGTCAGCACTGTAAGTGGCCGGCCGGCCATTGCTTCCTGCAGAATCCTGCAGTTGACAGCAGCAGAGGGCAAGCAGTGTATGGCATGGAATTTTCAAGCAAATGTGGACATGGCCACACTCCCTATCATGCAATAGACTCAAGGGAGTATGGCCCTTGATCCTCGGGCCATCAATTATGCATGACGGCCTAAGAAGCCAAGTTTGCCATTTAATGTAAAATGCATGCAACAATCAAATGAAAGCTAACACCCTATCATGTTGAGATCAAAGGCATCGGCGACCGAGGATTGAGACGTGTTTCGTCACTTTGAGTACGAACACTTCTCAATCCTCATGCTTGGTTTGACACCCCAAACCAAGCCATGCAATGCATGCATGCAATGTGGCTCAATTGTGCAACATGAGACTAAATTATAAGGCATGCCAAATGCAAAATAACCTAAGCATGCAAATGTAATGTATTAAGCATGCAAGATGCAATGCAATGCAACCTAACATGTAATGCAAACATGGCATAATGCGAGCATGAAACCAAAGGCAACAAATCAAGCATGCAACCATATACAAGAGTGGACTTAGACTGAAATGGGAGGCCTTAGCCACGCCCCAAAACAGTGGCCAAAAATGCCAAAAGTGATGAACAACATGCATAACAAACAAGCAAACCAAAGAGCCTAAAGCTAAGGCATGGAAGGCTATTCTCAAGAGCACTCAAAGGTGAGGTACATGGATATCAAACACTCATGTTAAACTCTAAAATGCATGCAAAAGATGACACCAAAACATGCTAGGGAATAGATACAAAAGAGAAAGCATTCAAGGCCACCAAAGAGAGTATCCTACTACAACCACCCCAACCACTCATGGCATGCACTTTTCAATACAAAGTAAAGTTTCAACATGCAAAATGAGCCCCCAAAAACCACTGATATGGCAGCCCCAAAGACTTAAACACTTAAGCATGCACAATGTTCATTTCAAGGCACAACAAAACAACTCTTCAAAGCATGAAAGTAATGATGAATGCAAGCATACAAGCGTGGTTTATGGACTGAAACATGGTCCCTAATGATCCCAAATCATGAGAATAAGCTAGGCTAAGCATGCTAGAGACCCACATGCTCAAGGCTCACAAGCCAAAATGAAAAGAGGCTATCCTAAACATGGCAAAGATGGCTAAAACAGCACCCAACAGTCCTTGAGCATGGCAAAATAATGCTAATACCTTCATGATGTTAAGCTATAACATGCAAGAATCATGGCCTAAATGCATGGCATACTTCTAGGCAAAATGGAGGGATGCAAGGCAAGTATACTATGCATGCAAGGGGCCACAAATCCGACCAAAAACAGAGGCAACATATGACCAAATAACATCCAAAAACTTCTAAATGGGGCCAAAGACAACCAAGCATACATGCTACCTTTAAGAGCCAAAAACATGCAAAAATGGGAGACTAAGGGAGAGGGGTGTCCCTCCCCTATGCAAGACTTCAAAACTCCTTCTTCACCACTGAAAATCCACTGGATTTCAGTGGTGAGAAGGTCAACACACAAAAGCAACCAAAGCTTAACAAAGAGAGTACCAAAAGGGCCAAACAAGGCCTAAGAGAGGGAGGTCGACCCCCAACACCAAAACAACCTTAATGAAGTATCTCAAGCATGCAAATACAAGACTTTTTTCAGTCATACACAAAGTCTAAAATAGTAAGCAAGATAGGCAAAAGTCTAGTGCAAGATTGGGGAATCTAAAGTAAGAATGTTACCCTTGAAGAATCTTTGAAGAACAGCAAATGCAGCCCTCCTCCTCTGATCAAAATCAGTCCAAAACCTCAAGAACAAACCCTCAATGCCTCCCAAAGTCGAAGTATGGTGTAGTAGTGTGTGTCTTAGTGCAAAACTAAGAAGAAATCAACCTTTTGGCCCTTAAACACACACACAATGAAGAGAGAGAGGGAGATATAGAGAGAGAAAGTGTATATATCAGAATATATATGCTTTAGGTCTGATTTTTGCTGAACCAACCCAAAGGAGGGGGGGTGATCTCTTATATACACAAAGGAAAGGCTCTAAGCTTCTTAGAGAAGCTATTGCAAAAAGGTCAAAAGGACCAAGCTTCCAATGGAAGCTATCCCAAAGGTGCAAGCTTCTTGAGGAAGCCAAGACAAGGGGGTCAAAGCTTCCTCAAGAAGCTTTGAGCAAAGGGTGCAAAAAAAAAGGTCAAAGGTGCAAAACAGCCAAATATATGCACGGGGGCAGGTCTTGTGCATTCCAGCTGGCACAACTGGCATGCACCATGCCTGAAAAAGGCAAAAAGGTGGTACCGGCCAGAAAAGGAGGCCATCGGCCAAACATATGGTCGGCCGACCACACCAAATGCCGACCTGCCAATGGTATATTTCACCAATGGCCGGGAGCCTCAAAACACAGTCGGTGGCTTCAAGCCATGGTCGTGGGTGTCAGGGGTAGCTAACAAGCTACTCTCTACCCTCAGAAACAAAAACACAAGTGTTTGGTGCAAAACCAAACACAGAACAGTCGAGTTGAGAGATCCTGAAGCAAGGCGCATAGCCGAGACCTCCGGGAACTCAAAACGAAACACGAACATGGGTAATCACCAAGTGTTCAAATGGTGACGTCCAAGTCTTGAGGACGGTCAAAAATGGGGTGTCTACAGTTGCCCCTCTTTGACAGAACTCGAAAGTCATAACAATGACGGGAGTGATTGTCAAAGCCCAGAGACGACGCAGTTTTGACAAGGCCGAAAACTTGGACAAAGCACACATGCTGCAGATAAAAATATGCGCCCGAAGGCAGGGGCAAAATGCAACCAACAATGCAAGAAGCCGAGCATAACTTATGATCGTGCAAAGAAAGCTGTAACGAAGCATAACATGCGACAGTTTTAAGCAATCAAACACAAATCCAACTACACTACAATGCAGAAAGGATGTAAGAAAATTATGCAATTCTCAATACGTCTCACTCGAAGGATACAATACCTGTCTGGTTTGTCTGGTTGCGCCGCACTAGCTTCAAATGAACCGTACATACAATATCGTGCCTGAAAAAGAAAGAAAACTTAATAGGTACAATATTGTTAGCAACATGCACATTAATGCAATTGAAAGTGCGTGACAACGCAAAGCAAGTGGGAAGCATAACAATGCTATGAAGGCACAAACACATGTAAGTAAAGTATGCGCGACAACGTATACAATGTGTGAAGATGTAGACACATGTAAGTAAAGTATACGCGACAACGTATACAATGTGTATAAAAGGAAACTTGAACACATGTAAGTAAAGCATAACGCGACAGCGCATAATGCACGTATGCAAGCAATGTGTATAGAAAGGAACTTGAACACATGTAAGTAAAGCATGCGGTCAACGTGTGCAATGTGTATAAAAACTTGAACACATGTAAGTAAAACAATGCACGTATGCAAGCAATGTGTATAGAAAGGAACTTGAACACATGTAAGTAAAGCATGCGGTCAACGCGTGCAATGTGTATAGAAACTTGAACACATGTAAGTAAAGCAATGCACGTATGCAAGCAATGTGTATAGAAAGGAACTTGAACACATGTAAGTAAAGCATGCGGTCAACGCGTGCAATGTGTATAGAAACTTGAACACATATAAGTAAAGCAATGCACGTATGCAAGCAATGTGTATAGAAAGGAACTTGAACACATGTAAGTAAAGCATGCGGTCAACGCGTGCAATGTGTATAGAAACTTGAACACATGTAAGTAAAGCATGCGGTCAACGCGTGCAATGTGTATAGAAACTTGAAGCATGGTAAAGACAAGTTACTCATGATGTTGAAATTCAAAGCACTACAACACAGTATAATTGAAGCAACTTGTGGAGTTCACAAGATACAAAAGGATACGGGAAGGGGCGTTCCTCGCACGTACGGAGCATCGCTCAAAGAAGACACGGCCTGAGGTTAACTCGAAAGCCTACTAATGTTCCGAAAAAAAGTGCACTTCCTTGCCCCGTCTTGAGTAATGAAGGTGCCACACCAAACAATTGACCCGAACAAGGGCACGGGAGGTGCATCGACCGCAAGGAGAGGTTACTGGTATCAACCCCGATATTCTGCTGCCCTGCTCTCCTTTTGCTTTACTTTCCTTTTTACTGGTAGTTTAAGCACATTGCACTGCCTCAAGCAGGTTTTATTTTTTTTTTCAAAATAGTGTACATTTTGCAAAATACATGATGGAAATGAAACAGCTATTTTGTTCAAAAGGTGTTACATCGCCTCGCATGGCATCACATAACAATGTGAATGAAATTAAAAAATCGTTTGAAAATGGAGCACTCGCATCGTAATAATCAGGTAGTGAACTGACTTACAACTCGATAAGCAAAACAGAGAGACTCGATAAAACCAACCAAGTGCGAGTACAACTCGATAAGCAAATCAAAGACTTAAAGAGAGTGAAATACAACTCGATAAGCAAATGTACAACAACTCAATAAGCAAAAGGGTGTGACCCCGCAAGAATCGATCACCGGAAGGCATTGGTAGAGGTTCCAACCACAATCCCTTAGCATGTTCAACTCATAAACAGCTCATGGAATAAGAAGGAAGGCCACCGGCCAGAGGTAAAGGCCATCGGCCATGAGAAATGGCCATCAGCCATGAGAAATGGCCATCGGCCAAAAGTGGTAGTCGGCCAGCACTACATTTGGCCGGCCGGCCATAAATTGCCAGAACCAGCATAATGCTGACATCTGTCCTCCACTCAACCTTATCTTCTACAAAAGGCCTCAGCTTCGTGGTTCTTCTCAATTCAACACGAATTTGCTCCCAATGGAAGAGTTTCTTGCCCAAAATCTCACAACTTGGATTAACAACTTGGATGGCTCGGAAAAGCTGAATTTCCGGGGCTTCGGCATAAACGCACTATTCACTCTGAGTCGTACTTCGCTGCACCTTCCGTTTCTCCATGCCGCAGCAAGATTTTGGAATCCGATAACACATGTCTTTAGTTTTGGCGGGCAAGAGGTATGTCCTACATTCGAAGATTTCCAAGCTCTAATGGAATCTGAACGCAACGAGGAGATCTTACCCCAGCTTAATTTTGGCCATGCCCAAACCTTAGGGCGAATGTGTGGACTCACAATGTATGACACTCGGTCTCTGATTTATGATGGAATGCTAGATATTCCGAGTTTGATTTGCCATTTTTCCGATGCCGATGACCGCGGTGACCATCATTGGCAAGGCTTCCGGCGACACGCCCTCTGTTTGTGCATGCTATCTCATTTTCTGTTTGCCTCAGGCTCCGGAGGATCTAGCGTTCGGTTGATCGAGGTTGCCCAAGGCTTGAAGGAGGGCAAGAGTTGCATTGCCATGACTCTGGCTGAGACGTTGATGGGCTTGGACTCCTTTTATCGCCGAGAGACAATCAGATTTGCGGGGAGTCCACTACTGCTACAGGTAATGTTTCCCACCCAATCTCACATATGTATTGCTCACGTCACTCGGCCCTCAAGCTCGGCTTTTCTCACAAAACCCTTTCTCACTTTTTCTCTCATCGTACATCTCTCTATTCTTTATTCTCTCATTTTTCATCCCTTCCCAGGTGTGGTTGATGGACAAGTTGCAGGTTGTGGACTCTTGCCCAGCATACTCAGCTCGCGGTTATTTCTTCAGGCAACGTCTGGTCGATGCCCTTGATGAAGGTTGGTGGTTCGACTGGATGTGCAGCTTGTCCGCAGACCGCATTGCTTGGCGGTGCCCTTGGCTCAACCTACCGGCAATGGGCTACAGCATGTCCTGGCAGACTGGGATTCAGTTGATTGGCTTTACTCACTGTGTGTTCTATTTCCCATTCCGGTTCCGACGCCAGTTCGGCCATGATCAGACTTGCCCTGCAGAGGGGATAGAATATCCAGCCGCCTTTCCGTTCTGAGGCGCGCAGCTTGTTCAGCAGGCCGCAGCGTGGGGGACAAGAGAGCTCCTGGCCCCCACTCCCACTTTCAGTTGCACTTTGTCTGATGAGTGCATAGATTGGCTCAATGAAGAGGCATAGATCGGGCCTAGCTTGGCATCAGAGGCTTCGACCAGCTCTGGAAGGGGGCACAGGAATATCTGACTTATCTATCCCCCGGATTTATTGCTTTATTAGTACTTCCAAGTTTTCTTTATGAATGTAATAAAAAACAACTTCAATTTGTATGCAAGAGCAGGAGAACTTTATATTGAAATCAATGAAATTGAAGGTTGCGGTACTGAAAATTTCCCGTTTTGGTCCAGAAATGGTCTTAGTTGTAAAAAGATTTATTTGAACAAAGTCAACTTCTATTAAAACTTTTCAAAAATATTTTTGATATGGATCAGAACTGGACACGCCTGAGATCTGTCACTAGGATGCACAACCCCAGATTCTAGCAACTAGAAAGTTGCCCCTAGTTTAAGTAGCACTGTACCGGAGATTACAACCGAAGCTCTTGAATACTGAATAGACAAAGATGACCGAGCTGATCAAATGGACAAAGTTGATCGAGGAAAAATTTTATGGCTGAACTTCAGGATGAAGTTGCCTACGTATCCCAAAGATGGGAATCAAGCCTTACGTAGTTCAGGCTTGGGTTCACTTGAGTATCTTCACTCTCCTTTTGCGCTCTAACTTTTGCCAAGGCCGCCCTTTGCGGGTTTTCGACCTTGCGAGCTCAGTTTTTATAATTTCAAATTTTTCGTGCTCTAACTTTTGCCTAGGTCGCCCTTTCGGGTTTTCGGCCCAGCGAGCCTCTCAGGGGTAATATTTCTTCAACTTGTCCATGTTGATCGGTTATGAGAACTCTAGGCCATCTAGGTCCATTAGAACGACAGCTCCACCCGACCAAATAGACTTAATGATGTAGGGACCAGTCCAATTGGGTCTGAACTTGCCCCTTGGGTCGTGGATGGGAGCTCGGTTGTCCTTGAGTACCAAATCTCCTTCCTTTAGATTCCTGGACTTAACCTTCTTGTTGAAAGCTCGGGCAATTCTGCGCTGATAACCTTGAACATGGTACAGTGCTTTCAATCTCCTCTCGTCACAGAGCATAAGTTCCTCAAATTTGCTCTGCTGCCAATCTGCTTCGGCTATCTGGCACTCAGCCAACACTCGCAAAGACGGAACCTCAATTTCGATAGGTAGAACGGCCTCCATCCCATAAACCAAGGAATACGGTGTCGCCCCAGCAGAAGTTCTGATTGAAGTCCGGTAGCCCCACAGAGCAAACGGCAACTTATCTGGCCAGTCCCAGTAGGTTTCCACCATCTTTTGCAGTATGTGCTTGATATTCTTGTTGGCGGCATCGACTGCTCCATTGGTTTGCGGCCGATAGGTGGATGACTTATGAAAAGCCACATTGTATTTCTCCAACAAGTCAATCACTTCTTTCTTGAAATGGGAACCATTATCTGAAATTATCTCATTTGGGACTCCGTAACGACAGATGATGTTGTTTCTAATGAACTTCGCGACATGTGAAGCCTTCAACACTGCATAAGATTGGGCCTCGACCCACTTTGTAAAGTAATCTATCGCGACCAGGATGAATTCATGCCCATTCGACCCCTTCGGAGTAACAGCCCCGATCACATCGATTCCCCAAACTGAAAATGGCCATGGCGAAGTCATGTTGTATAGCTTCGACAGCGGGATGTTCATGCGGTTTGCATGGATCTGACATTTGTGGCATCACCGAACAAAGCCGATACAATCCTCCTCCATGGTAGACCAGTAGTAACCCTGTCTGAGGATCTTCCGAGCCAACATTACCCCGTTCATATGTGCACCACATTCTCCTCCATGGATGGCCTCCATCAAGCGCTTCGATTCTTCAGCTTCTACACACAGCTTATGCATTCCCAGATGACCTCTCTTATACAGCTTACCCCCGCAGATGATGAACTGAACAGCCATTCTTCTGATTGCCCTTTTATCCTTGGCATTTGCCCCTGGTGGATACGTCTCTTTCTCCAGGAAGTTCTAAATGTCGTAATACCAGGGGTTGTCGTCCTGAGCCTCATCTATAGCAGCAATTGATTCATACGCTGGCACAAACTTCTGGTCAATGATGACTGGACGCATCCGGACTCCAAACGGGATGTCTATCATGGAAGATAGAGTTGCTAGTGAATCTGCGAACCTGTTGTTCTCTCTTACTAGATGAGCAAAGTTTAGCTTCTCAAACCGAGGAATTAACAAATCCAAGGCCTGGTGGTACATTATGATCTTCTCTTCCTTGACTTTCCAGTCTCCTTTTGCTTGAGACACAACAAGGTTCGAGTCCCCGATGACGTCTAGCCGTTTTGCCCCTAGTTCCAGGGCTGCTTCTAGACCGGCAATGCATGCCTCATATTCTGCTTCGTTGTTCGAGACTTTGAACCGGAGTTTGAATGCTAGAGGGATACGAGAATTGTCAGGTGCTATCAACAACACTCCTATCCCATATCGGTACTGGTTCGACGCTCCGTCAAAGTACATCGTCCAAGTTTCATCTTCGATGTGCAAAATGGCCTCATCTGGAAATAAGTACTCAATTTCTTCACCCCCTTCCACTGGATGATCGGCCAAGAATTCTGCTACTGCTCTTCCTTTGACTGACTTGCGTGTCACATATTTCAGATCGAATTCGGAAAGCAATAGCAACCAACGAGCTAGCCTACCCGTAAGTGCCGGTTTTTAGAAAAGATATTTGATGGGATCCAGTCGTAAAACCAACATTACGGAGTGAGCTAACAGGTAGTGCCGCAGCTTCCTGGTAGCCCATACCAAGGCTAAGCAAGCCTTCTCTAACGGTGTGTAACGAGTTTCATACTCTAACATCTTCTTGCTCAGATAGTAGATGGCCCTTTCCACCTTGTCTTCTGATTCTTACGCGAGCATACAGCCCATTGTAGTTTCAATCACTGAAAGGTACAATATCAACGGTCTCCCCGGCTCTGGCGGTGACAACACAGGCGGGTTCTATAAGTATTCCTTGATCTGTTCAAAAGCAGCTTGGCATCGGCCGTCCCATTGGAATTTATTTCCTTTCTTCAGGAGACCAAAAAGTGGTTCACAAGTCAAGGTTAATTTTGAGATAAATCGTCTTATGAATTGCACTTTACCCAGAAAGCCTCGCACCTCCTTTTTAGTCATTGGTGGTGGCATTTCTAAGATGGCCTTGATTTTGGAAGGGTCGACTTCGATGCCCCTTTGTGTAATCAGAAACCCTAGCATTTTCCCTGCTGTAACACCGAATGTACACTTTTGAGGATTTAACCGCAACCGGAATTCTCTGATCCTTTGAAAGAACTTTTGCAAGGCGGTGTAGTGGCCCTCTCTTTCTTTGGACTTGACAATCATGTTGTCCACGTACACCTCAACCTCTTTGTGGATCATGTCATGCAATATCGTGGTCGCGGCCCGTTGATATGGAGCTCCAGCATTCTTCAACCCAAATGGCATCACTCTGTAGCAGTAGGTCCCCTATGGGGTGGTGAATGCAGTCTTCTCCCGGTCTTCAGGTGCCATCACTATCTGATTGTAACCTGAGAAGCCATCCATAAATGAAAGCAAAGCATGCCCCGCTGTGAAATCCACCAACTCATCAATATGCGGCAAGGGAAAGTCGTCCTTCAGACTAACTCTGTTCAAATCCCTGAAATCCACGCACACCCGGATCCTGCCATCTTTCTTTGGCACCGGAACAATGTTGGCCAACCAAGTCGGGTATTCGGATACCAGTAAGAAGCCTACGTCGATTTTTTTGGTGACCTCTTCCTTAATCTTGATGGCCCAGTCAAGGCGGATCCTTCTGAGTTTCTGTTTGACAGGTCGGGCCTCGGGGTCAAGAGGGATCCGATGTTGTACAATCTCAGGATCGATTCCAAGCATGTCTTCGTAGGACCATGCGAAAACATCCTTGAAATCTTTTAATAAATCGACTAAGCGCTCGCGTTCCTCCGAAGACAACGTGGACCCGATCTGGACCAACCGCGTGTCCTTCTCAGTACCAATATTCACAGTAGTGATTTCATCAACTAAAGGTTTAACATTTCCTGTTCTTGATCAATTAATCGTTGCAAAACCGGAGGAATTTCTTCCTCGTCGTTTTCGTCAAAATTTTGAAAGTCCTGATTCAAGCAATAAATCAAAGGCACAAAAAAGTACTCAGAAATCACTTCCACATCATTCTCATTATGTACTTCCAAACCGTTCGATTCTTCTGTTACAACAGACTCAAAAGAGAAAGAAAAAGACGACCTGGACAGGACTGTGGCATCCGGATTATCACCCCCAGGAATACCGGACTCAGACTCAGCCGAGCTGGAACCTGATTCCGACTCACAAGACTCGGTGGAATCAGATTCCGACTCACTACCTGACCCGGTGCTGTTTGACAAAAATCCCTCTTCGTACTGCCAAACGAGAGAGGATGCGATGGATGCAGCCAAAATAGTTGATGGTAGGCCCGCAGCC
Source organism: Camellia japonica (assembly GCA_030407325.1). NCBI lineage: Eukaryota > Viridiplantae > Streptophyta > Magnoliopsida > Ericales > Theaceae > Camellia > Camellia japonica. The sequence continues at coordinate 71,181,010 of JAPPVO010000010.1, read as the reverse complement.
GTTTCATTTCCGATCATGGACACCAAGAAGTTATCCCCCAAGCACTTCTGTTCGATCGGAGGATCTGAAAGTAGACATGCCAGTGCTACCCCCATTTCAATCTCGATGTCCTCAGACTCCATTTCCTTGCTCTGCTCAATCTCAACTGTCGGGTCTGTCTGCTCTTCGGCAACATCATCCCTGGATAACTATAGGTCAAAGAAAATCTCGAACCCCGGCACACGCTTCCTCTCGGCATTCAGCCACGGCTCTGGAAAGCCACAGCATGGAAAGTCCTCCCCCTCCCGGACGAAGCGTCCGTTTAGGGTACCCTGAATGGGCTGGTGCATTAACTCAAAAGGCTTCCTTGCCTGTTTTGCTCTGGCTCTCCCAGCCATCTCCTTTCCTTTCCTTACCCAATCCTCCTTGGTGGGCAAATAACCCAAGCCAAAGGTGTGTGGGTTGTGTGGCACCTCGGCCAATGTTGCAACACCCTTCCGGCCGCTCTTTCCCAATCCCATCTCGGGGATGTGTTGGAGTTTGTTCATGAGGTATACTGCTTGAGCACTGACATATATCCCCTCGTTAGCAGCCATGATGTTCTGTACAACCCGAGCCTCAGCCAGGGTAAAACCTGATATGAACACATCCTCCATACCGTGCTCAATTTCTAAAACAGGCATAGATACCTCCGGTGGTGGATGAATCGATGAATTTCCAAAAACAATGGCTACTCCCTTCCCATGGGGGTATTTCACTATTTGATGCAAGATGGACGACACTGCCTTTATCTGATGCAGCCACGGCCGCCCCAAAAGCAGGTTGAAAGTTGCAGGAACCTCTAAGACATGGAAATCTATCTCATGCCGTCCTGGCCCAACCTTGGTCTGAATTTTTACCGTCCCCATGACTTCTCTGCTCGTGTTGTCGTATGCCCGAATCACCTGGGCTGTCGGTATAAAGTCCGCGGTCTTCAAACCGATTGCATACGCAGTTCTTGCTGGGCACACATTGATGGCGGATCCGGTATCAACAAGAACCACCGATATCCATTTATTTCTACATTCCACGGAGATGTAGAGTGGCTTGTTATGGTTCGCCCCCTCAGGTGGCAATTCCTTGTCAGAAAAAGTCAGCGTCGGGGTAGCTCCTCCCAGAAAGACTAATCCCACCAACTGCTCTGGCGTGGTTTCTATCGAGAGCTTGGCCTTATCCATGGCCGATAAGACAGCCTGCTGGTGCACTCGCGATGCCATAAGCAGTCCCCAGATGGAGATGTCTGCTTGTATCTTTTTTAGCTGTCTGAGTACAGCCTCATCCTCAAGTTGCTTCTCCTTCTGTTTCTCAGCGTCCCTATCCTTTCCAGATGCCTCTGGCTGATCCAGGTGCGGGGGCTTGAAATACCGTCCGCTTCTTGTCATATGATCGACTTCTCCGATGTACCATGTATCGTCTGGTTGGTTGCTCCCCCAATCTTCGTCCGTGTAGGCAAGACATAAATCATCGTCCTCCCACCACATTCCATCGGCAGCCGACAGACACCTGTCCGGCTCTGGTATGACCGTTCTCGTACTCGCAGTACTCTCCGTCCGTATGCTCGCAGCATTCTCTGTTTCTGTGCACATAGCAGTTTCAGTCCCCATATGGGCCTTAACTTTCCTGATTCTCTCAGAATCTTCAAATCTTTCCTGTTCCGACTGTGTCAATACAGCTGGCTGTTCAATAATTCCTGTATTCAAAATGCTCCAATCCTGAGCGAAATTCTTGACACCGGCGCTCTTCGGCGATGTACTCTGTTCTTCGACCCTTCCGGCCGTCACTGACATTCTTGCCCCTGCCGGGCCCTATCCTGGTTGGAACTCTTCCACGATATCTGGTTGATCATCCAACCACCCGGTAGCCTCCGCCGATTCCTCATAATCGAACCAGTTGACTACTGCGTCCCTGGATCTTGGTCACTGTAAAACTGGAGATTGGCAAGGTCCTCTTCCACAGCCGTCAAATCATCTGTCCTCTGCCTAAATCCATCCCCTCGAATCACACACAGCTCTGCCCCTGTTGGTAATTCCACATTTGGCCCATCCTGACCTACTGACGAAATGTAGTCACTCGGACTATATACCTTCTCAACAAAACTCACAGATTCCTCAGACTCTGGCTCAACAACCCCCTTCTCCTCTGAAATCTCCCCTCTTCTGTCTTTGACAGTCACCACCAGTGGCTTAGGTTGGGTTATGGGGATGTCCATCACGCACAAGTCGGTGCAATCGGGAAGGAGCACCTCCAGCTTAGGCAAGTGGGAAGGAGTGATATAGATGCTAGGATCGTAAGACGCGACCCTAGTCTGGATGAAGTTGATTCTTTTGGGAGGTAGAGCTTGGTTGTGTGTGGAGAGAGGGTTTGTCGTAACATTAGGTTTCTCGGGAGGCATAATCACCCCGTTATCGATGACATCTTGAACCTCATGACGTAATCAGAAGCACAGGTTGGTGTCATGACCGTGGTGTTGGTGAAATGCGCAACATTTGGCTGGGTTGTGGGTAGGGGGAAGTCTTTCCGGTAATGGCCGCAGCTCTAAGGGCTTCAAGTGCCCTTTTCTGATTAAAACCCCCAGAGCTTTGGACAGGGGCATATACAGTGGAGCGAAGGTTCTTGTGTTTTTGGGTGGGTATTTGGCTCTTTGTGTATGGCTTCCGGACACACCGGAGAATGGCGTAGCTGCCATGGTTCTCGAAGGGAGGTTGGTGGTGACCATGCTCACTTCGGAGGCTTTTGTAGTTGTAGCGCCGCTCGGGCCTGCATTGTTGTTGCAATTGAAAGTTCTTCGGGGTTGCTCCCGGTCATTATCAATTAAGCCTTGCTTCAAGGCATCCTCAATCTGTACTCCCATTTCATGTAGATCAGAAAAGGTAGGAAAGGGGAGCACGATCATTTTCTGCATCAACTTCGGCTGAAAATTGTGCACAATCATCCGAATCTGATCTTTATCTGTGGGCCTTAGGGTCATCATCGAGGCCTTGGCCCTCCATCTGGTCACGAATTCTGAGAAGCTCTCTTTAGGCTCTTGCCTTGTTGTCTCAAGATCACGGGTCGTAATCTCGATTTGTGTATTATATGAATATTGCGCGATAAAGGCCTCAGCCATCCGTCCTAGTTTCTCTTGACGTTATCTTCTAATTTGGCATACCATATGGCCGCCACACCTGACAGGGTCCGGCCAAATAGAGACAGCTTCTGCAGTCTGGTGAGGCCCATTGGCCTTAAGATATTTGAAAACAACCTCAGGTGCACCATGGGATCCCCGGATCCATCAAATTGGTCGATGTGCGGCATCTTGAATCTGTCCGGCAGTGTCACAACTGCGTCGGTATATCCGTCTTCAATGTCAGGGATGGTCTTGACTCCCTGGGATCTCTTGAACAGCTTTTCAAGTTTGCTCAACTTCAACGCTGTGGGATCTGTCTCAAACTCAAAAGGGGAGTCCGGTAGGTTAGTGGGTGTTTTGGATAACTGGGGTGGGATTTGGGATAGAACCGGAGGTGGAGGTGGTCCTGTGGGAATGTCCGTATCATTTTGAACATTAGCTGTCTCCCCAAGGGTTGGAACTCCTGGCGGGGGAGGAGCTTGCTGCGAAGCAGACGCTCCGGTCTGCTGTTGTAGCCTCACGATTAACTCAGCTTGTTCAGTCATAACCGTGGCCTGTTGCTTGGCGAACTCTGCCTGTCGGACAGCGTCTTGCTACATTGTTTTCATACTCTCTTGGAGCTGGCGCACCATCTCCTCTAAGCTGGCCATACTATTCGGCTCTGACTGAACTACCGGTATATATTCCCTCTCTGCGGGAGAAACAGGACCCTGATCCCTACTATACTCAGGTGGGGTAGATAAGGCTCTCTGAACTGACTGCTGAACTGATGCCCTCTGCCTAACTGCCCTCCGTCTAGTAACCGGGGGTAGAGAGTGGTACACTGGTTGTCCGTCTACCAGATCCTCAGATCGGTAAAGTCGACGACCTCTAATCCAGAGTGCTTAGGAAATATCTACTGGGTCAGAAGCAATCGTGCTCAACTACCCTAGCAAAAAGATAAAATAAAGCAATAATAAGGAAATAAAACAACCAGATAAACGGACAGTATAACGGCGTAAAATAAACATACAACACACAGTTGGGTATGACAACACCCTGTTGATAAGCTGAGTATACTATTCTCAAACACTGATCATTATCCCCAAATCACTGTCCCCAAGTCTGAATCTGATACCCGCAGATAACTGATTCCCGAAAAAACACTGATGCCTGCAGGCTTGGTGCCCAAACTTGCAAACTGATACATGCCTTCCTATAGAGATGCACTCTAAAGCATATAGCAGATAAGTGAGAGCCAAAACACCCCTATGTTGGGGTAGGGTTTCCCTGTCCTATTTTGTCAGGAACTAGGGTTTCACTATGCACACAACGGTTTCAAACAACCTAACATCGGGTAAGCAACCTGTCCTACCTTGGAATGGTCACTCTTGATTCCGAATATGCACTAGGTCGAATGGTCAAAAGGGTGCCCCGGTAAAACCGGGGTTTGTGTTCCTATACTGTCAGAGCCCATAACCGGTCAACCTTATGGTCAAGCCTTGACAAGACAAGCCTCCGGCAAACCGTTCAGGAATGGCAGATGGCAAACACGGTGTCCTAGGCGCACCAATGCACATGCAATGCAAAGAAACACATAAGTGTAGTCAAAACAGGATATCATGAGTTCGAATCAAGCTCTCTAAATCCCCAGCGGAGTCGCCAGAAACTGTAGATGTCCCCGAACGTCCCGAGAGGGAAATCCCGTTTTGTTCGTCTGTGGGTCTACTACAGTTCAGGACTCAAATTGTCACGGTTCTTGATCTGAACCAAAGAGTCCAAATCCGGCAAATCGTTTTTGAAAATAGATTTTTTGTAAAGAAGTGCCAAACATGGACTGCTTTGCCAGATACAGAGTCGCCACCTAAATATTTATTTTGGGGAAATTTAGGAAACCCTGACTTGTTTGCCTAAGGCCACGTGTCCGTCATCACCAAAGTTGCCTCGGCTCGGGAACTTGGGTATGATTGGGGAGAGTCACTTCGTGAGCACCCCCGCTCGCCCGATCAAAGATCGGCCTCTACTAACCATGATATCTTGTTTTGATAACATTATGCGTTCTTATTCCGGTTATTAGCCTAGAATTACTGTGTTATGCGCACAGCAAACAAGTATAGATCAAATCGCCTAAATTGGAACAAAACATTGCATGTTTGTTTTGAAAATGGTTTGCTACTCGTAAGTAGGCTAAAATGCAGGTTTTGCCACTCTCGAGTGGGCTTTAGAAAAGATGCTTTTGCCACTATCCAGTGGGCTTAAAACTCACAGTTTTAATGTATTATTCCAATTCAGGTAATTCAACCTCCATCCACAGGCATTCAAGCAGTTATATCACATAAGCAAATAGCCTCATGGTAAGCATGCTGTCATAGCAACACTCACATGCATGCAAGCATGCTAAAGCATGAGAACTTACCGAGTACTCCGAGCCAAAATAGAAACTAGTTAGTAATCATATGCATGATCCTAGTTCATGTTAAGATGGCTAATGCAACACATGCAAAATGCAACTAAGATAGGCTCGGCTAATCTACAATGACATGTGAAATGCTACAACTAACACGTACTCATCTTGGAATTGAAATACCAGTGCAGTTAGCATGATGTTCCGAGCCCGATTTATGTAAGACAAATGTATGGATGCACGCATGCATAGCATAAAGTATGCTAATTTAAATATGCCCTAGTCTAACCATCATAAGCGGGTAAATAAAAAGGAAGAAAGACGTGGGATTGGAAGACATACACACACTCACACACACTTATTACAAATACGCCCTCACTCAGAGGGACCGAGAGAATAATACAATTCGAAATAATGAATCAACTATCCTAGCTAATTAATTATTACAGGCCCTCTAATTAGTTAACAAATTATTTCACAAAAATAATTTAAATATGAAGCCGAAAAGACCGCCGCAGCTCTGCCTAGGAATGCGCGAATGATGCATGCTTGACTCGTCTTGCCCGGAAATTCGCTGCCATAGCACTGTTGCTTCTGTTTACACTGCCTCACTCCTCTGAGGATCACACAAATTTCCAGAACTGCTTTGAATTATTCTCTGAATGTTTTGGAATGCCACCGGCCACATTTCAACTCCACCAGCCATGGGAATGTTCTTGTCGGCCAAATATTGGACCACCGGCCAGCCACAGATGGTCGGTCGGCACTGTAAGTGGCCGGCCGGCCATTGCTTCCTGCAGAATCCTACAGTTGACAGCAGCAGAGGGCAAGCAGTGTATGGCATGGAATTTTCAAGCAAATGTGGGCATGGCCACACTCCCTATCATGCAATAGACTCAAGGGAGCATGGCCCTCGATCCTCGGGCCATCAATTATGCACGACGGCCTAAGAAGCCAAGTTTGCCATTTAATGTAAAATGCATGCAACAATCAAATGAAAGCTAACACCCTATCATGTTGAGATCAAAGGCATCGGCGACCGAGGATTGAGACGTGTTTCGTCACTTTGAGTACGAACACTTCTCAATCCTCATGCTTGGTTTGACACCCCAAACCAAGCCATGCAATGCATGCATGCAATGTGGCTCAATTGTGCAACATGAGACTAAATTATAAGGCATGCCAAATGCAAGATAACCTAAGCATGCAAATGTAATGTATTAAGCATGCAAGATGCAATGCAATGCAACCTAACATGTAATGCAAACATGGCATAATGCGAGCATGAAACCAAAGGCAACAAATCAAGCATGCAACCATATACAAGAGTGGACTTAGATAGAAATGGGAGGCCTCAGCCATGCCCCAAAACAGTGGCCAAAAATGCCAAAAGTGATGGACAACATGCATAACAAACAAGCAAACCAAAGAGCCTAAAGCTAAGGCATGGAAGGCTATTCTCAAGAGCACTCAAAGGTGAGGTACATGGATATCAAACACTCATGTTAAACTCTAAAATGCATGCAAAAGATGACACCAAAACATGCTAGGGAATAGATACAAAAGAGAAAGCATTCAAGGCCACCAAAGAGAGTATCCTACTACAACCACCCCAACCACTCATGGCATGCACTTTTCAATACAAAGTAAAGTTTCAACATGCAAAATGAGCCCCCAAAAACCACTGATATGGCAGCCCCAAAGACTTAAACACTTAAGCATGCACAATGTTCATTTCAAGGCACAACAAAACAACTCTTCAAAGCATGAAAGTAATGATGAATGCAAGCATACAAGCGTGGTTTATGGACTGAAACATGGTCCCTAATGATCCCAAATCATGAGAATAAGCTAGGCTAAGCATGCTAGAGACCCACATGCTCAAGGCTCACAAGCCAAAATGAAAAGAGGCTATCCTAAACATGGCAAAGATGGCTAAAACAGCACCCAACAGTCCTTGAGCATGGCAAAATAATGCTAATACCTTCATGATGTTAAGCTATAACATGCAAGAATCATGGCCTAAATGCATGGCATACTTCTAGGCAAAATGGAGGGATGCAAGGCAAGTATACTATGCATGCAAGGGGCCACAAATCCGACCAAAAACAGAGGCAACATATGACCAAATAACATCCAAAAACTTCTAAAATGGGGCCAAAGACAACCAAGCATACATGCTACCTTTAAGAGCCAAAAACATGCAAAAATGGGAGACTAAGGGAGAGGGGTGTCCCTCCCCTATGCAAGACTTCAAAACTCCTTCTTCACCACTGAAAATCCACTGGATTTCAGTGGTGAGAAGGTCAACACACAAAAGCAACCAAAGCTTAACAAAGAGAGTACCAAAAGGGCCAAACAAGGCCTAAGAGAGGGAGGTCGACCCCCAACACCAAAACAACCTTAATGAAGTATCTCAAGCATGCAAATACAAGACTTTTTTCAGTCATACACAAAGTCTAAAATAGTAAGCAAGATAGGCAAAAGTCTAGTGCAAGATTGGGGAATCTAAAGTAAGAATGTTACCCTTGAAGAATCTTTGAAGAACAGCAAATGCAGCCCTCCTCCTCTGATCAAAATCAGTCCAAAACCTCAAGAACAAACCCTCAATGCCTCCCAAAGTCGAAGTATGGTGTAGTAGTGTGTGTCTTAGTGCAAAACTAAGAAGAAATCAACCTTTTGGCCCTTAAACACACACACAATGAAGAGAGAGAGGGAGATATAGAGAGAGAAAGTGTATATATCAGAATATATATGCTTTAGGTCTGATTTTTGCTGAACCAACCCAAAGGAGGGGGGGTGATCTCTTATATACACAAAGGAAAGGCTCCAAGCTTCTTAGAGAAGCTATTGCAAAAAGGTCAAAAGGACCAAGCTTCCAATGGAAGCTATCCCAAAGGTGCAAGCTTCTTGAGGAAGCCAAGACAAGGGTTCAAAGCTTCCTCAAGAAGCTTTGAGCAAAGGGTGCAAAAAAAAAGGTCAAAGGTGCAAAACAGCCAAATATATGCACGGGGGCAGGTCTTGTGCATTCCAGCTGGCACAGCTGGCATGCACCATGCCTGAAAAAGGCAAAAAGGTGTTACCGGCCAGAAAAGGAGGCCATCGGCCAAACATATGGTCGGCCAGCCACACCAAATGCCGACCGGCCAATGGTATATTTCACCAATGGCCGGTAGCCTCAAAACACGGCCGGTGGCCTCAAGCCATGGCCGGTGGGTGTCAAGGGTAGCTAACATAACAAGCTACTCTCTACCCTCAGAAACAAAAACACAAGTGTTTGGTGCAAAACCAAACACAGAACAGTCGAGTTGAGAGATCCTGAAGCAAGGCGCGTAGCCGAGACCTCCGGGAACTCAAAACGAAACACGAACATGGGTAATCACCAAGTGTTCAAATGGTGACGTCCAAGTCTTGAGGACGGTCAAAAATGGGGTGTCTACACTCCCGTTTGACATATTTCACACTTACTGGACATAACCTTTAGTGGACGTAACAATCACCTTCAACTTAACGGATTAAAGGATAGCAAAGACTAATTAATTTGGCTTAAAATGAACCAACTCACATAAAGAAAATGGGTTTTATTGCTTGGGGTTTGGCCGGATGTTATGCCGAATTTGTTGTGTCAAGAGTTGTCTTACATCAATTCATGATGTTTTGATGGATCTTGAAGCGTCTCTACCTCCCTCCTTAAGTTCACTCCATGATAGGATGGAGGGGTGGTTGTTATTCATTTCATTTATTAATTTTTGTCCAAATTGTACATCGAAATCATCAAGCAATCAATTTGCTCATTGATGGTTTTGGAAACAATTCCAACCTTCTCTCGAGGCTTTCCCATGACAGAGAAGTGTGAGAGGGACAAACAGAGTCTAGATCACTCTGTCTGCACTGTTTTCATTTAAATACACAAAACAAAGTATTACACAAAATTGAGGCACGGCCGGCCTTCTTTAGGCCCGGCTGGGCTTCATTGAGGGCTAGCCGGTCCTCAATGTTTGGTCAACAGTGTATTTTTGCAGAAAACAGAGGGCATTGGCTGAGGTGAAACAGAGCAAGCCTGGGGCAGACAGAGCTATTCTTGAACATTGTGCATGTGCATGCATGCAACCCTTGCACATCTTCGCTTACATCATGATCATCATTGTAATTAATTTATTCAATATTGTTTATTGTAATTAGTCTCATTAATTATTAATGTTGTAATTATTATTATTGTCCCTTTGTAATTGTTGTAGTTAATTAGTTTAAATAACGAGTTTATCTATTGTGGTTATCTATTGTGGTTATCCTTGTTGTAATAGCATAGTTAGCTAGTTAATTAGCCTTGCCTATTTATTCATTCGGTTTTGTAATAATTAGTTTAATTCGGACTTTTGGACTTTGATTCGCACCCTCTTGCACGAGGACGATGTTGTAATAATGTGTATGTCTTCCAGCCCCACGTCTTTCTCCCTTTTACTTACTTGCTTATGATGGTTAGTATAGGACATCACGCTTCATTAGTATTCTTATGCTTTGCATCCATTGTCTTACATGCATCCAAGGCTCGGCTCATCATGCTAACCCGATATCAAATGTTCAAACTCATTACTTGAATACGTTCTCTCTCGCATCTCTTGAATGCAATCATATGCCACACCTATAGTCGAGCCTATAAAATACATAATGTGTGCGTTGCATTAGTCATATTGCATAAGTTAGGAACATGCATATTTTTCTAACTCTTTCACCTGTTTTGGCTCGGTGTACTAGGTGAGCCTTTATGTCTTAGCATCTTGCATCGAATGTTTGTGTTGCCATGTCAAAGCATGAATACCATGAGGCTAATTGGTTAAATGATATAATTGTTTGAATGCCTGTGAATGAAGGCTAATTGCTTGAATTGGGATGGCTTGATTAATGTCCATTTTTTTAGCCCGCTTTTTCAAGTGGCAAATCCACAAAACAATTTCGAAACAAAACATGAAATCAAGTGTTCCAATTCTTGCAAACTAGTCTATACCTCGTGTGCATATCACATAGTAAAAATAGGTAATAAATCAGAACAAGAGCATATAATGTAAATAAAAAACACATCATGATTAGTAGAGGCCAATCTTTGATCGGGCAAGTGGGATGCTCAATTCATGAGATTCCCGTCTCGTACCTAAGTTCCCGAACCGAGACACTTTGGTGATGACAAACTAATGGCCTTTGGCATGAGCCTCGGGTTTCCTAAATTTCCCAAAAATATTTAGATGGCGACTATGTAATTTGGCAAAGCAGTCCATTTTTGGCATTTGATTCAGACATTGATTTTCCAAAAAGAATTGCCGGATTTGGACTGTTTTTGTGTTTTCACTATTTCACATTGAACTTGTGAAATCAGATTCAAAAGCACAAGTGGAGTCCGAACTATAGGGCTATTCACCTTCCGAAAGGAGCGCGGAAAGTCGGGCTACAGTTTCTGGCAACTCCGCTGGGGATTTAGAGAACTTGACTTAAAACTCATTATGTGAAATTTTATTTACACTTATATAGTCTTTGCATTGGTGCGCTGAAGTCACTGTGTTTGCCGACTACTATTCCTGGACAGTTTGCTGGAGGCTCGCCCAATAGGCTTGCCAAAAGACTAACCGGTCATGGGCTTTACCATGTTGGAAACACAACCCTTGGATTTGGATTACCGCTGTACCACTTGATCCACCTTTCACTTCTTAGTGTTAGGTACGAGAGGCATATTAAGTATTCTTGCTGAGGTACCCTTTTGACCATTCGACTTAATTACTTATAGTGAAGCTATAGTGACTATTCCAACTTAGGACAGGATGCCACCCATTTGCAGGATGTTGTGAAACTCGTTGTTTGAATTAGTGTAGCCTAGTTCATGCCAAAAATCCAGGACAAGATAACCCTACCCCCTCATAGGGTTGTTTTGGTTCTTTTTACTTGTTATGTGCTTTCACAATGAGACTGTATAGGATGGTTCATATCAGTATAAAGTTTGAAAATAGAGTTCAGTGGGGATTACAATTCAGCTATATGTTATGACTGTTGTGAATTGGGGTCGAAGTGCTATCCGATTTTGATTTTGTTTTTCTATCTTTCTTTTTGCTAGGTAGTTTACCATCATAGCTTCAAAAAGACCCGACATTCCCCAAGTTGTGTGGACTCTTTTCGATAGGCTATGTAAAGCTCAAGACCTTGTTGGTGGTCAACCCATGTTAGTCTCTCTTCCTCCAGTCACTCAACAGAGAAGGAATAAACAATCAGTAGCATCAGCACAAAGCACTCCACAAACACCTACCCGTTCTCAGTCAACCAATTCACCAGCATCTAGTTTACCCAGATTAGCAATGGCACAGAATATAGCACAGAACGCAGAGGAATTCACTACCATGATGACTGCCTTCCAAAGGACTATGGACACTGTAAACCAGAGGATAGCTGCACAAGATGAAGTCATTGTCGAACTACAGTGTACATCTGGGGCATCAGCATCAACCGTGCACCTGATCCCTACTACTTAGCCAAACCCGGATCTACCCCCACTAGTAGAAAATCTACCAGTCCCAGATCCTCAAGACATGTTTCCCCCAGCTCCAACTTATCGTCCTCCGGTTCAACCTCCTCCAGGGATTTTTCCTTTCGATATCAATGAAATTGATCCGGCCTTGGTCAAGATTGCTAGATTGGAGAAAGCATTGAAGAAATCCTAGGGCTTCAACTCCATTCCAGATATCGAAGATCAGCACACTGAGGCTTCGGTCAGATTACCGAAGAAATTTAAGATGCCCCACATCGATAGATTCGATGGGAGTGGGGATCCAATCGGGCATGTCTGGTTGTTTTCGGATGTATTGAGGCCCATGGGTTTGTCTCGGGCACAGAAGCTTTCGTTGTTTGGGAGAACCCTGTCTGATGTGGCGGCCGCTAAGTTAGAGGACTCAACAAAACGGAATTGGGAAGAGCTATCTGAGGCGTTTGTCAATCAGTACTGATATAACACCCAGATAGAGGTAACCATTAGTGAGCTGGAGGCTACTACCCAAAACCTCAAAGAATCATTCATCAATTTTGTCGCCTGATGGAGAGCCAAGGCAGCCCGAATGATAATAGGCCAGCCGAGAGAGAACAAGTCCGACTAGTGGTCTAGAACCTTGAGCCAGACATGCTGCAGAGAATGATAGAGGCACCGTTGTCCACATTTGCTTCCTTACATGAGCTGGGGGTCCAGATCAAGAGTGCATTCAAAAAGGGTATCATCCACAAAACAAGTGAACCCGCAAGAAGGTCGTTCTCTCAGAATACCAATGCTAGCAGTAGCACTATTCCGTGGCTTGCAGATGTCAGCAATGTCGTCACAACAGCCAAGATGGCTGATCTCTTTGCTACTGCTACCTACAACCTCACAACCTTCACAAAATACCGGTCCACCCCGAAATCGAAGAGTTTTTACTTCCCTCCATATGAACCTAACCCACACCCTCAAGCTATTAATGTAAGAGAGGCATCTCAAGCCTCTCAATCCTTGTCCACTTCTAGACCCATTGCCACCCAAACATGACCCTACCCAGTATTGTATCTTCCACCAACAACATGGCCATCCCACGGACATGTGCTACTGTCTGCGTCATGAGATCCAAGATCTCATTGACAACAAAGTCATCGCCCCACCTTCCAAACCAAACGTAACAACCAACCCACTTTCTATACATAACCAAGTCCTCCCGCCCAGAAATATTAACCACATCCATACACTATCGCCCACTTTAACCCTAGCATATACATTACCTCTTCTCACCTACCAAAACCAGAGGTGGCCATTCCAGAAGGCACAGACATGTGCATGATGGATCTAACACCACAAACTCAACCCAAGCCTATGGCAGTAGAAATGGAGAAAGAGAAGAATGCACTAAAGACAAGGTTATCTGATACCCGTGTCATAGAGAAGGGGGTCTCGCTTGCAGAGGAGTACGATCCCATTTTATACATTGTGGCCATCGATCAGCCAAAGCCAGTGGTCATACTACTGGACTTTCTCAGCATCAATGCTATGGGGGAAGACCAAATGGCGCAGAATCAGAATGAGCAGCCCGAGCAAGGCCTGAATGACTTAGCAAACCTAGAAGAGGATCTGGAAGAATTGGAAGAGGATCTGGAGGATCTTTACTTCTTTGAGGAAAAAGATACAAGCTGTGTACAGATGGGATGGTGGGACCCGAGCCAGCTAGAAACAAGTAATGGATGGTTGAGTGAGGAAGATTCAGATATAAAGGAATAGACAGGAGAGATCGGACAAAAGAGGAAATTACTGTTAAGGGTAAGGCTGAAATTGCACCTCTTACTGAGAAGGAACAGGCACTGGAACAATTTCAAAAGGAAATGATAGAGGAGATCCAAGCGAAGATAGCTCTAGAACAAGGCAAAGGAAAAGGGAAAAAAGAACCTAAAACAACGGTAAGCAATGCCCAAATAACCAAAAAAGTCGAATGGGATCCCAATGATCAGACGAGAATGTTAAGGAAACTTAGAAAGTACAGGGATGTTGAAACCCGAGCTGTGATGGAAGAAGAATGGTATGATGATTGGGCGCGTGATGTTAATATGCTCCGAATGGAACCTGATGCCAGTTTGGCCATGATTACGGGAGAGTGGTAGGAAGATAGCGACCTAAGTCAAGCATACACTGACGAAGGTTGGAAAGCTGATACCCTAGATGACACTTGGCATACCGATGAGATCAACGATATGACCCGGAGCGGTAGGTACTTCAAACCTGCAACGGTAGACTAGCCAGAGACCTCTAACAAGGAGGCTGAGAGATCAAAAGAGAAGGATGCTGAAGAAAACCTGGTCTTAAAACACCTCAAGAAGATTCAGGCTAACATATCCATCTGGGGACTGATAATGGCGTCTCGGGAGCATAGGCAAGCCCTGCTCGAAGCAATGAACTGAACCAAATTGCCCATTGACACCACCGCTGACCAATTGGTATCGTTGGTCACCTCTGGGGACGTTATACCGGTGATATCTTTTACGAATAAAGAATTGCCTCCTGAGGGTGCCAACCACAACCATCCATTATATGTAACCTTGGAAAGTCGAAAAAAGTGGATTCTGGTAGTGTTAATAGATACCGGATTAGCAATCAATGTGTGCCCAGTGAGAACTGCCTATGCCATCGGTTTGACGCCGATTGACTTTACACCCACAACCCAAGCTGTCTGGGCTTACGACAATACAAGTCAGGATGTCATGGGAACGTTTAAGAGCAATATCCTAATCGGCCCGTTCGAACATGAGGTAGAATTCCATGTCATGGATGTTCTGACCACATTCAATCTACTACTAGGAACGCCCTGGCAACATCAGATGAAGGTTGTATTATCAACAGTACATCAATTAGTGAAGTACCCCCTCAAAGGCGGGATTGCCACTCTGTACGATAACTTTATGATCCATCCTCTCCAGGGAACCACTGCACCATTATTGGAAATCATACATGGGGAAGAAGACGTGTTCCTTTCTAGCTTCTCTCTGGCAGAAGCCCGGTTAGTCCAAACCATCATGGTAGAGGGCGATGGAGATTATGTGAGTGCGCAATCCATATACATGATGAACAAATAGGGGCATATGCCCTGGTCTAGACTAGGCTGAAGCAATAGACAGAAAGGTACTGTTGCTAGGAAAATTAGTCATAATCCCCACGCTTTTGGGCTAGGATACAAACCTACCACTGCAGATTGGCAAAGGAAAGGGCAGGAGCTGAGATAAAGGTTGAAGGCAAAGAGGACGGGGAAGCAGTATGAGTTAGTCCACAAACCAATGAAGGGAACCTTGAAGAAACGCTTTGTCCGCCAAGGGGAATACTTTCCCTTTTGTGGATTCCCAGAGCCCTGGTATGATTGGGAAACAAAAACAAGGTATTCAGGGTTCGAAATCTTCTTCGGGCACTAATTACTAGAAGAGAAAGATGAACAAGCAGACCTAAGCACTAGTACGGATCAAGGAAGGACTGCAAACGTAGACATCGAAGAGAAGGAGCTGTTAGGAAAGGCACTGGCTGACTTACTGATGAGTTCTACTGCTGGAGCTAAGACCACCAACTTGGGGGATAGTTTTGCTATCTCAATGATCGGGGATACCTCAGCAGCGGATTTCTCCAATCTTATCGTGGATGTGTCTGAGGCTCCACGCCTGGTCTGGAAGTTTGAGCAAGGCGTCATCACCAGTTCTGAATCGGGTAGTGAGTCCAGATCTGATTCCACTAAGTTTGTGGAGTCGGAGTTAGATTTGAGTTCCTCTGAGTCTAGTACTTCTGGGAGTGGTAACCTAGATACCAAAGTCCTGTCCAGGTCTTCTTTTAGCTTTTCTTTCGTGTCCACTATAACCGAAGATCCAGACTTTTTGAATGGGAATGCTGTGAATGTTGCCTATTTCTCTGTGCCTTTGGTTTGTTGTACTGATCTTAATTTTCAAAATTTTGACATAAACAAAGAGGAAGAAATTCCTCGGGTTTTGAAAAATTTGGTTGATCATGAGGAGGAGAGGCGTGTTAAGCCCTGTACAGATGAAATCGTATCAATTAACGTAGGTACTGAGGAAGATCCTTGCTTGGTCTAGATCGGGTCCACGCTGTCTTCAGAGGAACGTGAGCATTTAATCGCTTTATTAAAAGATTTCAAAGATGTTTTTGCGTGGTCCTACAAAGACATGCCTGGAATCGATCCTAAGTTTGTACAGCACCAAATCCTTCTTGACCTTGAGGCCTAGCCAGTTAAGCAAAAGTTGCGCAGAGTTTGCCCAGACTAGGCTTTGAAGATTAAGGAAGAAGTTACCAAATAGATTGAGGCAGGGTTCTTGCTTGTATCTGAGTACCCGACGTGGTTGGCCAATATTGTTCCAGTCCCAAAGAAAGATGGCAGAATCAAAGTCTGTGTCAACTTCGGGGATCTAAATAAGGCTAGTCTGAAGGATGATTTCCCACTACCGCATATTGATGAGCTGGTAGACTTCACCGCGGGCCATGCGTTGCTCTCATTTATGGATGGGTTTTCCGGGTATAACCAAATTCTGATGGCACCCGAGGATAGGGAGAAGACAACTTTCACTACTCCGTGGGGCGCCTATTGCTACCAAGTCATGCCGTTTGGGTTGAAGAATGCCGAGGCAACTTATCAAAGGATTCTACATGGCATGATCCACAAAGAGATTGAGGTGTACATGGACGATATGATTGTCAAGTCCAAGGATTGAGAGGGCCACTACACTGCCTTGGAGAAATTCTTTCAGTAGATTAGAGAGTATAAATTGAGGTTGAACTCGCAAAAATGCACTTTTGGTTTAACTATAGGAAAAATGCTGGGATTCTTAATCACACAAAGAGGAATTGAGGTAGATCCTTCCAAAATCAAGGCCATCTTAGAAATGCCACCACTAATGACTGAAAAGGAAGTGCGCGGCTTTCTGGGTAAAGTGCAATTCATAAGGCAGTTTATTTCAAAACTAACCTTGACTTATAACCACTATTTGTTCTCCTGAAGAAAGGAAAGAAGTTCCAATTGGACGATCGCTGTCAGTTCGCTTTTGACCAGGTCAAGCAGTACTTGCAGAATTTGCCTGTTCTGTCAGTGACAAACTCAACCATGGGGTGTATGTTAGCTCAAGAGTCAGAGGCTAAGGTGGAGAAAGCTGTTTACTACTTGAGCAAGAAAATGATGGATTATGAGACCTGTTACACTCTCCTTGAGAAATCTTCTCTAGCCTTGGTATGAGCTACCCGGAAGTTAAGGCACTACCTGTTAGCTCACTCCGTAATCCTGATTTCGAGTAGATCCCGTCAAATATCTCTTTGAGAAACCAACACTTATGGATAGGCTAGCCCATTGATTGTTTCTTCTCTCCGAACTTGATCTTACATATGTTACATGCAAATCGGTTAAAGGGAGAGCTGTAGCAGAATTCCTGAAAAATCACCCAGTAAAGGGAGATGAAGCGGTGGAGTACCTTTTCCCAAATGAAAATATTCTGCAAATAAAGGAGAAAACGTGGACAATGTACTTTGACGGAGCAGCCAATCAGTACAGTCATGGGATCGATGTGTTGCTGACAGCACCTGATGACTCCCATATACCCATAGCCTTCAAACTCTGGTTCAAAGTATCCAACAACGAAGTAGAATATGAGGCATGTATCGTTGGTTTAGAAGCGGCCCTAGAACTAGGGGCAAAAAGGTTGGACATCATCGGGGATTCGAACTTGGTTGTGTCTCAAGCCAATGGAGATTGGCGGGTTAAAGAAGAGAAAATAAAGGTTTACCATCAGGTCTTGGATATGCTAATTCTGAGATTTGAAAAGTTAACATTTAGCCATCTGGTAAGAGAGAACAACTGATTCGCTGATGCAATAGCAACTCTATCTTCTATAGTAGACATTCCATTGGGAATCAAGATACGTTCAATTATTATTGAACAGAGGTACACGTCATCCTATGAAACCATCACCACGATAGATGAGGCTTCAGACAAGAACTCCTAGTACTATAATATCTAGAATTTCTTAGAAAATGAGGCATATCCACCAGGAGCAAATGCCAAGGACAAAAGGGGAATACGGTGTCTAGCCATTCAATTTATCATCTGCGGAGGCAAGTTGTAGAGGCCATCTGGGAATGCATAAGCTATGTGTTCAGGAAGGGGAATCAAAGCGCCTTATGGAGGCCATCCACGAAGGAGAGTGTGGGACCCACATGAATGGTGCGATGCTCGCCCGAAAAATCCTTAGACAAGGTTATTACTGGTCAATCATGGAAGAGGATTGTATTGGTTTTGTTCGACGCTGTCACAAATGCCAAATTCATGCCAATCATATGAACATTCTGCCGTCAAAGCTCTACAACATGACTTCACCATGGCCATTCTCTATTTCTGCAATAGATTTTATCGGTGCAGTTACGCCAAAGGGATCAAATGGGCATGAATTCATTCTAGTAGCAATCGATTATGTGATGACCTGGTATGTTATTCGTTTCATCCTCTTTGCTTAACCTTAGGTCTACCGTTGTTATGGTGTCGGGTTTTAGTGCAAGGTTTTAGATTAACCGTTGGGTTGTTGTTTTGAAAACTTATTCGCTAAAATTTTCTTTTTTGTTATCCTGAGTTTCATATATTTCGGAAGGTGTGAGGTCAGGTTTGGTGTGTCCTAGGTTGAACTGAAAATTTTCTGGGCTAAGGGCAGAGCCGCATGTGCGGAGGCCTTGGCAGCACGTGCGGAAGAGGGGCCGCACGTGCGGGAAGCTGGGGGGTTTGCCAAGGTGCACACTGCATTATATGCACCTGCGATTGAAGGTGTAGGGCATGGGCCACACGTGCAGGGGTGAGAACCGCACATGCAGAAGGTATGTGCCGCACATGTGGGAATGGGCGCCGCACGTGCGGGAATCTGCAAACTCCGAAAATCTGTTTTTTCTTTTCTTCTTGGGCTATGTGTGTATCACTTTTTACATATCTCTCTCTCTCTCTAAAAACCATATCCTCCTCATTCTCTCTACATTTCCTACATCAAATCTCTTAAAACTCTTGATCTCTTGCAATCCATTGGGGTTTTGACCCAACATCCTTCACAAATATTGGGGAGCTAGGCAAGGGCTACATTGTGTGTGGTGGAGATTGGGTTTTGGCACCGTTGATTTTAGGGGTTTCATCTCATTTCTTCTCCAAATTTGAGGTAGGGACTTTCTTAGAGTTATATATATATTTGCAAGAATTTTTGTTTATTTTCGCAATTTCTCTTGTCAATGTTGAAACTTGATGGTTGGCTCTTGAGGGATGTGAACCACATTGATGAAGGAAAAATGTTTTTGAAGAAATTCTTTCAAATAATTTGTGTTTGTGTAGTTATGGTGAGAAAAACCTAGAAATTTAGGAGTTTTAAAAGAATGTTGAGAACACTTGGTTGGCATTGTTAATATATTATTTTGTATGCTAAAATGAGTAAAAGATGAGCAAAATTTCTTATTCATATATATATAAATGATGAGTTTCATGAAATATGAGGAGTGGTGATTTTGGAGGTTGTTGTGCAAAGATGTTGATATAGTCTTGAAATAACTAAATTGTTGAGAAAAGTACAATGTATGGAAATGTTGTTATTTATTGATAGAATTAATTGAATATGTGGCTATGTTGTGAAATAGCATTGAAAGGAGAAATGGAAATTTTAATTCTTATGGAATTATTGTTTGAAATGTTTGAAAGTGGAGAAATATTATGTGGCATAGGTAATTGTTGCATTGCATACCCATTCAATTGGTTACTACATATTTTGAATTGAGTTTGGAAACTTTTGCATTGAGAAAAGAAAGTTTGTAAATGAACTTTTATGGAGTTACTTTGGGGTAAATACGTTGGTAAGTCCGGATAGGGGGTGTAGATGAAATTGATTAAGTTGGCCTAAGTATCCGGGGTGAAAGACCGAAAACACATGCGAAGGAGGTACCACTTCCCTTCCGGTTAACAACCAGTAAAGTGGGGTTTTGGTAATGTTAGTTATGCCTACTTGCAGACACCAGCCTAGGGATTACCTGAGTCATATTTACCGCCCCTTGAACAAAATTGATAAATTTAAAACTTGTTGAAAATTTCAAGATAACATTGGGCATGATGGTTCTCAAATAGCAAGAAAAATGTGATTTTCTTTCAAAAAGGAAAAAACATGGAATATGCATTTTATTCCTTGAAACTTGTACAAAATGTATATACTTTGTTAAGAATTTTCTACTGGGCTTTATGCTCACCCTATGGGATTTTGGTGCTAGAAAAGACGTGGTGAACCCGCCAAACTAGGGCGTGGATGTATGTTTTGAGAGCACAAGGCTCTATTTTGTTGTGATTATATTCTTGCAAGCCAAGGGCTATACATGTATGGGTTTGAGAAACCATCTTTTGTGTAACCGGACTTAAGCCTTGGAACCAGTAAGCCCTTGAGGGTATCTATTTATTTTTATTTGATAGTTCTACATGCCATAGATTCAGGTGTTAAAAATCAATGAATGTATATTCGCATGTGGGACTATTTTGTACTAATCTCATGATCATGTAATGTAAGTGTTGGGAATTATTTCGGTTCGTCGCAAGGAGTAGTGGATGTTATGTTATCATTATGTATATTTGTTTTGGGGGGCATTACAACTTGGTATCAGAGCTACCGGGTTTGAATACTTGGGGCTCATGGGAAGTAGTTGTGTTGCCACTTGGGGTTCATCTCGCATGAATAGGAGATATTGCATATTTTGTAACTATTTGATAACATGTTTATATGACTAGATGGGTATGGGATTGGACTTTTGGGATGTTGTTTGCACCTATTAAATTCCTTGAGGTCTTATTAGAAAGATACTTGATCAATACTCGTTCTACTAGGAATTCTTGGTTTTCGTGGGACGAATTTCATCGTAAAGGCATAATCTGTATGTGCTTACATGGTTAAATGCTTATGTGGAGTGAAATTTAATTGTTTGTATGGTAGAGAAATATATAGGATTGTTGTGGTCAAACGTGTGAGGTAAGCTGCGAGCACATATAGGTTCGTGTGTTAAATTATTGCTTACGTCCCTTATTAGGATGTCAAGAAGGGGTCAAGCCCGTGGTGGTAAAGGCAGGAGGCATCGTAGGCTTTGCCAAGGTGTACATGAAGTACTGGTCCACGAGGTTCCGGTGCAAAAGGAAGGGTTCGGCCAAGCCAATGCAGCCAAGCGAGTAGGCCAAGCTAACGTGGCTAAGCAAGTAGGACAATCGGAAATCCCAGGGCAAGCGGGCTAAGCCACATTGGGGGCCTTAGCCCGAGAAATGGTAGAGGCTTTGAGGGAATCAATGAACATGTTGAGGGTGGAGAACCAAGCCCGGGAGAACGCCGTAGAGACAAGGGTGAGTTTCCTTACTCGGGAATTTTTGTGGGCCAAGCCGGATGAGTTCCATGGTGGCCCCGAGCTAAAGAAAGTAGATGAATGGCTTGAGCAAACGGTGAAGACATTTGAGATGCTTCACATTGAGGATAGCAAGCTAAGGGTGACTCTAGCAAGTTACTACCTTAAAGGGGATACAGGCCAATGGTGGAAGCATGCCAAGGGTAAGGTAGAGCCAACATGGGAAGCCTTTGTGGTTGCTTTCCAAGATAAGTACCTACCTCCCACTGCTAGGGAGAGGTTGAGGCAAGAATTTCAAGACCTTAGGCAACTTAATATGTCCATGGTCGAGTTTGAGGCAGCCTTCTCTAGTTTTCCCCGGTTTGCACCGGAGTTGGTGGCAACGGAAGAGCGTTGTTGCATCGAGTTTGAGAAGAAGTTGAGAACTAAGATCTTGTTCAAAGTTGCCAGGAATATGATCCGAAACTATGACTGTCTTGTGGAGGTGGCGGCACATGTGTAGATTACAATGCAAGCTGAAGAGGAAAGAATTCGGGGTTCAAGGTCCAGGGGCCAAGAGTCACAGGGAGACTATAGACCTAACAAAAAGAGCAGGAGCACTTTTTCATCATAGTCCCAGCCGCAGCAGTCTAGATCCACCTTTCCCTTGCCTAGTGCGGGCCCGGGAAAGAGCACACCGAGTAATTTCTCATGTTTTAAGTGTGGCTAACCGGGTCACAAGGCCTTTTCATGCCCACAGAAGGCGGGAGCACAGGAAATGTTGCCACCATCACCACCTAACTGATCCCAGAGTCAGTCCCAGAATAGAGGGCAAGGACTTACTTGCTTTCAATGTGGCCAGTCAGGGCATATGAAGAGAGCTTGTCCGCAGTTGGGAGGCGCATCTGGCGCATCTGGATCGAGGTAGACACAGACCCACCAGCAGCCTCACTCAGTTCAAACTTCCCGAGCTAATCGGGGAGCCGCTTTGGCTCAGTCAGTGCAGCAGGCCAATGCTCCGAGGGATGAGCAGGTTGATTAGAGGCCACAGGGACGCGTGTATGCTGTTACTACGCCAAAGCAATTACCAGGATCCTCAATTATGAGAGGTATTTTTGTCGTGTGTAATTCATTGGCTAATGTGTTAATAGATACGAGTGTGTCACATTCATTTATATCTACTGCATATGCTTCTGCATTGGGGTTAGAGGTGGCACAGTTAGCATCTTCGCTCAGAGTAGAGTCGTCTATTGGGGGTATGGTTGACTTAGACCGGGGGGGTGTCATGGTTATGAGATAGAGGTTGCTAGGCGTCGACTTCCGTTTGCCTTTGTGTTGCTAGACATGTCAAGTTTTGATGTCATTTTAGGCATGGATTGATTATCTTCATACCGAGCTGGGATTGATTGTTACTGTCAGAGAGTTACGGTGTGCACCTTTAGTGGTGATTGTTTTTATTTTCTAGGGGATCGGTTTGATAGGGTCTTGTCATCTGTTTTTGACCCACGTAGTCGGAAGCAAGCTTGGTGGCCTTCTTGCAACTCTCTTGCAGAGTGACAGTGATGGGGCCCGTGTTGAGTTGCCAAGGGTAGTTTGTGAATACCCAGATGTCTTTCCTGAGGATCTCACTAGCTTGCCACCCCACCGGGAGATCGAGTTTTCCATTGATTTAGTGCCTGGCACGGTACCGATTTCCATGGCACCGTATAGATTTGCACCCGCCGAGTTGCATAAGTTAAAGATTCAACTCCAAGAGCTCTTAGACAAGGGCTTTATCCACTCTAGTATGTCACCTTAGGGAGTGCCGGTTCTCTTTGCGAAGAAGAAGGATGGGTCATTACGGTTATGTATTGATTATCGTAAGTTGAACCGGGTTACCGTTAAGAACAAGTATCCTCTACCCCGAATAGATGATTTGTTTGACCAACTTAGAAGGTCTCGCTACTTTTCGAAGATAGATTTGAGGTCGGGGTATCATCATTTGAGAGTGCGAGAGGAGGACATTCAAAAAACGGCCTTTCATACGCATTATAGCCACTAAGAATTCCTTATGATGCCTTTTGGGCTGACTAATGCACCAGTTTCCTTTATGGATTTGATGAACCAAATTTTTCGAGAATACTTGGATCGTTTCGTGGTCGTCTTTGTGAACGACATCTTAATTTATTCAACCTCCAAGAAGGAACACGAGGCCTACTTGCAGATAGTGCTTGACTTGCTTAGGGAGCACCGATTGTATGCTAAATTTGAGAAATGCGAGTTTTGGCTCATCGAGGTGAAGTATTTGGGACATGTGGTGTCGAGAGAGGGATTAACTGTAGACTCCTCAAAGATAGATGCTGTGTAGGATTAGGGGCAACCCAAAAATGTTTTTGAGATCCAGAGTTTCTTGGGGTTAGCGGGGTATTATCGACGCTTTGTAAGGGACTTCTCTAGACTAGCCACACCTTTGACCAGGTTGACTAGAAAGGGTGTCAAATTTGTGTGGAGTGAGGCTTGTGAAAGGTCATTCCAAGAGCTTAAGACTAGATTGACTACCGCATTGGTCTTAATAATTCCAGAAAGAGGTTTGGGTTACACCGTATATTATGATGCGTCTCGGGATAGGCTTGGTTCTGTCTTGATGCAAGAGGGAAAGGTTGTGGCCTATGGTTCACGACAATTGAAAACTCATGAGAAGAACTACCCCACCCGTGATTTGGAATTAGCGGTGGTAATTTTTTCCTTGAGAATTTGGAGACATTACTTATACAGTGAAAAGTTTGAAGTCTTCTCCTATGGTAAGAGTCTAAAGTATTTGTTTTCTCAAAAAGACTTAAATTTACGCCAAAGGAGGTGGATGGGATTTGTGGAGGATTATGACTTTGAGTTACACTATCATCCAGGGAAGGCCAATGTGGTGGCCGATGCCTTGAGTTGGAAATCGTGAGTAGTTGGCAAGTGTGGCCATTCGGGAATGGATTATGCTAAGTGATATTGACAAGTTTGATTTTCACTTGGGCGATTCCGGTGAGAGTGCTACCTTGTTTATTTTGAATGCTCAACCTACCTTGATTAGTAAAGTCATAAAGGCACAACAAGGGAACCGTGAAATGGAGTCAATTCGTAATAGAATCTCCAACGGAAAGGAAGAGAAGGGTTTGAACATTCACTCGGATTTGAGTGTACGTTACCTGGACCTTTTGTTTATACCAGAATCCTATAGAGAGGAAGTACTTCAGAAGTTCCATCACTCACGCCTTGCAGTATATCCGGGAGGCACCAAAATGTATCATGATATTAGTCGTCAGTTTTGGTGGAGGGGTATGAAGCGGGATGTTGCTTTATTTGTATCAAAGTTCCTTACTTGTCAACAAGTGAAGGCCGAACATCAAAGGCCAGCGGGTTTTCTGCAACCCTTACCGATAGCTGAGTGGAAATTGGAGCACGTTACCATGGACTTTGTAGTTGGGCTTCCTAGAATGCAGTGAGGCAATGATGTCGTTTGGGTAATTGTTGATAGGTTGACTACGTCTACACATTTTATTCCTATGCGCACCGACGACTCAGTCGAGCATCTGGCAAAGTTGTACATTAGAGAGATAGTTTGACTTCATGGGGTTCTGGTAACCATTGTATCGAATAGAGATCCTCATTTTACTACCCGGTTGTGTCAAAGCCTTCAAGAGACGTTAGGAACTAAGTTAACCTTTAGCACCGCTTACCGCCCTCAAACCAATGGGTAGTCTAAGCGTACCATTTAGATTTTGGAGGACATGCTCAGAGCATGCGTCCTTCATTTCAAGGGGTCTTGGGAGAAGCACATACCATTGATTGAGTTCGCCTATAACAATAGTTACCAAGCCAGCATTGAGATGGCACCATTTGAGGCCTTGTATGGCCGACCTTGTAGGTCACCAATTTGTTGGGCCGAGGTGGGGGATGCACCATTGTTGGGTCTAGAAATTGTTAGAGAGACAACTGAGAAAGTTGCCCTCATTCGGAAGAGGTTAGCAACGGCCCAAAGCCGATAGAAGAGTTACACCAATAAGAGGAGGCAAGATTTATCTTTCGAAGTTAGTGACCACGTGTTTCTTAAAACCTCACCGAGGCGGGGTTTGATGAGATTTGGTTAGAGTGGTAAATTGTCTCTGAGGTTCATTAGGCCTTTCAAAATATTAAAGAGAATTGGGGAGGTGGCATACCGGCTAGCTTTACCACCACAACTTTCGGGGGTTCACGACGTGTTTCATGTATCTATGCTTAGGAAGTATGAGCCCGACCCTTCTCATGTGCTTGATTGAGTTGATTTGGAGGTAGATGAAGATGCCTCTTACAAAGAGCGACCGGTTCAAATATTAGATGTCCGAAAGCAAGTGCTACGGGGCAAAACTATACCGTTGGTAAAGGTGTTGTGGAGACACCATGGGGTTGAAGAAGCAATGTGGAAACGAGAGGCGGAAGTCCGCTCCAAGTATCCAGATTTGTTTGAAAATGCTTAGTTGTTTTAATTTGTAATATTCCCTAATGTTGAAGGGAAATGTATCGAGTTGTTACTCACATGTTGTTATATGTATTGTTACTCTAAGCATGAAGTTGTTATGGATTGATATTTTGCTAGAAAGCTTCATACTTATGCTTACCATGAGCGGTTGTCACTATTGGGATAACCATGATGATAATAGTAAATTTTGATTGAAAACTGATATTGTGATTTGAAAACCGTATTTAGCATGGTTTTGACCATTTGTTGTCCTTTTGTTTGGATAGTTTGATCTAATTTCGGGGACGAAATTTCCTATGATGGGAAGGTTGTGATGACCCGGTATGTTATTCATTTCGTCCACTTTGCTTAACCTTAGGTCAATCGTTGTTATGGTGTCAGGTTTTAGTGCAAGGTTTTAGATTAACCGTTGGGTTGTTGTTTTGAAAACTTATTCGCTAAAATTTTCTTTTTTGCTATCCTGAGTTTCACATATTTCGGAAGGTGCGAGGTCGGGTTTGGTGTGTTTTGGGTTAAAGTGAAACTTTTCTGGGCTGAGGACAGAGCCACACGTGCCGAAGAGGGGCCGCACGTGAGAGAAGTGAGGCCGCACGTGCGGGAAACTAGGGGGTTTGCCATGGTGCACACTACATTATATGCACCTGCGGTTGGAGGTGCGGGGCATGGGCCGCACATACAGAAGGTACGTGCCGCACGTGTGGGAATCTGCAAACTCTGAAAATCTGCTTTTTCTTTTCTTCTTGTGCTGTGTGTGTATCACTTTTTACATATCTCTCTCTCTCTCTCTCTAAAACCACATCCTCCTCCTTCTCTCTACATTTCCTACACCAAATCTCTTAAAACTCTTGATCTCTTGCAATCCATTGGGGTTTTGACCCAACATCCTTCACAAATATTGGGGAGCTAAGCAAGGGCTACATTGTGTGTGGTGGAGATTGGGTTTTAGCACCGTTGATTTTGGGGGTTTCATCTCATTTTTTCTCCAAACTTGAGATAGGGACTTTCTTAGAGTTATATATATATTTTTGCAAGAATTTTTGTTGATTTTCGCAATTTCTCTTGTTAATGTTGAAACTTGATGGTTGGCTCATCAAAGTGGGTGGTTTAGGAGGGGATTTGCACCTTGTTTCTTTTGAAATAATTTTCTTGAGGGATGTGAACCACATTGATGAAGGAAAAATGTTTTTTGAAGAAATTCTTTCAAATAATTTGTGTGTGTGTAGTTGTGGTGAGAAAAACCTAGAAATTTGGGAGTTTTAAAAGAATGTTGAGAACACTTGGTTGGCATTGTTAATATATTATTTTGTATGCTAAAATGAGTAAAAGATGGGCAAAATTTCTTATTCATGTATATATAAATGATGAGTTTCATGAAATATGAGGAGTGCTGATTTTGGAGGTTGTTGTGCAAAGATGTTGATATAGTCTTGAAATGACTAAATTGTTGAGAAAAGAACAAAGTATGGAAATGTTGTTATTTATTGATAGAATTAATTGAATATGTGGCTATGTTGTGAAATAGCATTGAAAGGAGAAATGGAAATTTTAATTCTGATGGAATTATTGTTTGAAATGTTTGAAAGTGGAGAAATATTATGTGGCATAGGTAATTGTTGCATTGCATACCCATTCAATTGGTTACTACATATTTTGAATTGAGTTTGGAAACTTTTGCATTGAGAAAAGAAAGTTTGTAAATGAACTTTTATGGAGTTACTTTGGGGTAAATACATTGGTAAGTCCGGATAGGGGGTGTAGATGAAATTGATTAAGTTGGCCTGAGTGTTCAGGGTGAAAGACTGAAAACACGTGCAGAGGAGGTACCATTTCCCTTCCGGTTAGCAACCGGTAAAGTGGGGTTTTGGTAGTGCTAGTTATGCCTACTTGCAGACACCAGCCTAGGGATTACCTGAGTCGTATTTATCACCCCTTAAACAAAATTGATAAATTTAAAACTTCTTGAAAATTTCAAAATAACATTGGGCATGATGGTTCTCAAACGGCGAGAAAAATGTAATTTTCTTTCAAAAAACACATAACATGGCATATGCATTTTATTCCTTGAGACTTGTACAAAATGTATATACTTTATTAAGAATTTCCTATTGGACTTTATGCTCACCCTATGGGATTTTGGTGTAGGAAATGACGTGGTGAACCCGCCAAACTAGGGCATAGATGTATGTTTTGAGAGCACAAGGCTCTATTTTGTTGTAATTATATTCTTGCAAGCCAAGGGCTATACATGTATGGGTTCGAAAAACCATCTTTTGTGTAACCGGGCTTAAGCCTTGGAACCTGTAAGCCCTTGAGGGTATCGATTTATTTTTATTTGATAGTCTACATGCTATAGATTCAGGTGTTAGAAATCAATAAATGTATATTCACATGTGGGACTATTTTGTACTAATCTCATGATCATGTAATGTAAGTGTTGGGAATTATTTCGGTTTGTCACAAGGAGTAGTGGATGTTATGTTATCATTATGTATATTTTTTTTGGGGTGTTACAAATTACTTCACAAAATGGGTGGAGGCCCAGTCTTACTCAGTGCTAAAAGTATCGCATGTGACTAAGTTCATCAAAAATAACATCATATGCCGGTATGCGATACCCAATGAGATTATCTCTGATAATGGGCGCACTTCAAGAAAGAGGTGATAGACTTGCTTGAGAAATATAACATGGTTTTCCATAAGTCATTGACCTACAAGCCACAGACTAATGGAGCTGTCGAAGCTGCGAACAAAAATATCAAGAGAATTCCACAGAAGATGGTGAAAACCTACAGGGACTGACCAGATAAATTGCCATTTACACTTTGGGGCTACAGAACCTCAATCTGAACATCTACAGGGACAACCCCCTATTCTCTTGTCTACGAGATGGAGGCTGTTTTGCCGATTGAAATTGAAGTGCCCTCGCTACAAGTTATGGCCGAGTGTCAAATAACAAAGGCAGATTGGCAACAAAGTAGGTTTGAGGAGTTGATGTTGTTTGATAAGAGAAGACTAAGAGCATTGTATCATGTTCAGGGCTACCAGAGCAGAATTGCTAGGGCTTTTAACAAGAAAGTTTAGTCTAGAAATATTCAAGAATGGGACATGATGCTGAAAGACAATCGAGCTCCCATCCTTATCTTTATTGATGTATTATTTTCTCATCAATAAAGGTTTATTTTGCTGATCAAAAAAATATATATCATCTAAAGATTGTTAGTATAAATTTGGTAAATGTGATGGAAGAAGATAAAAAATAAAAAATAATATGATTAGTGAAGACAACATTGTAACGCTCCTTAAAGCAATCTTATTGTTCTCCATTTCTATCCTCTTCCATCACATTTATCAAACTTACACCAATAAGAAGCATGTACAAAATAAAAAATAATATGATTACTGAAGACAACATTATAACGCTTCTTGAAGCAATCTTATTGTTCTCCATTTCTATCTTCTTCCATCACATTACACCAATAAGAAGCATGTAGAAGTTCTCTGATGGAGTTCAGAACAATATTAATCAGTGTAGTTGGAAAGAAAGAAAACTACAACTTTATATAGGAAAAATGATCTCAAACAGAAAGTTTATACGTAATTTTATATCAAAAAAATGTAGTATTGTCAATCTAAAAAATATAATAAGTCTCACAATAATGAGTCTTTGTTTTAAAAGTAACAGTTTTATTAACACATGTCATCCACACAGAACACTTTAATTCAGGGATGGAGCAATTAAGAAGAAATTATTCAATACTCCATTCCATTTACAAGTTGACATTTCACTCCGTTTGTATCGTCAGACGAGGTGAGGAAAGAAATTATTGTAATTTCTCACATAGGTAAGAAAAAAAAATGAAATGATTATGATTTCTTACTATTATGCTTGGATAAATAAAATAAAATAAAATGTAATTTCTCACCTATTTTATTTTGATAGAATAAATAAGATCAATAACTACTCATTCAAAATGCCATTGAACTTGTTCCAGAAACATTAAATAATTTCTCGCCATTTTAAGGCACCGGTGGGTGAGATGCCCCCTCCACCTTTTGATTTTTTTATTTTTTTATTTTTAACATATGTATATTCTATAATAATAAAAAAATAGAAATCCCCTCCTAGTTTTTTAATTTATCAAAGATATAAAGATTCGAGTATCTTTTGGTTTTATTTTTACGAATCAATAATTTTATGATAACCACATCATCTTATTATCACATTTTGTATACGTCTTGAATAGTAATCACTTTATTAATTTAATTAGTCTCGCTGTGGCACGAAAGAGAAATTATAATGAAAAGCTTTGCAGTTTTGTATATTTAAAAGAAAAATTAAAATGAAATTTAACTTTGAATCAATTTCAAACTATTTTCAAAATTAAAAAGTGCATCACTTTTCATTTTGATTATAACGGAATTAAAAAGTGGAATTAAACTCTTTTTTTGTTCACTTTTGTCGAGGTTGAATAATTTTGATTGTTCATGAAGAAGTTAGAAATCTTAAAATATTTTTCTTGAATACATAAAATATGTTTATGTTTATATTTTGTTGAAAATATAACGATTCTATTAGGTGTGCCTTTTTTTAAAAAAGATTATGTGTCCAGATCAACTTACGTGCACCTCAATTAATTCAGAGACCTATGCAAAGCGTCCCCTCTACTTGGATCAGGCAAATATCAGACAAAGCTTGCAGGTGTGACCCCAAAAATTGGATTGCTCCTAATGAGAGTTGAACCTGAAAGTTAGAGAGAACACAATCCTAAGTCCCAAGTTGCACCTATTAGGCCAACCCTTTGGGGTATGTATATCCTTTACACTGTGTATAGTTCACAGATTTGAAGATGGATTTGAAAATAAAAAAGAAAAAGGTAAGTGAAACGTGAATGAAATATACTAGAGTAAAAGACTCGTGCAAAGCACGGACTATTATGACTTTCAACTCTAATGTTTTATTGAGTTTACTAAATGAAATTAAATAATATGATAATTTTTTAAAAACAATTTTTTTATGTATGATTCATTCAAAAAAAATTTTAAAAAAATGTATTTTAAAAGAAATAAAAGAATAATCATTTCATTTCATTGCAATTCATTTCATTCCACTACCTGAACTTTTTCTCCAAAAATAAGATTATTTTCTTACAAAATTAAATAGAATAAATGATTAAATATATGATAGAAATTTTATTTTCTATTATAAAAAGCAATTATGAAATAAATACATGAGATAAAATTTTAGTTCAAATGAGTGAATTTTTTTTTTTTTTTTTAATTAAGATTGAGTAGGACGGATAATCAAATGGTGATATTACACAATGATTATGTGGTATCACCGTTAAACTTTGATTTAATTTGTTTTTTAAAAAACTATTTTAGATGCACAGACTATTATTGTGATAAATTTAAATTTTCATAATGAAAATCTTCTAACAAATTATTCCGTTTGTTTTTTTAAAAAAAAATTATTTTTAGACATATTTTAATTTTTTAAATAATTTTTTTATATTTTATTCAAATTTTTTATATCTTTTTTTCAATTTATTTTGTTAATTTAAAAATTCTAGCAATGAGTAGTTGTAATTTCTAGTATTATAAGAGTATTTCATATTTTAAACAAACCTTAGAGGTGTATTTGTAATTTACTCAAAATCAAAATATTCATATTTCATAACTGATCAAGAATCTTTGAATAATTACGAAAAACCCTCCATCCAAGTTAGTATCACCTGTATTGGTAAATATTATAAAAGAAAAGGGCAAAATGGAAAAACTAAACTACATGCCTCCAAACAAAAAGGTAAAACGGGAAAAACAAAAAGCAAGCCTCAACAAGCCATCATATTCTTATATATATAAACTGATTATAGGGCGTTGTGCGTTGCACGATGACTAGTGTCCATGGCAATTATAAGTAGTTCATTATCATAATTTTGGCAAGAAGGTAATAATAACATTTTACAGAACTAAAGTAAAAAGAACACTTGTATTAAGCATTCAATCCAAAAGGAAGCAGAACATGATTGGCCAAGACACAAATTGACAAACAGCATAAACATTACAAGAAAACAAAATGAACCCCAGCCTAAAATTAAATCTCCATCTTAACATTCCTCAAACTGATAAACCTGAAAGCTGCAACATCATCAGCAGCAAAATCTTCAATCGAGTGACCATTTGTTTCTCTATGCATGAGAAAACCTTTTTTTATTAGCAAGTTGTTACACTTGAAGTGCGCACACAACAACCAAAATTTACATGTATTGAATTATTCCAATTCAAGCAACAAGCCTTCATCCACAGGCATTCAAGGATTTTAACAAGTAAGCACTTAGCCTCATAGCAAGCATGCTAGTCATGGCAACATTCACACTTATGTAAGTATGCTAAAGCGTTAAAAACTCACTAGTACTCCAAGCCAAGAAAGAAAAGAGTTAGAAAAAATGCATGATTCCTAACTATACAAAAATGTCTAATGCAACACATGCAATATGCAACTAAAATAGGCTCGGCTACTAATATGACATATGAATTAACAAAATAACATGCAGTCTAAGCACGTATTCAAAGAAGTATTTGAAATTCCAATGCAATTTTAATGATGCGTCGAGCCTCGATGCATGCAATGCAAGATGAATGGATACAAGCATAAGGTATGCTAATTGAAACGTGTCCCTAATCTAACCATCATAAGCGGATAAATAAAAGGGAGAAAAACGTGGTGTAGACACCCCGTTTTGACCGTCCTTAAGACTTGGACGTCATCGTTTGAACACTCGATGATCATCCATGCTCGTATTCGTTTTGAGTTCTCGGAGGTCTCGGCTACGCGCCTTGCCTTAGGATCTCTCAACTTCTCTGTCTTGTGCTTGGTTGTGGACCAAGCACTTGTGTTTTTGCTTTTGACGGAAGAGGGTGGCTTGTTTGCCATCCCCTCAACCCATCGGCCAAGGCTTGAAGCCATCGGCCTTGTTTTCTTGCCATCGGCCAAAAGTGTTGGCCGATCGGCACTCTTTTTGGTCGGCCGGCACTTATGTTGGTCGATCGGCCATGTTTTCTGGCCGAACCCTATTCATCTGCTTTATGCAGATATTTTATGTCAGCTGTCACAGCTGGTATGCACAATTCACCCCCTCCATACACGTGTATGGAGGGATTTGCCCTTTGCTTAACTTCTCCTAGAAGCTTTGAATTTGGATTTCTATAAGAGGGGAGGCCCTCCTCCCTTCTCAAGGGTTCCAAAAATCTAAGATAGAAGATATATATCTATCTATCTCTATATTTCCCTCTATTTACATCTTTGTGTGTGTTTTTGTGCTCTAAAGGGTGTTTTGTTCTCACTATTACACACAAACACCTAGCAATACACCATCCTTGGTTGCTGAGGTCCCTTGAGGTTGATTTCAGAGTTCTTGGAGTGGTTTAAGCTTGGAAAAGTTGCTGGAGCCTTGTTCTTGAAAGTGTTCTTCAAGGGTGAGCATTCTTGCTTTTAATACCCCTTTCTTGCTTAAGCTTTTAGACCTTCTTGCTTATTGTTTTAAGCTTAACTCTAAACTACAATAAGTTCCAATTTTTTATGCTTTAGATCTTTGTTTAAGATCACGTTTTGGTTTGGGGTTGTTTCCCCCCTCTTAGGCCTTGTTTTAGGACATCCCTTTTGGCCCTTGTTCTTGGCTTTGCATGACCTTCCGACCACTGAAATCCAAAGGATTTTCAGTGGTGGGAAGGTGGTTTTGGAGTCCTAAATAGGAGAGGGTCATCCCCTCTCCTTATTGTCTTGTATGCTTGTATAAATGGCTTATATTGGTAGCATGTTTGCTTAGCTTGCTTTAGCTCCATTTCAGCAAGTATTTGGTGTTTTTTTGCCATGATATACCTCTGTTTCAAGTTGGTTTAATGGTCTCTTACATGCTCCATATACTTGTCTTGCAATCCCCTCATTTGCCTTAATATGCATCATGTTGTAACATGTCATTCTAGCATGCTTTTGGCTCAACTCCATGAAGCTTTTAGCCTTGTTGTAACATGCTTAAGCTCTAATTTGAGTTTTTTTGACCATATATGCCATGCTTTGTATAGCCATAAGGCATTCTAGCTTGTTAGCTTTAAGTGTCCAAGTCACTAGCATGCTTTACTTGGACCATTTCAATGATTTGGCATCATTTGTTATACTATTTCAGTCCATGTTTCATGCTTGAACACTTGCATTTATCACTCCTTTAATGTTTTAAAGAGTTGATGTTTTATGCCTCTTGAATGGATCATTGTGTATGCTTCCATGCTTAGGTCATTTGGATGCCATCTAAGTGGGTTTTTGGTCTTGTTTTACCATGCCATAACTCCGTTTTTATTGGTTTATGTCATGCCATGTTTGGTTTTGATAGGTGTAATGTAACATCCCTTTTGTAGCCTTGCATGCCTCATGCTTTTGGCATTGTGTTCTAGCTTGTGTTGGCTAGTTTCGAGCATGTTTTTGGTCTTGTTTGGACCTGCCTTGGGACTGTTTTAGGTCCCCTTGGCCCTTTGGGGCTTGTCTTGCATGGCCTTGGTTTGAACCCCTTGGCTAGCCTTGAGCCTTCTTGCATGATTTGCTTGTTTTGTTTGGTTTGTTTGGCACCTTTCCTAACATGATTTCAGAGCTTACAATGTATGTCACATGTCCATATTTGTCCCTTTTTAAGTGTTCTTGAAAGTTGCTCTCCTATGCTTAGGTGATAGGCAATTGGCATGCATGTTTGTATGTACCTTTGTCTTCATTTCCATAGCATTTTGGCCACTAATTTTGGGCATGGCTAAGGTCTATCCATCTTTAGTTTAAGTCCATTTTACCATGTTATCGCATGCTTGTCTCATTTTGTATGTTGTTGCATACTTGTCCACCTTTATGTGCCTTGCATGTTTGCATGTTCATGTTGCATCCTACCATGTTGTTCAAAATTGTTACTTTACATCATGCTTATATGCTTGTTGCATACTTGGTACATTATATGTTGTTGCATATTAGTTCCCTTGCATGTTGTGGCATACTAGTCCTATTACATTATGCTTACATGCTTGTTGCATGCTTGCTAATTGACATGTTGTTGCATGCTCATCCATCTTGCATACTTGTTAGATTACATGTTGTTGCATGTTTGTTATTGGTATTGTTGTCGCATGCCTATTACATTGTATGCATGCATGTTTGCATGCTTAGGTTACATATCGCTTGCTTGCATGCTCATGTTGCATTAGCTTGCTTGCATACTTAGGCTGCATTGCATTGTGTATGCATTCCCTTGCCTCTTGATCAAGCATGATAGAGGCTGGGGCCCCTTATGTGTTTTTGTGCATTTCATTTGATATTGAATTGCACACTTGGCTCCTTTGGCCATCATGCATTGAAATGCGTGATTGGTGGTCTGAGGGTCGAGAACTACACACATTTGAGTCTTAAACATGATAAGGGGTGTAGTTGTGCAGACATTGTCTTGTAAATGTATTGCCATACTCTGTTTGTCCTCTGCTGCAGCAACAGGAGCAGTCTGCAGGAAGAAATGGTCGACCGACCATATTCAGTGCCGATCGGCAACAAACATTTGGCCGAGAGCCTTATATTTGGTCAATGACCAATTTCCCATGGCCGATGGCCTCCCAGCATGCCCATAAGGTGGTTCAGAAGTGTCACAGAAGTTGGCACAGTTTTCAGAGGTATAGAGCAGTGCAAATAGAGGCAACATGAAGCATGGCGATGGATTTCCGAGCGAAGCCGTCCGAGCATGCATTCATCCCTCGTCTCGAGGCCATTTCAGTGTTTTAATAACTTAGAATAGTTATTTATTTTGATTTGGTTGTGTAATTAATTAATTAGCTTGTTAGTTAGTTAATTAGTTGATTTGTATTATTGTTTCGGTCCCTCCGTCGAGAGGGCGCAATTGTGTAATAAGCGTGCGTGTGTGTGATGCATGTCTTCCAACCCCACTTCTTTCTCCCTTTTACTTACCTGCTTTCAGTGGTTAGTTCTAGGGCATATTTCAATTAGCATCCTTATGCTATGCATGTTTGCATCATTCATCTGTATTGCATGCACCGGGCTCGGCGCATCATACTAACTGCATTGTATTTCAATTCCAAGTTGAATACATGTATCGAATTGTCACATCTCATATGCCATTTTAGATTAGCCGAGCCTATTCTAGTTGCACTTTGCATGCGATGCATTAGTCATTTTAACATGAACTAGGATCATGCATGATTTCTAACTAGTTTCTTGTTTTGGCTCGGAATACACTGTGAGTGTTTATGCTTTAGCATCTTGCATGAGTGTGAGTTTTGCCATGACAGTATGCTTGCCATGAGGCTAATTGCTTATATGATATAACTGCCTGAATGCCTGTGGGTGAAGGTCGGATTACTTGAATTGGAACGATTCATTGAAATCCGTGTTTTAGCCTACTTGCGAGTAGCAAACTTCAAGCCATTTCCAAACAAACGGATATGCGATGCTTTGTTCCAAATTAGGCGATCTAGTCTATACTTGTGTGTTGTGCGCATCACATAGTAATTCTAGCTAATTAACCGGAATAAGAACACATGTGTTTTCAAAAACAAGATAGCATGTTTAGTATAGGCCGATCTTTGATCGGGCGAGCGGGGGTGCTCATAGATGACCTTCCCCAATCGTACCCAAGTTCCCGAGCCGAGGCAACTTTGGTGATGACGGACACGTGGCCTTAGGCACGAGTCAGGGTTTCCTAAATTCCCCCAAAATAAAATATTTAGGTGGCGACTCTATATCTGGCAAAGCAGTCCATGTTTGGCACTTCTTTCTTAAAAATCAGTTTTCCAAAACGATTTGCCAGATTTGGACTCTTTGGTGATTTATCAATCTCACATCGCACATTGTGAGATCAGATTAAGAACCGTGACATTGAGTCCAAACTGTAGTAGCATGAAGCCCTAGGGCGCGTCTACAGTTTCTGGCGACTCTGCTGGGGAGTTAGAGAACTTGACTCGAACTCATGATATCTTGTTTTGACTAGACTTATGTGTCTCTTTGCATTGCATATGCATTGGTGCGCCTAGGACACTATGTTTGCCATATGCTATTCCTGAACAGTTTGTTGGAGGCTTGCTTTGAGAAGCATGCCGTAAGGCTGACCAATTACGGGCTCTGCCACGACGGGAACACAAACCCCAGTTCTTACCGGGGCACCCTTTTTGAACATTCGACCTAGTACATATCAGAATCCATAGTGACTATTCCAAACTAGGACAGGTTGCTTACCCGATTATAGGTTGTTTGAAGCCGCTGCGCGCGTAGTGAAACCCTAACTCCTGACAAAATAGGACAAGGAAACCCTACCCCAACATAGGGGTCTTTGGCTCTCATTTGCTTGATTATGTGCCTTTAGAGTGTGCCTCTACAGGGAATGCACATATCAATT
Organism: Camellia japonica; assembly: GCA_030407325.1. NCBI lineage: Eukaryota > Viridiplantae > Streptophyta > Magnoliopsida > Ericales > Theaceae > Camellia > Camellia japonica. Next base: position 71,143,702 of record JAPPVO010000010.1, on the reverse strand, counting down.
TACAAGTCTAAGTATCAGGCCTGCGGGCATCAGTATTTTGAAAATCAGTTATATCTGCGGGTATCAGATTCAGTTTTGGGGCAGTAATTTGGGGAATGGTGATCAGTGGTTGAATATAGTTATTCAGCTATGCTTATGTCTGTTCTGGTGAAATTGGGCTGAGATGCTGCCTATTTTCTCTTTCAGTTCAGAGATTCGATTCAAAGCAACCAGTGTTCTCCTTTGCTGAGGCAAGGTAGAAAAGGGCCAGTCAAGGCTTACCGGTTCATCAGATCCGTCAGCCACCAGTCACATCACGTCTGTTCAGTTCAGCAGACTCATAATGACATAGAATTCAGAAGAAATTGTGGTCATGGCAGCGGCATTAAACCATGGAATCACCATACAGGGTGAGACCGATGTTGAGATGCAACGTCCACCCAGGTCACCTACCGCACATCCAATCTAGGAACCTCAATTATTTCAAACCCGTGAGCCCACCACTTTTGAGCTAATGGGAATGATCGGCGATCTTCAGAGATCTGTTACTAATCTAGCCTACGGAATATCGGCTCCGCCGTTGACCATGTCACATGCCGGGAACTTCATGCCGGAAGAGCCTCCACTATTGGGGCAAATTGTAATTGAACTCAGTCAACCTAAAGTCATCCTAAGTTCCGGTAATGACATGTCAACAACAACAGGACTTCGCACTGATGTAGCAACCCAAACCTTTGACCGAGCTGAGGCGAGTGGTAAGAACAAGGTGGGGGTAGACACTGATCCCTATGAACAACTTCTACAGGCTGTTGAGGCTTTGAAAGCCAAGGGACTGAACAAATGGCAGGTGCTCGCTGTTGTTGCAAAAACTATGAATGACACTATATCCACTCAGACTGAGGGCAGTTCAAGCCAAGGGGAAAATCGAGAGAAGGGCCGTCATACCAGAACCGTTCCCTCTATCCCTAATTCTGCACCTGGGAAAGATCAGCAGACCAAGCCTGCACCTGCCAATCCCTTTTCTAGTGCACCTAGCAAAAATCCACAAACCTCGAAGTATCTACCCCGAGGTCGCAGGGTCTTCCATGCCCTCTACATGCCTTTGTCTAAGGCTCTTCAAATCCTTGCTGAAAAGGGGCATCTCAAACCCCTTGAGCCTTAGCCTCTCCCTAGTCATCTTCCGTCTAGTCATGACGCTACCCAATATTGTGCGTACCATCAACAAACCGGTCATGGCACGGACAATTGCTTCCGTCTTCGCCACGAAGTACAGGATTTGTTTGACAACGGGGTCATCCTCCCACCAAGCTCAGCAAAGTCTATCATCACTGGATCAGTGAATCTTGAGGATAATGTGATGTGATCAGGGAATGAACCACCTGTGGGCGGCACTCAGTTTACTTCAGATGTGGCGTATGGCACGCACTATTTCGAGCATTTGCGAATGCTGGTTTTTGTGCTTTCCGACTTGGGTATTCAGTTAGTTTTGTTGTCTTGTATATAGTCAGTCTTTTTGTACTATGTCAGTCGGGTCTGCTTTGTTGTATCAAGTCAGTCCTGTTGCACAGAAGTCGGGTGATTCTAGGGGTGTTACCTCGGATATCATTAGTTTGTTTTGTGTTTGTCTTTTTGCTTTCTTTTGAGTCTGTTTCTATCTTGGAGCCAGTTGTGCCAACAGATCTGAATGAAATAGTAGTAAGTTTTCACACTCTTGTGTTTGCTCCTACCTTGCGCCGGTTGTGCCAACAAATTTGAATGAAACGGCAGTGCTTTTTACCTGCTTTTCTGTGCTTTGAAATCATTATATTGACCTAAGTTTTTCAAAACTTTTTTCTAACACTGTGATGAAAACAAAGAGGAAGGAATTCCTCGGGATTTACAAAATTTGATCAATTGAGAGGAAAAGAGGCATGCTAAGCCCTTAATGAATGAGATCATGTTTGTTAATATGAGTACTGGAAAGGATCCTAGCTGGATCCAGATTGGTTCTACATTGTCTTCAGCGCGAGCGATTAATCGCTTTCTTAAAAGATTTCAAAAAATATTTTGCGCCATCCTGCGAAGACCTGTGTGGAATCGCTCTTGAGATTGTGCAACCAAGGATCACTCTCAGTCTCGAGACTCCACCCCCTTTTGTTCTCAAACCTTGAACTTGGATTCAAAATGTTCAAAGGTGAACCACAATGTAAGGCCTGTGTGGCCGGATCAAAAGTAGCCCATGAACTAGGGGCGAGAATATTAGATGTCATCAAAAGAAGCTTGTGAAGCTAGATCAGGAACACCCCTCGAACTAGGGGCAAAAGATGCCAGATTATGCTCGAAGAGCCAAAGATGGATCATTCCGCAAATCAATGAAGATCGGTAGGAATGCCAAATCCGAGAAGGGAGGAAAAAAGAAAGTATTGCTGAAGGACAACTGAGTTCTTATCCACAACACTAGGGGCAAGTTCAGCCCCCATTGGATGGACTTCTATATCATCAGCGAACAGCAGCCATTCTCCTGGATTCAGATGGCTTCGAGATCCCAAAACCATTCGACATGGACAAAGCTACACTTTTACCCTTGAGAGGCTTGCTGGGCCGAAAACCCGAAATGGCGACCTAGGCAAAAGTTCGAGCAAATGAAAAAAGAAGAAAAAGAAAAGAAAATGAAAAATGCAAAGAAAAGAAAAATTCTTAAAAGAAATAAAAAGAAGAAAAGAAATGAAAGAAAAGAAAAGCATAGCTCGCAAGGTTGAAAACCCGGAAGGGTGGCCTTGGCAAAAGTTAGAGCGCAAAAGGAGAGGTTAATACCCGAGTGTACCTTAAACCGGAACTACGTAAGGCTTGATTCCCATGTTTGGGATACGTTGGCAACTTCATTCTGAAGTCCAACCACAAACACTTCCAAATTGATTGTGCCCATGTAATGGTTTTGATCCTCTTTGCCTTCTCTATATCCGAGAGAGTTTGGTTGTGTTCATCACTCTGATGCACTTGGTCCTCAAACCATCAATCAAGCAATTTCATTGCATGATGGCTAAAGAACCAAGATGTACAAGTTAATAAATGCACAAATAAGACCAAAAAGACCATCACCCTATTGTAGCTCGACTTTCTTCACGCCCCCTGTCGGAGAGCTCGAATTGGTCCTACAGTTCGGACTCCTGTCACGGTTCTGAATCTAATCTCATAAAGTGCAATGTGAGACTGATAAACACCAAAGAGTCCAATCCGGCAAATCATTTTGGAAAATCGATTTTGAATCAAATAATGCCAAAACTGGACTGCTTTGCCAGATTACAGAGTCGCAACCTAAATGTTTTGTTTTTGGGAAATTTAGGAAACCCTGACTCGTGCCAAAGGCCACGTGTCCATCATCACCAAAGTTGTCTCGGCTCGGGAACTTGGGTACGAGAGGGGAAGGTCCTAAAATGAGCACCCCCGCTCGCCCGATCAAAAATCGGCCTCTACTAAACATGATATGTTGTTTGATAAACACATGTGTTCTTATTCCAGTTATTTAGCTAACCTTACTATGTGACACACACATACAAGTATAGACTAAAATCGTAAGACTTGGAACGAATTCAACTCATGTTTGCTTTCGAAAATAGTTTGAATTTGCCACCCTCAAGTGGGCTGAAAACATGATTTTCCACTTCGCAAAGTGGACTTAAAACTCATAATCATCGAATTGTTCCAATTCAAGAAACAAAGCCTTCATCCACAGGCATTCATGCAGTTAATCACTTAAGCACATAGCCTTATGGCAAGCATGTGACACATGGCATCACTCACACTCATGCAAGTATGCTAAAGCGTAAAAGCATACCGAGTACTCCAAGCCAAAACAAAAACTAGTTAGAAACAATGCATGATCCTAACTATGCTAGATGCCTAATGCAACACATATAATAATACAACTAAGTAGGCTCGGCTACCTAATCATGGTATTTGCAACACTTTGATAACATGCTTTGAAAACACGTATTCAAAGAAGTGTATTGAAATAACGATGCAATTTGAATGATGCGCCGAGCCTCGGTGCATGCAAGACAATTGAATGATGCAAACATGCAAGCATAAGGTATGCTAATTCAAACATGTCCCTAATCTAACCATTGAAAGCGGAAAAATAAAAGGGAGAAAGACGTGGGGTTGGAAGACATGCACACACTCACGCACACTTATGACAACATTGTGCCCTCTCGAAGGAGGGTCCAAATGAATAAGCTAATTGGCTACGCTAATTAAGCTAACTATTACAAAATAAACTAATTAACTATTCTAGTTAACTAATTATTACAATACAATTGAATAACTAGCCATGCTAAGCTAATTAAAATATTACAAAATGAATTGAATAATTAGCTACGCTAGCTAACTAGTAAAGCGATTTAAACGGCCTCGAGGGATGAGGGATGTATGCATGCTCGGTTGCTTCACCCGAAAATGCCCTTGCCTTGCCATCAGATGCCTCTGTTTGCACTCATTTGATCTTTGAAAATTGCACCAACTTCCAGATTGCCTCTACTCCAACACAGGAACACACTTGCACAAAAAATCACTGGTGGCCGATCGGCCACAAAAAGTGGCTGTCGGCCACCTTAACCGGCCGGTCGACTAGTTTAAGTGGCCGGTCAGCTACTTCAAGTGGCCAGTCGGCAACCCCCATTTCTGGACTTCTGCTTTTGCTGCAACAGAGAGCAACAAAGGCAAAACAAAGCATTTTCAAGGAATGTGTGTACTACTACACTCCTTATCATTTCTCAAGCTCGAAGGAGTGTAGCTCTTGGCTCTCATGCCACCAACCAAGCATTTTCATTGCATGATAGCTAGAGAACCAAGCTTGTACAAGGTCAATGAATGCAGAAATAAGACTCGAAGGACCACCACCCTAGCACGCATGATCAAGGGTGTCGGTGACCAAGAAAAGTGGCACGTTTCATCACTTTGAGTATGAAACGTCCCATTTTCCTTGTGTTTGGATTAACGTTCGATCCAAACACATGCAATGCAATACAACATGCTTATCTTGCTCAAGTTTTACTTAGTTCATTTTGTTTACACATTTTACATTACCGATTAGTTCTTTAACCGATTAAGTCCAAAGTGAGAGTCCTCTAATTGGAAAGAGGACTTAAGCCACAATTACCTTGAGCATGAAAGAGGCCTCATGATGTTGGTTAGTAGAAACCCTCAAGTGAGGATTAAAACCATTAGGCATGAAAGCCTCAATTCCACACTCAAGCCAACAACGGGCTCAAGGCCACTTTCAAAACAAAGTAAAAAAGTGAAGAATAGAGCGAGGTTGCAGATATTTCATTGCTGAAATGGCATGCAAAAAGACACTAAATCATGCAAGCAACACATGCAAGTCATGTTTAAGAGCCTACCTCATTAAGCTAGTGAAAACCATTACACTATAACTATGCAATACAAGCCCCAACTGGCCAAACCAGCTCAAAATAGAGTTAAAACATGCCAAAACAGTGGCTAAAACATGCTGAGATTAAAGCACAAAAGACTAGAAAAACATGTTCACATGTTAGCTCACAAATAAGACTTAAGACACAACTCTCAAAAGCAATGAAAGAGTGAAATAAATGAGCATGTGGCAAAGCTGTATACACTAAAATTACTTGTGAAATGATGCTACAACATGCAAACAATTCAAGCATAACATGTTTTAAGCCTTAAAACAATGATCTAGTGAAGGCCATTTGCACTTCAACTATACAAGACAAGGCCCACATGACCAAAGCAACTCAAAACAGAGTTAAATCATGCCAAATCAGAGGTAAACACATGCTGGAAACAAGCTGAGATAAGCTACAAAAACATGCTACCATGTGATGCTAACTAGGCATGGAAGTGAAACACAAGGAGGGGAGGCTAACCCTCCATTTTTGGACTTCAAAACATAGTTTTTACCACTGAAATAACTCTAAATTTCAGTGGTTTAAAGGCCCAAAAAGTTTGACTTAAATGTGGTAAGAAATGGCACAAAAGGCTTCACAAGCCAAAGAGCAAAAAAGGGGGAGACAACCCCCTAACCCACCAAGACCTAAACTACCATTTTTAAACCTTAAAAACAGAGTTTTTCATAGTTGAAAAACCAGGTCAAAACAATGTAAAAAGATAGCCAAGCAATTGATTAAAACAAAGCCTACAAGGCAAGTCCTTTACCTCTTGAAGCACAGCACAAAATCAGTCACAATTCTAAGCTTAAACCACCCTTAGGAGCTCAAACTAAGCCTCAAAGAACCTCAGCTCCAAGATAAAGATGTTTGGTTAAGGGTCTTAGTGCAAGAGTGTAGAGAATTCTAACTATCAAACACAAAATAAAAAGAGAGAGAGAGAGATTCTAGAGAGAGAGGGAGAAATTTGCTCAAAATTGTCTAACCTCTCAAAATGGGAGAGACACCCCCCCCCCTTATATAGAAAATCAAGCCAAAGGCTTGTATTCACCCCTCCACACACGTGTATAGAGATGGCATTCAGTGAACAACAGCTGGCATAGCTGGCTAAGAAAATATCTGAAAAATGAGAAAAATGGCCGTCGGCCACTTTAGGTGGCCGACCGGCCGCCTCACTTAGCCGACCGACCACTTCAAGTGGTTGACAAAGAGGAAAAGTGGCCGACAAGGCCTCTCCTCTTTCCAGGAAAAAGGCACCAACGTTTGGCCCAAAAACAAGCACAAAACAAAAAGGGTTTAAAGGCTCAAAGACAAGGCGTTCCGTTGAGAACTTCGGGCACTCAAAACAAGCACAAACAAGCACAATCATCGAGTGCCCAAACGATGACGTCTAAATCTTGAGGTCGGTCAAAAATGGGGTGTCTACACCTATCATGCATGATCAAGGGCAATGAAGACCTAGGAAACTTGGCACATTTCATGACTTTGAGTATCAAATGCCCCAATTTTTCTTGTGTTCAATTAACGTCCGATTGAACACATCAAAACACAACCAATTTCTTATCTTGCACACTTTTAGGTTAAAATTTTTAGTTACTTATTTTAACTTACCAACCCATTCTTTAACCAATTAAGTCCATTGGTAAGAAGTCTTCTAAAGCAAAGGAAGTGTCAAACAAGGGGTAGTTTAAGGCAAGAGAGAGGTGTCATGCCATTGGTAATGAACCCTCAAAAGAGGATTAAACCATTAAGCAATGAACCTCAATCTCAAGCTTAAACTATCCTAAGGTTGAAACAACCCTCAAAGCAAATAAAAAAGTGAAGAAATGAGGGAGGTTGCAGAGATTAATAGGTGCTGAAATTAAACAAGAAAAGCACCAAAACATTCAATCAACTCAAACAAGTGGTGGCTAAAAGCCTAAAACACCAAGCTTGTGAGGACTATTACACTACAACTATACAATACAAGACTCAAATGCAATAACCAACCCAAAAAAGAGTTAAAACAGTCCGAAATAGAACCTAAAACATACTGGAATTAAGCTACAAAAGGCTAGAAAAATAAGCTAACACATAGAGCTAACTAGGCAAGCAAACAAGACACAAGGAGGGGAGGCTAACCCCTTCAATTTTGGACTTCAAAACATAATTTTTTCCACTGAAAATACTCTGAAATTCAGTGCTCAAAAGCCCAAAAAGAGATGGTTTGAAGGTGGGAAACAAAGGTGAAGAAGCCTTAAAAGCAAGGAATAAAGAAGGGTGAGATACCCCCTTAACCTTAAATGGCCTAAAACACCAATTTCAGCCCTCAAAAATAGAGGTTTTTATGGCTCAAAAACAGTAGAAAGAGATAGAAAAACAAGTATCCAAAACAAGTTTAAAAGACAAGTGTTATACCTCTTGAAGCAAAGAACAATTCTAGGCACTAATTCAAGCTAAAACCACATTCAAGAGCTCCAAGAAGGCTTCAAGTAACCTCAGCTCAAAGATGATCAACTTTGGTTAAGGAGTGTATGTAAAAGAGTAGTGTAAGTAGGCAAGTATGCACAAATTTGCAAGAGAGAAAGAGAGAGAAATGTAGAGAGAGAGAGATTTTTGTTCCAAAATTTCTAACCCTCAAAAATAGGGGAGAAGACCCCGTATATATAGATAAACATGCATTTGGCTGAAAGAAATCCCTCCCTACACATGTATGGAGATGGGGACACTTGTGCCAATAGCTGGAACAGCTGTCTACAAAATATCTAAAAAAAGACACTAGTGGCCGGCAGGCCACCAGTGATGGCCGGCAGGCTCAATTGCTGGTCGGTAGCCTCAATTGGTTGCCAGCAGCCACCAGGGGTTACAGGCTTGAAGGTTTTGGTCCAAAACAAGGCACAAATGGATGGGGTTTGAAAGCTTAAAAACAAGGCATTATGCCGAGGACTTCGGGCACTAAAACGAGCACAAATAATCAAAACATCGAGTGCACAAGCGATGACATCCAAGTCTTGGGGACAGTCAAAAATGGGGTGTCTACAATTGCCCCTCTTTGACAGAACTCGGAAGTCATGAAATGACATTAGTGAATGTCAAAGCCCAGAAATGACCTATTTTCACAAGGCCGATTGACTTGGACAAACAAACAAGACAGAAAATAAATGGTTGCGCTAGCAGGCTGCCTACGTATCCCTTTGCAAGAAATCAAACCAGCGTAGTTCTGGGGCGAAATGCAAACATATGATGCAAGAACATAACTTGTGATCATGAAATGAGGCTATGCAATGAAACATTTGAATGCAAATGCAATGCAATGAAAATGCCACATTTAAACAAGCTGAAACAAGGTACAACAATCCCAAACATGAAAAGAAGAGTAAATAAACACGCCACGCATGGGAATCACAAGCCAAACCACATTTCATGCAGAAAGGATATAAGAAAATTATGCAAGCTTAACTACGCATCGCGCAGGAAAGGCGACAGGCGACGTAACCATCGAGCGCACCCGAGGTTTCAACTGAGATCCTAACGCGTTGCACGCGTGAGGGGGAAAGGGTGGTGTGAACACCGGGCACACCCAAATGTTTTTAACCAAATAGCAATCCTAATGCGCTGCATGTGAGAGGAGGAAGGGGTGGTGTGAACACCGGGCACACCCGAATGTTTTTAACCGATTTGCAATCCTAACGCGTTGCACACTAGAGAAAGAAGGGGTGGTGTGAACACCGGGTACACCTAAATATTTTTAACCGATTTGCAATCGTAACGTGTTGCACGCAAGAGGAGGAAGGGATGGTGTGAACATCGGGTGCACCCAAATGTTTTTAACTGATTTGCAATCCTAACGCATCGCACGCAAGAGGAGGATAGGGTGGTGTGAACACTAGGCGCACCCAAATGTTTTTAACTGATTTGCAATCCTAACGTGTCACACGCAAGAGGAGGAAGGGGTGGTTTGAACACCGGGTGCACCCGAATGTTTTTAACCAATTTGCAATCCTAACGAATTGCACGCAAAAGGAGGAAGGGGTGGTGTGAACACCGGGCGCACCCGAATATTTTTAATCGATTTGCAATCCTAACGCGTCACATGCAAGAAGAGGAAGGGGTGGAGTGAACACCAGGCGCACCCAAATGTTTTTAACTGATTTGTAATCCTAACGCATCGCACACGAGAGGAGGAAGGGGTGGTGTGAACGCCGGGCGCACCCGAATGTTTTTAACCGATTTGCAATCCTAACGCGTTGCACGCAAGAGAAGGAAGGGGTGGTGTGAACACCAGGCGCACCCAAATGTTTTTAACCAATTTGCAATCCTAATGTGTCGCACGTGAGAGGAGGAAGGGGTGGTGTGAACATCGGGCGCACCCAAATGTTTTTAACCGATTTGTAATCCTAATGCGTCGCACGCGAGAAAAGGAAGGGGTGGTGTGAACACCGGGCACACCTGAATGTTTTTAACCGATTTGCAATCCTAACGCGTCGCATGCGAGAGCTAACGCATCGCACGCGAGAGGAAGAAAGGGTGATGTGAACACCAGGCGCACCTGAATGTTTTGAACCGATTGGAAAAGGATGTGACCCGAATAGGGTACAAATGATTTTACTTGGAACTCCTCTGAATGAACCGTACATACAATATCGGGCATTTCTTCAAATGAACCATACATACAATATCGTGCCTATGTAAGAAAGCAACTTAACAAGTGCGATACAGTAAGAATGCATGTTTTATGCAAAACAAACAAACGAGATACAATGTTAATGGCATGTTCTATGCGAGAAACAAGAGCAGAAGCATATTCTATGCGTGATTCGTGAAAGAAGCATATTCTATGCACGAAACAATAACGAGAGCATATTCTATGCGTAACTCATAACATGATGCAAGATGCTCTTGCAATACCCATGAAATGCATATCTTACGCAAGGAAGCGAGATGAAATGCATATTGATGCAATAAGGTGAAATGCATATTCATACAACAATGTGAAATGCATATTCTTGCAACGACGTGAAACATAGGTACAAAAGCATAATTTGACAAAAACAAATTCAGTAACAACTTCCGATTTACCTCCCAGAAGAGTTACCATATGTTTAAAGGATACACCTCGTTCATGTTGACAAGTGATGAACATCATGCATCGAAAACATAATTCTGAGTTTCCGTAGAGACAATTTGAACCCATCAGTGAACAATCCCTTCAATTCTTGGAAACCAAGGACACTAAATAGCATTAGGACTCAGTGGGAAGCAATGGGCTACCTGTGGCCGGCCTTCAATAACTTTTGCCGGCCACCAATGGCAGATTCGAGGTATTTAGGTCTTTTTGGCTTGGGTCTTTAAATATAAGACATGGGGTCTCATTTCCTCATTACCCCATGCCCGAAATTGCTCCCTCTCTCTCCCTCTAGGTGCTCCTTCTCTCTAGATCCGAGCCTTCTACGCATTTTCGAACACTCCACGCGAAGTTTATTCGCTAAACCCTCTTTGTTTACTTCATTTTGAACTAATTGAAATTTGATTTCGGTGCTTTTTCTTGAAGTTTCACCACTTGAGGCTTGTTCCCCTCGAATTTCTCTTGGATTTGGTGCCTTTTTTTGGGCTTTGACTTTTTCTTCCACTTTCTCTCTCCTAGGGTTTGACTTTTTCCAAGTTTGCCCTTTTTCCTTCGTTTTTCTTCATTTTTCACCACTTTCTCATCTTCTTTCCAAATGGCAAATGATCTACCCCATCCAGTAGAGATGGAGGCCAAGCCTGAGCCCGAGATATTACCGCTGGGAGTATGCCACTTTGATTCGGCGACATACCATCCTCAAACACATGTGCTACCACCCGTGGGTATCAGGCACTTCAGAGAGTTTGCATGACGCGCACCAGAGGACCTCTTGCTGTGGGAGCCGGACTCCCATTTGTTTTATGGCGCCACCAAGGTATACACTGTACTCCCACATTTTCTTCACTGTATATTGCATTTCTTACTTTAACTGTATTCCTTGCTTCAACTACATGCTTACACTGCATTTCTTGCCTTAATCACACTCTTGCACTGTATTTCTTACACTGCCTTTTCATCTGTCGGTTCTCATATCACTATATATCATTGTTCTAATGACAGGAGGATTCTTGCTCTATTAGGGGCTATGGAGCCACATCTGTGAGAGACTGGTATATAGAGCTCCCTGCCGGTGTGCGTTACATCATCGACGACGCCGACTTCGGCTTATTCTGCATGGGGCTATCGCGCCATATCGCGAGTTGACCGCTTCTCGGTGCATTGGTGGAGCGGTAGTGGGATACCACTAACTCCTTCCACTTCTTCACCACCGAGGAGATGACGATGACTCCCTATGACTTCGCCATAATCACGGGCGTAAAGTATGGGGTAATCCGATCCCTTACAATATGGATATGGGTGAGTGGGAGGCCGCCTGGCTACACCTACTGGGAGCATGCCCACCTCTCTTCCGATCGAGGATGGTACGATATAGCTGGTTCGCCGAGCATTTCCACGGGAGGGAGCCGTAGACCCCAGAGGAGACCGAGTACTACGACCGGGACTTTTTGATGTTCCTCTTCGATACCACCTTGTTTGCGAACACCGTAGGGCTATATCTCCTGAGCGCCCTGGTGGACTTACCTCAGGTTCGGCTTTATGATTGAGGAGGAGCAAGCCTCGCGACACTGTATGGTTATATGAGCTCGACATCCCGTAGGAGGGAAGACAGAGTCGGAGGCTATTTGAGAGCCTGGGAGGTACGCTTTATATTTCTGCTTTACATTTTCTATCTTCCATTTATGTGCTTTCTGCTTTGCACTTTCTGTACACTGCATATTGCATTGTTTACATCTATACACTGCGCTTTCTGCATCACACATTCTGCATCCTCTGTATCTATATTCTACTTTATGCATCTACATTCTGCATTCTCTGTATATATACTCTCTGTATACTCACTGTTGCCTTTTCCTTGCAGCTTTGGGTATATGTATATTTCCCGACCCTCGCTCCGAAGCCAGAGGTGGAGTTACCCCCTGTTGTGCTATACTCTCATCGATATGATGACAGATGCTTGCAAAGGACCCGGGAGACCTTCTTATTCTTCCGCCGGTACTTCGACACAGTAGCTGCGGGGGAGGTAACCCAAACTCACGATTATTTTTGCTTTATTAACAACTGACGATGACTGACAACCCGTATATCCCATGTTTGCAGATCGCTTGGCAGCCTTGGGTGTAGATGCTAGCAGGAGTTAGGGACCAGTATGCTGGCACATGGGGGGCCTCCTGTTTTCGACTTCTTCTAGAGGGCCCGGTGTGTTGAGCTTGGTTTTTAGGCGAGCGGTTCGTGCGCCAAACCATGGGTTTACCTGAGCCAGTAATGTCCATGTCTCATCCAGCATCTATGAGGGCCACGGAGAGCCTCTCATTTCAAGAGATGATCCAGTTCACGGAGGGCTTGGATGTGGACTACTTCCGCGGGGAAGGGTATTATTCGACATTCATCCAGACACACCTCATGCCTCCCTTGACAGGTGTTCGTGCTCGTGCAGGCAAAGTAATAGGTGTCTCTACGAGGGCCAGGACTGGAGGGGCCCCTCCCACTGGGCAAGTCACCGGTTGGCCAAAGCTTCCGACCAAGTTGACATGCTAGCGGCATACTGGGGATCCTTATCAGGTCCCGATTGAGCCCGCAGCAACCGGGCATGCACTTGTCAAGATTCGAGGCCAAACTCAGGTATGGACCATTCTTTACGTTTTCATTCCACATTTCATTTCAAATATATTCATTGCAGATACTGATCACCCAGATACATTTGCAAGCCTCTACAAAGTACACGGGGAGGGCTCTCGAGCTGATTGCCTCCCTAATGGACATGGTGCAGCAGAAAGAGCCTCTATGTGTAGTTCAACTTTTTCACGTCCCTTTTCAAAAATCAAAATAAGCCCTACAGTATCGGACTTCCGCGGTTCTGAATTTGATTCCATATGTGTAATGTAAAATAGATAAATACCAAAGAGTCCAAATCTGGCAAATCTTTTGGAAAATCGATTTTGAATCAAATTGCCAAAAATAGACTGCTTTGCCAGATACAGAGTCGCCACCTAAATATTTTTTGAAAAATTTAGGAAACCCATGACTCGTGCCAAAGGCCACGTGTCCGTCATCACCAAGATTGTCTTGCCTCGGGAACTTGGGTACGAGAGAGGAAGGTCATGATTTGAGCACCCCTGCTCGCCCGATCAAAGATCGGCCTGTACTACTCATGATGTGAATCTTATTTACATTATATGCTCTTATTCCAATTATTAAGCTAGCATTACTACGTGATGCACACACAAGTATAGACTAATTTTCACGAAAGTTGGAACGTTTTGATTTCATGTTTGTTTTGAGAAAGTGTTTTGAATATGTACCACTTGAAAAAGTGATCTCATACATATACATTAATCAAAATATCCCAATTTCAAGAAATAGCCTTCATCCACAGGCATTCAAACAAGTATATCAACTAAGCATTTAGCCTCATGATAATATGTTTGATATGGCAGCAATCACACTCATGCAAATGCTTACCTCAAATGTCCGAAGGCGAGTCAAAAGAAAGAAAATAGTTAGAGAAAAAGAATGCATGATCCTAAATAATGCAATATGATTAATGCAACACATACAACATGTAATTAATAGGCTCGGCTACTAGCATGGCATGTGAGTCAATCCAAGGCATGTGATAGTGCATGTATTCAAGTAAGGAGTTTGAAATTGACATTCGAGTAATATGATGAGCCACACTTTTATGCATGCAAAACGAATGGATGCAATTCATGGAAAATGCTAAGGAAAACATGATGCTATATACTATTTATCATAAGCAGATAAATAAAAAGGAGAAAGAATGAGGGTTGGAAGACATACACAAATTATTACATATTTTTCCTCACGCAAGAGGGTCCGAATATCCGAGTGCCCGAATTAACTACTTATTACAAATCCAAATGAATTAACAAGCTAAGTTAACTAATTATTAAAAATTCAAATTGATCTAAGTAATAATTACGACATATTACTATTGAAGCATTAAATCAAAGGCACGGGAAGCGAGGAGCCGTACGCATACGAATAAGAATATCCTCCCGAAAACTCTCTGTTTAGTGTCTAGTTTCTGTTCTGTTTTGCAGTCAGAAAAGTAATCTATTTTCATCCCAGCCTCTTTTCTGTTCTGCCATGAGAATGGCCACTGATTTTTGATACTGCCTTGCTGCCACAGAAAAGAAACATAGCACAAATAGAATGTTTCCAGGGGATGTTTATCCTCTCTGCTCCACCCTATCATAAAACAAATCAAGGGAGGAGTATAATCGATCCGCAAATCATCAATGGTCGCAAGGTTATTGCGTGATGATCCATGGCTCGATGGGACAAAGGCTCAATGAATGAAAAGAAAAGACCAACAAGACCTCTTCCCTATCATGGAGTTACCTCAAGGGAAGTGGTAAACATTGACTCTTGAACTATTATCATCACTAAGAGTATGTAATGATTCAAGACTCATTGGGTTCAATTAACGTCCGATTGAACCCAACTTGATTTTATTATCTTGTTTTACCTCTTTTAACCCATTTATTAACCCTTTTAATTACCTTGCCATTCTTTAGTCATTTTAGTCCAACAATGAGAATTATGTCCACTAAAATAGGAGAAGCGTCAAACAAGGAGTTGTTCTTGGCATGGGAGACATGTAATGCCTTGGTAATGAACCTCTGAAGATATTAAACCATTTAGCATGGAAGGTCTCTTTCTCATGCTAAAAACAACATATATGGGACTTCAATTCACCACTTTCAATTAGATTACAACAAACAATATACAATATAACAATAAATCAAAGTAAAAGAGCAAAATAAGTAAGAAATGAAAAAAAAAATGAAAGGTTTGTGAAATTCACCTTCGAAGGAAATGATAAGCTCCTTAGTTTACAAACTCCCTCTTGATCACCCTCAAGTGTAGGAAGTGTGTTCTCAAATCCTCAGTAGCTATGGAAGCTTGGAAGTGTTTTGGCTCAAGATTGAAATGTAGACAAATTTTCCTCTTTTACTCTCTTGTTTCTCTAACTCTCTCTTGAATCAATTTGTTATTTTTTTGCTTCTTGAATCAATTTCTTTTGGCCCCTGAAATCTCTCTATTTGGTTGCTTTATACAAACAACAAATAGATAATATAATAATATAAATTTATATCATATATATCTATATATAATATAATAATATAAAGTATACAAAGATTATATATATATTTATATATGTTTGCTGAGATTGATGTCGACAGTCGAGGGCTGACCGACATGAATATAATTTTTTATTATTTTTCTTTTGTTATAATATAATATAATATATAAAATATCTAAAATATATAATTTATACCAAAATACTAAACATATAACTTAATAACTTTATATAAAATACTAAACATATAATATAATAATATTAAACACATAATATAATAATATAACTTTTTTTATCATTTTCTTTTATATATATAAAATATATAATTTATACCAATTTATATAAAAACACCAAAAATATGAACAAACACATAATATTATGCAAAATTACAAAAATACTAAACTAATGAAATATTCAGCATTTTAAAACATTTTGGCCATAATGGTGAAGGTTGGGATTAAAGTTCAAATTTCATCTCTCTTACTAAGGATTCTGTGAGAAACACATTCTAATTGTCATCATCGAGTAATCAAAAGAAAGCGCCCAAGTCTTAGGGCCGGTCAAAATTGGGGTGTCTACAGTTGCCCCTCTTTAATAGAGCTCAAAGTCATTTTATGACGCGAATGAATGTCAAAGCCCGAAGACAACCCATTTGATGAGGTCGTAAGACTTGGGCAAACAAACAAATGTGCAAACAATTGGTTGAACCCGAGGGTTGCCTACGTATCCTTTTGAGGACTCAAACCTGTGTAGTTCAGGGGCAAGATGTAAATGATATACACGATGCAACTTTGAATGACAGATTAACATGCTTCGCGAAGCCGGCTATTTTTGAAAATGATCATGCAAGATGATGTAATAAGCAATAATGATGCAATAAACAATAATGAATACAATACGCAAGATAGCGAACAACACATGAACTAACAACACTCTACCTACACCAAAACACAGGACGAGGAAAGAAAACATTGCTCAGGACTGCATTTCTTGCATCCTGAGAAACAAGAAGACGAAAATTGGTCTGGGTCGTATTTCACACGTCCCGAGGTGAAAGCAAAACAGCTTAAGGCCGCACTTCACGCATCTGAAGATAGAAACAAAATCGTTTGGGATAGCGTTTCACGTATCCCATGAGCAAACACACCCAAGGCCGCGTTTTATGCGTCCTGAGATAAAAGAAGAACCGATCAGGATCATGTTTCACACGTCCCGAGATAAAATCCGCCCACGACCGTGTTTCACGCGTCCTGAGAAACAAAAACCGCTTGGGGTTGTGTTTCACACGTCCCGAGATAAAACCCGCCCAAGGCCACATTTCACGTGCCCTGAGAAACAACAGAGAGGTGTGCGGTAGATGCACAAAGTGAACGAGTGCGATAAATGCACAAAGTAAATGAGTGTGATAGATGCACAAAGTGATCACATGCGATAGATACACAAAGTGAACGAGTGCAATAGATGCACAAAGTGATCGAGTGCGATAGATGCACAGAGTGATGGAGTGCGATAGATGCACAGAGTGATCGAGTACGATAAATGCACAAAGTGAACAAGTGCGATAGATGCACAAAGTGATCACGTGCGATAGATGCACAAAGTGATGAGTGCGATAGATGCACAAAGTGAACGAGTGCGATAGATGCACAAAGTGATCGAGTGCGATAGATCCACAAAGTGATCGAGTACGGTAGATGCACAAAGTGAACGAGTGCGATAGATGCATGAAGTGATCGAGTGTGATAGATGCACAAAGTGAATGAGTGCGATAGATGCACAAAGTGATCAAGTGCGATAGATGCACAAAGTGATCACAACTACAAAGCTGTGCAGGTTCTCCTACCAAGACACGAGATGCGAATAACTGATCCGAAACTCCTCTGAATGAACCATACGTACAATATCGTTTGGTTACAACATAACCAATAGACGTACCTAACTATATCTTATACGGAGAGAGGAAAGATTTTAATTGAGTAAATATCAAATCCTAACACGTTTCACATGAAGAGAACAAAGGTGAATTTGAAGTCCAAACGCGTCTCACGCGAGTGGAAGAAGGTATAATAGAATGATTTCTTTTTTTTTTTCCTTGTTTTCAAAAATATGTCAAAAAGAATTTTTTTTTTATAAATACCAAATGCCATACACAAAATACACACACATATATACATACGGTATACATATACATATTTGGGAAATATTCTGTTTGCTTGAATATTCTATTTGTGGCCGTCAGCGGGAAGATACCGTTACTGAGAAGGCATATTCCGTTTGCAGACGTCAGCGTGCAATGCAAAACACGCAAAAAGAAAGGAAAAACACAAATGCATGGATACGGGGGTTCGAACCTCTAACTCAGGCTTCTCCGAGTCCTCAACCACTGAACCAAGCCACTCTTGTGACAAAATATTCAAATAAATATATATATATATAGGTATACGAGACATATATACATAAAACCAAAACAAAACAAAAGAAACACTCATTGCTATGAGGGGTCGAACCTCCGACCTCAGGCTTCTTCGAGTCCTCAACCACTGAGCCAAACCACTGAACCAAGCCACTCTTGTGACAAAATATTCAAACAAATATGTATATAATACATAGATATACAATATATATATACATATGTATGCAACTCTCACGCCTCTCTTGTTTTTGTCTCTCTCTCTTTTCTTTCATCTTCTTCGAGCGTCGTGTCTGACGCGCAATTTCAACAATCACAGCACCTGACCGACAGGCTACCCCAATTCTTCAATGCCTTATCCCAATGTTTCTCTTCTTTGTCTTCTTCTTCTTCTTCTTCTTCTTCTTCTTAAGTTGAGGCCTGCGAGACAGGGGCAAAGCAAAAGCCTACAAACTTTCTCTGCCACTACTCTGCAACCTCCTTCTTTTGCATTACTCTCCTCTGCCATGGCCTCTTCACATGGTTCTCTCACTCTTTTTCCAGACCTGAACGAGTCCACGATAGAGATGATCGATTTCAACTCCCCTGAACCTCAACTGCAGGCTCCTCCTCCTTCCCCTATTTTTAGCTTTCCAGCGATGTCAGTTCAGCAAATAATGGCAGCATAGTCTGACATCGAAGCAAACTCATATACGCTGAGGTCATGTGTGGAGACCATGACTGCGGTCTCCAACTTTTCCCGTCGACTGCAAAACAGGATGTTTGATGTACATCAGTTAACTGCACAACTCTCCCTACTCCAACGTATGTACAAAAACGCTTGAGTAAAAATTAGTGCATTTAAAAAGCAAAAATAAAGAGTTGAAACAACAGGCCACCTCCGTGGCTCGATTCGGAGTTTCTTCGCACAACCAATTTGATGGCCGGTGAGGAATAATCTCCTTCAGAAGCTCTGCCAAGGCCGAGGCAGAGTCTACAAGAGCTTCGAAGGAGTAAAGATGAAGCGAGGCAGCTGATGGTAAAGTCAGGCAACGAAGCTATGTGCAAATTGAAGCCGGTTGTAATCTTCACCGCCAGGCTGCTGCCAGAAAATTGTGAAAATGCTACTCTCTCTCTCTCTCTCTCTCTCTCTCTCTCTCTCTCTCTCTCTCTCTCTCTCTTTTTGGAGTAGGCACCTATTCAACTCTCTTTTTTTTTTTCTTTCTGTAATCAGGGATTTCATCCCCTGACTTCAATAAAATGAGTTTTGTTTTTGCACATCAATGGCATGACTGACATATCACTTTGAGCTTTAAAACAATTTGTTTGATTAAATTTGAGAATGACTGAATCTTGAACTCTGAATTAGACACTGATTCCATACTGACCAGAATCAAAGAATGACTTAATAAAAGAAAAACGAAGCAAAATGATCCAAACGCACTTATATACACTGACTGGTATGAAAGGAACTAAAAAACGTGACTCTAAAACACAACCATTGAGACTAAACGATTCTACAGTTTGTCATGATGGTTTGAAATTGAAACTGGTGAGCCGACCAAAAAGTTGGCCGACGAATTGATGAACTGGCCAAAGAGTTGTCATGCTAGCTGAAAGATGAAACAACACACCTGGAATCGAACCTCGTTGGATGAATAGTAACTTCCAGCTGTGAATAGTTAACTCGAGCGGGGAGAAGACAAAATCTCTGACTCAACTATGCCCCTAGTTCATTGCCTTGACTTTTTTCTCTTGATTTTCTTTTTTTTTTTTTTGTAAAAATATTTTGATCAACATGAGAGTTAGATTAGCATATCTATTCCATTTTCTATTTTGGAATCATGTAAGTCAAGCTGTAAGCACTGAAAATTTTTTCCTTTTTTAAGTCCAAAGAATGGTCTGGTTTTGCAAAAATGGAATAATTTTCGAGAAAAATTAGTCAGCTTCATTCAAAAATAATCAAAACCTATTTTTACAAATGGCCACTACCCGACCAACATGGAATCAACCATTGGGGTGCATAGTCTCATGCCAGATAATCCCAAATTGGTTTTGTTGAAGTAATGGTGATAACTGAACTGAGCCAATCTGAACGGAACGAAGCCGAGCAGAACTGGACCGAACCAAACTAAACCAAACTGAACCGAATGGAGCCAAGTTGAATCGAACTGAACTAAACCAAGCGGAACGGAGACGAGCTAAGCAAACGCGGATAGGACAGCCAAGTCGACTAAAGATACATCAAATAATATGGACAGAATGAGTGAGTTGAAAATGGCTATGGCCAAACTTCAGGATGAAGCTACCTATGTATCCCAAAGATAGGAATCAGGCCTTACGTAGTTCTGGCTAAGGTTCACTTCAGTATTGACATTCTTCTTTTGTACTCTAACTTTTGTCAAAGCCGCCCTTTCGGGTTTTTAACCTTGCGAGCTTTTCATTTTTTTCATTTTTCTATTTTTTTGTAATTTTTTTATTTTCTATTTTTTTCATTCAATTTTTTCATTTTCTTTTTTTTTTTCATTTTTTTTCTGCTCTAACTTTTGCCTTGCCCTTCCGGGTTTTCAGCCCAGCGAGCCTCTCAAGGGTGGTACTTTCGTTTTAGCTTGTCCATGTTGATTGGTTGTGAGATCTCTAAGCCATCTAAATCTATAAGAATGACTGCTACACTTGACCAAATAGACACGATGATATAGGACTAGGCTAATTGGGTCTAAATTTTTCCCTAGTGTAGTGGATAGGAACTTGATTGTCCTTCAGTAATAAAACTCATTTTCTCATATTCCTCATTAGCTTGAGAAATGATCCAGTTTGAATCTTTGTCACATTCGACCTTATTGCCCCTAATTCAAGAGCTGCTTCCAATCTGAATTACATCAAACTTTATTACCCCTAGTTCAAGGGCTGCCTCCATCCCGACTATGCAAGCCTTATACTTTGGTTAACTACTGAACATTCTGAATCAAGGTTTGAAAGCTAAGGAGGTCGAACCTCAAGTCAATAGAGATCCCATACTGTACAATCTCAAGATCAATTCCAAGCATGTCTTCATAAGACCATGCAAAAACATTTTTTGAAATCTTTTCACAAAGTGACTAATCGCTCGTGCTCTTACGAAAACAATATAGAACCAATCTGGACCAAGCTAGGATCCTTCTCAGTACCCACATTGATAGAAATGATCTCATTCATCAAGGGCTTAGCACACCTCTCTTCCTCTTAGTCGATCAAAATTTGCAATTCCCGAGGAATTTCTTCCTCTTCATTTTTATCAAAGTTTTGGAAAAAAAGTTTTGTAATTTTTGGTCAATGCAATGAATTAAAGGCATAGAGAAGAAGGCAAAATCTATGGCACTTTTATTGAAAAGAAACTACAACTCAGGGATGACAACAAACTCGAAAGAAAATGACAAAGAAGACCTGGACATGACAGAAATGTCTAGGTTAGCATTCCCAAAATCAATAGATTTAGACTTGCTAGAATGACTCGAAATCCCATATCTACAGACTGGGTGGAATCAAACTCAAACTTAACACTCAATTCAGAAAGTAAAATGAAATCATTCTCAAATTGCTAGAACAGTGCGTGTCATCCACCACGTCTGGAACGAAATGTGTGCAGTCAGCAGGTGGTTCATCCCCCGATCACAGAGCTAGTTGCATTATCCCCCAAGTTTATTAATCCATCATCGGTAGATTTTGTGGGTTTTTTGGATGGGGTGATGACCTTGGGTCTTTGGGGTTGAGGCGGAGCTATGGCTTTACTGTTGATGAGATCTTGAATCTCATGGCGTAAGCGAAAACAACAATCAGTCTCATGACCATGTTGTTGGTGAAAGGCGCAATATTTATTTGGGTCATGTCTGGCTGGTAGAATATCAGGGAGAGGTCGGGGATGAAGGAGCTTGAGGTGCCCCCTTTCTACGAGGATTTCCATGGCACAAGTTGGGGACATGTGGAGTGGATGAAAGGGTTTATTTGGGGGTCGGGTTGACTCGACTGTTTGTGGGCTAGTATTGCCAAAGAGGTTGGCAATGGTGGTAGTGGCGGCAACAACTGTGTTAGTTTTTGAGGAGCTGGCATTAGCAGGTGGAGGTGGATCGAGATGAGTTACCAGAGGTGGTTGGACAGTGGACATCCAAGATTGGAGTTGCAATTTTGCGAGAGCATCACTGTGAGTGGCGACCGTATTGGCGATAGCATCTATGCTTCTTTGGAGGGATAAAAACATGTTTGCTATATTCTCTAGAATTTGAGCCATCACTGATTCTAGGGAGGTGATTGGAGATGATGTAGTTGGTAAAGGAAGGGTACTTTGAACAGTCTACAGGTGCGAGTCTTACAGAACTTGGGGGATAATAGACTACTCTGAACCTATAATGCTACAACCACCTTGTAAAAACAAAAATAGGACCTCCAATCAAAATTCTGGCAGCACTTTGGTCCAATTCACACAACTAACCACTGTGTACATCACCGAAAAACTAAACTCAACCTCACAAACTGAAATGCTTAAACCACTCATTCAAATTTGAGAACCCCTGTATAGATCCAATACATTGCACATAACACATAGCAAAAAGAGAACAAACACCCCTATGGGGGTAGGGGTACCCTGTCCTAGTTTCGTTAGGAACTAGGGTTCACTATTCAAACAAAGCAGTTTCACACAATCCTATATTCGGGTCAGCATCATCCTGTCCTAGTTTGGAACAGTCACTATAGCTTCACTATATGCAACTAGGTCGAATAGTCAAAAAGGGTACCTCAGCAAGACTGCCTAATATACCTCTCACACCTAACACCGGGAAGTGAAAGGAGGATCAAACGGTACAACGGTAGTCCAGAACCAAGGGTTGTGTTCCCTTTGTGGAAGAGCCCGCAACCGATCAGCCTTTTGGCAAGCGGTTAGGCAAGCCTCCGGCAGACCGTCCAGGAATAGCAGATGGCAAACACAGTGACTTAAGCGCACCAATGCAAATGCAATGCAAAGAACATATATAGGTAAATAAAATTTCACATCATGAGTTTTAAGTCAAGTTCTCTAATTCCCCAGCAGAGTCGCCAGAAACTATAGCTCAACTTTTTCGCGCCCCTTTTCGGAAGTCGAAATAAGCCCTACAGTATCGGACTCCCGTAGTTCTGAATATGACTCCACAAGTGTAATGTAAAATAGATAAATACCAAAGAGTCCAAATCCGGCAAATCTTTTGGAAAATCAATTTTGAATCAAATTGCCAAAAATGGACTGCTTTGCCAGATACAGAGTCGCCACCTAAATATTTTTTGGGAAATTTAGGAAACCCATGAATCGTGTCAAAGGCCACGTGTCCGTCATCACCAAGATTGTCTCGCCTCGAGAACTTGGGTGGGAGAGGGGAAGGTCATGATTTGAGCACCCCTGCTCGCCCGATCAAAGATCGGCCTCTACTACTCATGATGTGAATCTTATTTACATTATATGCTCTTGTTCCGATTATTAGGCTAACATTACTATGTGATGCGCACACAAGTATAGACTAATTTTCAAGAAAGTTGGAATGTTTTGATTTCATGTTTGCTTTGAAAAAGTGTTTTGAATATGTACCACTTGAAAAAGTGATCTCACATATATGCATTAATCAAAATATCCCAATTTCAGGAAATAGCCTTCATCCACAGGCATTCAAACAGGTATATCAACTAAGCATTTAGCCTCATGATAATATGTTTGATATGACAGCAATCACACTCATGCACTATGCTAAAGCAAAAAAATGCTTACCTCAAATGTCCGAAGGTGAGTCAAAAGAAAGAAAATAGTTAGAGAAAAAGAATGCATAATCCTAAATAATGCAATATGACTAATGCAACACATACAACATGTAATTAATAGGCTCGACTACTAGCATGGCATGTGAGTCAATCCAAGACATGTGATAGCGCATGTATTCAAGTAAGGAGTTTGAAATTAACATTCGAGTAATATGATGAGCCGAACTTTTATGCATGCAAAACGAATAGATGCAATTCATGGAAAATGCTAAGGAAAACATGATGCTATATACTATTTATCATAAGCAGATAAATAAAAGGGAGAAAGAATGAGGGTTGGAAGACATACACAAATTATTACATATTTTTCCTCACGCAGGAGGGTCCGAATATCCGAGTGTCCGAATTAACTACTTATTACAAATCCAAATGAATTAACAAGCTAAGTTAACTAATTATTAAAAATTCAAATTGATCTAAGTAATAATTACGACATATTACTATTGAAGCATTAAATCAAAGGCACGGGAAGCAAGAAGTCGTACGCATACGAATAAGAATATCCTCCCGAAAACTCTCTGTTTAGTGTCTAGTTTCGGTTCTGTTTCGCAGTCAGAAAAGTAATCTATTTTCATCTGAGCCTCTTTTCTATTCTGCCATGAGAATCGCTGCTGATTTTTGATATTGCCTTGCTGCCACAAAAAAGAAACAGAGCACAAACATAGTGTTTCCAGGGGATGTTTATCCTCTCTGCTCCACCCTATCATGAAACAAATCAAGGAAGGAGTATAATCGATCTGCAAATCATCAATGGTCGCAAGGTTATTGCGTGATGATCCATGGCTCGATGGGACAAAGGCTCAATGAATGAAAATAAAAGACCAACAAGACCTCTTCCTATCATGGAGTTACCTCAAGGGAAGTGGTAAACATTGACTCTTGAACCATTATCATCACTAAGAGTATGTAATGATTCAAGACTCAATGGGTTCAGTTAACGTCCGATTGAACCCAACTTGATTTTATTATCTTGTTTTACCTCTTTTAACCCATTTATTAGCCCTTTTAATTACCTTGCCATTCTTTAGTCATTTTAGTCCAACAATGAGAATTATGTCCAGTAAAATAAGAGAAGTGTCAAACAAGGAGTTGTTCTTGGCATGAGAGACATGTAATGCCTTGGTAATGAACCTCCGAAGATATTAAACCATTTAGCATGGAAGGTCTCTTTCTCATGCTAAAAACAACATATATGGGACTTCAATTCACCACTTTCAATTAGATTACAACAAACAATATACAATATAACAATAAATCAAAGTAAAAGAGCAAAATAAGTAAGAAATGCACGAAACTGAAAGGTTTGTGAAATTCACCTTCGAAGGAAATGATGAGCTCCTTAGTTTACAAACTCCCTCTTGATCACCCTCAAGTATAGGAAATGTGTTCTCAAATCCTCAGTAGCTATGGAAGCTTGGAAGTGTTTTGGCTCAAGATTGAAATGTAGACAAATTTTCCTCTTTTACTCTCTTGTTTCTCTAACTCTCTCTTGAATCAATTTCTTTTGGCCCCTGAAATCTCTCCATTTGGTTTCTTTATACAAGCAACAAATATATAATATAATAATATAAAGTATATAATGATTATATATATATATATATTTATATATGTTTGCTGAAATTGATGTCTGCAGCCGAGGGCTGACCGACGTGAATATAATTTTTTATTATTTTTCTTTTATTATAATATAATATAATATATAAAATATCTAAAATATATAATTTATACCAAAATACTAAACATATAATATAATAATATTAAACACATAATATAATAATATAACTTTTTTTATTATTTTATTTTATATATATATATAATATATAATTTATACCAATTTATAAAATACCAAAAATATGAACAAACACATAATATTATGCAAAATTACAAAAATACTAAACTAATGAAATATTCAGTATTTTAAAACAATTTGGCCATAATGGTGAAAGTTGGGATTAAAGTTCAAATTACATCTCTCTTATTGAGGATTCTGTGAGAAACACATTCTAATTGTCATCATCGGGTAATTAAAAGAAAGCGCCCAAGTCTTAAGGTCAGTCAAAATTGGGGTGTCCACGCTATGGTATTTAGGTAATTTTCCCTATTCTCTGCCCGCATTTCAGTATTTTCCACATTATATGCACACCATTCTCACTGAAGCACTGACACTCATACCACGGTATACATTTTGCCCCTTGTCATATCATACTGATATGCTGCACTGACACACTGTATTGTAT
This sequence comes from Camellia japonica, assembly GCA_030407325.1. NCBI lineage: Eukaryota > Viridiplantae > Streptophyta > Magnoliopsida > Ericales > Theaceae > Camellia > Camellia japonica. The sequence continues at coordinate 71,117,670 of JAPPVO010000010.1, read as the reverse complement.
TTGCACTGTATCTGGCTCATTACATTCTTCCACTTTCATTATACTGTATCTGCAACTATACTTTGTATCTGATGCATCAACAATGTATCTTTTCTGGTTCTAGCCATACCGAGAGCACCAGCGACGGCGACTGTGCCTACACCATCACCACCTCCTCCAACAGCAGAGAGGAGAGAGAGACGGGCACCAGTACACAGCTGAGAGAGACGTCGTGGTCGAGATCGGAGGAGCCCTTTGAAGCCAGTGTTGAGTGACTACTATGCTGAGACAAGTGGCTCCGAAGAGGCGGTGATTTTGCAGTCTGAGTCCTCCGAGAGTGGAGCTGACGGTGGCTCAAGATTTAAGAGTGGAGGCGATGCCAAGGCGAACTCTGAGGCAGAGAGCAAAGATAACGCCGACTCGGGTTCTGGGACAAACAACGGCGCCGACGAAGACAGTGGCCAGAGTCCTCTCCTCCGAGAAAGAGGACGAAGAGGGCTTCTCGAGCCTGAGGCGACCAGCGTTGATTTTTATGTTTTTGCTTAGTTTCTTTTCTTTTATAGCATTAGCACATGTATAGCTTTAGAAACTTTTGTTTTTCTTTAAAACTTTGTATTCCTCTTTTGTAAAAAGCCATGATCGAATTAAAACCGATAGTTTTATGAAAAATGTGTTGTCATTTTTGCATCATGAGCACCATATATGTATGAAATGGACAGGGAATTGAAATGGCTAAGAGTGTTTGATTAAAACAAGATGCTTTATCGAGTAATGAACCAACCAACAACCAAAATACAAAATGCAATATACAACTCGATAAACAACACAACAATAACTCGATAAACAAAACAACTACAAATACAACTCGACAAACGTGCTAAAACCAAAAGGACTCAAAACAAGACCTTAAGACACACAAAGAGCAGAACAAAACACTTGCTTCTAGCACTGTTCAGCACAAAGATGGGCAGCAACCTGAGAGGAAGGGTGCCGGCCAGACTAGGAACTTGCCGGCCACCTGTCGACCACCAAAGTACAGAACCTCCAAATTGTTGACATCTGGCCTCCACTCACTGCACAGTCTGCCTTATCTTCTACAAAAGTTTGAACTTCGCAGTTTCTTCATTTCAGCTACAAATTCTTTACAAATGGAGCCATTTTTTGCCAAAAAATTCTCAGATTGGATTGTGACTTTAGACGGCTCGGAAAAAATGAATTTTTGGGGTTTCGACATAAATGCACTTTTCCCACTGAGTCGTGTTTTGCTTCATTTTCCATTTCTTCATGCCACGGCTTGATGTTGGAACCCGATTATACACGTCTTTAGCTTCGGAGGACAAGAGATATGCCCGACAATTTAAGAATTTTAGGTGTTAATGGAATCCTGGCGCGATGAGAAAATCATACCTCAGCCCCGTTTTGGCCATCCAAGCTTTAGGACAGATATGTGGGCTCACTCTTCTCGAAGCTCGATCCTTGGTCCACAATGGAAAGTTGGATATTCCCAGTCTGATTCATCGTTTTTCGGACATCGGTGACCGCGGCAACCTTTTTTGGCAAGGTTTTTGGCCCTTTTCTTATGTATGCTAGCTCATTTCCTCCTTGCCCCAAATTTTGGCGGCTCTAGCATTCAACTAGTTGAAATGGTTCAAGGTTTGAAAGAGGGCAAGAGTTGCATTAGCTTAGTACTGGCCAAGACTTTGATGGGCTTAGACGCCTTCTATTGGCGAGAGAGCACCAAATTCGCAGGGAGTCCACTACTCCTTCAGGTAATATTTCTCACCCTTTCTAATATGTGCTTCTCACATCTCTTAGCACTCATGCTCTGTTTTTCTCTCAAAGTCCTTTTCTCACTTTTCTCTCAACGTACATCTCTCTATTCTTTATTTTCTCTTTTCTTTCATCCCTCCCCAAGTGTAGCTAATGGACAAGCTGAAAGTAGTGGACTCTTGCCCCGCATACTCAGCTCGAGCATACTTTTTCCACCAACAGCTAGTGGATTTCCCGAAATAGGGAGAAAAGCGGCACTGTGGTTTCCGCATGTAGATTTTACCCCATGTCAGCATTTGAGGACCTTTGAACTATGAGTTGAAGGTAGAAGTTTGAAAAACAGAAAAGGGAAGAACCCCGTCAGAATATAGCGGTTCATCGCCACTCACCCCGTGAGATGCTTTCTAAAGCGCTGCTTTGTCTGTTTACTGCATTTTCTAAACATCGTCCACTACATTACTTGTCGCATGTACCATATCATCTATCGCACCCATTGTGAGATGCTTTCTAAAGCACCGCTTTGTTTGTTTATTGCATTTTCTAAACATCGTCCACTACATTGCTTGTCACATGTACCATATCATCTATCGCACCCATTGCATCCATTTGCATCATGCAATAACTTGTATTATCTATGCCTTTTATGCTAAAACGCGTTGAGGATCTTCCTCCATTTTTTCTCAAGACATGTAAAAGCATGTTCTCGAGCAGTTTTCTCAGGACACATTAGACGCGTTCTTGAGCGATTTTTATCTCAGGGCGTATAGGAACATGACCCTGAGCAATTTTCTTAGGATGCGTGAGATGTGTTCTCGAGCAATTTTTATCTCAGTGCGTGCAGGAACGCGACCCTGAGCGGTTTTCTTAGGATGCGTGACACACATTCTTGAGCAATTTTTATCGTCACACTCAAACTCAATGCAACTCCCTGGATTGCAACTCTTTGCAACAACAAAATACAATCTTAACTGGTCAAATGACATTAAGTAGTCTCCAAAAATATCACCCTTTACTTTCTCTACCCCCAACCAAGCTTGACAATAACTAACTCTCAGCCCATACCCTAACTTAAAATCCTGAACAACATGAACTGGACGTGTCAATGGATTATCACGAACACCTTCAACAATCAAATTAGCAACTAAATCAGAACTCATACGTGAATGATTCATTGTACGTACTTCAGCACCACTTGTGTGGACATTGTTGAGCTTCCTTGTATAAAAGAATCCATTAGCATTCTCCACTCTACCATGAACATTCCACATACAACCTTATGTCTCTCTAAACAAACATTGTGCGGTAACACGGACTTTATCATTCTTAACAAATACGAACTCAAATCCATACTCAATAGAAAACTTCGACAATGCATTGCGAAATTTAACAATTCCGCCTTTAAATTTCTATCCTACTTGTGTAAAACTATCTTTCCAATTAGCAGACAACAGTACTTTTTCTTGCTTCGACAAAATGATGATAACATATCAACCTCTTCTATAACCTCCAACCACGAATTCCACTTGGAGGATGTAGATGCTCTGTTTGTCACAGACTTACTACTCCAACATTGACTCTCTTTCTCCATAATCTAATCTTTTGTTGAGATTATCACAGTCAATGGTTGAATTTTTTCCTCTCACAACAACATCAATACACTGTGAATCAAAATGCACAACTAATGCTAACAACAATTCTAACTCCTCATTGTTGTCCAATGTACAACTAGGATGTCCAAGCAATGAGTAAGATAGGCAAATGTTATCAAATTGCAAACTATCCCATTTCAAACACAGCTTATCAACCAACTAATCATATGTAACATTCCAATCAATCTTAATTGCAAATGTGCAACCATTATACTTGCACAACAAAAAAAATTGGGACACTCGTAGAACCTTCACTCATCTTTCAATCTAAACAAAAAAAAAAGATCACATCAATAAAAACTAGAACAATTCTCAATTTACGGAAACTACAAAACCAGAACAAATACTTCATAACAATACTAAGAATTTCTTATTTTTCACAAATCACGTTTTCAATTCGTAAAATAGCGAACCAAACTGAGGAATCATCCAGCAAATCATGTTTTCAATTCGTAAAATCAAAATTATTCAACATATCTCATAAATAAATTCAATCAAAAAAAAAATTCTAAAAACGCATAATACACAAAATCGAAACAATACATACCTATAAACCAGATCGAAAATCAAACATCCAGCAAATCAATTCTTCAATTTATAAATTGAAATTGCACCTAAAAACTCCAACAAATTTCAACTCAAAAAGCCTCAAATACGAATCTGTCAAACACCGAAATCAATTTATGTCTAATAGCGAACCAAACTGAGAAATCCTTCAAGATCCTTCGAGATTTCGAATCTTTATCTACTTTCCATAATGATTCGTTAACTAATTGGTTTTTGTTTCTAGAAAATAACGTCAATGTTGTTATATATACACATGTTTGGGTTAAAGGGCAAAAATGTCTTTTTACCTGTAAATAGGACTTATTGGTTCAAAAGCTTTTAGACATGACCTAAGCTACTACCAAATATGTAGATAGGACTTTTAGGTAATTTATCCTTTTAAATATAATTTTTGTATAATTCTTATTGTATAAAGTATTGTGATGATAACAATACAATTATTCTAAAATATAGTTAAGAAATGCATGTGTAAATAAAAGCAGAAATGTAACAACTATATTTAATGATGATTATGAAAAGATTTTTAATTTTGTGAAGAAATTCATAAATTGTGAAGCTGCAAAAAAAAAAAAAATAGAATTGAATGAAGGTTGAACATTTAAATGATTTTTCTCTTCACTAAATTAAAGTTTAAAATGTTCATGTGATTTTGCTGGACAAAAAGCACAAATATTATTGCGATTGATTTTACCAGGAAAAAGAAGGGAAATTTGACCAAAACCCCTCCATTAATTGGGCCCTTTTTGGGTGAAAATGACACTCCAATAATTTTTATTGCGTTACTAAAATAGGTTTTTTTTTGTAAAAAGGACAAGAACACTATGAAGGTGCATTTTTATTGACAAATTTACCCATTTTGTTGAATTCAATAGTGATCGTTTTCGTCCAGTTTCTACAGTTCTGTAGCAGTATGATCAAGTCACATTCACGATGCCATTGCCGATCACCAACCCCCTCTTTCCTCTCTAAATCCACATACACTCTCTCTCTAGAATCAGTGTATAGAGGTAGCAGTATCATGGCTATTACGCTTGAGTCCTTCATGCTTACAAAGCCTAACCCTAGCTTTAGTCCCTTCTCGAAAAGAGCTTCAATGGCGTTGTGTCCCTCACAAACATCTCTTCGGTTCAAATTTTTCATCCAACCTCACAGAATCTCTGTTCGTCTGAGGGGACTCAGCCTCGATTTACTTCATCCGCATCAACAAGGGTCGCGGAACCGGCCGATGTTCACATTCACAGCCTTGCACAAGGAATCGAAACCTTCAGAAGTTGAGGCAAATGAGCAAAAGAGTGATCTTTAAGTAGAAACTAAAGAATCTCAAGAAGCATGGAAGCGGACTCTAGCCTCTTTCAAAGAACAAGCACCACCAATCATAGACCTAATCAACTCTCTTTAGATGCCCTGTTTAAGAAGATAGTAACATATTACTGTTATGTCAATTTCAATTATAAATTTTTTTTTTTTTTTAAGAATTTCATAGTCAACATAGATCTTATTTGATAGATCTTGATAAAAGGATTCTAAAAATACTAATTTTATTAAAATCGACATTTAAATTAAAAGTTATATCATTTTAAAGTTTAAAATATTAAATTAGTAATTAAGAATATTTTGGTAATAGTGGTATTTGTTGTATTTTTCAAGAAAAATATTTTGAATTTGTCCTTAATGTATTAAAATTTTATTATGAGGGGATTTTGACCAAATCTCCCATAATTTAAAGGGCATAGCATTTAATTTAATATAATATTTAAGATTAAAATATTAAGAGTTGATTTGAGAGTTTTATAATAACATATTTCAATTAACTTTGCAAAAATAATTATTTGAAATCCTTTCATAAAATATTCTATTTGTACAAAAATCTTAACAAAATTTATGAATTTAACATACTTATATTCAATGCTCTACTTTAGAGTCATCATTTACCGTCAATAACTAATCTTCTTATAATTTATAAAATTCAATATTCAACCTTTTCATTTGAAATCTATATATTGATGTCAATTTCATACATTTCAAATCTATAAATCTAAAAATAAAAAATAAAATAAAACGTAAAACTAATTCTAACAAGATTGGGGTATTTTATTTGTACCCAAAAAATTATTTAATACGCTCAATTTCTCAGTATGCTTTATTAAATTATTGAGGATTATAATTTATTCTCAATATACCATTTCTTTTTTCACAAATTACCCTTTAAGATAAAATCATCATTTATAATACACCCACATAATAAATAAATCAAAAATCTTAAATTACATCACTTTAAAAAATCCTTTCAAAAAATTTTAAACAAATTTCTCATTATAAAACCACAGCATACAGATTTCTCATTCCTTTTGTTCATTGAAGGAGAGTTCTGGTTAAATATTTGAGGTAGAAGATCACGTCTTCTTGAAAATATCACCGAGACGGGGTTTAATGAGATTTGGGAAGAGCAAGAAGTTGTCTCTTAGATTTATTGGGCTTTTTGAGATTCTAGAGCGCATTAGGGAGGTAGCTTATCGTTTGGCCTTGCCGTCATAGCTTTTCGAGGTTCATGACGTGTTTCATATCTATATGCTCTGGAAGTATGAGCCGGATCCGTGACATGTGTTGGATTGGATCGAGTTAGAGGTAGATGAGGATGCCTCGTACGAGGAGAGACCAGTTAGAATGTTAGATACACGAGACCAAGTCTTGCGAGGCAAGACAATTCCTTTGGTAAAAGTGTTGTGGCGACACCACAAGGTTGAGGAGGCGACTTGGGAGCGTGAGGCAGAAGTCCGTCAGAAGTATCCAGACCTTGTTGATGTTTAAAACTTGTAATGAAAATCTTGTTATCTTGATTAAATGTAAAACATTGCATATGTTTTGGAAAAAGTAAATTGTATATTCAATATTGGAAACTTTGTTTATTGTTGTTGTGATAATAAATGACTGATAGATGGGTCATGGTTATGAGGATGGTTGGATCATTGTTATGATGATTTAAATACAGTGGTTATTATGTTGATTTTAAAATTTTGGGGACAAAATTCCTTAAGGGGGAAAGGTTATAACAATTCCGGTTTAGACCTGACCCATTTATTGTTTTGGAATTAGGATTCCTTGTCTTATTTGGTTGTTCATATCCTTATTCATCTTATTCTTGACTGAGTTTTGTTGTTTGGATGTTTTTGTTACATTTGGTACCAGTCGGGAGTTTGTTTTTCAATAGAACTGTTGCCTAGATTTTGGCCAGTTTGCTCGAGCGGTTCTTTAGTCGCTCGAGCGGTCTTTCTTGTGCTCGAGTGGTTAACCCTTGTCTGCAAAACTACTAAGAGTTTGATATCTACGCTCGAGCGACGCTTCTTGCGCTCGAACGGTGTCTTTGTTTGTGTCTGTGCACTTGAGTGGTAACTTTGTTCGCTCGAGCAGTCTCACTTATTATGTCTGGTCGCTCGAGCAGTGTTTTGGTCACTTGAGCGGTCTGCGTGTTTACCAATTCATAATAGCCACTTTTTAAGTCACTTTTTCATATCTCTCTCTCTCTCTCTCTAAACATTTCAAAACCCTAAATCTAGACGCTCTCTCTCTAAAACTCATCTTCAACCTCCAAATACTCTCAATCTATTGATCTATGCACCCTAGTTCCTTTGATTAAATGGTAAAACTCACCTAGAGCTTCCATTTGATCGGAGCAAAGTTGGTTTTCAGCTTCGTCGAAATTTCTCCACTCTCTCTCTCTCTCGTCTTCTAGCTTTGAGGTAGGGATTTCTTCACACTTTAGTATGATTTTTAACTTAGTTATTTGCTTTTCTAAACAAGATTGTGATTTGGGCATTTTTCGGATAAACCTAGGGTTTTGGTTTTGAAATCAAAAGAGGGGTTTTCAAAATGGTTTCTTGAAAATGATTATGTGGTTGTAAAAGTGGTTGAGTTATGATAAAATGGTGGATTTTATCCTTGGAATTGATTTATAAAGAAAAGGAGATTTTGCTCTAAAATGTGAATACTTGATTTTGTACAGAGAAAATGGAAATGATGTTAGGTTTTATGGAATCGGAATGATGATGATGATGGTGGTGGTGGTGGTGGAGTTGGATATGCATTATCACTCCCATCTTGAAATTTTGGAAAGTTTATCTTTTTTTGGAAATTATATATCTGTTTAGAGATATCTATTTTGGGCTATCGGTGGAGGATAGTTGTGATTGTTGTAGAAATTGCATGAGAATTAGGAGAATTGAAACTAATTTCTCATCCATTTGCATTGAGTATTTTTGCATACTTAACACATTGAAAATGTATATTATTATGAGAAAAATGGGTAAATACCTTGGTGAATCTGGGTAAGGGGTGTAGTTGTGGTATTATTGTTGGCCTGTGTGTCCTTTGTGAAAGTTCAGAAACCCACGTGGTTAGGTACCAAGCCTTCTAGTTAATATCGGTAAAAATGGCAATTGGTAGTGCTTGTATAGCCTACTTGCAAACACGTACCTAAAGATTCTCATTGTTGTATCCACTGTCCTGTTTTCTATTGTAAATGAAATGATTTCATGAATTATGATATAAACCTGGCATTGCATGGTTTTGGAAAGAGATATAAAATGTTTTGACACAAGTATTGCATATACATTCACCTTATAGCTTTGTTAAGATTCATACACTGTGCTAGAGTATCTCTGCTGGGTTTTGGCTCACCCTATGTGGAAAACCATTTTTAGGTGCTGATGATATGCCTCCGCCAAGGCCATAGCTTAGAAGGACTTGGAGCTAAGAGCTTCCTTTTGTTATTGTTATAATTTTTTTGTACAAACCTAGACCTTTATTTGTATTGAGTTTAAACTCACTTTTATTGTAACCAAGTATCGTCTTGGAAAGTTGTACCATTAGGGCATTTATATATCTGTTTAACTCTTATTTCATATCATTAACTTGTGGCACATGCTATAGATTTAGGGTTGGGGTCTTATGAATGTATAACTGCTTGTGTTACCTTTTGTAAATGGAATTATATGAATGGAAAGATACAACATTTAGAATTGTATTGTTATTTAATAATTGTCATGGGATGAATTATGGTTATTATTCCATGGTGTTACAAGCGCCCATATATATATATATATATATAGTAAGAAAACTCTTACTTAGGCCACTTTTGGGAAGGTAAAAAAAAAAATCAATTTATTAGCTTATTGGTTTATTTGAATCACATCATCTCCTTACTTTTTTTGCACATTTTTTCATAATAAGCCAATAAGCTTAAAAAAAAGTCACTTCTCAAAATATGCCTTATAATCTTTAAAAAAAACTTTTAAAAAAAATTGTTGTCCAACTTATAAACCAAAACACTACCAATTGGAAATCTAAAATCTCTGAGATATTTATGATTATGTTTAAATTTTAAACAATGAATAATAATCCCAATCAAAAAATCAAAGACAAATCAACACACCGATTTAATGTTAAAAAAAAAAAACCACAACTGGAGCGCCTCCAATTGTGATAAAAAAAAAAAAAAAATCATGGGCCGAAGCTACAAAACAATCTACTAAGAAGACAAAAAGGAATTACACATGTGTATCCTCAATTACCTAACAAATCCACGCCCGAATTGAACTGACCTCAATGTGTCTCTTTCTCCACCGTCTTCACTTCAGAATTGTCTTGCCCAACGTTGAATCTACAACACTGATGTCAAATCAACGACGACGAGCCACTCCGAAATCCACCAAAGCTTTAGGCCCAAGTTTCCCAGAATCCACAGAAGAACAACTCTCTCTTTATAAAAGAAAACAAACAAACCCCTTGATAATGTTGATATAAAGTTTATGGATCTGTTGATCACTCTTAAATCATCAATGAAACACTCATAAAGCACCCTCCAATATAAAACACTGTTTTTTCTTCCTCTCTAAAAATCTGGACGGCTCAAACCCCAAAACGAGCAAGTAGCGCACTATATAATAAACTGGATCACAAAGCTCAAGTGCACACTTCACCGCTTGAGTGGTGTGAGTAAAGACGGTGCAAAACAGATAGGCTGACCACTCGAGTGCAACATTCATCGCTCGAGCAGTAAAACTTGCTTCCTAGAAGTTCAGACGCTCTACAAAGGTACTGGACGATCATTTTCTCCGCTCGAGCGCACAAATGACCGCTCGAGCAGTCAAACAACTTCGGCTACATTTTTCCCTATACATAGTCAACGAAGTGGCAAACATGAAATGATCAAGATCACAAACTCCTCTGCATAGGCACAATTCGGGTTGGATTCGTACCTAAACACTCATAGCCTCACTAAAACAAAAGAGCGAATAAAATTACAACTAAAAGAAGTTTTGTCAAATGGGATTACCAATTACAAAAACCCAACAATCTCCCCTTTGGCAATCCCATGACAAACCACACCTAACACATAAAATCCTAATCACCCCAACCCATTACAACCAACCAAGATAAACAACCAAGGTAGCTTTCTCAAGGTCAAGATCTACAAAATAGCTATTAGTGCCATAAGAGTATATGAAAGTAATAGACATATGACAAGATTATCTTGAAACATGAATAGATGGAAATTTTAAGAGCATACCCGACACACATTCAAAAAACTCCCCCTCAAAATTCTACCCCTTTTTGTCATGAGTTGTCAAAGGAAGCTCAATCAACTAAAGCAAAAGCATAAACCACACAAGCAAGGACAAGATGATGTAATAACCAATAGCATGCTAGAAATGAGCAATAAATAAGCAGTGCATAGCAACATGCAAACCATCTAACACCAATCTCCATTACAAAACCAATCAATATAAGTCCATGCTAAAAGAAACTCCCCTACAATGATTAACCAAACTTCCCCTCACTAAATGCAACCAGAAGCACCAAAAACAATGAAAGGAAAAGACAAAAACAGTATGATGGAGCAAGTAAGGAATTTCATATTTGTACTTTAAAACACCAAGAATATCCAAGAAACACAATTACTTTAAAACATAATGTGCACAACCTCTAGAAAATTTCTCATGAAAGAATGTGATGCAACATGTGAAAAGCATAGATCCCATAATAAATGTGTGTGTGTGTGGCTCTTGGAGTTCGACAAACACTAGATTCAAATCCTAGTAGTGATCTGATAGCTAGACCTCTAGCAAGAGAATATGTGAATGACTAAGAATAATCAAACCTCTAGTGATCAAGAGGTATTTGTTGAGTAAATGTGAATGCTTTCCCTAAAACAATGTATACAATTTTCTTGCGCACTCACCTGTGGCTTTCATGCTCAAGAGTATGGAAACCAAACTAGAGAAGAATGGAAAAGATAGTAAAGGCTTTGTTGGTGACTCTGAGGTAGCATTTTCCTAAAAAATACAGAGGGGTAAACAGTGGAGATGCAAATAGATGGTAGGTGGTTAAGAGACTCAACAGCACCCAAGATATGCTAGCATTGGTCAATTTCTCAAGAAAAACACATGAAACACTGCTAGTAGTCTATAGAAAACTTTGATCACTTATGCGGAAGAATCCTGTATTTGCTAATCCATGAGTGTGTACAAAATGAGGCATACTAATCAAAGTACAAATAATCCGAAATGAGTTATGACCACAGAAAGTACACACATATTAACAAGTAATTGATATTTCTCATCAATTCCAATATGCACCAATAACTACTCAAAAATTTCAAGCTTGCATTTTTACACATTGTGCCACCTATGTTGAGTCGGAAGCAGAGAGACAGGGGATCACATTGAGGCCTGGCCATGCCTCATTGGGAGCTGACCGTGGCCATTTATGGGGCTGTGCTTTAGTAGCGAGAAACACTGTTCTAGGTGGGAGCTCGCCAGCTGTCTATTTTTGAAGATATTATGACCCCTCTTGCTCAAATTCTATAGAAACGAAGTTGTATCTCTGTTTTGAGGGTTAAAGAATTTCTAAAAGGCCTATACGCCTTCTTGAGAGCTCCTTCTTCTTGTGCAAGTAACCTTTGAGCAAGCTTACCACCTTGAACCTATATCCATACACCATATACACCTTCATACCTTAGCCTTGGAACCTTGGTTGAGCCTTGAACACCACAGTTCAAGCTTGAGAGTGTGTTTGGACTTAGTTTGATTCACAAATAAAAGCTCACTTCCTTGAGAGGTATGAGCTTGTTATCTTCTCTTTTACTTCTTGTTCTATCTATTACTATCTAGTTCTTGTAGTTTTGTATTGTTTTGATCTTCCTTCAAGTGTCTAAGCTTGGGTTTGGAGAGCTACCAAAGGGTAAAGAGAGTTAACACTCTTTCTTACATCTTCACCTATAGCTCAAACCCTTGCTTTTACACCCTTTCATTTGCTCTATAAATTGATTTTCAGAGTTTAAAAGAGGCTAAAAATCATGCTTTAAGGTTTCAAAAGTGGAGGGGTTAGCCACCCTTCCTTGTTCTTGCTTACTAGCTTTATTTTCTTTCTTTGTTGTTTAGCTTTTTAGTCTATTTTCATGCACTTTGAGCCACTGTTTTTTTACCTCTTAGAGGCTATTTTAGGGCTGTCCTAAGTTGTTTAGTTAGTTTATGCTTTGATTAGTTTGCTTGTTGTCTCACAAGTCCTTATACATAGCTTGTTGCATATTGTTCTTGGCCTTTATTTGTCTAATTTCCATGTTTAAGAACCTCAATTTAATAATCAACTTGTCATTCATTTCTTTCATTTAAGAGTTATTTCAATCGGTTGACGGTTATTCAAAACATGAACTAGAGATCTATGCTTAATGGCTTAATCTCTACGGAGGTTCATTGTCAACGGCATAGTCTCTTTTTCATGTTGAGAATCACTTCCCGTTTGACATATTTCTCACTTAGTGGACGTAATCTTTAGTGGACGTAACAATCATCTTGGACTTAATGGGTTAAAGGGTGGCAAAAACTAATGAATTTGGCTTAAAATGGACCAACCAACATAAAGAAAATGAGTTATATTGCTTGGGGTTCGGCCGGATGTTATGCTGAGTCCGTCATGTCAAGGGTCGTCATACGTCAATTCATGATGTTTTGATGAATGTTGAAGCATCTCTATCTCCCTTTTTGAGTTCACTCTATGATAGGAGGAAGGAGTGGTTGTTGTTCATTGCATTCATTGAATTTTGTCCAAATTGTGGCCGAAATCATCAAGAAAACAAAATTGCTCATTGTTGGTTTTGGAAACGATTCCTACCTTCTCTTGAGGCTTTCCCATGACAGAGAAGTGTGAGAAGGACAAACAGAGTTTAGAATAACTCTATCTGCATTGTTTTCACTTCAAAGCACAAAACAGGATTTTGCATAAAATTGAGGCACGGCCGGCCCTTTTTGGACCCGGTCAAGCCTCATTGTGGTACGGTCGGCCATCAATGTTTGGTCAGCAGTATGTTTTACAGAAAATAGAGGGCAATGGCTGAAGGTGAAATAGAGTAGGCCTAGGCAGACAGAGGAGCTCTTGGACACTGTGCATGCAACCCTTGTGCATCTTTACTTACATCATTATTGTAAATTAATGCTCCAATTATTGTTGTAATTATTATTATTGTTTATTTGTAATTGTTATAGCTAATTAACTTAGATAATTAGTTTATTTCTCATTATTATCCTTGTTGTAATAGAGTAGCTAGCTAGTTAATTATTTGCTTATTTATTCATTCGGTTTTGTAATAATTAGTTTAATTCGGACTTTCGAACTTTGATTTGGACCCTCTTGCATGAGGGCCAACATGTAATAAGTTGTAATAATTAGTATAGAACATCATCTTTCAAATTAGCATTCTTATGCTTTGCATCCATTGTCTTGCATGCATCCAAAGTTCGGCTCATCATACTAATCAATATTCAAATTCATTGCTTGAATACGTGCTTTAGCGCATGTCTTGAATGGAATCATATGTCATGCTCATAGCCGAGCCTATAAATTACATAATGTGTGCGTTGCATTTAGTCATATTGCATTAGTTAAGAACATGCATATTTTCTAATTATTTTTCTTTGTTTTGCTCGGAGTACTAGGTGAGCAATTTTGACTTTTAGCATCTTGTATCGAATGTTTGTGTTGTCATGCCAAGCATATTTCCATGAGGTTGATTGCTTAAATAATATAACTGTTTGAATGCCGGTGGATAAAAGCTAATTACTTAAATTGGGATGAATTGATTAATGTATAAACTCGCCTTTTCAAGTGATGGTATTAAAAACAATTTTCAAATAAACATGAAATCAAAATGTTCCAACTTTTGCAAAATTAGTCTATACTTGTGTGCGTCACATAGAAAGATAGCCTAATAAATCGGAACAAGAGCATATAATGTAAATAAAAATCACATCATGATTAGTAGAGGCCGATCTTTGATCGAGCGAGCGAGTGGGATGCTCAATTCATGACCTTCCCCTCTCGTACCTAAGTTCCCGAGCCGAGACACTTTGGTGATGACGGACTAATGGCCTTTGGCACGAGTCTCGGGTTTCCTAAATTTTTTAAAAATATTTAGGTGGCGACTCTGAAATATGGCAAAGCAACCCATTTTTGGCATTTGATTCAAACATCGATTTTCCTAAAAAATTGTCGGATTTGGACTCTTTTGTTTTTTCACTGTTTCACATTGCACTTTGTAAAATTAGATTCAAAACCGCGGGAGTCCGAACTGTGGGGCTAGTCGTATCCGAAAGGAGCACGAAAAGTCAAGCAACACAAGGTGTACCTTCTTTTCTTTGACCTTACCAACTCTAGGAAAATTGAGAAGTCCATCCTCATGTTGAATCATTTGCTCCCTCTTTTCTTGAGTTCTTATATCATGAGATGTGTTTGCACTCCATTTTTGCTCTTTGTCACCACCAAAACCAATGTCACTCTTGTCATAACACATTTGTTGAGACCCAATGGTATTGTCCGAAGTCTTTGATCTTTTGTTCCAAAGACCAATAGTAGCCATAGCACACTTGAGCTCTTCCTCTTTCTTAACAACTAGCTCTTCCAAGGCAACTTGAGACATCTCAAGAGTTTCAATCTTTTCTTCATATGTTGCATAGATTTGCTATAGCTCATTCCTCTATGTCTCACAAGTCAAAAGTTTGCACAAAGAGCTTGTCGATCATTTGAGATCTTGATGGCATCATTCCTAGCCTCGAAAATCTCCTTCTTTAATTTGACATTCTCACTTTTACAAGCTTTAAGTTTGATAGTGAGTTTTTCATTCAACTTAGATAAGTTAAGAGACTTCTTATACAACTTTTCATAAGCTTGTTGTAGTGTTTCACAATCTACATCACCATCACTCTCCAAGGATTCATCATCAATGATGTTCTCAACTAGCCTCTTTGAA
Source organism: Camellia japonica (assembly GCA_030407325.1). Classification (NCBI taxonomy): domain Eukaryota; kingdom Viridiplantae; phylum Streptophyta; class Magnoliopsida; order Ericales; family Theaceae; genus Camellia; species Camellia japonica. Next base: position 71,102,406 of record JAPPVO010000010.1, on the reverse strand, counting down.
TACCCCATTCGTCCTTCAGTTCCGGAAGCCGCCATGAAAGCAAGAAATTGTTCATGTTCCTCTTTGCCTTGAGCCTCATTGTCACCCCTATCCTTATCAGACTCTGATTCATCACGCCAAGTGATAGCAGAAACTTTCTTCTTCCTCAAATGATTAGGGCATTCTTGAGCAAAGTGGCCAAAACCTTGGCATTCATAGCATTTTGAGAGTTCCCTTGTATTTTTCCTTTCTTCTTCTCGGTTGTAGAATCAATTTTGAGCTTATCTTTGCCTTTGGATTTATAAGTTGATTCCAAAATATTTGGCTTCTTTTCAGAAAAGACTTTTTAAATTTTTTTACAAATGCATCCGTAATCTTTGAATCAAACTCACAGTTATCATCAGAATTCTTTCCAACTCTATGAGCACTACTAAAAGCTATATCATTTTTCTTTTTCTTTTTTTTTTCATTTTCTTTTTTTTTGAAATTCATGTGTGCCTCATAGGTGTGGAGATTTCCAACTAAATGATCCAGCTTGAGGTTGTCAACATCTTGAGCCTCCTCAATAGCTGTAACTTTTGGTTCAAGCCGAGTAGGCAAGGACCTCAAAAATTTTACCATAATCTTGGATTATGGTATTTTTTTCACCTAAATTAAAGCTGGAATTTACAATGTCACTCAGCTTCACATAAAATTCATCAAAGGTCTCACTATTTTTCATTGAAAGGTTTTTGAAACTAAAGTGAGCCTTTGAAGTTTTGAGCGTTTAACTGAAGGAGTGCCCTCATGAATAGTTTGTAAGATATCTCAAGCCTCTTTTGCGACTTCACAATTACAAATACGACTAAAATCTTCTGGTGTGACAACGCAAAAGAGAGAATTGCTAGTTTTACTATTCCAACTACTATTTTGGTAATCAGTTGTGTCCCATTTATCAATTGGTTTGGGAAATCTAACTCCATCAATGGTAATCATCGGTTCGATCCACCCAAAAATGATGGATTGCCAAAAATTTTCATCAATAGATTTTAAAAATGCTCACATCCAAGCTTTCCAAAAAGAATAATTGGATCCGTGAAGTAAGGGTGGTTGAACCATAGGATTCCCTTCATGAATTAAATCCATTATCACAAATCAAACAAGATCTCGCCCCAATAGTTTTGAAAAATTAAAAAATTGAGCGACCCACTCTGATACCAATTAAAAAATCTAAAATCCCCAAAATATTGATTTGTGATTATATTGCAATTTTCAATGAATAACAATCCCAATCAAACAATCAAAAACAAATCAATACACCGATTTAACGTGGAAAAACCACAATTGGAGCACCTTAAATTGTGATAAAAAAAAATCACGGGCAAAACCACAAAACAATACACTAAGAAGACAAAAAGGAATTACACATGTGTACTCTCAATTACCTAGTGAATCCACACCCGAATTGAACCGACCCTGATGTGCCTCTTCCACCACCATCTTCACCTCAGAATTGTCTTGCCCAACATTGAATCCACAACGCTGATGTCGAAAGCACGATGATGAGCTACTTCGGAATCTATCAAAGCTTCAGGCCTAAGTTCTCCGAAATCCACTAAAGAACAACTCTCTCTTTTGTAAATAAAAGAAAACAAACAAACCCCTTGATGATGTTGATATAAAGTTCATGGATCCATTGATCACTCTTAAATCATCAAGGGGATTTTAGATTTTTCAATTTTAAACAATGAATAAAAATTCTAGTTAAACAATTAAAGACAAATCAACACACTGATTTAACGTGGAAAAACTATAATTGAAGCACCTCCAATTGTGATTAAAAAATCACGAGCCAAAGCCTCAAAACAATCCACTAAGAAGATAAAAAAGAATTGCACATGTGTACCCTCAATTACCTAGCAAATCCACGCCCAAATTAAACCGACACCAATGTGTCTCTTCCACCACCATCTTTGTTAATCATAGCATGAATAACATTGATTTTGATGATTTTGTTTTGATTTATGTTTTGATTTAATTGAAGAGTTAAATTGTTTAAAATCTTATAATTAATTTAACATCATAATTCATCCTCATTTTTTCTTATTTATGTTTATTAGAGACCAAAATTTTAGCTCAAACAAGCAAGAACCAAGCAGCAAACAGCAGCAGCAGAAGCATTGTTTTGATTTTGTCTTGATGGATTATAATTGAAAACTTATTGTTTGATTAAATCATTATAATCTATGATTCTCGTAGTGTTTAACTATGTTTTTGAAAGCCAAAAAGAAACTTAAACAAGTGTTAAAGAGGTCCCATAACAGCAACAAACAGCAGCAACAGAAGCAACCAAAACAAAGGAGACTGAATTTACACTGGGTGGACGTCTAGGGGGACGACTGGATAGGCCAAAATAAGCCCAGTTCAACCCCGTTTTAGTTCTGTTCGCTCTGGCTGTCAAACCTGCAGTATGCTCATCGACCGCAGCAATCATCCTTGACGACCAGGACATAACCGGACATCTGGAAGGACGTCTGGGCAGATGACCACCAAGAACAAAACTCCATTCGGAGGATGACCACCTGCTGAATCAGTTCTGCAATGGCTATTTTTCAAAGTTCAACTTCGCAATGGCTAGCTGATTCACACCCATCTTCCAACGGGCAAAACTCACATGGGCTAGAGACAAAGGCTGACGTTAATAACATGTATATCATCATCCCATTTCCTCAACGAGAAGAAGAATATGGATTTGGTAGACAAAACAGAGCACTAAGCTCTGCTATATATATAGAGCTCTAACGTGAAGAGCAAAGACAAAGAAATGAACAACAAACCAAGATATTTTCTTGTCATTCATCAATCACATATTTCATCTTCTTTGAGTTATCTAAAGAGGTCTTCATCTGTGTTTCATTCATCCTTCAAAAAACAAATACTAAGCCTAAGCCTTAAGCCTATTTGGCTGTAAGAGATTATTAGAAAAATCAGAGAGACTTGAGCTAAGAAAATTTCTTTGAATCAATCATCAGTCTCAAACTCACCCTAAAAGTTATCTGAAGTGTTCTCCATTCTTGTTTAATTCTTTCTCCTTCAAAATCAGTAATTAAGCCTTATAGCTTTAAGCCCATTTACCTGTGAGAGATTTACTGATATATCTTCTGAGCTTCAACATTGTATATCTATCTGTGAAGATATTTTCTTTGAAAGCAAAAACACTCAATTCCAATCTTATAAAAGGTCACTAGCAAGCCTGTAAATCTAGGAAAAATCTGTGGAGGATTTCTCCATGTGTATGAGGTTACTAGCACCCCTATGAAACTAGAACATCATGGAAAATCTCAAGTGAAGCTTGAGGAGTGGATGTAGGCTTGGTTGAAGCCGAACCACTATAAATCTTGCTTGCATTCTCTTCTCTTATCTCTTTACTTTCCATCCACTGTGTTTGCTATAATTCCTACTACTGCTATACTTATCTGTTATGATTGTGTTGATCATTTGATAAACTCATTGCATTAGTAGTACTTCACTATTATTTTGCTTCATCAATATCTGTTGTATTAGTTGGTAATTTTTATTGGGGAATTATTAGTTTTTATTTGTAGAAACCTAATTCACCCCCCTCTTGGCTTGCTTTTTGGGTAACAGTCTTCACCTTGGAATTGTCTTCCCCAATGTTGAATCCACAACATTGATGTCGAATCCACAATGATGACCCACTTCGGAATCCACCGAAGAACAACTTTCTCTTTTGTGAATAAAGGAAAACAAGCAAACCCCTTGATGATATTGATATAAAGTTCATAGATCTATTAATCACTCTTAAATCATCAAGGAAACACTCATAAAGCACCCTCCAGTATAAAACACTATGCTTTTTCTTTTTCTCTAAAAATCTGGACGACTTAAACCCTAAAACAAGCAAGCAGCGCACTTTATAGTAAATTGGATCGCAAAGACCGCTCGAGCGCACACTTCACCGCTCGAGTAGTATGACTAAAGGCGATGCAAAGCATATAGGCTAACCACTCAAGCGCAACATCCACTGCTCGAGTGGTAAAACTTGCTTCCCAGAAGTTCAGACGCTTTGCAAAAATACTGGACGATCCTTTTCTCCACTCAAGCACACAAATGACCGCTCGAGTATTCAAACAACTTCAACTGCATTTTTTCCCGTACATAGTCAGCGAAGTGGCAAACATGAAAGATCAATACCACAAACTCCTCTGCATAGGTACAATTCGAATTGAATTTGCACCTAAATACTCATAGCCTCACTGAAACAAAATAACAAATAAAATTACAACCGAAAGATTGTCAAATGAAATTGTCAATTACAAAAACCTAACACAAATTACAAAAGCTAGAGTCGTTGTTATGATATTCAAACAGTTGAATTTTACTTGCCCAACATAAACACCTCATACAAACTTGCACTACTTCCCTTCCAAACAGAGTCTTCCATCCTCACAATTATAATGGAATTGTTCTACACATACTTTCTTCCTCCTCTGTTGGATTGGAATTGGCATTCAAATAAATTGTATACATAGAAACAAATTACACATAATAATCACAACACCCTCAAATAAAAAAAATAAAATAAAATAACCAGAATAATTCCTTCTTTAGTACTGCCATACATAATAAGATTTTCTAGTTAATTTTCTTATCACTACACACAATGGTAGTTGGATCAGACAAGTGAATAACATGGAAACGACCAAGGATCATTTGCCTCCAAATCTCTGTCCCCGGTCTTAGTATACTCTCAATCATTAAATCATATAGAAATCTGGAGTTACGATTTAATGGTTAAGAGTGCATTGGAACAAAGAAAATAAAGGAATTTCGAGATAGAGGATCTCGCGTCCATGAAAACCACTGTCTTTGTGTCTAATGATAATAAAATTGGATAAGAAATCTGATTATATGTAGCATTTTTCTGTTCTTTTTTTATTAATACCAGCATCTGTCTTCTAATTTCTAGATTTGCATGAGGTCTTGAAAGATTTTCATGGCAGGAGCAGGCAAGCCAAGAAGCACATTGATGCTCTTCCTCTCTTTTCCATGGGAAAGGAACAAAATCACTTCCTTCTCAGGCAAAGCCACTGGCCCAGATAACACTGGCTCACCCCATCCAAAATCTGTAGTGTGAAAAGACAGCCTAGACCATGTAGTGATCAGAAGTGTTGCAGTCAGTGAAGGCCTAGCTCTTGTTGCTTCAAAATAATCAATGGCTGATCTCATATAACTGTCTGTAACTAACTTAACTGCCTCTTGTACCAGTGCCACAGCAGAGGACAGTGGCTTCTCCACTAGCTCCTCTGCACTGCACATTGAATTGGTTAATACAATGCCATTTCCAGAGTACCCTTCTGGTAATGGTGGGTTGAATCTAGACCGTCCATCGACAGCAAAGAGGAGCTTTGTCTGTTGATCAGGCTTCAGATTCAGCGCTTGGGTCCGAGCCCTCCAGACGAAACCAGAAAGGGCTTCAAATGTAGTGCACTTTTTTAAAGCTCCTTCTTTCATTGCTTTGTTCTTGAGTTGTTCAAGCTTGTCGGGGTCGAAACAGAAGGACCTGTAGAGCATTTCTTGTTTGTAGAGATCAGCAGTGTTGGATATGTCTTCAATCTCAGCGAATTCGTGGTGTTGGAATTCAATCTTTGGCGGGTTTCGAGCTTTGAGAATGGTTCTGTCTAGGAATGGAGGGACATTGAGAGGTAGGCCTCTGGCAGTTTCACCCCATGAGTTCACAAATTCCATAGCTCCAAGCCCATCAAACATGCAATGGTTCATGCATAGCCCAAGAACAAAGCCTCCACATTTGAATTTAGTCACCTGGAAGATGAATTTAGGACTCTGTGACGTATTCTATTGGAAAGATGTTTTGCTAGAATTGAGTAAATTAGGAAGAACATGGCAAGAAGTTTTGTCTGATTTGTTTATATTTCAAAATTCATTTTTTCTCATTACTTCTCTGTAAAGACTGATTGAAAAGGATGATCCACGCACGGGGCTTGCAAAATATAATGTATTTGCAAATGAGAAGTTGCTCTCAAGAAGACTCCATAAATGTATAACATAATAATAAAAAAAACTTAGTGGGCGTTTGGGGTTTGTTTTTTGGTAGTTTTTTTTGTTGGTTTATTTTTGTTTTTAGTGATTTTTTTTTTTTTTAATATAGTTTTTCAAAAAGTTTTAAGCTTTTAAATTCTACTTAACCAGAAGAACTAGAAAATTAAGAAGAATTTTAATTTTTTTTTTAAATCAAGAAAAGACAAAAATAAGTCAAAAATGGTAAACTTTTTTTTAGCTTATTTTGGCTTTTTTATTTTTCATTTTTTTCAATTTTTCAAAAAAAATATACTTTTAGATTTGTCTACTCATCCACACAAAATGGATTGGAAAAATAAAAAAATTTGACATAATTTTAAAAAAATATCGCTAAAGACAAAAAAAATTGAAATAAAAAATATTTTCTTAAAAATATATTTCCCACGGTTGTAAAATGATAGTTCCATTAGTTGTGATAGTGGTGTACCTGAAGGTGGTGAAGGTAATATGAGGTGGTAGTGGTGGCAGGGAGTGGTGGTGGCGCGGCTGTGATGGTGGTTGAGTGGTGGTTGTGGTATCGGTGTGGGTAGAGGTGTGGGTAGAGTGGTGGTAGCAACGGCGGTGGCACTGATTGTGGTGGTGTGTGTGGCTAGAAGAATTGTAGAGTGATGGTGATGGTGGTGATATGGTGATAATAATGTAATAGTGTCAGTAAGAAACTAAGTCTATCTTGTTAGGTTCGAAACACGAGAAAGTTTTTTCTGTTTAAATCAACTCATTTATATGGACCAACTACATTCATTGGAGTGCGTGTTGTAGTTATTGGCAAAAATGATAGACACACATCACACACAGTTAATGGTAGCCAAACAAGTGTGTCAACTTGGGTTTATAAGTCAGCCTATAATTCATTTTCGTTTTCGTTGATTTTCGTTTATCATATCAATTATTAAAAAATATGAAAATCGTTATGACAAAATAAATAAGTATAACTAGTTGACAAATGTTACATGTGCCTATTGTTTTTTGTCATCATTTTATATCAACTCTTACATATATATACTTATGACTAATTCTTTTTTTTAGATAATTATTAAGTATTTAATGAAAGCAAATTAACATCTTGCCATATAATTTAGCGATATAAAAAGTTGAAAAAATAAATAAAATATCTGTCTTGCTAATTATGGTGAATTTATTTGAATGACAAAAGGCAGATAAAAATGAGAAACCTGAGCAACCAGAGGAGGCATTTCAAGTATGTTTTTGGCACCAGGAATGTCATAAACCAGCTTCCCAAGAGTCACAGGATCAGGCTTTGTGTTATCACCGATCTCCTCTATCTTACAATTTGCTTCTGCCTCGACAAACACAGCTCCTTCCCCATTGCAATCCACTATCAGCTTCCCCTCTGCACTAATGGTCAGCCGCCCTGCAAGCGGATAGTAGTGCACGAGAACCTTTGACAAAGCATCCTTGATCACTTCCACCGCGTCTTCATTGCCTCTCTCCTCCGCTTTAAAGCTGTAAATCGTGCGAACAATCACCGCTATGTTCTGGTCCAGGTTGGAGAGGAAGTACAGACCCTTCGGTGTCTCCTCTGCTGGAGTTACACGACTTGGCTCTCCTTGTTTCACAACAAGTTCGAAAGTGTTTTCATCACCATTCATCTCCATTGGAAACGGACTCGTCAAGTTTCCCAAGCCTGAAATGCAAGAGAGAAAATCAGGGTTTGTTTCACAACAATTATTTGCTTTTACTTATAGCTTATTAGGCAGGAATAGTATAAATAAGTTAAAAAAATACTGATTATCTAAAAGTTGAGAGAGGTATTTTTAACTTCTGTTTTTTGATTATGAGTTTTTAACTTGTAATAAGTTGCACCAAATAGGACTGTTAACTAATGATGGAGAGGGATTGAGAAGAGAAAAACCAAGAATTTGAGACAGAAATACCTGTGAAGCAGTAAGTATTTCAATTGGTGTTTTGGGTTGTAGTGATGGTAAGGAATAAGCTATGCATGGCAAAGGTGTTGAGGAAGAAGTTATATAGGAATAGATGGGATAGAAAGATTGAGAATTACATGTTTTTGGTTTAATAAAACATGCTGTCATGAAAGAGACAGGTCCGATAGGGGCATAATGGATTTGGAAATAAAGAATTTGTGGGAGTTGGGATCCTATTGTGCATTAGATAGGGGGTGTTTGGAGAAGTCTAATCTGGATTCATTTGCAAAATCTGAATAATTTATTTCGTAAGATTTGGCGAGAAAATTATTTGTGTGAAAAATCAAATTGATTGGATATCGACAAACATGTGATTGCATCATATTTGTTTTTTAAAAAATTAGACCACAAATATAATGTTGCAGTCTATATATTTTTTTTTAATAAATGTGATCCGATCAAGTTGGTACTAATCTCTAATTAATCTTATTTTTTACATGTCACTTAATAAACCCTACTACAAACAGGGCTCTAGTAATTATGTAATACTATTTTGTGATATGAGGTTGCGAGTTTAAGGCCAAATTTGGGAAGATAAGAAAAAGTCAAAAAGTCAAAAAGTTACTTAAAAAGTTAACACTATTCATCAAAAGTCAACAATTACGGCTGCACAACTCCCAATCCTAATTTTTCCCTACAAATTAATTTTTACAATTTTTTAATACACATTTTCCCATAAAAAGTTAAAAAGTTAACCCAAACATCCATATTTTTTTTCTTAATTTTTTAGTCTAAAAAGACAAAAAGTGCACTTATTTAGGACACCCCAAACAACCCCTAAATCTTACAGAGAGGAGTTTGATAATATTTTGTATTGTTTCATTCTCCTACTAACAAGTTAACCCTACTAGTCCAGATCTACTTCCAGTACATAATAGGATTTTTGCCACATATACATATTATACATATTTCGATAACATTATTTAAAATAACACTCCAAATCCGAATCTTTGAGTGGTGTTGTGAACATAGTTTTTTTGGGGGCAGATTCAGCTGGTGTCATGTAGATGGTGGTAGGCAACTGGCCACCGTACCAAAACAGATTTAAGTAGTAGGGTGGATGAAGAGATGCTGTGCCCTGTAGGGGTTGGGTTGGTTAGGTAGGGTTGGGCATCCAAATTTTGGTTGAATGATCAAAACTCCATTATACAATTTTGGTTGCTTCATCAACCTCTTAAATACAAACATATTAAACCCTGTCAACTTTGTCCACTTTCATGAATTATGAGGGGTATACCCATCCCCTCTTTCCTCCTCTTTACTCCAATTTGTTTGTTTTTTACCCTAAAAGTTGGAGCTGAAGATTATGATCATATTCTTAAGGTTATGGTGGGCTCATGAGCTGGTCACAGTTTTACACAACAGAGTTGTTTTCACACTCTTTTGGGAAAGCCCATAGACTAACCAAATGGCATTTAAGTAGTGATAAATGTGTATGTATGTATAAATTTGTATATATTCTTTTATTCATATTGATTATTTATCCAACCAATAGCCGAGAGTTAAATGAAATTTTGGTTGTTTGAGCTTAGCTTGTTAAAAATTAGTTGATGTTAAAGAAATACGTTCGAGTTATTACATAACTAGCCAAAAGTTCGAACTGATAAGAAAAATCAAACATAATTAAGATGTACACTAAGAAAAAATTATGAACAAAATATAAAATAATACTCATATTATGAATAAATTTTATCAAGCAATATGTAAACTTGCACAAATATCAAATCTAAACCAAAAATAAAATAAATAAGAACATATAAATATATAATTAATTTATATATAATTGTGTTAAGAAGTCTATTCCATGACTTACAAGAAAAATTAAACATAAATTAATATGTATATTTAGAAGAAGAAAAAAATCAAGCAAAATATAAATAATGCTCATATTATTAATAAGTTTTATCAATTAAATATATAAATCTGCACAAACATTGAACATAAGCAAAAAAAAATAAAATAATTTATATATCATTGTGTTCACAAACTTATTCGATTCAAGATTAGTTTTACTTGACCTCAACTTAATTATGAAACCGATTTAAAAATTTAACTCAAGATAATTCATTTAGCAAATGAGCCATATTTTAATTTCTCATGAACAACCCAATTCATTTAGGTCACTACTCTAACTCTACAATTAAATAACTGCACACCATTCAAAACGATTAAACATCTAAAGAGCATCTAATAGAGTTAGAAAAATCATTTACAAATAGAAATCTTTTTGACAATAAATTCAACCATAATGGCATGCCGAGTAGTTTTAAAATTAGGATAAATTACAAATATATTACTTATTTAAAATACTAATTGTCTATTGTAGTTTTGGAAAGATTGCATCTTTTGAAATTTTTAATTGCATAACAAATGATTTATTTTGTTAATTAATCATTAAATCATCAAAGAATTGTTAATGATGTCATAAATATATTTCAAATAGCAATTTAGTAATTTTATTGTTATATAAGAATGTAGTAAATAATTTTTTTTTTTTTTTTTTTTTTTTTTTGTTAACTTTGTTAAATAATAAATTCTGATTATATTTATAATTTCCAAAATGATAAGAAGCAACTCGTATTTTTAAAAAATCTTAATAACTGTATTTATAATTTATCTTTAAAATTATAAATCATAATGAAGCATGTTTTAAATAAAAATAAGAGGATATATGTATGAAAATTGTGTATACTAGTTGCCTGTTACAATCACCATATCTAAGGCAACCAAGGCCTCAAAACTTGAGGAACAAACTTCAATTGAACCAACCAGCAAAGCAATCTTCCTTCATGGCCAGCTCATTATTATTAGGTAACACTGTAGAACCATATGATGAAAATTCAATCCATTTTCTTCAAAGAGGTTCAACAATCTTTCCTGATTATCAGCAAATGAGAATGAAGAATAAATTCAAGATACACCCATTTTGGAGAAATATCTCAATCAACATTAAGTGCTGTGGGGTTTAACAAAAAGAGACAACTCTTTCCCCAGTATGACAAGAAATACAAGCTCCACACAAACAATTGTTAACCATAAGGGGCAATGCAATGTTACAAGAAAGATACACAAAAAAACTCAATTCACATAAAGACACCACAAAAATTTTACTAAATTTTTTTAAATATTGAATTTGTGAAAAAATTTATCCAAAAATAAAATAAAAGTATAAGTAAAAGCAAATGAAGCAGAAGCCTACTTCAGAATCTTTCATGAAAAAGGCCTAACATTTCTTTGAGCCATCCAATAGATTACAACAATAATTGAGTCAAAGCCTTCCATTGAATATGCAATTTGCAAACAAAAGAATACTACCAACTCAAAGATATCATATAATATAACAGAGGCAATTATCAACTCAACTGCCAAAACAACTTACTCAGCCATTGGCTTCAGCACTTCAGACAAAATAAAACAATCATTTTTTTTTTCCATTTGGTACAGAATAAGAAATTTACTACTCATTTACAACAAGTAATGACTCAATATCAGCACCATAAAATTTTCAAGTAGTTGCAACAGGAAAAAAAAAAGAAAAAGAAAATGCCAACTAAGTACAACTACAAGAAAGTTAAAATGGAAAGGAAAAGAACAAAAAAAAAGTCAAAAAGAAAAAATAAAATAAAATAAAATCTCAAGTAAAGCACCTAAGGGTTAATATCTATGGTACAGACAAACCTATCTTAGGGCATTCATTTGAAAAGGTCAATAAATTAAAGGGCCCCTATTTGCTGATGAAACCTTTGTATGCAGAAATCTACCATAAAAAGTGAATTTGTATTAATTTATCTGTACTACTACAAAGGGTTGTATGAGGCTTTTGAACCCTTTTGAATGGGTCAAGCAAAGGGTTGTATGAGGCTTTTGAACCCTTTTGAATGGTTCAAGCATCGTTGTCACTGTCCTCATCTTTCTCAGCATCATCTCCACTGTCAGCTTCCTCTTCTTCATCTTCCTCATCAGACATGCTGTTTATGACATCCGTAATTACAGCTTTAACCTCTGCTTTTCTGTGCATTAGATCCACACCAAAATGGGTTCCTAATACAACCAGTTCCACCAATGACGTATTAGCAACCATAAAACTGAATATACTATAATTTGTAACATAAAATACATGTGAGCCTTACCAAGTTGCCTCAGAATATCAGATAAAGTAGCCTGCATTATGAGGTGGTCAAAAATAATTTGTGAGCGACATGACTAATGTAAACTTGAACCATTTAAACCAAGCAAGGCAAGAAAACAGACACTACTTACAGTATTGAAGTCCACTTCCTTCAGAATATTCACAACTACAGCATGCATCTCTTCTTTGCTGGGTTCTGGCTTAGCCTTCTTACTAGCTTTTCCCTTTCCTATTCCAACAGAGATTCAGAACAGTTGATCAAGAAATGTGTATAATTTTGAGCATGGAATAAGATAAAACCTTCTCTAAACACAGTTACGTAGCTAGGGAAATCCCAATAACTCAATCTGACAAATTCTGTTCACAAAGTACCCTAGAGATATAAGTCTGGCTCAAATAGGAGGCATATTTTGCGCCAGAAATATTTGACATGCTTCTGATACATCAACTTCTGGTCTATGAGGTAAAACAATTTCGAGATTTAAAATCCCATATCTATCATATGTGAATAAATCATATCAATGACAACAGAGACTGGCAATGTCAACACTTTCATTTCCTGTTTTCTGTTTCCATTTTCCGTTTTTTTTTAAACTGAAAACAAAAACTTATATGGTATATTCTTTTCATAATAAAAATATGAAATTGATTCCAAAATTTTCAAATTTTTGGAAACAAAAAGGTGTTCACTTGTTTTCAAAACAAGTTTTCACTCTCCTCTCACCCACTGCCACCACTAGCCACCAGCGGCTGTCGGCAAGCTCCAGTCAATAGCCAACGAGCTCCAAGTGCTTTCCGGTGATTTTTCAGCGACTAGCCAATCACCGGTGGGACATCCAGTTATCTCATAACTCCGACCACCAACTCTGGCAGGAACCTCCACTGTCAGCTACCACCTCTTCTGGCAACTTACCAAACATATTTCTCTATCTTTGTTTTTATTTGTTTTCAAAACATTTTTGTACACCAAACAAATTTTATGTTTTTTATTTTTATTTTTGTATAAAACAAAAACAAAAATGTGTTTCCTGTTTTTTCCCTTTTCTGTAAACAGAAAACAGGAAACTAACAACATTAACAAATGATGAACAATGGCTAAAATTTCAAGACTAGGGGTGCGTGCAAGATAACTTCATGATAAAAACATTTAAATGTAGATTTCAATGTCAAAATTCAGGCATTAGTGTCATCAAGATTGAAAGAAAGGCAGGCACCTTGATCCTTTGCTGATACATTTGAAGAAGACTTGCTAGGCTGTTTCTTGTTTGTTACTTTCCCCTTGGCAGAAGCACTTTGGTCCTCACTGTCCTTTTCAACCTTCTGCTTTTTAGTTGCAGAAACCTTGGGCTTAGAAGCTGATTCAGAAGCTCCATCAGCATTACTAGCAGCTTTCATTGAAGTTGAACTAGAAGAATTCTTGGTTGATTTTGCTGAGGTTATGGAAGATTTGGCAGGGGTGCCCTTCTTGACAGATTTAGATTTCTCACTGGCTTTAGACCCAGATTCCTTCTTCACATTCTTCATGGGAGATTTTTTTTCAATTGGCGCTTGCTCCTTTGTCTCATCTTCCTCCTCTTCTTCAGACTCACTCCCCTCCTGATCACTCTCTTCCTTTGGAACTGTATCGTCATTGTCATCATCATCATCATCTTGAGATTCATTTTTGGTGTCTGCAGGTTCAACTTCATCTTCCTCAGTTTTGGAAGAACGCTCACGGTTCTCTCCAACTTGAGGGGTTTTCTTCCGTTTCTAGAGGTTGAAATACATTTATTTTAGTCCCCATTAGATGTTAAAAGAGAATTTAAACGAAAGCAAATAAAACTAAAAACACTCAGACAGAGATATAGAGAGTTGACCATATAACAATCAGAGAAGATCCCAACAGATGATGACACTACTATATTCAATAAGAAGAAGAAGATGATGATGATGATGATGCAGCAAATCGCAAAATAGTGGTTTTGAAGGCTAAAAAGCCAGGACAGAAAGCAAAACATGGATTCAGAAATTCAAAATTTTCATATACTAGACTATCTTCCATATGCATCATTGCATACATCACTCGATGGGCAATTACAATCCCCTTTATAAAAATCTTGGTAACTGAATGTTCCAGAGAAATCGAGTCAATTTTGTTCTGCAGTCTCAAAAAGTTAACATGTAGCGCCCAAGCCTTGCTCTACTGCTGCAGAACTTATGGCAGTAACTAACTGAAGATATGTGAAACAAATGAAAGGAAACATCAATACACAAATGCAATGCCAACCGCAAAACCAAACATTTCAGTAGTGAGGCTACTAGAGCAGCCTAATTCATACAATTATTTGATGCCATAATCCATTTAAAGAGCATTGCAATACAATTGAATTTACAGGAGTGATCTATCATTAATGTTTTAGTTAATCCAATTTTTTACCACCAAGCTAATGCAAGTTACAAGAGTAGTCCTCAGGATACAAGAAGGCATGAACAACAGCTACCCACCTTTTAGCAATTAAATTCACCACCACAAATAATGGTACATTCCCAACACTTACCAACAAAGAAAAGAACCAAAGCATCACTAAAGGCACTGCTCTACTAATGACAACAATCACAATTAGAAGACTCAAACAAGGAAAAACAGAAAGACTAAGCAGGGAGGAAATGTAACCAACAATATCTCACCATATACACATATACTTGCTCATGACACCCTTTATTCAACTCGAAGTCCTAAGGAGAGCAAAAGAAGGCATGGCGTGATCTAAAATCATGTAGAGCAGCAAAATTGCAGCCCATGTCCAAAACCTCCCAGACAAAATCACTTCATAGCATTGAACTATAATGCTCTGTGGCGGTGTACTAATTAGAGACCAAAATCAATCACATTCTACTCAAAAGTTCCACTGAACAGCAGCAAGTGGACCATTGAAGCACATCTCTCAATTGAACTCTTCACACAAATCAAAGATTTAAAGGAAAAACAGAAGGCATGGTTCTATCTATAATTATATAAAGGCTGCAAAATCACTGTCCATGTCTAAACTTCTTGGATATAATCCCTTCATAGCAACAAATTATGATCCTCTTTTTTTGTAATACTAATCAAACACTGAAATCAGTCAAGTTCAGATGGGAAGCATTCAAGATTTCTTATCATACAAAGGAACAGTTCTTTTTTCTTTTTTTTTGAGATCAACAACAAAGAACTTTATTGATAAATCAAAAAGGAAAGTAAATGAGGATGAGGCATCCTCTTACAAAGAAAAGGAAAAAACACAAAACAAAAGCCTAAACAAGAAAACACAAATGCCAAAGCCTACATATCACACACTGCAAACCAATCTCTAGCTAACAAAAAAAGGGGAACTCCTTTAAAAAGAGAATTCCCCGAAACCCAAAACGAAGTTAAATGGCAAACACAATCCCACAAACAATCTATCTCTCGAGATTTATCTTCAAACACCCTTGCATTTCTTTCCAACCATAAAACCCAAAAGGTTGCACAGATCGCACCAGACCAAAGCAATTTGGCTCTCTTCAATCCTCCAAGAATGCAAAAGTCAACTTCGAGCATATGCGCACTCCTTTGTGAAGCTACCCACATAACATTCCCCAACAGAAATAACTTGTGCCATAAAAACAAAGTTATTAGACAACGCAAAAATAAATGATCCACGGATTTCCCATTCTTACAACACATAATACACCACTGAGGATTTAAAGATCAATTAGGTCTCCATTTCTACAATGTATCATTTGTCAAAATGCCTCCATGAACCAAGGCCCACATAAACACCTTCACCTTAAGAGAAGCACAAGCCTTCCAAATTCTCTTGGAAAAAGGAAATTAAGAAACATGAGGAGAATCAATGAGTTTATCAAAAAAAGACTTACACGAAAATATCCCAAATGAATGAAGAACCCAACCCCTCTTGTCCTCCAAAAGAGGAGTCAAAGAAAAATTTTCAATTCTGGACAACAAGGACGCCAACTGTGAAGCTTCTCTATCATTAAGATTTCTAGAAAAATAAAAGTTCCAAGAAATTGGAGCCAAAAGTGAACAAGCCATAAAAGCAATAGAAAAGTTATGAGATCGAGCCACTCTATAGAGATGTGGAAAATTGGAAGCAAAAGAAGATTGGCCCATCCACACGTCCTCCCAAAAACGAACAAGTTCCCCATTTCTCACCCTTCCAAAAAGATGACAAGACCAACATGTGTATACATGTGAAATTGATTTCCAATGAGCACAAGTACCCCTCAAGACCACCCGAGAATCCCTACCATTGTCTTGAGTCTCATACCTACTTCTAATAACCAAATGCCATAGTGAATCACTCTCAAGTGGAAACCTCCACAACCATTTGCCAACAAGGGCCATGTTCTTAGCCAAAATGTTACCAATGGCCAAACCCCCTTTTTCCTTAGGTAACGAAACTAAATCCCAACTCACCAGGTGATCCTTCTTCCCCTCATCCTTGTCGTCCCAAAGAAAATCTCTTATCAACTTTTCTAATGCCTTTGCCACATTAACTGGTATCTTGAACAAAGATAAGAAATAAATAGGAATACCACTCAAAACCGACTTAACCAAAATGTATCTACCCCCGTGTGACAATAAAACCTTACTTCACCTTTCCAACGTTTTACCAATCTTCTCCACCACTGGATTCCAAAAAGCTTCACTCCTAAGATTACCCCCCAAAGGAAGACCTAAATACTTAAACGGAAATGCCTCTATACCACATCCTAATAGAGTCGCCCTATTTCGAAGCAGGTCTTGCTGCATATTAATGCCCATCACACTACTTTTCTCCAAATTAACCTTAAGGCCAAAGATGACCCCAAACAATCTCAAAATCAAATAAAGATTAACTAACTGACTTTCATCTCCTGTTGAGAAAAAAATTGTGTCATCCGTATACTGTAAATGCGTGACACAAACTCTATCACCTCCTACCTCCAATCCCACAAAAAGACCTACTTCTCTAGCTCTATCAACCATCCTGATACATCAGCCACCAAAATAAAAAGAAAAGGAGATAGTGGGTCCCCTTGTCGTAATCCTCGCAAAGCCCTAAAACACTCCCTTGGTTTACAATTAACTAAAATAGACATATTACACATCGACAAACATCCCCTAATCCAAGATCTCCACTTCCCACCATAACCCTTCTTGTCCATTACAAAATCCAAAAATTGTCAATCCACGTGATCATATGCCTTCTCAAAATCCACCTTAAAGATAATATCCTCCTTCCCTAAACTTCTATATTCCTCCACGACTTTATTTGCCACTAAGGCTACATCTAGGATTTGTCTACCTTTCACAAAAGCCCCCTGCACCATTGACACAGTCTCCCCTAAGGAGATTCTAAGCCTTTTTGATAAAACTTACCCCAAAATCTTATAAAGTAATGTGACCAAATTGATGGGTCTAAAATCTCCAATTCTTACTGCATTCACTTTCTTAGGAATCAAACAAATAAATATGGCATTTGAGCTCAAATTAACAACCCCCGACTCATGACATTCCGAAAAAACTCCCAACAAATCATTTTTCACCACCTCCCAACAGTCCTGAAAGACAACCATGAAAAAACCATATGGACCTGGAGCTTTGTCTCTCTCACACTCAAAAACTGCCTCCCGAATTTCCATTTCATCAAATGGCCTTTCAAGCTACAACTGCTTGATCAAAAGGTCCCCATTCAAGTCCTTCAATCTCTGGTCTATTTATCTCCTCCTTTGAATAAAGTTTAGAATAAAAATCATAAATTCCATTAACAATCTAATTCTCCTATTCCACTACTACCCTTGGGCTTACTTTTAATCTCTTAATGAACTTCTTTCTTTTCCCATCTGCTATCCTATGAAAAAATCTTGAGTTCACATCTCCTTCCTTCAACCATTTAACCTTCGCTTTTTGAGAACAAGAGATTTGCTCCCTAAGAGCCAACTCTTCCAATTTCAATCTCAACAGAGATCGCTCCCTCCTAAAGGACTCGACAAAACCCCCCATGCATCTCCAATACATCTAACTCTTCGATTCTGCTCGTCACCTCTTTCTTTGAAAACTCTAAATTCCCAAAAACCTCCTTATTCCAACACTTCACATTCTCCTAACCATCTTCAACTTTTTCATAAACTTAAAACCCTCCCATCCATAACAATTAGCATTGGTCCACCATTCCTCAATTTTTTTGTGAAAAGATGGATGTTCCAACCACAATTAGCATTGGTCCACCATTCCTCAATTTTTTTGTGAAAAAAACCTTCCAACCCCAAGGAGTACAAAAATCTATCCAGCCTACAGCACACCAAAATTTCTTACAAATTAGACCAAGTAAATCTAGTGTTGCACAAAAGAGGATCCACCAACTCACAATCTATGATAAACAAATCAAAGTCCCTCATTCCTCTAGTAGTTCTAATCCTATTGAGTTTTTCTGAGCTCTTCCTAACCACATTAAAATCTCTCCCTAAACACCAATTAAGGAAACATAGCCCAGATAACTCATATAACTCCTCCCACAAATCCTTTCTCTTAAACGGTCTATTAAGACCATAAACCCCTGTTAACCACCACTCTGTATTGTCAAGATTTCTAAACCTAACTGATAGTGAGAATTCCCCCACTAAAGTTTCACAATGAGAAACAACTCTTTCATCCCACATCACCAAAATGGCCCCCGCTATACCAACTGAAGGCAAACAAACCCAACTCTTATGTCTAACTTCCTAAAGACTCTTCATGAACCTCCTATCACACACTTCTACTTTAGATTCCTGAAAAGCAACTATGTCCGGTTGATGACGCCTGAGAAAATCCTTAATAACACCCCTCTTTCTCCGAGCCCCAACCCCCTCACATTCCAACTGATGATCTTCATTGGAAAACATGTTCACCCCTAAATACCTCCCGATGCCTCTCATAATTAACCTAACTTGCTAAATTCCTAAGTTCCCTTGCCCCTTTTTTTACTGCTCTCACCTACCTTTCTACCAACCTTCTCCCTAATGAACCTACTATCTTAACTAAAAGATCTTGCCCATAACTTGAAATAACTACATAAAATGAGGCACCTCCTCGGCCCCAATTGGACAAGTCTCATATTTACTTAATTCCTTCAACCAATTCTCCATTTCTTCAACCCCATTACTAAAAACCTGACCCCCCTTGTCAACATGATTATCTAAGATCCCTCCCTGATTGTCATTCACATGGTCTTGAATACCATTAGCTTATAAGGTCTCAGACACAACAATAGACCCATTCACCATGTCCGTTGAGGTATCAGGGTAACCCCTTGTGCCTAAACATCACCTGAGGAGATCTGAAGAACAGGACAAATTGACCTAAATGAATGAAACAAAGAATCCTCATCCTTAGCCCCTTCCCCAAAATTAGAAAAAACTGAAATGGCTTGTACCCCCTTCGGTGTAGATGAAAATGCTAAAACTTGGTTAAATGAAGGACTAACCTAATTCAGAGATTCGGAAACCTTCTCAAAATCCTCACCATCAGTAGTACCATCAACATTGAAAAGATTATTGAGATTCCAATCCTGGTCCTCAAGCTCATCCACTATACTTTCCTCTTCAAAGTGTGAATTAGCGCTCTCAGATGATCTGTATTCATCCAAAGCTTGCAATACCTCATGTAATTCGAACCGACCCACTTCCAAGTCCTGAACCAATTTTTCTGAAGCCAAATTAATCTCCACCAAGCCCTCGTCCAACGCATTTAATCTCAGAAAATCCTTACAGGATCTATCCACAATATCGAACAACCCTAGATGTGCCTACTATGTGCTAAGGTCATCACGAATGGTGGACTGCCTAGGCTGAGTGCACTCAACTGGATCTGATGCGACGAAAGAGAGATCTGCTCTTTCCCCCAATCTCTAAACATCGTCTAGGCTTTTCGACACCGATAGACTCAGTATTTATTACCCGTGAGACCAAATGGATCAATTTGTCCTGCCCACCCAAACCCAACGCCGAAACCTCCATCAGGTTGGAAGCACAAGCCCTTAGATCTTCCATAAAACTTGGGCCTTTGTCCTTAAAGAAACAAAACTCATTTGGGCCCTCATGAAGATCTGGGCCAGTCCTTAAAGCTGTGCACATCATCTGGCCCAAACTGATCTTGTACCCCAATACTAATCTAGTTATTTGTATTAACCAAAACATGGGCTGAGCCCACAGTGTGGCCAAGCCCATCCTTAATCAAACAATGTAACCCCTTTCGTCTCTTTCTCTACCGCCATTGCCGCCTTCCACCTCGTTCAGGTCACCAATTTGACTTCTCACCTCCTTTCGGCCACATGTCTTAGCTATCACTTGAGACCCCTCGCCTCCCCTCTCATCAATACTGGAATCGCCTGAATCTGGTCAGCACCACACCACCATTGTCGTTGAACCTCTCATCTACCAGAAGACTTTGTTAACGCCTTTAATCGAACAATAGCAAAACTTCCATCCAATTGAACGTCAATAGTCGCAGGTAAGAACCCATTACGAAGACCTTTGACTTTCAATCTTGCCTTAAAAAGATTTCTGAAAGTCCTAGTTCTTTTATCCACCTCCAACAAACCTCTACACTTCATCCCAATCCATTCAAAAACCTTGTTACTCCAAAGACTAAAAGGCAGATCACAGACTGAGACCCATCCTCCATTTGAAGCAATGATACTAGCCCTACTATGTTTTTCAACCGACCACCTTTCCAAACTTACTGCAATGCTCTTACCAAAGAAACACATTCCTTGACTATCATAACAATCTGCCTCGTCAATGCTTTTTGCAACAAACAAAGCTTTGTTTAAGTGAAAAGGCCTCAAAGAAATATTAGTTTTAAAAGATTGACATAGCTCCTTCTCAATCTGTGCCCATTCGTTGAAGAAATCAATTCTGGTACAAACCACCACCTTGCGCATCTCCAAAACAAAACTACTACCTCCCGAGAAATCTGCTTTAGAGCTTAGTACAACAGCATACGAAGCTCCTCTATTTGCCCCTATTTTCTGCTAAACTAACATATCCACACTTGTGGGTCCTCTACGAGTCCTAACTAAATCATGGTCACTTCAATGTTGTCCTTCCCCTTTTTCCAGAACCCTAGAACTTCCTCAAATAATGCTTTCAAACATCTTGGCCACTGCCAGCCACCCTTGACCATCAACCCCTGCTGGAATAACAATGTTACTTCTTCATACCCCAACTGGCCATTTAGATAACTCGACAAAAACACCACCCTTGTTACTGTACTTCTGAAGACAAAATACAGCTGAACTACTAGTATACTTGCTAAAAAAGGACCAATCCTTGCGCCCTCTCCAAACCTATCGCAAACCTTGCATTGCCCAAAAAACTCCCCCCAAACTGATCTTGAGAGAATAACTTCTAAAACGATTCCTCTCAATGACTTCCACTAGACTTCCTTTGGATTCACTATCAACCTTAATAATGATAAGTTTATGCTCTATACGTAGCTCTGAAACTCCCCCGTGATAATCCATTTTTCCTTTCGACACAAGCAAAGTAATGCTACGAAGGAATAGTTCTTATCATAAGGTGTATTGATTATTGAACACCAGGTGGACTCCGTCAAGTTCAGCTGGGAAGCATCCAAGAGTTCTTATCATACAAAGGAACAGTACTTAACCTTATGTCATTGAACACCAGGTGGACTGTTCAAGCATAACTCCAAATTAGACACAAATGCAGACAAACCTTAAAAATATCCATCAAAATTTAGATTCCTGAATCATTGAAAAGAAACCAGTATGGATACTGTCAAAACAATACCAGTAAATCATTTTTACTATATGTCATTCAATGTTAAGCAAGAATAAGGAGTCTTTTAAATGCATTTACATGACCATTTAGATAATTTCGGGCAACAATATTGAGGAAAACAAACCTTGACCGGAGCCTCTTCAGATGCCTCTCCAGAAATTGCAGTTCTGCTTGCTGTAGTCTTCCCCTTTCGTTTTTTGCCTTTCTGGAATTGAGATATAATTACAAATTCAGCAATAACTCTTACCTAGGCAACTACATATAGACAATTTACAGTAATTGAATTCCACCCCTACTAAGACAGGGGGAAAAGGGGAAACAAAAGAGAACAAATTTTTAACCTGTTCCTTATCAGCGAGCAAAGTATCAGTGGTAGGATGTGGAGATTCCAAAAACTCCAAAAGCTTTGCTGAAATTTCTTCCTGAAAGTATAATTTACAGAGAAAATAATTGATCATTTAAAATTAAGGCCTCATTTGGGAACAGACTAATTTAGTAACTTTTTCGCTATTTGGCTAAAATATGAACTAAAAAAAATTAATATATTTGGGATGACTTTTTGACTTTTTACGAAAAGATATGCAAAAAGTAGAGAGAAAAGAGAATCTTTGACTTTTTTGTATGGGTAGTTGACTTTTTGGCTTTTTTAGTGACTTTTTGACTTTTTGACTAAACCGGCATGTTGCCAAACGAGGCCTAAATGTCATGTATAAATAATGGCATTGATCATTCATGAACGCATACCTTCTTTGTAATGGCCTTGATAATTGGAATATTGAGGACATCACAGAAATCCAACAATTTTTCCTTAACACACTTGTCAAGCTTCTCCTTAATTTTTGCCCTCTGTTTTTCCTGTTGAATACATATAAACAAATGACAAACATATGTTTTGGACTAGCATTAACATTTTAACATTATATATGAATCAAAAATTATATCCCATCCTCGTCATGTGTTTCAGCATGCATGTCTGTGGGTACAAAAATTCTAAACAAGAAAGGAAAAGGATGCAAACAAAACAGATAAGTTGTGAAATAAATAAAAATTACCCTCATATAAAAAATAAATACCTCATTTTCAACCCACACATAACCAGAAAAGAGCCCTATGTTTTTCTTCAAACTGTGTGACTGCCAACAAAGCATCAAAAAACACATTCAAAACTTGCAAGAGAATCACAGGCTACTACTGCATTCCAAATTATATTAATGATTGGAAAACATACAAAAAAAGATGCAGCGACTTTAAAGGAAAAAAAACTGTAAAATCAACCAAAATGAAAGCAGAAGGGCAGAACCATGAAAAGCTCTGACAAAAAGATCACCTTTGTTTTCTTTCCAAAAAGAATTGTGTGAAGCATCTGCAAGTTGTCATCAGGTTTTCTCTTGGACAACTTGAAAGCCACTGAAAGAGCAAATCAGATTGAGTAAGAATACAAACCAAAGCCAAAGTGACCATGAGGATCAATAAAAAGTAAATAACACCGAGTAATAATAATATGTATGACACAGCTGTAAATTTCTGCTTCAAACTATACTCCCATTCATAAAAATCTTGTGAAGACTAAAGCTTCAAAGAACACCCAGATAGCAAGCACAATATGGAATAAAACTTCCAAAACCAATCAGCTGCCTCAGCTCCTGCCTTGGTCACATGCAACTCAATCATACATTTTTTATGCCGTCAACAGAATAAAAGAAATTCATGCAGATAAATGGAGTTCAGGAACACTGATGTTTTTAGTGGCTTGTGCTGCTATGTGTCAATTAAATTTTACTTAATGGACAGAGCTACGTTACCTAGAACGCAGACTGTTCTAGGACATGCCACATGGAATGGGAATAGGAATGTGATACGGCACATACTTTAAAATGTGGTATGATAGGAGGTAGACTTGTATAGACTATACTATTAGAATTTAAAGTACTCCTAGAACAATATCCTTTTAACAATTAGGCTTCCAATAAAATATAGTTTTTTTTTTAAAAAAAAAATTACTCATATAACAAAACATTTCTATGAAGATTACGACCCATTTTTTACATTTATCCTAGGTATTAACGTTTTATGGTAACATTGAGACGGAGCATTTACCATAAATTCCAATCTTCCACCAAGCACTAATAATCTTTTATACTGAAACCAACTATGCTATTAATGTTACACTTAAATAATCCTGTGATTTTTCATTTCCATTTTTTTTAGTATGTAGCTCCATAATTAAACTAAGAAAACAGAATATAATCTGACTTGTCTACCTCTAATTACAGTTCTTGCTTTTTACATTGATTTAAATACACA
The DNA here is from genome assembly GCA_030407325.1 of Camellia japonica. Taxonomy (NCBI): domain Eukaryota; kingdom Viridiplantae; phylum Streptophyta; class Magnoliopsida; order Ericales; family Theaceae; genus Camellia; species Camellia japonica. Next base: position 71,078,160 of record JAPPVO010000010.1, on the reverse strand, counting down.
ACAAAAGAGCCAATTTGAATGAATTAACAATTTTATGGAACAAATGCAATCCAAACTAACATAATAGCTCTTTGGTTCCAACTTACAAATGTGTTTAATAGTAGTATGAACTTCCATTATTATCAATTATTCTGAAAGTGAACTTTATGGAGAACAAAGAAATAGGGGCAGAAAGTAAAGGCAAAAAAGAACACATAAGACTTTAAAAGCTCTGTTCTTAGAATCACACAATTCATGATTCAAATTGTACGATTCAATATGATTCAATGGGTACTCAATATGAACAAGTTGCATGAATTGCAAATAGTTAAGAATCATGAATGAATCAGTGATTCATAGAATCAAATCAGTAAGTTGTGAATCGATTAATTAGCTTTCAGTTCACTGAAAGCAATTTTTGGCCTCTTCTTTTACTAGAAAAAGAGTTCAAAAATCCCCTTTAAGATCTTTAAGGTTATATATTTCATGATTCACCTTTCGCTCTCCCTATTTACTTTCGAAGACACAAAACCCTAGGGAAAAAATTTGCTTCTCTCTAAAATACTCTAGGTTTTCATATTCAACTTCATCCAAGTGTTTACACTTGTAAAATAAATCTTTAAGGAATCATATGAGATTTTTTTAAAAGTTCGGAGAATTGGGTACTTTTCTCCCTTTGAGGTGAATTTTCTATTACTTTAGTTATAAAAACTTTGTCAATGAGTTATTGTTAGCTTTAATTATTAAGAATAGATGATAAGAAAAATCTATAAGGAAAAATTCAAGATTGTGATCCTATGTAGAACCATTATACTCGTGCTAAATTTCTTTATGTTGAACCTTGAATTCTTGTTTCCTTTTAATTCATATAGGCACATATGATGTGCATTGTCATAATCATAGCAGAAGCAGCCACGTGATCATCAATCAAAACAACCTTCTCATTGATTTAAGTCTAAATTTTTAATATATACAATACATCTTTAACATCTAAATGCATATACATTTTTCTATATAAATTAGAAATCATGGTCAAATCTCTACAATTCATGATTCAAAAAAAAAAAAGACAATTTTGATTCACAATTTCACGACTATGACATATACATATCTCACACCCTTACCCCAAGTATGAGTGTCTGACACAAATACACAAGCAACGTACATTTAGGATTTCTGTCTATTTTCCAATGTCAAGAGATAATATATTATGGTTTTTAAGCTTTATGGTTGATGACAATTGGTCACATATTCATAATATCTTCCCAATTAGAGATCATAATCACTTCTTTATATACAAGCTATTGAATAAGATGTGCCAAAGTCCATTTATTTTAATTTTTCATATATCCGATTATTTAATATCATTTTTATATTTTGTGTCAAATCTTACAATTTTCATTTCAATTTGATTCACAATTAGCAAAATTAATATTTTGATTCACAATATTATTTTATCAACTATACACTTCACTACAAATTTTTTGGTTTTCAATAGGCAGGTCAGACAACTGAAATGATTGGACATTTCAAATAGTGCAGATAAAATAATTCCACATTTTAGTGCATTGTTGGATGTTCAAGGCAAAAATATTATTCAAGCTTCTAATACACCCATACAATTTATGTGTGAATTATGAAAGAGCATTGTAAATCTAACCAATCAAAAGCTATGACCTGACCTTAGAAACTAAAGACTCCAGGCATCACTAACATAACTCATTTAAATGTTCCGCTTATACACTGGAACAATATCTCCTTGGGAAAATAACATTTAAATGAACTTTAAAGATCGATGTGAAAACCAAGACATCCTAGCTAGACAGAGCATAAAACAATATAACAAAATAAGATTGAGGAACAACAAATCTGTATTGATGCAATTTACATTCTAGCTGTCAATCCATAATTAGTACTCTTCTACATCTGAATTGACAAACTCAGAACTAGATAAATGATAAATACATACCATTTGGTATATCCTTAAGCTGTGTGCCTTGACCCTGCATATTTACAAAACACAATGTGAGAAAATTCACAATTACTAGGGGGGAAAAAAAGTATAGCATAAATTTACTGTCAACACCTTCTCAATGGACAATACTTTGCTTGCACTTCTCCCAGTCGAAGGCTCAGAATACCGCTCGACAGTCTTCCTCTCCCTGATCGGCCTCTCGATTGGCGTAACAGGCTCTTTCGAGCCGGGCTCACTCTTCGCTGACTTCTCATCTTTTGCAGCTTTCTTCGAACTACCCTTTCGGCCTCTCTTCGCCTTTTTGCTTACCTCCTCTGCTTCCTCCTTACTCTCTTCACCTTTCACCTCAGGTTCTTCCTTCTCCTCCTCTTCTTCTTCCTTCTCCTCCTCCATTTCCGTATCCTCTCCTTGCTTTTCCGCTTCCTTCTCTTCTTCACCCTCCTCTGCTTTCTCTTCTTCTTTCACTTCACCTTTGTCTTCGACATTAGCTATTTCTTCTTGTTTCTTGTCTTCTAGGGTTTCAGACGCCATCGAAATGAGCTTCCAGAAAAGAGAGAGAGAGAGAGAGAGAGAGGGTGTGCTGTATGTATATGTATATAGAGAGAAAGCACAAGTAAAACCCTAGGTTTGGAACCCTAGGGATCGATGCGAGTGGCCAAAATGGGACTGGTTCAGGGAATCGCTGGAAGTGAGCAAAGTTACGGTTAGAGAGAGAGAGAGAGAGATCTCGAATGCAGACGCAGCAGAGGTTGTTTTTAACAGTGATGTGAGGAGGGATTTGGGAGTGAGAAAGGGGCTTTACTGCCGACTCTCAAATTGGGGAAAAATGGTTCAAGGGCGGGATGATTTCGTGAGAGTTTCAAAATTTTTATGCCTAAAATTATTAGCGGGCTTTTTGGAACAACAACATGCCGTGTTATCCATATCATTCGTTTTAAAATTGTAGGTGCCCTTTGTAAAACTTACATTTTTAATTTTTTGTTTATATTTATAAAAATTTTAAAAATTTAAATAAAAATTTGTTTGATAAAATTTTTGATCTATAAATCAGTGGTATCAGTTTATAAATTTGACTAAAAAATAAAAACACAAAAAATGTATTTCCGTTTTGAATTTTGAGTTTTTTTTTTTTTACCACCCAACACTAGCTACCACCTGCCACTTTTTTCCACCACCGTCTTCCGCCACCACCACCTGCCGCCATCCGCCACCGCCATCCGCCACCACCACCCACCTGCCACCCACTCGCCACCACCATCCACCCCTAGCTGCCGCCACCACCAACACCACCACCCACTCGCTACCACCTACCAACCGCCACCGTCACCCCCTACCTACCACCACCACCACCTGCTACCTACCCGCCACCACCCATCACTACCCGCCATCCGCCACCCACCTGCCACCACCAACCACCACCCGCCACCACTACCACCACCACCACCACCCACTCGCTACCACCCATCACCCGCCACCGTCATCCACCCACCCACCATCACTACCACCCCCGCCCCCACCCTACCACCTGCCACCACCACACTTGCCACCACCACCAACCCCCCCCCCACCACCACCCACTCGCTACTACCCACCACCCCCACCGTCACCCACCCACCCACTACCACCACAACCACCACCACCTACCTGCCACTACTACCCGCCCGCCACCACCCACCACCACCCGCCATCCGCCACCCACCTGCCAACACTACCACCACCACCACCACCACCACCCACTTGCTACCACCCACCACCCGCCACCGCCACTGTCACCCACCCATCCACCATCACTACCCACCACCCACCCACTACCACCTGCCACCGACCTGCCACCACCACCACCACCACCCACTCGCTACCACCCACCACCCGCCATCATCACCCACCCACCCACCACCACCACCCACCACCTACACGCCACCACCACCCACCCGCCACCACCAACCACCACCCGCCATCCGCCACCCACCTACCACCACCACCACTCGCCGCCACTACCACCACCACCCACTCGCTATCACCCACCACCCGACACAATCACCCACCACCACCACCTACCACCACCCGCCATCCGCCACCCACCTACCACCACCACCCGCCACCACCACCACCACCACCACCACCACCACTACCCACTCGCTACCACCCACCACCCACCACCGTCACCCACCCACCCACCCACCCACTACCACCAGCTACCCACCACCCACCGTCACCACTTTCCACCACCGTCTTCCGCCGCCACTTGCCATTTCTCACTCTTTTTTATATTTTTAAATTTTTTTAAACATTTTGTCAATTACCAAACGCGTTTGTTGTTTATGTTTTTCTAAAAATAAACAAAAACCAGTTTATAAATTTTTTGTAAATATAAACTGAAAACGTAAACGTTACCAAACACGCGTGTTAATTTATATTGTTTTATTCGTTATAGTTAATAAGGGGTTGTTTGGGGTGTCTTAAATAAGTGCACTTTTTGAATTAAAAAGTTGAGGGAAAAAATATGGATGTTTGGATTAACTTTTTGACTTTTTATGGAAAAATGTGTATTAAAAAATTATATAAATTAGTGTGTAGAGGAAAATTAGGATTGGGAGTTGTGCAGCTATAATTTTTTACTTTTGGTGAATAGTGATAACTTTTTAACTTTTTGAATAACTTTTTGACTTTTTAGCTTTTTTTACACTTCCCAAACTTGGCCTATGTAGGAGTTTAACATGTATTAAAAAAAGGTAATTTTTTTATATATATATTTATTTGAGCCATATCAATCAATATTTTATTTTTATTTTTTTACTCATTTTTTTTATCTTTTTATAAAAATTCAAAAAATACACTTATTTAAAACATCTCAAATCACCCCTAAATATATATATATATATATATATTAGTTTTTAATTAAATATTAAAATAAAAATAAGTGTAAGAGAAATTTAATATATAAAATTTAGAATAAATTAATAGTTATATATAAAAAGTATTATGTAAAATTAGTTTGTATTATATTTATATGAAAAAGGACTGAAGAGGTGTTGTTGAGCCTATTACACCCACTTTTGGATCCCAATTCAGTAATCACACCTGTTCACATTTTAAAATTTGTCAAATATATTATCTTTACAAAAAATCAAGTTGATTGGATAACGATAACCACGTGTTCGAATTAGTTTTGTATGAACTGTTTATTTTCTCACAGTTCTTTTTTTTTTATACAAAATTGATTCGAACACGTGGTTGCCGTTATCTAATTAACTTGATTTTTTACAAGAATGATGTACTTGATGAATCCTAAAATGTGAATTGTTCCGATCTGAAAAATCTAAATAATCCCTGAGATATTGATTCGTGATTATGTTTCAATTTTAAATAGTAAATACCAATCTTAATCAAATAATTAAGAATAAATCAACACAACGATTTAATGTGAAAAAAATCACAATTAGAGCGCCTTCAATTGTGATAAAAAAATCGCGGACCAAAACCATAAAATAATCCACTAAGGAGACAAAAACAAGAATTACACAAGAGTACTCTCAATTACCTAGCGAATCTACGCTCTTCACTACGGAACTGCTTTGCCCAACGTTGAATCCACAACGATGATGTCGAATTCATAACGATGAGCCACTTCGGAATCCACCAAAACTTCAGACCCAAATTCCCAAAAATCTACTAAAAAACTCCTCTCTTCTTTGTGAATGTAACAGTAAAATCAACCCCTTGATGAAGTCAATATAAAGCTCGTAGATTCATTAATTGTGACACCTGAGTTTTTCGCTCTGTTTGACCGAAACTTTCCTCGCTCAAGCGTAGATCTTTAGCTCCCAGTAAATGGCAACTTTGCAGGCAGGCCGCTCGAGCGAAGAAGTTGTCGCTCGAGCGTAGAATGCATGCTTCCAGTAGTTTCATTGTAGCTCTGCAAAACTTCTAAGACATGTTCTTTTCCGCTCGAGCTCACTCACTTAGTTGTGTCTTATGCTCAAGTGTTAAAAGTTGCGCTCGAGCGACCTGTCGGGGACAACAGATTTTAAAAGTGATTCCAAGTCATTTTCTTTGCATTTTTCCATTCTCCCTCTCTCCCTAACTCTACCTTTTCTTAAACCCTAGCTCACAAAACCATAGATTTCTCTAATCTTGACTCAAGATCTCCCAAGATTAGTTGAAAGAAAAGCTAGATTGGCACTTTCACCGGTTGTTTCGCTAGATCATCGAAGTACGAGCGTGTGTTGCCATTCTAGCAAACCAACTCGAGGTAGGGGTGTCTTTAACTCTTTATATCTTCAATTTGAGCTAACTTATGTGATGTTTTATATTTATTCATGGTGTATCTATATATATAGAGATATATATATATATATATATATCTATATAGATTGTGAGTATGTGGTAGTGTAGATGAATAATTGGGTTCATGTGGTAAATGTTTCTTGACTAAGCACGAAGTTGTGCTTGATATGGATGAATATCAATGTTGATGAGGAGTAATGGCCTCAATTTCATTAAGAAGGGAAAAATCCTAATGTTACTCAAACTCTAATTTTCAAAACTTTTTATAAAAATGGATTTTGCTCAATTGTTTTCAAAACACATGAAATTGAGTGTAATTATTTGACTTTGAGTTGGAAGTATGTAATTTAAATATTCTCTTTGGTGCATACCTTAAGTTGAGAATGATTGTTGGTGTTAGACCCTTGGTTTAGACATTGTGAAGATGTGGATTCCTTTAAGGAGTGGTTTCATTTTGGGAAATCATACACTAATTGCAAATTCATACATCATTTGCATTGCCATCTCTTTTGATTCTATCTTTGTACAAATGATTGGAAGTTGAAGAGTGGTAATTAGCCTACGAGTCCGGGTAATGAGTTGGGTTGGATTTGAGTTGTGTTATGTCATTGGTACTCGCGCGGGAAGTCAAAGTGCCCAATTGCCCTGTCTGCGTATATCACCAGACGAATGTGGAAAAATGTTTTGGGGTGTCCACGAGCCCACCATTTCTGGAGCTAGCAATGTGGAAAAACGGATGGTTTTGGGTGTCCATATCCCCGTCGTTTATGGAGCCGACAAATGTGGAAGGTTGTGATATTTTGGATGCCCATCGCCCCGCCGTTTCTGGAGTCGGCAAATGTGGAATTATTTTCTATATATGACTAAAATTATCTATGTATATTTTGATTTTTGACTCTTACCTGGGGATGTCATGGCTGAGTTACTGCCCTATGAGAACTTGGGAAAGATGAGATATGTTCAAAGCATTGCATCTTTTCAATTGCATACTTATGCATTGTTTTACATTCTTTTTCCTACATTCCCATGAATCGCATCGCATGAGCATAAGTCTTTCAAATGATTATATAATTTGTTAAATGCATTACCTACGGAGCTTATGCTCACCTTAGAAACTAACAAATTTTTAGGAATTAAGGACGAGACACCTCTCAAGTGATGATGTCAATTAAGCTAGCGGGTTTTGTTAGGTTTCTTAGGGTGTGGTGATGACAATTGTATTTAGAAGCTGATTTTTGTGTCTTAGTTTTGTGAAGAACATTGTGATAAGGAAGAAGCCCTGGTGGATTTAATTTTTGACTACTTTTTTTTTGAACTATTTTAATGTTTTGAGGAATGTAAAAGAACAACTATGTAAATTTCTTTTGAGAATAGTTCAAAGGGAAAGAAAGCCATGAGTGTATTGCTATAGTATTTTATTTGTCTGGATCTTGTATATTGATAATGCTTGGAAGAACCATTTTGTGGAATGGGTCTTTAGGGCGTTACATTAATCACTCTCAAATCATTAAGGAAACACTTATAAAACACCCTCCAATATACAATACTTTGGTTTTCTTTCTCTCTAAAAGTCTGGATGGTATCAACCCTAAAAACTACAAACGGCGCACTTGATAGTAAATAGGATCGCGAAAACTGCTCGAGCACACATTTCGCTGCTCAAGCAGTGTGAATAAAGGCAGTGCAAAACATATAGGCCAACTGCTTGAGCAATGAAACATCTTTCCCAGAAGTTCAATTTGCAGGCAAAGATACTGGATGCTCCTATTAACCGCTCGAGCGCACAAATTATCACTCAAGTGGTCAAACAATTTGACTGCATTTTTTGCTTCAGGGGCGCTGTCCATTGGACCCCCGCGAGCTAACTAGGTAGCTTTATCCCCATACATAGTTAGCAAAGTGGCAAACATATAAGATTCAAGATCACAAACTCCTTTGCATAGGCACAATTCAAGTTAGATTTGCATCTAAACACTCACATCCTCACTGAAACGAAAGAACGAATAAAATTACAACTGAAAGGAGTTTTGTCAAACGGGATTGCCAATTACAAAAATATAATAGGTTCATCAAAACACAGCCCAAAAGTGGGCCCAATAGGCCCCACAGCACCTCTCCAGTCCGATTAAGGACTGGAGAGAAGCCAGTTCTATGAGTTATTATGCAAATTAGTGTTATATATTATGCAAATAATTGATAATTGATTAGGAATATTCTTCAATCTACCAATTTGATCCAAACCTCGATTTGGTTATTTAACAATCTGCCATTTGGTTTCTAATTTTACTAACCATGGTGATAGTAGGATGAAGGTGAAGGTGAAGGTGGTGGCATGTTGATGATGTAGCGTTGGTGGTGATGGCAACGATGATGGTAGCAGTAACCATGGTGATAGTGGTGTGGTGGAGGAGGTGAAAGTGGCGGTGGTAATGTTATGACATTGGTAAAACTTTAGTTCGAAAAATATTTTTCATCTTTTGAAAGTGGGAAATATTTTTTGTCCAAGAATAGGCTTGTTTTTCATTGATTATAAAAAATGTTTTTTTTTTGGTTGACTTTCGTTTTTTATTATAGTAAATGCTAGAAAGTAAGAAAAAGTTTTTCAGAAAATATTTTTCACTCAAACAGACAGAGGGTTAATCATGGTGAATTACAAATACACAATCTGATATTTGCTTAAAATATTAATTATCTCTTTTGTATTGAAAATTACATTATGCATTTTCAAAATTTTAATCACATAACAAATGAGTCATTTCATTAGTAAATTATTAAGTCAATTATCAATTTTTAATGATGTTAGAAAATATCTCAATTAACAGTTCTGATAATTTTACTGTTGTATATGAGGATAATTAGAAATCATATTTTTTCTGTTAACTATGCTAAATAACAAATTCTGATATGGAGGTATTTATAATTTTCAAAGCTACAAGGAACAATCCATATTTTAAGCAACCTTAGAGAGTGTATTTACAATTTATCCTATTAATTAAGGGTATGTGTATCTCTGAAATGGTGCATATCATAAATATATATATATATATATATGTGTGTGTGTGTGTGCGTGCGCGCGCGCACGCGAGCGATTGGGTGTGATTTTTTATAATAAAAATTATTAATATTTGTGATATGTGTTATATTATTTTATTATAAAGTTATAAATAATAAATTTATGATGTGCATTATAAAATTATGAATGGTAAGGTTATAAATTTTTGTGATTTTTATGATAAAAAATATAGAAAAAAATTGGCCATAAATTCTTCGTATTTTAGTTGGTTTAAACCCCACCCGTGAATGACAGAATTTGGAAGGCTCTATTTGCACACACAAAAATAAAGTTGAACACCCTAATTTAATTTTATTTTTTATTACTATTATGTCCTCATTTAAAATGATCAAAAAGCACTTAATATTGAAAAAAATACAAATATAAGTATTTTGAACACCTCATTCATAATCAAATTGAATCTTCCCTTTCCTCTTCTATTATCTTCTTACTCTCTTCACTTTACGTTTTCATATTGTTACCCAAAAGCAACCTAAGACGAGGTAAATTAAGTTTCTATAAATAAATAATAATAATACCCCAATCAAATTACAACTAATAGTAGATTGTTGAATAATAAAAAATAGATAACCTGATTAAGCACAAGGAAAAAATATCAGTGAAGTATGGAAAGCAACTAATGCAATATATGAATAAGATGATTAACAGATTATGATTTAGATAGATTAGCAATGGACATAACTAAACCATGTAGATATGGAGATTTGATAATTTAGCACAATAATAGCAAGTACTCTAACAGCTATATCAGTGAATGAAATTAACACAGTGAGTCTATCAGATATAGCTATAATAGTAGAGGAAATAAAAGAGATTAGGAAAGAGGAGGCAAACAGATTTATAGTGGTTCAACTTCAACTAAACCTACATCCACTCCTCAAGCTTCACTTTAGATTTTTCGCTATCTTCTAACTTCACAAGGGTACTAGCTACCTTTTCACAAATGGAGCAATCCTCCACAGATTTTACAAAGACTGTACCAAGTCTTCAAACCCTTGCAAACCTTAGGTGATTCATAATCACTCTCAAGGAATCAAGAAACCTGAGTGTACTACACTCTTACAAGATTGAAATAAAGGTTTCTTTGCATTCAAAGAAAGCTACAAGAAGCTACAAGAATAATCTCTCAAAGATAGATACACAATACTGAAGCATTGAATTTTTTTATAAATCCTCTCACAGGAATATATGCTTAAAGCTATATGGCTCTTTGTATAATTTCTGAGGGAAAGATAGACAACCAGTTGAAGAACTTCCTCAAAAAATAGAGAGAGATGAGAGTGATGAAAGATGAAAAATGTGTATAGCACATTGCTTTGTTGCTCTGTATTCGTTGTCAGTCTTCTTTATTTCCTAAGCCTCTGTATATAACAGTGGTGGTGCTCTGTTATGTTTGATAGAGCCCATCATCTTCTTCCCGTTGAAGTGATGGGATGGTGATGGTTAAGGATGATTTATAATTCAATGCTCAGATATTTCCTAACACCTATGTGTGTTTTGCCTGTTAAATGATGGGTCATCTGATGAAAAACAATTCTTTTCTTTTCTCAGCAACTATTTGATATATGTAGCTTTTGTACACAGGGACGTTCGCCCGGATGTCTTCAGTGAAGTTCTGTGTCTGTGGGATGTCCGCCCGGATCTTCGCTCGGATGTCTCTATGAAGTCCAGGTCGTCAAGGTTGTCGTCAAAATTGTCATTCGCAATCATCGAGCATACTGTTGCTCTGACGTCTAGAGTGAAACAAACTGATTTGGAACAAAACTGGGCCAAAATGCCTTGGCCAGTCTTCTACCCGGATGTCCCTACCTGCCTAGAGCTAAAGAACAAAACGGCGAAGCTTTGGCCTGACCGGTTGACCTCCTGATCATCCGACCGATCGACTGCCCTATGTTGTTTCAGTCTTCTATGTTTTGCTGCTCTAGTGCTGATCTGGTGCACTTGTTTGGTGTTTGGTATTTGTTTAAGCCTCATTTTGAACTCAAGAATGGAATGATTAGGATATAAATACAGATGAAAATATGATGGAATACAATATATGATTTCAATCTATTTTGCTCCTTCAAATAAATCAAAACAAAATTAAAACAAAATAAAAAACAATCATCAAAATACAATATGTCTAACAATCTCCCCCTTTTTGATGATGGCACACCATGATATTTTGATTTGTTTGGAAGAAAGAAAAGCTCCCCCTTATGTCATGCTCCCCCCGAATGATTGCTTATAGTAGATATACAAGTTAGTATAGTGACAATCAATCCAAGCACAAAAAAGAGATTAAGATACCAAATGGGAAAATTTTGCCCAGGCAAGGTACCAATAACAGGCCAACACCTTAGAATGAAATTCATTCTGATATCCTGATATTCTAAAATAAATATCACCATTTCTCCTTTAACAGTTCAAAACACATCACCATTTCTCCCCTAATCTCAAAACAAAACATCACAATTTCTCCCACTGTGACATTATCAAAAACATATAAATGAGGGATTTCACAATGTAGCATGAGGTGTTGATAAATGCCATAATTTCACAAAGGTGTGGTATGTTCTTTGAAGATTACAAATTAAGTCATGGAGAGATATGCTAAGTTTAGCCAAAAACAATATAACAGTAAGTCTGATACCAAGAAACAATTTAGCTCAAATAATCAAGAGTGGAGTACACATTTTGTTTAGCAAGGAAATATATGGCAAGAGTTTTGAATCATTGAGTTTATCCATTATGAAGGATTATGCTATCTCAAGTAAATAAGCAATTTTTAGCAATAGCATAAATCAATTTTAAGCAAGATATGAAGTTTATGCAATATGTTTGTATGCCTCAATAGAAAATTTTATGAAATACATATGTGAGGCACTCTTAAGCAATTGACATTGAGAATCCAAATTAGTATTAAATTCAAAGACTATTAGAGATGATAAAAACAAAACAGTGCAAAGTCTAACAAGGTTGACAAACAAGAGCATACATCCATTTTGATAAGAGATGAAAATGTTTGAGAGTATTTGATAGTATTCAAATGATATGAATGTTTCAATATCAATGTACTAGTACACATACCTCATTTTAAGTAAAATTCAAGTTTCACATTCACAACAAAAACTTTAAGTTGAATTTGACATTCCAAGTTCGCCACGGATAAAATTGAAACGTTCCTCACTTGGGGGTTTTGTAAAAATATCCGCCAATTGATTGTCGGTATTTATAAATTCAAGAATAATATCTCCTTTTTGAACATAATCTCTTAAAAAGTAGTGTTGAATTTCAATATGTTTTGTTTGTGAGTGTTGAATCGGATTTTTGCTTAAGTTGATGGCATTACTATTATCACATTCAATAGGGATATGATTATAATGCAAATCAGAGTCCTCCAATTGTTGTTTCATCTATAGTACTTGGGCATAACAACTTCCAGAAGCTATATATTCAATTTTGGCCGTTGATAAAGCAACATAATTTTGCTTTTTGCTAAACTAAGACACTAATGAGTTACCAAGGAAGTGACAAGTACCGCTAGTGCTTTTTTTTTTATCAAGTTTGCACCCGGCAAAGTCGACATCCGAGTAACTAATCAAATCAAATGCTATACCTCTCAGGTAAAATAGTCCAAAATTTTGAGTGCCAACAAGATATCTCAAAATTCTTTTAACAACACTAAGGTTTGATTCTTTAGGTTTTGATTGATATCTAGCACATATGCAAACACTAAACATAATATCGGATGTACTTGTAGTTAAATAGAGAAGTGAGCCAATCATACCTTGATTTTTGTTTGATCAATAGACCTACCCTTTTCATCATTGTCTAGCTTAATTGATGTGCTCATAGGTGTTCCGATTACTTTGGAGTCATTCATACCAAACTTTTTGAATAGTTCCTTTATGTATTTAGCTTGGTTGATGTAAATCCCTTCCGTACATTGTTTGATTTGAAGTCTAAGGAAATAATTTAGCTCTCCCATCATGCTCATCTCAAACTCACCTTGTATGCACTTAGCAAAATCCTTACACAAAGCTTCATTAGTAGCACCAAATATACTATCATCCACATATATTTGCACAACAAGTAGATCATCATTTTTTGTTTTAACAAAAATTGTTGTGTCAATCTTTCCTCTAGTAAAACCATTTTCAATCAAAAATTTGCTCAAACGTTCATAGCATGCACGAGGTGCTTATTTTAAACCATACAAAGCTTTTAAGAGTTTAAACACATGATTTGGAAAAACATGATTTTCAAAATCAAGAGGTTGTTTGACATAAGCCTCTTCATTTATGAAACCATTTAAAAATGCACTTTTTACATTAATTTGACAAAGTTTGAGATCTCTAAAATATGCAAATGCAAGTAACATACAAATGACTTCTAATTTAGCAGCAGGAGCAAAGGTTTCATTGAAATCAATACATTCTTCTTGATTGTACCCTTGTGCTACAAGTCTAGCTTTATTTCTAACGATAGTGCCAGATTCATCAACTTGTTTCTAAAAATCCATTTTGTGCCAATAATGGAAAGATCTTTAGGTCTTGGCACTAGATCCCAAACTTTGTTTCTCTCAAATTGGTTGAGCTCTTTATGCATAGCCATCATCCAATGTTTATCGAATTCGGCTTCTTGAAAATTCTTTGGCTTAATCTATGAGAGAAAAACAAAGTTACCACAAATATTTCTAAATGAAGAGCGAGTGGCGATACCTTTGGTGGCATCTCCAAGGATTCACTTCACATATTTCTAAATGAAGAGCGAGTGGTGATACCTTTGGTGGCATCTCTAAGGATTAAATCCTTAGGGTGATCCTCTGCTTTGTAGATACTTGAATCTTCTACATTTGTTTCCAATTATACAAAATCATCACTAACAACTTGCTTTGGAGAAGAGATGTTAGTTTCATCAAATGCTACATGTATAGATTCTTCAACAACAAGAGTTCTTTTATTAAAAACGCAATAAGTTTTACTAGTTAAAGAATAGCCAAGAAAAATTGCTTCGTTGAATTTTGAATCAAATTTTCCCAAGTTGTCCTTACCGTTATTGTGCGCATAACATTTACAACCAAATACATGAAAGTGACTAATGTTGGGCTTTCTACCATTCCAAAGTTCATAAGAGGTCTTTTTGAGAATACGTCTAATCAAGGCATGATTTAAAATATACCAAGCGGTTTGAATGACCTCGGCCCAAAAATATTTAGGAATATTATTTTCGCAAAGCATTGTTCTAGTCATTTCTTCTAAGATTCTATTCTTCCTTTCTACTACACCATTTTGTTGAGGGGTTTCAGGTGCTGAAATATTATTTCCAAATCCATAATCATTACAAAACAATTCAAAATTTTTAGTTTCAAGTTTTCTACCATGGCCGGTTCGAATATTATAAATAAGAAAACTTTTTTCATTTTGAATTTTACGACAAAGTTTTGTAAAATAAGAAATGGTTTCATCTTTGTGTGCTGAAAATATAACCCATGTAAATCTTGAAAAATCATCAACAACAAGAAGACGATAATGTTTATCACCAAGACCAGATGTCCTTGAGGGATCAAATATATCCATATGTAACAATTGTAAAGGTCTAGAGGTGGACATATGAGATTTTGAAATAAAAGAAGTTTTGGTTTGTTTTCCTTGTTGACAAGCACCACTAAGTCAATCTTTTCCAAATTTAATTTTTGGGAGTCCAACGACCAAATCCTTTCTCAAAAGTTTAGCAATTAAATCCATATGAGCATAACTAAGTCTCCTATGCCATAACCAACTACTATCATTACTAGCATATAAACATTTAACATCACTAGTATAGAGATCATTGAGATGAAAAACACAAACATTATCAAGGCGATTTCTAACAAATAGTGCTTTGTGATCAATTGTGCTTTCAATTATGCGATGTGATTTATCAAAAATAACACGATTACCCTTATCACATAATTGGCTAATACTAAGTAAATTATGCTTAAGTCCATCCACAAGAAGAACATTTTCACTAGAAGGGTTATGAGAGATACCGATGCTACCAATACCAATGATTTTTTCTTTTTTGTTGTCTCCGAAAGTGACAAATCCTCCATCTTTGGATGATAGAGTAGTGAAGAAAGATTTGTCACCGGTCATGTGTCTAGAACATCCACTATCAAGGTACCACATTCCTTTTTTAGCTTTGGACTTAAGGCATACCTACAATAAGACAACCATATGTTGGATTTTGGTACCCATGATTTCTTGGGTCCTTCTTAGTTAGTATAATTAGTACCTTTTACAATCCAATTTTTTTTAATCCCCATGCTCATATTCTTTTTGAATGGACAAGTAGATATATAATAGCCTTTCTTCCTACAATAATGACAAGTAATATGAAGGTGTGTCATGGGAGGTCCTTTTTCAAAAATTGTGTTGAGTTTCTTTTGTTTCTTAATAAGGTCATATCTAATGCTTGCCTAATCAAAAACACATATTTGATTACCATGAAGCTTGTTGAGATTATTTCTTCCTTTTACAAAATTTTCAAGAGTTTTATTCAAATCATTAACACTATTTTCAAAACAATTTTCTCATTAAAAATGGTTTTAAAATCATTTTTCAAGGCAATGTTCTATTTCTTCAATTCATCCACATTGTTAGATAAAGATGCAATTAATTTCTTTAACACATTATTTTTGGCACATACTTTTCTAAACTCATCATGTAATTCATTGAAAGCACTTTCAAGTTCTTTATAATTAAAGGTTACCTCTTCTTGAGTGGTTTCTTCTTCTTCAAGAGCCATTAGACATAAGTTGGCTACTTCATCATTTGAACTATCATCATCACTTCCTCTCCAAGCTGCTATCATGGCCTTCTTGTTCCTTTTGTAGTCTTTTCCAAATTTCTTCAATTTTGGACAATCCATCTTGATGTGTCCCGGATTCTTGCACTCATAGCAAATTATAGGTTCTTTCTTTTGGATGTCATCTTTGTTGTACTATTTCTTGAAATGTCTTCTTCCTCTATGATTGCTTTTCTTGTAGTACTTCTTGAGATTTCTATTAAACATGGCATATCCTTCATCTTCATTAGAATCTTCATTTTATTCTTCATGGGATGAGACTTTGAATGCAATTCCACGCTTCTTTTTATCCTTAACATTCTTATGTCCTTTCATAGTGATTTCATGAGTCATAAGAGACCCCATGAGCTCATCTAATCCAAGAGTTGTCAGGTTCTTTGCTTCGATAATGGCTGTAACTTTAGCTTCCCAATTCTTTGGTAAATACCTAATAATTTTTCTCACCAACTCACTATTAGTATATGTTTTTCCAAGAGATTTCAAAGAACTTACACTTTTAGTAAGTACACATGCTTGAAATAGATTTATCAGATTTCATCGTAAATAATTTACAACTATAAACAAGCATATCAATACGAGATTCTTTAACTTGGTTGGTTCCTTCATAAATTACTTCAAGCTTGTCCCAAATTTCTTTAGTAGAGTCATAACTAGATATTCTATTATACTCCTTAGAGTTTAAACCACATATAAGGGTGAGTTTGGCTTTGGCTTTGGCATTGGCTTGCAACAACAATCTATGATCTTTCTCATCACATTCATCTTCAGTTTTAGATACACTAATGTTGTTTACTAATTTCGTAGGGATTTTTGGTCCTTTAGTGACTATAATCCACATAGCATAATTTGTGGCTTGAAGATATTGGGTCATCTTATCTTTCCAATGACTATAGTTATTTCCATCAAACAAGGGTGGCCTATAGGTGGCTTGACCTTTAACAGTGCTAATACTAGATATGTGTAGACACCCCATTTTTGACCGACCTTAAGACTCAGACGTCATCGATTGAGCGCTCGGTGATGGTGCATGTTGTGCTCGTTCTGAAGTTTCGAAGTTTTGGCCGAGAGCCTTACCCTCCGAGCCTCGGAACTTTTTATGCCTTGACTCGGTCTACGGACCAGGTCTTATTTTCTCTTCCCGAAGGGAGGGAGAGGTCTTGTAGACCATCTCTCAGTGGTCGTACGCTACTTTTCATGGTCGTAGGCCACTGCTCCTGTTTGGAGACTTGTTTCCGGTTTTCGGAGCAGTCGGTCGCACGCCTCGGCTCGGGACCGCTTAACATTCTCCATTTGGCACGGTTTTTGGAACACACCTTGTTTCCTCTGCCTAAAGGGACACTGTGGTCCGGGAGACCACTTTTGTGGCCGTACGCCACTTTTGGTGCTCAACAGCCAGTTTTCGGGGCACCCGGCCGCGCGCTTTGCCCCCCGAACTCTCGTTTTGCATCCGTGTTGGTTCATTTTTTGCATGAACCCTGTTTTCCTTGTTTGGGAGGTGGTACAAGAGTGGGAGACCACCTTTTCTCCTTGGAGACCACTTTCTCCCCGCCAACCAGTTTTCTTGTCGGGAAGCTGGTCTTCTTGGTCTTTGGGCCACATTTGCTGGTCTCCCACCACACCACTAGCTTGCTTTCAAAGTGGGGACCACCAAATGGAGCCACCAACCACTTTTTTGTGTGGGAGACCACCTACCCTGGTCGGCCGACCAGGGAAAGTGGTCGGCCGACCACCTTTTCTGGTCGGCCAGCTCCCTCCTGTTTTGTCTGTTTGAGTGGGTGCCAGCTGGAAGGCACAGACTGTATCTATGGAGGATCTTGAGCCTTGTTTTTAGCTTCTTGAAGAAGCTTTGGCCTTGTTTGTCTATAAGAGAGGCCCTTACCCTCCTTGAACCAGGTTCAGAATTTCTCTAAGGCAAAACAATACATATCTCTCTATATCTCTATATTTTGGCTCATAAGGTGCATTGTTCTTGACCCTTTTACACTACACCTCATAGCCATACATTTCCACATTGATTTGAGGTTCTTGGAGGTTGTTTTAGAGGTTAAAGAGCTGGTTTTTGGTCCCAAAGTTTGCTGGTTTTGCTGAGCTTCAAGGGTAATCACTTTTCCCTATTTTAAGCACTATTTTGATCCTTCTCTTAGCCTCATTTGCATCCTTATTTGAGCTTTGTTGTCAACTAAAAAAAGTTCATATTTAAGTGATTTTCATGTTTGTTTAAGGCTCTTTTGGTGTTGGGGGTCATCTACCCTCTTGCATGCTCTATTTAGCCTTGTTTTGAGCCATGCCATGAGACCTTTGTATTGACATTTTCTTGGCCCTTTAGCCACTGAAATCCAGCAGATTTTCAGTGGTTGGCATGTGGTTTTGAGGGCCAAAATCAGAGAGGGGTGACCCTCTCTCTTTTGGCCTTGTTTGCTTGCATTTTTGGCTTTCCAAGGGAGCATATATTTCCACACTTCCTAGCCTGGTTCAGGCCCTTTTTAGTGACTTTTAGGACCTGCCTAGACTCTGTCTATGGCTGGTTTGGTCACCTTTTGTTTGCCTCTTGCATGTGTAGAACAATCCCTTGCATAGCCTATCAAAGTAACACCTCATTCTTGCATGTATTGGTCATGTTTCAGTGGGTTTTTGGCCATCATTTGGCATGCCATGATTCTGTTTTTGGCTGGTTTGGTAGCCTCTCATATGCTTCACATGCTTGTAGTGTAAATCATGTTCACTAGCTTATAATGCATGTTGTTTTGGCCCTCTATGCTAGCATATTTTGGCCATGCTCCAAACTGATTTTGTTCATATTTTGGGCTGCCTTAGCTCTGTTTTGAGGTCCCTTGGTCGAATGATGCTTGCCATGTATGGTTGTAGTGTAATAGCCTTGCTTAGCCTTGAGTTTTGAATCCCTTGCATGCTTAACTTGAGGTGTTTGCATGTTTTAGCATCATTGAGCATGATATTTCAGAGTTTATTTCTTGGCCATATTCTCATGTTTGTCACTCTTTCAATGTGTTTGAGAGTTGCATCATTATACCCCATTTATGAGCCTTTGCATTGAGCTTCATTCTTATGCCTTTCAAGCCACCATCTTGGCTCATTTTGCCACTGTTTTGGGCCTGCTTAAGGTCTGTTTGGAGTTGGTTTTGTCATTTGAGCATCGCCTTGCATGCCTCTAGTGTAATGTGCTTCACTAGCTTCGGTACTTGAGCCTTTCAACATGCATTGTGTGAGTTGTTTGCATGATTCGGAGCCATTTTGTATGTCATTTCAGAGCTGGAACATGTGTCATTGTATGCCATATTTCATCCTTTCAATGCTTTTGTAGAGTTGCATTTTGTGCCCTTGGGCTTAGGTCCTTGCATTGTGTATGCTAGCATGAGTTTTGGAGTCTTGTTTTCATCATGTTTGGCCACTGATTTGGGTGTGGCTGAGGCCCATTCATTTTGGTTTAAGTCCATTTTTGCATTGAGTATGCCATTGTATTCCATAGCATTGAGTATGCCACATTGTCGCATGATTGATCATTGCATTGTGCATGCCTTGTTCATCTCATTGTGTATGTTAGTTCTTAGGTGCATTGTGTATGCTAAGTACCACGTGCATTGAGTATGCCATTGTTAGTTCATAGCATTGTGTATGCTAGTTGCATGTTTGCATGTCATCCTTTGCATGTTTGCATCACTTAGTTGCATAGCATTTAGGTTGCATACTTAAAGTCGCATTGTGCATGCCATTGTTTGTTGCATTGTGTTCGGAATAGGAGTTAGTCCGAACACGGGAAACGAGGGACGTTTCGTACTCAAAGTGACGAAACGTGCCTCGATTCCCGGTCGCCGACACTCTTGACTACCCATGACGGAGTTGTTGGCTTTAGGTGCTTGTATGTGCATTCATTTCACATTGAGTCGTGCAATTCGACTCCTCGGCCATCATGCATCGAGATGCGCGACCGGTGGCCCGAGGGTCGAGGACTACACTCCCTAGAGCTTATGCAATGACGGGGAGAGTGGTCATGCACACATGTGTTGCAAATACCTTGTCGTGCCTCTCTCTTTCCCTTTGTTGCAGAAAAACAGAATCCAGGAGAAGAAACTGGTCGGCCGACCAGGTTTTCTGGCAGGCCGACCACCTTCTTTGGTTTCCACCACAAAAGGTGGTCGGTAGTTGGTCTCCCATGCCTATAAGCTGGTCGGCAGCCTTCCCACAGTTTCCCGGGGTGGAGTTTCATCTCTCTGGAGCTTTGTGCAAATTTCTGAAATCAATTGCAAACAAAGGCAAGCCGGGGCATCGCGATGGATTTCCCGACAAGGCGACTCGAGCATGCATGCAT
The DNA here is from genome assembly GCA_030407325.1 of Camellia japonica. Taxonomy (NCBI): domain Eukaryota; kingdom Viridiplantae; phylum Streptophyta; class Magnoliopsida; order Ericales; family Theaceae; genus Camellia; species Camellia japonica. The sequence continues at coordinate 71,057,691 of JAPPVO010000010.1, read as the reverse complement.
CCTTTATCATTCAAGGCAGAGCTGAGGCAGTCCACATTCATGTAGTTTGCATGCTAGTTTAATTGCTTACTTAGTTAGTTTGTTAATTAATTAGAGTTGTGTAATAATTAGCTGTAATTTATTATTCATTTTGGTTGTGTAATAACTAGCTTAATTAGATTAGCTTAGATTAGCTAGTTGGTGTTGTATTATTTATTCGGACCCTCCGTCGAGAGGGCCAACTGTTGTAATAAGTGTGCGTGTGTGTGATGCATGTCTTCCAACCCCACGTCTTTCTCCCTTTTATTTACCAGCTTATGATGGTTAGTTTTAGGGCATGTTTCAATTAGCATCCTTATGCTCGCATGATTGCATCCATTCATCTGTCTTGCATGCACCGGGCTCGGCGCATCATACTAACTGCATTGTATTTCAATTCCAAGTTGAATACATGTTATCTGTAACATCTCATATGCCATCTTAGAATAGCCGAGCCTATCTTAGTTGCATTTTGCATGTGTTGCATTAGCCATCTTAACATGAACTAGGATCATGCATTGATTACTAACTAGTTTCTGTTTTGGCTGGGAGTACTCGGTGAGTGTTTATGCTTTAGCATCCTTGCATGCGTGTGAGTGACTGCCATGATAGCATGCTTGCCATGAGGCTATTTGCTTATGTGATATAACTGCCTGAATGCCTGTGGGTGAAGGTTGGGTTACTTAAATTGGGACAATTCATTGATTGCGAGTTTTAAGCCCACTTGAGAGTGGCAAATCACCATGTGTTTCTAAGCCCACTTGAGGGTGGCAAAATTCGTATTTTAGCCTACTTGCGAGTAGCAAACCGTTTTCAAAACGAATATGCAATGCTTTGTTCCAACTTAGGTAATCCAGTCTATACTTGTATGCTGTGCGCATCACATAGTAATTCTAGGTTAATAACCGGAATAAGAGCACATGTGTTTTCAAAAACTAGATATCATGTTAGTAAAGGCCGATTTTTGATCGGGCGAGCGGGGGTGCTCATTGCATGACCTTCCCCTCTCGTACCCAAGTTCCCAAGCCGAGGCAACTTTGGTGATGACGGACACGTGGCCTTAGGCACGAGTCAAGGTTTTCTAAATTCTCCCAAAATAAAATATTTAGGTGGTAACTCTGTATCTAGCAAAGTAGTCCATGTTTGGCACTTCTTTCTAAAAATCAGTTTTTCAAAACGATTTGCCGGATTTGGACTCTTTGGTGATTTATCGATCTTGCATTGCACTTTGCGGGATTAGATTCAGAACCGTGACATTTGAGTCCGAACTGTAGTAAGCCCAATGAACAAAACGGGATTTTCCTGGGACATTTGGGGACGTCTACAATATGGTTGCCATGGATCGAAAACTCTGAGATGGTTAAATCTAAGCAAGAGTCTAGCCCAATCAAATTACAACTAGTAGTAGATGGTTGAATAATGAAAAATAGATAACTTGATCAAGCACAAGGAGAAAATATTAGTGAAGTATGGAAAGCAACTAATGTAATAAATGAATAAGATTATTAAGATGCTTAACATATTATGATTTAGATAGATTAGCAATGACTTAACTAAATCATGTACATATGGAGATTTGATAATTTAGCACAATAATAGCAAGTACTCTAACAACTATATCAGTGAAAGAAATTAACATAGCGAGTCTATCAGATATAGCTATAGCAGTAGAGGAAATAAAAGAGATTAGGGAAGATGAGGCAAACAGATTTATAGTGGTTCAGCTTCAACCAAACCTACATCCACTTCTCAAGTTTCACTTGAGATTTTCCACTATCTTCTAACTTCATAAGGGTGCTAGCAACCTTTTCACAAATGGAGCAATCCTCCACAGATTTTACAAAGATTGTACTAAGTCTTCAAACCCTTGCAAACCTTTGGCGATTCACAATCACTCTCAAGGAATCAAGAAACCTGAGTGTACTACACTCATATAAGATTGAAATGAAGGTGTTTTTGCTTTCAAAGAAAGTACAAGAATAATCTCTCAAAGATAGATACACAATATTGAAGCTCAGAATTTTTCTATAAATCCTCTCACAGGAATATATGCTTAAAGCTATATGGCTTTGTATATAATTTTTTAGGGAAAAATGGATAACCAGATAAAGAACTTCTTCAGAAAATAAAGAGAGATGAGAGTGATGAAAGATGAAAAATGTGAATAGCACGTTGCTTTGTTGCTCTGTATTCGTTGTCCATCTTCTTCATTTCCTAAGCCTCTGTATATAACAAATGTGGTGCTCTGTTATGTCTGACAGAGCCCATCTTCTTCTTCCCATTGAAGTAATGAGATGGTGATGGCTGAGAATGATTTATAATTCAATGCTCAGATATTTTCTTACACCCATGTGTGTTTTGCCCGTTAAATAATGGGTCATCTGATGAAAAACAATTCTTTTCTTTTTTTAGCAACTATCTAATATATGCAGCTTTTGTACACAGGGACGTTCGCCCAGATGTCCGCAGTGAAGTTCTGTATTTGTGGAACATCCGCTCAGATGTCCCGTGAAGTCCCAGTTGTCAAGGTTGTTGTCCACAGTCATCGAGCATACTGTTGGTTTGACATCTGGAGCGAAACAGAACTGATCTGGAATGAAACTAGGCCAAAATGCCTTGGCCGGTCTTTTGCTCGGACCTCCATCAAATGTCCTTGTTTGCCCAAAGCTGAAGAACAAAACAGCGAAGTTTTGGCCTGACTGGTCAACCCCCCTGTGTTGTTTTGGCATTTTATGTTTTGCTGCTCTAGTGTACTGGTGGTGCACTGGTTTGGTACCTACTTAAGCCTCATTTTGAACTTAAGAATGGCATGATTAGGATATAAACATAGATGAAAATATGATGGAATAAAATATAAGATTTCAATCTATTTTGCTCCTTCAAATAAATCAAAACAGAAATAAAACAAAATAAAAAACAATCATCAAAATACAATATGTCTAACACCTATTAAACCCTATTTTGCTTAAATCCATTTTTCTTACATTCTATTTCATATTGAAATTAACAATGGACAATGAAGAAGACATTTCTTAGCAATACTTTTATAGAGAGTTAAGTTTTCTATTCATGTTCATCATTTTCGGCTATTGGGTTTATGGAATTTATTCAAAATTCAGTACTAAACAAATTACATTTATTTGGAAACTTGTTTCTAAACAAAATTCATATATTCAGTAGTATGTTTCTGAAATAATGATCATTGTTTAGTATTTAATATTTGAACAATTGCTTATATTTATCTCTGTGTTTCTGAACATTTAATTTTTTTAACTTCTTCGTATTCCAATTCCGAACAAAAAGAACTATCCGATATTACATATGTTCCAATTTTCTGTTGCTCGAACTTGAGTATCTGTACATGTTTCATTTGTTTGGCACCAAGTATGTGAAGCAATTTCATAATTTCAAAATTAAGTATGTAGACATTTTTCATTTTTTCAACACTGAGTATTCGGATGGAATAGCTGGAACCATTTTTGTTGTTTAGAACTAAATATCTAAATATATTTAATTTGTTCAGCACTGAGTATTCGGATGAAAAATATAGAATCAATATTCTGTTATTCAGAAGTGAGTATCCAAACTTATTTCATTTATTCGGCACTGAGTATCCGAAGAAATTGTAGAACTCATTTTTTTCTTCAAAGAACCAAAATTGAAAAACCTCAAATTGATGGAATGCCAAAATACTCTAAAACAATAGGTGTTGGAGACGAAGAGGGGTTGGAAACGACGGGTTGGCAACGAGGGTGTTAGAGAGGACAAGTTGACTCTGCCATAAATAATTGAGTTTGTGCCTATGTTGTAACTATTAGACTAATGGGTTGTAGAAAGTAGGTTTCTAGTATATTTTTAGGGTTTTAAACATTTTTAGGGGCTTAATAGGTATTATTTGGGGTGCCCAAATAAATAAATAAATAAATAAATTTTCAATTATGGTGTTCAAAGTAATGGGGTGCCCAACCTAATTTTTGAGGTGCATTTATAGCTATCCACAAAATTTGTTATTCTAATATTTTTTGTGACGATTCTACCCTTTAGTATATAGTCGTGATTTTGTCCGAATTTTCAAGCGCCTTTCACGTCTTTATTGACAAGCTTTCCATGGCAATACGCCTCTACTTCGTTCATTCATCTCTTTGGTTCTTCAGACATTTTTTTCCTTCAATCAATAAATTTTCATATAAATCGATCTTGTATTGCTTTCGAAAGTATAATATTAGTCGAGTTTGGATTGCATTGAAGTTTGGATTGTGATTACATTACGATGAATCATCAAGGTAGATTTCGAGCTTTGTTCAATGTGTACTTTTGCATTGCATTGTTAGTAGTTTGTGTGTTTCTGTATTCATTTGTTGATAGATCTCAGAAGTAAAATTAACTCTGGTTCATCTAGTAATATGTACTCTATTTTGTTTGCTAATGTCATGTTTCAAAGATAACAATAAAATCTTCTAATATGTTTGTTCTCTTGTAGTTAAGATAGTTATGGTATGTTTTTCTAATTGATTATTTTTGTAAGTATTGTAATTTATTGAATATTTGTTGGATTTTTCATTTAGATATGTTTTGTTGTGTATCTAATTTGTAACGGTGTTGCCTTTGTTATTTATCAACAGATAGTGAAATTTTACTATGGTTCGACCTTTGTTTGCTGATAATCAATTTAACAATGATAAAATAATTTTTCTCTGGTTTGTTTTTGCTTAATTTGATGATGATTTGTTTTGGGTTATTTATGCAGAGACTTCTAAACTATTGAGAAGTATCACTTTGACCCCTAAAACTATAAAAACATACAAATGGACTCTCTAAACTAGTAAGAATTATCACTTTACTCTCTAACTATGAGGCGTAGAAATGAACCCTGCTAAACTATTGAAAAGTAACATTTTGAGCCCTTCTGTTAGGGTTGTAGAGATCCCAATTTTTTAGAATTGTATTATAAATACTAAAGTTTTGATTAATTCCATTTTAGCCTCCATTTTCACCAAACTATGTGATTAAGTCCAACAAAACTCAATTATTATGATTTTTTTAGCATTTATTTAATTTAAATAAGTATTCATGTAGTATTTCATAATTTAAAAATATTTCCTAGCACTTGAATTTATTTCATTTTAACCCTAAGGCCATGTTTGTTTGGACGGACTGGATTAAGTTGGATTAATATTCCATGGCTAATAATCCTAGGACTACGAATCCTTTGGATTGTATATCCTATCCTATGTTTGGATTGAATTAGGATTATAAGGAAGGACTAATAATCTAGACTTTGGCTTAGTCTTTCAATTTATATCCCACCCCCTCTGTGGGATTGAATAGTCCATCATAGGATACCATATCCAGATGAATTGTTAATTCGTACTTTAATTGTTTAACCAAACATTGGATTAATAATTTTATTGGACTATTAGTCCAATCCCAAGCTTATGTCTATCCAAACAAACATGACCTAAGTTTATTATTAATTTTAATGTTGCAATTATTAATTTTTCTTCTTATTTATTTTATTAATTACTTTGGTGTTCTATATATATATATTAATGTGTGTGTATATATATTTTGTACTATGGATGAGAGAATGGCCACCATCTTGATTTTCTTTGAGGGAAAAAAAAAAAAGAATAAATAAAATAAAGAAAAGAAAGTCAAATTTAAAATTGTCTTCAACCCTAAATTATGGAACTTGGTATTGTACTCCCAATCCATCCTCAACAAAGCTTCAACCAAGTCATTAATTTAGTATGCTTAAACCCCTAATCCACTTCCATTCAATTTGTTTTCAATTTAGTCACAAACTAGTTCCCTTGAAAGCCAACCAAGGACACTTCAGACATTTTACCCATTTTTCTTTTCTTTTGAGTGTTGTTATTAGCACACCAATTAATACTTTAAATTCCCCATTTATTTTATTCATTTTTATTACAATAATAACCTCAAATGAAATTACTAAAAATGACATGAATTATATTAGAACAGCTCATCTCAAAATTAAACCCACACACCCACTAAATCATAACATATAATTTATGAGAGGACCTACCTCCATCACCACCCATACACTTCAAAACCCTCAAAACCTTTAAACCCTTTAAAACCTTCTGGTGGCAACGACGGTTCTTATTTGATGGTACACACTTCTCCAATAATGGAGATGAGTGAAAGTTTTTCTGACAACCCCAATACCATGAGACAAATGAAGCAATCATAAAGTAAACTTTAGAGAAGGTTCACAGCTTGGATGATGTTCACGGCTTGGAGGAGGTTGACCTTGTAATGACAAGTTTTTTTTTAAAAAAAACAAAAAAAATAGTGAAAACGGTTTGAATATTTTTTGGTACTGAACTCCTAAACATATGAAAAACAAATGGCAACACGGGGCTGAATTAAAAGCATTAGTTCGACAGCGTCTAACTGAACATTATTTATATGTTCGGCACTTCGAATCCAAACTTTTTTATTCATACGTTCGACACTTTAAATGTAATCTTAATGCTATTTATGTTTTTGTTACGATGAACTTTAATTTTATTTATTAATTAAATTGGTTGATGCATACTTATCTTTGTTTGTTAAACTTTGATGGGTCAAACTTATTCAGAGGCACATGACTTTACATTTTTATAACGTTTAGTAGTACGGGTCCGAACATATACAAATTATTTGGTAACACAAGTCCAAACATGGGTAATTTGTTCGGCAACACAGGTCTAAACATGACGGCAAAGAGAGGTTGGTAATGAGAGATGGGCTATAAGGGAGATTGACGATAGATGATGAAAGAGATAGGTCAACTATAAAAGATCGCCTATGATAAAGATAAACACTGGACATATATCGACAACGTAGCTCTGTCAATGATGAGTGAAAGCTTGATTTCAATCGTGAGAGTTCAACAGTTGATGGTGAGAGGAAACTTGATTTCAAAGGTGAAAGTTCAATAGTTGATAGTGAGAGGAAGCTTGAATTTAATGGTGAGAGTTCAATAGTTAAGGGTTATGGGAGATGAAGAATTTTTAGGTGGGTGTGCTAAGGGGTGTACATTTTGGTGGGGGTAATGTTTTTAGAGTGATACTTTTGGTATTATTTGGGGAGTTCTTAGAAATTTTTAGGGTTTTGAATTTTGTAAGAGGGGATCCAAAGAAATGGAGTGTCTAAAGTATCAATTGGGATTTTAATAGCAACACCTTTTTTTATATAAATATGAGAACAACCCCCTGCGGGATGCTTTTGGGGTTACCAAGTGTGCCTAATAGTTCAGACTCCCGATCTTCTGATCTAGTTTCACTAGTGCAATGTGAAACAGAAAATGAAAGTCAAAATCCGACAACTTTTATAGAAAATCCATTTATTGCAAAATATGCCAGAAATGGACTACATCTCCAGATCTCAAAGTCGCCACCTAATCTTTTGGAAAAATTAGAAAACCCGTGACTCGTGCCAGAGGCCACTGTTCATCATAACCAAAGATACCTCGATTCAGAACCTTAGGTATGAGGGGGGAAGGTCATGAATTGAGCACCCCACTCACCCGATCAAAAGATTGGCCTCTACTAAACCATGATATGAGTTTTACAAACATTATATGCTCATGTTCTGATTATTTATTAATGTTAGCATTAATAAATAATCAGAACATGAGCATATAATGTTTATAAAATGCAAAACGCAAGCAACATAACCTTCATCCACTAGCATTCAAGGAGGTATATCATTTAAGCACTTAGCCGCATAGTAGGATGTTATACATAATAAAATAACATATACAGCTGGGATGCTAAAACAGTAAATGCTCACCTAGTACTTCTCCGGGCAAGCCAAAAATAACACGCTACATATGCATGATACTATATGCAGATACCTAATATAATATATACACAAAACACAAATAAAGATCCGGCGACTAACATTTGATACATGAATCATCTCAAGGCATTAGTTAGCACATAAAGGCACAAAAGAAATGATAAAAATCCACATATGCAAATTGGTGGAATCCTAATGCATGAAAAATGGATGCAAGTCATGAATATCATAAATAAAACATGATGCTTATCAACAGAAAGTGTATAAATAAAAAGGATAAAAAGACGTGGGGTTGGAAGTTATTACAACAATTCAAATTAGAAAGGAGGGGAGAGAGAGAGGGAGAGAGATTATTACAACGCTTTGAATAAATAATAAAAGAAAGAAAAGATGTGGGGTTGGAGGAGTTATTACAACAATGAATTGATTTAATCCAATTACTGCTGAATCTAACAAATCATAATGTATGAACAAAAGAATTTAGCTAGCAGCGCCAGAAACACCCGGGAGAGCACACCTCGGAAACTGTCTGTTCTGCTCTAAAAAATCATCCGACCACACAAAAATTGGTCCGTCCGAATTGGAAATTGGCCCGGCGAATTCTTCTTCTATTTGGGATTTAGGTCAGTGTAGATTTCTAGAATAGAAGCCACAAGACACTTTTTGAGGGGTGCTCACTCCTCTTTCCTTCTCTGCTCACAGGGATCATTTAAAGAAGAGACAAATGGGCCCTAACCCTCAACAATGATATAAACAGATATATACAACATATATTTTGTAATAAATCAACAATTAAATAAATCCAAAATAAGAACAAATTCAAGCCTAAGAAATGGATAGGAACCTATATCTTCTCCTTGTAAATAAGGGCAAATCAATACCCAAATCCATGCTATTAAGTGGAGAGCGTAGATTAATGCAAATCATTTCTTGGTGGAAGCTTTGCTTCAAAGTAAGAGATTCATCAAAAGATATTGATAATTCCTCTCCTATTCAATGAAATAAGGGTGTTTCCATCCCTTTTCATATTCTCAAATGATTGAGAAGAGAGTATTCAACACCTTTGACATAAAACCTCTTACTTTACCTCAAAAAAAATAAAAAATAAAAATAAAAAAAACAACCACTTTCTCAACATCAAATCCCAAAAATCATCCATCTAACCCCATGAAACAACCTCCACTACTCATTAAAACTGAGCATGGGTTGAACCATTTAGGCCAATATGCTAAGATGATGAGATATGTGATGAACAAGTGCATAAAATGAAAGAAACAACTCTACATAATCACACTTGTGGATGGGTGGCTACTTTCTACTCCCTCTACATCCACAAGGTTCCAAGTATCACATCTATATACAATAATAAGGAACTATAACACTAGAAAGCAAGGAAAGTGTACAAAAATATAATAAAATAAAGAGAACAATCAACTCAGTGGATGGGTGGCTATATCCTAGTTCCCTCAACATCCATGAGGACCCATCACATGATTACAATAAGCTAATAGTGAGACATAAAACTTATAAATGAAGAACAATAGAGAAAATATGAGAAAATAGTTCAAAAGTTTCACCTCTTGAAAGAGAGTGAACTTCTTGGTTGTCAAACTCTTTCCTAACACTCTCAAAGTTCTTGAGTGAGTCCAGGAATCCTTAGTAAGGAGCTTAAAGGCAAGCTTTAATGGAGTTTTGATGGTTGGTGTATAAGAAATGGACATTGAAGATGAAGTGTATGAGGTGGGTGTAAAGTCCTTTAGCCTTTTTAAATATTTTGTTATCACTTAGAAATATTTCTCAACCTTAGTTTTAACTTTAATGGAGCTTTAGGTGGTGTATCAATGAAGAATAGTGAAGAAATTAGAGGAGAAGGTTGAAGATAAGGTGTGGATGTAAACAAATTTTGTAACCCTTAACAATGAAGAATGAGAGGCGCATTTATAGACTTTTGAGGTAAGGAAAATATCTGAGATATTTGCAGAGGAAGCTTAGTGACACAATATCTAAGATATTTGTGTAAAATTCGAAGAAAATGCTGAATTTCCTAAAACTACTCTGTTTCCCAAACAAATTATCCAGCCAGACAAAAAAGTGTTTGGCCAGACAAAAATCGTTTGGCCAGACAATTTTTTAGAAAAGGAAAACAGGGTTTTTTGTTTTTCCTAGAAAATTCTCATTTCTTCCACTCATTTTTACTTTGTCCTTGCTCAATTTAATTAGAAAATATAACACCTGAATTTTGAAAATGTGAGCCTCAAAACTTTATAGAAATGTTTGGATCCACACCAAAAAAAACATTTTGAAAAAGATTTTAAAAATGTCTAAAATAGTTTGGCCAAAATGGGTGTAAGGTTGGGATTAAAGCTTGTACCCAACTCTCCTGCTGAGGAATTCGCAAGATAGCACATTCTAACTTTCATCATCGGGTGTTCGGAAAAGAGCGTCCAAGTCTTAAGGCTAGTCAAAATGGGGTGGCTACACTCCCTCACTTTATGATTGATAATTCTAAGCCACGAAAGAAAGAGGAAGAGGGAAAAGAAAAGAAAAAAAAAAAGAAAAAATAAAAAAAAGGGAAGAGATGAGAAAGAAATAAGGAAAGATTGAGTTGCACATTGTAAGATCACACCTCTCTTCTTTTCTTGCGTCTATTCTACTTCTTGATGATGATATATGTGTAATATATATGGTATTATACGTTGGTATGCTTGTATGATCAAATGTTGCATAAGGGTAGAGTTTTTAACTTGGTTCTTCCTTCAATTGGTAAGCTCTCTTATTCTAGAATTTCTTAAAATATCAAATCCTCATGAATTTTAGATTTTTTCCAATGGGGAGTTAATTGCAGTGCGTAAAGTATGTATGAATTTTGGTAGAGCCTAATTGTGTGTTTTCATAGCCCAAACATTTTCTCCAAGTTTTTCACAAAAGAGTCCACAAAACAACCCTCTTTGTGTAATTTCATAAAATTCCAAAAAAAATCTCATTCTATCGATTTTTATGTCAAAATATTCCTCTGGATGTTAGCTTTCATTTAAAATTTATTTGACCAAAAATGATCGAGCACATTTTGAGAAAAACTATTTTTCTCAACTATCGTGTCGTGTTTAGGAAAATTCTTGAGTTCTGAAGGTGATTTTCTGGTTTTATAGGGGATGAAACTAGAAACATTGTTTTATAACCCACCAAAAATTTTACTCCAACTGAGTTCTAAACGTACTTTTACTAAATTAAATTTCTTGTCTCTGTGAATTTGGAAAATCTGAAATTCTAGTGTAGTTGTGCATTCTTGAAGTGTATTGTGGTTGTGACTTATCTCCTATTTATTTTGTTATTGTGATATCATTAGTGCCTCTTCGATAACTCTATTTGCTTATGTATTAATTGACTTGTATCTTGTATCGCTATTTATCCTTTATTGCTAACCATGTTTTATAATGAACCTAATGAAAATGCGAAATTTAAAGGGGTGGTAATGGGATTCATGTTCACTTATAATATTTTGGAACTTAATGGAATTTATTATAATCAGTAATGAAATTGATGGTAGGACGTGTTCCCTTTTTGAGCTAAGTCTTGCACAAGTGGTTTTGACGTTAACCCTAGGATAGCACGGTAGAGGTGTGCATATACCCGCCTAACCCAACCCAACCCAACCCGCTTGCTCAGCCCCCCGAACTGAGGCCAATACGAATTGTTTCACAGAGTGTTGTGGTCTGCTATGGTTTTAGAAATATAAGAATTTCAATTTTCGATTTAAAAAGCGGTTCTTATTAAATTGAACCCTTCGAAACTGACCCTAACCGAATATATAGATTTAGATATGTAGAGCGACATTTGTCATTATTATTTGCATTTGGAGATTACATTCATCTTTCCAATAACACTTGTCTTTTCAATTCTCAATTTGATTTAATTGGTTTCGTATATCAAGAAGACATAGATGGTGTCACAATTTTCCAAAATTATATTTATATATTTTGTTCACTAACCCTCTCTCTCTTTTGGTCACTCTTTCTATCTACTGACTTTCCATCTTTTCCTACTAACTCTCTCTCATCTTGCCTAACTCATTCTCTTTCTATTATCTCTCCACATTTGCCCACTAACTCTCTCTCTCTTTATTGTCTTTTCATCTTTTCTCATTAACTCTCTCTATCTCTCCATCTTCCTTTACCCATCCTCTCTCTATTGTCTCTCTATATTTTCTTACTATCTGTCCCCAAAACCGTCCCTCCCTCTCTTTTCTAATTCTCTACTCTCATGTAAGCTCTTCATCTTCTCTCATCTTATCTCATAAATCAAATGACACACTTTTTCTCTTCTTTGTTCGATCTTCCTCTCTCCAATTGTGGTAGGTAAGTGCGGAGCTATTAGAGTGATGTTGATTCGTGGCAACAGTGGTGATAAGCGGTGGCTATGGTAGCAATGAGTTCATAGAATGTTGAGTCTTCATTCTCTCTCTTTCTCTCTTATTTTCTTCATATGTACTTTATTTATTGAGAGTGTATGTTTTGATTTTGTTAAAATCAACATGTGTTATATTATATGCATTTGAGTTTGAGATTTGGTTTTTTAAACATCCATTGGTCACCATTCGAAATTGGCCATACAAACCAAGAAACCGAATAATTTGAGTTGATCGATTTCGAAGTATAGGCCGATCAAAAATAGATTAATGAGTTTCAAATATGATGATGTCGGTTCAGTTGATGGTTTGAGGTAAACTTGTCACGCCTCAAACTTGCCCCTAAAAGTTCGGGCATGACCTATACATAAAGGGACACTTAACCTGATATATAAACTATATGGGGCCTGAACGGAAGCATTAAATATCAAAATTTGACAATTAAAACAAACTCCATTGAGCTATTTCTACATGCCAGGATCTCATGCATCACATGCATTATAGTGGATAGATAAAATTCCAAACTATAACCCGGAGCTTACGCATACACATTTACAGTCCCTGCCCTACAACTGGGCATATACAAAAGTACATATGGAAATTATATACATCAACCTTGAATGGACACTCATAAGCAAACCAACATCCTAACTGCTTAACAAAATTAACGGCTAGTATAGTGCCTGGACATATGAGGGTTGACAAAGAAAGCGGGCGTCTTGGCTAGAACTGACCACCTGTTTGGTGACCTACAGAAACAGACATAAAAGATAGTGAGCTGGGCTCAGTGAATAGTAATACATAAATAAAATGACGCTTAACTTGGAACATAATACATATCAGTGCATTCAGTGCATATAAAAAAAATGCAGAGTTCAAATGGTTAGTCTGAATCTGTGCTAAGTACATGGCGGCCTCAGGCCCAATCCTGCAACATAAACATGATGGTTACATGCCCTTATTTCTACAACATAAATGTCATAAACACAATGACTATAAGCCTTTAATCCTGTAATATAAACATATTAGCTTGAACTTCTTCAAACATATAGCGTGAACATCTTAAACATAACAACTTGAACATCTTGAATATATTATCTTGAACATCTTAAACATATCAACTTGAACATAACATTTTGGCTTAAAGCCCTTGAGAGTTGGCACAAAGCCCTTGGAAGTTGGCATAAAGCCCTTGCATACTTGAAAGTTGGCATCAAGCCCTTGAAAGTGGCATAAAGCCCTTGTAACTTGTAATGGCGTAAAGCCCTTGAAATGGCATAAAGCCCTTGTAATGGCATAAAGCCCTTGTAACTTGTAATGGCATAAAGCCCTTGAAAACATGGTGGCTATAAGCCCTTGTAAATGGCACGAGGCCCTTGAAAATGTATGTAAACTTGTACCATACTTGAGCTTGTAACATGCATAAACTTGTAATATACTTGAACTTGTACTATGCGTATACTTATAACATGCTTGAACTTGTAATAGACATGAGCTTGTAACATGCGTATACTTGAAGACTTGTAGACTTGTAACATACATGAACTTGTATATACTTAGAACCATACTTGAAATAGAACATACTTGTCAAAGATAGAATAATTCACATCCTTATGAGGATCACATAATAATGTTAAACATTTACATGCATGTCATAGGTTCTTAACGACCTCGGGTCCATAAGTAACCCCAGAAATAATTCATACATATGCATTATGCTTGATTCATAAGTAGAAATCAGAATTCATACTTGCTATACTTGGCACTGTAATAGTGCTAACAAATCAACAATAAGTATTTGTTTGTTCGTTCCATAAAAGGAATCCCCCAACATTGTGAACTTGTAGCATACTCGAACATGTACATACACATATTTAATCTTATAACATACTTAAGCTTGTAACATACTTTAAACTTGTAACATATTTAAACTTGTAACTTAATTATTTGAACCACGGTATTATTACCCCCGGGTAAGGGCCGTGTGCTACGGAGGTCATGAACACTTTACATTTATGGACAACTGTTCATTAATTGAAAACGTAACATATCAGAACATAGAGCATTTCTTGTTATATCATGTCATCGTAATACACTTAGCAAAGACAGAACGGTTTACATTCTAACGTGAGTTACATAATGATATTAAACCCTTGTTTTCATGTCATAGTTTCTAACCGACCTCGGGTCCATACGCAACACAACAAGATAATCTTGGACTCATACAGATATCATTGTTCAAGAATGAACATAAGCTCCATTTATTCTTTAAGAAGAACGTAACATGCTAATAAATAACAGAGAGTTAACACTTGTTATTGACAGAACGAAAGGGTTCCAAAGTCATATCGACGTATGCAAATCTTTCCATATTCATGGAAGTTCATATTGATTTTCACTTGTCATGAACGTTGATAACACTTACAAAGAACAGAGTGTTAGTGACAATAATTATCAACGATAATAAGATGTATATTTCTGTACTACTACTCACAGTGCTACAACGGAGTGTTTGTCCCTCCTGAAGTGTGCCCTGTGCCCTGTACACATATATAACTTGATCATTAGTTTTTTTTTTTTTTCTTTCCTTCATTTTCTTCACAAGTCCACCATTAAGCATCCATTTATACCACAATTTCCTCCATCTCAATATATAAATAGAAGCTTACCATTATCAAAACCAAACATTTCCTATCTCCATAAGGAAACTTCATTAAATCATTCTCTTGATTTTAATAACTAAGCAAGCCCACGAGTATTTAGTAGAATAATTTGGAATTAAACCCATTTCAGAAAACTCAACATTTTAGGTTACAAAAATTAAACCCAACATAATCGCCATAATTCAACATAAACAACATGCTTCAACTAAACATCATTAAATATAATTCAACATAATTCAAGAGGAATTCTTAAATTCCATTTCCACAGTTCACAACCGAGTTCATGTCATCCATATCCTTAATAAATTATTTCCCCAATTTTTTCTTTACATTATAGCATGAATTTCAACATTTATAGCAAAGTTCATTCGCAAATTTTAAACATAATTTCCAAACATTTCCAAATTTCAATTAAACTTGTACATATACAATTCAATATCTCAATTTCATTATTCTACCTTCAATTTGGGCCAATTCATTAGTTATCATCATTAATCAACCTAGGGTTTCAAGAAAACCTAGAAATTTCAAGAAAAATCCAAATTTCTTAATCCATATAATTTTGTTCCAATTTCCTCATTGATTACAAGTCTAAAGTTCATAATCCATCACCTTAATCCAACAATTACATCCCCAACATTATAAACCCGAAATCCCCCAATCTCAAGTTGGACATCTTATGTTCAAACTATAGATTTTGTATTGAGATACTCAAAATACCATAAATTCATACTCAAAATACCATAAATTCATCAATGAATACAAATAAGATCTCCTACCTCAACATTCAAACAAGAAGAGCAAGCTTTGAGAAGAATCCTCCACAAATTCGAATTTTAATCGGTTGAAATTGTTGCCCTCTACTTGTTCTCCATCCTTGATGCAATATCTATGGTGGATTTGTTGAGAAAAGTGAAGGAATTCAAGGTTTGGGGAGCTAGGGTTTCGGACATGGAAGAGGGGGGAAGAAGAGAGAAAAAGAAAATGCAAGAAATGAGCTCAAAATCACGTTTTTGGAGCTGCTGCCCGCACATCGCCGCACGTGCGCCGCATTTCCCGCACGTGCGGTTCTGCTTCCAGCACAGATATGAAAACTTCAAACATGCATAACTCTCTCATCCAGACTCCGTTTTAGGTCATTCTTGTGCTCAAATTGAAGCCCCGAAAATAATCTTTCCAATGGTTCTAACCTCACATCCAAATTCAAAGTGTGGAAAAAGAAAAGGGCAAAAGAGTGACGGCTGATCGTAGGCGAATTATTCGAATTAAAGTTTTTGGTCCAATCTCACTTTACCATCACACCACTACCTCAATCAATACCCCAAAATAGATAAAAACATTCTCAATTCCAATGGATGTAGTTGAATTAAAACACATTAACCCCTAATTAAATAAGGACGACTTTTGGGGTCATTACAAAACTCGAACCAAACCAACCTATGCACGCCCTTATAGCACAGACATATTCGGACTTTATGGGGTGTTTTGGAGGGACAAGACTGGGTCTGAGGTTAGGAGATAATTAGAAGGTATGCCCTTGCGAATGGATAAGGTTGGGCCCAATGGAGGTTAGGGATGACTTCAGGATGCAATGCTTCTGGAGTATTTGTCGTCTCTTTTAAGGTCTACCGATAGCGCCAAGCAGTATATAATCATTGCAGGCATTCGTGGTAAGGTCTACGAAGTAGTAAAAGGGCCAGTTTCGAATAGTCTAGTGATGTGTCGATTTCACAACAAAATATTTTAATTAAAAACCAAGTAGTAACTATAACTCCGTAGAATAGTGGCTAAAATAATCCACATGGATTAAAAATAAGAAATTCATTTAGATATTTAAAGTTTAACAGAGTTGTGAATTTTTGAGTGAAAGTTAAACTAATAACAATAAATTAACCGATTAATTAAGTGAAATAAAATGAGAAAAAATCTTAGGATTGTAAATCCACCTCTAACCTTGTAGTTGGGAGTTGTTGTATTCATTTGAAGAAAATTATTAATATCTATACCATGATGTATCTTGGCCTAGATACTTTGTAAAAATAATTTGCATATTAAAACCCGAAAGCACGAATCATGTTTGCTTAGTATGAATTGTCTCCTTAAATTACACTAAACTATTTTGGAGCACGACTCATCTTACTTGGTATGACTTGTCACACAATTTTATACACAATCAATGAAAACATTGTATAACGAATATTAAATAAAAACATTACTCATATAAACAAATCTTAACATTATACAAAGTATCCAAATCAAGGTTTTAAAATGCGGCGTTATGTAACGGTTGAGGTGATAAGCACCACGTGTTACCTTTGTTTTTGTGGTGTGATTGAGATTCACAAGTGTGTTGGCAGTAGTAGCTGTAATGGTGTCGTAATGGCCCATTACGCAATGTTTTGAACTGCTTTGTTTCAAAAACAAAAAACAAAAAACAAAAAGCTGAAAAAATATGTATTATACAAATTTTGTACATACCTTTATGGTTTATTGGTCTACTTTGCAGGATAGTTGAGTTTAACAAAACTCTTGAGTTCTTTTTCAGATTGCAAACCCGTGAACCACGTTGAAACGAGATTTTTCAGATCCGTGAAACCTTGTCCATGAATATTTATATCCACAGCCTTTAGAGCCTTTAAAAATATGATGGTTCAGGTTTAGAATCCACCCTTATCATGTTCTTAGATTCGGAATTCTATATCTTCAATTGTTGTTTATAACTTTTTCATCTTATTGTTAGTTGAGTTTAGTCGTTTAGGAGTTGTTGGTTGTATTTAAAACAGGTTGGGAGTTAGTTTTTCAAAAGAGAAGCTGTCCAATCCATTTCTTCTTCGTTTGAGCAGTGTTTTGGTTGCTCGAGCGATCTTTGAGATCTCCTAGTATTTTTGCATGTCTGCAAAACTTTTTGAGTAGGGTGATCTTCGCTCAAGCGGTATTTTCTACGCTTGAATGGTCTTCTACAGTCTGCAAAACTTCTAGGAAGGGGTCATTGTGCGCTCGAGCGGTATTTTAGTTGCTCGAGCAGTCTATACATATATCAGATTGGGGAAAAATGATTTTTATCACCTTTTCATTCTCTCTCTCTTTCTCTCTAAAAAACTTCTCAAAACCTAATTTCTACCCCTTCTCTCTCTAGTTCTTACTTAAAACCTCCCATACACCCTAATCCATTGATGTTCTCACCATTGTGCTTTAGAATAAAACATAAAGCTCGTTGAGGAGGTCAATCTAATTGGAAAAGATTTCATTTTTGGCTTCGCCAAACTTCAACACTTGCTCTTTTTTTCTTCTAATCTCGAGGTAGGGATTTCTTTAACCTTCTAGTATGATTCTTAATTTAGTTATGTGTTCCTTGTCAAGTATTGAGAGTTGGGAAATGGGGATTTTGATCTAGGGTTTAGATTTTGAAATATAAAATAGCGGTTTTCAAATGGGTTCTTGAGAAATGTTGTGGGGATGTGTTTACTGTTGAGATATGTTGAAATGTTGGAAATCCCTTCTTTAAACGTGTTTTTGAAAATAAAAGGGTGTATGATTTGTAAATCATTAATGTTTGATTTATGAAAGAAAAAAGGAATAATGTTGGGTTTTTGAAAAGATAAAATGAATATATCTGTCGATGATGAGGGTGGAGTTGGATATATATATATATATATATATATCACTCCCATTTTGAAAATTTGTGAGATTATACTTGTTGTAGAAATTATTTGTTGAGTAGAGATATCTGTTTTTGGTAGAGGATAGTTTTGATTGTTATAGAAATTGCTTGAGGATTAGATTAATTGAAACTAATTACTCATACGTTTTGCATTGAGCTTTATTTCATACTTAAACATTGAAAATGTATTGTTTTGAGAAAATGGGGTGTATACTTTGGTGAATCTGGTCAGGGGGTGTGGTTATGGTTTATATTATTGGTTTGTGTGTCCTTGGTGAAAGTCCAAAAACCCGCGCAATTAGGTGCTAATCTTTTCGATTAGTACCGGTAAAAAGACTTTGATAGTGTTTGTATAGCCTACTGGCAGATACATACCTAGTTATTCCTAGTATTTTGTATCCACTGGCCTATTTTCTAATTTGAAAAGTATTGTTTATTGAATTGAATCACATATAATTGAGACATGTCATTATTTTGAAAGAGAAAGCATGATGTTTTGGAAAAATGGCATGGCATTGCATTGCATTCATCATATGATTTTGTTAAGCTTCATACGTTGTGTTTGAGTATCTTTACAGGATTTTAGCTCACCCTACATGGAAAATAATTTTCAGGTGTTGATGATAGGCCTCCACCAAGAACTTAGCTTGGAGGATCGTGGAGCTGAAGGCTCATTTTTGTTCCTTTATTGTAATTATCTTTTGTACAAATCTCGGGCTTTTTAATTGTTTTAGACTTGATCCACCTTGTTGTAACCAAGCAATGTATTGGAAAGATATAGTCATTAGAGCATAACTTATCCGTATTCCCTTTTATTTTCAGTTCACTCATATATGGCATATGCTATAGATTCAAGATTTAGAATTTATGAATATATACATGCACATGTCATCTTTTGTATGGTAAATGAATATAAATAAAAGGTTAACATTTTGCAAGCTTGTGTTTTCTATTAAACATCATGAGATGGGTCATCATTATTATTTTGGGCGTTACAATTTGGTATTAGAGTTAACAGGGTTTGAATACTTTGGGACAGTGGGACGTGTTTTTTTACCACAATGAGTTTATCTCGCTAGAAAAAAAAATCATGTATGAATTTTTTTCTTTATAATTTATTTTTTAATTTTTATATGATTACATTAGCATATAAAATCAAAATGTATAAATAGTGGTTGCATTTTTTTTATAATCATTTCATTTAATATTTAATTGTATATATTTTTTATTTTGTTATTGTAATGTGTCGGGACAACAAATTTTATGGTACAATTTTTTTTAAATGTCTTTTTTTAAAAAATCAATAGCTCAAAAAATTAATTTTATGACACAATTTTTAATTTTATAATTATTTCATTTAATAATTGTAAATATCGTTTATTTAGTTAATTCAGGTATTGCTCAAAAATAATTTTGTAGATATTTAAAATAAATTAGAAAAAGGTACCAATGATGAATCCCCCCAGTGATGATATTGGTTGGAAATTTGGAACTCCAGTTAAAGGTACTAGACATCATATTATTTGCAAATTTTGTGGACATCTCATTAAAGGTGTGATACACGTTTCAAACAATACTTATCACATCAATCGGGGCGAGTGCATTCTTGTTCTAGTGTTAGTAGAGATGTAATGCGAAAAATGATGAAACATTTATAAGATAAGAAAATGAGTAAATCAGACAAACAAAAGAGGAAAGATGAACTGGAAGCACATATTAGGGGAGATGATCTCTACGATAATGATGAAAAAGGAGATTTTGTAAACCTTCGAGATGATGACTTTGACTCTATTCCAGAGATGATTAGGGTTAGACAAGCAAGTATTCATTCACAACAACAATAAGAGGAAAGGCAAACATTTAGACGAGGTGCTGCAGGTCATGGATCACAATATGATGCAGGTGGTAGTTTTGGTGCAGGGGGTAGTGGTCAAAGAATGCCAAAAGGGTCAGGTATTGTTGGGATTTTTCATCAATCACAATTCGTGCATGAAATTGATGGAAGTGGATGTAATTGGATTAAGCCCAATGCTCCTGAAGCAAGATTGAGAGCAATGGATGTAGAACTCCAAAAGAGCAAGAGTACAAACCAGCAAAAAATCTCTACAATGAATTTACAAAAGTTAAGGGAGAGATTGAGATGGGCAGTGTCCAAGTTTATACTTTATAATCGTATTCCATTCAATGTAGTTAATTCAGAGTATACACAACCCATGCTTGATGTTGCTGCTGAAGTAAGGCCAGGAGTTAAGGGTCCTAGTGGTTATGAAGTTTCTGAAGTATATTTGGGCATGGAGCATGATGAAATGACGGACTGAATAGGATTATTCAAGGGAATTTGGGCAAAGAGAGGTGTATTTATCATGTGTGATGGTTGGTGCAATCTAACTCAGTAACACATCATCAACTTCTTGGTATACTGCAATAGAGGTACTATATTTCACAAATCAATTGATGCCTCTAATATTTTTAGTAGGACTGCTGAATATTATTTTGGGTTGTTAGATAAATTTGTTGATGAAATTGGAGAGCAATACGTTGTTCAAGTGGTGACTGATAATGAACCTACATTGAAAGCTGTCGACAAAATGTTAATGAAAAAAAGGAAACATTTATATTGGACAACTTGTACGACACATTGTATTGATCTTATTCTAAAAGACATATCTCATAAGAAAAGTGTAGTAAAGGTGATTGAAGATAGTAAAACCATCACCAATTTCATTTATAATATTGGATGGGTGTTGGATTTAATGAGAAAATTCACTGGAGATAGAGAATTGCTTTGACCTACCATCACTAGATTTGCTACAAATTTTATTGTCATTGAGAGTATTGTTAGTTATTGTTAGGTTTTTGTAATTGGTAATCCCATTTGACAAAACTCCTTTTAATTGTAATTTTATTCACTCTTTTGTTTGAGTGAGGATGTGAGTGTTTAGATACGAATCCGACCTAAATTGTGCCTATGTAAAGAAGTTTGTGATCTTAAGGCTTTCATGTTTGCCACTTCGCTGATAATATACGGAGACCGAAGCCAAAATTGTTTGACCGCTCGAGTGGTCGGCCTATATGTTTTGCACCGCCTTTACTCACACTACTCGAGTATTGAAGTGTGCGCTCGAACGGTCTTCGCGATCTTGTTTACTATAAAGTGTGCCGTTTGCTATTTTTAAGGTTCAAGCCGGCCAAATTCTGGGAGAGTAGAGCTACCAAGGTTTTCTATAGTGAAGGGTATTTTTATAAGTGTTTCCTTGATAATTTGAGAGTGATCGGTGGATCTACGAGTTTCATATTGGTATCATTAAGGGGTTTGTCTTTATTCTTTTATTCACAAAGAGAGAGGTGTTCTTCAGTGGATTCGAGGGAACTTGGGCCTGAAACTTTGGTGGATTCTGGAGTGGTTCATCATCCTGAATTCGACATCAGCGTTGTGGATTCAACGTTGGGCAAGACAATTCCAAGGTAAAGAAGATGGTAGAAAAGACACATCGGGTCTAGTTCAATTCAGGCATGAATTCACTAGGCCATTGAGAGTACTCTTGTGTAATTCTTTTTTATCTTCTTATTGAATTGTTTTGTAGCTTTGGCCCATGGTTTTTTTTTTTTCTTTTCACAATTGGAGGCGTTTCATTTGTGGGTTTTTCTACATTAAATTGTTGTGTTGATTTGTTATTGATTGTTTGATTGGGATTGGTATTCACTATTTAAAATTGAAAAAAAATTACGAATCAATAGCTTAAGGAGAACATGCCCTAGGTGATTAAGGTTGTCCAAAGTTGGATTTTCTTGAATGGATTTGAAGCTCTTGACTTGCTCAATAAAATTGCCCAAAGAGCTATGGTGAAAATCTTCTTTTAGGTAGATAAAATCAAGAGATGGAGATAGGATTTTAGAGAGAGAAAATAGTGGGAGAGAGAGAGCTTAAGGATAGAGAGAGAAAAGTGATATGCAAATATCTAGTCCATATATAGTATAAGCATAAAAGTAGTTTTTGCTTCACAAGTCTAACAAAAAATACGGTTTTTTATGCACTAAAGTCGAACAGACCACTCGAGCGGTGACTGGGTACTTGCAAGATCTCTCTCTCTCTCTCTCTTTTTTTTTTAAATCAAAGCTGTTCAGGTCTACAGATTGCTCAAAAGTGAGTCAAGCAAATTATGCTAACAACTTTGGTTCTCGAACTTCGAACAAACATAACTCTCTTGTCCGAATTCTGCTTTGGGTTGTTCTTGTATCTAAATTGAAGCCTCATAAGTAATATTTTCAATGGTTTTAGCCTCATCTTAAGATTCAAAGTGTGGAGAGATAAAAGAGTAAAAGAGTAAATACTACTTAAGAATAAATCTTCGAATTCAGAGTTTTTGGTCAAATCTAACCCAACCATCATGTTAACACATCAATCAAGGCTTTAAACATCGTGAAGAAGGTTCTAATCATAATAATTAAAAGGTCAAATGCAAACCTACTATGTCCAAGAGTCCGAAAATAATACAAGTACAAGGTAATGTGTTCTAGTTAACATAGATAAGTGGGGTTTAAGATCCGAAACGCCACATAAACTTTGGACTAAAATGGCCAAGTTTCACACGAGAGTGCAAGACAACCTTTTGGATTCTCTCTTAGGAAGAACTTCCTTGACTCAAATCTTGGATGACTTGAATTCTAAACTAATTCACGAACTCAAATACTAGATGGAAAATAATGAAAAGGACGGGGGTTTATATAGGCCTTTGAAAATAGGTTTGAAGGATAAAAAAACAATGTGAGATTCGTAAAAAAGATTTTTGATAAGATCGATTGCGTAACTAAGGGAAAAATAGGAAAATGAAGTGTTGTGCAAAAAAACCAAACCACAGTGCCAGTCTAACTTTGTGGGATAGCTAGTTCAACTCTCCTAACCCTAGGAAAATGCTTGCAGAGTCGATCAAGCTCTCTAGGCCTAAGTGCGCGCTTTTTTTTGTGTTTTCTTCGTGATTTTTAGGCCTTTTAAGTTTCAAAACTTGGTTCTTGGGCTTAAGTCTCCAAAATATTTTGAAAATACTTTTATTTAGTAATTATATAAGTCCACTTTGAAATAAAAAAAATACTAGTCCAAGTCCGGTCTATAGATTTTGTGAAAAGACCATTTTGTCATCGTTTGTCAAAACCGACGAGTTATGATAAAATGTCTACCAAATCTTTGTTTTAAATCGGATTCAAGTGAATTTATGTCGTTGGAAAGCTCTTTGAAAATACTATAGATCTGAATCAGCCAATTTTAAAAACTTAATTTTTTTCACCTAAAATACCATGCAAAAGATAAAATATATTTCTTAAAATTTGTAAGAGATCAGAATGAAAGAAATTGAACCCCGAGGAATCCAATATGTTTCAAATAGGTCTAGAAGTGTTAGTTAGCTTGTTTGGCTAGGCAAAAGTCCATTTAGGTGCGTCAATTTTAGGTAAAAGTTAACAAATCATTGGCCAACATTTCTAAATCGAGATCAAATATTATGGGTAACTATAATGCCCCAAAAATAATAACCAAATTCATCCTACGATAATTATTAAATAACATGTTCCGAAATAATTGTCTTCCATTTAAATAATCCCATTTTACAAAAGATAACACATGCAGTTATACATTCATAAGCCCCAACCCTAAATCTAGAGCATGTGCCACAAGTTAATGATATGAAATAAAAGTTAAATATATATATTTATATATAAATGCCTTGGTTATAACTTTCCAAGACGATGCTTGGTTACAACAAAAGTGAGTTTTTAACTCAATACAGTTTAAGCCCTAGGCTTGTACAAAAATAATTACAACAATAACAAAAGGAAGCTCTCGGCTCCAAGTCCTCCCAAGCTATGGCCTTGGCGGAGGCATATCATCAGTATCTAAAAATGATTTTTCATATAGAGTGAGCCAAAGCCCAGTAGAGATACTCTAACATAGTGTATGAATCTTAAAAAAACTATAAAGTGAATGCATATGCAATGTTCGTGCCAAAACATTTTATATCTCTAACCAAAATCATGCAATGCTAGGTTTATATCACAATTCATGAAATCATTTCCTTTACAATAGAAAACAGGACAGTGGATGCAACACTGAGAATCTCTAGATACGTGTATGCAAATAGGCTATACAAGCACTACTAATTGTCATTTTTACCAGTACTAACCGGAAAGCTCGACACCTAACGGCGCAGGTTTTTGGACTTTCACCAACGACACACAGGCTAACATAATACCACAACCACACCCCCTACCCAGATTCACCAAGGAATTCACCTATTTTTCTCAAAACAATATACATTTTCAATGTGTTAAGTATGCAACAATGTTTAATGCAAATGGATGAGAAATTAGTTTCAATTCTCCTAATTCTCATGTAATTTCTATAACAATCATAGTTATCCTCCACCGATAGCCCAAAACAGATATCTTTAAACAGATAGATAATTTTCAATAAAGATACACTTTCCAAAATTTCAAGTTAGGAGTGATAATGCATATCCAACTCCACCACCATCATCATCATTATTCCAATTTCATAAAACCCAACATCATTTCCATTTCCTCTTTACGAAATCAAGTATTCACATTTTACGACAAAATTCTTTTTTCTTTATAAATCAATTCTAAGGATAAAAATCCACCAGTTTATCACAACTCAACCTCATTTACAAATCCACAATAATTTCCAAGAAACCATTTTGAAAACCCCTCTTTTGATTTTTAAACCAAAACACTAAATTTTGTTCAAAAATCCCCAAATCACAATATTGTTTAGAAAATCAAATAACTAAATTAAAAAACATACAAAAGTATGGAGAGATCCCTACCTCAAAGCTAGAAGACAAGGGAGAGAGTGAATAAACCTCGACGAAGCCAAAAACCAACTTTGTTAGAGATCAATAGATTGAGAGTATTTGGAGGTTGAAGATGGGTTTTAGAGAGATGAGGTTTACATTTAGGGTTTTTGAAATATTTAGAGAGAGAGATATCAAAAAGTGAGTTTTACAAACTAATATACGCGTAGACCGCTCAAGCGACCAAAACACCGCTCGAGCAACCAGACACAATAAGTGGGACCGCTCGAGCAAACAAAGTTACCGCTTGAGCGTACAGACACAAATGAAGACATCGCTCGAGCACAAGAAAATTTGCTCGAGTGCAGATATCAAACTCTCAGTAGTTTTGTAGACAAAGGCTAACTGCTTAAGTGTAAGAAAGACCGCTTGAGCCAAGACTGCTTGAGCGCAAGAAACACCGCTCGAGCAAAAAAAACACTCTCCCAGTATTTTTGTAGACCTGCAAATATACTGGAAGCCCTCAAAAACCGCTTGAGCGACCAAATGACCACTCGAACAAACTGACCAAAATCTTGACAACAGTTCTATTGAAAAACAAACTCCCGACTTGTTCGAAATGCAACAAAGACATCCAAACTACCAAACTCAATCAAGAATAAGATGAGTAAGGATATGACCAACCAAATCAGATAAGGAATTTTGGATCCAAAACAATAAACGGGTCGGGTCTAAAAAGGCATCGTTATAACCTCATTTCCTAAGGAATTTCATCCCCAAAATTTTAAAATCAACATAATAAAACGGTATTTAAATCAATCATTATAATAATAACAAGTTGAACTCATAATCATGACCCATCCACCGGTCATTCATTCTCATAATAACGATAAACAAGGTTTTCAATATTGAATATACAATTTACTTTTTTTTCAAAACATATGCAATGTTTATGTCTAATCAACATAACAAGATTTTCATTACAAGTTTCAAACATCAACAAAAAATCGGGATACTTCTTATGGACTTCCGCTTCATGTTCCTAAGTCGTCTCTTCAACACTATGGTGTCTCCACAACACCTTCACTAATGGAATTGTCTTGCCTCACAAGACTTGGTCTCATGTATCTAAGACTCTAATCAATCTCTTCTCATATGAGGCGTCCTCATCTACCTCTAACAGGGTCCAATCCAACACATGTGACAGATTCGACTCATACTTCTGGAACATATAGATATGAAACACGTTATGAACCTCAGAAAGCTATGGCGGCAAGGCCAAACAATAAGCTACTTCCCCAATGCGCTCTAGGATCTCAAAAGGTCCAATAAATCTAGGAGACAACTTCCTACTCTTTCCAAACCTCATTAAACCCTATTTCGGTGATATTTTCAAAAAGACGTGATCTCCTACCTCAAATGATAATGGTCTCCTCTTACGGTCGACATAACTCTTCTGACAACTCTGAGCCGAAACCAACCTCTTACGGATAAGTGCAACATTCTCTATCATTTCTCGGACTAACTTAGGACCTAACATAGGTGCGTCACCCACCTCAGCCCAACACACAGGAGATCTACATGGTCGGCTATACAAGGCCTCAAAAGGTGCCATGCCAATACTCGCCAGGAAGCTATTGTTATAGGCAAACTCCACTAAAGGTAAGCACCTCTCCCATGACCCCTTAAAGTCAAGAACACAACCCTGAAGCATATTCTCTAGGATCTGAATGGTACGTTTTGACTACCCATTAGTCTGACGATGATAGGAGGTACTAAATGTCAATCTAGTGCCTAAGGCATTTTGTAGGCTATGCCACAATTGAGCCATAAAACGTGGATCTCTATCCGAAACGATAGTCATAGGGACCTCGTGAAGTCGGACTATGTCCCTTCCTAACATAAAGGTCGGCAAGGTAATCTACCGAGTCACTCGTGTGCATATGTACAAAGTGTGCTGACTTATTTAACCGATCAACTATCACCCACACGACATCATTACCTCGTTGAGTCCTTAGAAAACCCACAACAAAATCCATCGTGACATGTTCTCACTTTCACTCAACTATAGGCAAGGGTTGTAACAAATCCGCTGGCCTCTGATGCTCGGTCTTGACTTGTTGACAAGTAAGACACCTCGACACAAACAAGGCTACGTCTCTCTTCATTTCCCTCTACCAAAACTGACGACTAAGGGCATGATACATCTTTGTGTCTTCTGGATGTACTGCAAGGTTCAAATGGTGGAACTCTCAAAGTACCACCTCTCTACAAGACTTTGGCATGAAAAGACGGTCAAGATATCTAATACTCGAGTCAGAATACACATTTAAGCCCTTCTCTACCTTCCCACTAGATATCTTTCCTCGGATAGACTCTGTCTCGTGATCATCCTGTTGTGTTTTTATAACTCGGCTCACAAGCGTAGGCTGTGCAATCATAGTAAACGAGGCTACCGACTCAACAGACTTACCAAGATGCAAGTCAAACTCATCAATAGTACCCAACATCTCCCATTACCATATGACAATACTAGCTACACTGTTAATGGACTTCATATTGAACTCATTGGCTACTACATTGGCCTTTCCCGGATGATAGTGCAGCTCAAAGTCATAATCCTCCATAAATTCCATCCGCCTTCTCTGCCTTAGATTCAAATCTTTCTGTGAAAACAGATACTTTAGACTTTAATGATCAGAAAAGACCTCAAATCTTTCACTATAAAGATAATGTCTCCAGATTTTCAAAGCAAAAATCATTGCTGCTAGTTCTAAGTCGTGAGAAGGATAGTTTCTCTCATACGTTTTCAACTGCCGTGAGCCATAGGCTACTACTTTCCCTTCTTACATCAAGACATAACCCAAACCTTCCCGAGACGTATCATAATACACTAAATAGCCTAAACCCCTCTCCAGAATAATCAACACTGGAGTAGTGGTAAGTCTAACTTTAAGCTCTTGAAATGACTTCTCACAAGTCTCACTCCACACAAATTTTATTTCTTTCCTCATCAGTCTAGTCAAAGGTAATGCCAACCTAGAGAAATCTTTCATGAAATGACGGTAATACCCAACTCACTCCAAGCAACTCTGGATCTCAAAGGCATTCTTAGAAGAGTCTACAGTCACTTTTTCACCGGATACCACATGTCCTAAAAATTTTGCCTCATTCAACCAGAACTCACACTTCTCGAACTTAGCATGCAATTTGTGGGCTCTAAGCAACTCAAGTACAATCCGCAAGTGTTCTTCGTGTTCCTCGTGTTCTTCGTGTTCCTCGTGTTCCTCCTTAAAGGGTGAGTAAATCAAGATATCATCAATGAAGACAACCACAAAATGGTTTAAGAACTCACAAAAGATTCGATTCATCAAATCTAAAAAGATGGCCGATGCGTAGGTTAGCCCAAAAGACATCACTAGAAACTCACAATAGCCATACCGTGTACAAAATGCCGTCTTCTAGATATCCTTCTCATTCACTCTCAACTGGTGATGACCTTATCTCAAGTCTATCTTAGAAAAGCAACAAAACCCCTTCAACTGGTCAAACAAGTCATCTATACAAGGTAATGGGTACTTGTTCTTAACAGTTACCCGGTTTAACTTTCGGTAATGAATACAAAGTCGCAATGTGCCATCCTTATTCTTGGCAAAGAGAGCTGGTGCTCCCCAAGGCGAAGTACTAGAGCGGATAAAACCCTTATTTGATAACTTGGAGTTGAACCTTCAACTCACTCAACTCGGCAGGGACAAATCTATATGGTGCCATGGAAATTGGTGTTGCGCCAAACACTAAATCAATAGAGAAATCAATCTCATGGTGGGGTGGTAAACTAGTGAGATCCTCGAGAAAGACATCCGGGTATTCACAAACTACCCTCGGTAACTCTACTCAGACCACATCACTCTCAATACCCAAGAATGTAGCAAGAAGAAGACTAAGCTTGCCCCAACCATGCAGATCATACACTGGCAACAAGACTCTATTAACTCGGTCCCCTAGGAAATAAAAACAATCACCACTCGAGGTGCACACTGTAACTCTCTGACGGTAACAGTCTATAATGGCTTGATAGGATGACAACCAATACATGCCCAAAATGACATCAAAACTTAACATATCAATCAATACAAAAGCAAAAGGAAGTTGACGACTGGCGACTTCTATCTCACAACCCCGACACCCCTGGTCCAACACAACCTCACTACCAACAGGTGACTCTACCCTGAGTGGATATGCTAACTGAGCCACTTCTAACCCCAGGGCTAATGCAAATGCAGATGAAATGAAAGAATGCGACACAACAGTATCAATCAACACATTGGCAATAAAAATACACAATAAGAAGTTACCTCTCACTGCTTATGGTGCTGTGCTGGCAACAAATCTAGCATGGTAACCGTATACATACGCCTCGTAGGTTTCTACTCTACCTGCTCACCACTCAGAGCATAAGTCTAAAACACTGATTGAGTTGAAGAGGCTTCTTGATTGGCCCTCGAGGCCTATGCTAACAGTGTAGGCTAATGGTTTTATGTCTGCTTCAAACCAGATGCACCAGATGTGCCACCCGACTGAGAGCAAAACCTCCTCACGTGCCCTGACTGCCCATATTAATAACAGGTGGTCGACTGCCCTCCCCCTGACTCCAGCTTTGAGAACGAGCCGCAAATGGTGTAGACTGTTGCCCTCTTCTTCTTTGCGGGCAAACTAAAGACTTGTGGCCCAGCTGACCACACTTAAAACAAGTGATCCCACCCTGACCACCTCTCCCTGACCCATAACTCGGTACTGGAAAAGTGGATCTAGACTGTGCTCCCCGGGACTGCTATGGGGTAGAACCTTTCTACCTCTTATTGTCTCGAGTCTTTCCCTAAACCTCCTGACTTCTCTGTCTAGAGCCCTTCATCCACTTCTCCTTCGACTGATTGACAGTCTTAAGATGGGCCACCGCCTCCACAAGGCGTCCGTAGTCCCTAATCATGGACCTAGCTACTTTGAAAAGAAGTCTGATCCTCAATCTCTTCTCGAACTCAATGCAACGACGTTCCTCCGTTGCCACAAGTTTCGGTGTAAACCTCGATAAACTAGTAAAGGCAGCCTCAAACTCGGCCATGGGTGTGTTAAGCTGCTTGAGCTTTAGAAACTGCTTTCTAACTTCTCCCTACTAGTGGGTAGGAACCTGTTCATGAAGGCATTGACAAAGGCTTTCCAAGTCACCCCAACGCGCCCTCGCACATACTTCCACCATTGATCTGCATCTCCCTTCAGTCAGAAGGATGCCAAGGTCACTCTTAACCCATCGTCCTCGATGCCAAGTATTTCAAACGTCTTCACCATCTGCTCTAGCCACCCATCCGCCTTCAGTGGCTCCTTCGGATCTCCCAAAAACTTATCCGGATTAGATTGAAAGAACTTCATCTTCAGAAATGACTACCTTATCTCAGCAACATGGGCTTGGACTTGATTCTCAGCTTTGAGAATGTCTATGGATTCCCGCAAAGGTTCGGCCATCTCACGGGCTAAAACACCAATGACCTGCTGACCTACTGGTTCGACCACATTGGCTTAACCAATCCCTTCCTTCTGTGCCAGAATACCATTCGGTAACGGCACCTCCTATCATCTAGGCCTGCGACACCTACCACCACCACGTCCACACCTGACATCCTATTGAAGGTAACAAAAGAGATTAGCACATTTACAAATGTGCTGAAGCTAATTCACTCGCGTCCTAATGTGATTGACAATAATTAATTCACTCCACATAAGCACGTAGTCACATAAACACATACGAATTTCCTTTCAAATAATGATCGTGCTGTGACGTCGCCAGAGTTCCAATTAGAAATAACAGTGATCAAGTGCTCTTCTAACAGGACTTCTAAAAGCTCGTAGACTCAATCAATATCATAGAAATTTAAATCATATACCCATCTAGTCACATAAGCATGTTATCACATAGCATACCAGGTTTACTTCTAACATAAGCTAGCGAGATAACCCATTGTGGTAAAAATCACATCCCACGATCCCAAGTATTCAAACCCGATAGCTCTGATACTAAGTTGTAACGCCCTAAAAATAATAACCAAATTTATCCCACAATAATTATTAAATAACAACATGTTCTGAAATAATTGTCTTCCATTCATATAATCCCATTTTAACAAAGGTAACACATGCAATTATATATTTATAAGCCCCCAACCCTGAATCTATAGCATGTGCCACAAGTTAATTATATGAAATAAAAGTTAAACAGATATATATATATATAAATGCCCTATTGGCTACAACTTTCTAAGACGATACTTGGTTACAACAAAAGTGAGTTTTTAACTCAATACAGTTTAAGTCCTAGGCTTATACAAAAATAATTACAACAATAACAAAAGGAAGCTCTCGGCTCCAAGTCTTTCCAAGCTATGGTCTTAGTGGATGCATATCATCAGCACCTAAAAATGGTTTTCTACACAGGGTGAGCCAAAACCCAATAGAGATACTCTAATACAGTGTATGAATCTTAGCAAAGCTATAAGGTAAATGCATATGCAATGCTCGTGCCAAAACATTTTATATCTCTTTCCAAAATCATACAATGCCAGGTTTATATCATAATTCATGAAATTATTTCATTTACATTAGAAAATAGGGCAGTGGATATAATACTGGGAATCTCTAGGTATGTGTCTGCAAGTAGGCTATACAAGCACTACTAATTGCTATTTTTACCGATACTAACCAAAAGGCTCATCACCTAATCGCGCGGGTTTTTGGACTTTCACTAAGGACACACATGCCAACATAATACCACAATCACACCCCCTATCCAGATTTACCAAGGTATTCACCAATTTTTCTCAAAACAATATACATTTTCAATGTGTTAAGTATGCAACAATACTTAATGCGAATTGATGAGAAATTAGTTTCAATTCTTCTAATTCTCATGCAATTTGTATAACAATCATAGCCATCCTCCACTGATAGCCCAAAGCAAATATCTCTAAATAGATAGATAATTTCCAATAAAGATAAACTTTTCAAAATTTCAAGATGAAAGTGATAATGCATATCCAACTCCACCATCATCATCATTCCAATTCCATAAAACCCAACATCATTTCCATTTCTTCTTTACAAAATCAAGTATTCACATATTAGGGCAAAATTTCTTCTTCTTTATAAATCAATTCCAAGGATAAAATCCACCATTTTATCACAACTCAACCTCACTTACAAACCCACAATCATTTCCAAGAAACCATTTTGAAAACCCCTATTTTGATTTTTAAACCAAAATCCTAAATTTTATTCAAAAATCCCTAAATCACAATATTGTTTAGAAAATCAAATAACTAAGTTACAAACCATACAAAAGTGTGGAGAAATCCATATCTCAAAGCTAGAAAACAAGGGAGAGAGTAGAGAAACCTCAACGAAGCCGAAAACCAACTTTGTTCTGATTAAAATGAAGTCCTAGGTGAGCTCTACCTTTATATCAAAGAGATTAGGATGTAGAGATCAATAGATTAAGAGTTTGGAGGTTGACGATGAGTTTTAGAGAGAGGAGGTCTAGATTTAGGGTTTTTGAAATGTTTAGAGAGAGATATCAAAAAGTGACTCAAAAAGTGAGTTTTACGAACACCGCTCGAGCGACTAGACACAATAAGTGGGACCGCTTTGAACAAAGTTACTGCTCGAGCTCACAGACACAAACAAAGACACCGCTTGAGCGTAGATATCAAACTCTCATTAGTTTTGCATATCAAGGCTAACCGCTTGAGTGCGCTCGAGTGCAAGAAAGACCGCTCGAGCCAAGACCATTCGAGCGCAAGGAACACCACTCGAGCTAAAAAAACACCCTTCCAGTACTTTTATAGACATGCAAATATACTAGAAGTCCTCAAAGACCACTCGAGCGACCAAATAACCGCTCGAGCGAACTGACCAAAATCTGGGCAACAGTTCTATTGAAAAACAAACTCCTGACCTATTCCAAATGCAACAAGGACATCTAAACTACCAAACTCAATCAAAAATAAGATGAATAAAGATGTGAAAAACCAAATAAGACAAGGAATCCCGGATCCAAAACAATAAACGGGTTGGGTCTAAACCGGAATCGTTATAGTAACCAAAATGGAGTGTCTACAACCTTTGCCCTCTTCTTCCACCCGAAACAATATTATCACACATTTAAAGAAAGAAATGGAGTTAAGATTGAGATATTTAAATAAGATGAAAAAATATAGAAGAAGAACAAGGAAAAATGATTACCTAAGAGTGAGAGTAAAGTGTACTGAAAATAGAGCAATGCAAGTTCAAGATGAGCTTCAATGTTGAACTTTAGACTAAGTGTGGTGGTTAAGCTTAGAGAAAATCCTTTATCTGAGAGTGAGTGTAGCGACGACGAGAGTGAGTGGAGAGAGTGAGAGGAGAGTGGTGAGAGAAAGGGTGAGAGAGTGAAAGAGAGGGCATTGAAGGCGAGGGTGAGTGGAGAGATAAAATGAAAAAGAAGAACAAAAAAGAAAAAGAAGAAGAAGAAGAAGCAGCAGCAGCAGTATGGTTAAGAAGAGTGAAGGCAACAAACTTTTAAAGAACAATACGTGCCTAATAAAATATTTAGACATAAAAC
Source organism: Camellia japonica (assembly GCA_030407325.1). Classification (NCBI taxonomy): domain Eukaryota; kingdom Viridiplantae; phylum Streptophyta; class Magnoliopsida; order Ericales; family Theaceae; genus Camellia; species Camellia japonica. The sequence continues at coordinate 71,023,685 of JAPPVO010000010.1, read as the reverse complement.
GTGTCTCGTATCTACGGCCAGTAATTAAAAGCATGTTTTGTACCCTTTTACTAATATAGTATATTTTCGTAAGATTAATTCAGAAATGATTTTGCTATAGCTATTTTCAGAAATGATTTTGTTATAGCTATTACCACTTTCAAGAAAGCGTGTTTATTATTTATTCTTTTGCCCACTTTGAAGAATATCTTAAAAAACAACATAGTAATTTAATTATGAAAAAGTTCAATTCTTACATAAAATTTATACAATTTTTTTTGAAAATTGATGTGTTAATGATATTATTATAAATAAACTCATATTTAATAGTGTTTTATTTTGAAATGAAAAATTTACAATAAGTCATATCATTAAATACAAAAATTAGGGTAAATTATAGCCGTAGTTCCTGTACTTTATCCCTTATGTTATTTTAGTTTCTGTAGTTTCAATTGGCTTGATTTTGACTATAAATTTATAATTTTATTTTAATTTGATTCAATTAATTACAATTCTTCACATTTTTTTAAAAAAAAAATACACACATAAATATCACATGTTATATTTTAACGATAAAATTATAAACTTATTCAATTTTGTTAGTTAATCTCAATTAATTTAGTAATAATTTTTCTTAAAAAAAATAAATATATTAATAATTCAATTAAATTAAAATAAAATTTAAAATTAAGAATCAAAATTAATTCAATTAAAAAATATAAAAATCAAAATGACACAAAGAATAAAATATAAAGACTACATATATAATTTATCTTAAAAATTATGGATAATTATTTATTTATTTTTAAGGGTTACAGGGAGACGGAGAGAGAGAGAGGGAGAGGGGGAGAGAACGCTGGTGCTCAACTGACTCGACTCGACTCGAGTTCAACTCGGTCTTGCCTCTGGTCTGGGAAAATGGAGAGCTCACAAAACCCCAGTTTAAAACACCCAGTTCCCGCCGACGAACCCCAGCTCGACCTTTACACCATCCCTACCCACTCCAGTAAGTCTCTCTCTCTCTCTCTCAATTTCTCTCTAACCCTAACCCTAACCCTAATTCTCTCTCTCTCTCTCTCTCTACAGGCTGGTTCTCCTGGGACGACGTCCACGAAACCGAGAAACTCCATCTACGAGATTTCTTCGATGGAAGTTCAATCACAAGAACACCCAAAATCTACAAAGAGTACAGAGATTTCATTATCTCCAAGTACAGAGAAGATCCTTCCAGACGGCTTACCTTCTCGGAGGTGCGTAAATCGCTTGTCGGCGACATCGGTTTGCTTCACAAGGTGTTCTTGTTTCAGGAGAAGTGGGGCTTGATTAATTTTGGTGCACCTGCGACTGAGGATGATTTGGGAGAAGAGGAGGAGAGTCAGGGGAGGTGGAGGGTTAGGGTTGAGGAAGGGGCTCCTAATGGAGTCCGTGTCGTGGCGGTTCCAAATTCGTTGAAGCCTGTTACGGTGCCGCCGAGTGGGAGTGATAGTGGTGGTGAAGTGGTGGAGAATGGATTCAAATTGGCTCCCCTGGCGTCTTATAGAGATGTGTACAGCGAGCAGAAGGAGATGCTATGTATGAATTGCAAAGATCGTTGCGAGTCAGGACATTATGAATGCAAAAAGGTATCATGCTTTTCCCATTTTGTTGAGTTCGCTTCAATGATTTTTTCGAATGCTTATTGTGATATACGTTGTATCTAACTTACCGGAGATAATTCCATGGCCATTGAATGTTGGAAGGAGTACAATATCAATAAATGTAATAATCACAAATTAGAAATCAGGTATTTGCTGCACACATTGCTTGGTTTTGATATTGTTTGTGAATATTGAAAGGAAATTATGAACTGCTGGGGATTGCGCCAATTAGAGAAATATAGCAAGGTCTCATTGGAAATAGAAAGAAAGAAAGAAAGAAAAAAGAAGGATAAGAGGTCTCTGAAACTATAGATATAAAGGAAATATTGTGAATATTTGAGTCAAAATGTTAATGCTAGGTTTTGTGTGTTTTTACATAGATCCTTATTTTTTAAATTCTCTGCCAGCTGCTATCCTGAATGTAATTGACAAGGAAGGAGAGAAAAGGGGAAAAAAACTATTTTTCTTTCATATTTTTTGTGCTTGTTGTAGGAAAGTGTGGGTTCCACTATGTTACCTAAACTTGGTTATGGGCATCAGATTCGGGTATGTGTCCAGAAGTCGGATTCACATATTCTTGTAATTATAAGATATGGGGACTCGGCTAAAACGTGTCTAAAAAGTGGATACGGATATTAGGACACAACGGATATAACATTGAACAACCATATTTTCCAATGCACGAAATTAAATATTGAAAGAAAATAAGGTAAAATAAGCTTGTAACTCTATATTAGGCCATTAGTTTTAAATTTGGAATGGCCTTTCTAGATTTTTATTGAAAGTGTTAAGTTATTTGGTCAATTAATAAGGGAACTTGTATATGACATTTGGCACAATTTTTAAGGGACTTATGTGATTGCAATTCTCTTTTGGTGCATATATGGATGTAGAGGCAAGCACAACTTTTAAGAAAACTTTAAGTTGTATATTTATGCAAAATTGGTAATTTTTGGTAGTACTCACCAAAAAAATAAAAAAAAGACGTTCCGTATCGAACTGAATGTCTGGCAAAAAGAGATATGATATGGTGGGCAGTAACCAACAGTTTTATTACAATTTTTAAAGTCAAATTCATAATAAAACACATGACACATCGTTATAGCTAGAAAATGGGACTGGCTTATATACAACCCACACTTGAGTAACCCTCTTTACATAGTTCTTTCTTCTTCCAATACAGCAATTCTGTAACCTTTTAAATCTCTCCATAAAAAAAAGGGGTACTTACGCGTAGTCCTAATAAGTGGACTTATTGTCTAATAGGTATAGGAAAAATTTGTCATAAAAAAAGTCACTAATTGTAAGTTTTAGCGACAATTTATAAAAATCATGACAAAAAAAAGTCACTAATTGTCAGTTTTTAGCGACGTATGTAAAAAATTATGAAAAAAAAAATATTTTTAGTGATAATTTTACCAAGATTTATTTTCTATAGGACTTGATGGGAATTAAGTCTAACTATTAGGACCTATTGGTAGTTTACCCTAAAAAAAATCTCAAATCTCACCTCTTTTGGAGGTATAAGGAGAGCAGAGGGGCCGCAATCCATGAGTGGTCAGTTTAAGCTTCAATCTGGCAAATGACGATGGGGAGAGGGAGTGTTGGGCTGCAATCTGTTTTGTTGATCACAAAGAGGGCTCAATCTGGCTGAACGATGATGACAAGCAGCAGAGGGAGAGCAAAACTACAACAAAGACTACAATCAAAACCCTCATCGCTGGCGAGATTGAGCATTTTCGAGGACAGTATATCCCCAACCCTTTACTCTTTCTATCTCATCGTCTCTATTCAATTCGGCTGTGTCAGATGGAGGGGGTGCTGTGTCTGACAGAGATCCCATACTCATATTCATTTGTCGACATGGGTACTCCCCTATGAAGTAACATTTACCCCCTAATCCTTTCTTGTGCTTTTACGGGATTAAGGATCATGAAAAGTTGGTAGCCAAGTTCAAAGTTCTGTACAATAGTTGTAGGAAAACTAACTCCTTTTTTTGCTTTTTTTATCTATATTTTCTTTAATTTTATTTTTTATTTTTTTAAAAAATTTCTCCCAAGAAGTGCTTTCTTTTATGATATGTCCAACAATTAAAGAGTGCTTTTTGGGATTGCATCTGCATTACTCATTCTCATGTTGCATCTTATATCTGTTTCTCAAATTGGTAATGGCCAATTTGATTTTCCATTGCATTGAATGGCTAACTTGTAGTTGTAGAGAAATAGTGACCTGAATGTTCTAACAAAGTAATGTTCTATGCTGTCTATCCATGCTGTTTTCTTGCCCTAAAAGACTTTCTTGGTGAGACTTAGCTGTAATTAATTAACCATTAACCAAGCTACTTGGTTGCCTAAACATATTCTGTGTATAGTTTGACTAATGTTGTTCTCTCTAGAGTTAAGGTGCGCTGTTGTTGGTCTGGGAGAGACAGGTAAGCATGGAGAGGAACATGCAGCACATTGACTTTGTTGCATTTGTCAAATATGACAATGAGAAAGTCTTTTGGAAGTCCCTTAGAGTGTTTTGGACTTTTATTGTCTCGTTTATCTTCTTGTTCTTCTTCTCCTCTCTTTTTTTTTCTTTCAAGTGGTCTTTGGACTAGTCCATTGTAGAATTCCTTGTTTGATGCTTTAGACTGGATTATTTGTAATTGCATATTTACAATACATACGCGGAGCTGCAAGAGATTTTCAGTTTAGTATATGCTTGAGAAATGTACTTACAGGTTTTGGCTTGGTTCTATTTGGTCCTCATATGGATTATTGATTTTCTATGTTGATGACAATTATGCATAAGATAAATTTTATCTATTGACATTGGAAGGCTAGTTGTATTTAATTTCAACCTAGCCCATATCCTGTCTTTTCTCTACTGCTTATGTGATCAATGATATCAACTACTTGTTTGAATCATAAAAGCATATGCCATATTTATATAGCAGATTGAAAAGGACAGGAATCTTAAATTCTTGATGTACTTTTATGATTCAACCTCTTCATGGAAAGTCTGTGGCTGAAGAAACAGAAAAATATAGTTTTTCTTACAAGTAGAAACTACATATGGGAGATATCAGATAAATAATGAGATTTATGCTCCAATTTGTTCTCATGGTGTGGGTGTGGAGCATAGTACTGACATAAACTTGGCTTGGGAACTCCACGAGACCATACATGTGTGTTTGTGGACATATTATGATTTAGTTTTTTATTTTTTAAATTTAAATTTCATAATGCTTCATAGAAAAAAGCATATAGATTATTTTCTTTAATATGAAGTCAATTTAATTGCAATATTTTACTCATTAAACATTTAACACACTGCAATGGTAAGAGTTATATAGTTAGATCCAAAGAATATAGACCTTTTTTCGTCTTTCCTCTGGCAGCATTATGTTGTGAGAAAAGTTGTTGCTTCTTCTTACTAAGGACCTCCTATAAGTATTGGTGTATCCTTCCATGTGGAATATCATGGGGTTTTAACTGGACAAAACCTCCATCACCAGTATTTTTCAGAAAAAGTGCTCATGTATGATTGACCTTCAGCCTGGGATTTGATTAGGATAGAATAGAGAGCAAAAAGGCTGTCTTGACTGCTTCAGTAATAAATTAATGCATTATATACTCTTTTTTTTTTATATTTATTTTTTTATTTTTTAACTAGGGTTCAGTTGTTTGCTGACACCATTTGTTTGTTATTACCGATGGCTAGTGAGTGATAGTTACAATTAGTATTCAAAAGATAAAGCTTCTGTTCATTTTCATAGCCATTGCATTTTCTTTTTTTCATCTAGAACATATTTTGTAAGGCTTTCCCAGCTCCTTAGTTCCTCACCAGGAAAAAATAAGATAAAAGCTCTTTAATTCCTCCAGTAGTCTTCCCCAGTCTATTCACAATTCTCCTGGGCAAAACTGGTTCGAGAATAGAATCCCATTACCATTCTACCATGATTTATAAAATGTTGCTATATCTGTGTTCCTGTGAATTTTTGAGATTATGCTGACTAGGTAAGTTGCCCAATGATTTGGAGATACCACCAGTAGGGGTTTGCTTGCTTGTTCAGAGCACAGTGAATTTGTTGAACATGTATTAATATTTTAAATATGTCATTTGTAGCTTCAAGCAGTAGAAATTTTTTTTGTCAATTATTCTATTGTATTGTTTTGATACACATGTACAATAAAAATATATTGATAAGCATTTGGTAGTAGATTTGAGTTCCGCATTACTCATTTTGAAGCATTCTTTCAGTTTTATTTTCAGCTTTGGAAAATTGATTGTGTATGTACTTTGTTTGCACCAGGAGGGAAGCTTCATAATTTGTGTGAAGTGCTTTAAGAATGGAAATTATGGGGAGAACAGGTCTGTGGATGATTTCAAGTTCATTGACTGCATTCCAGACAGTGGGAATCATGCAGCTGTTTGGACTGAAGCAGAAACTTTGCTTCTTTTAGAATCTGTCTTGAAGCACGGAGATGACTGGGATCTTGTGGCCAAAAATGTTAAAACTAAGAGTAAAGTGGATTGTATTTCAAAGCTGATACAACTGCCTTTTGGGGACCTAATGTTGGGATCCACCCACAGAAGTGGTAGATTGTGGGATAATGATGGCAACCTGAGTAGTGTCAAACAAGGACAAATAGCTTCATCAGAGTCTCATTCTCAAGAGAATATCAGGACAGAGGATCAATTTCATGGTGTTAAGAATGAGAGCAAGCAGAATGGAGATACTGAGAACCAAGTTCCTCCTCTAAAGAGAGCACGCACTACTTCGCCTTCAGATACAGGCAGTTCACTGATGAAACAGGTGGGAATCTTTGCATTATTTTTTGGGTTCTTGAGAACCTTTTTAGCAAGATTTTCTATGAGAATATCAAACTTCTTTTATCAAAATTTATTTCCCTTATTCTTAAATAATGTTGTTGATAGTTTTTAAAGTAGGCAGTCGTTTGCGAATATTCTTTTATCAAAATTTTATTTTCCCTTATTCTTGGAGGATGTTGTTGAGGAAGTTTTTAAAACAAGCAGTCATGTATCTATTTATTATTGGAAATTTTTACACATCCTAGTCTCAAACAGCCAAAAGTTTTGGAAATTCACAAAATTGTCGCAGAAGTTTATTTATTATATCATATTATTCCAATTTCACCCTTACACCTTGTCCTTACGCAATACTAACATCATTTTCCCATCAGGTAGCTCTCATCTCTTCTATGGTTGACCCAGATATTGCAGCTTCTGCTGCTGAGGCTGCTGTTACGGCACTTTGTGATGAAAATCAATGTACAAGAGAGATATTTGATGGTGATGGTTATGGCGATGGTGATGGTGATGGTGATGAAGATGAGGAGTTAGGATCTTCCCCCCAAAATAACAAGAAACAGAGGTTATTTTTCTATGCTGCATAGTGGTTTTTCCTTTGATGCTTTGGGCATGATTATTTACCTCTTGTATTGAGTTATACAGTTTTTGATTTACTTGTTTCTTTACTACTTCAGAGTCCTCCAGGTTGATGGTGCAGAGATTGAGGAAAGGTCCACTGAATTAGGTATATATATTATATGTATTTCATTTGTTTTCTATATGTTACTTAATACTTTTGTAATTTTCTTGCCTTGCAAAAGTATGAATGATTAGTGAAGAGCATGAACATGTGGCACTCCAAGAGCACCCAATAATTTTTCCTTTGAGAGTCAATTGCTTGTACCCTTCATCCTTTATTTTGGCTATGGATGCTATCTACATTATGCGAGTTATCACTATTTCTATTTATATCTATTTTCTCTTACAGATTCTCAGGCAACATCCTCTGAAAAGAATGCTATACCTCTAACTTTTCGAATGAGAGCTGCAACAGCAACAGCTCTTGGTGCTGCTGCTGCGCGTGCCAAGCTATTGGCAGATCAGGAAGACCGGGAAATAGAATGTTTAGTGGCAACCATTGTCGAAACACAGGTAATCATACATTGTTGTTTCTGTAGTTTGTAAAGTACAGATTACTTCTCTGTTGGATTATCATCAATTTTTCTTTACTTGAATAAATTTTCATTTCAAAAGTATGGGCCTTAATGTTTGTGCTTTGCATGAATGGATAAATATATAGTTGAAGAAGTTGCAACGCAAAATCAAGCATTTTGATGATCTAGAGCTTATAATGGAGAAGGAATACGCCCAACTGGAGGATATAAAAGAGTCTATGATAGTGGAGCGGATGAATGTTTTACATAGAGTATTCAATGCAGGGGCATCTAGATGGAAGGATCAAACTTCTGTAAAACCACCTCAGACGGGTAGTGTACTTTGATTGAGTCTGACTTGAAAATTCTGGTTCATTTAGATGTTTATTATGTCAGGGAAAGAAAAGAGGAGATCCAACATAAACTTGCTGGGCTTCTAGTGTATGTAACATGTTTAGTTCTTCATTCTCGAGTGGACAGAACTTGCTTTTGGATGTCAATCCATTTGAGAACCGCTGTGGATGATTCTTGTCGTTGCTAATGGTTATATTTCAAGATGATATGTTCTTCCATGTAGATATCAAAAATGATTCATCCCTCTAATTTGAGAGTTCTAATTGAGCACTAATGAGGTCAAAATTCAAAACAATAAAAATAAAAGTAAAACTAAAGTCAAAACATTACATCAATGAGTGGGGTCTATCCCCTAAAGCATTTTTAGAGCTCTCAAACATTTTTGATGTAGATATAGTGAAAAAGAATAACTATGTGTAATGATTTTGAAACAATGTGTCTATTTTTCGCTTATCTAGACAACCTGAATTTTCCACTCTTACAAATTACTGCCTGTAGTATATCTTGCACAGTAAAAACACACATCCCTTTTTCAACAAAACAAAGAAAGGAACATTAAAAAAAGTAGTAAGTTTAGCCAAACTGCTGTTTCTACCCCCTTCAGAGCTGTTTCTCTTCTGAGAGCAGCACAAGGGACTCTCTCTCTCTCTCTCTCTCTCAACCTAAGTAGATAGAAAACTTGCATTGGGACTCCATTGCGCTGAAAGCTTTCTTGCAATCGGCAATGCACTAATAGAGAGATCAAACCGCATGGTTTGGTTTGGCTTTTTTAATGCATGGTTCGGTCTTTGTTTTGATTAATGGCAAACTATATTTCATGGTTCGGTTCATGATTTTATAGTTATGGTTTTGGTTTGGAACAGAACTAGATTGTTTAGATATATACATATTATTTATCATAAACACTCAAATATGTTATTATCCAATATATATACATTAGTTGTAACATTTTACTGTTGCAAATTTGTTCTTTTATAGTGGTAAAACTAGTTCTAAATAGTTATCTAAACAATTCTTAGGTTGTGAACAATATTTTGTGATCTTACTGTGGATGATCAGAAAAGACTTTAATCAGGTTAAGTGACTCTAGAGTGAGGGCTCTAAGGTGTTGGTCAAGGATGAAGAGATTAAGGAGAGGTTTATTTTGAGAAGTTGTTAAATGAGGAACATAAAGGTAGGTCAAAAGGGGAGGAAGTCGGCAGGAATAAGGAAAACCAGGACTATAGGTTTTATCGTACAATTAGGAACTTTGAAGTGGAGATTGTACTTAAAAAGATGAAATCGAATCATGCTTTAAGATCCAATGATATCCCTATTAAAGCTTGAAAATATTTGGGTAAGAAGGGGGTGACTTGGTTGACTAGGTTATTTAGTAAAATTTTGTTGATTAGGAAAATGTCAGAGGAGTGGAAGAAGAGTATCTTAGTGCCAATCTACAAGAATAAAGGAAATGTCCAGAACTTCAACAATTATAAAGGAATCAAGCTAATGTGTCATATAATGAAAGTGTGGGAGAGAGTAATGGAACGTCGATTGCGAAATATAATATATGTGTTAGAGAATTAATTTGGGTTTATACTTGATAGGTCAACAATGGAAGCGATCTATTTTTTGAGGAGAGTAATAGAAAAGTATAGAAAAAGTAAAAGAGACATTCATAGGTTTTTACGATCTTGAGAAAGTGTCTCGGGATATAATCTAGTGGATGTTAGAGAAGTAAGGAGTGACAAAATGTTACATTAATATGATTAAGGATATGTATGAAGGAGTGGTGATCACTATTAGATCGCCGGTTGGAGAGACAAGTGAATTTTCAATTACTGTAGGGTTACACCAAGTATTAAACTTAAGTCTTTATCTTTTTGTGTTAGTTATGGATGAGTTGACGAAAAATATTATGGTGTATGCTTTTTGCAGATGATATCGTGTTATTGGATAAGACTAGAGGAGTTAAACACTAAGTTAGAGATTTGGAGAGAAACACTTGAATTTAAAGGATTTAGGATAAGTAGAACTAAGATAGAGTACGTGGAGTGTGATTTTAGTAATAGTGACAATGGAAGTAGAGGAGAAGTGAAGATTGAGGACCAAGCACTACCTAAGAGTAAACATTTTCGTTATTTAGTATCAATTATCACAACGACTGGGGAGATAACAGTGGATGTGGTCCATAGAATTAAGGCGGGGTGGCTTAATAGAGGAGTGCATCTAGGGTACTGTGCGATAAACAAGTATCTACTAGACTAAAAAAAAAGTTCTATAGAACGGCTATTAGACCAGCGATATTGTATGGGATGAAATATTGGGCAACTAAGAAACAACATGTAGATAAAATGAGTGTTGCTGAGATGAGGATGTTAAGGTGGATGTGTGGCAAGATTAGAAAAGATAGAGTTAGGAATGGATATATTCGAGTATGGATAGGAGTAGTATTGATAGAAGATAAGTTGAGGGAGAATAAATTGAGATAGTTTGGTTAATATACAACGGAGACCAACAGTGGTAGTAGTGAAGAGGTGCGATACAATGGCGGCCAGATTTAGATTGACGTGGGCTAGTGTAGTAAATAAAGATATGAATCTCCTTAATTTAACTAACGATATGGTCTTGGATAGAGTTGAATGGAGAAGAAGGATTCATGTAGCCGACCCTATTTGATGGAACTTAAGGCTTGGATTGGTTTGGTTTATTGTGAATGATGACTGTTTTTAAAAATCGTGGTTCTAAATCGAATTGAATCGCGATTTAATGGTTCGGTCTGGTTTGGTTCTAACATTTTCATAGTTTAGTTTGGTTTCAATTTTTTAGAACAATAGATAATGGTTTGATCTTGGTTTATTTTAAACCGAATTATGCTTCCTCTTAGAGAGAGTGAGAGAGAGGGGGGTTGAGCTCAATTCCAAATGCGCACTCAACACTCTGTGGGGCGAGAACAAGAATCACAACACCATTGCAACCACCACCACCAGTGCCGATTACTTCCCTTGCTTGAATTGCTTTTATTTATAAGTTAGCTAATTGTGTTTGCTTTGGCTAACGAAACTCATTTTGTCTTTGAAGAAGCAAAAACATTGTCTACACATTCAGTGGCATTCACCACATTCTTCTTTGTGGTACCAATTGATCGGAAGCCTCACCAACTTTTGAAAGATCAGATATAAAAAATTAAATTTACTTAAATTTTTTTTTGACAAATTGACCCCACTCGTTCATAAAATTGAATTCACTACAAAGAGTCAAAACAAAATATTAGAAAGTTTCAATCTACTTGCTTGGGTACATAGGATCTATCTTCTAGGGTTGAGAAGAAAAATAGCAAAAGTGGTAAATTGGTCCAATCCAAATCATATAACATGATTTGATTTGGTTTTCTTAATACACGTTCGATCCTGATTCTAAAAATAGGCAAATTGTACTTCACAGTTTTGTCCATGATTTTATAGTTGCAGATTCAGTTTAGAATTGAATCGGACCGTTTAGATATATATAATTTATTACCTACCAAAAATACTCAAATATCTTATTAATATCAAATATATATACATAAGTTGTAACCATGTACTTTAGCAAGCATGTTCTTGTGTAGTGGTAAAATTAGTTCTAAGTAGTCATCTAAACAATTCTTAGATTGCGATGTGAACAATACTATGTTATCATATTGTAAATGATGAAAATGTTTTCAAAAATCACGGTTCCAAACTGAATTGAATTGCATTTTATTGGTTCGGTCTAGTTTGATTTGAAAATTTTCATGGTTTGATTTAGTTTCAAATTTTATGGAATTGTAAGTAAGAGTTTGGCCATTGATTTAATCCTAAACCGAACCACTCTGAACTATATTCACTCTTACTATTTTCTTACTTTTATCAATAGTAAGAGTAAATAAGCAAAGCGCCCTCTTTATGTGGATGTAGAGTTCGCGTGTGTGTTCCCAAGGAATTAATAGTACCTACGGAAAGCTAAACTTGAGACATGGAGAGAGCAAACTAATTCGCAGCATTCCAAAGAAGTTGTTAGTAAGAAACAACATGTAGATAAAATGAGTGTTGGTGAGATTATGATGCTAAATAGGTAGGAGTAGCATTGATAGAAGATAAACTGAGAGAGAATAGATTGCGATGATTTTGTCATATACAACGGAGACTAACAGAGACAGTAGTGACGAGATGCAATACAGTAACGGTAGATGGGAAGTGTTAGAGGAAGGGGCAGACCTAAATTGACATGTGCTAGTGTAGTAAATAAATATGTGAATCTCCTTAATTTGGTTAAGGAGATATGAATCTCCTTAATCAAATGGCCTTTGATAGAGTCTAGTGGAGAAGAAGGATTCATGTAGCCGACTCCATTTGATGAGACTTAAAGCTTGGTTTGGTTTGGTCTGGTTTTCTCTTGGATCCAATAAGCGAATAGTTTTAAGTTGAACAATAAAAAAGGAATTGTTTTGGTAATTATCAAAGTCTTGAAGCCAATAATACAACTAGTCCTTCTCTCTTTATTGAGAACTTGGACCTCATATGGGAGGATGTCGATATGTGCCCTGGTGCCCCCCTATGTTCTAACTCTTTCCCTAATCACTAGTGAAGTTAATCTCCAAATACGAGGTCCTAAGGGGATTCACAGTCATGATTTTAGGGAAATGATTATGACTTCTCATTTCAGCTTTGAGGAATGTGATATTAGAGTCCAACATCTTAACAAAGTTGTGGACCATGATATATAAGAAAAATAAAAAAATAAAATTAAAAGTAATAATGACCCAAAACAGCTATTTCCACTTAACTTTACTCCGAATATATTCCATTTTTTATTCTTATCATACATAGTTACTATTCCTACTCCACTTTATTCCAAATACACTCTCTTCTATGTATAATAAGAACAAAGAAGAGAGCATATTTGGAGCAAAGTGAAGTGGGTAGCAGCTCCCATAATGATCTGGTAATATGGAGATCTAATTAATTGTTGGTTCAAGTGTAAAAACTTACTAAAATATGACGAAGATGCAGCGAATTTGTTGTTATGAAAATTGCATAATCTCTCCCGAGTTTTGATTGGAGGAAAAAAAGAGATGTTATTTACACGAAGACCTCCTAAACTATTGAGAAGTATCATTTTGGCGCCCTAAACTATAAACGCGTACAAATATACCCTCTAAACTATTGAGATGTATCACTTTGCCCTCTAAACTATAAAAACATATGCTGGCTATTTTTGACACTTCGAAGGTTAGAAATGTAATTCAAGCATGCCAACAAGGATCTAAAACGTCCTTACAGATAATAAATGTCAATTTTTATCAAGCGATTGTGTTAAGGTTCTCTTAGCATCAATGAACAGAACTTTTGTTGTGTTGCGTTGAAAAGATGAACCAAAGCGCTATCTAAAATTTGTAACAAAATGGGAGGGAGAAATTGGCCAAAAATTGCAATTGATTAACTAAATAAACAATTACAAAATATTACCTTTGGTAAGGGCAACTTCAAAACTTTTAAACTAACCAAGTTTTGGAATTACAAGGCTAATTTACTCCTACGAAATGTAAGTGTAGTGCGTAAAAGTAAAGTGTGAAAATTTAAAAATAAATGAAATTGGCAGAGACACAGAGTCTGGATTTGTTCGGGGATCTCTTTAGTCTTTGCTTCTATCTATTTATAGTTTTCCCTTGGCACCTTCGAAGCAGTTGACTGTTATCTCTCACCATGATCTCCTTTCTTCTCGCTACTTCTTAGGACCATAATTTTCTCTTCGTGTATATGTAACTGCTAGCAACTGCTTCTTGTTAACTGTTTTTTCACATGCCTATCACATGTTGCTCATTATCTTTACTGGTTGATCTTGCATTCGTGGCTCACATAGGCACATTTGAAAGTGGGACTCCACAAAATACTCTTTGTCTGCCACGTGTCACTTTCAAATTAGATGGTTTAAATATGGCGCCAACAACGTACAAATGTCCCTAAATTATAAAAACGTATAACTTGGACCATTACCGGAAGGGATCAAAGTGAATATGCCAATAATTTAGGAGGTCTATTTGTATGTTTTTAAAGTTTAAAAGATCAAAATGATACATCTTAATAGTTTAAGGAGTTTCTATATAAATAATCAAAAAAGGAAAAGAAAAGGTACATGCTATAGAGGATTGCAACACTAATCACAGTATATTCATAAAGCCCTGAGGGGTGAGCTTATTATTCTAATTTGTGTGTAGTTTCTAATTCTGTCCTTGCAGGTGCTTAGAGGTTTAAAAAATAAAAAATAAAAAAAACATTTAGAACATTCTTTTCTTTGCTTGTCATCTACATTTCAAAATAAGACCTTTGCTGACCGAAGCACGCGACAGATGAAATTGAAAGCATGCCCCTTTGATGGATTTAAATCCAAGATGTCATGACCCACACCGAAAGCCCAAAAAGATAAAGCAAATAAACTGTCATGCCCTTGTGATTTCTCTTCTTTTTTTTCTTTCTTTTTGACTTCAATTACCAACAAAGATGTATTTAATTTCTTTTAACTTTGTCTATTTACCACCAAATAAAAAATAAAAAAAAATGGAGAGACATTGCCGGAAATGGATCAGTCCTCAGAAACTCCTTAACCTCTGTTTGATTAAAAAAGAAAATTTAGTAAAAAATAAAATTGAAAGAAAAATGAAGTGAAAGAATAAAAAAATTATAAACATTTGATTAAGATAAAAATTTTGTAAGAAAAAAATAAAAAAATTTAATTATAGATAACTCACACATTCAAATTTTCTTGTGTTTTCTTATATCTTTTTACATGAAATTAAAAATTAATTACAATGCTAATCTGGGTTGCATAAGAAAATTAGTTTCATCTACTTTCCATGAAAAGTAGAAGAAACTAAACTAAAATAAACACATACAAGTTAACTTTTTTCTCTTTCTTTCAGTTTCTACCTATTTCCTTTTAAACAAGGTCTTAGGCAAAGTTGTTCCAAGTCAGATCAGTTCAACATCTTATAGTTCAACTTTCGGTAAATTATATTGATAGTCTTTATATTTTAATCTTTATATTATTTTAATTTCTATAATTTTAATTGATTCAATTTTGATTCTAAATTTATAATTTTGAGGTCGTTTGGGGTGATAGATTATCTTTTTATATTTTTATCTTATTTAGATTACAACTCCTTTTATTTGGGTCACATCATCTCTCTATTACATTACATAGCTATTCATAAAAAATAAAAAAATATACTTATTTAAATCATCTCAATTTAATCAAATTGATTATGATTATTAACATTTTTTAATAAAAATACACGCATAAACAATATGTACTATATTTTTATAAGTAAAAAAATTATTAATTTATTCAACTTAGTGAGTCAATTTCAACTAACTTAGTGAACATTTTCGTCAAAAACTCTAGTCAACCTTATCAATTGAAATTAATATAAAATCTAAAATTAAAAATTAAAACGAACTAATTAAAACTAGAAAGATTAAAATAACATAAAAAATAAAATATAAAGACTATTAATATAATGTACCCATAACATTTTTTTTTTTTTTTTTTTTCAGGAACTTTTAGCCTTGTAATCTCGATGATCAAGCACCCCATCAGGTTACAAACAAATGTGATCATCCCATCAGGTTACAAACAAATTATAAAGTAAAATACCACCATGAAAGTTAACGTCCCAAGGAGGTACATTGAATTTTGGCACAAGACTAAAGTGGTTACATTTATGCGATTTTAGTTATTATTTTTTACCCAAAAAAATAAAAAAATAAAAAAATATAAGAAAAATTTCAAAGATTATACATGATCTTAGAATATTATTCCATATTATTTATCACTTTGACACTTACCAACGTATCTCTCAAGTCAAGGCAGCATGAGAACTTGGCTCAAGACCACGGCATAGTTTTTCTCAAGGATTGTGATATCAAAGATTATAGCCATACACTTGTCTGATTAGTTACAAGTCGATGAACCAGTTACAAATTAAAAGTGTCTTGCAAACTAGTACAAAAGGTGGAGATTAGTACAAAAGACCAAAGCAAAGCAAAAGGGTGATGTTAGAAACAAGGATATCCAAACAAGCCCTTAGTGAAAAAAGTGTGGAACCCTCTCCTCCTTTCTTCTTCAATAAGCCTCGTGCTCTCCCTGCATTTCCCATTAAACATTCACAAATGGAAATTAAAGACACACACATGAAACAATTAAAATTAAAACAAGAACATATTTTAGGGAAAATAAAAGATTTAAGAGTGGAATTTAGCTCACTTTCTTGGGGGTAATAAAGTCCACAAACTTGTTCTTGCCCTTGCTCTTCCCATATTTCCTGATTTTCTCTCTCACAAACCTCTCATATATGACAGTTGCACCCCTGAACTGTGGCAGAACCAACCATGCCACAAATGCTAGCTTTAGATCATACCATATTGGTATCCTACAATATTAAAAGCCAAATCCATAATTACATAATTTGAAAAAATATTAATTATCACATAAAAAAAAGCGTACCCAGTGTACAAAACTTCCGTTTAAGCGGGGTTTGGGAAAAGATTGATGTATGCAACTTTATACTCGCAAACAGTGAGACTATTTTCGCAACTCGAACTCGTGACTACCAAGTCACCAAGGGGTAGTTTTACCGCTATGCCAGGCTCGTCCTTAATTCCCTCATCATTGAGTTTAAAAAGTGAGTTTTAGACTGGAAAAACAATGCTCTTATATTTATTAGAATGAATCTAGGCTATAAATTTTGTTTTTTGATAAGTTTTCAAATATATGTATTTTTTCAAATAAATTACACAATCTAAAAAAAAAAAAAAACATATATTTGAAAACTTATCAAAAAGAAAAACTTGTAGCCTAGATTCATTCTAATAAAGATTAATTATTAGATAATTTGAAAAAAAAAACCATATATTTAAAAACTTATCAAAAAGCAAAATTTATAGCCTAGATTCATTCTAATAAATATAAGAGCATTGCTATTCCAGTCTAAAACTCACTTTTAAGTCCAATGATGTGAGAATCAAGATTTAAAAGGTGAACTTGTATATCATCCTCCTAAATATAACGTAGATATCAATCTTAAAACGAACTTACACTACAAGAAAAATCAGTTTTGGCGACTAAAATTCAATTTTTCGTCGCTGAAAGTAGTACAATTGGCGACTAAAATGGAATTAGTAGCCAAAAGTGAAGACTTTTGGCGACTAAAACAGTTTAGTAGCCAAATGTATAGTTATTGGCGACTAAAAATCAATTTAGTCGCCGATTGTATGGGTTTTAGCGACTAAAGGTTTTTTAGTTGCCAAAAGTGAAGGTTTTTGGCGACTAAAATAATTTAGTAGCCAAAAGTATAGGTTTTGGCGACTAAAAAATAGTTTGGTCTCCGATTATACGTGTTTTACTGACAAAAATAAATTTTGTAGCCAAAGGTGAAGCTTTTTGGCTACTAAAAGAAATTTAGTAGCTAAAAGTCTACAATTGGCGACTAAAATTCAGTTTAGTAGCCAAAAGTGGAGATTTTTGGCGACTAAAAACAAGTTTAGTCGCCAAAAGTGGTTATTTTTAGGCAGAACTTATTTTTTTAGCGACTAAAAAATAATTAGTAGCCCAAAATTATAGAATGGGCGACTAAAAAATAGATTTAGTCGCCAAAAGTCGCCTCAATTTTTTTTTTTAGTAAATAATTTTTTTTTTATATAAATTATATTGAATAAAAATAATTATATTTATATATATGGTTTTATATTAATACGGGTCAATATACTATATAAATAATATATATTACATATATATTCATGTGGTGTTGTAGTGGCATGGTGGAGGGAGTGTGTTGCTAAAGCTGTAGAAGGTAGAAGGTCCGTTGTTCGAATCGCAGAAAAGTTAGTTTTTTTTTTTTTTTTTTCACCGAACAACCTTTGGCGACTAAAACTATTGGTCGCCAAAAGTGTTTCTTTTGGCGACTAAACAGTTTGGTCGGCGTTCATTGACTATTGGCGACTAAAACGTTAGTCGCTAAATGTATAATTTTAAAAACTGGAATTGACTATTGGCAACCAAAACTTTGGTCGCTAAAGACCTGTGTTTTTGCCGACTAAAACCTTTTTGGTCGCCAAAACCTCCAGCGACCATGTTTTCGCGACAAAACCGGCGACTAAAAAATTTAGTCGGGGAAACTAAAAACAAGGTTTTTGGCGACTAAAAGTGGACTTTTGACGACTGAAAATTTAGTCGCCAAAGGTGATTTTTCTTGAAGTGTTATATATCATCTTTCTAAATATAATATATAATACACGTATTTTCAAAATTTCCATTCGTAAATTTTTTGGGTTACTATTTTGGGATCCATAATTTTTACTTTCTTATAGTTTATAGGTTAATTACATCAAAACCTTAGTGAATCTAGTAGTAAATATGCATCACATCACTCTAAAGTAACGTGTATATGATTTTTATAATCGATTGGTCAATATATATAAATTTATAAATGGTGAGGGATGTAAGATGATATATTCATTAAAAATTAAGAGGATATTATCGTGTTTAATTTTATTTTATAATCATCAAGTTGAAATAGTTATTAACTTATTAATCTATATATATATATATATATATTTACAACTAATTTTGTTATGAGGATTATATACCATTTTAGGATGGGTTGGAGGAGCATCTCCATGAGAGTGAGGAATGAATAAAGGATCCAGTAAGCAAGCCACTGCTCATCATCTACCTTTGATGGGCTTTCTATTGCCATTACCGATGCATATCTACAAAATACCCAAACCATATATCACCACACTACATATAACAACACTTAGAAAGAAACAAGCATTAATTGGTCGAAGGCAGCTATAATTATTTATAACTTGAAAATATTTAAATAAATAAAAAAACTAATAAACTTACAAGGGGTACAACAGCATCGTAACTGGCCTGCATGGATAATTCACAAATTAAAACGAAAATTAGATCACTAAATTCAAAAAAAATTGATAAACAACATGTAGAAGGAGTTCTACCCCGTTTGATTTTTTAATATAATGAAAAATAAAAATGAATGAATGAATGAAAAATAAGTGTACTAAAATATTAATATTTTCATATTTAGGCTCCATTTATTTTCAGAGGTAGAATAGAGAAGATTTATAGTGAGGGGATTGATAGTGAGAGAATTAAGTAAAATTGTGTTTGTTTTGATAATAGTTGTTGGTGTAGGGATTGTTAAATTATTTTTATATAAAATAAATATACAATATTAAAACAAATAAAAAATACAAAAACATTAAATATTAATGTTCCAAAAAAAATAAAATAAAATGGCCAACATGTAAAAAAATAAAAAATAAAAAATAAAAAAAATAGAAAAAAATAAAACAAATAAAATTGATTTTTACTTAACAAAAAATATAAAAATATTAAACATTAATGTTAAAAAAAAAAAATGCCCAACACGTAAAAATAAAAAATAAAACAAATAGTCTAGCGGACTATTTTTTAATACCAAGTGCTGGAGACTCATCAGAATCCCGTCCCCAAGGGGATTCATAATCCGGAGGAAATTACGAATCTATTCACCATCTCCCAAAACAAATACAAAGATAGCGAGTTTTATCTCACTATCGATCCCAATCCTCTCTCTATAACTCTAAATAAACGGGACCTTACAAAGTAAAAAATATTTTTCGAATTAGAAATAAAATTTTACTAATAGCACTACAACACCACCACGTGCCACCGCAACCATCACTGTTGCCATCGTCCTACCACCATTCCATCAGCTCAACTTCCACCTCCATTCTATCACCACCATCACCACCATCACCAAATATAAAAAAATATTTTTCAAAAAAAAAATCATAAAAAATATTTTTATTCTAAACAAATGGAGTTTTAAAAAGCAAAAATTACCCAGCAAGTGCGTGAACATGGGTGATCAACGTCCACAAACGACCCATATCTTGGTCACTCATTTTTACTTGTGTTTTTGGGGAGTTTCTGAAGGGATTTGAATAAACGAATTGCAACTAAGAAGAAGAAGAAGAATAATAGTGAAGAAGAAGAATAATAGTTAATAATAGAAACTGTGTTAAAAAGTGAACTAGGTTTCGACTATCAGTGGAAAAAATAGAAGATTTGGATTCAAAGGGGTTTGGGGTACAGAGAGAGAGAGAAGTTAAAATGGGTGGAAGGGGAGTGGAGAACATTTTATAAGGGGAGACATGAGAGGGAAACGTGGAGAGATGGCGGTGGCATTGGATTCTGCCTTCAACGTGGTGACCGACCTCGCGAGTTGGGTTCCTGTTGTGCCACAACAGGCTGCTGTGCGGCCTATTAAGGGTATGTTCCGAGTCTTTTTCGATAATTTAAACCGTTCATATTGTAAGGTTTATCGAATAGATCATCTATGCAAAACATCAAGTAAATTGGACAGCTTTAGCCTTTTGATAAGAGCACATTTATCTTTCAAAAAATAAACAGTTAATAACATGATTTCAATAATTTTTAAAAAATAATTAGGACTTGATCATTGGGTTACAAATCTCCGATTAACTTAATGTTGTGTATTGATGCTTGATAAATCTTATAATATAAACGGTTCAGATTATCAAAATATAATCAAAAAATTCCTTTACAAGACCTCACACCGTCCACTTGTGATTTCCGATTAGATCTCCACCCACTGTACATCTATGAAACTTTCGGCACTAGATAATTTGTACTGGATCCGTTAAATTTTTCTTATGATAATTTTAAAATATTTTTTTAAATAATTAAAATTTAATTTTACAAAAATTAAGGTAACAATCAAAATAAGTAACTTATTTATTTGGGAAATATTACAATGTGCATCCTCAAAAAGATATATATGGTGTTTTTTATAATTTTTTCACAAAACTTTATAACTTAAACACAAAATGTCATAACTTTTTAACTACAAAAGGCATAACTTTTTTTTATTGAAAAATATCATAACAAAATCTCAAAGTGTCATAACAAAGATCATAAAATATTATAACATTATAATCCCTAACTTTAGGGTGTATATAATAAATTCGCTATTTATAACTTTACTACAAAATGTCATAATACACATTATAAATAATCATAACGTTCATCATAAAAAATCATAACTTTTTTTTATGAAGTGTACCATTTGAAAGGTTGCACGTTATAAATTTCTCCTATTTATTTATTTGTTATAAGTTATTACATAATCTCTCTATTTTTTTACATTTTTTTTTGTAAAAAATAAAAAAATTATTAAATAAACAAATCTCAAACCACCAGTAAATATAAAATAGATAAAAGTTAAAACTCATAATAATCATAAAAAAAAATACCCTAAAGATTCATACTCTCCAATTTATGTGATTTTAGACTCACTTTAAATCAATTTTTGTTGATTGAAAATATTTAATTTTTAATGTCTCTCGAATAGTGTCATGATCCGAACCTGCCCTTAAAAGTTTGGGTCATAACTGGCCAGTAATCCGTAGATTGCCGAAGGCCTCAAACGATCATACAGAATATTTATGCTAATGGGGCCATAACTGGAAGCATATAATAAAGAAAAGTCCATTGAGCTGTGCCAATAATGAGCAAAATTATAGAGTCAACCACGTAACATAATAATACATATACATGCCCATAAAAAATATAAGAGTCAGAGAAAAATCGTACATAATGTTTACAACCCAAGACCATGAAAGCAAAAGCATAATAGGGTCAAAGTGTGGTGTGAGCCAAGATAAAACTCCGTCTCGGAGGCATGACTCGATTGGGTCACAAAAGGCTCCTAAAGCTGACTCTAGGGGTATGCTCCATGCTACTGATCACCTACATGTGCATACATAAAATTGGGTAAGCGAAACTTAATGAGTAATAATGCAGTAAAACAGTGTAAGTAGATGATCATAAGGCTCTCTTAATATCCATAATCATATAAACCAAGCGGCTTTAGGCCCAAGCATATAACAAGCGGCCTCGGGCCCAATCATAACCAGCGGCCTTGCGCTCAATCATATAACAAACGGCCTTGGGCCCAATCATATAACAAGCGCCCTCAGGCCCAATCATTTATCAAGCGGCCTTGGGCCCAATTATTTAATAAGCGGCCTCGGGCCCAATTATTTAACAAGCGACCTCAAGCCCAATCATTTATCAAGCAGCCTCGGGCCCAATTATTTAACAAGCGGCCTTGGGCCCAATCATTTAGCACATGCTATATAATATCAATGAAGTTTCATCATTTCCAATCAATTCATAATGTTGGCACCAATCACCATTCATGGTTTAAGATACGCAACAAAGAGTATAAGTGTACTATATTACTACTCACAGTGTGTTTGGTCTTGCGGTGTTGCCTTCGGTACTCGACTTACACAAAACATGTCACATACACATCCGATAAATCATTTGTTTCAATTCGTACACTTTTATTTAATTTCTCTCAAGTGTTCAATTCTAAACTTTTCTACATGTGAACCGCGTACAAAGCATGTTCCAAAGATGTACCTAAACGGCCCTAAATGTTCATGACTTAAAGTAATGTTTCCTACAATAATTTCATATGTTTTTCATTGAACATATTATGTTTACTTATTTAAGATTTAAGGAAATAGCATGAAGCGAAAGGAAACTAAGTTAGGATAGAAATTGACATGAAACGGCTAAAAGAAAATAAATAGCCTTCACTAATTTGAGCATATCTATTTGTGTACTTAAAATTTGGGTGTGAGACCACCACCATTAGAAACTAGACTTCGAGGGCTTGAATTTAGGCTTAAGAATCACTTAAAACGAAGTCCGGATGAAGGAGATATACCTTTTTGAAGTTGGGTTGAAACAGGGATTCCGCACGAGCGGAAATCTTCACCGCTCGTGTGGCCCAAATCCGCTTGAGCGGAAAAACCGGCAGCTCGAACGCCCAAGGAGCATAATCAAAACTTATTTTTTTCTTCATGTTTTGCTTGTGCGGTGCCCGTGGCCGCTCGTGCGGTCTGGGCAAACTTAGACAGTCCGAAAATGGCCAAAAACTGCCAAACCTTCCAACTCATTTCCAAGCTCAAATTCATGCAAAAACAACTCAAAAACATGATATCTAAGTATGATACAAGTGTAATTCTACATTAAACATACCAATCTTGCATCAACAACAATTCCACAGTCTCATCTTTTTCCCATATTTATTCATTACGTAAACAAATTCAAAGTATATAAACCATGAATAATCTTACAACAAAACTTGTTTCTATAGATCATCTAAGGTTTGTTTCATGGGTTAAACACAAGAGTGGACTTAAATCAACAAAGATGGAGAGATTAGGGTTCAATCTCATGCCTTGAGCTCAAACCACTATAAAACTCAAAACCCTAGCTCAAACCCCTAATCTCTTCTTGATTTCTTGACAAAGATGAGTTAGAATCAAAGTTTGTGAATGATTTTCCATACCTTAGTTCAAATCTATGGTTTGCCCTTTGATTTCCTTCAAACCCTTAGCTTTCTCTTCTTCATCTCTCTTTAACTCACACTATAGAGCTCTCAAGTACAATAAGAAACACAAGAGGCCAACATATATGTGACTTAGCTTTAAAAATTCCAATTTAATCATTATGAACCGTAATTTTTCAAAATCTCACTAAAGGCTCTAAAAATCATGCTAATTGTAGATATGAAGTCTGTTTTTGTTTATCGCGCCTCTACGGCTCGCAATTTCAGTTCAAAGTTTCAATTGCAACAGATATTCCTACTTTCAATAGATATTTTTTCAAATTCACATATTTTCCATACTTAAACTTGTAAATTCATATCAAACACATAATCACATATATAATTAAGCATAGTACGGGTTAGGTAATCGCAAATAGATTGTTAATAAAAAAGAAGAAGTTATCATTTAACAAAAGCCACATGTTTATGTCATAATTTCTCTTAAAAATGAACAATTTATTTTTAAAATAATAATTACTATATATACTGGTTTAATTACAAATATAAATTGAATATGTGATTATCAATATTTAATCAATTTTATTTTTTATATAGACCATTCACTTGAGAAGCATTAAAAAATAACAATTTAAATCAACAAAAAGGACCTAAAGCGGGTTCAAAACTGCCTAAATTCAACCGTCCATTCTAAATTTCGGATTCAATAATGCTCGAGGCTTTGAATTTGCCTCGAATTCAATTTTTATTTTTATTTTATTTTTTTTTGGCTGTGTTAGTTTGGCTTCTTTTTTCTTTTTTTTTTTTAAATTTTTTTTCTCTCTTTTCTTTTCTTTTCTTTTCTTTTTGTAAAAGTAGTTATGTGTTGTATGCTAAAAAATTAGACATTACGCATTAACTCAACTTGTATGATTTGATAAGATGAGTGAGTTAGTTGGACTGGTTGAGTTTTATCACCCAACCAATCCAATCCAACTCACTCATCTTATCAAACCATATAAGTTGAGTTATTATTGTTTTTTTTCTTATGTTTGTTGGCCTGTGTTGGTTTGTTGTTTTTTTTTAAAATTTAATTTAATTTTATTTGTTGGGCTGTGTTGATTTGGTTTTTAATTTTTTATTTTTTAAAGATGGTTATGTGTAGGGATGTGCCAAAAAATTAGACATCTCGTACCAATTCATTGTACAAAATTATGTTGAATTAACAAATTTTAACTAACAGCCTAACTAATTAGTTAATTAGATTGGACTAGTTGAGTGATAAAATTGATTAACCAATTAAATTGTTGGTTAAATTTTATTAATTTCATATAATTTTATACAATGAGTTAGTGCAAAATATCTAATTTTTTGACACAACACATAACTACCCTTAAAAAAAAAAAAAACACATACAAAAAACAAAAAAAAACTAATTAGCACAGCTCAAAAAAAAAAAAAAAAAAAAAATTCAAGCCAAATTGAAGCCCTCTAGCACTGCCCGTTTTGGATTACAAACTCATCAATCCTTATTCTTAAGTCACATCCAACACTACTATAGCAATTAAAGTCTATATTCACAATTCTGAAGTCAACATCAAATCCAATGCCATTATAGTAATTAAAGTCTATATTCGCAACTACCACTACAGTAATTAAAGTCTATATTCGCAATTCTCAAGTCAATATCAAATCCAATACCACTATAGTAATTAAAGTCTATATTCGCAATTCTCAAGTCACATCAAATCCAATGCCAGACACATATATTAAAATATATAAAAAGTGTATTAATATATAAAATAAAATTATTAATTGATGTCTAGTAAACGTCATTAACAGAATATTGCTTTGGCATGTCGGTTGGATGAGTTGGGGTCAAAATAGTCTTACAAAGATAAAATAAGTTTTTTGGGTATAAGGTTTTATTGGTTACATATTTTGTATAAGTCAATTATAATTCGACGCGTGGCAAAATAAGAATAATATAGGAAGACTATTCAAATTTTCGATCCTGATCGTACACATGACAGTTAGTATTGGTTATTACGAGATCTGAGTAGCAGTGGATCAACAAATATATGCAAGGTGGTGTGGCTTCAACGGTTACTCACATTTCAAATTCAAATTTAGGAGGGAAGCCTAACTGCAAGTAATGGCGTAATGGAGCTAATCTTGAGGCAACATGATCAGCGATCATGGAGGAGCAGTTCGACGGTTAGAAATGCAGTTCGATGGTCATCCTTGAGCAGTATAAATAGCAGAGTCAAATCCAAAAAACCAGTCTTATTATACTTATTTTCCTTTCTAGTTTTACATTTCCAGTCTTACATTTCCTGTGCTTTAAATTCTTGCACTGCACTTCGTTCATAGGAGTAATTTTAAGTAGATTGTTGCTATAAAATCTCTACGAGGCTGAGTTTGGATCATTGTAAGTTTTTCATTTTAATGAAATACTTCAACTGTTCTTCATTTAATTGTTATTTTGCTTAATGCTCTTAAATCAAGCCACCAGTAAAAGTCCTCTTCATTGAGGCTGAAAGAACTAAAACATAATCGTCTGATAATTGGTTGGCAATTAATTTTTTGTAAGGACTGATTGATCCTTGCTGGCACGCTCGCAATTACAATAATAACCTTCGAAAGCCAAAAAGCCAACATATATTTTTGGCATGCCCGGTGGGACTCGAATTTAAATGGCTAGACGTAGAAGACAAGGAGAAAATGAACGTTTGGAAGAAGGCATGGAAGGAGAGGTAGAGATACCTAATCCGGACGATAATGTGATAACACATCCTGTAGAAACTCCCATTTTATCAGAACCTATGGTCGAATAGACCAGCACTTCAGAACAAGTACCACATGTTCATAATATTGGATGAGACCAAGGAATTGAACCATCCACTGTTCCATCTACTCAGCCAATAAATCCATGGGGTGGCCTAGTAGATGCTATGGGACAGCAATTAATGAACACAATGGAAAGGTGGGCAACGCCCTTTTTGGATCGAATGAATAACCACCAATAAACAAATGTAAGACACATGGAGGAAGTTTCGAATGTCCCTCAACAAAGATTGGCTAGAGATAAACAGCCTATGCAAGTTAATGGACATTCTAATGGTCAAACTAGTAATCAGAACTATGAAAGACCATCACTTCAGTCTTGGTACGAACCTATTCCGAGGCCTATAGCAGGTCAAAATGCCTCAGTACTTAACAGTGAAGCCATGCAATTTGGTGGATCTAGCCCAGTATAAGAAAATGGCATAAGAATGGTTCCAAATCCCATGTTCGAAGCCATACCTGGCACAAGGGGGTTCACTAATCCCTTATTTGAATTTATACCCGAAGGGTTGGAAGGTTTTCTTACAAATGGAAGAGACACAACACCAGTTCCAGCACCTTTCGCAGGTCCTTTCGCAGAACAGGCTCAAAGGGGTTACCTACACCCCCAACAGTAACCTGCACTACAGGGACAACCAGTCCCAAATATACCACCTTATGGACCAAGAGGACCATAGGCACAAGTTTGCCTACCAAATCCTGTGTTTGCCCCTCCAGTAGTGGTTCAGCAGGCACAAAATATGGTCCTTAGGGACCAAATTGCTGACATTGTTAGAGAGATGTGTGGACCAATGGCTCGGGGGGTCCAGACTCCTGTGTACAGGAAACCATATCCAGAATGGGTAGACAGGGTACATGAATACCCAAGAGGTTTCAGGATACCAGATTTTGCCTTTTTTTATGGGAATGGAAACCAATCAACAGTAGAGTATATTGCTAGGTTTGATGCTCAATGCGGCGAATTTACCAATAATGACTATATGAAGTTAAGGTTATTCCCAAATTCCCTAACTGGGGGAGCATTTGTATGGTATATTAACCTTACACCTGGCTTTGTCCAGACTTGGCAACAGATGAAAGAGGCATTTCATGCCCAATTCTTCCAATCAGAGCCAGAGGTTTCCATAGCAGACTTGGCAAGATTGAGTCAAAGGCCTGATGAGAAGGCCACTCAGTTTATTGCCAGATTTAAAAGGGCTCGAAATAAATGTAGAGTCATTTTACCAGAACCAGAATTCGTGAGATTGGCTCAAAATGGTTTAGAGTTTAGGCTTCGAAAGAAGCTTGACTCAACTGAGTTCAGAGACTCAGTGGAACTCACTTATAAGGTGTCTAGGTACGAAACATTACTAGAGGAGGAACAAGATCGAAATAATGCATCATACAAGACATATTATAGAGATCCTAATTATGAGATCGATGCAGAAGAGATTGTGGGGAAAGAACCTGTAATCTGTGAAACATTAATTTATAAGGATACAACAATTGACCAACAGTTTAAAAAGAAAGACCTTCATAGGAAATACTCTTTCGATTTAACTAAGGCAGATGACATTTTTGATCATTTGCTTGCGGCCAACTTCCTTAAGTTACCGAAAGGAGTCAAAATTCCATCTCCTGATGAACTTAAAGGAAAAATATATTGTAAATAGCATAATTCTTGGTCTCACTCGACTAAGAACTGTATTGTTTTTTGAGACAGGATCCAAGAACAAATTCGGAAAGAAAGTTTAAAATTCCCAGCCAAAGCAGAAAAGGCCATGGGGATTGACAGTAATCCATTTCCAAAAATTGGAGAGGTGGCAGCCAATGTCATAATGCCAGACTTTCGAAGCTTGTCCTTGAAAGAATTGGGAGAAGTCAATGTGCAGATGCATGTTGTCAACCAGACAACTATCAAGAAGGACACAGGAAATCTACCAGCTATTGGACAAGGTTTCTTACACTAGAGGGAAGACTCTGATGAAGAAGTACTGGATGACGACTCCTTAGAAGCAGCTGTAATGCAAAGGATGTGTCCCAGGTGCAGACTGAGCTACAAATGGTTGAAAGGGCTTCCAATTGATGGGAAGCAATATTACAGGGATGTGCAGAGACGTCCCAAACCAACCAATGCTTACAATAAAAGGCCATATCCATCTGGTGTTAGGCAGTAGCCATCGATGGTTGAACCAACAGCTGATAGAATGCATTCCAAAGGCAAGAGGCTTTTATATGAGTCCAGGCCACCTAATTATTACAGAATGGAGAGCAGTCATTCTGAGAGGAGATTAGAGAGAGGTTCAGTTTATGGGATCAAAGCCAGAGATTGGCCCCTTAGACCAGCCTCACGTAGGACAGAAAGTGGACACCTTCATTAGAAGCCTGAGTTAGGCCCAAAGCATGAAGTTAGGGCCAAACAGTGGCCTACACAGCTAGCTTCGAAGGTAGCTTCGAAGGAAGAAAGAAGCAATTCAACAACTGGGTCAGTAAGTTCGTGGGTACCCGGGGGTCCCAGATTGGTTTGTGATGCAGAATAAACCTAGGGAAGTGTTTACCCAAAGAGATGTAATTGGAAACCAAGGCAGGATGGTCAAGCCTCCTTTGGTGGCTCCAAACAATTGGGTATTGCTTAAGCACCCAAAAACAAAGAAACCAGATATGGTCCCCGTAATTTCTAGATCACAAAGGAGGAAAATTCAGCGTAGGTACACTCAGTACCAGCAGGACCTGAAATAGAGTGGAGAGAGTTCTTCATTGGTACAGACCAAAGGAGAGAAGAATCCAAAGTCAGACCATACTCCAAAACCAACTCTACAAGGCAAAATGGGTTGCAGCAGAGAAAAGTTGGCCAAAGTTCACTCTGAACTAAAAGCCAGAGAGAAGTCCAGTTTGGCAGGATTGGAGAAGGCGTTGATGGAGAGTGATAGCGAGGCAGAGAAAGAAGTTGGCCTAGGCCAAAAGAAGGAAATGGTTACGGAAGAAATGTTCAAAGCCTTCATGGCTGAACAAACATTTTTGGTTGAAAAACCAGTCAGAAAAGACCATTTGAAAGAGCTTGTTAGTAAGGAAGTGCCAGAATGCAGTATGGAGGATGCTTCTGAAGTAACTGAACAAGGTGGCCAAGAGGAGAAACAGGCACAGCCAGCCATCCAATTTGGCTCAGTATCAGTAAATATGGTACACATACTACCGCATGAATTCCAAGCTGGAGATGAGAACCAAGAGGGGCAAAAAATGGACCCAATTCCAGTCTCTAGTGAAGACTCACAAGTGAGTATGGTGCAAGATGATTCCGGAATGGCTACCCCAATGGAAACTGAATATGAGAGTGAAGAAGAGGTGAGCATTAACCTCTCATATCCTTTTGAATATCCCTCGAATTTTATGACACAGCATGTCAAACCTTTGTACATCAAGGCCTTTTTCGATGGGATACAATTGAACCGAGTCTTGATAGATAATGGGGTAGCGGTGAACTTACTACCGAAATCTTCCTTGAAGAAACTAGGGAAAAGTAACCCCAGATTAATCCCAACCAGCACAACCATTGCTGGTTTCGCCGGAGACAAACAGATGGCTCAGGGAATTCTGCCTATCAACCTGAGTGTGGGAACCAGGGACTGCATGACAGCATTCTTCGTCATCGACAGCAATGCTAAGTACAATGCTTTACTTGGTAGAGATTGGATTCACACTAACAAGTGTATGCCTTCCTCTTTGTATCAGAAAATAATGATGGCCTTGGGCAATGGGGAGACAGAGGAAATTAATGCAGATCCTCAACCCTTCATAGCCTATGCAGACTTCGCAGAGGCCAAATTGTATATTGAGGGAGTAACACCACTCAGTATACTAAGGAAACCTGATGGCTCAGCCAAAGTGACAGCTGATGAGGAAGTGACACACCTGAAGCACTTAGTCCAAGAGAGTGCTGATGAGGAGGTTGTCGTTAAGGATGACAATGATGCCTGGTTGTAGGCAAAGAAATGAAGTCCAAGAAGTCAAGTCTTTCGCTCTAATTAAGTTCTCAATATTGGATGTAAAATCAATAGTCCAGAGAGTACAAGTGCAAGAGAAAGAAGCCATGATAATTGGTTGCAAGCAGAAGCAACAACAGGCCAGAGTTTTGGTCCTTAACAAATACTATGCATTGGACATTGAAACAAAAGTCCAGGAGATACAGGAGGAAGAAGCCTTATGGACAGACTTTGTCTATGAGGAGGAGGGTAAATATGTTGAATTAAAGAACCTGGGAGCAGAACAAAGCCAGAAGATTGCTTTGAAGGCAGAAGGGATCAAAGAAGAAGCTTCAGTAAGTTCTCAGACACAAGACCCCTTAGAAGAAGTAAATTTAGGGGAATGTTCTATACAACAGCCCACCTATATAAGTGCTTGTTTGAATGCTCTGGACAAGGACCAGTTGTTGGTTGTTCTGAAGAAATATAAAGATTGTTTTGCATGGTCTTATAATGAACTACCAGGATTGAATAGGTCATTAGTGGAACACAGGTTCCTTATGAGGCCTAATTTCAAGCCATACAAGCAAAAGCCAAGAAGAATGAGTCCAGAAGTGATTCAGAAAGTTAAGGAAGAAATTCTTCGACTACTCAAGGCAAACTTTATCAGGACAGCCAGGTATGTTGAATGGCTATCCAATATTATGCTTGTAGTTAAGAAGAATGGTAAAATAAGGGTATGCATTGATTTCAGAAACTTAAATCTAGCAACTCCAAAAGATGAATATCCTATGCCTATAGTAGACTTGTTGGTAGACAGTTCAGCAGGGCATCGGATTTTATCAATGATGGATGGGCACTCTAGTTATAACAAAATCTACATTGCAGAGGAGGATGTTCACAAGACAGCATTCAAATGTCCTGGGAATATTGGGACCTTCGAATGGGTTAAAATACCATTTGGCCTGAAGAATGCTGGGGCTACATATCAGAAGGCTATGAACACTATCTTTCATGACCTCATTGGAGCGTATTTAGAGTGTTATATTGATGACATTGTAGTTAAATCTCAATCCATGGAGGAGCATTTGTTTCACTTAGAAGCAGCTTTTGAAAGAATGAGAAAGTTCAAGTTGAAACTCAATCCTTTTAAGTGTGTTTTTGGCGTATCATCTGGAAACTTCTTGGGCTATGTAGTACACAAGAGAGGAATACAGATTGATCAGAATAAAGCCAAAGCCATCATTGAAGCCAGACCTCCATCAAGTAAGAAAGAATTACAAAAGTTTCTTGGACAGGTTAATTTTCTTCGAAGATTCATTTCTAACACTGTAGGAAAAACTAAAGTATTTTTTTCCTTATTAAGGCTAAAAGATGAAGAGGAATTTGTGTGGACAGCAGAGCATCAAATTGCTTTCGAAGGTATCAAAGCCTACTTGGCCAACCCTCCAGTGCTGATGCCACCAAAGGGTGATAAGCCCTTGAAGTTGTACATAACTGCAGCAGAAGATTCATTGGGAGCTTTCTTGGCCCAAGACAATGAAGAAGGCAAGGAACAAGCTGTTTATTACCTTAGTAGGTTTTTAAATTCTTGTGAATGTAAATACTCAGCTGTAGAAAAGCTGTGCCTTGCATTGTATTTTGCTGCAATGAAATTAAGATACTATCTTTTGCCTACAACTGTCACGACCCAAACCCGGCCCTATGGGTTTAGTACCGTAACCGGCCAGTAATCCGAGAATTACCGAAGGCCTGCTTAACAGTAATACAGTAAAACAGAGTACAGGGCCTGGCGGAAGCCAATACAGTAAATAAATAATGTCCATTGAGCTGTGACAGTCTGTATGCCAAAAAGATTTTTCATGCATTCACACGTGTAGAACAGTACAGTCTATACAAAATTTACAGTCACACATTACAGGGACCTAATCCCTTGATAACAGTACAGTAAGGTAGGTAACAGTCTATACAGTAATCCAAAACAGTACGGAGACAGACGGGGGGAAAACAAAACACCCCAAAGCCATAACATGGCAACACGGAACCTCGCAGTGAGGCACAAAGGCTGGCTTGACAAAACTGGAGTCTAACCCACGCTCCTAGCTCCGATCTGGTGGCTGAGCACCTACATATATATATAAACAGTGAGCTAAAGCCCAGTGAATAACATAATGCGTAAAGAGGTTAAGAATGAAATGTCCTTACAGTAATGAAAACAATTCATTAAACAGTATTTCAGTCTTTCAGTCAGAACAGTTATTCAGTCATATGTGGTACATCCATTAGCATAGCAGTAAACAGTAGGTCTTGAAGACCGAGCAGTAATGATGGCCATCAATCAGTAAACAGTAGTGGTTCCACGAGGGAACCGACAGAGATCTCTGTAACAGAAGCAATAACAGTATACAATTGTTGCTAAGGATGCCACAATACATTTCAGAATACAGGACATACATTCAATC
The DNA here is from genome assembly GCA_030407325.1 of Camellia japonica. Taxonomy (NCBI): domain Eukaryota; kingdom Viridiplantae; phylum Streptophyta; class Magnoliopsida; order Ericales; family Theaceae; genus Camellia; species Camellia japonica. Next base: position 70,991,090 of record JAPPVO010000010.1, on the reverse strand, counting down.
GATTAACAATAATTACTTCAGAAAACAGTTTCGTTAAACAGTCAGAAAACATTCTCAGTTGAACATATCTTTACACAATTGTTACTCACAGAGTTTGGGCTACAGTATGCTAGAGCGTGACTCCCCAGTCGCCAACCCTACACAGTTCACAGTTTGAACACACACTAAGCTACACAGTTGGGAAATATCATAATTCAATCCCTAATTTGCCTTGGTGTGTTCTACATCTATATCATCATTAAGATGCCTTAAACTAGGCCTAAGAATGCCTAGAATGGGATGAGGATGCAAAAATACACTTAGAAAACATTTTGCAAAGTTTGCTGAAAATAGGAGCCTCGCTCGAGCGAGCCTTCCTTCGCTCGAGCGAGCTTCCAAAATCAAAGGCTTCGCTCGAGCGAGGAATCCTTCGCTCGAGCGGTCTGCTGAAACAGTAAAAGTACTGGATGCTGAAATTTTACGCTCGAGCCACCAATTCTACGCTCGAGCGTAGTTTCGAACAAAGGTTGGTCGCTCGAGCGAAGAATCCTTCGCTCGAGCGAAGAAGCCAAATTCTGGAATTTCCAGATTTGTCTCCTAAGCTCAAACCAAGCATTCTTTCACTCAAAACTCGACCTCTTGGGCCCAAATTCTGGAAAATACATCCAAATCCAATGTATAACAAGTTTTAAAGCTCAATTTATGAATTCAAGCCCCAAAGGTGAGTCAATTGAAACCATTTTTCAAACCCATTTTTCATGAACATGGAAAGTATGCAACATGCATGGATTCAAACCAAATTCAACCCTCAAAGCTTGTCCAAATGGACTCATTTCCTCAAGAACATGATGAAATCATGGACTCAAGCCTAAATATGAACATGCATGTACAATTTTACCATGAATTCAACTCAAACTCATCAATTCAAACATGCATGCATGAATTAAACTCTAATTCAACATGTATGAACTAATTCATGACTTAATTTTACAATGAAGCATAAACCATGCAAGACTTAGCTCAATGACAACAATATGGGGATGAATGATCTACCTTAGGTGTAGGATAAGAAGTGAGAAAGCTTAATTTGTCAACTTATACTTCAATCTCTTCAAGATCACCAAGTTGTAGTCAAAATCCCTCTCAATTCTCTCCCTTACTCTCTAGTTCGGTGGTGAGACAACAATTTGGCTGAGGAAATGTTTAATCTACATGTATAAGGCTCAACATATGTGAATAAACAAAGGCCCCATTAGGTGGCAAAGTTGTAATTAAGACAAACTCTTAAATTAGCTTTATTTAATCTAGTTTAATCATACCTAAGTACATTTTAAATAAATATACCATAAAATCAGATAAATTCTACTGTTCATGAAACACTAAACAATTTTCAGTTCGGCCGCCGATAAGGCCTTCAATTTGCAGTTTAAACATAAAAACACGAACAGATAATCAAATAATCGAAAAGATAAAAATGCAACACCATAGCTATGCTCAGTCATTTCAGTTCCAGTTTTCAATCAGTCCGTCCAGTACTTCAGTTAGTTTAATTATCTGTCATAAGCAGTCCAGTTTAGCAGTAATCAGTAGGTAATTCAGTAATTTTTCGGTAAACAGTACGGGGTTGTTACAGTCTCCCCTCTTTATAAGGAGTTTAGTCCTCTAAACTCGAGTTACCTTCATTCTGGAAGAAAACAGGATCCAGCGGGAACAAATCAGGATATCGCTTAGCCATGTCATCTTCCCTTTCCCAAGTGGCATACATACCACCATGGTTCTGCCAGTCAACTTTCACTAACGGGATCTCTTTGTTTTTCAGTTTCTTGATCCGTCTGTTTACAATCTGTATAGGCCGTTCCTCGTAAGTGTAGTCATCACTCAACACTACCCAAGTAGGCTCAATCACATGGAAGGGATCTCGGAGATAATCTCTCAACATCGAAATGTGGAAAACATTATGCATATGCTCCATTTCAGGAGGGAGCGCAACTTGATACGCCACCGGATTAATTTTCTCAATAATCTCATACGGTCCGACGTACCTCGGCGCTAACTTGCCCTTGACTCCAAAACGAGTCTGGCCTTTCATTGGTGTCACTTTCACAAAAACGTGATCACCCACTTCATACTCTCTGTCCCGTCTTCTGACATCCGCATAACTTTTCTGTCTACTCTGTGCAGTTTTCAGTCTTTGCTGTATCAGTTTCACTTTTTCAGTCGTTTCATACACAATCTCGGGCCCAAGCAAAGGCCTATCTCCAATTTCTGCCCAGCAAATTGGAGATCTACACTTCCTGCCATACAATGCCTCGAAAGGCGCCATACCAATACTCGAATGGTAGCTGTTGTTGTAGGCGAATTCAGCCAATGGCAAATGACTTTCCCAGTTTCCCTGAAAATCAAGGACACACATTCTCAGTAGATCCTCTAAAGTCTGGATGGTCCTTTCTGACTGGCCATCTGTCTGAGGATGGTAGGCATTACTCAGTCTCAATTCAGTACCTAGTGCAGTCTGTAGGCTTTGCCAAAACCTCGATGTAAACTTCGAATCCCTGTCAGAAACAATAGATACAGGCACTCCATGCAGTCTCACAATTTCATCAATATAAATAATAGCCAATTTGTCCGCATTATAGATTGTCTTGACAGGTAAGACGTGAGCAGATTTGGTCAGTCTATCAACAATAACCCAAATTGAATCCATATATTTTCTGGAGCGAGGTAACCCAACGATAAAATCCATCGTGATATGCTCCCATTTCCACTCCGGTATGGGCAAGGGTTGCAATAATCCGGCAGGTCGTTGATGTTCAGCTTTGACTTGTTGGCAATGTAGACATTTCGCTACAAAATCGGCAATTTCTTTCTTCATTCCCGGCCACCAGAAATTCTGTTTCAGGTCTTGGTACATTTTCGTATTCCCCGGGTGGATAGACAATTTTGAATAGTGGCCCTCATGCAAAACTCTTCTTTTCAATTCAGTGTCATTCAGCACACACAGTCTTTCTTGAAATTTCAGTACATTGTTCCCAAATTTGAACCCCGGTTTCGGCTTAGACTCTCTTTCTTCGATGATCTTCTTCAAGAAGTCATCCAGTTGCTGTTTCTCTTTAATTTCTTCGATCAAGGCTGGTTGAGCAGAAATAGCGGCTAGTGTTCCACTTTGTTCTCTCAAAACAACTTCAATTTCAGATTTTTCAAGGTCATAAAGCAATTCTTTCTGTCCGGTGAGCAAACAAGCTAAGTTGGCAATTGACTTTCGGCTCAATGCGTCGGCAACAGTGTTGGCTTTTCCCGGATGGTACAGAATCTGTAGGTCATAATCTTTGATCAATTCTAGCCATCTGCGCTGTCTCATGTTCAGTTCTTTCTGTGTGAAGAAATATTTTAAGCTCTTGTGGTCGGTGTATACTTCACATGTCGCCCCATACAGGTAGGGACGCCAAATTTTCAGTGCAAACACCACTGCTGCAAGTTCCAAATCATGGGTTGGGTAGTTCTTTTCGTGTGGTCTCAGTTGTCGGGAAGCATAAGCAATAACTCTCCCATTCTGCATTAAAACACACCCCAAACCCTTATGAGAAGCATCACTATATACAGTATAACCATCCGTACCTGAAGGTAGAGTAAGGACCGGTGCTGTTACAAGTCGAGTTTTCAACTCTTGAAATGCTGACTCCCTTTGGTCTGTCCAGTCAAATGATGTCCCCTTCTAAGTTAACTGAGTCAATGGTAAGGCTATTTTGGAGAAATCCTTGACAAATCTTCTGTAATATCCAGCCAATCCCAAAAAGCTTCGGACTTCAGTCACATTTGTTGGTCTAGGCCAGTTCACTATAGCTTCAATTTTCTGCGGATCAACAGAAATTCCATCTTTGCTAACAACATGCCTCAAAAACATAACATGATCAAGCCAAAACTCACATTTAGACAGTTTAGCATACAGTTTCTGTTCTCTTAAGGTTTGTAGGGCAAGTCTCAGATGGTGTCCATGCTCTTCTACACTTTTTGAATAAATCAGTATGTCATCAATAAATACCACAATGAAATCATCAAGGTATGGTTTAAAAATTCTGTTCATAAGGTCCATAAAAGCAGCAGGGGCATTCGTGACTCCGAATGGCATAACTAAAAATTCGTAATGGCCATACCTCGTTCTAAAAACAGTTTTATCAATATCTTCCGGTTTAACCTTCAGTTGATGATACCCCGATCTGAGATCAATCTTAGAAAACACTTGTGCACCCTGTAACTGATCAAATAAATCATCAATACGTGGCAATGGGTATTTATTTTTTACAGTTACCTTATTCAATTCACGTAATCAATGCACAGTCTCAATGAGCCATCTTTCTTCTTTACAAATAAAACAGGTGCACCCCACGGTGAAGTACTGGTGTAACATGCCCGGGGGGTACCCGCGCGCGTTAAACAGTTCGGACTCCCGAGATCTCTTTGATCTCATGTTTCACGAGTGCAGTGTGAAACATAGATGAGAGTCCAGATTTGGCAACTTTTATTGAAAATCCATTTTATTGCAATTTTGTCAAAAATGGACTGCGTCATCAGAACTCAGAGTCGCCACCTAATATTTTGGGAAATTAGGAAACCCATGACTCGGCGCCAAGGCCACTGTTCGTCGTAACCAAGGATGCTTGGCTCGGAACCTTAGGTATGAGAGGAGAAGGTCAATAATGAGCACCCCCACTCACCCGATCAAAAGATCGGCCTCTACTAAACCATGATATGACTTTTATTTTCTTTATATGTTCATGTTCTGATTATTTTAGTAAATCCTAAAATTTACTATGTGAAACATACAAGTATAGACTAGTTTTCTCAAATTGGAACAATTCAATTTCATGTTTGTTTTTTGAAAGGGATTTGAATTTGCCACCTCAAGTGGGCTTAAAATGTACATTTATTGAATCATTCCAATTCTAACAACAAGCCTTCATCCACAAGCATTCAAATAGTTTATCATTTAATCAATTAGCCTCATGGTAGGATGCTAAACATAATAAGAAAATCACACACAAATGGGATGCTAAAGCATAAAAACTCACAGATTGACCGACGTCCCTCGAACAACTACAAAACAAAGTTAGTAAAATATGCATGATCTTATATACAGAATCCTAATGCAATTCACTCATGAGATGCATTAAAGATTTGGCTTCTAAAATATGGCATGTGAATCATCTCAAAACGTGTGATAGCGCATAAAATCATGGGATAATCAATTGAAGCATAAAGATGCAAATTTAGCCAAATCTTATACATGGATCATGGATGTAAAGCAGGGATATGCATGACATGTCAAGATATATACATACACACAGTTAGGGAAAGCGATAAAAGAATGGGATAGAAAGAAGCGGGGTGGGGGAATTATTACAATACTTGAATTATTACAGATCCGAATGAGGGAGAGAGGAGAGAAATAATAAAATAAAATAAAATCTCACAAAACACTCAAAATAAAAAAAAATAAAAGAACTTCATCACTGGCACATTTCACTACTCCTTTTTTTTTTTTACTAGAAATTGGGCCCAGCAAGTAAGCCCAAATTGGAAACATGCGGATCAATATTTTCAGTTCCTCCACCTGTATTACAGTGCAAAGTCTTCACGGATTGGAGAAGCCCCATCTTGGTTTGATGTCCTTGTTCCATATTCCCTCAACGGCCAAATCCAATCCGATACTTCTTCCCTCATCTGCAACTCTGTTTGGACTGCTCAAGAGTACATCCTCAGACATGCACAAGCAGGACCAAGCTTGTGGAGCTTTGCCCTCTCTATGCCAACCACAAATACATACATAGCAATCAAATATTTTTCTCAATGGAAAGATGATAGGTTCGAGTGTGATCATGGGGTAGATAGGACCGAAGGCGCCACCAATTGAGTTCATGGCTGCTGCTACTGCTGACGGAAAAGTTGTTCCCACTCCATGCAAACCTGCTGATATCAACTTCCCTCTCTGCGTTGCTGATACTGCTTCTTTATCTCGAGCATCATCCGCGGCCTTTGAAAGCAGCCTTGGTTTTAAACTCAGATGAGCTGCACATGTTAAAGCATTCCCAGCGTTTCCACCTCTTCGAATCTGAAAAGAGAGCCTCCTCGAGAGAGAGAGAGAGAGAGAGAGGGAGCAGCTTGTGTGTTGTCTATTTTTTTTTAGCTAAGAGAGAGAGCTAAGAGAGAGAGAGACCCCCGATGGGTCTTTTGTCTGTTTGCCTCTCAGCTGCTGCTGTGTGTGCCGTGAGTGCCTCTGCATGGGTTGTGTGTGTTGGTGTGTGAATGGTCACGGTGGTGATGCTGTGTGTGAGGTGCCGAGGGTGTGTGAGAATTGTGCACCGGTGTGTGGGTGATGCCGTGAGTGTATGTGTTGTGCACTGGGTGTGTGTGTGTATCAAGCTGTGGTGTGTGTAGTGTGTGTGAGTCTCTCTCTCTCTCTACCCGTGTGTGTCCATTTTGCAGAGAAAGAGAGGTTGATGGGTGTCCTCTGTTCTCTCTCCCTCGTGCCTATGTTAATGGTGAGTCTCTGTTGAGAGAGAGAATCCCCCGGTCTCATGCATGGGTGTGTGGGCAGTGGTGTGTGTCTTGGGTGTGTGCTGGGTGATGGGTGGCCATGGTGGTGGTGGTGTTGTGCATGTGTGTTACCTGGGTGTGTGTAACTCAATATGCATGGGTTTACCGTGGGTTTGCCGTGGGTGTGTGTTTGAGTTCACCCGTGTATCTCCTCTAGCTCATCAGTGTGCACCATGTGTGTGTAGGTATCTATGGTGAGTGTATGACCTATCCCTTCCTCTCACCTTTCTCTCTCAAACCTCTCTCTCTCTCTCTTTCTACCCATGTGTCTGTGTGTGTTTAGTGCATCTCCTCTCTTCCTCTCCCATGTGCATCCCCCCCTGAGAGTTGTAGTGGTCCATCATTTTTATGCATGTGTCTGTGATGAGAGAAAGGGGCTGCCCGAACCATGTGCCTCTGTTTTCTTTTTATTAAACAAACCTCTCCCCCATGCCTTGCATGTTCAATTTCATTTAGAGATGCCCTCTGTCTGTCACCTACCAAAACATCATCATATCATATATTCCATCTCCCCATTTAAAAAAAACATAATATCACGCCAAAGATGCTCTATCTTTTCTTTTTCTTTTTTTTTTCTTTTTATTATTTTCTTCTTTGTTTTATTTTTTTTTTATTATTATTTTTTTTATTTTTTAATTTATCACATATTTATCAATTTATATAAAAACACACCTAAACATATGTACACACACAAAGTGATGCCAAAATGGGTGAGCTTTGGAATTATCATTTCAATTTGATTTTTCTGGTGAGGGTAGTTAAACTAAAATGCCCAAGTCTTAGGGCCGGTCAAAATGGGGTGTCCACAACTGGGCCTGATAAATTTCTTGTCTAACAATTCTTGCAATTGCACTTTCAATTCCTTCAGTTCAGTTGGAGCCATTCTGCAGGGAGTTTTAGATATTGGCTGTGTACCCGGAATCACATCAACGGTAAATTCAATCTCCCTGTCGATCAAATCCCCTGGTAGATCATCTAGAAATACATTTGGAAATTCTCTGACTATAGGAATACAACTCACATCAGTTTTAACATTATCATCAATTGGTACAGTCAATATGGAACACAGATATCCTTTACACCCCTTTCTAATCAATTTAACAGCTTTCACAGATGAAATCAAGTACGGAGGAGGTACTACCCCAACCCCATTGAATACAAATTCAAGCAAACCAGGTGGACGAAAAATAACTTGCTTTGTCACACAGTCAATGGTAGCATGATATTTTTGTAACCAGTCCATCCCCAATATTACATCAAAATGATCGATGTTCAATGGCAGTAAATCAATAAACAGATGCATATCCCCAACAATAATTTCACAAGCAGGATACATGTATGCACATGTCATGGATCCCCCAACAGGTGATGATACAGTTAGCAGATAATTCATGGGTTCTAAGGGTCTATTCAATTTCCGTAAAAAAGCATGCGACACATAAGAATGTGTAGACCCCGAATCAATCAATACATATGCATTTTGTGTACAAATAGAGAGGATACCTGACACAACGGTCTTAGTATTTTGCACGTCTCCCGGTACTAGGGCAAACACTCGGCCCTGCCTCATAGGCTCTTTCCCAGTAGCTTTGGGGTTAGGCTTTGGTGCTACAGTTGGTGCTACGGCGCTGCCTGCAGCTTTACTATTGCTCGGAGCAGTGGAAGAGCAATCTTTCACCATGTGGCCCACTTTGCCACACCTGAAACAAGCACCTGAAAGTTTATAACAAACTCCCTTATGGTTGTTACCACATTCGGAACAGGGCGGAAAGGAACGGTTCCCTGGACTAGAAGTAGTCGTTGACCCTGTATTTTGCTTTTTGTTCAGTTGATTATGCTTGCCTTTCTTGAATTTGAAACCCTGCCTTTTGCCATGCCATTCAGTTGTTGGTGTTTCAGATTGTTTCACTGCCTTGATGTTCGACTCGGCCATCAATGCTCGGTCAAGAACACCTACATAGGTCGGTAATTTTAACACACTTATTCTGTCCAGTATTGCAGCATTCATGCCGCCTTCAAACCTTCGGGCCTTCTTGTATTCGGTGTCCCCCATATGTGGTGCATATTTGGCAAGCTCGGTGAACTTTGTTTCATATTCGGCAACGGACATGGTGCCCTGCCTCAGTTGTTCAAACTCAGTCACCTTCCTATCCCTGATACAATGGGGGAAATATTTTTCAAAGAAGGACTCCTTAAACTGAGCCCAAGTCACTACAGTGTTAGTATCACGGACCAGCATCCACCACCTTCTGGCCTCTTCTTGCAAGGTGAAGGTAGCTAACAATACTTTATTTGCTTCCCAGCACGGAAACACTTCAAATAACTTTTCAGTCTCAAGTACCCAAGCTTCAGCTTTCAACGGTTCCAAGCCTCCCTGAAAGGATGGCGGTTTCAGTTTGCTGAACTTCTGGGTGAAAGCTATTATGTCCCCATCATTCACATTTGCATTGGGTTCCGGCTGTACCGGAGAAGGAGGAGGTGGGGGCTGTTAGTTCTGTTGTTGCTCAAGTCTGGCAGTTATCAGTTCCATCATTCTTTCCATTCTGGCCATTCTTGCCTCAGTAGATGAGGATTCAGGTTCATTTGCATTGTCCATTTCACTATAAACAGTTATAACAGTTGTAGCAATTATAACATAAACAGTTGCATATTTAGACAGTTATCACATTAACATGTATTCAGTCATAACATAGCCACACACTTTTCAAGTTTATGAAATGCCCTAATCACTTTTCTAGGACACCCTATAGCTCATTTGGACACGTGTGTGGGGTATAACTTGTGGTTAAAATATCGCTCTGATACCACTCTGTCACGACCCAAACCCGGTCCTATGGGTTTAGTACCGTAACCGGCCAGTAATCCGAGAATTACCGAAGGCCTGCTTAACAGTAATACAGTAAAACAGAGTACAGGGCCTGGCGGAAGCCAATACAGTAAATAAATAATGTCCATTGAGCTGTGACAGTCTGTATGCCAAAAAGATTTTTCATGCATTCACACGTGTAGAACAGTACAGTCTATACAAAATTTACAGTCACACATTACAGGGACCTAATCCCTTGATAACAGTACAGTAAGGTAGGTAACAGTCTATACAGTAATCCAAAACAGTACGGAGACAGACGGGGGGAAAACAAAACACCCCAAAGCCATAACATGGCAACACGGAACCTCGCAGTGAGGCACAAAGGCTGGCTTGACAAAACTGGAGTCTAACCCACGCTCCTAGCTCCGATCTGGTGGCTGAGCACCTACATATATATATAAACAGTGAGCTAAAGCCCAGTGAATAACATAATGCGTAAAGAGGTTAAGAATGAAATGTCCTTACAGTAATGAAAACAATTCATTAAACAGTATTTCAGTCTTTCAGTCAGAACAGTTATTCAGTCATATGTGGTACATCCATTAGCATAGCAGTAAACAGTAGGTCTTGAAGACCGAGCAGTAATGATGGCCATCAATCAGTAAACAGTAGTGGTTCCACGAGGGAACCGACAGAGATCTCTGTAACAGAAGCAATAACAGTATACAATTGTTGCTAAGGATGCCACAATACATTTCAGAATACAGGACATACATTCAATCGATTAACAATAATTACTTCAGAAAACAGTTTCGTTAAACAGTCAGAAAACATTCTCAGTTGAACATATCTTTACACAATTGTTACTCACAGAGTTTGGGCTACAGTATGCTAGAGCGTGACTCCCCAGTCGCCAACCCTACACAGTTCACAGTTTGAACACACACTAAGCTACACAGTTGGGAAATATCATAATTCAATCCCTAATTTGCCTTGGTGTGTTCTACATCTATATCATCATTAAGATGCCTTAAACTAGGCCTAAGAATGCCTAGAATGGGATGAGGATGCAAAAATACACTTAGAAAACATTTTGCAAAGTTTGCTGAAAATAGGAGCCTCGCTCGAGCGAGCCTTCCTTCGCTCGAGCGAGCTTCCAAAATCAAAGGCTTCGCTCGAGCGAGGAATCCTTCGCTCGAGCGGTCTGCTGAAACAGTAAAAGTACTGGATGCTGAAATTTTACGCTCGAGCCACCAATTCTACGCTCGAGCGTAGTTTCGAACAAAGGTTGGTCGCTCGAGCGAAGAATCCTTCGTTCGAGCGAAGAAGCCAAATTCTGAAATTTCCAGATTTGTCTCCTAAGCTCAAACCAAGCATTCTTTCACTCAAAACTCGACCTCTTGGGCCCAAATTCTGGAAAATACATCCAAATCCAATGTATAACAAGTTTTAAAGCTCAATTTATGAATTCAAGCCCCAAAGGTGAGTCAATTGAAACCATTTTTCAAACCCATTTTTCATGAACATGGAAAGTATGCAACATGCATGGATTCAAACCAAATTCAACCCTCAAAGCTTGTCCAAATGGACTCATTTCCTCAAGAACATGATGAAATCATGGACTCAAGCCTAAATATGAACATGCATGTACAATTTTACCATGAATTCAACTCAAACTCATCAATTCAAACATGCATGCATGAATTAAACTCTAATTCAACATGTATGAACTAATTCATGACTTAATTTTACAATGAAGCATAAACCATGCAAGACTTAGCTCAATGACAACAATATGGGGATGAATGATCTACCTTAGGTGTAGGATAAGAAGTGAGGAAGCTTAATTTGTCAACTTATACTTCAATCTCTTCAAGATCACCAAGTTGTAGTCAAAATCCCTCTCAATTCTCTCCCTTACTCTCTAGTTCGGTGGTGAGACAACAATTTGGCTGAGGAAATGTTTAATCTACATGTATAAGGCTCAACATATGTGAATAAACAAAGGCCCCATTAGGTGGCAAAGTTGTAATTAAGACAAACTCTTAAATTAGCTTTATTTAATCTAGTTTAATCATACCTAAGTACATTTTAAATAAATATACCATAAAATCAGATAAATTCTACTGTTCATGAAACACTAAACAATTTTCAGTTCGGCCGCCGATAAGGCATTCAATTTGCAGTTTAAACATAAAAACACGAACAGATAATCAAATAATCGAAAAGATAAAAATGCAACACCATAGTTATGCTCAGTCATTTCAGTTCCAGTTTTCAATCAGTCCGTCCAGTACTTCAGTTAGTTTAATTATCTGTCATAAGCAGTCCAGTTTAGCAGTAATCAGTAGGTAATTCAGTAATTTTTCGGTAAACAGTACGGGGTTGTTACAACAACTGTCTTGGTAATTGCAACCACAGATTTGGTTAAGTATATGTTATCTAGACCTATGTTGAGGGAAAGAATTGGCAAATGGATATTAGCCTTATCAGAATTTTATTTAGAATATGTCCCCCAAAAGGCAGTGAAAGGACAAGTTTTAGCCAATTTTTTGGCAGACCATCCATCTCAAACAGAAAGCCAAGAGATAATGGAACTTGGCATGGCTAGTGTTGAGCCATGGCAAATGTGGTTCGATGGATCGAAAGCCAATGGCCTAACTGGAATTGGTATAGTGATTAAGTCACCACAAGGAATAGAAACCATACATGGTTTCAGAGTGAATGAAATTACTTGTTCTAATAATCAAGTTGAATATGAAGCCTTAATAGTGGGATTAGAAATTCTTATTGGACTATAAGTTCATGCAGTTGACATATTTGGAGATTCTCAATTAGTGGTTAACCAAGTGAAAGGGATTTCCAAATGTCAAAGTATAAGAATGTTGCCATACTATGTTGTTGCATTACATCTGCTTTCTTAATTTCAAATAGCAAATGTAACTCATGTCCCAAGATTCTTGAATAATAGAGCTAATGATGTGGCTCAGAAAGTTTCGAATTTCAAGAGGAGGGATAATGCTCAAAAGGACATAAGCCAAACAACATATCAGAAATTAATACCACCCTTGAATAAAAGGACTGTGGTCTTGGAAGTCAATCATAATGACTTGCAGGAACAAGATTGGAGGCATCCAATAATGCAGTACTTGGCTGGCCCATCCTCGAAGGCCAGCAGAAAAATTAAATTGCAATCTATGCAATACATCATATACGGTAATGCTCTCTACAAAAGGGGGGGAGATGGTTTATTGCTGGAATGTTTAGGCCCAAAAGAAGCATTGACAGCTATGGCTGAGGTTCATGAAGGCATCTGTGGTGCTCATCAGCCTGGTGCGAAGATGAGGTGGTTGCTTCGAAGGCATTCATACTATTGGTCAACTATCCTTAAAGACTGCATAGAATATGCAAGGGGTTGCCAGGCATGTCAAAAGCATGGCACGATCAGGCATGTGCCCATAACTGACCTGCATACAGTAGTAAAGCCTGGGCCATTTAGAGGATGGGCCATGGATATTATGGGGAAAATACACCCACCTTCTTCGAAGCATCATTGTTTCCTTTTAGTGGCCACTGATTACTTCACTAAATAGGTCGAAGCTAAGCCATACAAGGCTGTAGACCAAACTGAAGTTATTGGATTCATTAAGGATTTAATCCACAGATTTGGTATTCCGCAGACTATAACTGTTGATAATGGGACGGTATTTGATGGGAAAGTGGTAAAGTCTTTTGTGGCAGAGTTTGGAATTAGCCTTGTTAATTCCACCCCCTATTATGCACAAGCCAATGGTCAAGCTGAATCATCCAATAAGTCCTTGAAAAAGGGAATACAAAAAATTGTGGAGGACAATCCTAGAGATTGACATAACTTGTTGTTGGATGTATTGTGGGCTTATAGAACTTCCTCAAGGTCAAGCACAGGAGTCACTCCTTATGCCTTAGTATATGGGCATGATGCAGTGTTACCTGTGGAAATTAATGTTAAGTCCTTGAGGGTAAAATGCCAAGACCAGTTAAAACCTGAGCAATACCAGCAGAGTATGTGCTTGGAATTAGAAAGCATAGATGAAGCTAGAATTCTGGCATTAAATAGCATTTTTTTTTCAAAAGAAGAAAGCAGCCAAAAATTATAATAAGAAAGTCAAACACATTGGCTTTGATGAAGATGATTTGGTTTGGAAGACAATACTCCCAATAGGAATTAAAAGTCATAAGTTTGGCAAATGGTCACCTAACTGGGAAGGACCATATCAAATTCATAGAGTCCTGCCTTTTGGAGCATACAATTTGAGAAATTTGAATGGATATGTACATCCCAAAAAGATTAATGGCAGATATTTGAAGCCTTATTTTCCAACCATTTGGAAAACACAAGGAATAAAATAAATACTAAGTACAAGAACACAAGAATACTCAAATGATAAAACAAGAGTTTGTTTTTTTTCATAAAGAATTAAATACATTCCGCCATAAATTGGCCCAGAAATCATTACAATGCCTTAGTTGTTCTTTTACAACAGATGTTCTAGTTTTAAAGGATGAAAACAACTGAATGGCTGTAGTCATTTCTTGCTTTTGATCGGCCAGTCCTTGGTTGGTGATCAGCAACTTGGTATCAGTTCGGGCTAAGGCTTGGTTGACTATAGATAACTCCTCCTCAAGTTGAGCCTTCCTCTCCAGTAGTTGAGTACGAAATTGGAAGACAGAGGAATGTTGTTCCTTTAGCTCTGATATCTCAGCATGTACTGTTGAAACAAAGTCCTGATCTCTGACCAATTTCTCCTCTGCAGCCTTGGCAGCACAGCGAATATTGATGTAGAAGTCAATAGTAGCTGCTGCCTGAGATAAATGACTTGAGACAGTCATGCCGGATTGCTCAACAATTTTGCAGCACTGAAGGAAGTCATTCCTTATTATAGGTCTCTCTAGGGCCTCGAAAGGAATCCTTGAAAAAGATGTCAATAGTTCCAGGCAGTTGTCCAAGCCTATTAGAGGTGTAGAAGACTTACTACTGGAAGAAGGACTATGAAAAATTTCTAGTAAAGAGTCAGCCAAAACTAATGGCTCAGCTTCATCATTGGCTATTGGAGAAGTAGAGAGCATGTTAAGGAGACTGGCAAGTCTTGCTTCGAAGATATCTACCTCATCCGTGGACATGAGGGGCGCAGAAAGAGTTGTAGTGGAAGGCACAGAGGACTGCATAGGGATAGGAGAAATGGGTGGAGCATCTTCAGCAGTCTCTATGGTCCTAGCCACCAATGGGTCAAGGGAAGAAGGGCTGAAAGTAGGTAAAGATAATAAACCATGGGTTGGAGAGCTGCCAGCACCCTCTGTAGGGGAATCAACTACCATCAGAGATGGAGCATCAATTGGAATTTCCTTAGGAGAAGGGGGAAGAGTAAGGCTCGAAAGAGAACTGAATTGAGGTAGATCCAAAGATAAGTAAGGAAGATACGAATTTAATCCAAAGGAAAGAGATGCAGGAATGCTCGGCCTCAAACAGGGTACACTGAATGTAGGCCTAGGAAGTGGGAGTATTATCTGAATAGTCCTCACATTTTGCATCTGATCAACTTCAACTGAAACTGAGGGAGTCCTTATTGGAAGAATAGGCTCAGTAGTTGTTGCTACAAAAGAAGAGATGTAAAGTAATGTCAAGTTTCAATACCAAAAATTTAAGAGAGAAACAGTAGAAGCATGAAAGAAATTACTTGTTTCAGAAGTGATAGCAGCAATATGAGAGCTTCGAAGGGAATAGTGCTCAGCAATATGTTGCCTTCTTGTAGTTTCCCTTTGGATTGCATCAGCAGCAGCTGCTTCATCTCTTAAGAATTGCTGCTGCCGCCTCTTCTCAGCTCTCTCAAAGACAATAATGGCCTTAGAATGTTCTTGTTCTACTACCTTAGCAGCTGCTTCATGAATAGGGTTTTCGACCAAATCAGAAGGAGAGACAGTCATCTTCCTTCTCTTTTTTCTATGTATTGGTCTTGCCTGTTCCTTCTCAATTTCTCTCTCTTCGATCTGGGATTCAGATTCCTCAGAAGTAAGTTCCTCTTCTACTACTCTAGCAACTGTCTCATGAGTGGGATCTTCAATTGAAGGAAAGACAGTTATCTGTTCCCTCTTTCTCCTCTGTAATGGTACTTTCTGTTCTTTCTCAATCTCTTCTTCTTCAATCTGGGATTCGGATTCCTCAGGAGTGAGTATCAGCTTCCTTTTCTTTTTCTGCTTTTGTTTGTCCTTGAGAGTAGCTAGGGTTTCAGCCCTCTTAGGAGATTCTTCTTGTGGAGACGCTGCACCAAGAGATATGAATGTAAAGGAAACAAACAAAAGAGTTTAAGGGGAAACATGAAAAATACTTACCCCTCTTTGAAGCAGCTCTGGTAACTCTAGCAGAAGAGGATGAGGCTACAGGAGCAGTTTTGGCAGCTGTGGAAAGAGAGGGGATGTTCTCAATTGTGGTTGATTTGGCCTTCAAAGGCACTCCTAACCCTATCAGTAAGTCATGAGGGTGTACGGATAGGCGCACTTCCATATTGGCTGTCCACCAGTTTTGAAATCTTTTCAGAGCCAGGCCAGAAGGAAGGAAGGGGACAAATTTGAACTCGCTCGATTCTTTCAACAGTTTGAATGTTGCTTCTTTCAATTTTGATTTGGGTATTCTCAGGTCTCTGACTGTAAGATGGACATTCGAGAGACTGCAGAGTGGAATGGGAATCCCCTGAGTTAACCCAAATTGCCTGGCAAATTGAGAAGGACAGTACACCTCAGCTATACACTTATAAGCTTGAGGGTTTACAGTGCCAATGAACAGCTCCCTCGACAGCAAAATAGAAGCCCACATGCTTTTATGGGGTGGAGTAGAGCACTCTTTATCAGCTAAAAATGTTCGAAGCCAAGCAAGTCCTTTGTTGGCATCAAAGGGGCAGAAGAAGGTAGCAGGTGGAGAAATGGGAAGTTGGTAAAAAAAGGTGAAGTAGTAGGCAAAGGAAGCATGATAAAGAACAACTCTGGCATATTTTTCCCCATAAGTGCTAGGGTCCTGAACAAGGAATTTTAAGCATTTGGGATGCAAATCAGTAAAGTAAGCAAAAAGCCAAAGTTGGAGCACCCAAAGGGGACCCCCTTGGTTCACATCAAAAGGTTTCTCACAAAATTGGGAACAGGCTCTATAAACATGGCCTAAGAGGTAAGGAGCCAGAGCTATGCGTTTTTTCAAAACAAGTGCTTTCGTAAGTGGCGCGAACTCAGGCATAATCCTCTGAGATGATGTACAAAAGAGAAATTTGCACAACCAGTACAAAATGAAGGAAAAAAGTTCTCTATCTCTCACGGGACCTACCCTTTTATTTTCGGCCTTTACAAAATCACTGTAAGAGGAGTTTAAGGGTGGAAGGGAGAACTTAACAGGGAGGTCTGGATAGCCGGGAGTGAAAGGAGAGCCAAGGGGTGAAAGCCCTAAAAGATGGCAAATATCAAGAACGGTGGGAGCCATCATACCACACTGAAATTGGAAAAAATTGAAAGCCATGTTCCAAAAACAAAGAGCAGCGGGAATCAAGAAAGGGTCTTCAGGGATGATAAACCTGGAAAGACGGAGGGCATCGAGAATGCAGAGCTCTTGCAGGTCGTCTTCTCGCGTAGGTACAACTCTGTCATACCATTCTTCCCATTCAGCTCTCAATGTCGGCTAGCAGCGATGAGGTCGGATTACCCTCCAATTCCCCAAGTCGAGCCCTCTTTCATAGAAAAGAAAATGGTCCTCCAGACGAGGGTATAAAGCTGGAAGTTGAGCAGGAGCCTCTCGAAAGATGGAACCCAAGACGTATTCTTGTTTGTTGCTGTGACGAGGAACGAAGAGGCGGCCGTCTATGGCGCTTGACTCATCAGTTGTTAACTTGGTGATCTCTTCATCAATACATCTTTTCAAAGCCATGGTTGGGCTTATACGATAACCAGCAAGCACTTTCAGAGAAGAAGAATCCATTGATAGCAAGCAGCAAGGAAGAGGCAAGGAAGAGGGAGTTAACAGAGGAAAAGGGTTTGTGTTTTGAGCGAGCGAGTGATTTCAGAGCGCGAAATAAAAAGGAATTTTAAAAAACCTTTGTGTCCGGAAGTTATATCGCGTAATTCGTTAAAGTACTAAAAGTACAAATACGAAGAGCTTCCTTCAATATTGATACTTTTGGAGGGAAAAACACATCCTAGACGTTGAAGCTAGCTTCGAAGTATAATATTTGGCTTCGAAACCAGATTTTAGCGCCAAAAGTCAAATAATAAACGGCTTCAAAACTACCAAGCCGACTTCGAAGCACATTCCATACCTAAAGATGTAAGAATATTCAAGTATTTGTTTGCTTCAAAAGGATTGAAGACCTGTTTTAGGTTTTTCAATAAAAGTAATGTCTTTCGAAGTAAAACTTGGGACCCCTTAAGGATGGGAATTGGTATTCGAAATATCAAAACCAATAGTTGGTTTGTATACATACAGACACAGATTGTCTTTTAAACTAAAAACAGCATGAACTGTTCTTCGAAGCAAAAATGATCAATTTAAAATTGGTTGATCATACTAATCATGACCATATGTTGGTTATGATTAAAACAAGCTTTAAGGGGTGAGATTGTTAAGTTCGAAGCACTAATTCTAAATGAAAATCAGCAAAAATTGTTAACTATGTTCCATAAATTGGAAAGGTTCATTGTTGGTTCTTTTTAGTGTTTCATTTAAAGCGATTGAGTCCGAATTCGAAGGATAAGATTGTTTAGTTCAAAGCCCTGAATTTGCTTTAAAGACAAATGGGGACAAGATCAAACCATACCAAACAAAGAAAAAGTCTTAGTGGTATTAAAGCAAAAGCAATTACATCGAATGGCTCTATTTGGGTACAAACTCAAGCTCATAAAAATAGGGAATGGAATAAATAACAAAATCATGAAATTTAGTCCAACTATGATCAATGAATTTCTGTTCTTTCTTTATTCTATCCTCTATTTCTTCGAACATTGGCTGCATGAGTTGTTGTACTCTCACTTCGTAAAAGAGCTCTTCAGCCTTTATTTCGAATGCTGTTTCTCTCAATCCTTGTTCCAATTCGTCTATATCCAAGTCATCCCAGTACGCAGAATCTTTATTCTTGAAATCATCGAATTCTTCAATGAAGTTCTCTGCTTTGTACTGGGCATGAACTCGAAGGGACGAGAGTTGGTCTAAAGATTGTGTGGTGGCCATAGAGGTCCGATGCCAGTGGAGAAGCAATGGAAATTGGTCTAAAAACATATGAAGCTCTGTTTGGGCGAGGGGATTGAGAACATGACCCCGAGTCAGAATATCACAAGCCCATCGAAGGTTCTTGAGAGGGACTTCGTCCTTAAGAACATTGAAGGGCAAGTGAGAGAAAGCCGCGAGCAGAAGTTGAGCTTGCTTCCGCTCAACTGGATTAGGGAAAGGTGGAGGCTTGTAAGGTGGAAAGACCTTATCCGCGGAGAGGGCAAGCCTCAGTCTTTTTATCTAGCAAGGAGTTGGCGGAGGAGAAGGTATGGGAGTCTCCACTTCAGGAGGAGGAGCAAGAGCAGAAGGAACAAGGGCATTAATATAATTGAGCCAGTCAGAAGAGCAAAGCTTCGCCCTTTGGGCTAAAAAAGATGGATTGTACCCTTGTGCCTCTTCAAGGCATCGGGCTGCATACACTGTCTTTGTAGGCATGGAGGATGTATACCATGCTACAAGCAGATTTTCCTCCAAACTGCGTCGATGATCGATGGGCACGTAAGGATAGACCACCGAGCTTCGCGCATAGGAAGGGAACTCTAAAGGGTCAGTAAACTCAACAAAGTGATGGTTGATTCGCTCCCTTAAATCACAGGCCTCAGGTTTTGACCAGTGTGTCCAGTTAGAAGTTCCAGAGGAAGAAGAAGCTGCAGCCTTATCCCATGCAGAGGGTTGTGAAGAAGAACTTCCCATGTCCATATTTGTAACTTTCTGAATCAAAGGATTGAGAGCAGTTTGTTCGTAGTCCAAGGGTGAGTCAGAAGAAGGATTTCCCATGTCCATATTTGTAAGCTTCTGAATCAAAGGATTAAGGGCAATGTGTTCGTAGTCCAAGGGTTGATAATTTGCAAAGGCATCCATGACCTGAATATAGAAAGGTGGGTAAGGGTGGCTAATTAATGCATGGAGGTTCTTTCGAGGAGGAACAACATCATCATATGACTCTTCGTGTGCTCGATCAATGGAGGAGGAAATTGATTCGGCCATTAAAATGTATCAGTCTGTTCGAATACTAAGGTGGTGGGGGTGTTCAGAAGATTGAAGGGGAGTTAATGCAGATAATGAATGACAGTTGTATTTCTAGAAGAATGCAAAGCCCATGCACGTTCTAAGACATGGAGAAAAGGGCTTGATCCACTAATATCACCAAGTATTGGATATATTAGTGCGGGGGGTAATGTTGGCTACATATTTTGCACAAGCTAATTACAATTCGACGCGTGGCAAAATAAGGATAATATAGGAAGACTATTCAAGTCTTCGATCCTGATCGTACACGTGGCAGTTAGTATTAGTTATTACGAGATCTGAGTAGCAGTGGATCAACAAAGAGATGCAAGGTGATGTGGCTTCAACGGTTACTCACATTTCAAATTCAAATTTAGGAGGAAAGCTTAACTGCAAGTAATGGCGTAATGGAGCTAATCTTGAGACAACATGATCAGCGATCATGGAGGAGCAGTTCGACGGTTAGAAATGCAGTTCGATGGTCATCCTTGAGCAGTATAAATAGCAGAGAAGGCCCCAGAAAAAGCCCCCAGACTCAGATCCAAAAAACCAGTCTTATTATACTTATTTTCCTTTCCAGTTTTACATTTCCAGTCTTACATTTCCTGTACTTTAAATTCCTGCACTGCACTTCGTTCATAGGAGTAGTTTCAAGTAGATTGTTGCTGTAAAATCTCTACGAGACTGAGTTTGGATCATTGTAAGTTTTTCATTTTAATGAAATACTTCAACTGTTCTTCATTTAATTGTTATTTTGCTTAATTCTCTTACATCAAGCCACCAGTAAAAGTCCTCTTCATTGAGGCTAAAAGAACTAAAACACAATCGTCTGATAATTGGTTGGCAATAAATTTTCTGTAAGGACTGATTGATCCTTGCTGGCACGCTCGCAATTACAATAATAACATTCGAAAGCCAAAAAGCCAACAGGTTTAAAAGTTATCATATTTAAATTATAATTATTTTATTTTTTCTTTTACAAAAGTCATAAAAGTAAGAAAAAAAAAAAAAAAAAAACCCAAACAAGATTATTTAAGCTCTAAACTAAAATAATTAAAAAGTTAAAAAGTTAATCAACATTCCAAACGAATCTATTGAATCCCCAGTTAAAAAAAATAAGAACAAAAACAAAACGAAACAGACCCATTGAATAAATTTTTATTTTTTATTTTATGATGTAAGTACCTTCCTACAAAACCATGTTGAATCATAATTACTTGAGTAATGATAGGAATATTAAATTTTTTATTAAATAAATAGTCAAATGTTTTACATGAGTATGAAATTCACAAGACAATCCAAATAGATCGAGGCCTGTGACGTTTTTCTTGTTTTTGAACCAAAAAACTGTTTTTTATTAGATAATGTTATTTACAATTGACTTATTTATAAAAAAACAATTAAAATAAAAATTGTTAATCAGAATACTCAGGTCTCTTTTGAAAACATTAGTTTTTAGTTTACAAGTAAAAAAATCATTAAAAAAATCAAAAAGCCAACAAATTATATAAAAAAAATTCAAAAATTTTATTTTCTTTTTACCTTTTGCACATTTTTTCGTAAAAAATTAAAAAATCATCTTAAATATACTAATTTTTTTACCTCATATTTTAACTAAAAAAATCAAAAAATTCCTAATAAAAAGTAAATAAAATATATAAAAATACTTAAAAATATGTGCAAATTTATTAATTTTTTTTCCCTTTAATTGAAACCCAATAAATATGATTTTTTAAAAAAAATATACACTAAAATAGTTTTTTTTTTTAAATAAAAATTGTGTCATATATAGTTTTAAACACTAAAAATAATATATAAAGTGCATTTAATAAAGAATAAATTGGTGATAAATCCAATTTAAAGAGACTATAAGGTATTAGGTTTAGTGAATATATTTTGTTGATGAAAGGTCCACCATTTATGAAATAATTTGGTGGGAAGTCCTTTTATTTGTGTTATAAGACATTTTGTTTTCAATTTTACTCCTTAATTTATCTGTTGACTTTTTTTTTTTTAACTATATATTCAAATATATATATATATATATATCTGTTCAACTTATTTTCAATCTATTCAAATTTTTTTCTATTTGTTCAATTTTTTATCCATCTGTTTAATTTTTTTCTCTCTGTTCAATTTCTTCTCTATCTGTTCAAATTTGTTCTTTTATCTTTTTATATATATGTTCAAATTTTATTATTTGTTCAATTTTTTCACTTATCTATTTAAATATATCTGACCAAATTTCTTATTTGATCAATTTTTTCTTAAATTCTTTTTGTTAATTTTTTATCTGTTCAAATTTTTGTTATTGAAATACACCAAGCTACTATCTGCTCAAAATTTGAACAGATCTGTTCAAATTTTATTATCTATTCAATTTTTTTCCCATTTGTTGAAATAAGTTTAATATATATGTTTTAATTTTTTTTTTTATCAATGCAGATAAGAGAGGAGATAGTAAAGATTGTTTATTCAACCAAACTTTGTTTTTGTTAAAATACATAGCTATCTTTAAAGAGTGGTCTTGTGAAATAGCAAACCAAGTTTTCCTATTTATCTATTTCTTATCTATGTATATCACATACGTTCATACAAACATACATATCTATATCTTTCTTTCATCTGTGTAAATTACATATATACAATCATCCATATATATCCATATCCATATCACTAAGAGACTGAGATTGGACAATATACATACATATATATATATATATATATATCAAAAGAAAAGAGATTGTTAGCGAAATCGATAAAAATACACTGCCGTCTTCCTTTTTTCGAACCGTGTTTCAAGTTCCAGCAACCAAACACAGAGCAAGAGAGATTGCTTTAGAAAACACCACAAATCGTGAAAATCTAAGAAATTCTCTCTATCCAAACAAAAAAAACCAAAAAAATGTCTCTTCCAGTGTTCAAACCGGCCCAAATCATGCAGATCAATACACAAATCATCCAAACTATGAAATCTGAGAACAACAAGCAAGTAATAACAATAACAACAAAGAAATCAACATCAAAAGCAAAAACTTATGCACTATTATTTTAACATTTTTGTTTAAATTCAAAGCTGAGATCTAGAGATAGCTCGATGAAGGGAAAGTCGACGAAGTTGGGACTGACGATAAGGTAGAGGAAGGCGAGAAGAGAAGACTTACCGCCATTGTTCGAAAATGGCCAGATCTCCGCCACATTGATCGGAAACGGCCAGATCTCCATTAGATCTAGGCTCTCTTTGTTCCTCAACAGCATTCGCGACTAGAAAAGAAGACGACGGCGAAAGAGACTAGAGGAGTTCAGCAAGATCAGTCAATGAAACACCCAGGCATAGGGGAAACGAATCTAAGGGAGGTGGTTTCAGTGATAGATTTATGAAACCCTAACCCTAGGACTTTCGGAACAATGATCTACGAAACCCTAACCCTAAGGTTTCGCGTTCAGTGAAGGTTCAGTGAAAGATGAGGAGATGGGGATCGGAATAGAAGAAGAGCAATGCTGCGAGGAAAAAGAGAAGAAGGAAGAGAGCGAAGGGGTTGGTGAGAAGAGAAAGGCAAGGAAGGCGGCGATGTAGCAAAGGTAGCTACCGGTGGTAGTGGAGGAGTAGCGAAAAAGGAGGAGCATCAATGTGACAACCACTTCCTTGATTAATTAAGGTCAAGTTTGGGAAGTGTCAAAAAAGTCAAAAAGTTAAAAAGTTATCACTATTTATCAAAAGTCAACAATTACGGCTGCACAACTCCCAATTCTAATTTTTTCCTACAAATCAATTTTTATAATTTTTATTACACATTTTTCCATAAAAAGTCAAAAAGTTAACCCAAACATTCATATTTTCAACCTCAACTTTTTAGTCTAAAAAGACAAAAAATACACTTATTTAGGACACCCCAAACAACCCCTAAATTAATCATATGATTTGCATTGATTATGTGTTATGTGCAATTATGTGCTATGCATTGTGATATGGTGAACAAATATGGTTAGGATATGAATTGAACCTGTCTGAATCAGTAATTTATAGGCATGAAAATTAAATATTTGGATAGGTAATTAGAGCCTAATTCACATTAATATCATTAAGTCTAGTTGATATTAGATGATTTAATTAAGAACATCTTGGGATTTAAATTTAATTAATATGAAAAACTAGACTAAATCTAATTTAGGTACAATAGTAAATTAGTGAATTGCATTTTTACTCATCAATGTAAATAAAAGAAAGAGAGGACACTACAACAAATCTGGATTTTTACGGCACCAAATACACGCCGTGGATATGATTCTACAATGCGCGATGTAAAGCCGTATTATGACCAGTCATGAAAAGTCATTCACTTCAACAACATGTCGTAGTACGCCGTTAAAAACCCTTTAACATCGGATCTTGTGAGTCATGTTTGATTTTTCTACAACTACTTTTGCACGTTATTAAAAACCCCTTAGCAGCAGATCTTGTGCGTCATATTTTATTTTTCTACAACTACTTTTGCACGCTGTTAATTCTTGGGACAAATCACAACTCTTAATTGCTGGTTGTAAAATATAGGTAACAACGACCTATTATGCCGATCGTAGAATATACAATATAATTTTTTTAATCCAATAGGCTCTATTTGGCCTGTTCTATATAATCTAACAAACATTACAACCAAGCTTCACAAAATATCAATCAACCACCAAAATATTGTTTCAAGTATCAAAAAAAAACTATATCCATAAGTTCTGAACATTCAAAAATTATCTATACATTCCAAAACAGCCAAAATTTATGTTTCTAGACAAAAAAACTATCCTTATGTTCAAATTGTCCAAAAAGCTCTAAATCATTAAAAAAAAAAAAAAAAAAAAAAAGAAAAAAGAAAAAAAACTATCCATAAGTTCTAAACTGAATAAATTGAAAGACATAAAACTATTTGTCACAATACCTTATGTTCATATGAAAAGCTACTACATTGTAATAGCCATGCTTACAAAGTGTGACGAAGTTCTCATATGCCCTGGGAGTTATATCACAGTTCAGCTGAATGTATCCTTTCTTCTTGGGGTGTTTCTCAGCCATAACATGTCCTTTCTTCTTGTTTCCACCTCCCCCATGCAATGTAATTTCTTTTCCTTTCTCACTTCCAAGCTCTTTCAGCATTTGTTTGATATCTCCAGATACATTTTAAGATTGTTGTAGAGAGCCCTCATGACTGATAAGATGACAAAAAATTTAAGTGACAAGATGGCATCATTCAAAGAAGAGCACATGTAACACAACAACAAAATAAAATTAAAAATCAGAGAAAATCTTATCAATTTGGAGAATAAATCTTGCTAACATGTAGGGCACCAAAGTGCATATGTTGATAATAAAAAATCGGGCTATTCTATACATGCCTTTTTAGGAAAATTTCTAGAATTTGATTGATCTGCAATACATAAGCAGAAAATATCAAACACAACACAAAATGTGGAGCTGCTAATGCATCAAAATCCAAATAATCAAATTTGGTGTGCATAAAGGAAAAGACTCTCATTAGGCCACCATTAAGACCGTATGCAAAACATCCAAGGCCACATTTCTTACTGATAATTTGCTTTAAAATACCACTACAGGAAAATTGTTTTTTAGCGACATTTAAAAAACGCCGCTATAAGTCTAAAAAACGCCGTCATATATTATAGCGACGTTTATTATTTTCATCGCTGATACAGCCGCCGTAATAACCTTACAACGTTTTAAAAACATCGCTAAAAACATTAGACGACGTTTTAAAAAACGTCGCAAAAACTTTGACGCCCACTACCATTTCCGTTACAAAATAACGTATGACGTCATGATGACGTCATTTAGTGTCGTTTTTTGAAAAAACGCCACTTTTTTTATTTTTTTTTTTCCTTTTGAAATATACCATAAAACAGGGCCAATTTAACTAAGAAAAAAGCTTGAATATAATATGTACAATCTGATTTGGCAAAAAAAATTCACAAAAAATTCAATCTCATAGCTACGTAAAGGCAAATGAGAAGAATACAATATCTTAGTATACACTGAAAAGAAAATTACAACAAAATAATAATTAGCAACTGTCCACAGATAATTAGAAGTCTGACTCAGCTGCAAGTTGCAACAACAATGGCTGGGGGTAATATTTCTGCACCTCATGGATTAGATAGGACCCAAATCTGCATTAGAATCATGAGCATGCAGGAATGTCAAACATGGATATAACTGTTGATCCCTCCAAGATATTAATGTAAGAACATCATTTCTAATTCTTTCTCTATTAAATGGTTTGCTAAAAGACAAAGAAGGAAATAATTTTTAAACTTTCAAATCCAAACAATTTTTTTCCGATAAACAATCAAATTTGAAATATTTTGTTCTAGTAAATTCTTAACTATGTACGAATAATTTGCACCTTTCATCTCATATTAAGAACAAGGAAACAGTTATACCTTTGACGTATTGTTCAATTTTTTAGCTTCAGTTGAGGTGTTTCTATTACCCTTTGGAGCAGACAAAGCATTCAAAAATGTTGAATTTTTGTGCTCATTATAGGAAAGATTAATTGAAGGAAGAAGGCTGGAAGGGATTGTGAGCAACTCACCAAAATTGAAACTTAATGTGCTGATAAGTGCCTTATTGCAGATCACAATTGATACTGATGAAGCCACCGACAAAGTCAAAGCTCCAACAGTCCCAAGTTGAAACCTCTGGCTCTTACTCATCTTCTTCTCCTCTAATTACACCACCTTCATTTCAACCAAACAAAACAAACCATCAAAACCCCAAGTTTCACCAAAAAAAAAAAATATTACAGAAGAAAGAGTGTAACTGCCTACAATGAGATAAATTATACTGAAATTCAAAGCTTCTGCGAGGAATGCTTCGGAAGAGTACGAAGTGGATAGCAAAACCAACTCAATTTCTTCAAATTCAGCATGCAATTAACACCAAAAGAGGAATCAAAGTAGTTTTTAGCTCAAATTAAGAAGAGAAGCAATTTAACAAAAAACAATCTAGTCATAGCCAGATTTGGTTTAAATTACCAAATCCTCACAATGGGCCTTTGTTTTTGATAATTTATTACATTGACCACAGGAAATATAGCAGCATGACAGTTGCACTTCAACAAGGTGAATTTACCAAAAAGCCTAAAAGATTTCAAATGTGCTAGAAAAAATCAATCATCAAATAATGGAGCAATCTCCCTCTAGGTTGCTCTGCTTCATTCTTTTCTTCATCACTTATTAAAGGAAGTTATGAGGTTGTGTTGGTCATCCTAATAACGAGGTTCAAATCAGTAAGAACTTGGACAACTTCCAGGAGAATCCCATGCTTGTTGACACTATCAACCTAAATAAGATGCGCCATCTATAATGAGAAAGTAGAAAAGCAAACAGACCAACCAAAGCAAAACCAACAACCTCAATTTTTAGAAACCTTGCCAAACATATCATCGGAGAGCAAAGGCATAGGTCATACCTGAATGACAGTTGCATCCTTGCAAGTATTATTGTCAATTACAACTCTGCAACAACAAGAGGCAACTCAGTTGAAGAAGTCTCCTATGTTACACTGAAATGAAGAAGTCTCCTATGTTACAGTTGCATCCTAGCAATTCAAACCACAGGGACTTGAAAACTGGAATGAAGTCTCCTATGTTAAGTTACTAAAAACTTGAAAACTGAACAGACTAGCACAATATTAGCAAGTCTGGATATTAAGTTAAAAACAGAAACATGAAAACAGAAATGAAGTCTCTTATGTCATGGACAGTCCACAAATTCATATCACTCATGTAAATAGCAGGTGCAATGGCCTTGGAATTTAGTGTCAAAGAGGGAAGCCCCTGATAAAATTCATTCAATCAAGCAAACATAACACTGAAGATTACAGCAAAAGCATGCCAAGAAAAGACAGCAAGTTTATAAGAAAGAACACTTACAAGACCAAATACCTTAGTAGCTCACATGGAGTCTCTGCCACTAACTTGGATGGATCATGATCGTTCTGGAAAACAACTAAGGTAAGTTACTAAAAATTCTTAGCCAATATAACTATAAGCAAAGTGAAACCAAATACTCATCAAGAACTTAAAGCAACTAGATAACAAGAAATTGGTTAGTATTGCTGTCAACCAATGAACTTGAAAGAGCACATCCTATCCATTAAGAATGCCATTTTTAAATACCAAATGAAATCCAACAAGAAATAGATTCATATCAAATAGTGTTACAAATATCTAGCTGCACAAGAGTCGAAAGAAGAGCTCACCTCTAGTAGATATCATGCCCGTCTTAATAGCCCAAACCTGCCCATATCTCATTTACCTCTTAGAGAAAACAACGAAATTATGACAGAGAAACTTCAAGTAGAATTAAAACACAGAAATCATCACAGCAAAAGCATCTGCAGGTCTTACTTAGACAAGTACATAACACTGAAGATTACACCCGATATCGACAACGTACATGCATATTTGATTGTTGGAAATCTACCCTCAATTATAATTCAAATACATAAATTCAAGTACATACATACACTCACAAACATACAGAGAGAACCTAAAAAGACAATACCAGCATTGCCGTGGCTGTCTCTCTTGAGTTCCCATCAATATGAAGCATAGTGCCGGCCTCATTGTAAAACTGGTGAACAAAATCTGGCTGCTGCTGAAGTACCTGGTAATACTGCCCAACAAAGTACGTCCCAACCTGAAATCCAAAGACCTATCTTTTTAGAGAGAGAAAGAGTGAATATATATATATAGAGAGAGAGAGGACCTGAGCAGCAGTGACGGACACGTGAAACAGAGTAGCCATGATGAGTCTCGAGGGGCTCTAAAACCCTAGAGCTCCAATCAAACCCTAGATCGGCAATGCGGTGGCGACTCCATCGTAATTTTCATCGTCCTCCTCATCATTCACGCTCTCCTCTGAACTGTCCTCACCATCATCTTCTCTATTACTCCCGCGAATCAACCTATCTCCTCTCCCCATCTTGCGCGACTCGACCGATCTCGATCCTGGTCCCTGTTTCAACCAAATCGATTCAAGAATCGATGGATCTAAATCGATGGATCTGAACAAGTAATCGGAATTAAACCTGGTGAATCTCTCAAGGAGAATGAAGAGAGACAGAAAACCCTAGATCTTGGACGGTGACAGAAAACGAGAAGAGAGAGAAATGAAGAGAGAAAGCAAAATCGATGGATCTGAATCGATGGAACTCCTAATCGATGGATCTAAACAAGTAACCGGAATCGAACCTGGTGAATCTCCCAAGGAGAATGAGGACAGACAGAAAACCCTAGTTCTTGGACGGTGATAGAAAACGAGAAGAGAGAAATGAAGAGAGAAAGCAAAATGACAGAAAGCCAAATGGAGACTGAGGGAGACGGAGTACGGTACAAAGCGGAATGCGTGTCTTTTAATATTATTTTATGTCTTCCACAGCGTTTTTCAATAAACATTGTCTAACAAACGTGGTTATAGCCCATTATTGTTGTAGTGTACTGACCAGAACTTCGGCATAACAAAGAATAATGAAGACTCATAATTCTCTTTCTTCTACCTCTGATGAAAGGGAAATCGGGAGTGTTACATACACCCTGAGAGATGAGAGGTAATTCCAAAGTGGATGAGAGGCATAATTAGAGGGAAAACAAATAAGCAAAGTCACTTAGCGAGCTAGCAGAGCGAGGCACATTGGAAAAAATATTGAACTCACTGGTGTTGACTTCATCGCCTCCCAAGTGAACAAATTTAAATTTGAAGATCTTACTAAAATCTGCAACGAGAACTTTCAAGAATGTAACTATTTTCTTATACTGTCATTAAAGAAAATGTAATAAGTTTCCATCCATAAGTAAGCAGGTAATTTTACCTGAAAGAATCCCATATATTACATTAAAGATAAATTCATTACCAACATCAAGTGACTGCTAACAATCCTTTGACGGCTATAAGGAAGGATACTAGTCCCCCTAACGATAATTATAAATAAAAAAATAAATTATTAGGCACTTGGATGTACTTGTGCAAAGCCATCAAGGAAACATTTTCTTGATCTTATCCACAAATTTTCTAAAGCAATAATTGAATCTATAGAACACAATAAAACAAGAAATTGTCCCTTGAAATTGATAACTATATAGGTTTCATTTGGGCCGAATTTTATTTGGGCGTTGTTTTTTTGAATTTCAACACCAAATGTAGCTTGCTGAGATATTGTGATTTTGATTTACATCACTAACACACAATTCAGCACTTGCTTGGCAATGGAAATTAAATTACATTACTAGAAGAAGAAGAATAGCAACAAAACAAGAAGTATATTGATAAAATAAATTAGTTTAAAAAAAGCCAAATAAATCTCGCAGTATATAAAACAAGAAGTATGAAATGAGTCATTGATAAAGTGAATAGAAGAAGAGCAACAAATGAAATGCTGGTGTGTTGACCCTAGAATATAAACAAAGCAACTAGTCTAGACTTGAGACAATATGTGAGAAAATTGCTTCGAAGTTAATGAATAATCTGCAAAGTCCTTAAGCAGGCAGCAACATCTATGTCTATAATCTCAAAATGCAATGAAAATTGAAAAAATAGTCATATTTTGATGAGATCAGATAGTTTTCTAGAAAAATTCACTATTATACAATGTCAGCATCAACACATATGGCTCAAGAATATGGTGAATGTTGACTAGAACAAACAAAATTCCACATCTTCTTCATCCAATACACATACTCAAGCACGTGCTCACACAAACAAACATGCAAAAATTCTCATAAACTCTTCCTAAATCACAATGAAAACCTAAGCCATCAAATTCTCAATTCTCCTCCTAGCATCATCAACTCTACTAGCCTTTGTCCCAAATACTTGGGGTTGGTAATACAGATCCATATCCTCTAATTAGTTCTCCATATATATTTTTTTGATCAACAAAGAAAAATTAGTTCTCCTAACCCAATCTTTATTGTGATTACTATTCTAGTATATAACTTTTCTACTGATTCTGGCCAATGATTTGTTCAGTATGCTAATGCATGCTTCATAAACCAGCTCGTTGCGCAAAAGTCAATAGTATGTAAAGTAGTCAAATCCAATAAACAGATGTGAAGTTGAGTAGAATTACCTTTAGGGTAAATAATGTTCCAACCCATTTATGGCGAACAAGTTGAACTACTTCACCACTTCCTTTCCTAACGACTTTGATGGTCTCAAGGGCTTCTAGTGAAAATAGGAGATCAAGTTCATTACTTTCTGAAGGCTGTCCAAATAAACAAGAAAAACAACTCTAGTGAGTCTTTGACTGTAAACTCACAAAAATTAAGTGACAAATATACATTCCTATATACCTTATGTTCCAAGTACATTTAAATAGATCTTGGTGTTTGACAATATTTGTCAAAAGACAAACCAATCAACATGGCAGGTGAACGACTGGTCCAGTTAAAATTTTCTTTCACCAACATCTTGCATTAAATGTTGGCTCTAATCATACCTCCTAACTACAGCTAGGAAGCATAGATACGGATACGAGATACGGATACGACACGATACGGATACGGCAATATGACAAAATCTAAAAAAATAAGATACGGGTACGGCTAGGATACGTTTGTGAAAAATATATTTTTTAAAATTATTAATAGTGAGTTACACATAAGCTAAAGAATGTTAAGAAATCACAATGTAATTTTATAATGCACAATACTATCCTTTAAGAATTTTGTATTAATTCAAGCTAGTAGCTTGTTTACTTTTTAAATTTTTAATAGGTCTTGCAAATATTTCATTTCAGTATCAAGTTTAATATATTTATATTACAATAATAGAACAATTCACAACTTGTCCCTATGCTTTTTCCTTTGACACTAGTGAAAAATATTATATTCAAGTTTACTTGCTTATTTATTTATTGATATTTAATTTTACCATTGTTATATTCTTTTGTTAATTCTTAGTTTCTATGTAGTTATAGGGGACATGCAAGAAATAATTAGGATACATCAATTTGATAAATTCTATTATTTAACTCACTATGCTCTTCTTATCGAAAAACTTAACAAAGTATTAGAAAAATATTCTTATATTTATACTTGCAATTATATTATATTATATTACTATGCAATAAATGTTACAATTCTAATTTCATAAAATAAGTAAACATGATTTGGAGTATCCGATACTTCAAAATTAAGTATCCGATACTCCAAAATTAATGAAAAATTAATTAAGAAGTATCCGATACTTTTAATAAGTATCCGATACGTATCCGCGAGTATCCAAGGAGTATTGGTATCCAATACGGATACGATACGGATGCGTCACCCTATGTGAAGTATCCGTGCTTCATAGCTCCAGAGAAATAATATATGCTTAAACAGATTCTGCATTTCACCAATTCCTATACCCATTTGTATAGCCTTTATGTAGACTTAAGTTTCAATTTAAATATCCACCAGGTATTGATTTCTATGTTTTATAAAGTTATATCTATAAGCAAGGTTATCAGGATGATGCTTGCATATGTTTTTTTTTTTTTTTTTTTTTTTCTAGAGGGGCTGCGTTGTGCCATTGCACACCCCAATTATCCTTCTTAATGCACATGCTTGATAAGTTTTTGACGCACCACATGAATGTCTCCCATCACCAAAAATTTCAATTCTAAACTATTACTAGAGAATATAAAATTGCAACAACAATTAAAAATTTTGAAATTATTTGCTTTCACACAACCTTTGGTTACTTCTATTCTATAAAAGGATTGAGTTGAACTACTTTATACACTTGTCCTGTTGCAACCACCCAAAAAAAAAAAAAAAAACAAGGGAATGTTTTCTTTCTCTAAATCCTACACACTGATGTTGAAGCCTTTTATAGAAATAACCAAAAGATCACACTCCATGACAGCTCACATAGCACACAACCAAAAATATTGATCTACCATTTCATAATCACATTTATAATTGTCAATTTTGAAATTCAGCACAATTAGAAGGTTTGGAGTAATTGAATGTCATAAATACATGTTGAAAACATGTACACCAGTGACAGGTAAGAATTGATATCTAGCAAATGCTTAGGGTAAGTTATATTAAGTTGTCACAAACACTAGCCATCACACATGCAAAAAAAATCACACTTCTGTCTATTAGATCTACTTTAAGCAATCATTCAAGTTTTTTCAGATTGTTTTGAAAAAAAAAAAAAATTCTCAAATCAAATTTGCAATCTTAACCATCCATCGTGGAAGTGATATATATACGTCGCATGATAAAGTGGTTGAGCAATGTTAAATCTGGTAAATATAAATAATAATTCATAGTTTAAAACATACTTTGGAACAGAACAGGAAGTACCAATTGAATTACTTGAAAACAGCTTAAAATTCAGATTCTAATCACAAATCATAAATTAAAGAAAGCTTACACGAGATTCGCTTTCTTTAGTAACAAGCCGCAAACCTTTCATGTTCAAAAGCAAATCGACATCATGAAATGTACCACTCACAGTCCTGCAAAATTCGAAATCAAGAAGATCATCACAAAACCCAAAATTAGGGATTTGGTAAACAAATTTAATGGAAATTCCAATTCCAAATCGATGTTTGATACAGATTAACTAAAACCAGATATAGAATGATAAAGATAAGTGCTTTAACATATTTAGTGAAACAAAGAGGGAAAAAAGAACAAAGAGTTGATTACAAGAAGTTGGTGATTATGGTTTCTTGACCGAGCACTGAGAGCTTGAGTTGCTGCAATGGCTTCTTGCTCTTCATGATCTTCTTCTAGGGTTTTGAGAGAGAGAGAGAGAGAGAGACGATCAGAGAGATATTGAACGCAGAGTGTTTCTCTTTCTCTCTCTTCTATGAGCCGTTTGAAGAACTCATACCTTTGGCGCTGAGGGGCTTTTGATTGTTTCTTTTTTTAATTTAATTTATTTTATTTTTTTTAAGTGTTTGGGGCTCAAAATTTTTATTTTGGCGGTATTTTTTTTTTTTTTCGTACCTTCTACAACAATAATTGCATGTCATAGAAAGTGCAATATTTTAAATGGTTGCCTTTTTTTTGCATCGTGAAAAGTGAAATTTTTAATGGTTAGTTTTTTGTGCATTGTGAAATGTTCAATATATTTAACAGTTGGTGTACGCATGTTGTGTATAATTGATGTATTAACGACATGTCATATGCAAGTCATAAAAAAATCATCGTTGTCATCATTCACGACCTACGCAATAGACACGTTGTGGTTGGAAAATTATTTACGACATGCAAAAAAAGCAAGTCGTAAAAGTGAGAGACGACGGCTTGCATTTACTGTATGTCGTTGATGTGAAACCGTAAAAATCCAGTTTTGTTGTAATAGAGTAAGAGAGAGAAAGAGTTAGTGCTTTCTGTTGGGTCAACACTTGAGGGAAAGAGAGAAACCCTAGAAAGCTCTAGAAGAAGAAGGAAAGGAGAGGGAAAAGAGGAACTAGGCAAGATTTCTACAATTGAACCCTTTAAGGACTTGTGAAAAAGAAGGATGGTTTACTGAGGCTCTGTATTGATTACCATGAATTGAACAAGGTGACTATGAAGAATGAGTATCCGTTATCTCGTATCGATGATTTAATCGATCAATTGCAAGGGGCTCAAGTCTTTTCCAAAATTGATCTTCGATCTAGATACCACCAACTGAAAGTTAAAGCTGAGGATGTAGAAAAGGCTGCTTTCCGAACAAGATACGGACATTATGAATTTCTTGTTATGCCTTTTGGAGTAACTAATGTGTCAGCTGCTTTTATGGATCTAATGAATAAAATTTTCAAGACGTTCCTTGATGAAGTTGTTGTTTTTATAGATGATATCTTGATTTATTCCAAAAGTAAAGAGGAACATGAACATCACTTGAGAATTGTTTTGTAAATCTTGAGAGAAAAGAAGTTATATGCTAAACTAACAAAGTGTAAGTTATGGCTTGATAGTGTTATATTTTTGGGGCATGTGATTAATAAAGATGGCATTTTAGTTGACCTCGCAAAAGATTAAGGCAGTTGTGGATTGGCCTAGACCGACCAATGTTACTGAAGTCTGAAGTTTCTTGGGTTTGGCCGGTTATTACCGCATATTTGTGAAAGACTTCTCTATCGTGACAACCGCTTCTCCGACGAGGGTCAGTTTATGCGAAGAAGCTAAATAGAAGATGCGAGAAAGAGAGAGAGAGCTGCAAGAGATGGTTTGGGAGTTTGGGACTATGGTGTATACTATATATATCGAAGGGTATTTTAGTTATTTCGTTTGAGCTTGTCCTTTTAGACAAAGTGTTTCAACACCTGGATCTTTGGGCAAATAAAATTAAAATTTGGACTTTTGAACCGAGTACCCTTTAATAGAAGGCATTGAGAATAATAATTTCCTTTTTCATTTTCTTTATTGTTTTCAAATCTACATTTACTTTAGGATTTTTTTGGGGTAAATTACATTGACACCCCCTGAGATTTATGTTTATTACAGTTCCACCTCACCTTTTGAAAATTACATCCCCCTCCTTAAGGTTTAAAGTTTCATTACAGATTGGTCCCTCAATCAACTAACAGATTTTGCTGATGTCAGCAATTTAATTTTTTTAAATACCAAATTTTCCCTCATTGGGTAAATTACATTGACACCCCTCACATTTTAGAAATTACAATCCCTTCCCCAAGGTTTAAAGTAGCATTATCAATTGCCCCCTCGGTTAGTATTGGTTGAAAAAAAAATTCATTGAAAAAAAAAAATAATTGGAAAAAAAAATTAATTGAAAAAAATTTTATTAGTCAAAATTTTAAATTTATGTTTAAAAACTAATGTAAACTCATTATTTGAATTTGTCTTTTTTTCTCAAATTTACAAACTGAGACAACCATTTACAAACCAAAAAAATTATCAAACAAGTTTTTATGAAAGTTTTTAAAATTTTTGTAAATATAAATTGAAAACTGAAAATGAAATGGTTATCAAATAGGCCTCAGATGGTAAAAATATCGTAAAATTAACAAATAATTAAATAAGTTACCAACGTAAGAAATGACTTATTAAAAGATTCTTAGGCTATCTATGGTTTGATTTTAATTTTTTTTTAAATTAAAAATTAATTTGGTTAAGAAATAAAAAATAAAAAATAATTTTCATTTTTATATAATTTTTATCTTTCGAGTGGTTATAAATAATTTTTTACAAATTAAATATATTTCTTCATATTTATTTTTATTAAATTAGTTTTTTTTTTTTAAAATGTCAGGGGGGGATCCGCATTAAATTGAAAGCTCAGGGGGTGTCAATGTAATTTACCCTTTAAAGTATATGTAAAAATTAAGGGTAAATATGTCATTTTAACTTAAAAGTTAACACCGTCAAATAATTACACTAACAAGAGGGGTTAGTGTAATTTCCCAAATGTGAGGAGAGGAACTGTAGTAAACATAAACCTCAGGGGGTGTCAGTGTAATTTACCCCCTTTTTTTTTGTTGTCAGCTTCATAATCAATATATTTTATTAATTTAAAATATATATATATATATATAATTTAAAGATACTAAGTTTTATTTTGTTTTGTCGTTGACAAAACTATCCTTAGAATAATTTCATTATCACATTGCTTTCGATTATCACTGATTGCCGCTACTTCTGTTAGTGAACATCTCTAGCCACTGGTGACAATTTTTTGGTGATTACCATCTGTTGTTGGTGATCATTTTTCGTCGACTCTACAACGAAGTGAAAATTCATTAACTATATAATGAACATGAACATGATACATTAGAGGTAAACGATCATAGGTGTCCTCTAATCATGATGATGATGTTGGTCTCTCTTTTAGTAGATTCAACTATGAATATCAATGAAGCAATAAAATTTTTCAACCATATTTTCATTGACTCTTCAACAAAATGAAATTTCATTATGTTAAGTTAGCGAAATTTCACTGTTTTCATAAATAAATTTTTTTAATTAATAACTAAAAATTACAAATAAAAATTGAAGTTAATGGAATTGTATTTTTCGATTTCACAATCACGACAACCCCGGTCTAAATCAATTGTACCTCTAACGGGTGACTCTACTCTGAGTGAAGGCACTAACCGTGCTACTTCTAACCCCAATGCAGAAGTAAATGCAGTAGATATAAATGAATGAGACGTACCTGTGTCTATCAATACATTAGCCAAGGAATTACAGACAACAAAAATATCTCTCACAACTGAGGATTCTAGCAATTGCTCTGGCACGGTAACAGCATACACGCGCCTCTGTGGCCTCTGATTAACTTGCTCCCCTCTTGGAGCATAGGCCTATTGTGCTGACTGAGCCGAAGCGGCTCCCTGATTAACTCGCGAAGCTTGGACTGATTGAGCCTACTGGTGGCTCTGAGTCTGCCTCGACCTTGATACGCCAGATACGCCTCCCAACTGTGGGCAAGTTCTCTTCATATGCCCCGGCTGACCACACTGATAACAATTAAACCCTTGACCTTTATTTTGAGACTGAGACTGACTTTGAGATCGGTTAGGTGGTGGTAATATTAACTGCCCTCCTCCCTTCTGTGGGCATGAGAAGGTTTTGTGACCCGGTTGGTCACACTTGAAACACGAGAAGCTACTCGATACACTTTTTCCCGGACCCGCACTAGACAAAGGAAAAGTGGATCTAGACTGCTGTGGTTGGGACTGGGATGGATAGGTGTTCCTGCTCTTCTTGTTCTGCCTATAGTCTCCTTGAGACTCGTGGCCCCTAGACCTCGAACTCCGAAGCCTCTCCTTCTTGGCTTGTATGGAAATTTCTACGTGTGTCGCCGTCTCCACAAGACGGTCATATTCCCAAATCATATTTCCAACAAGCTTGAACATAATTTTTGTTTTCAATTTCTTTTCAAATTCAATGCAATGGTGCTCTTCTGTTGCCACCAACTCTGGTGCAAATTTGGACAAACTAGAGAAGACCGCCTCAAACTCGACCACGGGCATATCGAGTTGTTTGAGATCTTTAAACTCTTGCCTCAAACTCTCCCTATTAGTGGGAGGTATGTACTTATTTTGGAAAGCAACCGCAAAGGCTTCCCATGTCGGCTCCACTCTACCCGTGGCATATTTCCACCATTGACCCGTGTCTCCCTTAAAGTAGTAACTCACTAGAGTCACTCTTAGTTAAATATCTTCGATGTGAAGCATCTCAAATGTCTTCACAGTTTGTTTGAGCCACTCATCCGCTTTCTTGGGCTCGGGGCCACCATGGAACTCATCCGGTTTGGCCCGTAAGAACTCTTTAGTAAGGAAACTCGCCCTTGACTCCGCGGTGTTCTCTCAGGCTTGATTGTCCACCCTCAACAAGTTCATAGACTCTCTTAAAGCCCTTGCCATTTCTCGGGCTAGAGCCCCCATTGCGGTTTGACCTGCTTGTCCCGAGATTCCCACCTGCCCCACTTGTTTGGCCACATTAGCTTGGCCGGACTCTTTCTCTTGCACCGGAACCTCATGGACCGGTACTTCATGCACACCTCAGCGAGCCCTACCATGCCTTCCGCCTCTACTACCACGGGTTTGACCTCATCCTGACATCCTATAAATGACAATAGAATTAATTTAGCACACTAACCCAAACGTGCCCGCAACTTGCCTTACACGTTTGATCACAATAATTCTATATATTCCTCTACCATATAACAATTAAATTTCACCTCACATAAGCCCTTAGTCATGTAAACACATACGGATTATACTCTTATGATGAGATTCGTCCCACAAAAAATTAAGAATTCTTAATAGAATAAGTATTGATCAAGTACCCTTCTAATAAGACCTCAAGGAATTTAACAGGCGCAAACAACATCCCAAAAGTTCAATTCCATACCCATTTAGTCACATAAGCATGTTATCACATAGTCACAAAATGCATAACACTTCCTAAGCATGCTAAATGAACCCATTGTGGTTAAATAACCATTTCTCACGAGCTCCAAGTATTCAAACCCGGTAGTTTTGATACCAAGTTGTAACGCCTCAAATTTCTAGCCCAAATGATAATACAACAATCATGGCTCTTTCAAGGAAAACCAAATATAAATCTCCAAACTTACATTACATGATACAATAGTTCTTCATGCAACAATACATTAATCCAACAACAAGTAAATACCCCTAAGGGTTTATAAGTTTCCAAGGCTTGAGCCTGGTTATACAAAACGGTTATTCAAACCCACACACATACAGCCCTTGGCTTACACACAGAGTCACAGCAAAATGTCAGTCTCATACTCTCAACACACATTTCCTCGCCTTTAGTTAGGCGGCTTCACCACATCTTTTTTTGCACAAAAATCCCGTAGGGTGAGCATAAAGCCCAGTAAAAAATCCTTAACAAAGTATATATATTTTATACAAGTCTCAAGAGATGAAATGCACATGCCATGCTATGCCTTTTTTGAAGATAAATCACATTTTCATCTTTTGAAAACCATCATGCTCAATGATGTCATGCAATTTCAATTGTTCAAAACTTAACAATTTATTTCAAGGGCAGTAAATATGACTCTGGTAATCCCTAGGTCGGTGTCAGCAAGTAGACTATACAAGTACTACCAAATTGTCATTTTTACCGGTATTAACCGGAAGGCTTGACACCTATCTGCGCGGGTTTACGATCTTTTACCCCGGACTCTCAGGCCAACTTATTCAATATCATCTACACCACCTATCAAGACTTACCAACGTATTTACCCCAAAACCATTCCATGAAAACTTGTTTCTTAATATTCTTTTCTCAATGCAAGTTTTCAAATCAACTTTCAAAGTTTAATGTAATCAAATGAATCGATATGCCAATTTCACAAGATGAATATAAATACGTTTATTCCCATTCATCATTCAAGGAATAACACAATTCCCTCTTCTCAAGTATCCTCAACAATTAGTCATTTCAATACTATTTCAACGTTTTGAACAACAATTTTCAAAATGAACAACAATTCTCATATTCCATGAAATTCATCATTTATATAAATATAAATAAGAAAATTTCCAAACATTCATTTATTTTGACACACAAAATAAATATAACAATATCATTCATGGATTTTCAATCTCTTTTAAAAATCCTCAATTTCTAGGTTTTCTCACCAAAACTATATAACCCAAATCTTTTGAAAAAAAACTTTCCAAAATCATCTTTTCTTCAATCAACGAAGATCAAGACCGATAAGATCATTTTAAAAGAATAAGAGACAAACCCACTTTCAAAATCGCTCAACTTCTTGAATCAACAACCAATTTTCAAAAGCTATCAAAGAATGATTTCGAAAATCATCTAGATCTTGCAAAAATATATATATATATATAACTAAAAAAAAATCCCTACCTCAAGTTTGAAGAAGAATAGAGATGAAACCCCCAAAATCAACGGTGTCGAAACTCGATCTTCACCGCACACAACGAAGCCCTCGAGATGATAACCCACTGTGATGAAGAAGCAATGGCAAAACTCAAATGGATCTTGAGAAATCAAGATTTTTGATCTAGTTTGTGTAGAGAAATATAGAGAGAAGGGAGAGGAAATATTTTTAGAGAGAGAGATATACAAAAGTGATATGAAATATCAGATTCACGAACTGATATAACATAGTCCGCTCGAGCGTCGAATACACCTTCCCAGTACTTTTGCGGACAGGTCAAACTTCTGGAACCAAACATTCTCCGCTCAAGCGCATAAACGGCCGTTTGAGCGGACAAGCAACTTCGAATGCATTTTGCATTTTTTTTTCGGGGGCGCTGCCCCTCGACCCTGCCAGGGCATTGCCCTCGGACCTGCCAAGGGCGCTGCCCCCTCGACCCTCACGAGTTGACCGGGCAGCTCGATCCCCGACATAGTCAGCGAAGTGGCAAAACATGAAAGATACGCTACAACCCGATACAAACATGAGACATTACTTGTTCCAAACACACCGCTACAACCCGATAACCAAAATAAGGTGAATACAGGGGACTAAGATACGTAACACCGTTCAAAATCATACCAACCCGAGCCCGAAACACCACAAAGAGACAGGTCAAAATCGAGATCGCTAAATTGGGGCTCGGCCGGCTCCTAATGAGGCCCGGCCGGGTCCAAAAAAGGCCGGCCGTGCCCTAATTTCTTGCAAAAATCTGTTTTTGTGCTCTGGGGTGAAAACAGTGCAGACAAAGCAATTTTAAGCCATGTGTATCCCTTCTGCTCTCCTCTATCATGAAACTCAAGAGAAAAGTGAATTCGAGTCTGAAACCATCAATAGGCACAAGTTGATGGCTTGATGATTTCGAACACAATTTGGACAATAAAATAAATTCTAGTGAGTTTTTCATTAAGTTTGATATTTTTTGACTATGAAATTTCACAAAGTAAAATTAATGGCTAAAACTTAGTGAAATTTATGTGAAATTAGTAATTTAACTACACATAGTGAAATTTCACTAAATTAAGTCAATGAAATTTTACTAACTTTAGCAAACTTTTACTGATTTTACTCATTGAAAATTTCATTGACTATAAGAGATGGTAAAGAGATAGAGGTTAACTATTACTGACTAAAATATCACTGTAACAAAATAAAAGTTAGTGACTAAATTAGTAAAATCACTAAGTAAAATCAATGAATATTACTGATTTAGCAAAATTTCAGAGATTATGAGAGATGGTAGAAAAAGAGAGAGAGCATAGTAACAAGCCGAATTTGGACAATTAAATCGCAACTATACAACATCGATGTTGTATATAGTACTAGTGGAGCAAACAATAGATGGAAATCAAGAACCAAGACACAAGGGTTTCAATTACAAACTAGGAAGAGAAATCTTTAGAACAAGGTGACTTTAGTTGATTTTGAAATCAACGTAAGCTTTTTCGAACAAAACTATCACAAACCACAACTAGAGCAAATCACAAAATGAAGCAAATAACTTATCGTGAATGTATATAACTCTAAGAGAGATGGTCTTAATTGATTACACAAAGGTAGT
This sequence comes from Camellia japonica, assembly GCA_030407325.1. Lineage (NCBI taxonomy): Eukaryota > Viridiplantae > Streptophyta > Magnoliopsida > Ericales > Theaceae > Camellia > Camellia japonica. The sequence goes on along the minus strand of JAPPVO010000010.1, from coordinate 70,949,414 downwards.
TGCTTCGATTTCGATTAACCGAATGAAAGAATCAACAAGTTGAATGAATCTAGGGTTCTGATTGTTGATCTAATAGGAAAACAATTGAGCTACAAAAGTACCCTAGCTGATGACGATCCGAGATTGGTGGTTGCGGTAAGAAGTAAATGGTGGTGATTGGAAGTCAATTTCGATAGAAGAAATATGTGAAGATCAGCAAGCGCGCGCGCGCACACACACACAGGCGTACTTTTAGGGGGTCGAGTTGTATGTTTATATAGTTTAAGGAATCAATTTGTACGTTTTCCTAATTTAAGCATTCAAAGTGATACTTTTCTATAATTTAGAGAGCCTCCATGCAAATAACTCTAATTTGTAAATCCGGTCATCATGATCCATAAGATCTTATATTTTTTATTTTATTTTTTAAGTTGTCATTATTTTAGCGTTTCATTAATCTTACAAACACACACACAGATATATATATATATATATATAATTTTTAATATAAGACTTGTTACATTCGATATCCTAATTTTTATAGTTAGTATTTTGTAGGGATTACTATTTGCATTCTATTTTTCAATAATTGCATTCTAAATTTTGTCATTTAGTGTGCATTAAAAAATTATATTATGTATAATTTTTGAAAAAAAAATATAAAAAAAAAGTTATTATAAAATAGGTAGAGCGAATAGCAATTTTTTTCTTTATTTTTATAATAAATTTTAAAAACTCAATCAAACAAATAAGCAAATAAACTGTCATGCCCTACACCGAAAGCCCAAAAATATAGCGATCCCGATTTTCCCTCCATTGCTTATTGTATTCCGGACTTGGGATTCCGTCATGGTTGTTGTTGTCCTTATCTTGTTACCGTCTTTAAATTCTTTGTATTTGAGTTTTGGGATGTGTTGGGCAGGTTTGAAACAGGTTGGATGTGATTTGAAATAAATAGTTGTTGTCCAGATTTTGGTTCCTTCGCTCGAGCGAGCTTTGAGTTGTGTGTCTTTAGGCTCAAGCGAGCACTCTTGCGCTCGAGCGTGCGTTTGCGTCTCTTTTTGACCTGAAGGTTGTGTTTCTTCGTTCAAACGAGCTTTCCTTCGCTCGAGCGAGCGAGGTCTATGTTTTGAGTTTCTTCGCTCGAGTGAGCACTCTTGCGCTCGAGCATGCTTCTGGGTTGCAGACCTGAAGCTTCGCATTGTTCGCTCGAGCGACGCTTCTTGCGCTCGAGCGAGGTTCTGTTGTGTCTGGTCGCTCGAGCGATCACTCCTTCGCTCGAGCGAGCCTCGAATATATCAGTTCACAGCAGCGTGTTTTTGCACACTTTTTCACTCTCTTTTTCCTTCAAACCCTAGATCCGGCACACTCTCTCTCTACATACGTCTTCTCTCTACAAATACACTTGGTTCTTGGGTGTCTCTACCCTAGTCTCTTTGAAGAAAAGGTAGAGCTTGGTGTGGGCTTTGTGTTGACCTGAAAAAGTTGGGCTTTGGAGCACTTTGAGTTTCTTCTCATCTTCTTCTTTGAGCTTCTACTTTGAGGTAGGGATATTCTTGAGTTATATATACTAGTTTTGCCCTTTTTATGATGATTTAAGAGTTCCTTCTAGTTTTTGATGATATTAACTTTGTGATTTCAAAATGTAGAGGTTTTCCTCAAAAGAGGGTTTCTCTTTAAACTTTAAATTTTTGGTCAATCCTTGAGGGTTCATCTTGTTGACCTAAGAAAAGAAATGTTTTAGTTGAGAGTTTTCACCATGAAATGGAAAGTGATTGTTTTGAGAAAAATCCTAGAAATTGGAGATTTTGGTAATATGGCAAATGTCTTTGAAATGTTTTATTTTCTTATTTTAAAAGGATGAAGAGAGTGAGTTGCATCAATGTTTGGCAAATGGAAAATTACTTGTTATATGAAAAATAAGGTGTTAATGTTAAATTGTTGACAATACATGCATGAGCAAGGTTGTGGAGAGACTAATTTGTTATGTCTTGTGATATAAAAATTGTGACTATGTGTTGATGAAACATGTGAATTTTGTGGATGAACATTGAAAGGAGAATATGAGAATGTGAATGTTGACATTGTAGTAGAGATAGTAAAAAATGGAGAAATGTCTTAAGATATGGAAAGGATCATTTGCATTGCATGTTATCTCATTTATTATGGTGCATTGTGAATCTAAATCATGGAGATTTCCATCATGAGGAAAAGAAATAGTTGTTGTATTGAGGACTATGAAAATGTGTAAGGGGTAAATACGTTGGTAAGTTCAGATAGGAGGTGTAGATGAATTTGTTAAGTTGGCCTGAGTGTTCTTGGTGAAAGACTAGAAAACCGCGCGGATAGGTGTCGAGCCTTTCTGTTAATACCGGTAAAAATGACAGTTTGGTAGTACTCGTAGAGTCTACTTGCAGACATCGGCCTAGGGATTGCCAGTGTCGTATTTACCGCCCCTATTGAATTAATAATGGAAGTTTGAAATTGATGAGATCACATGATGATATTGAGAACATGGTGATTTTGAAACAATGCATTGAAATGAATATTTTTCCTCATTGATTAACCTTGGCATAGCATTGCACTTCATTTACTTTTGTGTTGAGAAAAAAGCATAACTGTATATACTTTGTGAGAATTTCTCTATTGGGCTTTGTGCTCACCCCTATGGGTTTTGGTGTAGGTAAAGATGTGATGATCCCACCGAACTGAGGGCGTGGATATTTTTTTGTGAAGAGTAGATGACTCTCCTTTTTGTTATAATTTTTGTAAAGCCAAGGGCTAACATGTATGGGTCCGAGAGACCATTTTGGTGTAACCAGGCTATTGCCTTGGAAGATGTAAGCCCTTAAGGGCATTTTGTTGCTTTGAGAATAGATGCTTCACATGCTATAGATTCATGTGTTTTCTTATCATTGAATGTATATCCGCATGTAGAACTTTTGTAAAGACTCTTTTATTAACTATGCAAAGATGGAAGAATTGTTGTAATTGATGCGGGATTGCTAATTAGTGTGGGTAGTTCATGTTGAATTATTTCGAGGCGTTACAAAAAATATCTACAAAATACCCAAACCATATATCACCACACTACATAATACATATAACAAAGAAAGAAACAAGCAAATAAACTGTCATGCCATACACCAAAAGCCCAAAAAAAGAAAGCAAATAAACTGTCATGTCCTTGTGATTTCTCTTCCATTTTCTTTCTTTTTGACTTCAATTACCAACAAAGATGTATTTAATTTATTTTAAGTTTCTTTATTACTAAACTCCTTAACCTCTGTTTGATTAAAAAGAAAATTTAGTAAAAAATAAAATTGAAAGAAAAATGAAGTGAAAGAATAAAAAAATTACAAACATTTGATTAAGAAGAAAATTTTGTAAGAAAAAACTAGAAAAATAAAAAAAATTAATTGTAGATAACTCACACTTTCAAATTTTCTTGTGTTTTCTTATATCTTTTTACATGAAATTAAAAATTAATTACAATGCTGATCTAGGTTACACAAGAAAGTTAGTGTGGACTCACCTTTTTTCGCGCCTCGCCTTTTGGAAAGGTTTGAAAAGAAGGCTTCACAATTCGGACTCTACCTGTGGTTCTGAATCTAATTTCACAAGTGCAATGTGAAACTGATAATCACCAAAGAGTCCAAATCTGGTAAATCTTTTTGGAAAATCGATTTTAAATCAAATAATGTTAAAATTGGACTGCTTTGCCGGATACCGAGTCGCCACTTAAATATTTTATTTTTGGAAAAATTTAGGAAACCTGACTCGTGCCAAAGGCCACGTGTCTGTCATCACCAAAGTTGCTTCGGCTCGGGAACTTAGGCACGAGAGGGGAAGGTCCTGAAATGAGCACCCCCGCTCACCCGATCAAAGATCGACCTCTACTAATCATGATCTGATTTTTTATAAACATTATGTGTTCTTATTCTGGTTATTAAACTAGCTTTACTATGTGACACACACAAGCAAGTATAGACTAGTCGCAAGACTTGGAACAATTTAACTCATGTTTGCTTTCGAAAATGGTTTGAATTTGCCACTTTCAAGTGGGCTTAAAGATGAGGATTTTGCGACCAAACATAATGGGCTTAAAACAGGATTTGCCACAACAAAGTGGGTTTAAAATGCACATTCGTTGAATCGTTCCAATTCAAGCAACAAGCCTTCATCCACAGGCATTCATACAGTTTAGCATTTAAGCACATAGCCTCATGACAAGCATGCTAATTATGGTAATATGGCAATCACACTCATGCAAGTATGCTAAAGCGTAAAACTTACTGAGTACTCCAAGCCAAAACAGAAACTAGTTAGAAAAATGCATGATCCTAACGATACAAGATGCCTAATGCAACACATGCAATAATGCAACTAAATAGGCTCGGCTACTAATATGGCATATGGATCGATTTGAACAACATGCAATTAAACACGTATTAAAAGAAGTATTGAAATTGCAATGCAGTTTGAATGATGCGCCGAGCCTCGGTGCATGCAATACAAATGAATGGATACAAACATGCAAGCATAAGGTATGCTAATTGAAAATGTTCGTAATCTAACCATCAAAAGCGATTAAATAAAAGGGAGAAAGACGTGGGGTTGGAAAACATACACACACGCACGCACACTTATTACAACATTACGTCCTCACAAAGGAGGGTTCGAATAAATAAGCACTAACTAGCTACGCTAATTAAGCTAAGCTAATTAAACTAATTAGACTAATTATTACAAACCAATTAAATAACTAGCAAACGAATTACTAATTATTATAACGCTTTAATCAACTAGTAAACTAATTAATCAAAACAAATGCACACTAACTAATCATGTAAGGCATTAAACTATGTTGCCATTGCTTTGCTTCGGGAAGTAGAAGATGCATGCGCTCGGTTCTCGCCCTGAAAAGCCCTCCGTTTTGCTCTTGAGAGGCTTTGTTTGCAAGGTTGAGCACACTCCAGAATCTTCTTGCTTCAACTTACTAAATCTTCCTTGAGATTGACATCAGTGGCCTGCCGGCCAGGGATGGTTGCTGCCGGCCATCTGCCGGCTAGAGTGAGGCACTACTGGCCAAAAATGAAGCCTTGCCGGCCACTGATGCTCTGGGTCACCATACTACAACAGAACACAAACAGAGCAAAATAAAGGTCTTTCCAAGGGGTTTGTTTGTACTGTACCCCTCCTCATCATCTCAAAATCTCAAAGGAGTGACACACTTGGATCTAAAACCACCAATCAAGCAATTTCATTGCATGATGGTCAAAGATCTAAGTTGTACAATTTCTATAAATGCACAAATAAGACTCGAAGGACCACCACTCTATCATGTATGATCAAGGGCAATGGAGACTAAGGAAAACGACACATTTTTATCACTATTGAGTATGAAATGTCCCATTTTCCTTGTGTTCAAATTAACGTCCGATTTGAACACATACAATGTAACACAAAAGGATGCTTATCTAGCCTCTTTTGCTTGCCAATTTTGTTTACTCATTTTACATTACCGATCCATTCTTTAATCGATTAAGTCCAAAAGTGAGTGTCCTCTAATGGAAAGCAGTGTCAACCAAGGGGTAATTTAAGGCATGAGAGAGATCATGCCGTTGGTAATAAACCCGTAAAGAGGATTAAACCATTAAGCATAACCTCAATCTTAAGCTTAAAGGATCCCAAGTTTGAAACAACTCTCAAAAGCAAATGAAAGAGTGAAGCAAAGAGGGAGGTTGCAGAGATTTAGGTGGTGAAATGAAGTGATAAAAGCACTAAAAACATGCAACCAAGTCACACCAATGATGCTTAAGGCCTTAAAACAACAAGCTAGTGCAAGGACTTACACTACAACTACACAAAACAAGTCTCGATTGACCCAAATAGCCCAAAATAGAGCTAAAGCAGTCTATAACAAAGGCAAAAACATGCTGGACTTGAGCTAAAACAAGCTAGATTAATAGGCTAAAACATAGAGCATGCTAGGCTAGTAAAGAAAACACAAGGAGGGGAGGCTACCCCCTCATTTTTTGGACTTCAAAACATGTTTCTAACCACTAAAATAACTCTGAAAAACACTGTTTAAAAACTTGGAAAAAGATAGTAAAAGGATGGGAAACACAAGGGCAAAGGCCTCCAAAACAAGGTATAAAGAAGAGCTATTAACCCCTCAACCTTTAATGGCCTTAGGACCCAAGCTTCAGCCCAAAACACGGAGTGCCCAAAATCAGTTGGAAAACATGCTGGAATGAAGACAATAGTAACTAAAACAATAAGCTAAAACATAGAGCTTTTGAGCTAGTAAACAAGCACAAAGAGGGGTGGCTAACCCCTCTATTTTTGGGACCTCAAAATAACATTTTTAGCCTCTGAAAACCTCTGAAAATCAGTGGTAAAAAGGCTCAAAAAATTTGGTTTGAAAGTGTTGAACAAAGGTAAAAAAGCTATACAAGCAAAGAAGCAAGAAGGGTAAACCACCCCTTAATTGAAAATGGTCTCCAACCACCACTTGTAGGTCATAAAAACAGAGGTTTTTTCAGTTCAAAACCAGCCCCAAAACAGTACAAAAAGATGGCAAAACAAATATGAAAAACAAGTTTAAAGGGTAAAGATTATACCTCTTGAAGGGAAGAGTGATTCTAGGCCACAATCCAAGCCAAAACCCACTTAAGGAGTTCCAAGAGAGCTTCAAGCAACCTCAACCCAAAGATGAACCACTTTGGTTAAGGGTTGATAGGCAAACTTGAAGTGTATCTACACTTGTATGCACAAAAGTTTAAGAGAGAGAGAGAGAGAGAGAGAGAGAAATGTAGAGAGAGAATCCCAAAATTTTTCCAACCTTGAAATATAAGAGAGAGATCAAGTATATATAGAAAAATGTGAGGTTTGGTCGAAAATATCAAAGAGAGAACAGCTGGAGCAGTGTGGGACAGCTGGAGGAAAATATCTGGGTTTTACATTGGTGGCTGGCACATGCATTGCCGGCCATCAATGGTCCATTGCCGGCCATCAAAAATTTGCTTCCAGGCCCGACTTCAAATAGGCATAACTCCTTCATCCGAACTCCTTTGCAGGTCATTCTTAAGTCTAAATTGAAGCTCCAGAAGTCTACTTTGCAATGGTGGAAGCCTCACATCAAAACTATAAGTGTGAAAAGAGATATGCCTATTTTAGTGAAGGTTGCTCAGTTTTGGCTTAATCGGATTGATGCCTAATTTCACACAGCCATATCTCCCTCATCCGAACGCGGCTTTAGGAGATTCTTGAGTGTAAAATGAAGCCCCAGAAGTCCAGTTTCCAATGGTGGTGGCCTCACAACTTAAGTCCAAGTATACAAAATGATAGACCTGATTTAGTGAAGGCTGCTCGGTTCTCTCTTGACAGTTTATGCCCAACTTCTTCCCCAACTAGGTTTCTTCCCTCTCCTCCAATTTTTTTCAACTCCAAACCTCTAAATAAGATGTTTTAAAGATTTTTTCAAAGAGTTCACCTCCTTTTCATTTATCTCCACTTTGTCCTTGCTCGGTTTACAGAAAAGTGCAATTTTTAACGAAATGCGAGCCTCGGAACATTATAGAAACTTTTTGGAAAAAATATTTTGAAAAACAGGGTTTAGAGGTCTGAAAAAAGTTTTGCTCAAAATAATTTTGGTCCAAAATGGGGTGTAAGGTTAGGATTTGAAGCTACTCTTGCCAAAGGAATCGAACCTTTGCATAGCACAACTTCCATTCTCGAGTAATCAACCTGAGATGCCCAAGTCTTAAGGGCGGTCAAAAATGGAATGTCTACAGTTAGTTTCTTCTACTTTTCATGAAAAGTAGAAGAAACTAAACTAAATAAACACATACAAGTTAACTTTTTTCTCTTTTTTTCAATTTCTACCTATTTCCTTTTGAACAAAAGTTGTTCCCAGTTAGATCGGTTCAACATCTTATAGTTCAACTTTCAATAAATTATATCGATAGTCTTTATATTTTAATCTTTATATTATTTTAATCTCTATAATTTTAATTGATTCAATTTTGATTCTAAATTTATAATTTTGAGGTTGTTTGGGGGTGATAGATCATCTTTTTATATTTTTATCTTATTTAGATTACATCAACTCTTATTTGGGTCACATCATCTCTCTATCACATTGCATAGCTATTTGTAAAAAATCAAAAAATATACTTATTAGATCTTCTCAATTTAATTGAATTGATTATGATTATTAATGTTTTTTAATGAAAATACACGCATAAACAATAGGTACTATATTTTTATAAGTAAAAAAATTATAAATTTATTCAACCTAATGAGTTAATATCAACTAACTCAGTGAACATTTTCGTCAAAAACTCTAGTAACCTTATCAATTGAAATTAATATAAAATCTAAAATTAAAAATTTAAATGAGCTAATTAAAATTATAAAAATTAACATAAGAAATAAAATATAAAAACTATTAATATATTGTACCCATGGTTGGAAATTATGATTTTTTATAGGCTTATTTTGGGCAACTTTGAGCGCAAATTTGAGTAGGCTCCACACGTCTTTTGGGGTGGGACTAAAGAGGTAACATTTTTCTTGCTGCGTGGCAAGTCACACGATGAAAACGGTTTGTCAAAACTATTTATAAGTGAATGGAAAGTTAATGTCGTTTTCGGGTTCGTGGAATGGGAAATTGAAGAGTCAAATATGGGTTTCCTTACATAGTTGTTCCACATTAAAAACTTAAGAGAACTTATATGTGTGTATAAGTTCTAGATGGCAATACTTAGGTTGGGCCCCAAGGAGTACTCCAAGTTTTGTGACGGGAGGAGTTAGGGACAAAGTAGGCTTTGGTCCAAACCACCACCACATGCACCGCTGCCGCCTGACTGACCATGCCGGGCCTGGTGTGGGTTGTGGCCTAACATTAATTTTTTAGACAAAATTTATTTGAATTTTTTCCACAATTCTTGTGGGAATATTCAAATTTTGCACCAAACAGTTTGAATTCAAAATTTTGCTTCCAACCAATGTGACTTTCATACCAGTCCGAATGTCTCTTCCATTTTAAACAAATTTAAAACTACCCAGCAGTTTCCAACAGATCAAACTAGTTTCAAACAGATTTTTGCACCTATTCAGTTTGAATTTGCATCTGTTCGGATCTTCCCAACAGTCACCAACTATGCCTATAAATACAGAATCATTCCAACAGATTTTTTTAATCAAAAAAATCAATTCTCTTCTTATTTTTGCTCTCTCTTTGCATTATTTTTCGTACTAGTTTTTAGAGAGTATAGAACACAGGTTCTAGTTCCCCGAAACAAATTGTTATTAGTGCTAATACAATCTGTGAAAGATTATTGTATCCTGAGAGATAGATGCTATTATTCTGTAAGCACCTGAGCGGGGCGAATCTGTCTTAAGAACAAAGTGTCACACACTCAATTTGATCATTTTTATACTTATTCATTTCGATAAATAAATTATGTAAGTAATTTATTTTTATTTGTTTGATTTGTTTCACATTATTTTCTGATACATAGAAGATTGTTCCTACAATCTTAAGACAAATTCGAATTATTCTGTTTATACAGAATTTTTCATTTGTTTCCTTTTCTTTCTTTCTTCTTATTACATAAATTATTTTATGTGCTTATACAAAATAATATTCTGGTTGAAAAATATAAATAGTACTAATATACTATTTGACAAATAGTAGTAATATACTATTTATTTTCTTTGACAAATAGTAATAATATGCTGTTTATCATTAACAATTTCAGAATATTCATTTGTGAAGTTGGTTAGAAATTAATTTTGGTTTTCAGAAATAATTTATGAGTTTTCATTAATTAAAATTTTATTTTCAGTATTTTAATTTTTGAAGTGTTCTAGAAATATTTTTCTGTGTGGAATTAATTTGTTTAAATAAAATTTTATTTTCAAATTAATTGCAAATAAAAGTTACAATTCTTGTTTCTTTTATTTTTACAAAATTAAATTCTATGTTTATGGTTTAATTTTTTGTGTAGTATAAAATTCTAATTATAATTGTGTTTTATAATTTAGAATTCATGGCTACTGAAACTAATGTTCAAACCAATACTAATATGGTGACTACAATTGCTTTAACTCCTCATTCTGTTGTGACTGTGCCGGTCAATCACGGTGAAAAGTTAGAGAAGTTCTTAGAAACTAATTTTAAAAGATGGCAGCAGAAAATGTTGTTCTATCTTACTACTCTCAACCTGACACGTTTTCTCCGTGAAAATGCTCTTACTCTAAGGATGAAACCGACCGGCAAATGGTTGCTACGGTCGATGCCTAGAAACATGCCGATTTCCTTTGCCGGAACTACATCTTGAACGGACTCGATAACATATTGTACAACATCTATAGCCTTATTAAGACAGCAAAGGAACTTTGGGAGTCCTTGGAGAAAAAGTACAAAACAGAATATGTTGGCTCAAAAAAATTTGTTGTTGGCCAATTCTTGGATTTTGTGATGACTGATTCAAAAACTATGATCATTCAAGTTCAATATCTCCAACTTATTCTGCATAACATTCATACAGAAGGCATGTCTCTCAGTGAATCCTTTCAAGTTGCTGGCTTAATTGAAAAATTACCACAAGGCTGGAAGGAATTCAAGAACTACCTCAAACACAAGTGCAAATAAATGACTTTAGAAGAATTGATTGTGCGTTTGAGGATTGAGGAGGACAACTACAATTTTGATAAGCGGGCTGGAAAGCATCCAATAGAGTCTAAAGCAAATGTGGTGGAACATGCACCAAAAATAAAGAAACAGAAGTATTTTGGAGAAAGTTCCTTACAAGGCTCTAAAGGAGGGGAAACTAAGAAGTACAAATTCAATGGTAAATGTTACATCTGTAACAAAGAGGGACATCGGGCCAAAGATTGTCGTAGCAAGCATAAAGACAAATGAAGATCAAGCAAGAAGCCTGATCAAGCGAATCTCGTTTTGTTCTCTAGGCTACTACAGTTCGGACTCAATGTCACGGTTCTGAATCTAAATCTCACAAAGTGCAATGTGAGACTGATAAATCACCAAAGAGTTCAAATCCGGCAAATCGTTTTGGAAAACTGATTTTTATAAAGAAGTGCCAAACATGGACTGCTTTGCCAGATACAGAGTCGCCGTCTAAATATTTTATTTTGGGGGGAATTTAGGAAACCCTAACTCGTGCCGAAGGCCACGTGTCCGTCATCACCAAAGTTGCCTCGGCTCGGGAACTTGGGTACGAGAGAGGAAGGTCATGCAATGAGCACCCCCGCTCCCCCGATCAAAGATCGGCCTGTACTAAGCATGATATTTTATTTTTGAAAACACATGTGTTCTTATTCCGGTTAATTAGCTAATTTTACTATGTGATGCGCACGGCAAACAAGTATAGACTAGATCGCCTAATTTGGAACAAAACATTGCATGTTTGTTTTGAAAATGATTTGAAGTTTGCTACTCGCAAGTAGGCTAAATCGCGGATTTTGATGAATTGTTCCAATTCAAGCAATCCAACCTTCACCCACATGCATTTAGACAGTTATATCAAATAAGCAGTTAGCCTCATGGCAAGCATACTTTCATGGCAACAAATAACACACATGCAGTATGGTAAAGCATAAACACTTACAGTGTACTCCGAGCCAAAACAAAGAATTAGTTAGAAATCATGCATGATCCTAGTTCATGTTAAGATGGCTAATGCAACACATGCGAGAATGCAATTTAGAATAGGCTCGGCTATTCTAATCATGTCATGTGAAATGCAACTTGATACATGTATTCAAATAGGTATTGAAATACAATGCAGTTAGTATGATGCGCCGAGCCCGGTGCATGCAATACAGATGAATGGATGCACGCATGCAAGCATAAGGTATACTAATTGAAAACATGCCCTAAAACTAACCATCGTAAGCGGTTAAGTAAAAGGGAGAAAGAAATAGGGGTTGGAAGACATGCATTACACACACGCACGCTTATTACAACAATTGGCCTTCTTGACGGAGGGTTCGAATGAGAAGCTAACTAGCTAATTTAAGCTAATTAAACTAATTATTACATCACAACGAAGCTAATTAACTAATCCTAGTTAACTAACTATTACAAAACAATTAAGCAGCTAAACGCATTAACTACTTAAATACAGAATCCAAAGCATAAACTAGCTAAGCAAATTAGCTAAGTAAAGCAGTAAAACAATGTCCTCAGAGGGAGAAGAGTGCATGCATGCCCGGTCGCCTCGTTTGGAAATCCGTCGCGATGCCTCAATTTGCCTCTGTTCGCAACTGCACTCAGAAACTTGCACCAAGCTCCAGATAGCTTCTAAATCATCTTGGGGACCTGTGGGAGGGTGGCTGACCAGTTGTTGGTGTGGGAGACCACCTGCCGACCACTTTTTGTTGTTGCAGGACAGAAAAAGTGGTCGGCCAGCTAGTTTTTCTGGTTGGCCGACCAGTTGTTGCTGCATTCTTCCAATTTGCTACAATAGAGAGCAAGAAAGGGCATGACAATGTATTTGCAAGATATGTGTGCACAACCACCCTCCCTATCATTTCATAAGCTCAAGGGAGTGTGGTTATCGACCCTCGGGCCACCAATCGCACATTTCAATGCATGATGGCCGAGAGGCGAAGTTGCACAATTCAATATGAAAATGAATGCACACATAAACACATAAGGCCTAAAACTCTATCATGATAGGATCAAGAGCGTCGGCGACCGAGAATTGAGGCATGTTTCATCACTTCAAGTATGAAACGTCCCTCGTTTCCCGTGTTTGGACTAACACCTATTCCAAACACAATGCAACACATAACATAGCATGTACAATGCTATGTAACATGGAGCATGCAAAAATGCAATGCAACACAAGCATGCAAATATGCAATATGACTTAAGCATGCAAACAACATGGCAACATGAACAACCCAACAAGGCTAATGGTATGCACAATGCACAATGCTAATGCATGCATATTCAATGCAAGACTACATAGTCATGCAACAATATGAACAACAACTAGCATGCACAATGCAAATGAACATAGTATACACAAATGCAATGAACAATACGGCATACTCAATGCAATGACTATCATGGCATACTCAATGCAATATGATCATGGCATATACAATGCGAATCAAGAGCATGGCATGCGCAATGCAAACAATAACATAACATGCACGATGCGATGTAACATGGCATACACAATGCTCAATGGACTTAAACCAAAAGTGGACAGACCTCAGCCATGCCCAAATCAGTGGCCATAACACCAAAACAAAGGCACAAAATGCAAGGCATGCATGCACATGCATTGGCCTATTAACTAGGCCCAAGAGCACAACTCTCAAGAGTGCTCAAGAAGTGATAAACATAGAAGTGTAACAACACTAAATGCACTGAAATAAGGTATGAAATGATGCCAAATCATTCAAACATATCAAGCATGGCATGCAAAGGTCCTTAAGCATTAAAGCTAGTAAAGAGGACTACAAAGGGGGCATGCAATACATGGCACAAGTGCATGAAACAACCATGGACAGAGCTTAATTAGGTCTAAACAAAGACGAAAACATGCTAAGATGAAGGCTCAAATACCTAGGCAAGATGGCATACATGCTAGGCCACAAACTAGGCAACAATGCACAACACTCAAAGGCATTTAAAGAGTGAACAAAGTGGGAACATGGCAATGCTAAATATTCTGAAATAACATGTTAAGTGATGCCAAATCATGTACACAACACAAATGAAGCATGCTATGGTGCTCGAAGCTTGAAGCTAGCATAGGCACTTGTACTACAACTATGCAAAACATGAAGCATGTGATCAAGGCAACCCAAAACAGTCCTAGAACATGTTAAAATGAGTCTAAAACATGTATGGAAGGGAGCCAAAACAAGCTAGCATGAAGGGCATAAGGCATGGTGAATGTAAGGCAAATAAGGTGGTTTACACTACACCTATTAAGACCAAGCATGGAATGACTTAACCAACAAAAATTAGAGTTATATCATGGCAAAATAACCCCAAAAACACATTGAAATGATAGCTCGCAAGCTTAGGCATGAAGGCATACGCAATGACTCATGTTTAAGGCATAAAACACCAACTCCTCAAAGCATGGAATAAGCGAAAGATGTGAATATGACCATAAAACATGGATTGAAATCACATAATAAATGATGCCAAATTATGGAAATAGGCCAAGCAATGCATGCTAGTGGACTTGATACACAAAGCTAACAAGCTAAAATGCACAATAGCTATACAAAACATGGCATGCATGACCAAGACAACACAAATCAGAGCTAGAGCATGGTAAAACATGGACAAAAGCTTCTTAGAGTTAAGCCAAAAGCATGCTAGAATGACATGTTAAAGCATGATGCATGTTAGGCTAAATCATGGGATTGCACTACAAGTGCATAGAGCATGCAAGTGCCAACCAAACCAAACCTTAACAGAGGTATGACATGGTAGAAAATCACTAAAAACATGCTTGAATGGACTCAACATAAGCTAGAAAGACATGCTACTTCATGAAGCATACAAGACTAGTTTGTGTGATTTACACTACAAGTGTATTAGGCATGCAAGGGGAGACAAAACCAAGTAAAAACAGTGGTATGCCACAGCAAAATAAGCCCAAATACAAACTAAGATATGGCCAACATAAGCTTAACAAACATGCTCACACATGAGGCTTTCAAAGCAAGTATGCAAGACATAAGGAGAGGGGATGACCCTCTCCTATTTGGGACCTCAAAACACCACTTCCACCACTGACATTCCTCTGAGTTTCAGTGGTGAGAAGGCCAAAACAAGGTGGTCCCAAAAGCTCACAAAGAAGGCACAAAAGCAAGGCCAAACAAGGCCTAAGAGGAGGTAGACAACCCCCAACACAAAAGTGACCTTAAACAAAGATTTTAAGCATAAAAAATCAGAACTTTTTGTAGTTTAGAGTTAAGCTTAAAACAATATGCAAATAGGTCCAAAAGCTTAAGCAAAGACAGGGTTTTAAAGGGTTAGAAGCTCACCCTTGATGAACACCTTCAAAACCGCAACTCCAGTAGGTTTTTCAAGCTTAAACCAATCCAACAACACCAAAACCAGCTCCTAAGCACCTCAGCAACAAAAGGATGGTGTTTGAGTGTGTGTTTGTGTGTTAAAGTATGATAAAACTACACTTTTGAAGCACAAAAATGAAGTAAAGGGCAAGATAGATACAAGGGTGTATCTATATCTCTCAAGGCAATTTTTTTCTGAACCTAGAGGAGAGAGGAGGAGGTTCTCTTATATAGAGAACAAAAGGTCAAGCTTCTTGAGGAAGCTAAGGGCCCAAGGCCATCTCTCCATACACGTGTATGGAGGATGGTTTCAGTGCCTTCCAGCTGTGCCAGCTGGAAGAAAATATCTCCAAAAAGGTGACAAGAAGCAGCCGACCACTTGAAGTGGTCGGCCAGCTACTTGAAGTGGTCAGCCGACCACCACAAGTGGTCTCCCAAGACAACAAGTGGTTGGCCAAGGTGGGAGAGAGTCAGCACACTGAAAACAAGCTAGTGGTGGGGTGGCCGACCAGAAAAGGTGGCCCAAAGACCAAGAAAACCAGTTGTCAGACCAGAAAACTGGCTGGCGGGAGGAAAAGTGGTCTCCAAGGGGAAGAAATGGTCTCCCACCCTTGTACCACCTTCCAAACAAGGAAAACAAGGTTTGTACCAAAAATAAATCAAAACGGATGCAAGACGAAAGTTCGGGAGGCAAAGCGCGTTGAAAACTAGTCTACCGACACCAAAAGTGGTCTGCGACCACAAAAGTGGTCTCCCGGACCACAGTGTTCCTTTAGGCAGAGGCAACAAGGTGTGGTTCAAAAACCACGCCAAACGGAGAACATTAAGCGATCCTGAGTCAAGGCGCGCGGCCGAAGGCTCCGAAAATCGGAAACTAGTCTCCAAACGAGAAAAGTGGTCTACGACCACAAAAAGGTGGTCTACAATACCACTCCCTCCCTCCAGGGAAGAGAAACAAGGTTCGGTCCGCAAACCGAGCCAAAGCGCAAAGAGTTCAGAGGCCCGGAGGCAAGGCTCTCAGCCAAAACTCCGAAACCTCGAAATGAGCACAACATGCACAATCACCGAGCACTCAATCGATGACGTCTGAGTCTTAAGGTCGGTCAAAAATGGGGTGTCTACAGCAACTCCGCTCGCCCAATCAAATATCGGCCTCTACTATGCATGATATGTTGTTTTATAAATACATGTGTTCCTATTCCGGTTATTTAGCTAACTTTACTATGTGACGCACACAAGCAAGTATAGACTAAAATCGCAAGAATTGGAACGAATTCAACTCATGTTTGTTTTCAAAATTGGTTTGAATTTGCTGCCCTCAAGTGGGCTAAAACGCGGATTTGCCACTCTCAAGTGGGCTTAAAAACATGATGATTTGCCACTTCGCAAAGTGGGTTTAAAACATACATTTGTTGAATCATTCCAATTCAAGCAACAAAGCCTTCATCCATAAACACTCATGCAGTTTATCAAGTAAACATATAGCCTCATGGCAAGCATGCAAAACTTGGCATCACTCACACTCATGCAAGTATGCTAAAGCGTAAAATTTACAGTGTACTCCAAGCCAAAACAAAAGCTAATTAGAAATATGCATGATTCTAACTATGTTAACAATGCCTAATGTAACACATGCAATATGCAATTAATAGGCTCGGCTATCTAAGATGGCATATGAATGCAATAATTTGATAACATGCTTTGAAACACGTATTCAAATAAGTATTGAAATACAATGCAGTTTGAATGATGCACCGAGCCTCAGTGCATGCAAGACAAATGAATGGATGCAAACATGCGAGTATAAGGTATGCTAATCAAAACATGTCCCTAATCTAACAATCGAAAGCGGATAAATAAAAGGGAGAAAGACGTGGAGTTGGAAGACATACACACACACGCACACTTATTACAACATTGTGCCCTCGCGAAGGAGGGTCCAAATAAATAAGCTAAGCTACACTAAGCTAAGCTAATTATTACAAAATGAACTAATTAACTATTCTAACTAATTAATTACAACAATTGAAATAAATTAACTAACTATTCTAAGCTAGCTAAAATATTACAAACAAAATTAAACTTATTAATTACAACACTTGAATTAAACAATTAGCTACGCTAACTAACTAGAGCAATTTAAATAAAGCAAGTAAATGGCCTCGAAGGCGAGGGAGACATGCATGCTCGGTTGGCTTCTTTCCAAAAATCCAACGCCTTGCCATCGGTTGCCTCTATTTGCACTTGCTGTGATCTCTGAACATCGTACCAACTTCCAGAATGCTTCTGCTCCAACACAGGAACACATTTGCACAAAAAACTGACTGGTGGCTGATCGGACACAAAGTGGCTGTCGGCCATCTTAACTGGCCGGTCGGCTAGTTTAAGTGGTTGGTCGGCTACTTCAGGTGGCCGGTCGGCCACCCTCTTTTCCAGACTTCTGTTTTTACTGCAACAGAGAGTAACAGAGGCAAAACAAAGCAATTTTCAAGAAATGTGTGAACTGCCACCCTCTTTATCATTTCTCAAGCTCAAAAGAGTGTAGCACTTGGCTTTCAAGCCACCAATCAAGTATTTTCAATGCATGATGGCCAAAGAGTCAAGCTTGTACAAGCTTAATGAATGCACAAATAAGACTCAAAGGACCACCACCCTATCATGCATGATCAAGGGTGACGGCGACCAAGAAACGTGACACGTTTCATCACTTTGAATATGAAACGTCCCACATTTCTTGTGTTTAGATTAATGTCCGATCCAAACACATGTAATGCAACACAACATGCTTAACTTGCTCAAGTTTTAGTTGTCATGTTTTGTTTACACATTTTACATTACTGAATCATTCTTTAACCGGTTAAGTCCAAGGTGAGTGTCCTCTAATGAGAGAGGGGTCAACCAAAAGATGACTTAAGACGTGAGAGAGATCATGTCGTTGGTTAGTAGAAACCCTCAAAAGAGGATTAAAACCATTGAGCACAAGCTCTATCTCAAGCTTAAACATGACCATAAGGTTAACCAACCCTCAAAACAAATGGAAGAGTGAAGAAATGAGAGAGGTTACAGATATTTCAGTGCTGAAATGGCATGAAAAATGATACTACAACATGCAAGCAACACATGCACAACATGTTCAAAAGAAAAAAACACTAAACTAGTGAAGAGCACTACACTAGAGGCATGCAATACCAAGCTCAACTGACCAAACCAGCTCAAAACAGAGCAAAAATATGTCAAAATAGTGGCTAAAACATGTTGAGATTGAAGCATAAAAGGCTAGAAAAACATGCTCATATGTTAGCTCGCAAACAAGACTTAAGACACAACTCTCAAAAGCAATGAAAGAGTGAAATAAGTGAGAGTGTGACAAAGCTATATACACTGAAATCACATGTTAAATGACACTACAACATGCAATCATCTCAAGCAAAACATGTTTAGAGGCCTAAAACACTAAACTAGTGAAGACATTTGCACTATAACTATACAAAACATAGTTCATATGATCAAAGCAGCCCAAAACAGAGCTAAATCATGCCAAATCAGAGCCTAAAACGTACCTGAATTAAGCTAGGTTAAGCCATAAAAATATGCTACCATAGGATGCTAACTAGGCATGGAAGTGAGACACAAGGAGGGGAGGCTACCCTCTCCATTTTTGGACTTCAAAACATACTTTTTACTACTAAAATAACTCTGAATTTTAGTGGTTTAAAGGGCCAAAAGGTTTGATTTGAATATGCTAAAAGATGATGTAAGAAGCTTCACAATTAGGCAACAAGAAGGGTGGACTCCCCCTTTGCACAAAATGATCTCAAACTAACATGTTAAGACACAAAAATCAGAGTTTTTTGTAGTTGAAAACTAGGCCAAAAATAGTGTAAAAAGATGGCAATTCAAGCAACTAAAACAAAGCTTATAAGGTAACTCTTATACCTCTTGAAGCATAGCCCCAAACAGGTCCAAATTCCAGCTCAAACCAACCTTAAGAACTCAAACTAGGCCTCAAAGAACCTCAGCTCCAAGATGATGATGTTTGGTTCAGGGTCTCTTTGCAAAAGTGTAGAGAATTCCCACTTTCAAGCACAAAATAGGGAGACAGAGAGAATTCTAGAGAGAGAGAGAGAGAGAGAGAGAGAGAGGAAATTTGCTCAAAAAAAAATATCCATCCTTACAAATGGGGGAGAGACCCCCATTATATAGAAATCCAAGCCAAAGGCTTGCATTCATCCCTCCATACACGTGTATGGAGATGGCATTCAGTGATCAACAGCTAGCACAACTGGCAAAGAAAATATCTTAAAAAGGAGAAAAATGGCTGTCGGCCACTTTAGGTGGCCGGCCGGCCACCTCAGCTAGCCGACTGACCACTTCAAGTGGCCGACAAGGCCTTTCCCCCCTCCAGGCAAGAGGCACCAAGGTTTGGTCTAAAAACAAGCACAAAACAAAGAGGGTTTAGAGGCTCAAAGGCAAGGCGTTCCGCCGAGAACTTCAGGGACTCAAAACGAGCACAAACAAGCACAATCATCGAGCGCACAAACGATGACGTCTAAGTCTTGAGGTCGGTCAAAAATGGGGTGTCTACAATGACATCTGGAAAGGAACTCACTTTCAACAATTCGCTGCATGTACCAGACATTCGCAAGAATCTTATTTCATATCTCTATTGAGTAAAAATGAGTTTATGCTAGTTTTTGAAAGTGATAAGTTTGTACTTACCAAAAACGAGATGTATGTAGGGAAATGTTATATGTCTGATAGCCTTTTCAAAATAAATGTAATGACTGTTGTATCCTCTGTTATTAATAAAAATACATCATCTTCTTACTTGCTTGAGTCTTCAAATTTGTGGCATGGTAGACTGGGACATGTTAACTATGGATCTTTGCATAGATGAATTAATATGAAATGTTTGCCTAAATTTGAAATTGATCTAAATCATAAATGTGAAATTTGTGCTGAGACAAAATTAACCAAAAACCCTTTTCATACAATTAAAAAAAGTACGAAACCACTTGAATTAATTCATAGTGACATTTGTGATTTTAAATCAATTCAAGCTAGAGGTGGGAAAAAATATTTTATCACTTTCATAGATGACTATACTAGATATAGTTATGTTTATTTAATTCGAACCAAGGATGAAGTTTTGGAAACTTTCATTCAATATAAGAATGAAGTTGAAAATCAACTTGGTAAGAAAATAAAAAAAACTAAGAAGTGATAGAGGTGGTGAATATGAATCACTTTTTGGTGAGTTTTGTAAAGAACATGGAATAATTCATCAAACCACCGCTGCTTATTCACCTCAGCAAAATAGAATTGCTGAAAGGAAAAATAGGACTTTAAAAGAAATTATGAATGCCATATTAATAAGTTCTGGATTACCTTAGAACTTATGGGGGGAAGCAATACTTTCTGCAAATTATATTCTTAATAAAGTACTTTGAAAGAAAGTGAATTAAACATCTTATGAAATATGGCATGGGAGAGTACCATCTTACAAATACTTAAAAGTGTGGGGGTGTTTGGCTAAAGTGGCTATTCCTAGTCCTAAAAAAACTAAGATAAGTCCTAAAACTGTTGACTGCATATTCATTGGTTATGCTAAGAATAGTAGTGCATATCGGTTTTTGATTCATAAGTTAGAACATCTCGAAATGAATGTAAATACTATTACTGAATCTAGAAATACATCATTCTTTGAACATGTGTTTCCTAATAAAACTGGACAAGAGACTAGTACTAAGTAACAAAAGATCTTATGATGCTATTACTAGTCATTATCAAGAACAAGATCAAGTACAAGAGCAAGAGATAGATCAAAATGAAGAAGAGAAACTTAGGCATAGTAAACGTGCTAGAACCTCAAAATCTTTTGGTTCAGATTTTCTAACTTTTTTGTTAGAAAATGAGCCTTTAACTTTCAAAGAAGCTATGTCCAGTCCTGAGGCTCCTTCTTGGAAAGTGGCTGTAAATAGCGAAGTTGAATCCATTATGCAAAATCACACTTGGTAATTGGTGGATTTGCCACCAAGTTGTAAACCTCTTGGGTACAAATGGATTTTCAAGAGGAAAATGAAAGCGGATGGATCAATCGACAAATACAAGGCAAGACCTGTGGTCAAAAGATATAAACAAAAAGAAGGTCTTGATTACTTTAACACATACTCACCGGTTATTAGAATAACATCTATTAGAATGCTAATTGCCATTTCATCTTTGAACAATCTAGAAATTTATCAAATGGATGTGAAAACAACTTTATTAAATAGTGAGTTAAATGAAGAAATTTACATGGAACAACCAGAAGGATTTTCTGTTCCAGGAAAAGAAAAGAAAGTGTGTAAATTAGTTAAATCATTATATGGTTTAAAACAACCGCCAAAGCAATGGCATGAGAAATTTGACAAGGTAATGATGTCAAATGGATTTAAAATTAATGAATGTGACAAATGTATTTATATTAAAAACACAAACATATGTTATGTTATAGTATGTCTTTATGTGGATGATATGCTCATTATAGGTAGTAATAATAACATGATTAAAACTACCAAGAAAATACTGAATAAACATTTTGACATGAAGGACATGGGGATTGCTGATGTAATTCTTGGTATGAAAATTACCAAAACATTAGAGAGATATGCTTTGTTATAATCACGTTACATTGAGAAAGTACTTGACAAATTCAGCAAAGATGATGATCATCTTGCTAGAACACCTGTGGATGTTAATTTGCTTATTTCTAAAATTGTACAGGAAAGTATTTCTCAATTAGAGTACACCCAAATTATTGGAAGCTTAATATACTTGATGAACTGCATTCGTCCAGATATAGCTTATGCAGTAAGTAAATTAAGTAGCTATATGAGTAATCCAGGAGTAGAATACTGGAAAGCTATTATAAAGGTTCTAACATATCTTCTATTTATTCGTAACATTGGGCTAAATTATACTAGATATCCAACAGTATTTGAAGGATACTATGATGCAAATTGGATATCGGATACTAGAGACTCAAAATCTACTAATGGACATGTCTTTACTCTTGGTGGGGCGACTGTATTTTAGAAACCTTCCAAACAGACTTGCGTTGCTAGATCTACTATGGAATTAGAATTTATAGCTCTAGATAAACCTAGGAAAGAAGTAAAATGGCTTCGTCACTTCCTTGAAGATATTCCAAAGTGGCCAAAACCGGTACCTGCTATATACATATATTGTGATAGTCAATCAGCAATAGATAGAGCACAGAGTTATATGTATAACGGTAAGTTACGACACATTCGTCGTCGACATAACACTGTGAGACAACTACTCTCCAATGGAATTATTTTCATTGAATATGTGAAATCTAAAGACAACATAACGGATCCACTAACTAAAGAGTCAACAAGAGAGTTAGTTGAGAATTCATCGAGGACAATGGGACTTAAGTCTATTAAATAAGAGTTACTACAATAGCAACCCAACCTAGTTGACTGGAGATCCCAAGATCTAGGTTCAAAGGGATAACCGAGTTGTGTATGACTCATAAGGATCACTGGGGAGTCAAACTCCTACGCATTTCTATGATGAAATAGTGATATCTGTAGCGTTTTAGGTTAAGTAATACTTTTAATGATTCTTGTATTTAGGAATACCTAGTGGAGTATGGCAGGATACTCTTCATCAGAATCACCTATATGAGTGTGAACTGGGCCGGTTCTATGAGATTTGTAAAGGGCTACAATTCTCTAAAGCATTCATGAAAGACTAAGTTGTTTAAGGTCAAAATGAACACAATAGTAAGAACTAAACTGTGTCTGGTAATATACTGTGAGTTCTATTGTCTTGGTTTATGCAAATGGTTGAACAATTCAAGACATCATGTTCACAGGTTAGCTAATAAATCTAATAGTGTCTCACAAGGGAAAGTTCAAAGCCAAAAGCTACCTATCCTTTGCTGAATGTCTCTAATTTCTGTACTTTCTGTAATAAGATCATGTTTCTACATTTTCTCTCTATCAAATTCCATTCATGTGGGGGATTGTTGGAAATTATGATTTTTTATAGGCTTATTTTGGGCCAACTTTGAGCCCAAATTTGAGTAGGACCCATACGTCTTTTGGGATTGGTCCAAAGAGGTAATGTGTTCCTTACCACATGGCAAGTCACACGGTGCAAACGGTTCATCAAAACCATTTATGAGTGAATGAGAAGTTGACGTTGTTTTCGGGTTCGTGGAATGGCAAATTGAAAAGTCAAATATGGGTTTCCTTAAATAGTTGTCCCATATTGAAAACTTAACGGAACTTATATGTGTATATAAGTTCTAGGTGACAATACTTGGGTTGGGCTCCAAGGGGCACCCCAAATTTTGTAAAGGGAGGAGTTAGGAACAAAGTAGGTTTTGGCCCAAACCACCACACATACGTGCGCGCTGTCGCTATCGGCTGACAGGCCGGGCCGGTTGTGGGTTGAATCCTAACATTAATTTTTTGAACAAAATTTATTTGAATTTTTTTCAAAATTCTTGCGGGAAAATTTGAATTTTGCACCAAACAGCTTGAATTCAAAATTTTGTTCGCAACCAGTGTGACTTTCACACCAGTCCGAATGTCTCTTCTATTTTAAACAGATTGAAAACTGCCTAGCAGTTTTCAATAGATCAAACTAGTTTCAAACAGATTTTGAACCTGTTCAGTTTGAAAATTTGCATCTGTTTAGATCTTTCCAACAGTCACCGACTATGCCTATAAATACAGAATCATTTCAGCAATTTTTCTCAATCAGAAAAATCAATTCTCTTCCCGTTTTTGCTTTCTCTTTGCATTATTCTTCATACTAATTTTTAGAAAGTATAGAACACAGGTTCTAGTTCGTCGAAACAAATTGTTATTAGTGCTAACACAATATGTGAAAGATTATTGTATCCTGGGACATAGATACCATTATTTCGTAAACACCTGAGCGGGACGAATCTATCTTAAGGACAGAGTTTGACACATTCGACTTGATCATTTTTGTACTTATTCATTTTGATAAATAAATTCTGTAACTAATTTATTTTTATTTGTTTGATTTGTTTCACATTATTTTCTCATACATAGAAGATTGTTCCTACACCTATAACATTTTTTTTTTGTCAGGAACTTTTTGTCTTGTAATCTCGATGATCAAGCACCAAGGTTTTCAAACCTGGACTGGCCCGGCTGGTCGAACTGGTTGAACCGGGAACCGGTCCTTCTTCTGGTTCGGAAAACCCTCAAAACTTGGAGTAGGCCAAAAACCAGCCTTATTTGTAAAAATCAGAAAATCCGGTGGTTCAACCGGGAAAATCGGTGAACCGGTGTCGGTTCTGGACCAACTCGGTCTTTTTTTTTTTCTTTTTTCTTTTTTCTTTCTATATATATATATATATATATTATATCAAAATTTTGACTAAAAACTGTTACTTCAAGAGTCTCCTCTCATGAGAAAGAGTCTTATTGGAAGCTTGAAGAAATAATGAAAGTCTATTCCTATTTATAGGGGAAAAAATGGGTGAATTACACTAACAATCCTTATAATTTGGGGCTTGTGTCATTTTGGTCAATGACTTTTCAATTATGACACATTTGACCTTGAATTTTGAATCTTGTTCCAAATAAGGACAATTGAATATATTATTGCATTTTTCAAGGGCAAAATTGTCAATTTGATAAAATATAAATTAATTTGACAAAAATAAATGTTAAAAAATTATTTTTGAATTTTTAAAAATTATTTCTACCTACTAAAGAGAAAATTATATAAAATTGATAAATCTTTTAGACATTTATTTCTTTTTTTTTACCAAATTAATTTTTATTATATATTTGAATAATAATCTTGTAAAATTAATTTTTAAAAATTAATCATGTAACTTTTATTAATTTTTATCAATTTTACATAATTTTATTTTTGGTGGGTAGAAATAATTTTTAAAAATTTTAAAATATTTTTTTGACATTTATTTTTTTCAAATTAGTTTATATTTTATCAAATTGACTATTTTGCCCTTAAAATTAAGCAATGGTATGTTAATTGTTCTTATTTGGAACAAGATTCAAATTCAAGGTCAAATGTGTCACAATTGAAAAGTCAGGGACTAAAGTGACACAAGCCCTAAACTATAGGGACTGTTAGTGTAATTTGCCCGAAAAAAAATTGTTCAAAGAGAACCTAAAAATTCAATGTGGGATTCAATTAAATTGTTTAAATCATATTTGATTGGAGGGAGAGTTGAAAATCTCATTTCCCTCCAAAATTAAATCTTGCATTCAATCAATTTGTTTGGAGTGAATGTTAAATTTTTTTAATTTCTTTAAAACTAGTGACTTTTTATTTTTTATTTTTTATTTTTTTTTATCAATGATGACTTTATTAAATATTATTAGTAAATATTATGCAATACTTTTTTTTATTATTTCAGTAATTATATATATTTTTATTTATTTATAATTTATAATTTATAATTATATAATATTAATTATGACATTATGGTTCGACTGGTTCAACCATTAGTTGAATCAGTGGTCCGTCCACCCGGTCCTTTTTTCGATTCGCTCACCGATCCAATTTTCAAAGTATTGTCAAGCACCCCCATCAGGTTACAAACAAATGTGATCATCCCATCAGGTTGCTAACAAATTATAAAGTAAAATACCACCATGTAAGTTAACGTCCTAAGGTGGTACATTGAATTTTGGCACAAGACTAAAGTGGTTACATTTATGCGATTTTAGTTATTACTTTTTATAAAAAATAAAAAAAAAAAGTTATAAGAAACATTTCAAAGATTATACATGGTCTTAGAATATTATTCCATAATATTTATCACTTTTAACACTTATCAACGTATCTCTTTTAAATTTTAACAAAAGATACTAAATCCTACAACTCTAATAAAAAAAAATATCAAGTTGAGGCATGAGAATTTGGCCCAAGACCACGGCATAATTTTTCTCAAGGATTGTGATATCAAAGATTATAGCCATACACTTGTCTGATTAGTTATAAGTCGATGAAACAGTTACAAATTAAAACTGTCTTGCAAACTTGTACAAAAGGTTGAGATGAGTACAAAAGACCAAAGCAAAGAAAAAGGGTGAAGTTAGAAACAGGGAAATCCAAACAAGCCCTTCGTGAAAAAAGTGTGGAACCCTCTCCTCCTTTCTTCTTCAATAAGCCTCGTGCTCTCCCTGCATTTCCCATTAAACATTCACAAATAGAAATTAAAGGCACGCATGAAACAATTAAAATTAAAACAAGAACAAATTTTAGGGAAAATAAAAGATTTAAGAGTGGAATTTAGCTCACTTCCTTGGGGGTAATAAAGTCCACAAACTTGTTCTTGCCCTTGCTCTTGCCATTGGGAGACTTGTGGTGAGGATCTATTGCTCCATATTTCCTGAGTTTCTCTCTCACAAACCTCTCATATATGACAGCTGCACCCCTGAACTGTGGCAGAACCAACCATGCCACAAATGCTAGCTTTATATCATACCATATTGGTATCCTACAATATTAAAAGCCAAATCCATAATTACATAATTTGAAAAAATATTAATTATATTACATAAAAAAAAAGCGTACCCAGTGTACAAAACTTCCGTTTAAGCGGGATTTGGGAAAAGATTGATTTATGCAACCTTTTCCCCGCAAACAGAGAGACTGTTTCGCAACTCGAACTCGTGACCACCAAGGGGTAGCTTTACCGCTATGCCAGGCCCGCCCTTAATTCCCACATCATTGAGCTTAAAAAGTGAGTTTTAGACTGGAATAACAATGCTCTTATATTTATTAGAATGAATCTAGGCTATAAATTTTGTTTTTTGATAAGTTTCCAAATATATGTATTTTTTTCAAATAAATTACATAATCTGAAAAAAAAAAAAAAAAAAACATCTATTTGAAAACTTATCAAAAAGAAAAAGTTATTGGCTAGATTCATTCTAATAAAGATTAATTATTACATAATCTGAAAAGAAAAATACATATATTTAAAAATTTATCAAAAAGCAAAATTTATAGCCTAGATTCATTCTAATAAATATAAGAGCATTGCTATTCCAGTCTAAAACTCACTTTTAAGTCCAATGATGTGAGAATCAAGTTTTAAAAGGTGAACTTATATAACATCCTCCTAAATATAACACAAATATCGATCTTAAAATGAACTTATATATTATACTCCTAAATATAATATATAATACACGTATTTTCAAAATTTCCATTCGTAAACTTTTTGGGTTCCATAATTTTTACTTTCTTATAGTTTATAGGTTAATTACATCAAAACCTTAGTGAATCTAGTAGTAAATATGTATCACATCACTCTGAAACAATGGTTATATGATTTTTATAATCGATTGGTCAATATATATAAATTTATAAATGGTGAGGGATGTAAGATGATACATTCATTAAAAATTAAGAGGATCTTATCGTAATTAATTTTTTTTATAATCATCAAGTTGAAATAGTTTTTAACTTATTAATCTAAATATATATATTTACAACAAATTTTGTTATGAGGATTATATACCATTGTAGGATGGGTTGGAGGAGCATCTCCATGAGAGTGAGGAATGAATAAAGGATCCAGTAAGCAAGCCACTGCTCATCATCCACCTTTGATGGGCTTTCTATTGCCATTACCGATGCATATCTACAAAATATCCAAACCACATATCACCACACTACATATAACAACACTTAGAAAGAAACAAGCATTAATTGGTCGAAGCCAGCTATAATTATTTATAACTTGAAAATATTTAAATAAATAAAAAAACTAATAAACTTACAGGGGGTACAACAGCATCGTAACTGGCCTGCATGGATAATTCACAAATTAAAACGAAAATTAGATCACTAAATTCAAAAAAATTGATAAACAACATGTAGAAGGAGTTCTACCCCGTTTGATTTTTTAATATAATGAAAAATAGAAATGAATGAATGAAAAATAAGTATCTTAAAATATTAATATTTTCATATTTAGTCCCGTTTGTTTTTAGAGATGGAATGGAGAAGATTTATAATGAGGAAATTGATAGTGAGGGGATTAAGTAAAATTGTGTTTGTTTTGATAATAGTTGTTGGTGTGAGAATTGTTAAATTATTTTTATATAAAATAAATATACAACAATAAAACAAATAAAAAAAATACAAAAACATTAAACATTAATATTAAAAAAAATGCCCAAAATGTAAAAAAATAAAAAATAAAATATAAAACAAATGAAACAAATAAAATTGGTTTTTACTTAACAAAAAATATAAAAATATTAAATATTAATGTTAAAAAAAAATACCCAACATGTAAAAAATAAAAAATAAAAGAATAGTCTGGCGGACTATTTTCTAATACTAAGTGTTGGAGGCCAATTAGAATCCCCTCCCCAAGGGGATTCATAATCTGAAGGGAATTACGAATCTACTCTCTATCTCCCAGAAGAAACACAAAGATACTAAATTCTACTTCACTATCAATTTCAATCCCCTCTCTATAACTTTAAACAAACGGAACCTTAAAAAGTAAAAAATATTTTTCGAATTAGAAATAAAATTTTACTAATAGCACTACACCACCACCACCACCACCACCACCACCACCACCACGACGTGCCACCGCCACCTGTTGCCATCGCCCCACCACCATTCCATCACCTCGACTTCCACCTCCATTCTATCAC
This sequence comes from Camellia japonica, assembly GCA_030407325.1. Lineage (NCBI taxonomy): Eukaryota > Viridiplantae > Streptophyta > Magnoliopsida > Ericales > Theaceae > Camellia > Camellia japonica. Next base: position 70,920,639 of record JAPPVO010000010.1, on the reverse strand, counting down.
CGCTATCACCACCACTACCAAATATAAAAAAATATTTTTATTCTAAACAAATGGAGTTTTAAAAAGCAAAAATTACCCAGCAAGTGCGTGAACATGGGTGATCAACGTCCATAAACGACCCATATCTTGGTCACTTTTTTTTACTTGTGTTTTTGGGGAGTTTCTCAAGGGATTTGAATAAACGAATTGCAACTAAGAAGAAGAAGAAGAAGAATAATAATAATAGAAACTGTGTTAAATAGTGAACTAGGTTTCGACTGTCAGTGGGAAAAACAGAAGATTTGGATTCAAAGGGGTTTGGGCTACAGAGGGAGAGAGAAGTTAAAATGGGTGGAGGAGGAGTGGACAGCATTTTATAAGGGGAGAAATGAGAGGGACACGTGGAGACATGGCGATGGCATTTGATTCTGCCTTCAAAGTGGTGACCGACCTCGCGAGTTGGGGGTTCCTGTTGTGCCTTATGGCACAGCAGGCTGCTCTGCGGCCTATTAAGGGCATGTCTTGTGTCTTTTTTTGATAATTTGAATCGATTATATTATAAGATTCGTTGAATAGATCATTTGTACAAAATATCAAGTAAATTGGACATCTTTAGTCTCTTGATAAGAGCACATTTGTTTTTCAAAAAATAAATGATTAATATGATTTCAATAATTTTTTAAAAATAATTAGGACTTGATCATTGGGTTACAAATGTCCGATTAACTTAATGTTGCATATTCATGATATACTTGATAAATTTTATAATATGAATTGTTTAGATTATCAAAATATAGTCAAAAAAATTCCTTTACAGACCTCACACCGTCCACTTGTGGATCAGTTAAATTTTTCTTATGATAATTTTAAAATAATTTTTTAAATAATTAAAATTTAATTTTACAAAAATTAAGGTAACAATCTAAATAAGTAACTTATTTATTTGGGAGATATTACAATGTGCATCTTCAAAATGATATATATGATGTTTTTCATAATTTTTTTACAAAATTTTATAATTTAAACACAAAATGCTATTACTTTTTCACTATAAAAGGCATAATTTTTTTTCATTGAAAAATATCATAACAAAATCTCAAAGTGTCATAATAAAAATTATAAAATATTATTACATTATCATCTCTAACTTTAGGGTGTATATAATAAATTCGCTATTCATAACTTTACTACAAAATATCATAAGAAAAATGCCTAACACCCCAGTGGGGGTCACTGGGGGTCTCCTCCCATTGGTCAAAAACTGTTTTTTTTTTTTTTTTTTTTTTTCAGCGAATGAGGGGGACACCTCACTGGGAGTTGTCAGTGGGGGTCACCCCACTGGGGGTCGGTATAGCATGGCCCATATCATTATATATATTATAAACAATCATAACGTTCATCATAGAATATCATAATTTTTTTACGAAGTGTACCATTTGAAAGGTTGCACTTATAAATTTCTCCTATTTATTTATTTGTTATAAGTTATTACATAATCTCTCCATTTTTTTACATATTTTTTTTTTGGTAAAAAATACAAAAATTATTAAATAAACAAACCTCAAACCACCAGTAAATATAAAATAGATAAAAGTTAAAACTCATAATAGTCATATAAAAAAGGGAATGGCTTCTGTCCAGTCTTTAATCGGATTGGACCGTACTGTTGGGCCTGTGGGGGCCCACCACGGGTCCCGTTTTGATAATCTGAACCGTCAATGTGTAGAACTCGTCAAGTATTATATGCCTGTAAAAAATCACGTTGATTGGATATCGATAGATATGTGATCAAAACAGATTTTTGTCAACCGTTAATTTATACACCGTCCATTTTTTTTTTTATACAAAACTGATTTGATCACATAGCTATCGATATCTGATTAACGTGATTTTTTACAAACATATATTACTCGACAAGTTCTACACATTAAACGGTTCAGATTATCAAAACGGGACCCGTGGTGACCCTCACGGACCCAACAGCACGATCCAGTCCGATTAAGGACTAGACAGAAGCCATGCCCTATAAAAAATACCCTAAAGATTCATACTCTGCAATTTAGGTGATTTTAGACTCACTTTAAATCTATTTTTGTTGATTGAAAATATTTAATTTTTAATATCTCTCGAACAGATTATTAATAAATAAAAAAAAAAGTTATCATTTAACAATAGCCACATGTTTATGTTATAATTTCTATTAAAAATTAACAATTTATTTTTAAAATAATACTTACTGTGTATACTGGTTTAATGACAAATATAAATTGAATATGTGATTATCAATATTTAATTAAATTTTTTTTTTATATGGACGATTCACTTGAGAAGCACTAAAAAATGACAATTTGAATCAATAAAAAGGACCTAAAGCGGGTTCAAAATTGCCTAAATTCAACCCTCCATTCTAAATTTTGGATTACAAACTCATCAATCCTTTCAAGTCGCAATTCTCAAGTCACATAAAATTCAATACCACTATAGTAATTAAAGTCTATATACTTAGAAACATATATGAAAATGAATAATGCTATATGTACCAATTAATATATTAATTAGTGTACTAATTGATGATATGGTATAATTTAAGAGGTTTTTGGTATTTGTAATGTGATTAATGAGTGAGATCAATAATAATATCATAACTAATGTTAGTATACTAGTTAATATATTAATTGGTACATATAGTACTACCGTATTAAAATATATAAAAAGTGTATTAATATATAAAATAAAATTATTAATTGATGCCTAGCAAACGTCATTAACAGACACATTATATTGCTTTGGCATGTAGGTCGGGATGGGTTGAGATTAAAATAGCTATAAAAAGATAAAATAAGTTTTTTTAGTCTAAGGTTAAAAGTTATTACATCTAAATTATAATTTTTTTTTTTTTTTACAAAAGTCATAAAAGTAAAAAAAAATAAAATAATCCCAAACGAAGTTATTTTAGCCCCAAACTAAAATAATTAAAAAGTTAAAAAGTCAATCAACATCCCAAACGAATCAATTGAATCCCCAACTAAAACAAAACGAAATAGACCCATTGAATAAATTTTTCTTTTTTATTTTGTGATGTAAGTACCTTCCTACAAAACCATGTTGAATCATAATTACTTCAGTAATGATAGGAATATTAATTTTTTTACCAAAAAAATAATCAAATGTCTCGCACATGACTGTGAGGTTCACAAGACAACCCAAATAGATCAAGGCCTGTGAGGTTTTTCTTATTTTAGAACCAAAAAACTGTTTTTTATTAGATAATGTTATTTACAATTGACTTATTTATAAAAAAAAAATTAAAATAAAAATTGTTAATCAGAGTACTCAGGCCTCATTTGAAAACATTATTTTTTAGTCTACAAGTAAAAAAATCATTAAAAAAAAGTCAAAAAATCAACAAATTATATAAAAAAATTCAAAAATTTTATTTTCTCTCTACCTTTTGCACATATTTTCGTAAAAAATTAAAAAGTCATATTAAATATACTAATTTTTTTACCTCATATTTTAATCAAAAAATAAAAAATTCCTAATAAAAAGTAAATAAAATATGTAAAAATACTTAAAAATATGTGCAAATTTATAAAAAAATTTTCCCTTTAATTGAAACCCAATAAATATGATTTTTTTTTAAAAAAATATACTCTAAAATAGTTTTTTATTTTTTTTATTTTTATAATAAAAACCGTGTCATATATAGTTTTAAACACTAAAAATAATATATAAAGCGCATTTAATCAAGAGTAAATTAATGATAAATCCAATTTAAAGAGACTATAAGATATTAGGTCTAGTGAATATTTTTGTTGATGAAAGGTCCACCATTTATGAAGTAGTTTGGTGAGAAGTCATTTTATTTATTTTATAAGGCATTTTGTTTTCAATTTTACTCCTTAATTTATCTGTAGACTTTTTTTTTTAATATATTCGAATATATATGTATATCTATCTGTTCAACTTATTTTTTATTTATTCAAATTTTTTGTCTATCTGTTTAAATTTTTTTCTATCTGTTCAATTTTTTATCTATCTGTTTAATTTTTTTCTATCTGTTCACTTTCTTCTCTATCTGTTCAAATTTGTTCTTTTATCTTTTTAAATATATGCTCAAATTTTATTATTTGTTCAATTTTTTCACTTATCTATTTAAATATATTTGTCCAAATTTCTTATTTCAATTTTTTTCTTAAATTCTTTTTGTTAATTTTTTATCTGTTCAAATTTTTGTTATTGAAATACACCAAGCTATTATCTGCTCAAAATTTGAATAGATTTGTTCAAATTTTATTATCTATTCAATTTTTTTTTCCGTTTGTTGAAATAATTTTAATATATATGTTTTAATTTTTTTTATCAATGCAAATAAGAGAGGAGATAGTGAAGATTATCTGTTCAACCAAACTTTGTTTTTGTTAAAATACAAAGCTATCTTTAAAGAGTGGTCTTTTGAAATAGCAAGCTAAGTTTTCCTATTTATCTATTTCTTATCTGTGCATATCACATACATTCATACAAGCATATATATCTATATCTTTCTCTCATCTGTGTAAATTGCATACATACAATCATCTATACATATCCGTATCCATATCATTGAGAGACTGAGATTGGACAATATATATATATATATATATATATCTCAAAAGAAAAGAGATTGTTAGTGAAATCCATAAAAATACACTGTCGTCTTTCTTCTTTCGAACTATGTTTTAAGTTCCAGCAACCAAACACTGAACAAGAGAGATTGCTTCAGAAAACACCACAAATCATGAAAATTTAAGAAAATCTTCTCTCTATCCAAACAAAAAAAAAAAAAACCAAAAAATATCTCTTCCAGTGTTCAAGCCGGCCTAAATCATGCAGATCAATACACAAAATCATCATAACTATGAAATTTGAGAACAATAAGCAAGTAATAACAATAACAACAAAGAAATCAACATCAAAAGTAAAAACTACAGGGGCTACATTCCAACGGATGATCACCAAAATGTTTGAACCATTGTTAGGTAGAACAATGGAGGCTTATATAGATGATATGGTAGTCAAAAGCAGAGATGAAGGGGACCATCTCAAGGACCTAGATGAGATGTTTCAAATTTTGAAGTCCCACAAGTTGCGACTGAACGCATCTAAGTGCGCATTCGGCATAGGGTCAGGCAAATTCCCAGGCTTTCTAGTGACCAATCGGGGTATAGAAGCTGATCCTTCTCAGATCAAAGCCATCCAAGATCTTGAGAGGCCCAACACAGTTAAGGAGGTGCAACATCTCACTGGCCTAGCAACTGCACTAAACCTATTCATAAGTTGGTCGTTAGACAGGTGTCGATCGTTCTTCCAGGCACTGAAGGCCAAGTTTGAGTAGGCTGATGAGTGCAACCGCTCCTTGGAAAGCTTGAAAGACTACATGACCTCTCCTCCATTGTTAATGACCCTAGTACCAAGAGATGAGTTTTTTTTGTACTTAGCAGTTTCCCAGTACGCAGTTAGCGTAGTGTTAGTAAGAGCTGAGGGAATACAACACCTGCTGATTTTTATGTGAGCAAGACATTCTTGGGTGCTGAAACAAGGTACATGCCATTGGAAAAACTGGCCTTAGCTTTGATGATGGCTTCAAGAAAATTGTCGGACTACTTCCATGCCCACGCCGTGATTGTCTTAACGGCCTTCCCCTTAAAAGCCTTGTTTGAGGTGGATTTTTCTAGACGAATCTTGAAGCGGGTAGTGGAGTTGGGATAGTTCGACATTCAGTTTCAATCAAGAACCGCAATAAAAGCCCAAGCTTTGGCAGACTTCATGACCGAGTTCGCACCAGGAAGTGATCATGTTTACTAGATCGACTTGACCGAGGCAGTCGAAAGAAAGGGGAAAAGTGCTACAGGAATAGCGCAGCTCCCAAAGCAGGACGCTCAACTGCATAGCAAGCCATTTAGCCCTGAAGAAAGGGAAGAAGAAACAGATCGCAGCACTGCCAGCAAGGACTCACCAAAAAGTATAGTCTGGAGACAGTCAGACAGTGAGGATCAAAGCCCAACGGTAGACATTAACTTGGAAGAAAGCATCAGCAAAGCCCCTGATCCCAAGACATCATCAGATCTCTCCACTTGCTGGAAGCTATTCGTCAGAGAGATGTGGAAACTTTTCGTGGACGGAGCATCCAACAGGTACGGTGCAGGACTAGACATAGTCCTCATCTCACCGGATGGCCTAACAATTGAACAGGCAGTCAACCTTGGCTTCCCAACATCTAACAACGAGGCAGAGTATGAAGTATTATTAGCGGGTTTGAAATCAGTACTTCGCATGAAGGCTACTGAGTTGATAGTGTACAGTGACTCCCAACTGGTAGTCAACCAGATTTCGGGCGACTATGAAGCAAAAGATGATAAAATGGCGAAGTACCAAGAGTTGGTCAGAAAGGAGATCATGAAGTTTGAAGTAGTTCGGATAGAGCGAATCGGTCGAGAGGAAAATAGTAAAGTAGATGAGCGTCAATGGCAGATACATCTCTCCCACACCCATTGTTGATTGACTTCCTACCCAGACCAAGTATTGAAGAGTCCGAAGCAGCCAAAGCATGTTGCGCCAAGCTAGACCCTTCCTAGATGGATCCTATCATAGTGTTTTTAAAAGATGACATCTTACCTGAAGAAAAGAAAGAAGCTAACAGAATTAAAGCAAAGTCATAGAGATTTGTCTCTCCCCATCACTAGCATTGTACAAAAAATCCTTTAGAGGACCATATTTGAAGTGTGTTCATCCCAGTAAGGTCGATGCATTTTTGTTCGAAATACACGAAGGCGTTTGCGAAAGCCACAAAGGGGGAAGATCGATGGCCTACTGCGTAATTTCACAAGGGTATTGGTGGCCATACATGCAACCAGATTCAGAGAAATATGTCAAGAAGTGTGAGAAATGCCAGAAGTTTGCACATCAAATACATTAACCAGTCAGAGAGCTCCTACCTTTGACCAGCCCGTGGCTCTTTGCAATGTGGGGCCTGGATATAGTAGGACCACTCCTAACTGTGCCAGGCAACAGAAAGTTCTTTCTCGTGGCGACGGAGTATTTCACAAAGTGGGTAAAGGCAGAAGCACTCGCATCCATAAAAGAAAAAAAAGGTCAAAAAATTCGTTTAGCAGAACATCAACTCGGTTTGGCATACCCAAGGCATTAATATTCGACAACGGCACTCAGTTTGATGGCAAAATCTTTAGGGGCTTTTGCGAAGAATACAAGATAGAATTTTATAACTTTACACTGGCGTACCCCCAAGCTAATGGTCAAGCTGAGGCTTCTAACAAAGTAGTCCTAGACGGTTTAAAAAAGAGGCTAGAAAAAGCAAAAGGCAAGTGGGCTGAGGAACTTCCCCACGTCTTATGGGCTTACCGAACTACACCTTGACGATTGACTGGTGAAACACCTTTTTTTTTGGCCTATGGCACGGAGGCGATAATCCCACTGGAAGTGGGCCTCTCCACTATTAGAAGTGAAAATTTTGATCCAAACTTGAATGGTGAGGCCTTAATCATGGAACTTGACCTTACAGAAGAAAGAAGAGAAAGGGCATTGGTGCACATTGCCTCATATCAACAAGAGTTATCTAGGAAATACAACAAAACAGTGCACCCAAGGAGATTGGAGATTGGGTACTGCACAAAGTAATGGGCAACACTTTGGTACTTGGAGATGGCAAGTTCGGACCTAACTGGGAAGGACCATACAAAGTGATTGGTTTAGCAGGAAGAGGGGTATATCACTTAGAAGATATGGACAATAAAGCTATTCCCAGGCCATGAAACACGGCCAATCTCAAAATATTTTATTTTTAGCTTTTTCTTAAAACACTTGTAATCTTTTCTTTTTCAATAAAACAAGTAGACTTTCTTCTGGTAAAATTCTTTCCTCTGTTTGTAAGCATTGTTCGGACTAGTAGGCTCAAGAAGGTTGGCAGGTTTGACCAACGTTTAGTTCGTTCTTCAGCCGAGATAAGGATCTAGGCTCAAGAAGGTTGGTAGCTTTGACCAACATTTAGTTCGATTTTCAGTCGAGATAAGGATCTAGGCTCAAGAAGGTTGGCAGGTTTGACCGACATTTACTTTCTTCTTCAGTCGAGATAAGGATCTAGGCTAAAGAAAGTTGGCATGTTTGACTAACATTTAGTTCGTTCTTCAGTCGATATAAGGATCTAGGCTTAAGAAGGTTGGCAAGTTTGACCAACATTTAGTTTCTTCTTCAGTCGAGATAAGGATCTAGGCTTAAGAAGGTTGGCTGGTTTAACCGACATTTAGTTCGTTCTTTAGCCGAGATAAGGATCTAGGCTCAAGAAGGTTGGTAGGTTTGACCAACATTTAGTTTTTTCTTCAGTCGAGATAAGGATCTAGGCTCAAGAAGGTTGGCAGGTTTGACCAACATTTAGTTTCTTCTTTAGCCGAGATAAAGATCTAGGCTCAAGAAGGTTTTCCTTTAACTGAGATAAAAGTGGAAACATAAATCTCAGTAATAAAAGTTTTGCAGTTTCCTAAGTTGTTCTTTCGTCGAGATAAGTATATAAGGCCGAGCTAATTAAGCCGACTATTCTAGCAGTAAATATGATACACTGAAGCAGAAAAGAACTGTGATCGAACAAAAAGATGGCAAAAAAACAAACCAACCATACTTCCATTCATTAGAAAAACGAGTACAAGATGAGGGGCTTGTAGCCCGGTTACATTTCCATTAAGGAAAAACAATGTCACGACCTAAACCCGCCCCTATAGGTTTAGCGTCGTAACCGGTCAGTAATCCTTGGATTATCGAAGGCCTCTAAACTAATTAACAAAATTAAGGGGGCTAGCGGAAACAAATACATAAATATAGTTGTCCAATGAGTTGTGTAGACTTACATGAAACAGAATATTTAAAACTTTATATACATAACCAAAAATCATTTTCACATTATACCCACACACTTAACTATAACATCTTAAGTATAGCCAACAAAAACAAAACGGGTCTCATATATAGTGACACTTCGAAACCTCCACGTGAGGCGCAATGGTTGGCTGACAACAAGACATAGATCCAGACAAAAGTCTTCAGGCCTGATCTCCAAAATGCTCACCTATACATATATATATACACACAGTGAGCTAAAGCCCAGTGAATAACATCAATGTAAAGAGGTTAGTGAACGAATTCCTAACATTTCATAATCATAAAACAGATCATAACATAATCATCTTCATATCCGAACGTAATAATGGTACATCCCATAGAACACATCACATATCGTCTTCCGACTAGAGTAATCGGTTCCGGATATCAATCAAACATATATCACCATAATGAAGTGACTAACGAGATCTCGCAATCACATATATGTCATGGACCCGCATTAACATGTCATCCCCCACGACTTGGGACTATCTATGGATGCCATAATAGATTTCAACATAGGACATTCGTTCACGTAAACAAATATCATTTCAGAAATCATAACTTATCAAATTACATTTGGAACATATTTCATATGAACATATCTTTATAATAATGTTACTCATAGTGGGCTCCCGTAAACGGTCAATCAATCTTTAGACGTTGACCTACAAACACAAAAGTATATAACACAAACATATCTTATCATTATACATGTACTTGGCTATTATGACTTAGTTCTCTTTACATAGGTTTCTTGTTCTTGCTTAACTTAGTACATTCCTTTCTTAGTGTGTTTCTACTACATATCCTCATTACTATGGCTAAATTAAGGCTTAAGAATGCCTAATATGCAATGAGGATGCCAAAATGCATTGGAAAACACTTAGTCAAATTTCTGAAAGCAGGGTCCCCGCTTGAGCGTAGCTTTCCTCGCTTGCGCGGACATGCAAAATGTGAATGGTCGCTCGAGCGCAACTTCCTTCACTTGAGCGGTCTGCAAAGACATGAAACTTCTAGGAGCTTGCATTTCATGCTCGAACAGGCTTCGGGTCATTCGAGCGGAAGTACCCGCACTCAGAGTGGTCGCTCGAGCATGAACTCCTACGCTCGAGCGTAGATGCAAATTCTGGAATTTTCAGATTTGATCTCCAAGCTCAAAACTCGAATGTAACTCTCCAAAACACATCTCTTGGGCCCCAAAACTTGAGATAACATTGTAAACTTGCAAAATATGAAGAATTAAGGATTATTTCATAAAATCATGGCCCAAGGGTTTGCCGAAAGCTCACAATTCAACTTGAAACTTAAGAAGCAAAACATGCATGTAAAATCTTTCAGGCTTTTTCTTCAAAACTCATGAATTTAACAAATTGAGCTCATAAGCTCCATGCATGTAAGAAATTATTTTCCAAAACATGAGATCAAGGTTCAAAACATGATAATTCAAACATGCATATGCCAAATAACTTATGATAATAACTTAGATGCTCAAAATTAACTTAACATGTCAAAACTCCATATTTCCATGCATGTATGCCTCAAATTCATTTAAATTCTTTCCTTTCACTTCCAACACATGCAATTGAGCCTCAAACCTTTATGAATTATGCATGCATGTGGCTTCTAGCTTTTTAATTTCATCTCTAATGGCATAAATGATGCTCAAACATGAGAGTTCTTGACAAATTCATACATGCATGTATGACTTAGCAACATTTCCTTCATTCTAAGCTTATTTTATGCATTTAAATTCATAATCTTGAAGAAATCTCAGGCTAAATGACTTAGATGCACAATCTAGAGGTTGTGATCTTACCTAAAGTCTTCAATTAGCTAGATACTTGCACAATCTTGAAGAATTCAAACTAAAGCCTTCAATTTCTCTTCAATTCCTACACTTTCTCTCTCTAAAAGTGAACTCACTCTCTCTCTAGAAAGTCTCACCAGATTTTTCCACTCAAAGAATAAAGGGTCTTGAGCTCAAAATGAGCTTATAACTCATATATATATAGTTGTGGTGATATAATACATTAATTAGAACATTAAGCTTGCCAAACACAACTTAATTAATCAGACTGAATCAATTTTTAATAAAATTTGCCACATGGTTCTAAAAATTCCGAATAACATATTCATGTAACCAATTTCGACTTCGGATGTTGATAAAGCTTTCAATTTTCATATTAAAGCAGAATTCTAGACATATATTTCTACAAGTAACAGCTAGAAAGCCAAAGATCATGAAAAGTACATAATATACACACAATTTATTTTATCCACTTAATTAACATCCTTAATTACGGATTAGTACTTTATTACGGATCAGGGTTGTTACAAACTAAAAAGAAAAAGAAATCAGGCAAAGAGGTCATCCAGCTCGGCATCCAAATCAACCCGGACTTCTCCAATTTCGCCTTCATGTGTTTGATCGGTCTTGGTTGCTTCGTCAAGATTCAACATGGCTTGGTTGGGTACTTCTGATCGGGTTGGCAACAAAGATTGGCGATCGAGGTCAGTGTTGGTGGGTGGAATGTTGGCTGAATCTGGGACCTTTTCCTCCTTCTCAGTTTCCACTTGAAGGAATTTTTGCTAGACAACATGTGCATAGTCGGTTATGTAGACCGGAATGAAATGTGCAGGAGGATTGAGGAACACCTCAGAGTCGTAGGATTGACCGAGCTTTTCGGCCGCAGCCTTCCAGCCGTACTTGAAAAATATGTCTTTTGTAGCTTCGTACTGCTGGACATAGGTTTCTTTACCTTCTTTGAAACCACGGTCTTCTGCATTCTCCATCTTCTTTTGTAGTTTTTTTTATTTCGGCGTCCTTCTTCGTCTCGAGCTTAGCGAGTTCGCGCAAATACCTATCTTTTTTCTCGGCTAAGGGCTTTTGCTTATTAGCCTTAGCTACGCTAACTTGCTCAGTGAGTTTTTCATTTGTGGCGCTCAGCTTGGCCAGAGAAGCTTTCAGGACTTTTAGCTCGGCATCTTTTGTCTTGACCTGGGCGACAGCCGCCTTGGTTGTTTTTTGCAATTCGATCACACGCTGGTGGGCAGTGTGATTTTTCTAGATGGCCTGCAGAGTGTCCAAAAAGATAAGTTTTAACCGCACAAAGAGATTGTGAAAAATAATAATTTTATTAAAAAAACCAAAGCTTGCCTGGACCATCAACTTTATGACGGACCGAATCGCCTTTAGCTCGGTCAGGTTCTTATGTCTTTCCATATCGGCTGGAAGGCACAAAATTTTGGATATACCAAATGCCAGTAGGTGATCTTTCTCGGCGGTAATGGAGTCGGCCGTGGTAACTGTACGGCCTTTGAAAGTTACAGCCGGCGCCCACGCCGAAGAAGAGCTAGCACGGCCGGGGGCGCCTCCCTCTTGCCTCGATTGGCTTATAGGTGGCTCGATCTCTGGTGGTTCAGTGTTCTCTTCGTCCATCAGCCGCTGCGGTTGAGACGCCGAACTACGCGGCCACTTGCTACACTGAGATGAGGTAGCCCAGGAGGAGGGCAATGCAATGACGGTTTCAATGGTCTAACCGGTTATAGTTTGCTCGGTCTGGACCTCAGCATTCGAGTTGGATGCCTGTTCGGTGATCAAAGACCGAACGACTCTCCTCTTGGCCATCTTTTGCTCCTCGGTTAATAGGATAAGGTTGATCTGGGGCAAGTTGGGGTCCAGTTCGGGTGATGATTCAAGAAGGAAGTCAGTGACCTTTGTTTTTCTCTTGCCATTATATCGGTAGGTCGGTTCGAAGTTTAAGAGCTCGGTCCAATCTCTATGGCGATATCGGAGCGCGGCTTGAAGTGCGGCCTGATTTTCGTAGGCGTAGTTGGTTTTAAGCTGGTTTAAATCTGCACGAAAGACAATAACAAGGGTTAGCACGGTGGTGGTTGAAATAACAAAGGAAATTAAATTGGTTTGATCTTACCAGTTGTTCCTTTATTCCAGTTTATGTTATAACTCGGTATTTGGGCTTCTTGTTCTTCAAAATTGCCTGACACCCAGAGAAAGTCGTCATCATTCAAGTCTTTGTCCGGTGTTCTTTTTACGATTTTCTCTCTGTCTCTCATAACTCTAAGGTAATAAACCTAGCCGTCGTCATTTTGGCCAAGCGAGTATTGATGGAACAGCTCGGCCAAACCGAGGTTAAGACCCAGGCGACGGTTTAGCTTGGCGATCCCGTTGATAATCCTATAGGTGTTGGTTGACAGTTGAGTGGGGCATAAACTAGTCTGTCTAAGGAACTCATAGATCAGGGGTTGAACAGGGTACCAAAGTCCCCCCTCAACAATGGACACCACGGTGAAAGGAACGAATCCTGACTTTCCCCATGGTGTGGTGTTTAGCTCGGCTAAAGAAAGGTGGACATTGTCTAGAATATGGTAATCTCTTCAAAATTTGGCCATGGCTCCAGGGAGTCCACTAGAAACCAGTATTTTCCCATTTAACTTAAAAACAAAATTGTTATGTTGAAGTGTTCACAGTGGCCTAGCTCGGCGTTGTTGTGGCTTTGGTTAGCTTGGTTGAGTGAAGCCGCCCAGAGGTAGAGTACAAGGGTGTGCCTGGCCAACCTAGTCAAGTGTGTAAAGTGGAAATAGAGAGGAGGGTTATGCCCAAGTGATAAACCAGGCTGAATAAAAAAAAAATTAAATTAAAAGTCTAGCTCAGCAAAAGGTAGACACGTACTAGGAAGCGAAACGGTTCAGTTTTAAGAGCAAGTTTTGAGAATCGAGGCAAATTCGGTTCGGTCAAGGGGCGTGAACAGCATTGCAGCTCGGTTTGGTGAGCGCGGGATTTCTAGTCCAGCCGGAGGTAGGCCTAAAGTGGCGAAACAGGTTCCTATACCGGTTGCAGTATTATTTTGGATCAAACAACACTGTTCTAGACTGGTTTTAGTCTTAGTGAATGTGTTTTCAAGTTCGCGCATGGAGTTTTCAAGGTTCTTGATGTTGGTTCAGTCTTTAGTATATAAAACGCATAACTAAAATTGTTATTCTTCAAGAAAATGAACAAAGGGGTATCAGTAAAAATGGAGAAAATGGCATGAGGAACTTACAGATTAAGGGCGTGAAAACAGAATTCAATAGAATGAGTCCCTGCAACTGGGATGAGCAAAACAGGCGATTTAGGTACTGGGATTGAGACTTGGCAGTAGAAGATGAGGATTTGGAGTTAAAAATGCAAGAGGTTTTCCAAAGAGCAGATAAACAATAACAATGGACGTTTGAAGACTAAGGGGATAAGTGTAAAATGGAAGTAAAAGGGCGGGACTGTTCAAATTTTGGAGTTATGATTGACGGCTGTCACAGTGGTAGGGGCAATCAAAGGGAGCCACGTGTCCCGGTATGGACGTGGTGTCAACAGCATGGGAAAGCGGGCTGTACTACATCAAAGACGGGAAAACCGAGTGGGTTTCTTAGCTCGGCTAGCCGAAGTACTTCACTTCGGGTGATATCTTAGCACGGCTTGAAGGTAATAATCCCAGTCATGCTTCGCAGATGGAATTAAGGGGCAATTGAGAGGGTAATTTATATGCATAAACTAGGTCGAGCTAGGTCCATTTGGTTTAAGTATTGGGCCGAGCTAAGTAAACTCCTCAGTTTGTAGGGGCGTGCTTGCGGCCGAGCTAAGAGCTTTTATAGCTCAGTCTTGAGGTGTACAGATATCAGTCCAAGGACTGGAGTAGATTGGCTGGATGTAAACAGTAGCATACCAGACTGAAGGTTATCTCGGTCGAATGCCATCTTGGTTCTGTCCAGCGTAGAGTAAGGCCAGGCTAGCTCGGTTGAGTGTACTACCAAGCTGAGGCAGGAGGTTTGAGCCATCTCACTTGGTTGGTAGTGAGTAGGGAATTATCAGGATAGGCATTATCCTTAGGAGTGTGATTCCTAGGAGGACTATTATAAAGAGAATTGAAGTCCTACTAGGATTGTGCCAGGCAAAATCTATAAAAGCTCATAGCAGGACCTATGTACAGGTATCACAATTCTTACTCTAGAATACACAGAGCTTTTGCGTCTATTGTCTATTTGCTGACTTAGGCATCGGAGAGGTTTCCGATACACACCCGCTGGCTAGCTCACGTTTGTGTTTTCAGGTGGCAAAGCGACGACGTTTGGAGGAGTGCAAACTTGATCAACAAGATTATATGAGAAGATTATTTATGTGCTCGTACATAACTCTAAAAGAGATGGTCTCAATTGATTTCACAAAGGTAGTAACTTCGATTCTGATTGACCAAATGAAAGAATCAACAAGTTGAATGGATCTAGGGTTCTGATTATTGATCTAATAGGAAAACAATCGAGCTACAAAAGTACACCAGCTGATGACGATCCGAGATTGGTGGTTACGATAAGAAGTAAATGGTGGTGATTGGAAGTCACTTTCAGTGGAAGAAATATGTGAAGATTGGCGCGCACACACACATACACACACAAAGACGTACTTTTAGGGGGTCGATTTGTATGTTTTTATAGTTTAAGGAATCAATTTATACGTTTTTCTAATTTAGGGAGTCAAAGTAATACTTTTCTATAATTTTGAGAGCCTCCATGTAAATAACTCTAATTTGTAAATCTGGTCATCATGATCCAGAAGATCTTATATTTTGGATTTTATTTTTTAAGTTGTCATTATTTTAGCATTTCATTAATCTTACAAACACACACACACATATATATATATATATATAATTTTTAATATAAGATTCGTTACATTCGATATTCTAATTTTTATAATTAGTATTTTGCAGGGATTACTATTTGCATTCTATTTTTCAATAATTGCATTCTAAATTTTGTCATTTAGTGTGCATTAAAAATTATATTATGTATAATTTTTGAAAAAAAAAAGTTATTATAAAATAGGTAGAGCGAATAGCAATTTTTTTCTTTATTTTTATAATAAATTTTAAAAACTCAATCAAACAAATAAGCAAATAAACTGTCATGCCCTACACCGAAAGCCCAAAAATATTTACAAAATACCCAAACCATATATCACCACACTACATAATACATATAACAAAAGTTAGAAAGAAATAAGCAAATAAACTGTCATGCCCTACACTGAAAGCCCAAAAAGAGAAAGCAAATAAACTGTCATGCCCTTGTGATTTCTCTTCCCTTTCTTTCTTTTTGACTTCAATTACCAACAAAGATGTATTTAATTTATTTTAAGTTTTTTTATTACTACCCCAAAAAAAGATCAGTCCTCAGAAACTCCTTAACCTCTGTTTGATTAAAAAGAAAATTTAGTAAAAAATAAAATTGAAAGAAAAATGAAGTGAAAGAATAAAAAAATTACAAACATTTGATTAATAAGAAGAAAATTTTGTAAGAAAAAGCTAGAAAAATTAAAAAAATTAATTATAGATAACTCACACATTCAAATTTTCTTGTGTTTTCTTATATCTTTTTACATGAAACTAAAAATTAATTACAATGCTAATCTGGGTTACACAAGAAAGTTAGTTTCTTCTACTTTTCATGAAAAGTAGAAGAAACTAAACTAAATAAACACATACAAGTTAACTTTTTTTTCTCTTTCTTCCAGTTTCTACCTATTTCCTTTTGAACAAAGTCTTACGCAGAGTTGTTCCGAGTTAGATCGGTTCAACATCTTATAGTTCAACTTTCGATAAATTATATCGATAGTCTTTATATTTTAATCTTTATATTGTTTTAGAAAAATATTTGAAATCCTCATTTTTTGGAGACCTCCACAACCTCCTTTGAATCTCAATCATTGATGTATATGTGAAACCCACTCATGTATATGTGGAGCCCACACCATCAATGGTGGAGATCCAAAGGGGGTTGTGGGGGTCTCCAAAAAATGGAAGTCTCAATCATTGTTGATTATTTTAATCTCTATAATTTTAATTGATTCAGTTTTGGTTCTAAATTTATAATTTTGAGGTTGTTTGGGGTAATAAATCATCTTTTTATATTTTTATCTTATTTAGATTACATCAACTTTTATTTGGATCACATCATCTCTCTATCACATTGCATAGCTATTTGTAAAAAATTAAAAAATATACTTAATTAGATCATCTCAATTTAATTGAATTGATTATGATTATTAATGTTTTTTAATGAAAATACACGCATAAACAATATGTACTATTTTTTTATAAGTAAACAAATTATAAATTTATTTAACCTATTGAGTTAATATCAACTAACTCAGTGAACATTTTCATCAAAAACTCTAGTCAACTGTCACGACCCAAACCTGCCCCTATAGGTTTAGCACCGTAATCGGCCAGTAATCCGAGATTACCGAAGGCCTGCTTAACAGTAATAACAGTAATACAGAGTACAGGGGCTGGCGGAAGCCAAAACAGTAATAAAAGATGTTCAATGAGCTGTGACAATCTGTATGCAAAAAGACTTTTCATAACATAATCACATTGGAAACAAAAACAGTATGTACATACATCATATACAGGTGTTCAGGTTAGGGACCAAATCCCTACATAACAGTACAGTAACAGTCTATACAGTCGATACAAAACAACTACAGAGAGGGGAAATCTAAAACAACCCAAAGCAGCCTTGGCTTGGCAGCACTAGGAATCTCGCAGTGAGGCACAACGGTTGGCTTGACAAAACAAGAGCTAACCCGACGCTCCTAGCTCCGGTTCGGTGCCTAGACACCTACATATATATATAAACAGTGAGCTAAAGCCCAGTGAATAACATATGTGTAAAGAGGTTAAGAATGAATGTCATTTCGGTATTTAAAACAGTCATTTGAACAGTATATCAGTTATTCGATCATAGCTGTCATAAGTGGTACATCCAATAGCAAACAGTACAGTAGGTCTTAACAGACTGGACAGTCAGTTGATGGCCATCATATTAGTAAACAGTAGTGGTTCCGACATGGGAACCGACAGAGATCTCTGTGATAGTAGCAATACAGTACAGTAACAGTAAATTGCTATGGATGCCACAAATACAGTTCGCAAATAGGACAAGCATTCCTTCAGTAAGAAATATCATTTCCGAAAGCAGTACAGTTGATCATTCAAAAAATATTCATGATTGAATATATCTTTACAACATTGTTACTCACAGAGTTCTGGGCTACAGATAGGCTAGTAAGCTTCCTCGGATGCCAACCCTACACAGTTATAGGATGAACACACACTAAGTTGCACGTTTGGGAAACAATAACTTAGTCCTTATCTTGACTCGGTGTGGTTCTATAGCATTATCCTCATGAAGATGCCTTAAACTAGGCCTAGGAATGCCTAGGATGGAATGAGGATGCAAAAATGCACTTTAAAACATTTTTCAAATTTTTGCTGAAACAGGGGTCCCGCTCGAGCGTGGCTTTCTACGCTCGAGTGGACATGCAGACAAAAGAGCCTCGCTCGAGTGTTACTTTCCTCGCTCGAGCGATCTGCAAAAGTATTGGATGCAAGAAATTCACGCTCGACGGGCGCTCAGACCCCGCTCGAGCGTGAGACACAAGTCCTCGCTCGAGCGGACTGTAAACACATGCAAAGTACTGGATACGCGCATTTCACGCTCGAGCATCACTTTCTCCGCTCGAGCGGACTGCATGTATTTAGAGTGTACGCTCGAGCGTGAAGTCTTACGCTCGAGCGTGAGTCCAAAATCTGGAATTTCTAGATTGAACCTCCAAGCTCAAAATCAACTTTTAAAGCATCAAATCCGATCCTTTTGGGCTAATTTTCTGGAAAAACACTTGTAAACTCATAGTATGACATGTTTCAAAGATCAATTTGAGAAATCAAAGCCCAAAGGTAGTTCAATTGAACACAAATTTCAAGGAGCTTTTATGAACAAGACTCAAATGTAACATGCATGAGCTTAAATGAATTTAAAGCTTCAAACACAAGATCAAATGAGCCAATCCTTTCAAAAACATGAGGAATTCATGAATTAGAACCACAATATGAACATGCATGTGGGAGTTTTCATGAAAACAACTTCAAAACTCTACAACATGTACATGTATGCATGAATTCCTACTCAATTCAACATATTAAGCTAATTCTTGACTCTACTCTTCAATATATCATGAACCATGCAAGAACTAACTTAAATACAAGTTCAAGAAGATGGTTTCTCTACCTTATGTCTTGAATTCAAGATGTGGAAGCTCAATTATGCGAATTTCCTTCAACTCTCTTAATCTCCAAGCCAAAACAAGATGAATTAAAGCTTTCCTCCCATCTCTCTCTCTCTAGTCGGTTTAGGCTCAAGAAATGGCTAAACAAAGTGCTAGAAATAAAGCTCAAATGTGTTTTATGAAGTGGGCCACTAAGTGGCAAAATGGTGATTAAGACCAACTATTGTAACTTAGTTTATTTAATCCAATTTAGTCATTCCAAATTAAATTTCAATTAAATTTATCATAAAATCACATAAATTCCAATTAGCATAAAACATTAGTAAATTTTGGATTCGGCCGCCGATAAGGCCTTCAATTTGTAGTTTAAACATAATACATGAATAGATAATTTAGCAGTCAAACAGATAGACATGTATTTAAACTAATACACTCGATCAATCAGTTCAGAATTTCAGTCAATCAGTCAGTTAACATGCTTAATCATAGATTAGCACTAATCAGTGGTGAGGGTTATCACATCAACCTCATCAATTGAAATTAATATAAAATCTAAAATTAAAAATTCAAATGAGCTAATTAAAATTATAAAAATGAAAATAACATAAGAAATTAAATATAAAAACTATTAATATAATGTACCCATTGTTGGAAATTATGATTTTTTATAAACTTATTTTGGGCCAACTTTGAGCCCAAATTTGAGTAGGGCCTACACGTCTTTTGGGATGGGTCCAAAGTGGTAATGTGTTTTTTGCCGCATGGCAAGTCACACGATGGAAACGGTTCATCATAACCAATTATAAGTGAATGGGAAGTTGACGTTGTTTTTGGGTTCGTGGAATAGGAAATTGAAGAGTCAAATGTAGGTTTCCTTAAATGGTTGTTCCACATTAAAAACTTAAGAGAACTTATGTGTGTATATAAGTTCTAGGTGACAATACTTGGGTTGGACCCAAATGGCACCACAAGTTTTGTGAAAGGAGGAGTTAGAGACAAAGTAGGCTTTGTCCCAAACCACCACCATATGCGCCGTCGCCACCGTCGTCTGACCGGCCATGCCAGGCTGGGTATGGGTTGTGGCCTAATATTAATTTTTTGGACAAAATTTATTTGAATTTTTTCCACAATTCTTGCGGGAAAATTTGAATTTTGCACCAAATAGTTTGAATTCAAAATTTTGCTCCCAACTAATGTGACTTTCACCCCAGTCCAAATGTCTCTTCCATTTTAAACAAATTTAAAATTGCCCAGCAGTTTCCAACAGATCAAACTGGTTTCAAACAGATTTTTGCACCTGTTCAGTTTGAATTTTCATCTGTTCGGATCTTCCCAATAGTGTAACAATCCCGACTCAAGATTAACGATAATTCATGATTTAATATGCCTAATAAGTTATTAAGATCAGATTTTGAATTAATTCCATATGTGGTGCATTATTTATGTTTTATCTGTTCATTGTAGGAGTATCTGTTTAAAATTTCTGTTACCTTTTGTGAATCGAAGGCTTTATCGGCATCCGATCACAAAATTGATTTGGTACATGTGTTATGTGGAATTTATAGAATTTTATGGTAGGTTTAATTAAAATTCAATTTGGAACGATTAAATTAGAATAATTAATGCTACTTAGCTTAGCTTAGGCCAATTAATTAAATGCCACTAAGTGGACTTATACAAGACCATTTCTATTTCTCTTATCCACGTTTTTAACACTTTTATTTCTCATCTTAAAGCTCCAAACATGAGAGGAAGAGAGAGTTAGAGAGTGTGAGTTGATTTCAAGAAGCAAATGGAAGAATTGCTAGGAGATTTAGTGAATTGCTCAAGATTTTGCTTATGTGGAGCTCAATTGAGTAGCCTAGGTAAGAGCTCAACCTTACAACCTTGAAGTGGAGTTAATTCACCCATGAATTTAAGTGAATTGAGCTAGGAGATGTAAGACTCAAGCTTAAGAAGTAGGAAGGAAGACCAATTCATACATGCATGTACATTTCATTACATTTGGAGCATGTTTACTAAGAATTCTCTCATGCATGTCATAAATTGAGCTTGGTTGTAAGAATTCATCATGTTTTACGTCCTGTCATTTCATTTGATCATGATTTGGAAACTTGAAGCTCAATCATTTCATGCATGTCATGTTTTTGGAGAGTTCATGAAGTTTAAGTTGAGTTTGCAAACAATTGGCATGTTTTTGGGCCTTGATTTCATGAAAGGATCTTTAAATCATGATGTTTTGTGAATATCTAAATGTTTTTCAGAATTTTAGTCCAAGAGGATGAGTTTTGAAGTGTTTAGTTTGAGTTTGAAGCTTGGAGATCAAACTTAGAAATTCCAGAATTTGAACCTACGCTCGAGCGTAGGAGTTCACGCTTGAGCGAAGCACTTTGAGTGCGTGCACTTCCGCTCGAGCGACATGATACCTGCTCGAGCGTGAAATGCATGTATCTAGAAGTTTATATGTCTTGCAACATGCTCAAGCGACAGAAGTCACGCTCGAGCGTAGATCGAGCTTCCGTCGAGCGTGAAAAATAAGCAACCAGTACTTTTTCAAGAGTTTACAGTCCACTCGAGCTAAGGAAGTCACGCTCGAGCGAACCCTCACTTTTTGCATGTCCGCTCGAGCGAGGAAAGCCACGCTCGAGCGTGGACCCTGTTTTCAACAAACTTTGGAAATGTTTTCTAATGCAACTTTTGCATCCTCATTCCATCATAGGCATTCCTAGGCCATGATTAAGTCACCATAATAAAAATAAGAGTAGAAACACACTAAGAACAAGTGAAATAAGTTATATACAATTTGAATGTGTGTTTCAGGTGTGTATTTGTTATGTGTTAATGTAGGTCACGTGCCGTAGACCGTTTGATTAGCCTGCACTATCTGTCTGTACCTAAGCCAACTGTGAGTAATAACTTAGTAAAGCTATGTTCAACTTTATTTATTTTCTATATGATGAATTAAGATTTGTTCTTTGAAATGATATGTTCTGTACAATGAATGATTGTCCAATTTCTGACAATGTATTCGTGGCATCCTTAGCATCATGTGATATCTGTTAGCTGTTACCCGGTATCAGAGGTTCCAATATGGAACTTAATATGTCTGCACTCTGTTACCCGTACCGGAGGCTCCATCATGGAGCTCAGCATGTATATTCTCTGTTACTCGGATCCGGAGGTTCCTTTATGGAACTGGTTATTCATAACCACCATATGTTTTGCATCTATTCTGTATCTATTCTGTTAGCGCTAATGGATGTACCACATATGATTAGGTATGAACTCTGATTTCTGTATATGATTTGAACAAGAATATGAATATGAATCTGTTATGAATTTGAATTATGATTTCTGAATCTGTATGGACATCATTCATTAAAATCCTTTAATCCGTTATTATTCACTGGGTTTCCGCTTACTATTTATATTATGTACGTAGGTGAGCAGGCGCGTGACCAGGCCTAAGCTGCTGCCTGGAGTTTTGGTGTCAGCCAGTTATCGTGCCTCCTGTGGAGGTTCTTTTTTGAGATCTACCCAAGTTTTTGTGTTTGGAACTTTTGTGCCTCCTAAATGTTCATGTCTGGACTGAACATGTGTTCGAAAGTTTTGTATAAATGGCTCAAGTGACGTAAGACTGATTCCTTTACAGCGTCATATATACGAGTATAAAGTTTCAAATTTTGTCCCATGTATGTCATCACAGCTTATTGGACCACATATATTTTGTATATTTGCTTACGTAGCCCCTAACTATATGATATTCTGTTAAGAGGCCTTTGGTAATCCAAGGATTACTGGCCGGTTACGATGCTAAACCCATAGGGGTGGGTTTGGGTCGTGACAGAGTGGTATCAGAGCACGTGTTTTACCGCACACACAGGTCCATATGAGCTTAGGATGTCCTAGTAAGAAGTAGGGGCATTCCGTCTGCATGTGTGAGCGTGTGGTAATCCAAATGGATATGAAAAACTGAATGTAAATCTGAGTAAATGAATTAAAAGAAATGAATGAAATTATTCTTATGTTTATTATTATTTGGTGTTTCTATAGCAACATGGAGAATGCAAGGGAAAATGATGTAAGTGAATCTTCAGAGGCTCGCATGAGCCGAATGGATTAGATGCTTGCGGTATTGACTGAAGCTATGGTGCAACAACAAAGACAACAACCTTTGCTCCCTCCGCCTCTACCGATACAAGTCGAAACAGATAATAATGATATTATCAACCTGACACAGAAATTCATGAAGATGAAACCGCCAACATTCTTTGGTGGAATTGAACCGTTGAAAGCAGAGACATGGTTGCTTGAGATGGAAAAACTGTTTGAGGTATTTCCCTGTACCGAGACTCAGAAGGTTTTATTGACCACCTATATTCTTAAAGACGAAGCTCGGAGATGGTGGTTACTGATTCGGAATACCGATGGGAATATGATGTGGGCTCGATTTAATGAGATCTTTTATGAAAAATATTTTCCTCAATGTTTTCGGGACTGAAAAGTGGCGAATTCCAAGAACTTAAGCAAGGCAGAATGTCTGTAGCCGAGTACGAGGCAAAGTTCACTGAATTAGCCAGATTTGCTCCTCAGATGGTGGACACAGATTACAAGAAAGCCAGTAAATTTAGGGAGGATTGGACTTAGATATATTTGATCAAGTTGGTGTACTAAAGTTGCCAACATATGTGCAAGTTCTGGACAGATCCTTAATGACAGAAGCCACCATAGCCGCAAAGAAACAAAGTAAGGCCCCAACAGCAACAACAACTGATTGGAGAGGAAAAAGGTGTGGGTATGGTTTCAAAAAAGGTCGTTCTCATGTAAGTAAAAAGCAGAATACGGGGTCTACAAGCAGCTCGAGTCAGAGCAGTGGGTCTATTCCGGTTTGTCCTGATTGTGGAAGAAGGCATAGGGGTGTATGCTACCGAGCATCCGGTGCTTGTTTCCGATGTGGCAAGACAGGCCATGTAGTGAAAGATTGCCCACTTGGGTCTGAGAATGCCAGCCGTCCTATGGTGAGTTTAGCTGGGTCCGCTTCTACAGTCAAAGCAAATGCAAAAGCTAATGCTGGGAAAGAACCTCTGAGACAAGGTCGAGTGTTTGCCTTAGTGCCTGGTGACGTACAGAACGCTGAAACTGTGGTGTCAGGTATACTCCTTGTATGTTCTCAAAATGCATGTGTACTGATAGATTCTGGTTCTATACATTCCTTCGTATCGCATGATTTCTCTCGGAAATTGACTAGACCACTAGAACTTATGACATATGTGTTATCTGTATCTACACCATCTGGGGGTTCTATGATATGTGCTTATGTTTATCCGGCATGTGATATTATGATTAGTGATATGACATTGTATGTTGACTTGTTGCCCTTGAACATTGATAATTTTGATTGTACTCTGGGTATGGACTGGTTGACTAAATATTGTGCTACTATTGACTGTGCAAGTAAATCTGCTGTGTTTAGACTACCGGTATGCCTGAATTTATTTTTATTGGAAATGGGGTAGTTCCTCCCCCATACTTGATTTCGGCCATGAAAGCTGTTAAATTGCTTAGGAAGGGATGTAGGGGCTACTTGTGTTGTATACTGACTACATCATCTAATAGTACTAATGTGGAAACTATTCCTGTTGCTTGTGAATTTCCCGATATGTTTCCGAATGACTTGCCTGGAGACTTAGTTGATAGAGAATTTGAATTCACTATTGAAGTAATCTTGGGAACACAACCTATTTCCAAGACCCCCTATAGAATGTCAACCTCAAAATTGAAAGAATTAAAAACTCAACTTCAAGAACTACTAAACAAGAAATTCATCCGTTCGAGCACTTCATCTTGGGGTGCTCCAGTCCTATTTGTCAAAAAGAAAGATGGATCTTTGAGGTTATGTATAGACTATCGAGAATTGAACAAAGTAACTATTAAGAATAAATACCCTTTGCCCTGAATAGATGACTTGTTTGATCAACTTCAGGGAGCCCAAGTGTTTTCCAAGATTGACCTCAGATCTGGGTATCACCAGTTAAAAGTTAAGGCAGAAGACATAGAGAAAACTGCATTCAGAACTAGATATGGACATTATGAATTTTTAGTAATGCCGTTTAGGGTGACTAATGCACCTGCTGCCTTTATGGACCTTATGAACAGAGTGTTTAAATCATTTCTGGATGAATTTGTTGTTGTATTTATTGATGATATTTTTATTTACTCCAAAAACAGGGAAGATCATGAGAATCACTTGAGAACTGTGTTACAGATTCTAAGAGAAAAGAAGCTATATGCGAAATTGTCCAAATGTGAATTCTAGCTTGACAGTGTAACATTTTTGGGACACGTAATCAACAAGGATGGTATCTCTGTTGACCCACAGAAAATTGAAGCTATTGTGGACTGGTCTAAACCGACAAATGTGACTGAAGTTAGAAGTTTTCTGGGACTTGCAGGTTACTACATAAGATTCGTGAAAGACTTTGCAAAACTTGCCATGCCATTGATCCATTTAACTCAGAAAAATGTATCATTTGATTGGAATGAACAGCGAGAGTCAGCCTTCCATGAGTTGAAGACCAGACTAGTAACTGCACCGATTTTGACTCTGCCCAATGGTACTGATGGGTTTCAAATTTACAGTGATGCTTCCTACAAAGGTTTGGGGTGTGTGTTAATGCAAAATGGGAAAGTAATTGCTTATGCCTCTCGGCAACTCCGTCTACATGAAAAGAATTACCCAACACATGATCTTGAACTGGCAGCTGTAGTGTTTGCCTTGAAAATTTGGCGACATTATCTGTATGGAGGGACTTGTGAAGTGTACACGGATCACAAAAGCCTCAAGTATTTCTTCACTTAGAAAGAACTGAATATGAGACAAAGGAGATGGTTGGAATTGATCAAGGACTATGATTTGCAAATTTTGTATCATCCAGGAAAAGCTAATACTGTAGCTAACGCCTTGAGCCGGAAGTCAATTGGAAATTTGTTATGTTTGCTTTCCAGTCAAAAAGAATTACTAGATGACCTGGAAAAGAATGAAATTGAAATTGTTTTGCGAGAGCAAGGTGGGGTTTTAGCTGTCATTTCCGCTCAACCTGTAATCATTGAAGAAATCAAACAGAAGCAACTTGAAGATGAGTACTTGAAAAAGATTGTGGAAGAATTTGACTCAAAGCCGAGACTGAGGTTTGTGTTTGAGAATAATGTGTTGAAATTTCAAAATAGACTCTGTGTACTAGATTCCTCTGATTTAAGAAAGCGTATTATGACCGAGGCTCACAGCACCAAATTTGCCATGCATCAGGGGAACACAAAGATGTATCATGATTTGAGACAGAATTTTTGGTAGCCTGGAATGAAAAAGTGCATTGCAGATTTTGTGGCTAGATGTTTACATTGCCAACAAGTTAAAGCCGAACATCAATGACCCGCTTGTTTGTTACATCCGTTTCCAATACCAGAATGGAAATGAGAGCACATTACCATGGACTTCATTGTGGGATTGCCTCGCTCTTCTCGAGGTATGGGTTGATCGTTTGACTAAATCTGCCCATTTTTTTCCTGTCAAAACCATTCATAATGCGGATAAGTTAGCTAACATGTATGTGAATGAAATTGTGAGATTACATGGTGTACCAGTATCTATTGTATCTGACAAAGATTCGAAGTTCACATTAAGATTCTGGCAAAGTTTACAACAGGCTTTGGGGACAGAACTGAGGTTGAGTAGCGCCTATCATCAAAGACAGATGGTCAAACTGAACGAACCAATCAAACCTTGGAAGATATGCTCAGAATGTGTGTGTTAGATTTTCAAGGAAATTGGGAGACCTATGCCATTGGCTGAGTTTGTGTATAACAATAGTTACCATTCAAGTATCGGAATGGCTCCTTATGAAGCTTTGTATGGTAGGAAGTGCCGATCTTTGATTTGTTGGGCTGAAGGAGGCGACATACCATTGTTGGGACCAGAACTTGTGCAAGAAACAACTGAAAACGTAAAGTTGATTCAGCAGAGACTGAAAACTGCATAGAGCCGGCAAAAGAGTTATGCTGATGTTCGGAGGCGTGATAGGGAATATCAAGTCGGAGATCATGTGTTTATCAAGGTAACTACGATAAAGGGTCAAACGCGATTCGGAGTAAAAGGCAAGTTGGCACCAAGATATGTTGGACCATATGAGATTCTTGAAAAGATCAACTCGGTAACGTATCGGGTAGCCTTACCTCCGGTAATAGAGTATATGCACAACGTTTTTCATGTTTCAATGCTTTGAGATTACCTAGAGACCCGCTTCATGTTATAGAGCTGACCCATGTGCTTTTAAAGGATGATTATACTTACGAAGAAAGACCTATTTAGGTTGTGAATCGCCGGATCAAAGGATTGAGAAATAAGGAAATTCCGTTAGTAAAGGTTGATTGGCAGAATCATGGAGGAACTTATGCAACTTTGGAAACAGAAGAAGATACGATGAAAAGATATCCTGAACTGTTTCCATTGGACCCGGTATTCCTCCAAAATGAAGGTAATTCGAATTTGGAGGACCAAACCCTTTTAAGGGGAGAAGACTGTAACAACCTCGACTCAAGATTAACGATAATTCATGATTAAATATGCCTAATAAGTTATAAAGATCAGATTTTGAATTAATTGCATATGTGGTGCATTATTTATGTTTTATCTGTTCATTGTAGGAGTATTGTTTGGAATTTCTGTTACCTTTTGTGAATCGAAGGCTTTATCGGCATCCGATCACGAAATTGATTTGGTACATGTGTTATGCGGAATTTATAGAATTTTATGGTAAGTTTAATTAAAATTCAATTCGGAACCATTAAATTAGAATAATTAATGCTATTTAGCTTAGCTTAGGCTAATTAATTAAATATTAAATGCCACTAAATGGGCTTATACAAGACCACTTCTATTTCTCTTATCCATGTTTTTGACACTCTTATTTCTCATCTTAAAGCTCCAAACGTGAGAGGAAGAGAGAATTAGAGAGTGTGAGTTGATCTCAAGAAGCAAATGGAAGAATTGCTAGGAGATTTAGTGAATTGCTTAAGATTTTGCTTATGTGGAGCTCAATTGAGTAGCCTAGGTAAGAGCTCAACCTTACAACCTTGAAGTGGAGTTAATTCACCTATGAATTTAAGTGAATTGAGCTAGGAGATGTAAGACTCAAGCTTAAGAAGTAGGAAGGAAGACCAATTCATACATGCATGTACATTTCATTACATTTAGAGCATGTTTACTAGGAATTCTCTCATGCGTGTCATAAATTGAGCTTAGTTGTAAGAATTCATCATGTTTTACATCCTGTCATTTCATTTGATCATGATTTGGAAACTTGAAGCTCAATCATTTCATGCATGTCATGTTTTTGGAGAGTTCATGAAGTTTAAGTTGAGTTTGCAAACAATTGACATGTTTTTGGGCCTTGATTTCATGAAAGGATCTTTAAATCATGATGTTTTGTGAATATCTAAATGTTTTTTAGAATTTTGGTCCAAGAGGATGAGTTTTGAAGTGTTTAGTTTGAGTTTGAAGCTTGGAGATCAAATCTAGAAATTCCAGAATTTGAACCTACGCTCGAGCGTAGGAGTTCACGCTCAAGCGAAGCACTCTGAGTGCGTGCACTTCCGCTCGAGCGACATGATACCTGCTCGAGCGTGAAATGCATGTATTTAGAAGTTCATATGTCTTGCAACACGCTCAAGCGACAGAAGTCACGCTCGAGCGTAGATCGAGCGTCCGTCGAGCGTGAAAAATAAGCAACCAGTACTTTTTCAAGAGTTTACAGTCCGCTCGAGCTAAGGAAGTCACGCTCGAGCGAACCTATGATACCCCTGTTCTGTATTATGTTAATTGGTCCCTAATACGTATGTGATTATATGTTTTAATATGATTTTGTATACCATTATGTGGATACATGTGATTTTGGGATTCTATCTGTTCATCGTAGGAATATCTGTTTGAATAATCCGCTTCGGGAATTAAATTGAGGGCCTTATCGGCCACAGAACCCGGAATTGATTACGCCATTGTGATTGGCATAATTTTTAGAGTCTACGGTGAAATTTAATTGAAAATTGATTCTGGTCAATTTAAACTGATTAAATTGATAAATTAAGTGCTCTATTATTTTATATTAAAATATTTGTTAGTGGGGCTTGTTGTATATTAGCATTGCACCCTCCTTTAGTTCTCTTAAACTCAAAATCTGAGTTAGACAATTGAGAGTGAGAGAGAGGCCGGCCATAGTGAGAGAAAGGAGGAGAATTGTGCATTTTAGCTTGAAGCTTGGAAATTTTGGAGGTTTAGCTCAAGAATTGTCTAGAGCTTGAAAGATCAAGGCTTCTAGGTGAGTAA
Source organism: Camellia japonica (assembly GCA_030407325.1). Taxonomy (NCBI): domain Eukaryota; kingdom Viridiplantae; phylum Streptophyta; class Magnoliopsida; order Ericales; family Theaceae; genus Camellia; species Camellia japonica. Next base: position 70,891,237 of record JAPPVO010000010.1, on the reverse strand, counting down.
TTCTTGAATTATAGTTGTAATTTTGTGTGTTCAAGCTAAATTGGTGATCAAGAGTGAGATTGAAATGAAATTGGATGGTATTTGTTGAATTGAAGCCTAATATGTACATGTATGTAAGAAATGGCCAAGAATCTCTATGTTTGAGCACATTGTGTATGATTTGTGTTGAATATTGTTTTAAAACATGTATTGGGACCTCTCTCCACCAATTAAGTTGATATGAAGGCATATTTCTCACATGCGAGAATGAATCATGTAAGTGTAAGCTTTGCATGTTTGAATGTGAGGTGTTGGTGATGAATTGGGATTAATTTGAGTCATGCATATAAGTAATGCAAGGAATTGAGCTCCATTGTGATGTGTTTTGGTGTCTATGGCATGTTAGTACAAATATATGTGAGATTGGAGCCTTAGTATGCAAGGAAAATTGGTTGAATGTCGAATTTGAACTCAAGGGAGTGTTCTGGAAAACCCAGAATTGTCGACGACCGCTCGAGCGGAGAATTCGAGCTCCCAGCATTTTCTGCAGACATGGTTCCCGCTCGAGCGGGGAAGTTGACGCTCGAGCGAGGAGCCATGTAGGCAGGCAGTCCGCTCGAGCGGTAGAGTTCGCGCTCGAGCGGGAATTTGAGGGAACCAGTACTTTTGCAGACTTAAGGGTCCGCTCGAGCGGGGAATCCCACGCTCGAGCGGGGACCCTATTTTCTGAAATTTTGAAAATGCATCCTGTGTTCTGTTTTCCGTTCTCTTTCACTTGTAAGCACTCTTAGGCATATGTTAAGCATTGTAAATGAGTTAATGAGATAAGAATAAAGCCTAATGAGGAGTATGTGAATTAAAGAACGGATTGAACTGTTAGTGACCCTTTTGTGTTCATGAAATGTGTAGGGTCAAGCTCCAGGGCAAATCCACAAGCCGATCACTGTGAGTAATATCGATATTTGAATGCTTGTGAATGTCCAATTGTTTATTCCCTTATAAGCTTATGAAATGCTAACTGGGATTGTGGATGTAAGTTAAACATGAATGGACCAAAGGTCGTTTTGTTAAACATGAATGGACCAAAGGTCGTTTTGATAAACATGAATGGACCAAAGGTCGTTTTGATAAACATGAATGGACCCAAGGTCGTTTTGACATGAATGAGTGGGCTGAAGGCCGTTCTGACATAAAGGAATGGGCCAAAGGCCGTTTTGATACGAATGAATGGACCCAAGGTCGTTTTGATATGAATGAGTGGGCCGAAGGCCGTTCTGACATAAAGGAATGGGCCAAAGGCCGTTTTGATACGAATGTGTGGGCCAAAGGCCGTTTTGACATGAATGAGTGGGCCGAAGGCCGTTTTGACATAAATGAATGGGCCAAAGGCTGTTTTGATACGAATGTGTGGGCCAAAGGCCGTTTTGACATACATGACTGGGCCAAAGGCCGTTTTGACATAATCGAATGGGCCGAAGGCCGTTTTGACAAGAATGGAAATCTGAATAGGCCAAAGGCCAGAATGTTTGGAATTTCAGTCACTTGATTTATATTTAGTTATATATATCTGTTAAATAGAAATATGAATTGGGCCCAAGGCCGTTTGGAATATGTTGTTCTACAATGTTATGTAAATGCTGTATTTGATATTATTCACTGGGCTATCGCTCACGCTCATTCATGTGTTTGTAGGTGAGCAAGAGATGCACAAACCCAGCCCCAGTGAAGTTTGCCAGGAACAACATGAGTTTTGGGGAGTCAACCTTGTGTCTCACGCACGAGACCCATCCTTGCCATTTTGTTATGTATTTACACTTTGTCTTGTTGGCAAGGACTCTATGTATATTTGTAGATAGTCTGTCGTGGGTTGACTCGTTTTGGATGATCCTGTAGGTAAAGAATTTTTGGAACTGTACTTTTGATGTGGGTTATTATCGCATATGTGTATGGTTTGCTTGGAGTGCATATAAGCACGGCTCTATGGACAAAGTCTTTAATTTCTGCTTCCGTTTGGCCCCTTTACTCTGTTGAGTTACGTCTGTTTTGGTTTGAGGCCGTAGGTAATCTCAGGATTGCTGGCCGGTTATGTCCTTAACCCATAGGGGCGGGTTTGGGTCATGACAGAACCCTCACTTTTTGCATGTCCGCTCGAGCGAAGAAAGCCACGCTCGAGCGTGGACCCTGTTTTCAATAAACTTTGGAAATATTTTCTAATGCAATTTTTGTATCCTCATTCATCCTAGGCATTCCTAGGCCATGATTAAGTCACCATAATAAGAATAAGAGTAGAAACACACTAAGAACAAGTGAAATAAGTTATGTACAATTTGAATGCGTGTTTCAGGTGTGTATTTGTTATGTGTTAATGTAGGTCACATGCTGTAGACCGTTTGATTAGCCCGCTCGGTCTGTCTGTACCCGAAGCCAACTGTGAGTAATAACTTAGTAAAGCGATGTTCAACTTTATTTATTTTCTATATGATGAATTAAGATCTGTTCTCTGAAATGATATGTTCCGTACAATGAATGATTGTCTAATTTCTGACAATGTATTCGTGACATCCTTAGTATCATGTGATATCTGTTAGCTGTTATCCGATATCAGAGGTTCCAATATGGAACTTAATATGTCTGCACTCTGTTACCCGTACCGGAGGCTCCATCATGGAGCTCAGCATGTATATTCTCTGTTACCCGGATCCAGAGGTTCCTTTATGGAACTGGTTATTCATAACCACCATATGTTTTGCATCTGTTTTGTATCTATTCTGTTAGCGCTAATGGATGTACCACGTATGATTAGGCATGAACTCTGATTTCTGTATATGATCTGAACAAGAATATGAATATGAATCTGTTATGAATCTGAATTATGATTTTTGAATCTGTATAGACATCATTCATTAAAATCCTTTACTCCGTTATTATTCACTAGGCTTCCGCTTACTATTTATATTATGTATGTAGGTGAGCAGGCGCATGACTAGGCCTAAGCTGCTGCATGGAGTTTTGGTGTCAGCCAGATATCGTGCCTCCCGTGGAGGTTCCTTTTTGAGATCTACCCAAGTTTTTGTGTTTGGAACTTTTGTGCCTCCTAAATGTTCATGTCTGGACTGAACATGTGTTCGAAAGTTTTGTATAAATGGCTTAAGTGACGTAAGACTGATGCTTTTACAACGTCACATATACGAGTATAAAGTTTTAAATTCTGTCCCATGTATGTCATCACAACTCATTGGACCACGTATATTTTGTATATTTGCTTACGTAGCCCCTAACTATATGATATTCTGTTAAGAGGCCTTTGGTAATCCAAGGATTACTGGCCGGTTACGATGCTAAACCCATAGGGCGGGTTTGGGTTGTGACAAACAGTCACCAACTATGCCTATAAATACTGAATTATTCCAGCAGATTTTCTCAATCAGAAAAATCAATTCTCTTCCCGTTTTCGCTCTCCCTTTGCATTATTGTTCATATTAATTTTTAGAGAATATAAAACACAGGTTCTAGTTCATCGAAATAGATTGTTATTAGTGCTAATACAATCTATGAAAGATCATTGTATCTTAGGAGATAGACGCCATTATTCCGTAAGCACCTGAGCCGCGCAAATCTGTCTTAAGGACAGAGTGTCACATACTCGACTTGATCATTTTTGTACTTATTCGTTTCAATAAATAAATTTTGTAAGTAATTTATTTTTATTTGTTTGATTTGTTTTACATTATTTTCTCATACACAGAAGATTGTTCCTACAATCTTAAGACAGATTCGAATTATTCTGTTTATACAAAATTTTTCATTTGTTTCCTTTTCTTCGTTTCTTCTTGTTATAGAAATTATTTTTTATGCTTATACAAAATAGTTTTCTGGTTGGAAAATACAAATAGTAGTAATATACTGTTTGACAAATAGTAGTAATACACTGTTTATTTTCTTTGACAAATAGTAATAATATACTGTTTATCATTAACAATTTCAGAATATTTATTTGTGAAGATGGTCAGAAATTAATTTTGGTATTCAGAAATAATTTCTGAGTTTTCATTAATTAAAATTTTATTTTCAGTATTTTAATTTTTGAAGTGTTCCAAAAATATTTTTGTGTGGAATTAATTTGTTTAAATAAAATTTTATTTTCAAATTAATTGCAATAAAAAGTTACAATTCTTGTTTCTTTTATTTTTACAGAATTAAATTATGTGTTTATGGTTTAATTTTCTGTGTACTATAAAATTCTAATTATAATTGTGTTTTATAATTTAGAATTCATGGCTACTGAAACTAATGTTCAAACTAGTACTGATATAGTGACTGCAATTGCTTCAACCCATCCTTCTATTGTGACTATGCCAGTCAATCACGGTGAAAAGCCAGAGAAGTTCTTAGGAACTGATTTTAAAAGTTGGCAACAGAAAATGTTGTTCTATCTTACTACTTTCAACGTGACACGTTTTCTCCATGAAAATGCTCCTACTCAGAAAGAGGATGAAACCGACCGACAAGTGGTTGATGCGATTGATGCCTGGAAACATATTGATTTCCTTTGCCAGAACTGCATCTTGAACAGATTTGATAACACATTGTACAACATCTATAGTCCTATTAAGACGACAAAGGAACTTTGGAAGTCCTTTGAGAAAAAGTACAAAACAGAAAAATGCTGGCTTAAAGAAATTTGTAGTTGACAAACTTTTGGATTTTGTGATGACTGATTCGAAAACTGTGATCAATCAAATTCAACATCTCCAACTTATTTTGCATGACATTCATGCAGAAGGTATGTCTCTCAGTGAATCCTTTCAAGTTACTGGCTTAATTGAAAAATTACTACAAGGCTAGAAGGAATTTAAGAACCACCTCAAACACAAGTGCAAAGAAATGACTTTGGAAGAATTAATTGTGCATTTGAGGATTGATGAGGACAACCGCAATTTTGATAAGTGGGCTGGAAAGCATCCAATGGAGTCTAAAGCAAATGTGGTGGAATATGCACCAAAAGCAAAGAAACATAAGTATTTTGGAGAAAGTTCCTCACAAGGCTCTAAAGGAAGAGAAACTAAGAAGTAAAAATTCAATGGTAAATATTACATCTGTGACAAAGAGGGACATCGGGCCAAAGATTGCCATAGCAAGCACAAAGGCAAAGGAAGATCAAGCAAGAAGCCTGATCAAGCCAATATGACCGAAGTGGACAAAATTTCCAATGGTGTAGATGACATAAATTTTTTTGCAGTTGTTTCCGAGGAAAACCTTGTCGGAAATCCTAAAGAATGGTGGGTGGACACTGGTGCTACTCGCCACATTTGTGCTAACAAAAAAATATTCACATCTTATTCTGTGGTGGACAACGGCGAACAACTTTTTATGGGCAGCTCCTCAGCTTCTAAAGTTGAAGGGCAAGGAAAGATTATTCTGAAGATGACAGTTGGAAAGGAACTCACTTTCAACAATGGTTGCATGTACCAGACATTCGTAAGAATTTTGTTTCCATATCTCTGTTAAGTAAAAATGGGTTTAGACTAGTTTTTGAAAGTGATAAGTTTGTACTTACAAAAAACGGGATGTATGTAGGAAAATGTTACATATCTGATGGCCTTTTCAAAATCAATGTAATGATTGTTGTATCATCTGTTATTAATAAAAAAAATACATCATCTTTTTACGTGCTTGAGTCTTCAAATTTGTGGCATGGTAGACTAGAACATGTTAATTACGGATCTTTGCATAGATTAATTAATATGAAATGTTTGCCTAAATTTGAAATTGATCTCATAAATGTGAAATTTGTGTTGAGGCAAAATTAATCAAAACTCCTTTTCATACAATTAAAAGAACTACGGAACCACTTGAATTAATTTATAGTGACATTTGTGATTTTTAATCAATTCAAACTAGAGGTGGAAAAAAATATGTTATCATTTTCATAGATGACGATACTAGATATAGTTATGTTTATTTAATTCGAACTAATGATGAAGCCTTGGAAAATTTCATTCAATATAAGAATGAAGTTGAAAATCAACTTGGTAAGAAAATTAAAAATCTAAGAAGTGATAGTGGTGAATATGAACCACCTTTTGGTGAGTTTTGTAAAGAACATGGAATAATTCATCAAACCACCACTCTTTATTCACCTCAGCAAAATGGAATTGCTGAAAGGAAAAATAGGACTTTAAAAGAAATTATGAATGCCATGTTAATAAATTCTGGATTACCTCAGAATTTGTGGGGGAAGCAATACTTTCTGCTAATTATATTCTTAATAAAGTACCCCGAAAGAAAGTGAATCAAACACCTTATGAAATGTGGCATGAGAGAGTACCATCCTACAAATACTTAAAAGTGTGGGGGTGTTTGGATAAAGTGGTTATTCCTAGTCTTAAAAAGACTAAGATAGGTCCTAAAACTGTTGATTGCATATTCATTGGTTATGCCAAGAATAGTAATGCATATCAGTTTTTGATTCATAAGTCTGAACATTTCGAAATGCATGTAAATATTATTATTGAAACTAGAAATGCATCATTCTTTGAACATGTGTTTCCTAATAAAACTGGACAAGAGACTAGTACTAACAAAAGATCTTATGATGCTATTACTAGTCATGATCAAGAACAAGAGCAAGAGATACATCAAAATGAAGAAGAGGAACCTAGGCATAGTAAACGTACTAGAACCGCAAAATCTTTTGGTCCAGATTTTCTAAATTTTTTGTTAGAAAATGAGCTTTTAACTTCAAAGAAGCTATGTCCAAACCTAAGGTTCCTTTATGGAAAGATTGTGTAAATAGCGAAGTTGAATCCATCCTGTAAAATCACATTTGGGAATTGGTGGATTTGCCACCAAGTTGTAAACCTCTTGGGTACAAATGGATTTTTAAGAGGAAAATGAAAGCAGATGGATCAATCGACAAATACAAGGCAAAACTTGTAGTCAAAGGATATAGACAAAGAGAATGTCTTGATTACTTTGACATAGACTCACTAGTTACTAGAATAACATCATTAGAATGCTAATTGCCATTGCATCTTTGAACAATCTAGAAATTCATCAAATGGATGTGAAAATAGCTTTCTTAAATAGTGAGTTAAATGAAGAAATTTACATGGAACAACCAGAAGGATTTTCTGTTCCAGAAAAAGAAAAGAAAGTGTGTAAATTGGTTAAATCATTATATGGTTTAAAACAAGTGCCAAAGTAATGGCATGAGAAATTTGATAAGGCAATGATGACAAATAGATTTAAAATTAATGAATGTGACAAATATATTCATATTAAAAACACAAACATAGGTTATGTTATAGTATGTCTTTATGTGGATGATATACTCATCATAGATAGTAATAATGACATAATTAAAACTACCAAGAAAATGTTGAATAAACATTTTGACATGAAGACATGGGGATTGCTGATGTAATTCTTGGTATGAAAATTACCAAAACATTAGAGGGATATGCTTTGTCACAATCACATTACATTGAGAAAATACTTGACAAATTCAGCAAAGATAATGATCATCTTGCTAGAACACCTGTGGATGTTAATTTGCTTCTTTCTAAAAATATACAAGAAAGTATTTCTCAATTAGAGTACACCCAAATTATTAGAAGTTTAATGTACTTGATGAACTGCACTCACCCAGATATAACTTATGTAGTAAGTAAATTAAGTAGATATACGAGTAATCTAGGAGTAGAACACTGGAAAACTATTATAAGGGTTCTAAGATATCTCTAATTTACTCGTAACAGTGGGCTAAATTATACTAGATATCTAACAGTATTTGAAGGATACTGTGATGCAAATTGGATATCAAATACTAGAGACTCAAAATCCACCAGTGGGTATGTCTTTACTCTTGGTGGGGCGGCTGTATCTTCAAAATCTTCCAAACAGACTTGCATTGTTAGATCTACTATGGAATCTGAATTTATAGCTTTAGATAAAGCTGAGGAAGAAGCAGAATGATTTCATCACTTGCTTGAAGATATTCCAAAGTGGCCAAAACCGGTGCCTACTATATGCATACATTGTGATAGTCAATCAACAATAAGTAAAGCACAGAGTTATATGTATAACAATAAGTTACGGCACATTCGTCATCGACATAACGCCGTGAGACAACTACTCTCTAATGGAATTATTTTCATTGAATATGTGAAGTCTAAAGACAACATAGCGGATCTACTAACCAAAAGGTTAGCAAGAGAGTTAGTTGAGAATTCATCGAGGGGAATGGGACTTAAGCCTATTAAATAAGAGTTACCACAATGGCAACCCAACCTAGTTGATAGGAGATCCCAAGATCTAAGTTTAAATGGACAACCGAGTTGTATATGACTCATAAGGATCACCGGAGAGTCAAACTCCTATCCATTTCTATAATGAAATAATGATATCTATAGCGTTTTAGGTTAAGTAATACTTTTAATGATTCTTATATCTAGAAATACCTAGTAGGGTATGGTAGATACTCTTCATAAGAATCAGCTATATGAGTGTGAACTGAACCGGTTCTATGAGATTTATAAACGACTACAATTCTCTAAAGCACTCATGAAAGACCAGGTTGTTCAGGGCCAAAATAAACACAATAGTGAGAACTGAATTGTGTCTGGTAATATACTGTGAGTTCTATTGTCTTGATTTACACAAATGGCTGAACAATTCAAGACATCATATTCACTAATTAGCTAATAAATCCAATAGTGTCTCACAAGGGAAGTTCAAAGCCAAAAGCTACCTATCCTTTGCAGAATATCTCCGATTTCTGTACTCTCTGTAATAAGATCATATTGTTGCATTTTCTCTTTGTCAAATTCCATTCATGTGGGGATTGTTGGAAATTATGATTTTTATAGGCTTATTTTGGGTCAACTTTGAGCCCAAATTTGAGTAAGGCCCACACGTCTTTTGGGGTGGATCCAAAGAGGTAACGTGTTCCTTGCCGCATGGCAAGTCACACGGTGCAAACGGTTCGTCACAATCATTTATGTGTGAATGAGAAGTTGACGTTGTTTTCGGGTTCACGGAATGGCGAATTGAAGAGTCAAATGTGGGTTTCCTTAAATAGTTGTCCCATATTGAAAACTTAAGAGAACTTATGTATGTATATAAGTTCTAGGTAACAATATTTGAGTTGGGCTCCAACGGGCACCCCAAGATTTGTGAAGGGAAGAGTTAGGGACAAAGTAGGCTTTGGCCCAAACCACCACACACGTGCACGCACCGTTCGATAGGCTGGGCTGGTTGTGAGTTAGGTTCTAACATTAATTTTTTGGACAAAATTTATTTGAATTTTTTTCAAAATTCTTGCAGGAAAATTTGAATTTTGCACCAAACAGCTTGGATTCAAAATTTTGCTTCCAACCAGCTTGACTTTCACACTAGTCCGAATGTCTCTTCCATTTTAAACAGATTTGAAACTGCCCAACAGTTTCCAACAGATCAAACTGGTTTCAAACAGATTTTTGCACCTGTTTAGTTTGAATTTGCATCTATTTGGATCTTCCCAATAGTCACTAACTATGCCTATAAATACAGAATCATTCCAGCAGATTTTCTCAATCAGAAAAATCAATTCTCTTCACATTTTTACCCTCTCTTTGCATTATTATTCATACTAGTTTTTAGAGAGTATAGAACACAGGTTCTAGTTCGCCGAAACAGATTGCTATTAGTGCTAATATAATCTGTGAAAGATCATTGTATTTTGAGAGATAGACGCCATTATTCCGTAAGCATCTCATGAGCGGGGCAAATATCTCTTAAAGATAGAGTGTTACACATTCGACTTCATCATTTTTGTACTTATTCGTTTCGATAAATAAATTCTTTAAATATTTGTTTTTATTTATTTGATTTGTTTCACATTATTTTCTCACACACAGAAGATTTTTCTTTTTTTCTGTTTTTTGTCAGGAACTTTTTGCCTTGTAATCTCAATGATCAAGCACCCTATCAGGTTACAAACAAACGTGATCATTCCATCAGGTTACAAACAAATTATAAAGTAAAATACCACCATGTAAGTTAACGTCCTAAGGAGGTGCATTGAATTTTGGCCCAAGACTAAAGTGGTTACATTTATGCGATTTTAGTTATTATTTTTTACCCCCGAAAAGAAAAAAAAAAAAAAAGTTAAAACATTTCAAAGATTATACATGGTCTTAGAATATTATTCCATAGTCTTTATCACTTTGACACTTATTAACGTTTCTCTTAAAATTTTAAGAAAAAATACTAATCCTACAACTCTAATAAATAAATATCAAGTTAAGGCATGAGAATTTGGCCCAAGACCAAGGCATAATTTTTCTCAAGGATTGTGATATCAAAGATTGTAGCCATACATTTGACTGATTAGTTACAAGTCCATGGAACAGTTACAAATTAAAAGAGTCTTGCAAACTTGTACAAAAGGTTGAGATTAGTACAAAAGACCAAACCAAAGCAAAAAGAGTGATGTTAGAAACAAGGAAATCCAAACAAGCCCTTAGTGAAAAAAGTGTGGAACCCTCTCCTCCTTTCTTCTTCAATAAGCCTCATGCTCTCCCTGCATTTCCCATTAAACATTCACAAATGGAAATTAAAGACAAACACATGAAACAATTAAAATTAAAACGAGAACAAATTTTAGGGAAAATAAAAGATTTAAGAGTGGAATTTAGCTCACTTTCTTGGGGGTAATAAAGTCCACAAACTTTTTCTTGCCCTTGCTCTTGCCATTGGGAGACTTGTGGGGAGGATCTATTGCTCCATATTTCCTGAGTTTCTCTCTCACAAACCTCTCATATATGAAAGCTGCACCCCTGAACTGTGGCAGAACCAACCATGCCACAAATGCTAGCTTTATATCATACCATATTGGTATCCTACAATATTAAAAGCCAAACCCATAATTACATAATCTGAAAAAATATTAATTATTACATAATTAATATTACATAATCTGAAAAAATACATATATTTGAAAACTTATCAAAAAGCAAAAATTATAGCCTAGATTCATTCTAATAAATATAAGAACATGCTATTCAAATCTAAAACTCAGTTTTTAAACCCAATGATGTGGGAATCAAGATTTAAAAAGTGAATTTGTATATCATCCTCCTAAATATAACACAAATATTGATTTTAAAATGAACTTATATATCATTCTCTTAAATATAATATATAAAATCCTCCTAAATATAATATATAGTGCCATTTTGGAAAGACACCAAAAACGCCACGTTTTTGGCTTGTGAAGAAAAACGCCAACAGTCGAAAATGCCAGGACTTGCATTTGGGAAGTGACAAAAAAGTTGCGTTGTGAAATTACCTAAATACCCTCCATGTTAACAAATTACTTAAAATTTCAAAGTTTGGCAAGGGTATGTTGGTCATTTTATTTTGATTTGATGTCATAAATAAATATTAAACCAAAAATTTAAAAAGTCAGTTTTTTACTAACTTCCCAAATCACCTCCAAAAAAGCCAAAAAACTTGGTAAAAAGTCAAAAGTCAGCTTTTTACTAACTTCTCAAAACACCCCATAATACACGTTACTATTTTGGGATCCATAATTTTTAGTTTCTTAGATTTTTATTGGTTAATTACATCAAAACCTTAGCCAATTTAGCAGGAAATATGTATCACGTCACTCTAAAGCAACATTTATATGATTTTTATAATTGATCGGTCAATATATATAAATTTATAAATGGTGGGGGATGCAAGATGATATTCATTAAAAATTAAGAGGATCTTATCGTAAATAATTTTATTTTATAATCATCAAGTTGAAATAGTTATTAACTTATTAATCTATATATATATATATATATATATATTTACAACTAATTTTGTTATGAGGATTATATACCATTGTAAGATGGGTTGGAGGAGCATCTCCATGAGAGTGAGGAATGAATAAAGGATCCAGTAAGCAAGCCACTGCTCATCATCCACCTTTGATGGGCTTTCTATTGCCATTACCGATGCATATCTACAAAATACCCAAACCATATATCACCACACTACATATAACAACACTTAGAAAGAAACAAGCATTAATTGGTCGAAGCCAGCTATAGTAATTTATAACTAGAAAATATTTAAATAAATAAAAAAAAACTAATAAACTTACAAGGGGTACAACAGCATCGTAACTGGCCTGCATGGATAATTCACAAATTAAAACGAAAATTAGATCACTAAATTCAAAAAAAAATGATAAACAGCATGTAGAAGGAGTTCTATCCCCTTGTTTTTGGGTGAAAAATATTTTTTAATTTTTTGATATAATGAAAAACAAAAATTAATGAATGAAAAATGAGAATATCATAAAAAAAATATTTTTATTCTAAACAAATTGAGTTTTAAAAGGGAAAAATTACCCAGCAAGTGCGTGAACATGGGTGATCAACATCCAAAAACGACCCATATCTTGGTCACTCTTTTTTGCTTGTGTTTTTGGGGAGTTTGTGAAGGGATTTGAATAAACGAATTGCAACTAAGAAGAAGAAGAAGAAGAATAGAAACTGAGTCAAAAAGTGAACCAGGTTTCGACTGTCAGTGAGAAAAACAGAAGACTTGGATTCAGAGGGATTTGGGCAATGAAAGATAAATGAACAATTTTCAACCAAGTTTTGATTAGGACAGAATTTTATAAGAGGAGAGATGAGAGGGACACGTGGAGAGATGGGCGGTGGCATTGGATTCTGCCTTCAACGTCGCGACCGACCTTTTAGATCGCACCGTCCACTTGTGATTTCCGATCAGATCTCGACCCACTATACATCTATGAAGGTTCCGGCACTAGATAATTTGTACTGGATCCGTTAATTTTTTCTTATGATAATTTTAAAATAATTTTTTTAAATAATTAAAATTTAATTTTACAAAAATTAAGGTAGCAATCTAAAGAAGTAACTTATTTAGTGGTGTTTTAAAAAGTTGGTAAAAAGTTAAATTTTTGACTTTTTTAATTTATTTTATCTTTTTATGAATAAAAAATGTGAGAGGTAATGGAATCCAAAATGAGTAAAAAACTAAAAACTGGCTTGTTATTAGCTTCCCAAAAGACCCCTTATTTATTTGTTATAAGTTATCATATTATTTCTTTATTTTTTTATATCATTACGTGAAAAATAAAAATATTATTAAATAAATAAATCCCAAACCACTCCTAAATATAAAATAGATAAAAGTTAAAACTCATAATAATCATATAAAAAATACCCCAAAGATTCATTCTCGTCCAATTTAGGTGATTTTAGACTCACTTTAAATCTATTTTGTTGATTGGAAATATTTTATTTTTAATGTCTCTCGAATAGATTATTAATTGAAAAGATTAAGTTATCATTTAACGATAGCCACATGTTTATGTCATAATTTGTTTTAAAAATGAACAATTTATTTTTAAAATAATACTTATTATATATACTGATTTAATTACAAATATAAATTTAATATGTGATTATCAATATCTAATTAATTTTATTTTTAATATAGACAATTCACTTGCTAAAAAATAACAATTTGAATCAATGAAAACGACCTAAAGTAGGTTCAAAATTGTCTAAACGCAACCCTCCAATATAAATTTTGGATTACAAACTCATCAATCCTTTTAAGTCGTAATTCTCAAGTCACATTAAATCCAATACCACTATAGTAATTAAAGTCTATATATTTGGAAAACATATATTAAAATATATAAAGAGTGTATTAAAATATATATAAATATAATAAAATTATTAATGAATGTCTAGCAAGCGTCATTAACAGACACGTTATATTGCTTTGGCATGTAAGTTGGGATGGGTTGAGTTAAAATAGTTATAAAAAGATAAAATAATTTTTTTTAGTTTAAGGTTAAAAGTTGTTATATTTAAAGTATAATTATTTTATTTTTTCTCTAACAAAAGTCAAAAAAATAAAAAAAAAAAAATCCATTCTAAACGAGATTATTTTAGCCACAGACTAAGGGATTGGTTGAGAAATGTTAGATTAGTATATGTTTGGACTTTTTACGAAAAAACGTAAAATATGAGTTAGTTTTAAAGTGATGTGATAGAGAGGTAACGTGACTTAAATAAAATAATTGTGACCTAAATAGGATAATGTGCTAAAATAATATAGCACATGCCAAATAATCACTAAAATAACGAAAAAATTAAAAAGTTAACCTATATTCCAAACGAAGCTATTGAATCCTCATCTAAAAAAAATAAGAATAATGCTTGGGACCCCTTTTAGGGGGTCACCTCCTCACCCCCTTTGCCACGTGGCGGGTGGTGATTGGAGAAGCAAGAAAAAAAAGAAAAAGAAAAAGAAAATATAACCAATAAGAGAGAGAGGAGGTCAAAGAGGGTGGGGGGAAAAGGGAGGATGAATCATTATTGAAAAAATAAAACCAAAAACAAAACGAAACGGACCCATTGAATAAATTTTTATTTTTTATTTTATGATGTAAGTACCTTCCAACAAAACCATGTTGAATCACAATTACTTTGTTCTTTTCGCCAAGCACAAGCCACTACGTGTTCCTGCCTTCGTTGCACAAAGTCAGTTGTACGTGTCGCCCTTCGGACAGCCCAAATAGATCGAGGCCTGTTAGGTTTTTCTTGTTTTAGAACCAAAAAACTGTTTTTTATTAGTTACAATTGACTTATTTATAAAAAAAAACAATTAAAATAAAAATTGTTAATCATTCAGAGCGTTCAGGCCTCGTCGGAGAGTATTTTTTGAAGAAATTATTTATAAATCTCATTTAGAGAAAAGTTATTCCATTTTAGTTTTACAATTTTTTAAATTAATTAATCTTTTTATTTTTGGTATATTATATTTATTTGATTTGGGGGTTTAAAAGTTTACCTGTTTGCCCTTATATTTAATTTTGTTTGTGTTTTTTTCTTAATGTTAGATGTACGTGAGTACGGTAGGTTTTTACGTTTCTTTTTTTTTTTTTTTCTTTGTGGGGATTTAGTGAAGTAATTTGTAGATGAATGATGTTACCCCGTTTGTGGTGTTATTAGTGTGGTCTTCGTTCCTTTTTGTGATATTTGTCCCTATTGTAACATTGGCATTAATTAGTATCCAAACGTAATACTAATGTAACACATAAAAAAAATGTTGTACTTTTTTCAAACATGATACTCCAATATAACACTTCAAAAAAAACTTCTTAATATAACACTCTAAAATAACACATAAAAAAATTTCTTATCGTAGCAGGATAATGTAACACACAAAAAAAACTCCTTAGTGTATTTTTTTTAAACGTAACACCCTAATATAATACACAAAAAAACTCTTTAATATAACACTCTGATGTAACACACACAAAAACTCCTTAGTGTAACACTCTAATGTAACAAACAAAAAAACTTTTTGATGTCTAATATCATACTCTAAAAAAATTCTTTATTGTAATACACAAAAACTCCTCAGTGTAACATTCTAATGTAACACACAAAAAAAAATTCTTTAGTGTACTTTTTCCAAACGTAACACTTCACTATAACACTCCAAAAAAATTTCTTAGTGTAACACTTTAATGTAATACACAAAAAAACTCTTTGGTGTAGTTATCCTAAACGTAACGCTCCAATGTAACATAAAAAAAAAAAAAAAATTAGTGTACTTTTCTTAAACTTAACACTCCAATGTAATACTAAAATAAAAAATAAAAAATGTGAGATTCTTCAAATCATTTCAAAAGGAATACAAATATTCCTTAGTAAGTTTTGAATAAATGTATAATTTCAAGTTATGAGTGTTACGTTTGAAAAAAAGTACATAAGGAGTTTTTTTTAGTATTTTTGTGTGTTACATTAGAATGTTACGTTTGAGATTACACTGATTGAAGTGTTACGTTTGGAAAAAGTATACTAAGATTTTTTATTTTTTATTTATTTATTTATTTTTGACATTGGAGTGTTACGTTTGGGAAGAGTACACCAAACAATTTTTTTGAGTGTTACGTTGTTGCGTTTAGGAAAAGTATATCAATGAGTTTTTCAGTGTGTTACATTGAAGTGTTTCGTTATTGGAGTGTTACATTAGAGTTTAGATTTTTGTTCATAATGTGTGATTTGTTCTATAATGAGGGAAAATCCAAAACTTTTATAGTGCAAATTGCTCAAATGTGTAATTTTACATTTTGAGAAAATCACTTTTATTCCTAAAAAATTAAACCCAAACATATAAGTGATTATCCTTTTATGTAATTTTCACTTTAATGGGACTTTTGGATTTATAAGAAAAAAGGGAGGACTAAACCGTTCACAAAATCACATTTTAAGGTTTATTGGTGTTTCACCCCTTTTTTTAGTTTAAAAATAAAAAAAGTTATTAAAAAAGTTCAAAAGTTAACAAATTATATAAAAAAATTTAAAAAATTTCATTTTCTCTCTATTTCTTTTCGTAAAAAATTAAAAAATTATTTTAAACATATTAATTTTTTTATCTTATATTTTCACCAAAAAATCAAAAAATTCCTAATAAAAAGTAAATAAAATATGTAAAAATACTTTAAAATATGTGCAAATTTATTATTATTTTTTTTCCCTTGAAACACAATGAATATGATTTTTTTTTTATAAATATAATCTAATATAGTTTTTTAATAAAAATCGTGTCATATATAGTTTTAAACACTAAAAATAATATATAAAACGCATTTAAATAAAGAGTAAATTGGTAATAAATCTAATTTAAAGAAGTTATAACGTATTAGGTCCAGTGAATTATTATTATTATTATTATAAAAGGTTCACCATTTATGAAGTAGTTTGGTGAGAAGTCCTTTTATTTGTTTTGTAAGTCATTTTGTTTTTAATTTTACCCCTTAATTTATCTGTTGACTTTTTTATCTGTTGACTTTTTTTCACTATATATTTAAATGTGTATCTATTTGTTCAACTTATTTTCTGTCTGTTTAAATTTTTTATCTATCTGTTTAAATTTTTTTCTATCTGTTCAATTTCTTTTTTGTCTGTTCAAATTTGTTCTTTTATCCTTTTAAATATATGTTCAAATTTTATTATTTGTTCAATTTTTTCATTTATCTATTTAAATCTATTTGCCCAAATTTCTTATTTGTTCAATTTTTTTTCTTAAATTCTTTTTCTTAATTTTTTATCTGTACAAATTTTTGTTATTGAAATATACCAAGCTACTATCTGCTCAAAATTTGAACAGATCTGTTCAAATTTTATTGTCTATTCAATTTTTCTATTTGTTGAAATAATTTTAATGTATATGTTTTAATTTTTTTTATCAATGCAAGTAAGAGATGTGAGAGTGAAGATTATTTGTTCAACCAAATTCTGTTAAACCAAACTATCTGTTCAAATACATAATTATCTATTCAACCAAACTTTGTTTTTGTTAAAACAAAGCTATCTTCAAAGAGTGGTCTTTTGAAATAGCAAGCCAAGTTTTGCTATCTATATATTTCTCATATGTGCATATCATATACATTCATACAAACATACATATCTGTTGGTTTTTTTGGCTTTTAAAGGTTAGTATTGTAATTTTAAGCGTGCCAGCAAGGATCAATCAATCATTACAGAAGATTAATTGCCAACCAATTATCAGACGATTGTATTTCAGTTCTTTCAACCTCAACGAAAAAGACTTTTACTGGTGGCTTTGTTTAAGAGAATTTAACAAACAACAATTAAATGAAGAACAATTGTAGCATTTCATTAAGTAAAAATGAAAGACTTACAATGATCTAATTCAGCCTCGTAGAGGTTTACAGCAACAAGCTTTTTGAAACTACTTCTATGAATGAAGTGCAGTGCAGGAATTTGAAGCACAGAAATGTAAAGAACAAGAAATGTAAAAACTGGAAGGAAAATAAAGTAGATAAAACTGGTTTCTAGATCTGAGTTCAGGGCTTCTTTTTGGGGCTTTCTCTGCTATTTATACTTCTCAATGATAACCGTTGAAATGAGCTTCTAACTGTTGAATCATCCTCCATGATCGCTGATCATGTTTCCTCACAGTTAGCTCCACTACGCCATGTTTGCAGTTAGGCTTCTCTCTTGATTTTGAATTTAAATATATGAGTAATTGTTAAAACCACGTCATCTTGGATCTCTTTGCTGATCCAGTGCTATGCAGATCTACAATAACCAATACTAACTGTCATGTGTGTGATTACGATTGAAGATTTGAATTGTCTTCCAGTATTGCCCTCATCCTGCCACGTGTTGAACTGTGATTGGCTTGTACAAAATATGTAGCCAACATTACGCCCCACACTAATATACCCAATACTTAGTGATATTAGTAGATCAAGGCATTTTATCCACGTCTTAGAACGTGCATGGGCTTTGCATTTTTTTTCAGAAATGTAACCGTCATTTATCAATGAAACATTTACATTAAATTCTCTTCTATCCTTTAAACATTCCCACTATCTCAGTATTCGAAAAGACTGGTACAGCTTTCATATGGCCAAGCAAACCTTTTCTTACCTTGATCAAGCATATGAAGAGTTGTTTGATAATGCTGTTCATTCTCGAAAGAACCTTCATGCATCGATTAGCCACCTTTATCTACCTTCCTATATTCAAGTCATGGAAGCTTTTGCAAACTATCGACCTTTGGATTACGAACCTATTGTCCACAATTCTTTAAACCAAAATTTTGCAAACATGGATATTAAAAGCTCTTCTTCTAACCCACAGCCTTCTGCGTGGGATGAGGCTGCAGCTTCTTCTTCTTCTGAGGCTTCTAGCTGGAGAAGCTGGCCAGAACCTGAGGAGTCCGAGTTAAGAGAGCGAATCAATCATCACTTTGTCGAATTTTTTGATCCTCTAACTTTCCCTCATTTTGCTCGGAGCTCGGTGGTTTACCCATAACTGCTGACGCGGTTTGAAAGACAATTTACTTATAGCATGGTACACATCTTCCATGCCTACGAAGATAGTACAAGCCACTCGTCGTCCAGAAGAGGCACAAGGATGCAGCCCATCGTTCTTAGCTCGAAAAGCAAAACTTTGCTCTTCTGACTGGCTTGACTGCGTCAGCAATCCCCAGTTCCCTTCTTCTTTCGAGATGGAAGCTCTTGCACCTCCTCTTCCGCAAAACCCTCACTGGATGGAAGAACTGAGACTTACTCTTTTTGAGGACCAGTTTCTCCCCTCCTATAGCCGTCTATCTCTCCCTGCTATATTTGAACGATATCAAGCCCAACTTCTGCTTACGGCCTTTTTTCACTTGCCCTTCAATGTTCTTGAGGGTGATGTTCCTCTTAAGAACTTTCGATGGGCTTGTGATGTTATGACCCGGGGTCATGTCCTCAGCCCCATCGCCCAAGCAGAGCTCCAGATGTTTTTAGACCAACTCCCACTGCTTCTTTATTGGCATCAAATTTCTGTGGCCGCCACTCGATCTTTGGACCAAATCTTAGCCTGTCGAGTTCATACTCGGTATGAAGCAGAGAACCTTATCGATGAATATAATGATTTCAATAATAAGGACTCTGCATGCTGGGATGACTTGGACATGGATGAGATAGAACAAGGGTTGAAAGAAATAGAGTTTGAAATAAAGGCCAAATTTTTTTTTCATCAAATAAGAGCATATCAACTTCAGCAGCCTAGCCTAGAGAAGATAGAAGATAGAATTAAAAAGGAACAGAAGTTCATTGACCACAGTTGGAACAAATTCCATAACCTTGTCATTTACTCTATTCCTTATTTTTATGAACTTGAATATGTAGCCAAGAAAGGCTTTTGATGTAATTGTGTTTGTTTTAATAAAACTAAAATGTCTTCTCTTTATTTGGCATGGTCTGATTTTATTCTATTTGTCAAAAAACAAACAGATTCATGGCTTCGAATTCACCAATTTTGTCCTTCGAAGCTTGATTCAATCATATCCAATGAAATACTAGAAACCCAATTTGAACTTTTCCAACATATGGAGTGTAATTAACAACCCTTGCCTTAGGTCTCTTTTCAGAATTAGAGTTTCGAATTCAACAATTTTGCCCATCGAAACTTGATCTGATCATATCCAATTACCCAACATATGGTTAATACAATCAAGTAGTTTCAAATTAACTATTTTTGCTTCGAACAAATAGTCTACACTTTCCAAAATATGGAAACCTCCTTTAAAGATTGCACTGTTTTATTCTAAAAAAGTGATTCTTTTTGTATACTACTAAACCAACTATTGGTTTGAAACCTAGAACAAACAAATTCTAACCGTAAGGTATTTCAAACTTTGCTTCGAAGGATTTTACTCTCATTAAGAAACCTAAAAGCAGGTCTTTAATCCTTTTGAAGTAAACAAATACCTGGGCATTCCTGCACTCTTAGGTGTGAAATGTGTTTCGAAGTCAATTTCCTGATTTCAAAGCTGTTTGTCATTTGATTTTGGCGCCAAAGCTTGGCTTCGAAGCCAAACATTTAATTTCGAAGCCAATATTAGTATTTGAGATTCGTTTCCCTCCATAACTATCAACATTGAGAGGAACTTTTCGCATCCGTACCTTTAGTACTTTTTTTTATGAATTCTGCCCACTCAAAACGACTAGGTGTTTTTCAGACAGAAAGGTTTAAAAACCCTTTTATTTTGTGCTTCTAATTCACTTGGTCGCCTAACACACAAACCCTTCATCTCCATTGGCTTTCTCTTTTGCTTTACTCTCTTTCTCAACTTCGTTTTCTGAAAAAACTCCTGTCAATGGCTTCTTCTTCCTTAAAAATACCGGCTGTGAAGCGTGCGAGTCCATTCGTAGCCTTAAAAAGGATCATTGATGAAGAGTGTGAAATATAAGGATGGTAAGAAAAGTGCCATCGACGGACGTATCTTCATTCTTCGTCGCCGTGAGCAACAAGCATATGTGCTTGGGCCCATTTTTAAGGAGATTCCCACTGAGCTTCCAGCTCTGTATCCACGTCTAGAAGATCATTGCCTTATTTATGAAAGTGGTCTTGATTGGGGAAGCTGGAGGATGAACCGACCCCATCACTGCTGGCCCACAGTGAGACCAGAGTGGGAGGAATGGTATGATCAGGTCATCCTTGATAGGACACTGGATCTTCAGAAGCTTTTCCTCTTCGACGCCCCTTCAATTATCCAGGTTCACCATTTCAGAGGATCATTTTTTTAATACCTGCTGCCCTTTGTTTTTGGAATTTTACCTTCAATTTCTTCCAATTTAGATGTGGGATGATAGCTTCTACTATCCTTGACATCTGCCATCTGTTAGGATTATCCCCTACTGGTACCCCCATTGGTCCAGATTATCCTGATCTCAAAACCCCTTTTTCCCTCCCCTCTCTAAACTTATCCTATAGTGACTTTGTCAAGGTTGAGAACAAAAGAGAGGGCCCTGTGACTGATAGGAAATTTTTCTCTTTTATATTGTATTGGCTTTGCAAATTCATTTTCTGTACCTATTCTCAGAGGATCATACCTGAGTTTGCCTCTCTTGCCAAAACCCTTGTTTTACAAAGAAAGGTGGCCTTAGCTCCATACGTTCTGAGTCATGTTTATAGAGCTTGTTCCCTTTTTTTGTGAAAAACCCTTGGATGCCAATCAAGGAGGCCCATTTTGGATACTTCAACTTTGGCTTTTTACATACTTTATCAATTTATAGTTTAAATGCCTAAGGTTTTTGGAGCCAATCCCTACCACTCATGGTATGAAGTTAGCCAATGTTTTACTCTATCCTTCCAACTTTGCTTTTAACTTTTCTTTCTTCCACCAACTCCCAACTTCCTATTCTTCTCACAGCTTCCGTCCTTTTAAAACTACCAATAGTGGCCCATCTTGGTTGAGGACCTTTTTAAGTGATAGGTCCTGTTTTACACCCCAGCACAAAAACATGTGGGCCTCTATTCTGATTCCCAGGAACTATTCATTGGGACTATGAACCCCAGAGCATACAAATGCATCTCTGAGCCTTATTGTCTTGCCCAATTTGCTAGGCAATTTGGACTCTCACAAGGGGTCCTTATTCCTCTCTGCAGTTAGTCTAACTTAAGCCTTACCAGCAGGGATTTGAAGATTTGAAGATCTAGATTAGAAGAAGCAACTTTTAAATTCATCCAAGATTTAATTGACTTTGAGTACTTACCTTTCATACCTCAAAGCAACATACTGAAAAGGTGCCAGAACTGGTGGCTGGCCAATATGAAGGTGCACTTGGCCATTTCTCCTTAAGATCTATTAATGGTACTGGATGTATCTCAAGCCAAGTCCAAAGGGACTGGAGTTATTATCTCCTCCACTACTCATGTTACTTCAACTCTTGTGCCTGCCACTTCAAAGTCTGTTTCTGCTGCCTCACCTCCTCTTAGAGTTACTTGAGCTGCCTCGAAGAAAAGTATGTACTCCTGCTTCTTTTCTTTTCTCCTCGTTTATGATGCTCTTGTCCTCACTTATAGTTGTTTCTTTGGTGTAGGTGGTGTGGGTGCCTCACAGGGAGATTCTCCCCAAAAGGTTCAAGCTTTAAATCTTCTCAAGAGCAAACAACAACAACAAAAGAAAAGAAAGCTCTTGCTTAACCCTGAAGAGGAGGTACCCGAGGTTCATGTAGAAGAAAAGGAAGCAGAAAAAGAAAAGACAAAAAAAGAGCAAGAGACACCCTTAAAAAGAATGAGGAAAATGACTGTCTCTCTTTCTGATTTCACTGGAGACCCCATTCACAAAGCATCTGCTAAAGTAGTAGAAGCCGAACATTTCAAAGAACTTATTGTATTTCAGAGGGCTGAGAAGAGGAGACAACAACAAATGCTTAGGGATGAAGCTGTTGCTGCTAATGAACTCTAAAGAGAAGCTGTAAGAAAACAACAAACTGTTGAACATTATACTCTTCGTAGCTCTCCAACCATTGCAACTACTTCTGAAACCAGTAATTTCCTTTCGTGTCTCTATTTCTCTTTCTCAAATTCTTGATACTGAGACTTAACATTACTTTGTATTTCTTCTTTTGCAGTAACAACTACTCTACATTCTCCTTCAATAAGGACTCATTCAATTTCATTTGAAGTTGAAAAACCTCGAAATGTGGAGTCAATTCAAGCAATACTCCCACTCCCTGGTCCTACATTTTTCATACCTTTCTTGAGGCAAAGCATTCCCGCATCTCTATATTTCGGCTTAACTCTATACTTTTTTCTTCTATCCTTCAATTCTACCCAATTTATTCTCCCTTCAAGCCTTACTGTTGCTTCTCCTTTTAAGGAAATTCTAGCTATTACTTCTTCTCCAGTGATAGTTGATTCTCGTAGAGAAGACACTGGTAGCTCACCAGTTCATTGTCCACTATCCCTATTTAGCTCCAGTCCCTCTTCTCTTGACTTACTGGTAGCTAAGACTATAGAAACTGCTAGGGATACTTCATCTTCCTCTCATATCCCTATGCAGCCATCTCTTCCTCCTATCAGAGCCCTTTCTGTACCAATCATGTCAACAGAAGAGGTGGACATTTTTGAAGCTAGACTAGCTAACCTTTTTGACATGTCTTCCACCATTCCAACAGCTAGCAATGAAACTGAGGCATTAGTCCTAGCTGATTCTCTCTTAGAAATTTTTGAGAGCTCTTCCTTAGACTTGGACAGCTATTTGGAGTTGCTGACATTCTTCTCGAGGATCTCCTTCGAAGCCTTGCAAAGGCCTATTATCAAGAATGGCTTCCTCCAGTGCTGCAAGGTTGTTGAGCAATCCAGCATGACTATTTCAAGTCATTTATCTCAAGCGGTAGCTGCCATTGACTTTTACATTAACATCTGCCATGTTGCCAAAGCTGCAAAAGAGAAATTGCTGAGGAACCAGAGATTTGTTTCCCAGATACATGCTGAAGTGTTAGAATTAAAAGAACAACATTCCTTTGTCTCCCAATTTCCAGCTCAACTATTAGAGAAGAAAGCTCAGCTTAAAGAAGAGTTATCAGCAGTCAACCTGGCTTTAGATCGAACTGTCACCAAGCTGCAGATTACTAACCAAGGACTGGCTGATCGAAAGCAGGAGATGGCTACAGCCATTCAGTTGTTCCCATCTCTTAAGAGTAGAGAGTCGATTGTAAAGGAACAGTTGAAATATTGTACTAACTTTTGGGCCAATCTATGGCTGCATGTATTCAACTCATTATGAAATAAGATCTTTATTTATTATTTGAGTGTTTTTATGCTCCTTTCGTTTAGCACTTATTATATTCCTTGTGTTTCCCACACGGTTGGATAATAAGGCTTCAAATATCTGCCATTAATTTTCTTGGGGTGTACATATCTATTCAGATTTCTCAAATGATATGTTCCCTAAGGCAAGACTCTATGAACTTGATATGATCCTTCCCAGTTAGGTGACCATTTGCCAAACTTGTGGCTTTTAATCCCTATTGGGAGTATTGTCTTCCATACCAAATCACCTTCATCAAAGCTAATGTGCTTGACCCTCTTATTATAATTTTTGGTTACTTTCTTCTTTTGGAAAAGAATGCTATTTAATGCTAGAATTGTAGCTTTATCCACATTCTCTAATTCCAAGGACATACTCTGATGGTACTGTAGCAAGCCCGGACTCTCTTCGCGCGCCCCCTTTTCGGAGAAGGCGCGAATTGGGTTCTAGCTACTACAGTTCGGACTCCTGTCACGGTTCTGAATCTAATCTCACAAAGTGCAATGTAAGACTGATAAATCACCAAAGAGTCCCAATCCGGCAAATCGTTTTGGAAAATCGATTTTTATCAAAAAGCGCCAAACATGGACTGCTTTGCTAGATTTCAGAGTCGAGACCTAAATATTTTATTTTGGAAAATTTAGGAAACCCTGACTCGTGCCTTCATGTGTCCGTTATCACCAAAGTTGCCTCGGCTCAGGAACTTGGGTACGAGAGGGGAAGGTCTTGAAATGAGCACCCCCGCTCGCCCAATCAAAGGATCAGCCTCTACTAAACATGATATGTTGTTTTTGAAAACACATGTATTCTTATTCCGGTTATTTAGCTAACTTACTACGTGATGCGCACAGCATACAAGTATAGACTAGATCGCCTAAATTGGAACAAAACAATTCAATGTTTGTTTTCGAAAATGGTTTGAATTTGCCACCCTCAAGTGGGCTTAGAAATGTGAATTTGCCACCAAACAAGGTGGGCTTAACACATGATAATTTGCCACTCCAAGTGGGCTTAAAACTCACATTTGATGAATTGTTCCAATTCAGGCAATTAAGCCTTCATCCACAGGCATTCAAGCAGTTAAGCACTTAAGCAAATAGCCTCATGGCAACACTCACACTTATGTAAGGATACTAAAGCGTAAACACTTACAGTGTACTCCAAGTCAAAACAAAAAACTAGTTAGAAATCATGCATGATCCTAACTATATTAAGATGCCTAATACAACACATGCAAAATACAACTAAATAGGCTCGGCTATCTAATATGACATATGAAATGCAATAATTGATACATGTATTCAAATAGGTATTGAAATACAATGCAGTTTGAATGATGCGCCGAGCCCGGTGCATGCAAGACAAATGAATTAATGATGTACGCATGCAAGCATAAGGTATGCTAATCAAAATATGCCCTAAAACTAACCATCGAAAGCAGTTAAGTAAAAGGGAGAAAGAAGTGGGGTTGGAAGACATGCACACACACACGCACCCTTATTTACAACATTGTGCCCTCGCAAAGGAGGGTCCAAATGAATAAGCAAAGTTATTCTAAGCTAAGCTAAGCTAACTAATCTAATTAAGCTAATTAAACTAATTATTACACAAGCAAATTCAATAACTAGTAAACTATTTACTAATAATTTCAACAATTAACTAATTAACAAATTCTAGCTAACTAACAAGTAAAGCTTTAAAACTACAAACTACACTGCCTCAGCTCTAATTGAAGAAGTAGAAGATGCATGCTCGGTTTTTGCCCTGAAATGCTCTCCGGTTTGCTCTTTAGAGGCTCTGTTTGCAGGGTGTCTTCAAGAATTTTCTGCTGCAACTTACCAAATCAAGGTTGGGGAGTGCACCAGTGGCCTGTCGGCCATAAAGAGCTTCTGCCGGCCACCTGCCGACCAAATATGGGCCTCTGCCGGCCAATAATGCAAGGGTGCTGGCTATCAATGTGGTACTGCTGGCCACTGGTGTGCTGTGACACCAAACTACAACAGAGCACAAAACAGAGGAAATGGAGGGTCTCCTTAGGATATGTATATACTATGCCACTCCTTATCATTTCAAAACATCAAGGGAGAGGCACTATTGGATCCAAAACCATCAATCAAGCATGCAATGCATGATGGCCAAAGATCCAACATGCACACATTTCAATAAATGCAAGACAAACAAGACTTTAAGACCACTACTTTATCATGGAAGATCAAAGGCAATGGGGACAAAGGGAATTGGTTCATTTTCATCACTTTGAGTATGAAATGAACCAATTCACATTGTGTTCAACATAACGTTCGGTTGAACACCATGCAATGCAAATAACATGCTTATCTTGGCATGTTTTCTTGGTTGATTTTGATTACACATTTTAGATTACCAATCAATTCCTTAACAAGTTGGTCTAATTCTGAAAGTCCTCTAATGGGAAAGATGGTAGACATTTCAATGTTAAAGTGGCATGCACAAGACTCTATTATGTAAGCAATGCATGCAAGACATGTTAAGGGCCCAAAACATTAAGGCTAGTGAAGAGCATCATACAAGAGGCATGCAATACATAGCCTAAACAACCACACCAGCTCTGGACAGAGCTCAAGAATGCCAAATCAGAGGTCAAAACATGCTGAAATTGAAGCTCAAAGGACTAGACAAACATGTATACATGTTAGGCCACAAACAAGGCACAATGCACAACCCTCAAAAGCAATGAAGGAGTGAAGTGTGTGAGATTTTGACTACACTATATACACTGAAATTACATGCTAAATGGTGCCATACCATGCAAATATCACATGCATAACATGTTAAAAGCCTCAAAACTCAAAGCTAGTCAAGGCCCTTTACACTACAACCATACTAAGCAATGCTCAAATGACCTTGATCATGAAAAATAGACCTAAGGTAGGTCAAAACAGTAGCAAAAACATGTTAGACTTGCAGCATAGATGGCAAGAAAGATATGCTCATGTATTGGCTCACAAACAAGGCATGAGGCTCAACTTCTCAAAAGTATTGAAAGAGCGATACATATGAGAGTATGACAGTGAAACATGCTTTGAAATCACATATTAAATGATGCCAAATCATGCAAACAACTCAAGCAAAGCATACTAGAGGACTCATAACACAAAGCTATTAAAGCCTTTCATGCTATAGCTATACAACACTACAACAAAAAGTATATTTTATAGCATTTGTTTATAGCATTTTTTAAAAAATGTTATAAAATAAGAGGCATTAATAGCATTTAGTAATAAAATGGTGTAAAAAATTATCTGACCGTACCATTTTATTTTTTATAACTTTTTTTTAATACTTTTGATAGCAATTAAAAACCAATGTGATATATAACTAATTTGAAAGCGTATTGTGGATTTTATAACGTAAAATAAACACTAAAAAAGAATTCTAAAAAAATTTACTTTAAACGTGCCTGCCGGGTTTGGGGGTCGGTTTTTAGCCTCATGATTTCCCTCTCCTTGTTTCTTTGCCCTACGCTTCTTTCTTCCTCTGTATTGTTCAAGGTTACTGCTATAGGGTTTGTTAAGAGCAATTCCTCAATCAAGGTAATTATTGTTCAAAAAAAGTCAAGGTAATTCTCTTCCCCTGCCTCTTTGTTCAGATTTGTAAAACGCTAACCTGTTTTGTGTAATCGATTAGAATTTTGGATCAACATGGGTATGGTTTTTATATACAGATCTTATGAAATAGATACAGACAGATCACCTACTCTGGATAGGTTATTTTTTTGACTCTTCGTATTTATTAATCATTGTCTTTTATTCCTCTGTTATTATTTGGGTTTTGTGATTTCGATTTTGAAGTTTTCTTTTTGTTGAATATTTTAATGGATAAATTAGTACTGAATGGGATATTGATTGCTTGGGAGAAAAAAATCTTAAAAGTGTTTTTGGTCCCAACACGAAGAATGGAAAAGTTGCCTTGCATATTTTCTTTAATATACAATCAATAGTCTTTATCTTGGAAAATTATTTGGCGGTCTTGCAACAATTTTTTTTGGATGAATATCTTGCAACAATTTTATATGGTGCTTGAACCTAATTTTTTTGAAGAAATTGTCAATTAGTGGGAAGTGGGATAAATATTTACAGGGAATCTTTGCAGGGTGTTTTTTTTTTTTTTTATTACACAGAAAGAGTTGCATCTTCATATATTTGTAAATATTTTTATTAATTAAAATAGTGAAATCCATCACTTTTGTGTTATTTTTTTAGGGTACTTCCGTGTAGGTCTTGATAAGTGGACTCATTGTCTAATAGGTCCTATAACAAAAATGTCATAAAAAAAGTCACTAATTATAAGTTTTAGCAACAATTTATAAAAATAATGACAAAAAAAGTCACTAATTGTCAATTTTTAGCGACATATATAAAAAATTATCACAAAAAAATTATTTTTAGCAACAATTTTACCAAGATTTATTTTCAATAGGATTTTATGGGAATTAAGTCTAACTATTAGGACTTATTGGTAGTTTACCCTATTTTTTTGAAGAAGACAAGAAAAATATGAGATGAATGATATGAAACATTGTTTCAAGATTACCAAATAACCTGTTATTTTTATTTTTTGCCTTTTATTTTGTTGTGACACATGTCTTCTTTATTGACTATCATAGTTTTTACACTCCTGGCCTATTTTCAATACCTATGTTGTAAATTGTGATATCTAGTTCTAGTGGGCAATTTTCATTCACCTTGGCATCTTAGTCTTATTTTTTTAATCAGGAGCTAAATTAATTCTATATTCAGCCCACATCAATAATTATGTTAGCTGATTTTGTATATATTTATTGCAATCTATTTGTGTGGTTTTCTCAAGTGATGTACATGCAAACAGACACGCAAATATACATAAGAAATGATGGCATGTCGTCATGAAAAATGTCCCATAGGAGTAATTACATATGTAAGATTGAATGTTCTGCTCATGATATTTTTATTGGTTTACAATTGCAAGGGGCTGCTTGCAAGTTTTTTAATTTTGACTCCTTTACTTGCTTTTTTTTTTTCTTTCTCCAAGTACCTTGTTGTCATGGAAAGAAACATTTATCAGAACAAATTCTTGCAGTTAATCCAAGGTATATACGTGCTTCTAAAATTAGTTTGTCCTACTAATAATAACAATAATTTTTTTTTTCCTTGTAATTTTTCATTTGGTTTATTACTGTCATGTTGTAAGATGTTGATTGTATTATATGGTGAGTCCACCGAAAAGTTTGATGTGTCTTTACCTTGAATGTGAGCTTGAAACTTATTTCTCTAAATATATTGTTTAAATTTGTTTATTGATTAGGAATTTTATTTTCATTTTGCAGTTGTTGCCTTTGGAAAATAGAGGGACTAAACTCATCACAAAAGCAAGCTTGAAGGATGGGAAATTTGTAATTGAAGAAGTGGATATTTGAATAACTAGTTTATTTTTATTTGTACATGGCTATGTTTTGTCCATTAGCATCCTTTGGAAACTTAATTTTATTGTTTTATTAAGACAATGTATGCCAAGTTTGTGTAATTATTTCAATCCTTTTAATGAAGTTCGTGTAATTACTTTCAACATTGATGTTGAATGAAAATATGAAATTTTATTTTATAAAAAAAAATTACAATGATAGCAGGTAAAAAACTATCGTATGATGGTATTAGCATCATGTATGACAACATTTGCAAATTGTTATGAAAGAGAATTTGTAGCATGATAAAACTACTATTGTTATAATTCAATAGCATTATTAGAATGCTACGGTATTCTTTTGATAGCATTCATGTACAACACTCAATAAATGCTATTGAAAATATAGAGTTTTAATAACATGGGCTAATATAGCATTCCAACAAATGCTATTATTTACTTTTGATAGCATTTTTTGCATGCTATAAAAAGTGATATTTGTTGTAGTGCAAAGCAAGCCTCATATGACCAAGACCACCCAAAATAGAGTTCAATCATGCAAAAACATGAGCAAAAACATGCTGGAGTGTAGCCAAAATAAGCTAGAATAATAGGCCAAAATAGCAAGCATATTAAGCTAGTGTAGACACCCCATTTTGACCGGCCCTAAGACTTGGGTATTATTTTGACCAAACCTCACCCATTTTGACCATCACTCGTATTTTTGTTAATTTGTAGTGTTTTATAATGTGTGTGTACATATTAAATTGGGTGTGTGCATATCTTTTAAGTGTGTTTTTTTAATTGATAACTATTTTTAAATCAAAAGAAAAGAAAAAAATAAATAAAAGAAAATTGAAAACAAAAAAATATATATATATGATATAAAAAAAATAAAAATATAAAAAAATAAAAAAAGAGAAGACAATGGAGGGTGGATTTTCGGTGGGGCATATATACAAAATAAAAAAAAAAGGAAGTGCATGCACATTCAGTGGGTCAAAAACAAAGACAAGAATAAAGAAAAAAAAGAGAGATAAGAGAAAGAAGGTGGGGTGGTTGTCTTTCACAAAAAAATGATATCTCAATGCACTGGGTGGGTTTTGATGAAAAGAAAAAAAAAGGGATCATCCACTGAAGCCCTTTCTCTGGAATAAAACAGAGACATGGGTTTAGTGAAGGAAGTGGAGGGAAAAAAAAGAGACCCAGAAGAGATACAATCACTACCCACGGGTAGAGAAAAAGAAGGAGTTTTTGAGAGAAAATAAAATGGGTTGAGGAGGGAGGATACACAAGCTACACTCCCCACTGTCTCTCTCTCTCTCTCGAAGAAAAATGTAGAGAAACACACGGGCTTGAGGAGAGAGGAAGGAGCACCATCACTTCACCATGCACAACACACACATGAACACACTCACACCCAGCACACCCAAGCAGATTCACCACTGATACACACGGTTTTGGAGAAGAGAGGAGGGGAGATGGGTTAGAGAGGAGTGAAGGAGAGGTGAAGGAGAGAAAGGTGAGAGAGGAGAAGAGACCCATCACAGACCCATCATCCAGCACCACCATCATCCCATGCACAGCAGCCATCTCTCTCTCTTCACTCTCCCTCCCTCACGGATCATGCAACCCAAACCCAGCAGCCATCTCTCTCTCTTCACTCTCATCTCCCTCACGGCTCTCCCCATGAACACACCTACACACACCACCACCACCGTGGCCAACCCACATGCACACCCATGTACACTGTTCTCTCTCCCTCCCGGCATCTCTCTCTCTCTACCTGCTAACACACACACCCACACACCTACACACACCACCACCACCGTGGCCAACCCACATGCACACCCATGCACACTGTTCTCTCTCCCTCTCGGCATCTCTCTCTCTCTACCTGCTAACACACACACCCACACACCTACACACACCACCACCACCGTGGCCAACCCACTCTGCACCGAGCCATGCAAACACACCTTTCACACACAAGACCCAGCCAGCTCTCTCTCTCTCTCTCTCTCTCTCTCTCTCTCTCGGGGCTTAGAGAGAGAAAAGGTGGTAAGAGAGTGTTTGTGGGTGTTCATGGGTAATAAAAAAAACAAAA
Organism: Camellia japonica; assembly: GCA_030407325.1. Lineage (NCBI taxonomy): Eukaryota > Viridiplantae > Streptophyta > Magnoliopsida > Ericales > Theaceae > Camellia > Camellia japonica. The sequence continues at coordinate 70,859,580 of JAPPVO010000010.1, read as the reverse complement.
ACAAAAAAAAGATTTTTATAAATGTTTATTTTGGGTTCACATAGAATTTTTTATAAATATTTATGTTGGTTTCACATGGTCATGGAAGCTGGCGTGCCTTGCCTGCCAAAGCTGGGCTGCAGAAATGTGGGGCGATCATCCAATAGTGATTTCCCTATAAGCCATGCTAGTCAGATTTCAAATCCGTTCCTTGGTTTGCCGCTTGAATCCAGAAAATGTGAATCATGCGATGTCGCGGAACTCGGGACATGCGAAAAGGAGTGACATGTGCCAGTGATGAAGTCTTTTATTTTATTTTGATTTTGAGTGTTGTGAGGTTTTATTTTATTTTATTTTTCTCTCCTCTCTCCCTCATTCGGATCTGTAATATTTAAAGTATTGTAATAATTCCCCCACCCCGCTTCTTTCTTTCCCATTCTTTTATCGCTTTCCCTAACTGTGTGTATGTATATATCTGACATGTCATGCATATTCCTGCTTTACATCCATGATCCATGCATAAGATTTGGCTAAAGTTGCATCTTTATGCTTCAATTGATTATCCCATGATTCTGTGTGCTATCGGATGTTTTAAGATGATTCACATGCCATATTCTAGAAGCCAAATCTTTAGTGCATCTCATGAGTGAATTGCATTAGGATTCTGTATATAAGATCATGCATATTTTACTAACTTTTGTTTTGTAGTTGTTCGAGGGACGTCGGTCAATCTGTAAGTTTTTATGCTTTAGCATCCCATTTGTGTGTGATTTTCTTATTATGTTTAGCATCCTACCATGTGGCTATTTGCTTAAGTGATATAACTGTATGAATGCCTGTGGATGAAGGCTTGTTGTTTGAATTGGAATAATTCAATAAATGTACGTTTTAAGCCCACTTTGCAGTGGCAAATTCACAAACTTTAAGCCCACTTGAGGTGGCAAAATCAAACCCTTTTCGAAAAACAAACATGAAGTTGAATTGTTCCAATTTGAGCAAACTAGTCTATACTTGTATGCTTCACATAGTAAATTTTAGGATTTACTAAAATAATCAGAACATAAACATATAAAGAAAATAAAAGTCATACCATGGTTTAGTAGAGGCCGATCTTTTGATCGGGTGAGCGGGGGTGCTCATTATTGACCTTCCCCTCTCATACCTAAGGTTCCGAGCCAAGCATCCTTGGTTACGACGAACAGTGGCCTTTAGCACCGAGTCATGGGTTTCCTAATTTCCCAAAATATTAGGTGGCGACTCTGAGATCTGATGACGCAGTCCATTTTTGACAAAATTGTAATAAAACGGATTTTCAATAAAAGTTTCCAAATCTGGACTCTCATCTACGTTTCACATTGCACTCGTGAAACTTGAGATCAAGGAGATCTCGGGAGTCCGAACTGTTTAACCCGCGCGGGTCCCCCCCCCGGGCATGTTACAGTTTCTGGCGACTCTGCTGGGGATTTATGAAACCTTGACTCGAACTCCATGATATGACATTTATTTTCAATTATATGTTTATTGCATTGCATGCATTGGTGCACTATCTACGATACTTTAGAGGCCTTGTGTTGTAACCTTTTGAGATTTGTCAAAAGGGTAGCTTTGCTATGTAGCCCTGCTATCTAGCTTTGCTATCTAAGGTTCTCAGACTCCGAAGAGAGGCTATTTGACTCTTCTGATTTCCTGGGATCTTTATTGGTTATGACCCAAAGGACTCTTTGGTAACGTCACCTTGACTTCAACCCTTAGAGTAGAGCAACCTTGTACATATAGTGAGCTATAGTACCTTTCAAAATTAGGACAGGATGCTCTCCCATTTCTAGGATGTGTGATACCACTTGTCTGAATAGTGAAACCCTAGATCATTTCAAGCTAAGACAGGATAACCCTACCCTCCATAGGGGTGTTTGTTCTCTTTCCTGTTATGTGTTATGTGCAATGTATTGGATCTATACAGGGGTTCTCAAATTCAAATGAGTGGTTCAGGTTGTTCAGTTTAGCACCATTACTTCAAAAACAAAAAAAATAACAAAAACATAAAATCAAAAAAAAATATAAATAAAATTTCGACCATCTCTGTGATTGGGGAGTGACTACCCGTTGATTGCACGAGCTTTATTTTGAGTGTTGTGGCTGGCTCACACTTTGACTGGCAATTTGAAAATGGTTTTATTTTGAGTTCTGAATTGAGTATTGAGTCTAAGTTTGATTCCACCAAGTTTGTAGAGTTAGAGTCAGGCTCGAGTCAGCCTAATGAGTCAGAGTCTGTTGATTTCGATAGTGCTAACCTAGACATTTCTGTCTTGTCTAGGTCTTCTTTGTCATTTTCTTTTGAGTCTGTGTCATTGCTGAGTCATAGTCTCTTTTCCAAAAAAAAAAAAAAAAAAATCAAAAAATAAAATATAAAAAAAATGCCATAGAGTCTGCCTACTTGTCTATGCCTTTAAATCATTGCATTGACCAAAGTTTTTCAAAACTTTTTCCACAACTCTGATAAAAACAAAGAGGAAGAATTTTCTCGGGATTTGCAAATTTTGATCAATTGAGAGGAAGAGAGGTGTGCTAAGCCTTTGATGAAGAAAATCATTTTTGTTAATGTGGGTACTGAGAAGGATCCTGGCTTGGTCCAAATTGGTTCTATCTTGTCTTCGTAAGAGAGTGATTAGTCACTTTGTGAAAAGATTTCAAAAACTGTTTTTGCGTGGTCCAACGAAGACATGCCTGGAATTGATTATATAGCATAGGATCCCCCTTGACTCGTGGTCTGACCTCCTTAGCTCCTTAGCTTTCAAACCTTGATTCGAAGCATTCAATGATCATTCAAAGTGTAAGGCTTGCATAGTCAAATTGGAAATAGCCCTTGAACTAGGGGCCATGATGTGATTCAAATGGAGGCAGTCCTTCAACTAGGGGCAATAAGGTCGAATATGAATGGAAATAGCCCTTGAACTAGAGGCAATGATGTGATCCAAATTGGAAATAGCCCTTGAACTAGGGGCCATGATGTGATTCAAATGGAGGTAGCCCTTCAACTAGGGGCAAGAAAGTTGAATGTGATTTCGATTTGACACAGCCCTTGAACTAAGGGCAAAAGTGTGAGGCTTACATAGTTGAAATTGAGGCAGCCCGTGAACTAGGGGCAATAAGGTACCATCCTTGAGAGGCTCGCTGGGCCGAAAATCCGGAAGGGTGACCCTGGCAAAAGTTAGAGCACAAAAAAGAAAAAAAATAATAAAAAGAAAAATGAAAAGCTCGCAAGGTTGAAAACCTGAAAGGGCGGCTTTGGCAAAAGTTAGAGCGTAAAAGGAGAGTGTCAATACCCGAGTGAACCTTAGCCAAAACTATGTAGGGCCTGTGATTCAGATTGGAAACAGCCCTTGAACTAGGGGCAAAAGGTTGGATGTGATTAATTGAAGCAGTCCTTGAACTAGGGGCAAAAAGTTGGATGTGATCAAAGAGTTAAAACTGAACCGTTTCCCAATGAAGACCGCCTAGAAAGGTAAAACCCAGAATTTGAGAGAATGAATTTTATTATTGAAGGACAGTCGAGTTCCTATCCACTACACTAGGGGCAACACTATCAGACCCAATTAGCCTAGTCCCTACATCATCATATCTACTGAGTGTAGTAGTTGTTCTCATAGTTGGCTTAGAGATTCCCCAATCAACATGGACAAGTTACACTGAAAGTAACCCTTGAGAGGCTCGCTGGGTTGAAAACCCGGAAGGGTAATCCAGGCAAAAGTTAAAGCAGAAAAACAAAAAAATAGAAACTCAAAAGAAATAAAAAAAATGAAATGAACAAAATGAAAATCAAAATGAAAAGAAAAAAAAATAGAAAAATGAAAAGCTCGCAAGGTTGAAAACCCGAAAGGGCGGCTTTGGCAAAAGTTAGAGCGTAAAAGGAGAGTGTCAATACCCGAGTGAACCTCAGCCCGAACTACGATGGCCTGATTCCTATCTTTGGGATACGTAGGTAGCTTCATCTTGAAGTTCGGCCCTAATAATTTTTCAACTCATTCATTTTGTCCATGTTTGATTGGTGTGTCTTTAGTCGACTTGGTTGTCCTATCCGTGTTTGATTGGTGTATCTTCGTTCTGCTCAGTTCAATTGGTTCGATTTAACTTGGTTCAGTTCGGTTCCATTCGGTTTGGCGGTTCGGTTCGGTCCGGTCCAGTTTTGCTCGACTTTATTCGGTTCGGATTGGCTTGGTTCGGTTGGCTCGGTTCGGTTATCACCTTTGATTATCTGGTTTGGGACTATGCACCCCAATGGTTGATTCCATGTTAGTTGAGTAGTGGCCATTTGCAAAAATCGATTTTGATTAATTTGAATGAAGCTGACTAATTTTCCTCGAAAATTGTTCCATTTTTGCAAAACTTGGACCATTCTTTGGATTTGAAAAGGGAAAATTTTCAGTGCTCACAGTTTAGCTTACATGATTTCAAAACAGAAAATGGAATAAGTATGCTAATCCAACTCTCATGTTGATCAAAATATTTTTACAAAAAATCAAAAAACAAATCAAGGCAATGAATTAGGGGCATAGTTGAGTTAGTGATTCTATCTTCTCCCCCGCTCGAGTCAACTCGTCAGTATATATGAGTGTGTATTCATACCGGTCAGTGTATATGAGTGTGTCTTCATGTGAGTGCGTATTCGTACCAGTCAGTGTATTTATACCAATCAGGGTATTCATACCAGTCAATGTATATCAGTGTGTCTTCGTACCAGTCAGTGTATTTATACCAGTCAGGGTATTCATACCAGTCAGTGTATGTCAGTGTGTATTCATACTAATTAGTGTATTTATACCAGTTAGGGTATTCATACCAGTCAGTGTATAGAAGTGTGTTTGGATTATTTTGGCTTCGTTTTTCTCACGTTGAGTCAGTTTTATTTTTATTCAGGTCAGTATGGATCAATGGCCAATTCAGAGCTCAAATTTCAATCATTCTCAAATGCGATCAAACAAAAGTATTTTCAAAATCAATGTGATGTGCCAGTCACGCCATTGATGTACAAAATCGAAACTGATTTTATTGAAGTCAGGAGAGGACATCCCCGATTACAGAGACTCAAAAAACAAAAACAAAAAAAAATAAAAAAAATAAAAATAAAACAAACAGAACAGAAAATACAGAAAAAAAAGAAGAAAAAAAGAAAAAAGAAACAAAAGAAAAAAAAAAAAGAAAAAAAAAGAGGGGTCTTGTTCTTCTTCTTCTTCTTCGCCGGTGCCGGCCATAGGCCAACTTCACTTACTCGGCTCTTCTGTCGCCGAGCTCTTCCGCTTTTTGTCGCTCTTCGAAGGCCCTTCTCCAGTACTTCCGCCGAGAACCACCACAGTGTTTCCGCCGACAGAGTCGGCTCCCCGCCGACCATCAAAGGCGAGGTACGAAGATGCCCCAAATCGGGCCATAGAGGTGGAGTGCCTTTTCAGCTCCTTGTTTTCAGCCTTCAGCTCCTTGTTTTCAGCCTTCAAGGCACAGATCTCTGCCCGTGCATCTCTGTACATGCACTGGAGGAGGGAGAGTTGGGCATTGAGCTGGTATACCTCACATGCCTTGCTCTGCAGACGGTGAGACAGGTTGGTGACCGCCGCCACTGTCTCCATACAGGACCTCAACGTGTAGTGATTGGCCTCGATGTCATTTTGAGTAGCCATCACTTGCTCAACTGTTAGTGTGGGAAGATTAGGTTGAGTGAGAGCAGGGGCACTTGGCCCAGAAGAGCTCGATGGATTATTAAGATCCGGAAAGAGAGAGAGAGGGCGAGATGCAGCCATGTATAAGAGAAAAGAAGACAGAAATGGCAGGAAAGAAGAGGGTTACAAAGAACAGAAGAAGAAAAGAAGAAGGAGGAGGAAGACGGAAAAATGATGAAGAAGAGGATGGAAGAGTGAGCAGAAGAAGAAAACGGTTAAGGAGAAGAGAAAGGAGTGACGAAGATACTGATGCAGAAGAAGCTGAGAAGAAGAAGACAAAGAGTGAGAGAGCCGAGGCAAGCGTCGATCGAGGGGGCTGCTTTTGTCGGCCAGCTGATGTGAAAGAAGGCCTCGTGTCAGGCGTGGCCATCAAAGAAGAGAGAGACGCGGGAGAGTTGTGTATGCATATATGTATATATATTGTATAGCTATGTAATATAAGTATTGTTTTGTACATTGGTGTCATAGGTATAACTTGGGTTCAGTGGTTTGGCCCAATGGGTTCAGGGTTCGGAAAGTCTAAGCTCGAGGTCAGGGGTTCGAACCCCACATTGAGTGTTTTGTTTTGTTTTCATTTTATGTAGAAATATGTCTTATATATTTGTTTGACTTGTTTCTGTCACCCGAGTGGCTTGGGTTCAATGGTTAGGCCCAGTGGTTGAAGAGTGAGAGGCTGAGCCTGAGGTCAGGGGTTCGAACCCCACATTGAGTGTTTCTTTTTGGTTTGTTTTGGTTTTATGTATATATATGTCTTGTATAGTATATATATATATATTTTTTGTATATTTTGTCACAAGAGTGATGTGGTTCAGTGGTTTGGCCTACTGAGTTAAGGATTGAAAGGCTGAACCCAAGGTCAGGGGTTCGAACCCCACATCGAGTTTTCTTTGTTTTGGTTTTTGATATATATATGTTTTGTCCACCTATATATAGATATATATTTGTTTGAATTGTTTCTATCACCCGAGTGGCTTGGGTTCAATGGTTAGGCCCAGTGGTTGAAGAGTGAGAGGCTGAGCCTGAGGTCAGGGGTTCGAACCCCACATTGAGTGTTTCTTTTGGTTTGTTTTGGTTTTATGTATATATATGTCTTGTATAGTATGTATATATATTTGTTTGCATATCGTGTCACAAGAGTGACACGGCTCAGTGGTTAAGGACTCGGAGGCCGAGCTTGAGGTCAGGGGTTCGACACCCCGTGTCCCATGTCCATGCATTTTGTGTTTTTCCTTTCTTTTTGCGTGTTTTGCGTGCGTGTGCTGACGTCAGCAAACAGAATATGCTTTCTCAGTAACGGCATCTTCCCACTGATGGTAGCAAACAGAATATTCCCCGAGTCTGTATGCGTATACCGTATGTACATGTCTGTGTGTATGTTCGTATTTGTGTATTTTTTGTCTGTATATATATATAAGTGTGTATATTGTATATATCCGTATCTGTCTGTATGTTGTCTGTATATGTATATATGTATACCGTATGTATATATCTGTGTGTATTTTTATCTGTATATGAACTCGGGTCTAGGAGACCTTAAATCCTCTGAAGGTGTAAGTCCTTTGGTGTTTGTCGTGCCCAAACGACTTTCCGGGTCTAGGAGACCTAAAATCCTCTAAAGGTGCAATTCCTTTGGTGTTTGTCGTGCCCGAACGACTTCAATTGGTCTAGAATAGTCACCTGACTGTGTTTGTAATGAGTTCCTAGGAGATCAACTGAGACGGTGGAAACTAGAGTTCGAATGGCGATGCCTAGAACGCAAAAGGTTCGGGATTTCCGAGACTAAAGTCTGGTTTAAATACCCAGGGGTGTATCCCCGGCTTGAAATCTGTATGGCAACCCCATAGGTTGAGATAGCTTATATGCGCCTCAATTCTGGAGACTGAACCAACCTAGTCTGTCACCCTGTTGGAGAATAGGGAAAGTTGCAAACATAGCCAGGATTCCATGACATTGCATTGCATTGCACAAATCACCAATTTTCAAACCGGCTTCGCGTCAGGCGTGTAAGTCCAATTTTCAAACCGGCTTCGCATAGGCGTGTAAGTCCAATCATCAAACCGGCTTCGCGTCAGGCGTATAAGTCCAATCATCAAACCGGCTTCGCGTAAGCGTGTAAGTCCACTTGTCAACCCGGCTTCGCGTAGCGTATAAGTCCAATTATCAAATCCACCCCGGTTAAAGTACAGTCAGGTGCGCCTGTCTGTCTACACCATCCAAATCGGTTAAAGTACAGTCAGGTGCGCCTGTCTGTCTACACCACCCCGGTTAAAGTACAGTCAGGTGCGCCTGTCTGTCTACACCACCCCGGTTAAAGTACAGTCAGGTGCGCCTGTCTGTCTACACCACCCCGGTTAAAGTACAGTCAGGTGCGCCTGTCTGTCTACACCATCCAAATCGGTTAAAGTACAGTCAGGTGCGCCTGTCTGTCTACACCACCCCGGTTAAAGTACAGTCAGGTGCGCCTGTCTGTCTACACCACCCCGGTTAAAGTACAGTCAGGTGCGCCTGTCTGTCTACACCATCCAAATCGGTTAAAGTACAGTCAGGTGCGCCTGTCTGTCTACACCATCCAAATCGGTTAAAGTACAGTCAGGTGCGCCTATCTGTCTACACCACCCCGGTTAAAGTACAGTCAGGTGCGCCTGTCTGTCTACACCACCCCGGTTAAAGTACAGTCAGGTGCGCCTGTCTGTCTACACCATCCAAATCGGTTAAAGTACAGTCAGGTGCGCCTGTCTGTCTACACCACTCCGGTTAAAGTACAGTCAGGTGCGCTTGTCTGTCTACACCACCCCGGTTAAAGTACAGTCAGGTGCGCCTGTCTGTCTACACCATCCAAATCGGTTAAAGTACAGTCAGGTGCGCCTGTCTGTCTACACCACCCCGGTTAAAGTACAGTCAGGTGCGCCTGTCTGTCTACACCACCCCGGTTAAAGTACAGTCAGGTGAGCCTGTCTGTCTACACCATCCAAATCGGTTAAAGTACAGTCAGGTGCGCCTGTCTGTCTACACCATCTAAATCGGTTAAAGTACAGTCAGGTGCGCCTGTCTGTCTACACCACCCCGGTTAAAGTACAGTCAGGTGAGCCTGTCTGTCTACACCACCCCGGTTAAAGTACAGTCAGGTGCGCCTGTCTGTCTACACCATCTAAATCGGTTAAAGTACAGTCAGGTGCGCCTGTCTGTCTACACCATCTAAATCGGTTAAAGTACAGTCAGGTGCGCCTGTCTGTCTACACCACCCCGGTTAAAGTACAGTCAGGTGCGCCTGTCTGTCTACACCACCCCGGTTAAAGTATAGTCAGGTGCGCCTGTCTGTCTACACCACCCCGGTTAAAGTACAGTCAGGTGCGCCTGTCTGTCTACACCACCCCGGTTAAAGTACAGTCAGGTGCGCCTGTCTGTCTACACCACCCCTGGTTAAAGTACAGTCAGGTGCGCCTGTCTGTCTACACCACCCCGGTTAAAGTACAGTCAGGTGCGCCTGTCTGTCTACACCACCCCGGTTAAAGTACAGTCAGGTGCGCCTGTCTGTCTACACCATCCTTGGTTAAAGTACAGTCAGGTGCGCCTGTCTGTCTACACCACCCCGGTTAAAGTACAGTCAGGTGCGCCTGTCTGTCTAAACCACCCCTGGTTAAAGTACAGTCAGGTGCGCCTGTCTGTCTACACCACCCCGGTTAAAGTACAGTCAGGTGCGCCTGTCTGTCTACACCACCCCGGTTAAAGTACAGCAGGTGCGCCTGTCTATTTACACCACCCATTCTCCTCTCGCGTGAGACGCGTTAGAATGTTGATTCACTCGGTTAAAAACAGCAGGTGCGCTTGTCTGTTTACACCACCCATTCTCCTCTCGCGTGAAACGCGTTAGGATGTTGATTCACTCGGTTAAAAACCTCAGGTGCGCCTGTTGTTTACACCACCCCTTTTCCTCTTGCGTGAGACGCGTTAGGTCTTTGATTCACTCGGTTAAAAACATCAGGTGCGCCTGATGTTTACACCATCCTTCCTCTTTTCACGTGAAGCACGTCGAGTTGTTGATGTCACTCGGTTAAAAACAGCAGGTGCGCCTGTCTGTTTACACCACCCATTCTCCTCTCGCGTAAGACGCGTTAGGATGTTGATTCACTCGGTTAAAAACCTCAGGTGCGCCTGTTGTTTACACCACCTTTTCTCCTCTCGCGTGAGACGCGTTAGGATGTTGATTCACTCGGTTAAAAACCTCAGGTGCGCCTGTTGTTTACACCATCTTTTCTCCTCTCGCGTGAGACGCGTTAGGATGTTGATTCACTCGGTTAAAAACCTCAGGTGCGCCTGTTGTTTACACCATCTTTCCTCCTTTCGCGTGAGACGCGTTAGGTCTTTGATTCACTCGGTTAAAAACCTCAGGTGCGCCTGTTGTTTACACCACCTCTTTTCCTCTCGCGTGAGACGCGTTAGGTCTTTGATTCACTCAGTTAAAAACATCAGGTGCGCCTGTTGTTTACACCATCTTTTCTCCTCTCGCGTGAGACGCGTTAGGATGTTGATTTCTCCTGGTTGAGGTCTTCCCTCTCTTGCATAATCATGAATTTTCAAACAACCGGCTTCGCGAAGCGTGTAAGTCCAACTTTCAAACTGCATTTTGTGTATATCATTTGCATCCTGCCCCTGAACTACGCTGGTTTGATTCCTTGCAAAGGGATACGTAGGCAACCTTCGGGTTCAACCACATGCATTGCATTTTGTGTGATTGCCCAAGTCTTACGGCCTTGTCAAAAGGGTCGTCTTCTGGCTTTGACATTCACTCACGTCACTTCATGACTCCGAGCTCTGTCAAAGAGGGGCAACTGTAGACACCCCATTTTGACCGGCCCTAAGACTTGGGTATTATTTTGACCAAACCTCACCCATTTTGACCATCACTCGTATTTTTGTTAATTTGTAGTGTTTTATAATGCGTGTGTACATATTAAATTGGGTGTGTGCATATCTTTTAAGTGTGTTTTTTTAATTGATAACTATTTTTAAATCAAAAGAAAAGAAAAAAATAAATAAAAGAAAATTGAAAACAAAAAAATATATATATATATGATATAAAAAAAATAAAAATATAAAAAAATAAAAAAAGAGAAGACAATGGAGGGTGGATTTTCGGTGGGGCATATATACAAAATAAAAAAAAAAGAAGTGCATGCACATTCAGTGGGTCAAAAACAAAGACAAGAATAAAGAAAAAAAAGAGAGATAAGAGAAAGAAGGTGGGGTGGTTGTCTTTCACAAAAAAATGATATCTCAATGCACTGGGTGGGTTTTGATGAAAAGAAAAAAAAGGGGATCATCCACTGAAGCCCTTTCTCTGGAATAAAACAGAGACATGGGTTTAGTGAAGGAAGTGGAGGGAAAAAAAAGAGACCCAGAAGAGATACAATCACTACCCACGGGTAGAGAAAAAGAAGGAGTTTTAAAATGGGTTGAGGAGGGAGGATACACAAGCTACACTCCCCACTGTCTCTCTCTCTCTCTCGAAGAAAAATGTAGAGAAACACACGGGCTTGAGGAGAGAGGAAGGAGCACCATCACTTCACCATGCACAACACACACATGAACACACTCACACCCAGCACACCCAAGCAGATTCACCACTGATACACACGGTTTTGGAGAAGAGAGGAGGGGAGATGGGTTAGAGAGGAGTGAAGGAGATGTGAAGGAGAGAAAGGTGAGAGAGGAGAAGAGACCCATCACAGACCCATCATCCAGCACCACCATCATCCCATGCACAGCAGCCATCTCTCTCTCTTCACTCTCCCTCCCTCACGGATCATGCAACCCAAACCCAGCAGCCATCTCTCTCTCTTCACTCTCATCTCCCTCACGGCTCTTCCCATGAACACACCTACACACACCACCACCACCGTGGCCAACCCACATGCACACCCATGCACACTGTTCTCTCTCCCTCCCGGCATCTCTCTCTCTCTACCTGCTAACATACACACCCACACACCTACACACACCACCACCACCGTGGCCAACCCACATGCACACCCATGCACACTGTTCTCTCTCCCTCTCGGCATCTCTCTCTCTCTACCTGCTAACACACACACCCACACACCTACACACACCACCACCACCGTGGCCAACCCACTCTGCACCGAGCCATGCAAACACACCTTTCACACACAAGACCCAGCCAGCTCTCTCTCTCTCTCTCTCTCTCTCTCTCGGGGCTTAGAGAGAGAAAAGGTGGTAAGAGAGTGTTTGTGGGTGTTCATGGGTAATAAAAAAAAACAAAAACAAAAAAAAGATTTTTATAAATGTTTATTTTGGGTTCACATAGAATTTTTTATAAATATTTATGTTGGTTTCACATGGTCATGGAAGCTGGCGTGCCTTGCCTGCCAAAGCTGGGCTGCAGAAATGTGGGGCGATCATCCAATAGTGATTTCCCTATAAGCCATGCTAGTCAGATTTCAAATCCGTTCCTTGGTTTGCCGCTTGAATCCAGAAAATGTGAATCATGCGATGTCGCGGAACTCGGACATGCGAAAAGGAGTGACATGTGCCAGTGATGAAGTCTTTTATTTTATTTTGATTTTGAGTGTTGTGAGGTTTTATTTTATTTTATTTTTCTCTCCTCTCTCCCTCATTCGGATCTGTAATATTTAAAGTATTGTAATAATTCCCCCACCCCGCTTCTTTCTTTCCCATTCTTTTATCGCTTTCCCTAACTGTGTGTATGTATATATCTGACATGTCATGCATATTCCTGCTTTACATCCATGATCCATGCATAAGATTTGGCTAAAGTTGCATCTTTATGCTTCAATTGATTATCCCATGATTCTGTGTGCTATCGGATGTTTTAAGATGATTCACATGCCATATTCTAGAAGCCAAATCTTTAGTGCATCTCATGAGTGAATTGCATTAGGATTCTGTATATAAGATCATGCATATTTTACTAACTTTTGTTTTGTAGTTGTTCGAGGGACGTCGGTCAATCTGTAAGTTTTTATGCTTTAGCATCCCATTTGTGTGTGATTTTCTTATTATGTTTAGCATCCTACCATGTGGCTATTTGCTTAAGTGATATAACTGTATGAATGCCTGTGGATGAAGGCTTGTTGTTTGAATTGGAATAATTCAATAAATGTACGTTTTAAGCCCACTTTGCAGTGGCAAATTCACAAACTTTAAGCCCACTTGAGGTGGCAAAATCAAACCCTTTTCGAAAACAAACATGAAGTTGAATTGTTCCAATTTGAGCAAACTAGTCTATACTTGTATGCTTCACATAGTAAATTTTAGGATTTACTAAAATAATCAGAACATAAACATATAAAGAAAATAAAAGTCATATCATGGTTTAGTAGAGGCCGATCTTTTGATCGGGTGAGCGGGGGTGCTCATTATTGACCTTCCCCTCTCATACCTAAGGTTCCGAGCCAAGCATCCTTGGTTACGACGAACAGTGGCCTTTGGCACCGAGTCATGGGTTTCCTAATTTCCCAAAATATTAGGTGGCGACTCTGAGATCTGATGACGCAGTCCATTTTTGACAAAATTGTAATAAAACGGATTTTCAATAAAAGTTGCCAAATCTGGACTCTCATCTACGTTTCACATTGCACTCGTGAAACTTGAGATCAAAGAGATCTCGGGAGTCCGAACTGTTTAACGCGCGCGGGTCCCCCCCCGGGCATGTTACAGCTAGTAAGCAAGATTTACACTACAAGTGTAAGGAGCATACAAGAAGTGGCCAAGCCAACCACAAACAGAGCCAAAACATGTTAAAAAAGTCACAAAAACATGCTTAGATCAAGTCAAGAGATGGTAGAAAAACATGCTCAAGCATGAGGCCATCAACACAAGCAAGCAAGACAAGAGGAGAGGGGACCACCCCCTCCCATTTGGGACCTCAAAACCACCTTTCCACCACTGAAATTCCTCTGGAATTCAGTGGTTAAAAGGCCAAAGAGAGATAGTTCCAAAAGCTTTAAAGGATGGCCCAAAAGCTTAGCAAATAAGGCATACAAGGGGGTGAAACACCCCCAACTCCCATAAGGCCTTAAACAACCATTTTTAACACTTAAAAATAGAGCTTTTTGTAGTTAACAACCAAGCCTAAAATAGCATGCAAAGGTGGCTATTATGGTATACAAAAATAGGCTTAAAAGAGGAAATATGCTCACCCTTGAAGCACAGCAGTAAGAGGACAATTTCTAAGCCAAAAACCAGCTTTTTGAACTCCAAACAAACCTCCAAGAACCTCAGCTCCAAGGTAGTGGTGTTTGACTAGGTGTTTCTTTGCAAAAATGTGAAGAAAACACACTTCTAAGCACTATAGAGCACAATATAGAGAGAGAGAGAGAGAGAGTGTGTGTGAGAATTCTAGAGAGAGAAAGAGATTTTGTCTCTGAAAAATCTGAACCTCAAGAAGGGGGAGGCACCTCCCCTTATATAGAATTATAAGCCTCAAGCTTGTTTGACAAGCTAGAAGCTTGTTCCAATCCCTCCATACACGATACATTCTGTGCCTAACAGCTGGCACAGCTGGCACCAAAAATATCTGCAAAAACAGAAAAATGGCCGTCGGCCATTTCCACTAGCCTACCGGCCACTTCAAGTGGCCTACAACTGCCAAAAGTGGCTGACATGCCCTCCCCTTCCTCCAGGCAAGGGCTAACAAGGTATGGTCCAAAAACAAACCAAGAAGAAGGGAGCTAAGAGGCCCCGAGACAAAGCGCTCAGCCGAAAGATCCAGAAGCTAACCTACCTGCCACCGCAAGTGGCCTACAAGAGGGAAAAGTAGCCTACAGGTACAAAAAGTGGCCAACAGGCCTCTCTCTCCTCCAGGCAAAGGCACCAAGGTTTGGCCCAAAAACCGAGGCCAAAACACAAAGTGTTAAGAGGCTCAAAGACAAGGCACTCAACCGAGACCTTCGGGTGCTCAAAACGAGCACAAACATGCGTAATCATCGAGTGCACAACCGATGACGTCAAAGTCTTGAGGTTGGTCAAAAATGGGGTGTCTACAATTGCCCTTCTTTGACAGAACTCGGAAGTCATGAAATGACAGGAGTGAATGTCAAAGCCCCGAGACGACCCATTTTTGACAAAGCTGAAGACTTAGACAAACGGCAAGATAACAAAGCAGATGCGCCCGCAAGCAGGGGCAAAATGCCAAGGACATGCACAATGCAAGAGCATAACTTATGATTATGCAAAGAAGGCTGTAATGGAGCATTTATGCAAGTGTTATGCAAAGTAAATACAACATTTGAAGAAAACCGATAAGGTATGGTAATCTCACACATGAGAGACAAACACACAAACACACTATGCGCAAGACTCACAAGTCAAACCATATTTCGCGTAGAAAGGATGTAAGAAAAAAATAAAAAACAATCTTCACTGCGCCTCACGCAGGAAAGGCCAAAAACAACCATTGGGCACACCCGAGGTCTCAGACAAGATTCCAACGCGTTACATGCGAACGGAAAATGAGTGGTATAAGCATTGGAACACGTTCTGAATGCTCCCAACCAAAGAGGGAGAAACATAGGGACACATCCCAGTGTTTCGGAGTGGTATAAGCATTTGAACACATTCTAAATGCTCTTAACCAAAGAGGGAGAAACATAGGGACACGTCCTAGTGTTTCGGAGTGGTATAAGCATTAGAACACGTTCCAAATGCTCTTAACCAAAGAGTAAGAAACATAGGGACACGTACCAGTGTTTCGGAGTGGTATAAGCATTGGAACACGTTCCAAATGCTCTTAACCAAAGATGGAGAAACATAGGGACACGTCCTAGTGTTTCGGAGTGGTATAAGCATTGGAACACGTTCCGAATGCTCTTAACCAAAGAGGGCCTAACACGCCATGCACGCGAGGAGAAAGAACAACAATGTCCAGGGCACACAAGATTAAATGCGATATATACACAAAGTAAACATGTACGATAGATGCACAAAGTGAACATGTGCAATAGATACACAAAGGTGAACATGTGCGATAGATACACAAGGTGAACAAAGTGCGATAGATACACTAGGTGAACAAAGTGTGATAGATACACTAAATGAACATGTGTGATGGATGCAAAAAACATAATCAATCTTAAACGGAACTTCTCTGAATGAACAGCACATCCAATATCGCCTGGTTGCGCTAGCTTCAAATGAATCGTACATACAATATCGTGCATGAATGAGAAAGAAACTTGATAGGTACAATGCATGATGTTTAAGGAATGCAATAAATAAGCATAGCGGCGCTTTAGAAAGCAGCTCATGGGGTGAGTGGCGATGAACCGCTCTACTCTGACGGGGATCTCCCCTTGTGTTCTTTGAACTCTTTCCTTCAACTTACAGTATAAAGATTCTGAAATGCCGACAAAGATTCTTCACGTAGAACACTTTGGATGCCATTTTTCTTCCTGACCATATTCACAATTTTCCCTATTCTCCAACGGGGTGACAGACTAGATTGGTTCAGTATCCAGAATTGAGGTGCAAACACACTATCTCAACCTATAGGGCTTCTATACAGATTTCAAATTGGGGATACACCCCTGGGTATTTAAACCAGACTTTAGTGTCGGAAATCCCGAACCTTTACGTTCTAGGCATCAGCCATTCGAACTCTAGTTTCCACCGTCGCAGTTGGTCTCCTAGGAACTCATTGCAAACATAGCCAAGATGCCCTTGGCAGGAAATTGTACTCAGGAAGAGCACTTCTGATCGCCATTCTGGCTTGAAGCAAACTTGATCTTGAGCTTGTGGTAGAGGCACACTCATACTTCGGAGCATTGACAAGACCTGAAGAGGTACATACAGAATGCAATGACGGAACTTACTGAAATTGAAATAAACTCAGATGCCCCACATTTTCCCTCTTTTCTTTTGCTTTGCAGTCTAGAACCTACATAGCTTCAGTTACGTCATTGTTCTACTGTTCTCATATGACCTGGTTTGAACCCTATAGTTTTATGAAAGAACAAATCCTGTTTTGTACATATGTGGAGAACGACATAGCACTCTGAGTACAAAACAATTTATTTTTGAAATTGAAATTGAGAATGAGTTTTTAACCGGGTATTGAGCCTACAACCGACCATTATCAAAAGGACTCAATAACAGAAGACAAAGGTAAAACAACCTAAACACATCTATTGACACTCGAAACGACTTAAAACAAGAATTGAGACAAACAAAAACACAACAAAACACAAGACTTAAATGTGCACAAGGAGCCTGTTTCTCCGGGTATTGATCCCCACCCTTTCTCATTTGTGATTCTCACATCACTCTGGCACAATCTCTTTTTCTCTGAAAAGCCATTTTCTCACTTTTCTCTCAGCGCACATCTCTCTATTCTTTAATCTCTCTTATTCTTTTATTCCTCCCCAGGGTGGTTGATGAATAAGCAGGAAGTTATGGGCTCTTGCCCCTAGTATTCTACTAGATTCTCCTCTTTTGCTCATAACAGTGAACCTTCCCACAGAGGGGTTGTGACGCGATTGGACGTGCAGCAGATCCGCAACTGACATTGGTTGACGAAGCCCTTGGCCAGTTTGGATGTGATCAGACCTGTCCAGATGAGGGAATGGAATACCCTGCTCCATTTCAGCTTGTGCTTCGCACTTGACTTGGTACGTTGCTGCTTGGAGGATGAGAGAGCTTTCGGCCTTCTTGCTGTTAGCTTCAGTTATGCCCTTTCTAGCAAATATGGTGCCCTTTCCGGCAAATATGGTGACAACGGGGAACATATAGAAAACCTGACTCAATTGTACCCCTAGTTCATCATTTTGACCATTTTTTGTTTTGGCTTTCTACTAAAACAATTTTGACCAACATGAGAGTTTGATTAACACGCTTGTTCAATTTTCTGATTTGAAATCATGTAAGTCAGGTTATGAGCATTGAAAAATTTCCTTTTTTGGGGTCCAAGAAATGGTCCAGTTTTGGAAAAATGGAATAATTTTCGAGAGAATTAGTCAACTTCATTAAAAATTCTCAAAAACTATTTTTGCAAATGGCCACTGCTCGACCAACATGAAATTTACTCTTGAGATGCACAACCTCAGATCCAAAACAATGGAAGAGGACGACCAATGTGTTCTTTCAGTTTGATTTTAGAACAGGTTACCATTAGATGGGTGTGTCAGAGGAAAGTATACCACTTACTATTTTTTCGGACTCGGTATGGCTTGTACGAATTTCCTGTAATGCCTTTTGGTTTGACAAATGCTCCTGCTTATTTCATGGACTTGATGAACAGAATTTTTCAACCATATCTAGATAAGTTTGTGATTATCTTCATAGATGATATCCTAGTGTATTCAAAGAATGAGAAAGAGCACAAAGAACTATTGAAAGTTGTGTTGAGGGGAGTAGCAATTATATGCTAAGTTCAGTAAGTGTCACTTTTGGAAGAAAGAAGTTCATTATTGGGACATGTTGTGCCCAATTAGGGGATATCGGTAGATCTTGAGAAAGTTGTTACAGTCAAAGAATGGAAGCATCCCACGAACCCTTCAGAGGTGAGAAGTTTTTTAGGACTAGCCAATTATTACAGGAGATTTATAGAGAAGTTTTCCACTATTGTAGTACCCATGACCAAGTTGACCTGTAAGAATGTGAAGTTCTTATAGATAGATGATTGTGAGAGAGCTTTTCAGGTGTTAAAGCAGCATTTGACTACAACTCCAGTGTTAACTATACCAGTACAAGGGGAAAAGTTAGTAGTGTTTACTGATGCGAGTGGAACTAGTTTGGGATGTGTGTTGATGCAGCATCAGAAGGTTGTATCTTATGCCTTACGACAGTTAAAACCTCATGAGAGATGATAGCCTACTCATGACTTAGAATTGGCAGCAATTGTTTTTGTGTTGAAAGTGTGGCGACACTACTTGTTTGGGGAGCGCTTTGAGTTATACACAGATCACAAGAGCCTCAAATATCTTTTTTCAAAAAGAGCTGAACATGAGGCAACATGGGTGGGTTGAATTCATTAGGAGTTATGATTTTGAGATCTTTTACCACTCGGGAAAAGAAAATGTGGTCGCAGATGCACTTAGTCAACAACATGGGATTATAGCTTATTTGATGATTCAAGAATTGGAGTTTTTGGAGTTCGTTTCGATGCATGATGTTCAACCAATAGAGAGTGTCGAGAGGATATACATTGGTAGTTTGACCATGCAGCCGACGTTATTGGGTAAAGTTCGTCAGATGTAGTATTTAGATGGGTTCTTTATCTGTAAGTTCGACGACCTTGTAATGGATTTGGTCAATGATTGTCCTACTGATTGGTTTGTGGACTCATACGATTCGGGGACATGTTGTGTGTACATAACATTATTGAATTGAGGAAAGAGATTATTGATGATGCCCATAGGTCTCGATATACCATTCACCCTAGTGGGGCTAACATATATCATGACCTAAAGAGGACGTTTTGGTGGGAAGATATGAAGAAGGACGTTGGAGAGCATGTTTCTCGATGTTATGTGTGTCTACAGGTTAATGCAGAACACCAATGACTGTTTGGACTTTTGCAACCTTTCGAGATCCCTACTTGGAAATAGGAGTACATCTCTATGGACTTTGTGGATGGATTGCAGCGGTCTAAGCGAGGCAATGAATTTATTTTGGTGATAGTGGATCGACTCACCAAGTCTGCTCATTTTATTCCTATCAGTGTTCACTAAATTACGGATAAACTGGCTAGGTTGTATATTCGGGAGATGGTGCGACTTCATAGTGCACCAGTTTCTATAGTTTCGGATCGTGATCTGTTGTTTACGGTAGAATTTCGAGAGAGTTTTCAGCATACTTTGGGTGCTAGGTTTGACCTGAGCACGGCTTATCATCCTTAGATGGATGGGCAAACTGAGTGGATATAAATCAGATCTTGGAGGATATGTTAAGAGCTTATGTCTCGATCTTGGTGGTAGTGGGAAGAACATTGGCAGTGGTGGAGTTTGGGAGTTTGCTTATAATAAATAGCTATCACTCAAGTATCGGGATGACACCTTTTGAGGCTTTGTATGGAAGGGTATGTCGATCACCTGCTTGTTGGATGGAGGTAGGAGATGCGCCGTTGTTAGGCCTAGAGTTGGTGAGAGAGACCACAGAGAAGGTGAACATTATCCGAGAATGTATTGGACATACAGAGTCGTCAGAAGAGTTACGCTGATAGAAAACGTAAAAGGGTTGAGTTGAATGTTAGAGATTTTGTATTTTTGAAGATCTCGCCGATTAAGGGTATCATGTGGTTCGAAAAGAAGGAAAGGTTGTCACCTAGATTTGTGGGACCATACGAAATCACTAAGAGGATTGGTAATGTGACTTACAAATTAGCTATACTACCTGCTATGATTCACAATGTGTTCCATGCATCTTTATTGTGAAAGTGTATGCAAGACTCTTCCCAAGCAGTATCACCAGAATTGTTGGAGATTAGTGACGATCTAACGTATGTGGTTCGACCGGTTACTATTCTAGACCGGGATGTAAAGCAGTTGCGGTGCAAGAAAGTGAACTTGGTGAAAGTGTAATGGAGTGAAAATGAGAATGATATTACTTGGGAATTGGAAGAGAAAGTTCAACGTATGCACCCAGAACTTTTTGTTTAGTACTATTTCTTATCAAATCTCGGGACGAGATTCTTTTGAGGTGTGTATATTGTAGCGACCCTAATTTTTCTTAAGTCATTATTTGTTATTATTATTATTACTTTATTTTGATTTTTTTGATTTTATTAATTGTGTGGATACATGAGAATTTAATGTGATATTTAATTATATATAATTAATCTGAATATTTATATTTATATATATAAAAAAGATGTTACATGTATTGATTTTATAAATCATATTTATATATGTTGTAGTTAATTAATAAAATAAAATATAATCATAAGAGAGGTTAAGCATATATGGGCGGCTGGCACTAATAAGAAAAGAAGGAAAAGAAAAGGAAAAAAAGAGAAGACTTTGTGGTAGTAGGGAGAGAGAGAGATTAATCACAAAACTGAGAGTGCATGAAGATTAGAAAGAGGGGTTGCTCTGTTGTGCCCTTTGGGGGAGGTTTTTCTGAGTTTTCTTTAATAATTTGAACCGTTCATATTGCAGGGTTCGTCGAATAGATATCTATAACCCTATAACCAAAGCACATTTGTTTCTATAAAAATTGACGGTTAATATAACTTTCATAAATTTTTAAAAACAATCAGGATCTAATCATGCGGTTATGAATATCCAATTAATTTGATTTTTTATAAAAATAATATTCTTGACGAATTTTGCAATATAACAGTTCAGATTATCGAAAAAGACTCAGAAAGACCTCCCAAAATGGGGCAACAGTAACCACTGTGTAGCACCCCTTTATCCTGAAGATCAGCACGCACAACCCACCCCCACCCGCCAAGACGTACTTTTACGGAGTAGATTTCTACGTTTTTATAATTTAATGGATCAATTTGTACACTGTTCTAACTTAATTTGTAAATCTAGTCATCATGATCCATAAGATCTTATATTTTGGATTTTATTTTTTAAGTTGTCATTATTTTGGTGTTTCATTAATCTTACTCACACACATACATATATGTTTATATATAATTTTTAATATAAGACTTGTTACATTAGATATCCTAATTTTTATAACTAGTATTTTTAGGAATTACTATTTGCATTCTATTTTTTAATAATTGCATTCTAAATTTTGTCATTTAGTATGCATTAAAAATTATATTATGTATAATTTTTTAAACTAAAATAATAAAAAAAAAGTTATTATAAAATAGGTAGTGCGAATAACAATTATTTATTTATTTTTTATAAAAAGGGGTTGTTTGGGGTGTCCTAAATAAGTGTACTTTTTGTCTTTTTAGACTAAAAAATTGAGGAAAAAAATATGGATGTTTGGGTTAACTTTTTAATTTTTTATGGAAAAATG
Source organism: Camellia japonica (assembly GCA_030407325.1). NCBI lineage: Eukaryota > Viridiplantae > Streptophyta > Magnoliopsida > Ericales > Theaceae > Camellia > Camellia japonica. The sequence goes on along the minus strand of JAPPVO010000010.1, from coordinate 70,837,933 downwards.
TGTATTAAAAAATTATATAAATTAGTATGTAAGGGAAAATTAGGATTGGGAGTTGTGCAGCCGTAATTTTTGTAGTGATAACTTTTTAACTTTTGAGTAACTTTTTGACTGTTTGACAACTTGTCAAACTTGGCCTAAATTTTAAAAACTCAATCAAAACAAATAAGTCTCACATTTTTGAAAAAAAAAAAAAAAAAAAGAAAAAGAAAAAAAGAAGGGCATGACCGACCATGTATATGCCATGAGTACGATGCCAAACGTACATTTGAAGCTTGCCGACTCAACCTTGTCGATGATACCTAAACGAAATCTCAATGGTAGCTTTCCATTACATTTTAATAATATTCATTCAATTTTGTATTATATTATTTTTATTTTAACTGAATTTTTTTGCAGCTTACATTTCTTGGCCCTTTGGAAGTGTTTTTGTTTTTTTGGACAACAGTGAATTTTTAAAGTAAATTACATTGATATTTTCTAAGGTTTAAAAAAATATAATAATTTTTACAGTTTTCATAATTATACTAACTTCTCTTTTAGTAAGACAACCGATTAAAATTAATGTAAATAGTGTAAAAATACAATAATAAACAAAATATATACACACATTTCAGTGTAAAACATGACTATATTATTTTTTGTTTCTATAATTAATAAATTATTGATGAGAATAATATTAAATTTGATATAATTAAAAATTTAAAAAGATTTAAATATAATTATACTAAAACTATAAAAAATTATTATGTTTTTTTAAACTTCAAAACGTTTGTGTCATTTACCCATTTTTTTAATGCAACTTGACATGTACATGTATTTTTTTTGTTGGGCCTTTAAACAGTATGAGCCTTTCTTTTTGCAATGAAGTCCTTCAAATTTTGTTTTTTCTTTTTTTATTTTATTGAATGAAGTCTTTCACTTTGGAGACCTTTTTGTAATACCCACAGCTGTAGCATGTGGCCTCAAAAAAGTTTTGATGCCTTCAAAATTTTGAAATCGTTAGGCAAAATGCTTAAGCTGCCTATAAGTTGAGCCCAACCAAAATTCATTATTTTTTCTTTTGTATGAGTTCGAAAATGAGAAGCAATTTTATTTTCTATCATTTTGTTTTTCCATAACAAATCAAAGATTTAAAATTCAAAATTTTTTTTTTCGAGGGGATTTAAAATTCAAATTGAACTTATCGCTTTGTTTGAATCCTAAATTTAAATGAAGATTTGTGCAAGAAGAAAATATATAAGAAAAAAAAAATGAGAATGTTCACGTCATTTTTTTTTTCTCTACTTTTCGTTACTTTTCTAATAATTCCAACCTAAACCAATGATCTAAATATAATTTAAAATTTAGCTTAGGGGTGAAAACGAGCTGAGTAAAGCTGAGTAATGGATTGTTCAAATTTCGTTTAAAAAACTTAATGAGTTCAAAAATATATTTGAACTTAACTTGTTTACATAACGAGTCAATCTTAAACTATTTTTTAACTAATCGAATACAAATCAAGTTCAAGTAATTGAATTTTGAATTTTTATAATGTATATAAGTTTATCAAGTCGACTGAACGGCTGTTTAAGTTTGATTTAAAAACTTAACAAATTTTAAAAAATATTCAAACTTGATTTATTTATATGACAAACTTATTTTAAACGAACTTAATGAGTCAAATACAAGTTGAATTTGAATAGTTTGATTCATTTAATAGTCCTAACTAAGCTTTATAATGAAAATTAAACGAAGCTAATATACAGTAAAGTCCAACCTTGGGTTTGTGGGCCTGTGGCAATCTAATGCATAGATGATTGGGCAAGTGTCCAGATTCTCAACTAGTACATTTATAACCGAGGCAAATTCTAGAATAACATAATATAATGAGTATTGCTATTTAACTTTAAAATTAGACTTATTTTTTAGATTTAGTAATATGTTAAGAAAATAATTGGTTAATAATTAAATAATTTTTAATTATTAATTAATTATCTTTTTGACATATTATTAAGTTAAAAAAATAAATTTAAAAACTGAACTTATATATCATTTCCTTAATATTATTTGTTCTACAAAACTAATATTTGTGCAGATGACATAATTTCCTAAGAAAGCTTGGAGCACATACATTCAAGTCTCAATTGACTAAAATTGACAATCCAAATCTATTTAATTTGAAAAAATATTATATTTACACAGAGTTACGCTCCGTATGAATTTATTAATATAAAACCCATTATATTTATGTTTAAGAATAAAACAATCTTGTAAGAAATTCGTATTAAGTATTAAACATTGGCATATCTTAAGAACTTCTACTTACGTAATGGCATATCTTAAGAAATTCGTATCTTAAGTATTAAACATTGGCATCTCTTACGAACTTCTACTTAAGAACTTCAGCATATTACACCCATCATTTTGATATTTATTTTTATTATATTTTTATCCCTTTGTAAAATTACTATCAAGGACGAAAATCCCTGAAGATTCCTTTCACATTTTCTTTACATTCTTTCGTCTTTCTTTCCATCCATCACTATTATTACCACCACCTTTCTTCTCTGCCAACCACCACCACCTAGCCATCTCAACTAGCAACCGCCACCCTTTCTCCAAGATTGGGGTAGTTATTATCACAACATCCTGCTGTGATAGCAAAACTCTACCATTTTGGTGGGTTTGATTTGTATATATATATATATATATAAACCCTCTTAAGAAAATTAGGGTTAAGATAATGAGTGTTGTTATTAGTACTCCATCAATTATTTTGGACCTTTCATTTATTTGGACCTCCACTTATAACTTGTAAAAACCTTAAAATTTATTTTCTCCCCCAAATAATACCAATATTATCATTGTAAAAACATTCTACCCATTCAAATGTATACCCCCACACCTTAAAAAGTGTCTCCCAAAACCCTAACAAAACCCACAACGGTGAAACCCATAACGGTGGAACCTCCCCAACTAGTGGAAAAAATTTGTGGTGATTAAGAAATTTTTTTTCTACTGTTGATTTTTCTATCATTTTGTATTTGCGATTTTGTATTTGACTTTTATTTTTTTTTTTCATTTTCTATAATCTCATAATTCCATCATATGCTATATTTTTTTATTTATTGGTTTTTGTAATCTTTGTCTTGGTACACAATCATTTTATGCTTTCTGGTTGGTTGTTTTCATTCATTCATGGCTCACTGTAGTTGTATGCTCTTTGTTGAGCAAACTGGGTAGGATTTCACTCATTGGTCGTCTCCCGGTCAACCGGCCAGTTGACCACCTAAGGGTGATCTGACCTCCTTTGTTTGTTTGCTTTTGCTGCTGCTTCGGTTATATGTTTTCAAATAAATAAGAAATATTCAGGTGTCTCCGAATTTTGATCATATGTTTGGAAGTTCAGTCTTGGAAAAATGGCAAATAGTTTTTATTATTTTTGTCGTTTTTTTTAAAGAAACTTACCCTTATAAGGTTAATCTTCTCTAAGCTAAAAATACCATAAAAACTATGAACATTTTCTGAGCTTTTATTGTTGTATTCCTCTCGTTTCATAGAGTTGTGGTTGCTGAAAAGACTTTCACTCATTGTTATTGCTAGAGAAGTGTATATAATCAAATGGTTATCACCGTTACCGCTGGAATATTACTGCCACAGGGTTTTTAAGGTTTTGAGTGTGAGTAGGTTTTGAAGGTAGAATTTGGAAAAGATTGATGGGTGGTGATAGAGGTGAGTGCTCTTATAAACCCTAACTTATGATGTAGTGGGTGTGTGTCTTAATTGTGAGATGGGGTATCTCAAAATTATTAATGTCCTTTGTAATGATTTCATTTGAGATTATTATTGTAATAAAAAAAAAGAAGCTAAAAAATAGGGGTCCAAAATAATTGATAGGGTGCTAATAGCAGTACTCTACGATAATAGGGGATTGAGGTGAATTTGTTTTGTGTTCTATGATTGTTACAGGTTGTATAATTGAAGTTCTATTTATTTCAAGTTCTTATGCTTTAATATTGATTTGCTTTAATTTTTTTTTATTTTTTATAAAGGTTTATTTTGAGGCAAATAAAAATATTGTAAAACTCAATTTCCATACACATTTTCTTTTTTAATTTTAGCTAATCAAACCCATTCTTTTTTTTTATTTAATTTTTTTTTTCCAATAATTTGAAACGATGTAATTTGGACTAAACTTGCTGTTTTGGCTGGGCTGCGACGCTTGCTTCCATTGATTTTATTATTATATATACATATATATAAATCAAACCCACCAAAACGGTGGGTTTTTGTTGTCACAGGAGGGTAAACCCCCTTTCTCCCATCTCTTAGACTCTCAATTTATCTACAAATCTAAATATATCTACCTTAAAAAATATATACATATAAACAACAATATACAAAATAATAAAAATTTATAAATAAATAATATACATATCTTTTTGTGTCTAAAAAAATGTTTGGGTATGATTTTTAATCATTTTGGTATAGTTTCACATCATTTGAAAAAATTGGATTTGAAACTCATTATTGTCTCTGGTTTACCAAACAAAGTAGGGAATTGGGATTTTAGCCCAATTTAAGCTAAAATCTACAAAAATGTAAAATAGGCTAAAATAGTTAATAAGATAAAATGTTACATCAAACTCATAATCATTTCACTTTTTCTCTTACAAACATCACATCCAATTACAAAAAAATTCAATCATCTTCCTAAACATAAAAATTTTAACCTATTAAAATAACCAAAAACTAAAATAACTTACTAAAATTAGAATTTCCAAAACACCAACAATTTAAGTTTGTTTGCGCTTCTATAACTAAATATGACTAATTAATGAATTGTCATTTGCTCGGTTGTGTTGTGTCCCACTGAACAAACAAAATTTGTTCAACATTGGTTTGCTGAACAAAACGTTAAACTTGCGGAAGAAGGTTGAAAATAAATCTATAGAATAAGGCTTCGAAAGTGGTGATCACGATGAGAAGCTGCAAGGTGATGATTGTAGCGGTGGGGGTTGCGAGGTGGAAGCCATGGCAGTGAGGTTGTAGGGGTGGTGGTCAGAGGTGGCAATGATGACTATAAATTGTAGTAGTTGAAGATGAAAGAGTTGTTAGGGATCAGGGATCCTGCCCAAGACCTTTCAGAAATTATACCAAGCAAAAAAACACACCCACACTCAAGGAGACACCATATTTAACGTGGTTCGACTTCAATGCCTACGTCCAGGGAGAGTAACCAGTTATCACTATAACAATGGAGAGATTACAGAAAGATTACAATAGAGGAGGAGCTCACACTACCCTCACTCAGCCACTTACCCATCCACCGAGAAAGACGGTCTCTCTGCCTCACATCTCTCACTCTCTTGGTTTGTTCTCTCTCACTCTCAAGCTCCACACCCTCACCTCATTTATACACAAAATGAGAGGACGTTGATTGGTTACCACCTATCCCTTCCACTAGCTTCATCCACTAGCTAGTGGGATAAGTGGAGTGGGAGAACCACCTTCATTATCTTCCTATAGTGGAGCTACCATTGGGTTGATATCCAACAAATCACCCCCTCAACCTATGTGAGGTGATCCACAATAGTATCCACTACTGCTAATCTTATCACGCCCATATTTCAGTATAGTCTGTATCTCCTCACTGAGACATTTGCATCCATTAAAGTTAGAGATAACACACTAGAGATACAAGAGGAGGAGGGAATTCTACATCCTCAACTCAACTCACACCACTCTCTGATTTGGAGAGAGCCTCTACTCCTATCTCCCACAGATCTCTTCCACGCTTCCTGTCTCAGATATCTTCACTTGCTATGCTTGAACTTGTGTAACCAAGGTATCCGACACCCCCTGATTGGATGTCCTGCACCCCCTGCCTAGGATGCCCTTGACTGACATGCATCACCTTGCACAACCAGTCATTGGAGCAATAGAAAACTCGTTGTATGTTCCATCAACGTCCTCGATTTTCTTTGCTCGGAGCTTTTCCTCTGAACTATCTGCCTTTGCTCTCTGCACTTCTGAACAACGTCCTAGTGTTTCCACATACGCTCGTTGTTTGTGCTTTTTGCAATCCCTGATTTGCTGTCTAATAGATTGATGGTTGACAGTAACTCCATCTGTCAAAACATCGTCAGCTATGCAATTCCTTGCATAGTGAACGCACTCATGGCTTCTGGTCTCCCTGCGTCGAGCTCGCTTGAGAGATCCGTATCAACTCTATCCTCCATTGCCATGAAACTAAAGAAACCACCATAGAGAAAAGAGACTTGTCACTCTCTGGCACGTACTCTTGCATTTTATCCGTCTTTATTTCTCTGTCTGGAAGTTCCTGTGAACTGTCAACAACCCGTTGCTACACACTCTTCTCGCGTCTCTGTACGACACTCTAGTGTATCCTTGCACTGCTGCACGTCTGCATTTGTGCTTCTGCGGTTAGTATGCTCATTTGCAACTATTGTTCTACACGTCCACATACCACCAGTACCTACTCGTATACAGTAGCTCCAACAACCATAGCATTTCCTTGAGCCTGTACTTGTTGCCAAATCATCTATAAGTCGATGAATGGTCTTCTCTTATGATTGAACCAGATCTTCAGATGTACTTCGGAGATAATCATCTCTGTAATCCTTTAATCGTCCCTAACCAATCCTGATCTCCCTCGATTCGCCATTTGACAAGCCTGATCTCTTTTGGTCTCCAATGATCTATCTCAATATGTATCTAGTTATCCAATCTGGTCAGAATCTGCCCATTCTAACATCTTCAGTGAATCCGTAGCGTTCTACAATATTCGACAACCTTCCTTCGACTATTGAAGATGACAAACTCCCATGTTTTGACAATCTTCAAAAACCGTTCAGAATTTCACTATTCTGACCTCGCGGTTGCGTTCGGAAGATCCATTTAGCTAGGACTAACCTTCACTGCACTTCCGGGGACTTCACTAAAAAAAAAAAAAAACCCCCAAAGTTGGGCCACACCACAATTTTCTGAAAATTTTGGACCAAATTGCAATTTTCAGAAGTTCAGGGAATATTCCGTATTCCAATAGAATATTCCATCCACTGCACCTGATGCCGTCCGCCACTTTGATCTTTTTTTTACAGAAAATTCCAATTCAAAAATCTGACCATACGGATGTGTCCGGAATACAGCACTTGATCATTTCTCTGTATGCGCTGACGTAGCAGATGATGTGGGCTGACTGGGCTGCTATATAGTGCTGACTGGACTGATGACGTGGCAGCCACGTTCCAGTCCTTGACTAACATGGTGCCACGTATCGATGACGTGGCATGTTGACGTGGCGATGACGTCACTCGCACGTTCGCCACACTCTCCTTCTTCCTTGCGCCATGCGTGTGGGAGACTGGGATGACGTGCTGGTGCAGGTAACGGCGCGTGCTGCGACTAGGACTCACGCGTCGCCTGAATATGGCATGTGAGGAAGCATCCTGCCTCCTCTGGGGTTCTGCTTTGCCATTCTAGACTCGTTTCGTTGAGTCCTTGCTCCTGGTATGCTCAAAACTTGATTTCTGGACAGTTTCGGAAAACACTCTGTTTTTGTTCCGAAAACGACCGATGAGGCTCTGATACCACTTGTTGGGATCGGGGATCCCGCCCAAGACCTTCCAGAAAGTATACCAAGCAGAAAAACACACCCACACTCAAGGAGACATCATATTTAACATGGTTCGGGCTCAATGCCTACGTCCACGGGAGAGTAACCGGTTATCACTATAACAATGGAGAGATTACAGAAAGATTACAATAAATGAGGAGCTCTCACTATCCTCACTTAGCCACTCACCCGTCTCCTCTCGCTCACACCGAGAGAGACGGTCTCTCTGTCTCACATCTCTCACTCTCTTGGTTTGTTCTCTCTCACTCTCAAGCTCATACCCTCACCTCATTTATACACAAAATGAGTCTCACTCTCAAGCTCCATACCCTCACCTCATTTATACACAAAATGAGAGGACTTTGATTGGTTACCACCTACCTTTTCCACTAGCTTCATCCACTAGCTAGTGGGATAGGTGGAGTGGGAGAACCACCTTCATTATCTTCCCATAGTGGAGCTACCATTGGGTTGATATCCAACAAGAGTTAGGGTTTGAAAGATTTTGGGTGTAAAGAGAAGAGAGAATGTGAGGAATGAGGTTATAGGTTGAATAAATGAGTATATAAAGAGATGAAATAAATTTTTTGAATTCTTTAAGGATTAGAAAAAATGTGTAATGAGATAGAAGTGTGGTATAAATAGAATTACATATGCATGTCCTACCATCATCAACTTTAGCCTTGGCATGCAGGTCTAGTAAATTTTGGACAAATTATATTGGTAGGCTCTATATTTTGGTCCATATGTTATTTTAGTTTTTGTAATTCTAATTGACTTGATTTTGACCTTGAATTTATGGCATTGTTTTAATTTGGTTCAATTGATAACAACTGTTAGCATTTTTTTTATGAAAATTGTGCACAAACAAAAATTTTTTTTTTTTTGTAAATTTACTTAACTTAGTGATTTAACCTCAACAAATTCAATAATTATTTTCTGTCAAAACCCTTAACAATATTATTGTAGACACCCCATTTTGACCAGCCCTAAGACTTGGGCACTTTGTTTTGACCATCCTCACCAGAAAAATCAAATTGAAACTTTAGTCCCAAACCTCACCCATTTTGGCCAAATTATTTATAAATTTTATGAATTTGTAAGTATTTTATACTTTTATATAATTTTGTGTGGTGTACATAGTTTTGATGTTTTCATCTAGTATTAATAAATTTTTATATTTGTTAAAAAAAGAAAATGATAAAAAAAAGAAAATAAAAAAAAAATAGTTTGGTCAGGATGGGTTTGGAATGATGATTTGTTTTTGGGGCGGTGAAAGATGTGTTTGTTTTTAGAGAGAAAGAAAGAGGGTGTGAGAGATCAATAAAAAATAAATGAAGATAAAAAGAGAAGAAATGATTTGAGGGTGGGACAACAACAAAAAAAAAAAAAAAAAAAAAAAGAAAGGTGGTGGTGGTAACATGGTGTATATGGCAAAAATGATTATGTTTGTTTTCGGTGGAAAGAGGAATATGGTTTAGAAATAAAAAGAAAGAGAAATGGGCGGAGTACAGGCCCCATGCTGTTCCAAATTCGGCAAAACGCCATGTGAACCCAAGGGAAAGAAATAAAAAAAAAAAAAAACAATATAATCTACTCTCTCATCACAAGATGCTCACCCATTCATCACCCACTCTCTCTCTCTCTCTCTCTCTCTCCAAGATCTCCACAGGGGGAGATGCACTGATCTCTCTCTCCCTCTCTCGGCAGTGTTGGATCATCCCATGAGTGGCTAACCCACTTAGAGAGAGTGGGGTGGTTGGAGAGCATTAGAGACCCACTACTCTAATGGAGCACCCACATTGAAGATGAGTGGGGTGGAGTGGGGTGGCAACCTAACCCACTCACAAATGCTGCTGTCTTCTCCTCTTCATGATATGTATAAATAGAGGAAGAGATGGTTGAAGAAAATGAGAGAACCGAGAGTGAGCAAATCGTGAACCAAAGAGTGCGAGAGATGTGAGGCGGAGAGACCGTCTCTCTCGGTGTGAGCGAGGGAGACGGGAGAGTGGCTGAGTGAGGAGAGTGTGAGCTCCTCCTCTATTGTAATCTTTCTGTAATCTCCCCATTGGTATAGTGATAACTGGTTACTCTCCCGTGGATGTAGGCTTTGAGGCCGAACCACGTTAAATATTGTGTCTCCTTAAGTGTGGGTGTGTTTTTTCTGCTTGGTATAATTTTTACAAGGTCTTGGGTGGGATCCCAGATCCCAACAATTGGTATCAGAACCTCGTCGGTGGCGTTTCGGAACAAAAACAGTGTGATTTTCGAAACTGCCCAGAAATCAAGTTGCTTGAAATCAGGTTTTGAGCATACCAGGAGCAAGGGCTCGACGAGAGGAGTCCAACCATGTAAAGCAGACACCCAGGAAACCTCGGACGCGCCCTCACGCGCCACCTGAAGAAGGCGTGTGAGGCCCACTCTTTGTACCCGCCTCCACGCGCCGTGCAGACCACTGGCGCGTGAGGCCCAGACGCAAGCACGCGGCCCACGCGCGGCTGAAGGAAGAAGGTGAGTGGGAGGAAGCACGTGTAAACCACGCGCCTGGCCTACGCGCATGCCGCGTTAGCAGCCACGCAAGCAGCCGCGTCAGCGCCGCGTGGCAACACGTCGGCAAGGAGTGCCACGTGTCCGTCCACGGAAGCGGCCCAGTCATCGCCACGTGGCAGCCAGTTAGCGCCACGTGGTCATCCACGTCATCGAAACGTGGCCATCCGTCAGTGCCACGTGTCTGACACGTCATCACTGCTGTTGACCAGTCAACCAGAGGCAGAAGAGGGATCCAGTGCGACGCGGCAATGGTGTAGCTGCAGGAGGAAGGATCCAGTGCTTCGCGGCTAAGGTGTAGCCGCAGATCTGAGGCGTAGAAAAATGTTTTGGCTAGATCTAAGCCATTCAGAGTCCGTTTTTGGCGATCCAATAGTGCTTTCCAACTATTTGGAGTATTCCGGACACATCCGTACGGTCAGATTTTGGAGATGGAGTTTCTGCAAAAAGAAGGTAGATTAAAGTGACGGACGGCATCAGGTGCAGTGGACGGAATATTCTGTTGGAACGTGAAATATTCCCTGAACTTCTGAAAATTGCAATTTGGCCTAGAATTTTCAGAAAATTGTGGTGTGGCCCAACTTTTGGGGAGATTTTTCAGTGAGGTCCCCGGAAGTGCAGCGAAGGTTGGTCCTAGCTAAACGGACCGTTCCGGACGCAATCGCGAGGTCAGAATAGTGAAATTCTGAACGGTTTGGAAAGATTGTCAAAACATGGGAGTTTGTCATCTTCAATACTCGAAGGAAGGTTGCCGGATATTGTGAAACGCTGCGGATTCACTGAAGATGTTAGAATGGGCAGATTCTGACCAGATTGGACAACTAGATACAGATTGAGATAGATCATTGAAGACCAGAGGAGATCAGGCTTGATCAAATGGCAAATCAAAGGAGATCAGGATTGGTCAGGGGTGATCAAAGAATTGCAGAGATGATTATCTCCGGAGTTGATTAGAAGATCTAGTTCAATCAATCAAAAAGACCATTCATCGACGGATAGATGATTTGGCAACTAGTTCAGGCTCAGGGAAATACTGTGGCTGTTAGAGCTACTGTATACGAGTAAGTACTGGTGGTATGTGGACGTGTAGAACAATAGTTGCAGAGGAGCATACTAAGCGCATAAGCACAAATGCAGACGTGCAGCAGTGCAAGGGTACGGTAGAGTATCGTACAGAGGCGCAAGAGGAGTGTGCAGCAGCGGGTTGTTGAAAGTTCACAGGAACTACCAAACAGAGAAATTAAGACGGATAAAACGCAAGAGTACGCGCCAATGAGTGGCAAGTCTTTTTTTTCTCTATGGTGGTTTCTTTAGTTCCATGGTAGCGAAGGATAGAGTTGATACGGATCTCTCAAGCGAGCTCGACGCAGGGAGACCAGAAGCCATGGGTACGGGCACTATGCAAGGAATTGCATAGCTGACGATACTTTGACAGATGGAGCTACTGTCAACCATCAATCTACTGGACAGCAAATCAGGGACTGCAAAAGTACAAACAACAAGCGTATGTGGAAACGCTAAGAGGTTGTTCAAAAGTGCAGAGGGCAAAGGCTGATAGTTCAGAGGAAAAGCTCCGAGCAAAGAAGACCGAGGATGTTGATAAACAACGAGTTTTCTATTGCTCCAATGACTTGTCCTGCGAGATAAGGCATGACAGTCAAGGGCATCCTAGCAGGGGTGCAGGGCATCCCAGCAGGGGGTGCAGGACATCCAATCAGGGGGTGTCGGATATCTTGGTTACGCCAGTTCAAGCATAGCAGGTGAAGACATCCGAAACAAGAAGCATAGAAGAGATCTGTGGGAGATAGGAGCAGAGGCTCTCTCCAAATCAGAGAGTGGTGTGAGTTGAGGTGAAGATGTAAAATTCCTTCCTCCTCTTGTATCTCTTGTGTATTATCTCTAGCTTCAGGGGATGCAGCGTCTCAGTGAGGAGATGAAGATTCTGTTGGTTTTTTGGGCGTGACAAGATTAGCAGTAGTGTGTGCAGTGGATCACCTCACATGGGTTGAGGGGGTGATTTGTTGGATCATCCCATGAGTGGCTAACCCACTTTGAGAGAGTGGGGTGGTTGGAGAGCATTAGAGAACCCACTACTCTAATGGAGCACCCACATTGAAGATGAGTGGGGGTGGCAACCTAACCCACTCACAAATGCTGCTGTCTTCTCCTCTTCATGATATGTATAAATAGAGGAAGAGATGGTTGAAGAAAATGAGAGAACCGAGAGTGAGCAAAACAGTGAACCAAAGAGTACGAGAGATGTGAGACGGAGAGACCGTCTCTCTCGTTGTGAGCAAGGGAGACGGGAGAGTGGCTGAGTGAGGAGAGTGTGAGCTCCTCCTCTATTGTAATCTTTCTGTAATCACCCCATTGGTATAGTGATAACCGGTTACTCTTCCGTGGACGTAGGCTTTGAGGCCGAACCACGTTAAATATTGTGTCTCCTTAAGTGTGGGTGTGTTTTTTCTACTTGGTATAATTTCTACAAGGTCTTGGGCGGGATCCCAAATCCCAACAGGCAGACCACTACACAACCCAGCTCTCTCTAACAGACTGATTTCTCTCTTCTCTCTCTCGGCAAACCCAGTACACATGGAGAAGGGATGCACACACCTCTCTCTCACTCACGGCACACACCCATGAGGGGACTGATACACACCTAACACACTGCCGCATGATACACAACACACCCAGCACCACCAGCCACAGCCACCACACCACTCACACCAACACACATCCATGCACAACACACCCACACACGGCTGCTGCACACACACTGACTCTCCTCTCACACACACATGCACACATGACACACTCAGCCAGCTGACTCACTCTCGACATCACACACCATACCCACACCACACACACTGCCATCTCTCTCTTTCTCGGCACCTCACTCACTCGCTGATCACACACTGATACACGATCCACACACGGACCAGACATGCATGAACTTCTCTACCTCACCCACTCTCCTCTCACGCACGGCACAAGACACACACGACATAGACCAACTCTTCTCTCTCTAAACATTCCTAGACTCTCCTATTACACACTCACGGCACTCAACACTCACACACAAGACCAACTGAGCTCTCTCTCTAGGACACCCACCCAACTTCATCTCTCTCTCGGTGCATGGTGAGAGAACACGACAACCCAGCAAAACACACAGCACACACAACACACACATCACACACATACACGGCAACAGCTGGGATAGGGAGAGGGACACACAGATTTTGAGAGAGAGAGGGTCACAGCCATGAAAATGTTCAAAAATAGATCCTCTCTCTCGGTGCAAGCAACTATGGCAGTGGGTCTTGTTTCAGTTGCGGCAGTGGCTCTTTGTTTATGTTGGGTCCACATGGCTTCATGACATCACATAAATGGCGTGACATAATTGGAGTTTTTATAGATGTTGAGGCATTTGGGATAGGAGGCCTAGATGGGGCCTCCATTGAAGATGAATTGACATGGGCTGAGGTGTACAGGCCTAAGAGATTGAAGACATATGGATCTTTGTATCATTGATGAAGTCCTTTATTTTATTTTTATTTTGAGTGTTTTGTGAGGTTTTATTTTATTTTATTATTTCTCCCCCCTCATTTATTTGGATTTGTAATATTTATGGTGTTGTAATAATCCCCCACCCCGCTTCTTTCTATCCCATTCTTTAATCGCTTTCCCTAACTGTACATATGTATATATCTGACATGCCATGCATATCTATACTTTGCATCCATGTTTCATGCATTAAGATTCGGCTAAATTTATATGTGTGGATTTAATCAATTCTTCTGTGATTCTATGCGCGACCTCATGTTATTGAGATGATTCACATGCCATATTTTAGAAGCCGAATCTTTAATACATCTCATGAGTGAATTGCATTAGGATTCTGTATATAAGATCATGCATATTTTACTAACCTTGTTTTTGTAGCTGTTCGAGGGACGTCGACATCTCTGTGAGTTTTTTATGCTTTAGCATCCCATTTGTGTGTGATTTTCTTATTATGTTTAGCATCCTACCATGTGGCTATTTGCTTAAGTGATAAACTGTATGAATGCCTGTGGATGCAGGCTTGTTGTTTGAATTGGAATAATTCAATAAATGTACGTTTTAAGCCCACTTTGCAGTGGCAAATTCACAAACTTTAAGCCCACTTTGTCAAGTGGCAAATTCAAACCCTTTTCGACAAACAAACATGAAATTGAATTGTTCCAATTTGAGCAAACTAGTCTATACTTGTATGCTTCACATAGTAAATTTTAGGATTTACTAAAATAATCAGAACATGAACATATAAAAGAAAATAAAAAGTCATATCATGGTTTAGTAGATGCCGATCTTTTGATCGGGTGAGGGGGGGTGCTCATTATTGACCTTCCCCTCTCATACCTAAGGTTCCGAGCCAAGCATCCTTGGTTACGACGAACAGTGGCCTTGGCACCGAGTCATGGGTTTCCTAATTTCCTAAAATATTAGGTGGCGACTCTGAGATCTAATGACACAGTCCATTTTTGACAAAATTGCAATAAAATGGATTTTCAATAAAAGTTTTCAAATCTGGACTCTCATCTATGTTTCACATTGCACTCGTGAGACTAGATCAAAGAGATCTCGGGAGTCCGAACTGTTTAACGCGCGCGGGTACCCCCCGGGCATGTTACAGTTTCTGGCGACTCTGCTGGGGACTTTATGAAACCTTGACTCGAACTCCATGATATGAATTTTATTTTCAATTATATGTTTATTGCATTGCATGCATTGGTGCACTTAAAGTCCCTGTGTTGCCCAGATGCTGGTGGGAGCACAGACATACTTTTTGTGACACTACACCTATCTCTACGTTACTTTGGAGGCCTTGTGTTATAATCTTTTGAGATCTGAAAGTTCTCAGACTTTGAAGAGAGGCTAATATTGACTCTTCTGAGTTCCTAAGATCTTCATTGGTTATGACCCAAAGGACTCTTTGGTAATGTCACCTTAACTTTAACCCCTAGAGTAAAGCCAACCTTGTACATATAGTGAGCCATAGTACCTTCCAAATTAGGACAGGATGCTTCCCATTTCTAGGATGTATGATACCATTTGTTTGAATAGTTAACCCTAGATCATTTCAAAAGCTAGGACAGGATAACCCTACCCCCCATAGGGGTGTTTGTTCTCTTTCCTGTTATGTGTTATGTGCAATGTATTGGATCTATACAGGGGTTCTCAAATTCGAATGAGTGGTTCAGGCATTTCAGTTTGTGGGGTTCAGTGTGTTTTTAGTGAGGGCATAATTGAAGTTACGTTTTGTTTCTGTAATTGGGGAGTGATCACTTGTTGATTGCACGGGCTTTATTTTGAATATTGTGGATGGCCCACACTTTGACTGGCAATTTGAGAATGGTTTTACTTTGAGTTCTGAATTGAGTATTGAGTCTAAGTGTGATTCCACCAAGTTTGTAGAGTTGGGATTAAGCTCGAGTCATTCTAGTGAGTCAGAGTCTGTTGATTTCGAGAGTGCTAACCTAGACATTTCTGTCTTGTCTAGGTCTTCTTTGTCATTTTCTTTTGAGTCTGTTGTCAAAAAGTCTGTTGTCATTGCTGGGTCACAGTCTCTTTTCAATAAAAAAAAAAAAAAAAAAAATGCCATAGAGTCTGCCTACTTCTCTGTGCCTTAAATTCATTGCATTGACCAAAGTTTTTCAAAACTTTTTCCAAAACTCTAATAAAAACAAAGAGGAAGAATTTCCTCGGGATTTGCAAATTTTGATCAACTGAGAGGAAGAGAGGTGTGCTAAGCCTTTGATGAAGAAAATCATTTTTGTTAATGTGGGTACTGAGAAGGATCCTGGCTTGGTCCAAATTGGTTCTATCTTATCTTCGTAAAAGTACGAGTGTTTAGTCACTTTGTGAAAAGATTTCAAAAACTGTTTTTGCGTGGTCCTACGAAGACATGCCTGGAATTGATTATACAGCATAGGATCCCTCTTGACTCGTGGTTCGACCTCCTTAGCTTCTTAGCTTTCAAACCTTGATTCGAAGTATTCAATGATCAATCAAAGTGTAAGGCTTGCGTAGCCGAATTGGAAATAGCCCTTGAACTAGGGGCCATGATGTGATTCAAATGGAGGCAACCCTTCAACTAGGGGCAATAAGGTCGAATATGATTTAGATTGGAAATAACCCTTGAACTAAGGGCAATGATGTGATCCAGATTGGAAACAGACCTTGAACTCAGGGCAGAGAATGTGATTTCGATTTGAAACAGCCCTTGAACTAGGGGCAAAAGTGTGAGGCTTGCATAGCTGAAATGGAGGCAGCCCTTGAACTAGGGGCAATAAGGTACCACCCTTGAGAGGCTCGTTGGGTTAAAAATCTGGAAGGGCGACCCAGGCAAAAGTTAGAGCACAAAAAAAAAAAAAAAAAAAAGAAAGAAAAATGAAAAGCTCACAAGGTTGAAAACCCGAAAGGGCGGCTTTGGCAAAAGTTAAAGCGTAAAAGGAGAGTGTCAGTACCCGAGTGAACCTTAGCCAAAATTATGTAGGGCCTGGGATTCAGATTGGAAGCAACCCTTGAACTAGAGGCAAGAAGGTTGGATGTGATTTAGATTTGAAGCAGCCCTTGAACTAGGGGCAAAAGGTTGGATGTGATCAAAGAGTTAAAACTGAATTGGTTCCTAATGAAGATAGCCCAGAAAGGCAAAACCCAGAATTTGAGAGAATGAATTTTATTATTGAAGGACAGTCGAGGTCCTATCCACTACACTAGGGGCAACACTAGGGGCAAATTCAGACCCAATTAGCCTAGTCCCTACATCATCATATCTACTAATCAAGTATAGATGGCCCAGAGATTTCACACCCAATCAACATGGACAAGTTAGAATGAAAGTAACCCTTGAGAGGCTCGTTGGGCTGAAAACCCGGAAGGGCGACCCAGGCAAAAGTTAGAGCAAAAAAACAAAAAAATAGAAACTCAAAAGAAATAAAAAAAAAATGAACAAAATGAAAAACAAAAATAAAAAAATGATAAAAGCTCGCAAGGTTGAAAACCCAAAAGGGCGGCTTTGGCAAAAGTTAGAGCACAAAAGGAGAATGTCAATACTCGAGTGAACCTTTGCCCGAACTACGATGGCCTGATTCCTATCTTTGGGATACGTAGGTAGCTTCGTCTCGAAGTTTGGCCCTAATAATTTTTCAACTCATTCATCTCGTCCATGTTTGCTTGGTGTGTCTTTAGTCGACTTGGTTGTCCTATCCGTGTTTGATTGGTGTATCTTCGTTCTGCTCAGTTCAATTCGTTTGATTTAACTTGGTTCAGTTCGGTTCGATTCGATTTGGTGGTTCGGTTCGGTCCGATCCAGTTTTGCTCGACTTCATTCGGTTTGGATTGGCTTGGTTCAGATATCACCTTTGATTATCTGGTTTGGGACTATGCACCCCAATGGTTGATTCCATGTTAGTTGAGTAGTGGCCATTTGCAAAAATAGGTTTTGATGAATTTGAATGAAGCTGACTAATTTTTCTCGAAAATTGTTCCATTTTTGCAAAACTTGGACTATTCTTTGGATTTGAAAAGGGAAAATTTCAGTGCTCACAGTTTAGCTTACATGATTTGAAACAGAAAATGGAATAAGTATGCTAATCTAACTCTCATGTTGATCAAAACATTTTCACAAAGAATCAAGAGAAAAAAAAGGCAAGGCAATGAATTAGGGGCATAGTTGAGTAAGTGATTCTGTCTTCTCCCTCCGCTCGAGTCAACTCATCAGTGTATATGAGTGTGTATTCATACCGATCAGTGTATTTATACCAGTCAGGGTATTCATACTAGTCAGTGTATACAAGTGTGTTCCTTTTGTACCAGTCAGTGTATTTTAGGGTATTCATACCAGTCAGCGTATAGAAGTGTGTTTGGATTATTTTAGCTTCGTTTTTCTGGCGTTAAGTTAGTTTTATTTTTATTCAGGTCAGTATGGATCAATGTCCAATTCAGACTTCAAAAATTCAATCACTCTCAAATTCAATCAAACAAAAATGTTTTCAAGTTCAAAGTGATATGCCAGTCACGCCATCGATGTGCAAAAACTAAACTAATTTTATTGTAGTCAGGGGAGGACATCCCCGATCACAGAGACACAAAAACAAAACAAAAAAAAAAAAAAAAAAAACAAAAAAAAAAAAAAAAAAAAAAAAAAAAAAAAACAAAACAAAACAAAACAAAAAAACAAAAAAAACAAAAGAGAGAGTAGCATTTTCTCAGTTTCCGGCAGTAGCTCGACGGCGAAGATTACAATCGGCTTCATTTGCACACAACTTTGTTGCCCGACTTTGCCATCAGCTCCCTCGTTTCATCTTTACTTCTTCAAAGCTCTTGAAGACTCTGTCTTGGCCTTGGCAGAGCTTCCGAAGGAGATTATTCCTCACTGGCCATCAATTTGGTTATGCGAAGGAACTCCGAATCGAGCCACGGAGGTGGCCTGTCGTTTCAACTCCTTGATTTGTTTCTTCAATCCGCTAACTTCCCCTCGAGAATCTTTGTACATATGTTGAAGTAAAGAAAGTTGTGCATTCAATCGATGCACCTCACACGTCTTGTTCTGCAGTCGACAGGACAAGTTGGAGACCGCTGTCACGGTCTCCACACATGACCTCAACGTATACGAGTTTGCTTCGATGTCAGACTGTGCCGCCATGATTTGTTCAACTGACATCGCTGGAAAGTTGAAAATAGGGGAAGGAGGAGGAGCCCGTGGTTGAGGTTCAGGGGAGTCAGAATTGGTCATCTCTATCGTGGACTCGTTCAGGTCTGGGAAAAGAGTGAGAGAACCTTGTGAAGAGGCCATGGCAGAGAAGCGTAATGCAAAGGAAAGAGGTTGCAGAGTGGTGGCAGAGAAATTTTGCAGGCTTTTGCTCTACCTCTCTCTTTCGCAGGCCTCAACTTAAGAAGAGGATGAAGCCAAAGAAGAAGACAAAGAGGGAGGAAGGCTCGAGACGATCTTTGACAATCGGGGCAAGATTGGATAGCCTGTCGGTCAGGCGCCGCAATTGTTGAAATCGCGCGACAGACACGATGCTCGAAGAAGATGAAGGAAGAGAGAGTGAGACAAAATAGGAAGAGAAAGTGAGACAAAAATAAGAGAGGCGGGAGAGTTGTATATATATATATATATATATATTATGTATATGTAGTGTATATTATATTATATATATGTTTGAACATTTGGGTCACAGGTATGGCTTGGGTTCAGTGGTTTGGCTCAGTGGGTTGAGGATTCGGAAAGCCTAAGCCCGAGGTCAGGGGTTCGAACCCTACATTGAGTGTTTCTTTTGTTTTGTTTTCGTTTTATGTATAAATATGTCTTATATATATATATATATATATATTTGTTTGAACAATTGGGTCACAGGTGTGGCTTGGGTTCAGTGGTTTGGCCCAGTGGTTGAAAAGTGAGAGGCTGAGCCTGAAGTAAGGGGTTCGAACCCCACATCGAGTGTTTTTTTTGGTTTGTTTTGGTTTTATGCATATATATGTCTTGTATAGTATATATATATATATATTTGTTTGCATATCTTGTCACAAGAATGGCGTGGTTCAGTGGTCGAGGACTCGAGGACCAGGCCTGAGGTCAGGGGTTCGAAACCCCGTATCCCATGTCCATCCATTTTGTGATTTTCCTTTCTTTTTTTTGCGTGTTTTGCGTACAGAATATGCCTTCTCAATAACGGCATCTTCTCGCTAACGGCTGTAAACAGAATATTCCCCACGTGTGTATATCTCCGTATATGTCTGTTTATAGGTCCGTATATGTCTGTGTCGTATATACCTATATATATCTGCCTCTGTCTGTGTATTTGTCTGTATCTGACTATATGTATACTGTATGTACATATCTGTGCATCTATCACGCAATAATCTCACTTCATGCACCTACCACATAAATTTCAATTTCAATCGCCCTGCTTTGGGCACCGCACTGCTTTGTGCATCAACCGCCCTGCTTTGGGCACCGCACTGTTTTGTGCATCAACCGCCTTGCTTTGGGCACCGCACTGCTTTGTGCATCAACCGCCTTGCTTTGGGCACCGCACTGCTTTGTGCATCAATCGCCCTGCTTTGGGCACCGCACTACTTTGTGCATCAATTTCAATAGCCCTGCTTTGGGTACCGCACTGCTTTGTGCATCAATTTCAATTGCGCTACCTTGCGCATCGCACTATCTTGTGCATTTCAATTCAATCGTGCTACCTTGCGCACCCTTGTATCGTGCTATTTTACGCATTGCACTGCCTTGTGTATCTCAATTGCAATTTCATCGCATTATCTTGTGCACTCTCGCGGTCTAGGAGACCTTAAATCCCCGGTCTAGGAGACCTTAAATCCCCGGTCTAAGAGACCTTAAATCCTTTGGTGTCTAGGAGACCCTTAAATCCTCTAGAGGTGCAATTCCTTTGGTGTTTGTCGTGCCCGAACGACTTTAGGTGGTCTAGTATAGCCACCTGCCTATGATTACAATGAGTTCCTAGGAGGCCAACTGCGACGGTGGAAACTAGAGTTCGAATGGCGATGCTTAGAACGCAAAAGGTTTGGAATTTCCGAGACTAAAGTCTGGTTTAAATACCCAGGGGTGTATCCCCGGCTTGAAATCTGTATGGCAGCCCCATAGGTTGAGGTAGCGTGTATGCGCCTCAATTCTGGATACTGAACCAACCTAGTCTGTCACCCCGTTGGAGAATAGGGAAAGTTGTGAATGTGATCAGGAAGAAGAAAAGGGGCATCTGTGGCCCCTTTGTCAGCAAGAAATCATTCCACCATTCTTCCACTCGCGTGAGACGCATTTGGACTTCGAATATGCCTCTGCTTTCTTTCACGTTAAACGTGTTAGGATGTAACATTTACCCCGGTTACAACCCCCCCTTTTGTATGAGATACAGTTGGGCACATCTGTTGGTTTATGCCACCATTTATCCTATCGCGTGAGACGCGTTTGGATTCGTTCATTATTTCTCCACTCGCGTGAGACACGTTTGGATTCATTCACTATTCCTCCTCTCGCGTGAGACGCGTTTGGATCTCAAATACTCCTCTCGCGTGAGACGCGTTTGGATCTCAAATACTCCTCTTGCGTGAGACGCGTTTGGATCTCAAATACTCCTCTCGCGTGAGACGCGTTTGGATCTCAAGTTCACTTTCCTCCTTTCGCGTGAGACGCATTTGGATCTCAAATACTCCTCTCGCGTGAGACGCGTTTGGATCTCAAGTTCGCTTTCCTCCTTTCGCGTGAGACGCGTTTGGATCTCAAATACTCCTCTCGCGTGAGACGCGTTTGGATCTCAAGTTCACTTTCCTCCTTTCGCGTGAGACGCGTTTGGATCTCAAATACTCCTTTCGCGTAAGACGCGTTTGGATCTCAAATACTCCTTTCGCGTGAGACGCGTTTGGATCTCAAGTTCACTTTCCTCCTTTCGCGTGAGACGCGTTTGGATCTCAAGTTCACTTTCCTCCTTTCGCGTGAGACGCGTTTGGATCTCAAATACTCCTCTCGCATGAGACGCGTTTGGATCTCAAGTTCACTTTCCTCCTTTCGCGTGAGACGCGTTTGGATTTCAAATACTCCTCTCGCGTGAGACGCGTTTGGATCTCAAATACTCCTCTCGCGTGAGACGCGTTTGGATCTCAAGTTCACTTTCCTCCTTTCGCGTGAGACGCGTTTGGATCTCAAATACTCCTCTCGCGTGAGACGCGTTTGGATCTCAAGGGCACTATTCCTCCTCTCGTGTGAGACGCATTAGGATTGTAAACTGGTTAAAAATAGCAGGTGAGCCTGTCTGTTTACACCACCCCTCCTCCTCTCGTATGAGACGCGTTAGGATTGCAAACCGGTCAAAAATAGCAGGTGAGCCTGTCTGTTTACACCATCCTTTCTCCTTTCGTGTGAGACGCGTTAGGATTGCAAATCGGTTAAAAATAACAGGTGCGCCTGTCTGTTTACACCACCCCTTCTCCTCTCGCGTGAGACGTGTTAGGTCGTTGATTCACTCGGTTAAAAACATCAGGTGCATCTGTTGTTTACACCATCTTTCCTCCTTTCGCGTGAGACGTGTTAGGTTGTTGATTACTCTTAGTTGAGGTCATCCCTCTCTTGCATGATCATAAGTTTTTCAAAAACAATCGGCTTCGCGAAGCGTGTAAGTCCAACTTTCAAACTGCATTTTGAGCATGTCACTTGCATTCTGCCCTTGAACTACGCTGGCTTGATTCCTTGCAAAAGGATACGTAGGCAACCTTCGGGTTCAACCACATGCATTGCATCTTGTTTGATTGCCCAAGTCTTACGGCCTCGTCAAAAGGGTCGTCTTCGGGCTTTGACATTCACTCATGTCATGAGATGACTTCGAGCTCTGTCAAAGAGGAGCAACTGTAGACACCCCATTTTGACCAGCCCTAAGACTTGGGCACTTTGTTTTGACCATCCTCACCAGAAAAATCAAATTGAAACTTTAGTCCCAAACCTCACCCATTTTGGCCAAATTATTTTATAAAATTTTATGAATTTGTAAGTATTTTATACTTTTATATAATTTTGTGTGGTGTACATAGATGTTTTCATCTAGTATTAATAATTTTTGATATTTGTTAAAAAAAGAAAATGATAAAAAAAAATAGAAAAAAAAAAATAGTTTGGTCAGGATGGGTTTGGAATGATGATTTGTTTTTGGGGCGGTGGAAGATGTGTTTGTTTTTAGAGAGAAAGAAAGAGTGGGTGGGAGAGATCAATAAAAAAATAAATGAAGATAAAAAGAGAAGAAATGATTTGAGGGTGGGACAACAACAAAAAAAATTAAATAAAAAGAAAGGTAGTGGTGAACATGGTGTGTATGGCCAAGATGATTATGTTTGTTTTCGGTGGAAAGAGGAATATGGTTTAGAAATAAAAAGAAAGAGAAATGGGTGGAGTACAGGCCCATGCTGTTCCAAATTCGGCAAAAGGCCATGTGAACCCAAGGGAAAGAAATAATAATAATAAAAAAACAATATACATCTACTCTCTCATCACAAGATGCTCACCCACTCATCACCCACTCAATCTCTCTCTCTCTCTCTCTCTCTCTCTCTCTCTCTCTCTCTCTCCATGGGGCACTAGACCCACAAGCATAAATGATTCACAGAGGAGATCTCCACAGGGGGGAGATGCACTGATCTCTCTCTCCCCCTCTCTTGGCAGACCACTACACAACCCAGCTCTCTCTAACAGACTGATTTCTCTCTTCTCTCTCTCGGCAAACCCAGCACACATGGAGAGAGGATACACACATCTCTCTCTCACTCACGGCACACACCCATGAGGGGACTGATACACTCCTAATACACTGCCGCATGATACACAACACACCCAGCACCACCAGCCACAGCCACCACACCACTCACACCAACACACATCCATGCACAACACATCCACACACGGCTGCTACACACACGGCTGCTACACACACACTGACTCTCCTCTCACACACACATGCACACATGACACACTCAGCCAGCTGACTCACTCTTGGCATCACACACCACACCCACACCACACACACTGCCATCTCTCTCTTTCTCGGCACCTCACTCACTCGCTGATCACACACTGATACACGATCCACACACGGACCAGACATGCATGAACTTCTCTACCTCACCCACTCTCCTCTCACGCACGGCACAAGACACACACGGCACAGACCAACTCTTCTCTCTCTAAACATTCCTAGACTCTCCTATCACACACTCATGGCACTCAACACTCACACACAAGACCAACTGAGCTCTCTCTCTAGGACACCCACCCAACTTCATCTCTCTCTCGGTGCATGGTGAGAGAACACGGCAACCCAACAAAGCACACAACACACACATTACACACATACACGACAACAGCTGGGAGAGGGAGAGGGACACACAGATTTTGAGAGAGAGAGGGTCACAACCATGAAAATGTTCAAAAATAGATCCTCTCTCTCGGTGCATGCAACTATGGCAGTGGGTCTTGTTTCGGTTGCGGTAGTGGCTCTTTGTTAGCTCTAGCCACGGGTGCTCGTGGGTGTGGGTAATAAAAAAAAAGAGGATTTATGTTGTAGAGAGAGAAAGCAGAGAGGGAAGAGAAGGCGAAGTAGAGAGATAAGTGGGTGTTCATGGGTGTGGGTAATAAAAAGAAAAGGATTTTTATAAATGTTTATGTTGGGTTCACATAGGATTTTTATAAATATTTATGTTGGTTTCACATGGCTTCTAGATAGAAAATCTGTTTATGTTGGGTTCACATGGCTTCATGACATCACATAAATGGTGTGACATAATTGGAGTTTTTATAAATATTGAGGCATTTGGGATAAGAGGCCTAGATGGGGCCTCTATTGAAGATGAATTGACATGGGCTGAGGTGTACAGGCCTAAGAGATTGAAGACATATGGATCTTTGTATCAGTGATGAAGTCCTTTATTTTATTTTTATTTTGAGTGTTTTGTAAGGTTTTATTTTATTTTATTATTTCTCCCCCCTCATTTATTTGGATTTGTAATATTTAAGGTGTTGTAATAATCCCCCACCCCGCTTCTTTCTATCCCATTCTTTAATCGCTTTCCCTAACTGTACATATGTATATATTTGACATGCCATGCATATCCATACTTTGCATCCATGTTTCATGCATTAAGATTCGGCTAAATTTATATGTGTGGATTTAATCAATTCTTCTGTGATTCTATGCGCGACCTCATGTTATTGAGATGATTCACATGCCATATTTTAGAAGCCGAATCTTTAATACATCTCATGAGTGAATTGCATTAGGATTCTGTATATAAGATCATGCATATTTTACTAACCTTGTTTTTGTAGCTGTTCGAGGGACGTCGATATCTCTGTGAGTTTTTTATGCTTTAGCATCCCATTTGTGTGTGATTTTCTTATTATGTTTAGCATCCTACCATGTGGCTATTTGCTTAAGTGATAAACTGTATGAATGCCTGTGGATGAAGGCTTGTTGTTTGAATTGGAATAATTCAATAAATATACGTTTTAAGCCCACTTTGCAGTGGCAAATTCACAAACTTTAAGCCCACTTTGTCAAGTGGCAAATTCAAACCCTTTTCGACAAACAAACATGAAATTGAATTGTTTCAATTTGAGCAAACTAGTCTATACTTGTATGCTTCACATAGTAAATTTTAGGATTTACTAAAATAATCAGAACATGAACATATAAAAGAAAATAAAAAGTCATATCATGGTTTAGTAGAGGCCGATCTTTTGATCGGGTGAGCGGGGGTGCTCATTATTGACCTTCCCCTCTCATACCTAAGGTTCCGAGCCAAGCATCCTTGGTTACGACGAACAGTGGCCTTGGCACCGAGTCATGGGTTTCCTAATTTCCCAAAATATTAGGTGGCGACTCTGAGATCTGATGACGCAGTCCATTTTTGACAAAATTGCAATAAAATGGATTTTCATTAAAAGTTTTCAAATCTGGACTCTCGTCTACGTTTCACATTGTACTCGTGAGACTAGATCAAAGAGATCTCGGGAGTCCGAACTGTTTAACGCGTGCGGGTACCCCCCGGGCATGTTACAATTATCAATTGGATTAAATTGACATAAAATCTAAAATAAGGTTAAAATTAAACAAATTAAAAGTATAGAGACCAAAATGATATAAAAGACAAAATGCAGAAATTACTGATATAATTTGTCTTAGCATTTTGCATTAAGATTAGAGTCAAATGATGCAAAACTTCCGAATTACTGTTGTTTAGGGGTGTAAATTTGGTCCAGCCTGACCCACTATGGCTCGGGCTCGAATTGGCTCATGTCGAGCCTCACGGGCTCCTACCAAAATTCGGGCCAACCCGACCTAGCCCACGGGCCAGAAAATTAGGCCTAGGCCCAGGGGGTGGGCCTGGGCTCGGGCTAAGCTTGAGCAGGGCTTGAACATTTTTTTTTTAAATTTTTTTCCACCAAAAATGACACTAGGCCTCGAGCCGGGTTGTGAGGGGGCCTTGAGTGGGCCGATGGGCCAGGCCATGGGTTGGCATAGCGCGGGTCGGGCCCACAGGCTTGAAAATGATGGCCCAGGCCCAGTCCCTAGCCCAGGGTCTAGGACTGGCCTCGAGCCAAACTAGGCTTAATCGGGCCGGGCCGGGTTTGAAAATGATAGCCTAGGCCTAGGTCTAGGGTCTCAGGCTGGGCTCGGGTCTAACTAGGCTTAATCGGGTCAGGCCCACCACGAGTTGCGAATGAGTTTTGGGGTGCCCACGGGTCGCGGGCCATTTTTACTCTCCAACCTGTTGTTGTTGTTGTTATTTTTTTGTTTTTTTTTTAGTCAAGAACTTGTACCATGATGTTATAAAGATTTCGGCATAATGGGGCATTTGGTATAGAATTTATACCATGATGTTATAAAGATTTTGGCATAATGGGGCATTTGGTATATAAAAATAGTGAAAGATTATGGTCCACAACCATCTAATAATTTAAGAAGAAAATGTATAATTTTATACTTTTTGAATCATAATTTTAAAAAAAAAAATTATAACCAAATACTACATGAGGCATAACTAACTATATCAAAATAATTTTATAACTAAAAAAAAAACAATAATTATAACTAAAGAAGAAAATAGAATAGCTAATGGTGCATATGGTAAAGGGTGTGTATTGTAGAATTCTTCATAAGAATAATTAAAGCTTAGACACAATTTCTAAGAATTTTGAAACAATACTATTTTTTGGGGTAAATTATACTCGCCTCCCTTGAGATTTGGAGAAAATACAATTAGCTCCACACTTTTAACATAATTACATCAGCCTCTCTCGAAATTTTATTTCACATAGTACTTAATTTATTTTTTATCAATAATTTGTGAATCGTATAGATAAAAAGATGATATTATCATATTCTTTATGCTAATATATATACATCATTATTTATTTTATTTTTTACATTAATTTTAATTATTTTAATCTTATTAAAAAATTACAATAATTATTTCGCATTTGTAGAATTGACTATATTTTTCTCAACCCTTAAGAAGGGTTAACTATTTCGATGCCCTTGTTGTCTTTTGCAGTTCAATAGGGGTGTAAATTTCGCTTGGTCCGGCCCGATTAGGCCCACTCGGGCCCAGGCTGGCCCATGTCGGGCTCCAGTCAAAATTCGAGCTGGATTGAGCGGCCCACGGGCCAAAAAATTAGGCCCAGGCCTAAGGGGTATTTGGGCTTTGGGCGGGCCAATGAACCGGGCCTAGGCTCAGGCTTGGGCAAGGCTTGAACATTTTTTAAAATTTTTTTTTCTATTTTTTCACCAAAAATGACATTGGGCCTCGGGTGAGCTGGGCCTCGGGCAGGGCTTTGAGCTTACCGATGAGTCGACTTAGGAAGGTCGGGCCCACGGGCAGGGCCGGGCTTCAAAATCATGGCCTAGACCTAGGCCCAGGGTCCCAAGTCGGGTTCGGGTTCAGGCTCGGGCTCGGACCTAATCAGGCCTAATCAGGCCGGCCCGACCCTAGGCTGCGGATGGGTTTCGAGCAGCCCATAGGCCATTTGTACAGTCCTACAGTTCAATTGAGGGCCCCGGGATTGAATCCAAAACTTTGGCAGCTATAGAGGTTAACGAAAAAATGATCCATAATATATAATTATAAATTTTATACAAAAAAAAAAAGAAAGAAAAAGAAAAAGAAAAATGATAGTTGCACATAATTAAAAAAAATAAAAAATACACAAGATTTACTTAAAATATGGATTGCCTCATTTAGTTTGGAAAATTATAAATATCCCTTTATCAGAATATTTAATTTATGACGAATTATACTAACAGTCCTTATAGTTTGGAAGTTGTGTTACTTTAGTCATTGACTTTTCAATTATGATTTATTTGACTCTGAATTGTAAATTATTCTAAATAAGGACAATCAAATATGTTTCATTTGCAAACGGTCCATTTCAAGGAAAAAATCATCATACATACTACTATACTAGTATGTTGTTTGAAATTTAATGACTTTTTTTTAATGAATAATGTTTAAATTTTCTTGGTAATAAAGTTTTGTTTGGTTTGATTTTCAGAAATTTTTCTAAGAAAGTAAAAATTAAATTGGTGAAAAAAAATTTAAAACACATCATTTTTATATAATTTTATCTTTTGGAAGGGTAGAAATAATTTTTTAAAATATTTTTTTTTGATATTTATTTTCGTTAAATTAGTTTCTATTTTTTCAAAAGCCAAACATGATGACAATTTTGATGTCATTATTAAACCAATATATTAAATCAAAAAATTCAAAAATAAAAACATTTTATATATTGAACATATCGATTATACATCAAAAGCCTAATAATTATCTATTACATGATAACCGTAAAAAAAAAAAATCAACAAACACAATTTTTTGACATTTTTTTGGCGAGTAGAAATAATTTTTAAAAATTCAAAAATAAGTTTTGGAATGAGATTCAAAATTCAAGATTTAATGCATCACAATTGAAAGATCAGAGACTAAAGTAACACAAGTCCCAAATTACAGGGACCGTTAGTGTAATTCGCCATTTAACTTAACAGAATTACCTGAATTATTAATTGCAATAAATTTTTGATATCTTTAAAAATCATTAATTGACTTGATGATTTATTAACAAAAGGACCATTTGTTATGAAATTAGAAATTTTAAGGAGCATGATGTAATTTACAAAATTACAGGAACATGAGGCAAATCATATTTTAAACAAATGACAAGGGGTGTATTTATAATTTATCCAAAAAATATAATGTGGCTAAGATTTACCTTGGGTGTTACATGGATCACGCTTAAAATAAGTCTACAAGATTAAAAAAAAAAAAAAATGTATATATAAATAAATAAATAAATTTCAGTATAATTACATCATTATTGACACATGATATTACCTCAATAATAACTTAACATGCAAGTACAATATGACACTAAATATATTTGGCGGTTACATAATCATCATGAAACAAGTATTTACACATGAATTATGGGTTCACCCTCCCATATATAGTTTTATTATTTGTTGGTGGTACCACATTATAGTGTATCAAAAATGATATGATATTACCGTTATATTAAATTTTTACTCTTAACTCACATAATTCACTGTTTTGAGTGTGATCCACATTATATCAATTTTAAACCTACATTATACATTTCATCGTTATATTAAATTTTACTCTTAAATTACTAATATATTTTCCGTGCATTTTTGTAATTGCAGTCCACATTATACCAATTTTAAACCTAAATCATAAATTTCACTTTGTAAATTGGTTAGATATGTTACTCTGTTGTCATGTACTCTCTCCTCCCCAAAATGGGATAAAAATGTTGGGAGACAGATGACCTACAATATGGACCATTGTACAGCCTAGAGGTACCCCTTCTTTCTAGCACAAACAAATACATAGCTCAGTTAATTAAATGGTCAATCACTTAAGCATACCCAATTATATCTATATTTGATAATCCACTAAAGACCATGCAAATTAAACAACACCAATCAAATAATGTGTGTTTACTTTTGCGTGTAAAGCCAATGATGGGGAGTTGTTCAATTTTCTCCCCCACCCAAAAATGTGGTTGAGCTGCAAACTCCCATCTCCTCCTCTAATAACACTATTTTGCCCACACGTTTTTAATAGGGATTTTCCATTTTTTTTTCCCTTTCCATTCTTTGTATATCAGTAGTAGTAGTAGTTATAACTTATACCTACTGACATTTGAATTTTGTTCCCTCAAAAACAAGGGCCAGAAGCTACACTACCTTTCTTAAAACTTCTTTGGTTTTCTTTTTTTTGTTTTTTATCTCTTCCCCAAACAAATGACATTTTAGGGATGAAATCAATGGCTTCAACCAAGAATGTGACTCTGTACTGTCCTGAGGATTTGTGCAAGGCAGAGAAGAGAAGTGTTGGGATGGCAATGCAGGTTTTGAAGGTGGGTTTTTGTGGGTTGAGAAATCATGGAATGTTGAGACAAAGCATAGCGATGAAAGCGAATACCGGAGGGTACGAAAGTGTGGACTTGATCAATGGAAGGAAGGTGAATGGGATTAAAATTGGTGGTGATGGTGGTGGGGTTGCACATTTGGGGAGAAAAAGCAGTGAGTTGTTGAAAGAACCGAGCAGCTGGGTTAATGAGCCAGCGCATGCTTGGCTGCAAGGGAGGTTTGTGGACAACCGGTTTGTTTATAGGCAGACCTTTGTTATTAGGTCTTATGAAATTGGACCAGACAAGACTGCCACCATGGAAACAATGATGAATCTCCTCCAGGTTGGTTGTCTAATATTTTCTTTATTTGACATTAAAATTTCGACAAATTTAAGGTAATATGAAATGGGTGTGTGATGTGTGCAGGAGACGGCTTTGAATCATGTGACGGGCTCTGGTCTTGCTGGGAATGGCTTTGGTGCAACCCGGGAGATGAGCCTCAGGAAACTCATTTGGGTTGTCACTCGCATTCAAGTTCAAGTAGAGAAATATAGCTCCTGGTAAATAAATGAATTCCCCACTCTACATTTTCCATCCACCTTTCACCTTTTACAACTCCGCAGTTTTACGTGCACAAAAATCAATCACGGGAAATTATTTAATAATTCAGAATATTACATGACCATATTCTAAATCAATCATCAATTATTTAGCCATATGTTGTTCTCCCATTTTCAACATAAATTGTGAGTCCCTACCCCTCTCTATAAATCAAAACCTTATAGAACATCTTGTGTTCATATTCTGGAAATATTGAATAATTATCGTCACATAGGTATGCCCCTCCCCATCATGGAGAAGTTATCTAATAATAGATCTAACCTATCACTTATATGTTTGCTCACCCAATTGGGGTGTCTTGGAAAGTTGGTTAAAAGTTGATTTTTTTACTTTTTTGTGAGAGGTGATATCACCTAAGCTGGCTTTTAACCAGCTTCCCAAATGAGCCCTTTGTCTTAAAAAAGGGAAAAAAATGACAGAAAATAGTTGTGTGTCTTTCTATATTTAAATGATACATCACATGAGATATAGGCCGAACTTACTAGATAATTTATTTTGAGTCTCATCCTTACGAATGTTCTGTGACCAAATTCTATAACAACAATGTTAGGTACCATGACAAAGTACCCAAAAAACAAAATGAGTCAATTACTTTTATTTAAGGGGTGTCCAACACAACATTTAACTAAATTGCATCATACGCTACATTTTCAGGTAAGTCTCGTGGTATATCATTTTCTGTCTTGATAGTTTTTTCCATTATGTTAAGGTTTCTTTTTTGTTTAAAATTAAGAATATATTAAAACTTGATTAATTGAAAGTTAAGCATTTGTCCCGCAAAGTATTCTTTGAAGTGCAGAGTATTGTGCACATTTTGTAGCATCACTTGGGCTAATGAACTGAACTAGACTATGGATCAAACTTGAAAACAAGTTTTTTTTTGTTTCTGGTCTCAATTTGTCAACAGGGGACTGATATGTACTTGATGAAATGTGGCAGGGGAGATGTGGTTGAGATCGACACCTGGGTTGACGCAGCAGGAAAAAATGGAATGCGCAGAGATTGGATAATTCGAGACTACAATACCCAAAGGATCATAACAAGAGCTACAAGGTGTTCATCTCCAACTACAAGTTAGATGAGTGTGTATACAAGTTCTATGGTGTCAATAAATAAATTAACCCTATAGTGTTTGTATATTGGTGCAGCACTTGGGTGATCATGAACAGAGAAACAAGAAGGTTGTCTAAGATCCCTGATGAAGTGAAAAAAGAGGTTCAGCCCTTCTACCTCCACAGAGTTTCAATCCCTATAGCTGATACTGACAGCGAAAAAATTGAGAAACTCACCGATGAAACCACTCATAGAATTAGATCTGGTTTAGCTGTAAGTATATATCATAATAACTTGAGTCCATGTTTGGTTGCCGGAAAGGATGAGAAGGGAAACAAAACAATTCTTTGGGATAAGAGGCGGGATTATGTATATCACATTATCATAAACTATCCCATCCCATGCTTCGTGGTGACATTATTATATGACTGTTAATTTTGTCTATAAATTTTTGTCCTATCCCACAGCACGGGATTATTTGTCCTCATTCTTCTGTCTATTTGTCCTAATGCACTCTCAACTATTCAATTATGCGTCAAATGCCTTTATGTGCCTTATAATCTTAAGGGTTAAGGGTGCATTTGGACAAATAGACGAGATTTAGAGACATAGGATCCTTGGCCCTTTCTTATTCCACCCTTTTCTCTGTAATTGAGTTATCCTCAATTTATGGGAAACAGTGTCCTAAGCGGCCACACCATCCCATATGAGATAAATGAGATACACGGATAACTAATTAATTCCCCATCCTTCGTCCGACAACCAAACATGTCCCAAGTTTATCAACGCTTCATGATTCATTTGTTCATATATCCTTCTTTTTTTTTTCATTAACTGTTTCTTTGTACAAAATCCAGCCAAGATGGAGCGATATGGACGCCAACCAGCATGTAAACAATGTAAAATACATTGGATGGCTTTTGGAGGTACAATTGCTAATGATTTAAAGACAATGGAAGTGTCAATTTGTGAAATTGTTATGGTTTGTAACCTTGTGTTTTTGCAGAGTGTACCCATAGATGTCTTAGAAGATTACAATTTGACAAGCATGACTTTGGAGTATCGACGCGAATGTAGACAGTCCACAGTCCTGGAGTCCTTGACAACCATGAAACCAAAAATTGCTGAGTCAAACAACTGCGCGATTAATAGCAACAGAGATGAATTGGAAAGCACACATTTGCTTCGCATGCAAGCTGACAAGGCAGAGATAGTCCGAGCAAGGTCAGTATGGCAATCCAAACAGAAATTCGTCAGCACGATGTGATCTCCAACATGTCCACCTACAATCCATTTGTGTGTTTAATTTTGTGTTTTGTTTTAATCTTATTGTTTTGGTGTATAGTATTTTCTTTCTTGTATGATTCTGTGATTGAGTTGAAGTCTTCAGGCTGTGGTACATTTCGAAAGTGCAGTTGTTTTTTGACTGCACATTATTTAGAGGTTTTGAACTTCTTTCTAGGGATGGAAAATTTGCAAGAAAATGTTAGTCCTTATATACTATTTTGAATTTATGTGTGAATAAGGAAGAAAGCACCATCCTATTCATCAATCCTTTAATCTGTTTATGGTCTTATAATTGCCCATCATGAGATGTTGATAACATTGGCCCACATTAAATATATGTCAGATGATATAAAAAAAAAAATTCTAGTAAAACATACTTGTGTGTGTGTGCTTTTTTCTTTTTTTCTTTTTATTTTACCAGCTTGTGACAAAAAATTTCAAGAAAGGGGAAAAAAAAAATAAAATAAAATAAAAAATTCCAGCACTCAACTTGTCTGTATGGGTAGACTGTAGAGGGCTTTAAATTTTGAGAGTGGTTAATTTAAAAATTACTGGTAAGGAATAAATAATAATAAACAATGTCATATCCTTCCTTTTAGACAATCAAAGTTGAACAAATAAATATTAGGGGTTGTTTGGGGTGTTCTAAATAAGTGTATTTTTTGTTTTTTTGGACTAAAAAATTGAGGAAGAAAATATAGATGTTTGGGTTAACTTTTTGACTTTTTATGGAAAAATGTGTAATAAAAAATTGTAAAAATTGATTTGTAGGGAAAAATTAGTATTGGAAGTTATACAGCCGTAATTGTTGACTTTTTGTGAATAGTGTTAACTTTTTAACTTTTTGAGTAATTTTTTGACTTTTTGACTTTTTTGATACATGCCAAACTTGGCCTAATATTGTGTTTGGTTGAGGGATTTGAGGAGCGATTTAGAAAGGGAAAGGGAAAAGGTGTGTGAAACTAGATGAAATATAGGTATATTTTATTTACATTTTACCATATTTTTCTCTTTCTTTTTCCAAATTCCTCTTCAAATCCTCCAACCAAACACAGCGTAAATGTTAGGCATCATGAAAAATGTTTCATAAAAATGATCATGAACAAATTTTCATTTTCTATTACACTTTATAACTTATTATATACCTAATTTAAGGGTTAAAAATTTTTCATAATTATTTTTATAAAATATTTTTTTATGATACCCAACGTCTCGAGGGCAGGTGGAAGAAAGACTCGCTATCTGGACTTTTGTAGGGAATGGGGGTTGCTTACCTAAAAGCTGTACGTGAGTGCCCCTTTATTTACTCACTGATCATGACTACCAAAAGTCACCTAAAAGTATTATTTTTAACATAGCAAAATAAAAAATAAAAATAAACTCGTAAAATCTGTCCACGGATATTATCGTTAAATTGTTTTTAAATTGTTTTTATGTTGTTCAGAAGACTCTTTTTAAGATTAAAAAAAAAAAAACATTCTTTCTAAGTCCACCCTTCCCTAAATTCTTTTTACCATAAAAGGAATTCCTATTCAATTCTTTATAGGTAGTTCAGCAAACTGTCTACATCTGCAACCTGGGAGGATGCTATGTCTCACAACACCGAGCCTGCGGGCGTATTTTTCGAATTTATTATAATAATTCGGACTATTATATTGTACAGTTTGTGGGAACATAATTTTTGAATGATAACACATGGTCGAGGTGATACCGAAGTGTCAGCCGAGGTGCCACGTGTCCTGGTCATGATGCCGAGATCATCTCGGCTAGGCCGAGGTTATCTGCGAGGATATCGAATTTTGAGATAAGCGGATGAGGGACAAGAGTCCTAGAATGAGAGAAGACTTCAGTTTGAATTAAGATAAAACTCTTAGAGAGTTTATCCCAATCCTACTGGGAGTCCAAGATTAGCAGTAATCCTGAGTCCATTGAAGTTAGGCTTCTATTGGGACTAGGATTGTGTTGGCTATAAAAGGGAGGCACCCCCATGGGTCCAAGGTATGTTCTTTATGCTCTGTCTAGTGAGTTAAGCACTATTGGTTATCTTTGAGAGATATTTTGCTGACTTGATCGTCGGAGTGCCCCCGGGTGGACGAACCACCGCCAGAATCTCTTCTTTCTGTTGTAGGTCGTTCGGGCTTAATCTATTCTGCCGGTGTTCTCCAGCTGAGTACTTAGTTGGCAGTGTGGCTGGAAATTGACACACACAATTTGGCGCCGTCTGTGGGAAAGAAAGGAGAGTAGATGGCTAGTAACGGACAGAAGGAAAAGATTGGGGACGACACTCCTACAGGCAGTGGGAGACCTATTGACCTTGACATCGCAGGAGACGAATGCAACGTAGAAACTCGTGACCAGAATCACGGAGTGAAAGACGTTGGCTAGACTGGCGATGCGCCAAAGAAACCAGATCGAGGTGGCTACTATAACGAGGACAACCTCCAGGTATGGAAGGATAGATGCCTGTGGAGGGACGAAGAAGTGAAAGAGATGGTAAACAAATTGGCAGACCTGCAGTCGGTCGTCAATTTCATGATGCAAAACAACGTCATGCAGCTACCATTCCCGCTGCAGGACACGCCAATTCCAGCGGCCAATGCCTAGAAGGGAGGGCAGAAAACAATCCCCGTGGCCCCTCAGCACAACGGGAGTGAAAGACACTCTCACCAACCTTCCAGGGAGGTTGGACGAGGAGAGTCAAGAAGGGAAGAATCACGGAGGACGCATCGCACAAAGGAGGCAGACCCCAAAGGACATCGGCATGTTCAGGGGCAGGCGCTGTGCTTTGACACAACTCATGGAGAAGGGTCAAAGAGGGCTCACAACGAAGTCGAGAGCAGTGCACCTAAAAGATTGAAATCAGGAGATAGCCGAGCTCCTGGGCGAACAAAGGAGGACTTAAGAGATTACCTCAAAAGGAAGCAACAAAAGGCCTATGTCGAGGTAAATTCCCCAGATAAGCCGAGGACACCATTCTCGGTGGAATTGGACAGGTTTGAAGCGCCGAAGAGATTCAGTATGCCGAGTTTCCAAATATACGATGGTAAGTCAGACCCCAACTTCCACGTTGGATTATACTTGAACTCAATGGCATTGTATAGTGGGAACGAGCCGTTGCTCTGTAAAGTGTTCCCCTCATCCTTCGGGGAGATTGCATCAGATTGGTTCCACAAACTACTAAAAGGAAGCGTGAAGACTTGGGAAGGCCTGGCCGAGATATTTGTGGCCAGGTTCGTGACAAACAAGCTGCAGCCATTGTGGGTGGACGCATTGATGGCTTTGAAGATCAGTAAGGATGAAGGCCTTAGGGCCTATGCAAAAAGATACTATGAGGTGTTCAACCAAATACCAGAATGTAATCAAGAGGTAGCAGTCGTATCTTTCAAAAACAGCCTAAAAGACGACTGTCCACTGCGAAAATCTTTGGCAAAGACATTGCCAAAAAGCATGGAAGAACTCATGGCGAGAATCGAGAAATACGCCAGAGCCGAGGAAGATACATCGGGGACTAAGGAGACCAAGCATGAAAAAGGAAACGGCTCGCCGAAGCGAGGCCGAGGTAACAATGGATCGAGCAAGCAAGAGGCAGAACTGAGAGCTGCATAGGCGGTGACAACTGTGTTCCGAATCCCAATTCACAAAGTCCTAGACCAAATTCGGAACCAACCCTATTTCAGAGCACTAGCGAGGGCACCAGGAGAATTTATGGGAAGAAACCTTGGTAGGCGTTGTGCTTACCACAATGAAGATGGGCATATGACTCAAGGCTTCGGCTTAATCTATTATGCCGTGTGCTCTCCAGCTAAGTTTCCTAGGTCTCTACAGAGAGATTTGTTTGGTTGTGATGTCAGAAATCAACACCAACAATTTGGTGCCACCTATGGGAACTTTGTAAAAACAGATGGCCAACGCCGGGTAAGAAGTAAGAGTGATGGATGATATACATAGTGAGGATGATGAGTACGTCGATCCAAACATCGAAGAAGAAGACAATGACGAGGTGCAAGAGGTAGATCCAGAGACGAACAATGCTACCAAGGGCTATAATGGCTCGATGAGGGGCAACCGAGAGAAGTATTACAATGAGAGTGATCTACAGGTCTGGAAGGACCGAAGCCTATGAAGGGATGACGAAGTAAAGGACCTGGCAAATAAGTTGACAGACTTGCAAACTGTGGTAAACTTCATGATGCAGAACAAGGTGATGCAGTCTGCGTTGCCATTTCCAGCAACACTAACTTCGGCTGCAAATGTCGACACCCAGAAAGGAAGGCATACAACAGTGTCAACCGTCTCGTAGCACAGAAAGAAACTTGTAAATCCAAATCAGTGATCACAAAACACTGGACAAACAGAGTCACAGAAAGCAAAATCCTAGAGAACAAGAGGGATACAAATCAGGGGATCTTAACAGATCAATGGACAAGGCCTCTGCCTCGACGAGATAGTGGATGTTGAGAAGTCCAAAAGGACATATCTCATCATGGAAAGTAGCACGCCAAAGAGATTGAAGTCGGTCGATAACCAAGCCCCCGAACGGACGAAGGAGGACCTACGGGATTACCTCCAATGGAAGAGGAACATTGTCAAAGTTATGTCCATTGCGTAGCCAAGGTCACCATTTTTTGTGGAATTCGAGCCATTCGAAGTACCTAAAAAATTCATCATGCCGAGATTCTAGTTCTACGATGGTAAGACCGACCCTAACTTCCATGTTAGTTTATACTTGAATGCAATGTCCTTGTGGATGGGGAATGAGCAGTTACTATGTAAAATGTTCCCGTCGACATTTGGGGAAATAGCATCAGAATAGTTCCTCAAATTGCCGAAGGGATCAATCAAGAGTTGGGACGGTCTGGCTGAGATGTTTTTGGCCAGGTTTGTTACAAATAGGTTGCAACCTTTAAGGGTTGATTCCTATTGGCATTGAAGATTGACGATGGCGAAAGCCTTAGGGCTTACGCCAAGAGGTATTGCAAGGTTTACAATCGGATTCCGACATGTAACCAGGAGCTAGCAGTCGTTCTTTTAAAAACGGCTTAGAGAATGATTGCTCACTTAAGCAATCTCTTTCAAAGACCCTCTCGAAAGATATGGAGGATCTGATGGTGAGGATTGAGAAGTACGCAAGGGCAGAGGAGGATGAGAAGGCAAAGAAAGGGAGTACAGTAAAACAGGAGAAGTGAAATGGCTAGCCGAAGCGTAGCCAAGGAGGAGTCAGCACTGATAGGTTGGAGCTGGGTTTGAAGGCCATGCATGCCGTGAGCATAGTCTTCAAGATCCCAATTTACAGGATCTTGGAAAGAATCAGGAATCAGCCATGCTTTAGTTCTTCATAGAAAACCCCAAGGGAATACATTGGTAGATTCCTTGCAAAGAATTGTGCTTTCCACGATGAGCAAGGGAACATAACGCAGGGATGCCGGGCCCTGAAGCAACATCTAGAGGATCTTGTCAAGCAAGGGCACCTAAGGGACTTGGTGAACGAGGAGAAGACAAGGGAGGAACATGCGAAGTTAGCTCGGGCGCTGACAACAGCAGTAGCAACACCATTAACGTCATAAGTTGATGGACCATAGGTTATCAACGTGATCCACTCCAAAGCCAGCGCGAATGAAATTGAGATAGAAACATAAAGGGTAAGACACCTTTAGCATGTGTTCCATGTCTAGTAAAAGAAGCCCCGAACGGAGGGACATTGGGGACTGATGATCACATTCACGCATGAAAATTTAGAGATGGTCCAGCATCTACACAATGATGCTTTGGTGGTAACCTTGAAGATCAAAGAGTGCCAGGTAAGAAGAATACTCATCGATTAAGGCAACTTTTGTGACATCATGTACATCGAATGTTACAAGGAACTTGGCCTTCACAAGGATGACCTAGAACTATCTGATAACCCCATGGTCGGATTCAACGGCACACCGATGTGGTCACTAAGGACCACAAACTTGGAGATTCAAGCAAGAACGAAGAGCATAGCAATAGAGTTTACGGTGATCGATATGCTTTCCCAGTATAACATTATCTTGGGAAGACCTTAGCTGCATGCCATAAGGGCTGTCCCCTTTACCTTGCATTAGCTACTGTGATTCCTAATGAAGTTTGGGATTGAAGAAATAAGAGGAGATTAGGTTCAAGCAAAGAATTGCTCCATGGCAATGATAAAGTATACCTGTAACATTAGAAAAGTGGAGACAACCAAAGTGAAAGACAGACCAAGAGGTCTTGGATGATGTCGACAAAGAACCCACTGACAAGAGCTAGGAACCCCTAAAAAAGATCCTGGTAAAAGAAGGCGATGAGGAGCAATTTCTTCTCTTCGGCTCATGTTTAGCTGAAAAGGAAGAAAGGAAATTAGAGGCATTTTTAAGAGAATTCACCTGGATGGCATACGAGATGCCGGGGAACAGCCCCGAGGTCACCTGCCACAAACTTAACGTGGATAAGTTGGCTAAACCTGTGGTCCAGAGAGTTAGGCGACCGACCTTGGTCCATGTGGAAGCTGTAGAAGAGGAGGTAGAAAGACTGCTGGAGGCACAGACAATCCGAGAAGTGAACTACCCAACCTAGCTGCCCAACATAGTGGTAGTTAAGAAGAAGAATGATAAGTGGAGGGTTTGCGTAGAGTTCACAAGCTTGAACAAGGCTTGCCCGAAGGACTACCTTCTATTATCCAAGATAGACCAACTGGTGGATGCCATGTCGGGATGTGAGAGGATGAGTTTCCTTGATTCATACAGAGGCTACCTCCAGATAGCAATGTTCGCACCAAATGAAGAGAAGATGACATTCATCACTCTAAAGAGACTATATTGCTATAGAGTCATGTCCTTTGGATTGAAGAATACAAGAGCAACAAAGTAGAGACTTGTAACCAAAATGTTCAAGCATCTGATTGGGAAAATTGTGAAAGTCTACGTTGACGACATGATCATGAAAAGAAAAGAACCTTTCGATCATCTAGTTGACCTCAAGGAAGTGTTTGACATCTTGAAGGCATATTGGCTTCGGTTAAATGCCTCTAAGTGTGCCTTTGGGGTAGGGTTTGGTAAGTTTTTGGGAGATCTGGTAACTAGAAGGAGGATTGAAGCAAGCCCTGATTCGATCAAGGCCATCATTGATTTGAAGAGCTTGACAACAGCAAAAGAGGTCCAAATTTTGACCGACAATGTAGTGGCACTAAATAGATTCATAAGCTGAAGTTCAGATAAGTGCAGGCCATTCTTCTAACTACTAAAGAAGGCCACATATTTTTTGTGGATAGAAGTATGTGAAGTCGCCCTAGCCAACTTGAAAAGTATTTGACATCCCCACCTGTATTGTCAAACCCAGTTCCAAGAGAGGAAGAATTCCTGTACCTAGCAGTCTCAAACCATGCAGTTAGCACGGTGGTTGTCCGAGAAGAAGACAGAGAGCAGAAGACAGTATATTATGTGAGCAAAACCTTGGCAAGTGTGGAGACAGGGTACTTACCTTTGGAAAAACTGATACTTGCTCTGGTGATGGCTTCAAAGAAGTTGAACCATTACTTTTAAGCTCAGAAGATTGTGGTGCTTACCGAACACCCATTGAAGTTTGTTTTAACACAGAGATTTTTCGAGAAGAATAGCATGATGGGTTGTAGTTCTAGGTCAGTATGACAAAGAATACAGACTAAGGATAACAATCAAAGGTCAGGTTCTAGCCGACTTTGTCACTGAATTTACACCGAGCGCAAACCTGAAGCCAAGACCCATGAACCTCGCCCTAGGATGCGCAGAAGAACTGGAGGAAACACAGTTGGCAGTACAGAACCCTAAGCCAGTAGAAGAGAAAGAGGCCCAAAAGAAAAAATAGGAGAAGCTGAAGCCTTATGATATTTACATCGGTGAGTCCTTCTAGCTCTTCGTCGATGGCAATTCAAATCGGCAGAGAGCAGGGGCATGAGTGGTACTAGTTTCACTAGATGGACATATGTTGGAATAGTCCATCAAAATAGGGTTCAAGGCCTTAAATAATGAAGCAAAGTACGAGGCACTAATTTCCGGATTGAAGCTAGCAGCAATAGTCGAAGCTGATGAGATGGTAGTTTGTTGTGATTCCTAATTCATTTTGAACCAAGCAACGAGAGAGTCCATTGCCCGAGATGAGAGAATGGTGGCCTATGTCAAAGAGGTCATCAAGTTGTTAGCACATTTTAAGAGTTGTTGGCTTCAGCAGGTGTGGACTCGCCTTTTTCCGCTCCCTCGCCTTTCGGAAAGAGTTTGAAAAGAAGGCCTCACAGTTTGGACTCTACCTGTGGTTCTGAATTTAGTCTCATAAGTGCAATGTGAAACTGATAAACACCAAAGAGTCCAATCCAGCAAATCATTTTGGAAAATAGATTTTAAATCAAATAATGTCAAAATTGGACTGCTTTGGCAGATTATAGAGTCGTCACCTAAATATTTTGTTTTGGGGAAATTTAGGAAACCCTGATTCGTGCCAAAGGCCACGTGTCCGTCATCACCAAAGTTGCCTCGGCTAGGGAACTTGGGTATGATAGGGGAAGGTCATGAATTGAGCACCCCCGCTCGCCCGATCAATGATCGACCTCTACTAAGCATGATATGATGTTTTATAAACATTATGTGTTGTTGTTCTGGTTATTAATCTAGTTTTACTATGTGACGTACACAAGCAAGTATAGACTAAAATTGCAAAACTTGGAACAATTCAACTCATGTTTGTTTTCGAAAATGGTTTGATTTTGCCACCCTCAAGTGGGCTTAAAAGATGTGGATTTGCCACCAAACATAGTGGGCATAAAACATGATTTGCCACTTCGCAAAGTGGGCTTAAAACATACATTCGTTGAACTGTTCCAATTCAAACAACAAAGCCTTCATTCGCAGGCATTCATGTAGTTTAGCATTTAAGCACATAGCGTCATGGAAAGCATGCGAATCATGGCAATATGGCAATCACACTCATGCAAGTATGCTAAAGCATAAAACTTACTGAGTACTCCAAGCCAAAACAAAAACTAGTTAGAAAAATGCATGATCCTAACTATACAAGATGCCTAATACAACACATGCAATAATGCAATTAATGTGCTCGGCTATGTAACATGGTATTTGCAACACTTTGATAGCATGCTTTGAAACATGTATTCAAAGACGTATTGAAATTACGATGCAGTTTGAATGATGTGCTGAGCCTTGGTGCATGCAAGACAAATGAATGGATGCAAGCATGCAAGCATAAGGTATGCTAATCCAAACATGTCCCTAATCTAACCATCGAAAGTGATTAAATAAAAGGGAGAAAGATGTGGGGTTGGAAGACATACACACACGTACGCACACTTATTACAACATTATGCCATCACAAAGGAGGGTCCGAATGAATAAGCTAACTAGCTACGCTAATTAAGCTAATTATTACAAACTGAAACTAATTAACTATTTTAGTTAACTAATTATTACAACAATTGGAACAAAATAACTAACTATTCTAAGCTAGCTAAATATTACAAACTGGAATTGAAGAATTAGTTACACTAACTAAGTAAGTACAACATTTGAATTAACTAGCTATACCAAAACTAACTAAAGCAATTAAATGGACTCGAAGGCGAGGGATGCATGTAGGCTTGGTTGCTCCACCCGAAAATACCACTGCCTTGCCATCGGATGCCTCTGTTTGCATTCGTTTGATCTTTGAAAATTGTGCCAACTCCCAGAATGCCTCTGCTCCAACTTAGGAGCACACTTGTGCAAATATTCATTGGTGGCCGTCGGCCACTTTAACTGGCCGGTCGGCTACTTCAAGTGGTCGTTGGCCACTACTTCTGGCCGGTAGGCCACCCTTGCCCTGAACTTTCTTTTTTGCTGCAACAAAGAGCAAACAAATGCAAAGTAGTGTATTCTCAAGGTTTGTGTGCATTGCTACTCTCCTTATCATTACACAAGTTCAAAGGAGTGTACTTCTCGACCCTCAAACCATCAACCAAGCATTTTCAATGCATGATGGCCAAGGAGCCAAGCTTGCACAAGTTAATGAATACAAAACAAGACTCGACAAAACCACGACCCTATCATGCATGATCAAGGGTGATGGTGACCAAGAAAAGTGACACGTTTCATCACTTTGAGTATGAAACATCTCATTTTTCTCGTGTTCGAATTAAGGTCCAATCTGAACACGTGCAATGCAACACAAAGATGCTTAATCTTGCCTCTTTTACTTTGTTCATTTTGTTTACACATTTTAACTTACCAATCCATTCTTTAATTGATTAGTCCAAAAGGTGAGTGTCCTCTAATGGAAAGAGGGCTTAAACCACAAGTACCTTGAGCATGAAAGAGGCCTCATGCTGTTGGTAATGAACTCCCGAAGGAATTAAACCATTAGGTATGAGGGTCTCAATTCCACACTGAAGCCAACAAGGGGTTCGAAGCCACTTTCAAAACAAATGAAAGAGTGAAGAATAGAGGGAGATTGCAGAGATTTCAGTGCTGAAATGGAGTGCAAAATGACACTAAAACATGCAAGCGACTCATGCAATTCATGCTAAAAAGCCTAAAACATTAAGCTAGTGAAGGAAATTGCACTAGAACCATTCAATAGAAGCCTCAAAGGACCAAATCTACTCAAAATAGAGCTAAAACTAGTCAAAACAGTAGCAAAAACATGCTGAGATTTAGGTACAAAATGCTAGAAAATCATGCTCACATGTTAAGCTATCTAGGCTTGCAAACAAGACACAAGGAGGGGAGGCTACCCCCTCCAATTTTGGACTTCAAAACTAAGTTTTTGCT
Organism: Camellia japonica; assembly: GCA_030407325.1. NCBI lineage: Eukaryota > Viridiplantae > Streptophyta > Magnoliopsida > Ericales > Theaceae > Camellia > Camellia japonica. The sequence continues at coordinate 70,794,030 of JAPPVO010000010.1, read as the reverse complement.
ACTTAAATAACTCTGAATTTCAGTGCTTTAAAGGGCCAAAATTTTTGATGTGAATATGCTAAAAGATGGTATAAAAGCTTACATAATAAAGCAACAAGAAGGGTGGACTACCCCTTTACACAAAATGACCTCAAACCATCATGTTAAGGCTAAAAAATCAGAGTTTTTTGTAGTTGAAAACCAGCTCAAAAATAGTATAAAAAGATGGCAAAACAAGTAGCCAAAACAAAGGCTACAAGGTAAGTCTTATACCTCTTGAAGCACAGCACAAAACAACCACAATTTCAGGCTCAAAGCTCCTTCCAAAAGCTCAAACTAGGCCCTAAGGTACCTCAGCTCCAAGGTGGTCAAGTTTGGTTAAGGGTTAGTGTGCAAAGGTGTAGAGAAAACTAACTACCAAGCACAAAACAAGAAGAAAGAAAGAGAGAATTCTATAGAGAGAGAGAGAAAATTTTGATCCAAAATCTCTAACCTCCCAAAATGTGGGAGAGCATCCCCTATATATAGAAAACCAAGGTTTAGGCTTGAAATCATCCTACCATACACGTGTATGGATATGCACTTCAGTGAACAATAGCTGGCACAACTGGCAAACAAATATCTAAAAAAAGAGACAAATGGCCGTCGGCCACTTTAAGTGGCCGTCGGCCACTCTTAGTAGCCGACAGGCCATCTAAAGGGTGGCCAACAAGAACAACAAGTGGCCGACAAGGCCTAGGACTGGCCGACAAGCTCCCTCCCCTTTCCAGGAAAGAGGCAACAAGGTTTGGCCCAAAAACAAGCACAAAACAAATAGGTTTAGAGGCTCAAAGACAAGGCATTCCGCCAAGGACTTTGGGCGCTCAAAACGAGCACAAACAAGCACAATCATCGAGTGTACAAATGATGACGTCCAAGTCTTAAGGTCGGTCAAAAATGGGGTGTCTACAGTTGCCCCTCTTTGACAGAACTCGGAAGTCATGAAATGACAAGAGTGAATGTCAAAGTCCAGAGACGACCCATTTTTGATAAGGCCGAAGACTCAGACAAACAACCAAACAAAACAAAGAACAGTTGCGCCCGTAGGCTGCCTACGTATCCCTTTGCATGGAATCAAACCAGCATAGTTCTAGGGCAGAATGCAAAACGATACACAATATAACGAAACAATGTAATGAAATAATGCACATGATATACAATGTATTTGAATCATCAAACCACAAGCAGTGCAAAACCACACAAATATCATAAAGGGATGGAGATGCAAAATCAAACTACGTTTAACATAGAAAAGGTGCCGGAACCCTCAAACCACAATTCTCTTAGTGGAATAGGCGTGTGCACATGCAGAACTATGTGTTTCACAGAAAGAATACAAGTAATTGGGTGGGATGATATAAGTGAAGAATGATCTACTGAGGAAAGATCGTGATCCTAAATGCTGAAGGTAACAAAACAAAGTACAATGGAATGGATGCAATGGACGCAGTGAATAAAACGCAGGCCGAACCACATCTTACCTAGAAAAGGTATGGACACAAAACAGACCACGTCTAACACAAATAAGCTGCCGAAACCCTCAGACCACAATTCTCTTAGTGGAATAGGCCCGTACACATTATCATAGAACCATGCTTCAACGAAGGAAATGTATGAGCACATGCCAAACTAAGCTTAACATGGAAGGATGCAGGCGATAAAATAGTATGATATAATAGATGTAATAGATAGTGTAGTAGATGCAAAGGGTGACATACTTTAACCATGCCGGAATTATGAGAGGAGGAAGAACAAATTCCAAACACGCCAAAATCGTGTGAGGAAATGAACACTCTAACCACGCTGAAATCATGAGAAGAGGTCCGAAAACAACTACTCAAGGGCGCGTTCCACGCAACCTGAGATAAATTCCAAACACACTGAAATCGTGTGAAGAAATGGACACTCTAACCATGTTGAAATCATGAGAAGAGGTCCAAAGAAAATCAATTAGGAGCGCGTTCCACGCATCCTGAGATAAATTCCAAACACGCTGAAATCATGTGAGGAAAGGGACACTCTAACCACGCTAAAATCGTGAGAAAAGGTCCAAAGAAAACCAATCAGGAGCGCGCTCCACACATCCTGAGATAAATTCCAAACAAGTTGAAATTGTGTGAGGAAAGGGACACTCTAACCACACTGAAATCGTGAGAAGAGGTCCAAAGAAAACCAATCAGGAGTGCGTTCCACGCAACCTGAGATAAACTCCAAATACGCTGAAATCGTGTGAGGAAAGGGACACTCTAACCACGCTGAAATCGTGAGAAAAGGTCCAAAGAAAACCAATCAGGAGCGTGTTCCACGCATCCTGAGATAGATTCCAAACACGCTAAAATTGTGCGAGGAAAGGGACACTCTAACCGCGCTGAAATCGTGAGAAGAGGTCCAAAGAAAACCAATCAGGAGCGTGTTCCATGCATCTTGAGATAAATTCCAAGCACGCTGAAATCCTGTGAGGAAAAGGACACTCTAACCATGCTGAAATCATGAGAAGAAGTCCAAAGAAAACCAATCAGGAGCGCGTTCCACGCATCCTGAGATAAATTCCAAACACGTTGAAATCATGTGAGGAAAGGGGCACTCTAACCATGCTGAAATCTTGAGAAGAGGTCCAAAGAAAACCAATCAGGAGCGCGTTCCATACATCCTGAGATAAATTCCAAACATGCTAAAATCGTGTGAGGAAAGGGATACTTTAAGTATGCTGAAATCGTGGGAAGAGGTCTAAAAGCAAGCCGTTAGGAGCGCGTTCCACGCATCATAAGAAAGCCCCGGGGAACAACGATCCTAAACGTTGCTCAACGTAAAAGGATAAATGATACAAGATAACACAAGATGCAAATAAATGCAATAAGTGCGATGATATGATACATGTTATAAGCAATGTAGTGCATGACGTTTAGGGAATGCAATAAACAAACAAAGCGGCGCTTTAAAAAGCACCTCATGGGGTGAGTGGCGACGAACCACTTTACTCTGATGGGGTAGCCCCTTTGTGTTCTTCGAACTCTTACCTTCAACTCACAGTTTAAAGGTCTTGAAATGCTGACTAGTAGCGACATCTGCATGTAGAAGCCACGGATGCCGCTTTTCTTCCCAATCATATTCATAACTTTCCCTATTCTCCAACGGGGTGACAGACTAGGTTGGTTCAGTATCCAGAATTGAGGCACACACATGCTATCTCAATCTATGGGGTTGCCATACAGATTTCAAGCCGAGGATATACCCCTGGGTATTTAAACCAGACTTTAGTCTCGGAAATTCCGAATCTTTGTGTTCTAGGCATCGCCATTCGAACTCTAGTTTCCACCGTCGCAGTTGGTCTCCTAGGAACTCATTGCAAACACAACCAAGATGCCTCTAGTAGGGAATGGTATTCAGGGAGAGCACTTCTGATTGCCATTTTAGCTTGAAGCAGGCTGAGCTTGAGCTTGAGCTTGAGGTAGAGGTACACTCATACTTCGGAGCATTGACAAGACCTGAGGAGGTACATCCGGAATGCAATCTCAAAAATTGCTGAAGCCGAAACAAACTCAGATGCTCCAAATTTTCCCTCTTTTCTTTTGCTTTGTAGTCCGGAACCTATGTAGCTTCAGATAGGTCCTTGTTTTACTGTTCTCACATGACCTGGGTTGAACCTTGCAATTTATGAATGAAAGAATCCTGTTTTGTACAAATGTGGAGAATGGCATGGCACTCTGAGCACAAAACGATTTTATTTTCGAAATTGAAATTGAGAAATGAGTTCTTAATCGGGTATTGAGCCTACGACTGACCACAGTCAAAACGACTTAACAAAGGAAAACAAAGGTAAAAAACAACACAACTATTGACACTCACTGAAATCAAAACGACTCAAAATAGGAATCGAGACAAACAAAAACAACAAACACAAGACTCAGATATGTTTCAAAGGCGAGAGTCCTCTCGATTCACAGGGAGCACACAGTTTCTCCAGGTAATGTTTCCCACCCTTTCTTATTTGTGATTCTCACATCACTCTGGCACTCAATCTCTAGTTTTCTAAAAAAGCCCTTTTCTCACTTTTTCTCTCCGTGCACATCTCTCTATTCTTTAATCTCTCTTATTTTTTATTATCCCTCCCCTGGGTGGTTGATGGATAAGCAGGAAGTTGTGGACTCTTGCCCCTAGTATTCTGCTAGATTCTCCTTCTTTCGCTCACAACTAGTGAGCTTTCCCACAGAGGGGTTGTGATGTGACAGGCTGTACAACAGATCCACAACTGACATCGGTTGACGACACCCCTAGCTTAGTTTGATCGAGGTGAGTTACAACATGTCCCACCGGCCAGGCATACAATTGATTGGTCTCACACATTGCGTTTTCTACGTCCCCATTCCAGGTCAGATGCCAATTTGGGTGTGATTGTCCGGATGAAGGAACTGAACATCCAGCTCCATTTCTAGTTTGTGCTTCACACTTGGCTTGATATCTCGCTCCTTAGAGGATATGAGAGCTTTTGGCCTTCTGCTGTTAGCTTCAGTTGTGCCCTTTCTGATAAATATGGTGCCCTTTCCGGCAAATATGTTGACAACGGGAAAAAGACAGAAAACCTAACTAAACTGTGCCCCTAGTTCATCATTTTGACCATTTTTTGTTTTTTGGCTTTCTACTAAAACAATTTTAACCAATATGAGAGTTAGATTAACATACTTATTCGATTTTCTGATTTGAAATCATGCAAGTCAGGTTGTGAGCATTGAAAATTTTCCTTTCTTTGGGTCCAAGAAATGGTTCAGTTTTGGAAAAATGGAATAATTTTCGAGAGAATTAGTTAACCTCATTAAAAAAATCCTGAAAAATTATTTTTGCAAATGGCCATTCCTCAACCAACGCGGAATCTGCTCTAGAGATGCACAATGTTAGATCTGAATTTGAATTGTCTTGCAGCTAAATCTTGTAATGGAATAGGACACCTGAATTTGAAGACAAGCCAATTTGTACATGGATAAGATAGTCGAGTTTGAACAAGGATAAACCAATCAACATGGATGAGCCAAGTAGGCTGAAAATGATTGGGGCCAGACTTCAGGATGAAGTTGCCTACGTATCCCAAAGATGGGAATCAGGCCGTACGTAGTTCTGGGGTTGAGGTTCACTCGGGTGTTGACACTCTCCTTTTGTGCTCTAACTTTTGCTAAGGCCGCCCTTTCGGGTTTTCAACCTTGCAAACTTTGTTTTTCTTTTCTTTTCATTTCTTTTGTTCTTTTCTTTTCTTTTGTTCTTTTCTTTTTCTTTTCATTTTTTCATTCATTTTTTTTTCCATTTTTTCATTTCTTCTTTTGTTCTTTTTCTTGCTCTAACTTTTGCCTGGGTCGCTCTTCCGGGTTTCAGCCCAGCGAGTCTCTCAAGGATAAGAAAGTTTAACTTGTCCATGTTGATTGGCTGTAGGATCTCTAAGCCATCTGAATCCAGGAGAACGACTGTTGTTTCTGACTAAATAGTCTTGATGATGTGAGAGCCCATCCAATTGGGGTCTGAATTTGCCCCCCAGTGTTGTGGATAGGAACTCGATTGTCCTTCAGCAAAACTTTTCTTGTCTCCATTCTGGGATTTGGCTTTCTTTCCAATCTTCATTGGTTTACGGAATGGCCCATCCTTTGAATCTTTGAGCACATCTGACATTTTTTGCCCCTAGTTCAAGGGCTACTTTTGATCTAGCTTTGCAAGCTTCCTTTGACGACATCTGACCTTCTTGATCTGATTTTCTTGCCCCTAGTTCAAGGGCTGCTTCCGATTCGGCCATACAAGCCTTATATTGTGATTGATCGTTTGAACATTCTGAATCAAAGTTCAAGGTTTGAAAGCAAAGGGGTCGAGTCTCAAGACCGGGAGTGATCGTATGCTGCAAAATCTCAAGATCAATTCCAGGCATGTCTTCGCAGAACCACGCAACACATTTTTTTTTTTTGAAATCTTTTAATAAAGCGACTAGTTGCTCAGGTTGAAGACAATGTAGAACCAATCTAGACTAAGCCAGGATCCTTTCCAATACTCACATTAACAAACATGATCTCATTCATTAAGGGCTTAGCATGTCTCTCTTTCTCTTAGTTGATCAAATTTTTGCAAATCCCGAGGAATTCCTCCCTCTTTGTTTTCATCACAATATTTGAAAAGTTTTAAAAAACTTAGGTCGATGCAATGATTTCAAGGCATAGAAAAGGCACAGTTTTGGTCAATTACTGCCATCTCATTCAGAACTTCTGGCGCAACTAGCTCAATGGCAGAAACAGACACAAAAGAAAGAGTGTAAAAGACAAACACAAAAAGATAGTGATGTCCGAGGTAACACCCTCAAAATCACCCGACTCTATCACAATAGGATTGACTTGATACAATGAGACAGACTCAATACAACACAACAGAATTGACTCAATACCCAAGTCAGAAGGTAGAATAAATAGCATTTTCAAAATTGCTCAAAACAGTGCGTGCCATCCACCACATCTGGAGTAAAATGAGCACCATCAGCAGGTGGTTCATTCCCCGATCACATAGTCACATTATCCCCCAAGTTCATCGATCCAGTACCGATAGACTTTGCAGGACCTAGTACAATGATGACCTCGTTGTCAATCAAGTCTTGTATTTCATGGCGAAGACAGAAACAACTGCCAGTGTCATGGCGGTTTGTTGATGGAAGGCACAATACTTAGCCGGATTATGCTTAGCTGGAAGGGAATCCGGGAGAGGTCGAGGCTCAAAGGGTCTGAAATGGCCTTGTCCTATAAGGATTTGAAAAGCTTTGGACAAGGTTATGTAAAGTGGGGCGAAGACCCTCTGGTCTCGGGGTTGGTGCTTCGAGGTTTGTGGAGTTGTGTTGGATGTACTGGCAATGGGGTCGGCAAGTGCTGACTGGGTTAGATGATCTCTTTCGAGTGTAGGATTAGAGCTGAAAGGGGTGTTTCTAGTACGACAGCCCTTCTCCCGGCTTGCTCTTTGATTCAGAATGCTCTCATCCTGAGTAGCAAAAGTGTCATCCACAGTCTTTGTAACAACTGTGAGCACTTGCTGTTTGTTCAGTCCTTCAGCCTTCAAAGTCTTAATAACCCACTAAAGATGTTCATAGGGACCAATACTTGCCCCAACCTTGTTCTTGCCATTTGTCTCCACTTTGCCAAGGGATTCGGTCGCTATATTAGAGCGAAGCCCAGTTGCTGTCGACATGTCATTGCCTAGACCTGGGATGGCTTCAGGTTGGCTATTTTCAATTGCAACTCTCCCCACGATTGGGGAGCCTTTTGGTGTGAAATTTCTGGCATGTGATGTGGTTGATGACGGAGCCAATATCCCAAAGGCTAAATCTGCCACTGTTCTCTGAAGATCTTCAATCATGCTCATCAGCTCAGAAGCAGTAGGTTCATGGGTTTGAGATGATTGAGGTTCAAGTGCATTCATCATGGATAGTCCATGCTTTCTGGAATGAACACCTTAGGCTTGGGTAGATGAGCTGGGGTGATGTATATGCTGGGGTTGTAGGTGGATGGGACTTTTTGGATTAGATTGAGATATAGAGGTGACGGGTCAATACTAGCCCAAGGTTCTTTTGGTGGAGCTATGGTCTCTTTGTCAATAAGATCCTGAATCTTATGACGGAGGCGGATGCAACGGTTCGTATCATGACCGTGCCGTTGATGATAGGCATAATATTTAGCTGGGTCATATCCTAGTGGAGGAGAATTTGGAAGGGGTTGAGGTTCTAGGAGCTCTAGGTACCCTTCTTCTCGCAACATTTTCAAAGCTTGAGAGAGACTCATATAAAGAGGATGGAAATTTCGGGCTTGGGGCCAAGTTGAAGTGGTTGGTTTTTGGCCATTGAAGGGAGTGGTGACAATGTTTATTTCTGAGCATTTCGCAACTGTGCTACTATCAGTAGCATTAGAACTGCGAACAACATTCTTTTTGAAAGGCTCATTATCTTCCACAAAGATCCCTTGTCTGATGGCATCCTCGATATGAACCCCCGTTTAGAAACTCTATAAACAGAGGTAGAACGCATCTTTTGCAATAACTTGCCATACAGATTTTGAACCCATCAATCTGATCCCATCTCATCGAGGCCTTCCCTCCAGTCACGAACTTGAGAAACCCTGCTTTCAGATCATAAGTTGTGAGATCTGTGTGTTGTAGGAGTATTGAGCAATCCTCAGCCATTCTTCCCAGTTCTGTTTCATCCTCCAATTTCCAGATTGCGGCTATCCCAGACATGGTTCGACCGAAGAGAGACAACTTCTGGGTTGGGGTCAAACCCATTGACCTCAAGATATTAGAACATAGGCAGAGGTGCACCATTGGATCTCCAGAGCCATCAAAGTGGTCAATATGTGGCATTTTAAACCGCTCCGGTAAGGTAACTGCAGATTCAGTATACCCGTCCTCTAAATCCAGGATGGAGTTCACTCCCTGTGCTCGTTTGAATAACTTCCCAGTTTATTGACCTTAAGGGCAGTTGGGTCAACCTCAAAGTCAAACAGAGCTTTGGTTTGATGGACAGGAGCTTTAGAGGCCTGTTTTGGGATTGGTTCTGCCGGATTGCCCTGAGTTTCTTGGACACTAGCGGTGTGGGCAGTGGCTCTAGGTGTCAGGTTACCTGTGGGAGGTGTATGAGATACAAAAGCCGCGACTGGCTATGGCTGTTGTTGTTGTAGCCGAGTTATCACTTCAGCCTGACGAGCTGTGACCTCGGCCTGACGGGCTGTGACCTCGGCTTGACGAGCAGCATCTTGCTGCAGTGCTTCAACTGTTTGCTGTAGGTGCTGCATGAGTTCTTCCACACTGGATGGGGGATATTGTGCCATTTAGAATCGGAGTTTGGACTCGTGCTGAGCAACAAGCAGATGACCGTTCCTGGACTTAATTGGACACTGGTGAATCGAAGGGTGACTGCTATAGACACTGCACTGGTGAATTCTGCTTGAACCTCCTTTGTCTTGTAACCGGTGGGGGTGAGGTAAACACAGGTTGCTTCTAAACCAATTCCAACCTAACAAAGTCTATCGATACAAGTCTAGAGTACCCGGGGGATATTGGAGCCTTCTGAAGCTATGGTTCCAGGACTACCTTGCAAAAGAGAAAACAGACAGCATCTCAGCCCAATTTCACTAGAACGGATATGATCACAGTTGAATGACCGTGCTCTCTACTGAATTCTGCCCCAAAATAGATACCAACTTGGCAACTAATATGCATATCCCTGTACAGTTTCACTGCAAAGCACATACCAGTTAAGTGAGAGCCAAAACACCCCTATGATGGGGTAAGGTTACCCTATCCTAGTTTTGCCAGGAACTAGGGGTTCACTACGCAAACAAGCGGTTTCATACAATTCCTGTATTCGGGTACGCAACCTGTCCTAGTTTGGAATACTCTCTATGGCTTCCGATACGCAACTAGGTCGATTGGTAACAAAGGGTACCTCAGCAAGACTACCTAATATATCTCTCACACCTAATACCGAGAAGTGAAAGGAGGATCAAACGGTATAGCGGTAGTCTAGATTTAAGGCTTGTGTTCCCATCGTGGCAGAGCCCGCAATCAGTCAACCTTTTGGCAAGCTTTTTCTAAGCAAGCCTCCGGCAAACCACTTAGGAATAGCAGATGGCAAACACTGTGACTTACGCGCACCGATACAAATGCAAATGCAAAGAAACGTATAAGTGTAGATAAAACAACATATCATGAGTTCGAGTCAAGTTCTCTAAGTCCCCAGCAGAGTCGCCAGAAACTGTGGACTTGTCTTTTTCCGCACCCTCGCCTTTCGGAAAGGGTTTGAAAAGAAGGCCTCACAGTTCAGACTTTACCTGTGGTTCTAAATCTAGTCTCACAAGTGCAATGCGAAACTGATAAACACCAAAGAGTCCAATCCGGCAAATCATTTTGGAAAATCGATTTAAATGAAATAATGCCAAAATTGGACTACTTTGCCAGATTATAGAGTTGCTACCTAAATATTTTGTTTTGGGGAAATTTAGGAAACCCTGGCTCATGCCAAAGGCCACGTGTCCATCATCACCAAAGTTGCCTCGGCTCGGGAACTTTGGTACGAGAGGGGAAGGTCATGAATTGAGCACCCCCACTCGCCCGATCAATGATCGGCCTCTACCAAGCATGATATGATGTTTTATAAACATTATGTGTTCTTGTTCCAGTTATTAATTTAGCTTTACTATGTGACGTACACAAATAAGTATAGACTAAAATTGCAAGACTTGGAACAATTCAACTCATGTTTGTTTTTGAAAATGGTTTGATTTTGCCACCCTCAAGTGGGCTTAAAAGATGTGGATTTGCCACCAAACATAGTGGGCATAAAACATGATTTACCACTTCGCAAAGTGGGCTTAAAACATACATTCGTTGAACTGTTCCAATTCAAACAACAAAGCCTTCATCCGCAGGCATTCATGCAGTTTAGCATTTAAGCACATAGCCTCATGGCAAGCATGCTAATCATGACAATATGGCAATCACACTCATGCAAGTATGCTAAAGCATAAAACTTACCGAGTACTCCAAGCCAAAACAAAAACTAGTTAGAAAAATGCATGATCCTAACTATATAAGATGCCTAATGCAACACATACAATAATGCAATTAATGGGCTCGCCTATGTAACATGGTATTTGTAACACTTTGATAGCATGTTTTGAAACACGTATTCAAAGACGTATTGAAATTACGATGCAGTTTGAATGATGCGCCGAGCCTCGGTGCATGCAAGACAAATGAATAGATGCAAGCATGCAAGCATAAGGTATCTAATCCAAAACATGTCCCTAATCTAACCATCGAAAGCGATTAAATAAAAGAGAGAAAGACGTGGGGTTGGAAGACATGCACACACGCACGCACACTTATAACAACATTATGCCCTCGCGAAGGAGGGTCCGAATGAATAAGTTAACTTGTTACGCTAATTAAGCTAACTATTACAAACCGAAACTAATTAACTATTCTAGTTAACTAATTATTACAACAATTGGAACAAAATAACTAACTATTCTAAGCTAGCTAAATATTACAAACCGGAATTGAAGAATTAGTTACACTAACTAATTAAGTAAAACATTTGAATTAACTAGCTATACCAAAAGTAACTAAAGCAATTAAATGGCCTCGAAGGCGAGGGATGCATGTAGGCTCGGTTGCTCCACCCGAAAATACCACTGCCTTTCCATCGGATACCTCTGTTTGCATTCGTTTGATCTTTGAAAATTGTGCCAACTCCCAGAATGCCTCTGCTCCAACTCAGGAGCACGCTTGTGCAAAAATTTTGTAACGACCCCAAAATTCGTATATGAAATTACTTTTATGTCCTCGTGGGTTAATGCATTTTAATTTAATGATATCTGTTCGAATTGAGGGATTATCTGTTGAGTTACGGCTTTAGAATTGAAATTAATGACCTTTATGGGTTCAGAAATCGAAATTGAGTACTTGGGTATGTTAATGGGAATTTTTAGAACTATTTGGGAAAATTAATTGGAAATCTAATTTGTCTGATTCGTTAATGCATGTTTGGGTGGTTAACTTTGTACTGCAAATTGAAGACCTTAGAGGCTTCAGAAAGCAGAATAGAGGACATATTTATGATCAGCGTAATTTTTAGAGTCATTTGAAAGTTTAATTGAAATTTAATTTCGTACGATTCGTAAGGCCACGTTTGGCTCTCCCTTGTGTTAAGCTTGTGTGTGTGATATATTTATATATATAGAGATATGCCATATGAGTTGTGAACTCATCTTTTGAAGTCAAAAACAAAATATCTGAGGGAGAGAGAACCGAGAGGAAGAGAGGCCAAAGGAGAGAGGAAGCTTCTCCAAGAGAGAGAGAGAGAGAGCTCACCATTGTTGGGAGCTTGAAGATAACTTGAAGAGATTGAAGAGAGAAGAAGGAAATCAACCATGGGAACTGGGGAGAATTAAAGAGAACTACGAGAAAGACAAAGAGTGAACTAAGTTATGATAATTTATCTTGAATCCTTATGTTTAAAGCATCAATTTCATGAAATCATGATAATAAGGGAGGATTTGAACCCATTTGAGTTAGGATTCTATGTATATATTTGATTAAACCTTGATTTCCTAAGAGTTGTTTAATTGAAGAGTTAAAGTCATTATATTTGTTTATTTTGAGGTTGATGATGGGAAGTTGAGCCCCAATCTTGAAGTTTTGCATGATTAGCTATATATGAATGAAGATATATGTAAATAAGAAAGATGTGAGCTTTGAAACCCAAACTATAGCTATTTTGTGCTCTTGTGTTCTTGTGCTTGGGAATTGAATAGTATTTTGAGGTTATGATGTTTGATGGGAATTAATAATGTGGAATTTAGCAAGTATTAAAGGGTTTTGGGCTTTGATTTGCATGAATTTGAGGTTTAACTTTGAAAATGAGAAGATCCAAATCAAAGAGCCATTTTCGGACTGAAAATTGCCCAGAGCCGCACGTGTGGCGGGTCTTCCCACACATGTGGCAGTACACTCCCAAAACCAAAGTTGAATCTGCTAAAAAAGCACGTTCTCCCGCACGTGCGGCCCTGTCTCCCGCATGTGCGGGGACAGCTCTGTTCAGTCAACTTTGAACAAGCATATCTTTTGCATCTAGACTTTGTTTTGAGTGATTCTTGAGTATAAAATCAAGCCCCGGAAGTCTAGTTTCCAATGGTGGTGGTCGCACTCCCAAATTCTAAATACAGAAATAGTTATGTCCAAATTAGTGACGACTGTTCACTTTCTGTTTACCGGTTTGTACCGTTTCTTCATCAGAACCATTTTCCTATCGATTCCTCCTATCTTCTGTGGCATGGATTATATAACTTGTTAAGGAATAATGAGCTTGGTACCACCATGACTAATTGATTAAATGATCAAAGAGAGTAAGTAAAGAATCGATTATGATCTCATATTATGTATTGTGCACTGTGCTTGTAGGTCGAGACGAGGACATTGTCCCATTACTACTGGGAGCCGATCACTGTGAGTAATAGTACTGTAGTAGTATGTTTTGCTTACGGTTAATAGTTATTATTAATATTCTGTTATATGCAAGACTACTATGTCGACCTGTAATAAAACATGGGGAAATCCTTTTGCATTATTGTGTAATGGTATTCTTATGAATCTGGGATTATTCTGTTTGCTAATACTGGACCGGAGGCCGTTCTGTATTATCTGTGGGCCTGAGGCCAATCTGTTAATATCTGGGCCAGAGGCCAATCTGTTAATATCTGGGCTAGAGGCCAATCTGTTGATATCTATTAGGCCAGAGGCCATTCTGTATAATCTGTTAGGCTAGAGGCCGCTCTGTATAATTTGTTAGGCTAGAGGCCACTCTGTATAATCTGTTAGGCCAGAGGCCGCTTTGTATAATCTGTTGGGCCTGAGGCCGCTCTGCATAATATGTTGGGCCTAAGGCCGTTTTGTATTCTGTATGGGCTTGAAGCCAATCTATATTATATGTGAGCCTGAGACTGTATTGAAATATAGTAATGGATAAGACCAGTATATGGTTGATATCTGTTCATTTATTTTATCCAAGGTTTTGCTTATTCAATTATCCTTCTTACATTGCTATTATTCACTGAGCTTTGCTCATTCCATTTTATGTATATTTCTGTAGGTGAGCCATCGGGGATTGACACTAGAGTTGTACTGAGGTTCGCCTGTCTGCCAAGTCACCTGGGGTATGCCTCCACGTGGAGGCCTTAATTTGTGTTGGGAGTTATATAAATTATTAAGTTTTATGTATGCGTGTGTGAGATCTATATAAATTCTGTGGTCGTACATTTATATATATGGGAGTGTATTTAAATGCTTAATTCTAATTAAGCCATCATGTATGCACAAGCTCAATGGATGTTGTTTTTTTTTGGTATTGCTTCCGCTTAAGGCCCGTATGCGGTTAAATATTATTCTAAAATTCTGTTTTGAGGCCTATGTACAGGCCGGTCATGGACCAAACTTTTAGGGGCAGGTTTGGGTCATGACAAATTCATTGGTCGTTGGTCGGCTACCAAACTGGCCGATCGGCTACTTCAAGTGGTTGTCAGCCACTACTTCTGGCCGGTCAGCCACCCTTGCCCTGAACTTTTTTTTTTTTGCTGCAACAAAGAGCAAACAGAGGCAAAGTAGTGTATTCTCAAGGTTTGTGTGCATTGCTACTCTCCTTATCATTACACAAGTTCAAAGGAGTGTACTTCTCGGCCCTCAAACCATCAACCAAGCATTTTCAATGCATGATGGCCAAGGAGCCAAGCTTGCACAAGTTAATGAATGCAAAACAAGACTCGACAAGACCACGACCCTATCATGCATGATCAAGGGTGATGGTGACCAAGAAAAGTGACACGTTTCATCACTTTGAGTATGGAATGTCTCATTTTTCTTGTGTTCGAATTAATGTTCGATCTGAACACGTGCAATGCAACACAAAGAGGCTTAATCTTGCCTCTTTTACTTTGTTCATTTTGTTTACACATTTTAACTTACCAATCCATTCTTTAATTGATTAGTCCAAAAGGTGAGTGTCCTCTAATGGAAAGAGGGCTTACACCACAAGTACCTTGAGCATGAAAGAGGCCTCATGCTGTTGGTAATGAACTCTCAAGGGAATTAAACCATTAGGCATGAGGGTCTCAATTCCACACTCAAGCCAACAAGGGGTTCGAAGCCACTTTCAAAACAAATGAAAGAGTGAAGAATAGAGGGAGATTGCAGAGATTTCAGTGCTGAAATGGAGTGCAAAATGACACTAAAACATGAAAGCAACTCATGTAATTCATGCTGAAAAGCCTAAACATTAAGCTAGTGAATGAAATTGCACTATAACCACACAATACAAGCCTCAAAGGACCAAATCAGCTCAAAACAGAGCTAAAACTAGTCAAAATAGTAGCAAAAATATGCTGAGATTAAGGTACAAAATGCTATAAAATCATGCTCACATGTTAAGCTATCTAGGCTTGCAAACAAGACACAAGGAGGGGAGGCTACCCCCTCCAATTTTAGACTTCAAAACCAAGTTTTTACTACTTAAATAAATCTGAATTTTAGTGATTTAAAGGGCGAAAAAGTTTGATGTGAATATGCTAAAAGATGGTACAAAAACTTACGCAATAAAGCAACAAGAAGGGTGGACTACCCCTTTAAACAAAACGACCTCAAACCTTCATGTTAAGGCTAAAAAATCAGAGTTTTTTTTAGTTGAAAACCAGCTCAAAAACGATAAAAAAGATGGCAAAACAAGTAGCCAAAACAAAGCCTACAAGGTAAGTCTTATACCTCTTGAAGCATAGCACAAAACAGCCACAATTTCAGGCTCAAACCTCCTTCCAAAAGCTCAAACTAGGCCCCAAGGGACCTCAGCTCCAAGGTGGTCGAGTTTGGTTAAGGATTAGTGTGCAAAGGTGTAGAGAAAACTAACTACCAAGCACAAAACAAGAAGAGAGAGAGAGAATTCTAGAGAGAGAAAATTACGATCCAAAATCTCTAACCTCCCAAAATGGGGGAGAGCATTCCCTATATATAGAAAACCAAGGTTTAGGCTTGAAATCATCCTACCATACATGTGTATGGAGATGCACTTCAGTGAACAACAGCTAGCAAACAAATATCTAAAAAAAGAGACAAATGGCCGTCGGCCACTCTTAGTAGCCGACCGGCCACCACATGTGAAGCCCTTGAAATATGTATTCACTCTAATAAACCCTAATGTTTGAATTATTTTCTTAAAGCCCCCTCATTTACTTGAATTAATTCGAATCTTGTCGGTTAGCATTACTATTTTTATTTTTATCGAAACAGGAATTACCCTAGTCGGATTAGGTTCCCTAACCTAATTTAATTCTACCTAAGTTACATGTATTTAACTCCAAGCCCTCACTCTTTATTCAAATTCAAAACTTACCCAAGCTAGTACTTGTACCTTGTACCTTGAAGTACCATCAATCTTGTAATATATATATATATATACACCTTGAGGAGTGTGCCCCTAGTACCAAAAATGATTAAATTAATAACCCCATCACACTTCCCCAAGGCCAGCCACCATAGGAAAAGAGAGGAGCCAATTTTCAAGGTTCATGATTATGATATTCTAGAAAAATACAACCTAATACCCTAGACCTAGGATGCTAATTCCCAAAACTAGTTTCATTACAACCAAAAGTTGCCTAAACCTAAGAGTAAGCCCCCCAAATCACTTCTATTCCTTTAAACTTCAAACAAATCCTAAACTTTCCATCCATTTCCAACTAATGGGCTTTTTTGTCCTTTTACATCAAAATTTGCCTATATATACCAACACCCCCCCTAGCTTGGCAAAGCACAAACACCACACACACACATTCAGCTAGAGAGAGGGAGGAGAGAGAGAGAGTAAAGTCTAGAGGAGAAGAAGGAGGAAGAAGAGAGCCTTCTTGTGCAAAGTAGCAAGTAAGCCACAAACACAACCTTCTCTTTCATTTCCTTTTTCTAATGCATGTTTCTAAAGGTTCTAAATAATGTTTTCAGATCTGTTATTACTAAGTTCTTATGTTAAAAATGCTAAGGGTTGAGTATTGATTCCATCTCTCTTGTATTTTCCCCATTTTGGCACAAAACCATCTTCTTTTGTACCAATCTCTCAACTTTTCAAGGGCACTCTTTCAAACAAATTTTCTAAGTTAAACATGTGATAGTTGGCATATTTTCTTCACAAAAGAAATGAAACTTTTCCTTGGTGGAACCCCTTTTTCATAAATCTTCTTGTTTTGGGCAAAGTACCCTAGAATATGTTTTTGCAGCCCACTTCCAGAAATTCTAGAAAAATGTACAAAATTATTCTGGACCTCTATTTTATGTCAAAACCTTCCTTAAGGTGTTAGATTTCAACTAAAATTGATTTCGTCGAAAAACATTGAGCAGTTTGCAAGAAAATCAATTTTTTCGTAATAGTCGACGGATCTGAGCAGAATCTGGACAGCGCTGGAATATTTTCTAAATAACTTAAAATTTGGAAAAGCGATCCCATCTCTGAAAAATGTTCTAGAAACTAGATTAAATCCTCTACGAACCATAGGAAGGCCAAGTCCGGTGAAGGATCTAAAATAGTCCTTTCATTTTAATTTTTATGTGATATTAAATCTGGAAATTTTGTTATGTGTGGATGTTTTATACCCTTGAGTTCATGAGATTGCTTATTAGCTTATGATCATATCTTGGCATGATATTATATGTGTTATTTACCTTTCTCATCTTAAGAATGCATGCTTATATGGATGTTATTGTCTTATAAGTTGGACTAACCTTGATTTAAAACATTTAATTCAACAGAAAACCTAATAGGGAGGGTATTGGGTTTTCGAACACTTGAGTAATGAAAAATGAGAATATGTGATATATGGATTGTTGGGATGCGTTTCCTATTTGAAGGTTAAAGTCTTGCGCAAGTGGTTTTCGGAACCCTTGAATGGAGCGGTTGTATTCGGACCCTAGGTGGTTTGGTGCAAGGAGGGATTCGGGCAAGGCCCTATTTTACCGTCTCTTTTGAGGCCCTGCGGTTGGCGCTACACGGTACATAACCGTTGGTAGGCATCCGAGGTTAGGTCTGCAACAAAGCAGCAAAAGAGGGGGCATACCGAATAATCCGCGTCCGATTCTCGTGGTTGGGAGGACGAAATCTCTTTGGGGGATTTCTAGTTGCTAACAACCTAACTTCACCCTTTATTTATTTAATTGAGTATTGTGCTTTATTACTTGATGTTATAATTGTGGTTGTGTATTGAACTGGGAAAAATGGGTAGGGTGTGTGTGTGTTTACTGGGCATTCAAAGCTCACGGCGTATCATGCCAGGTGATGAAGCAAAACTCATAGCTGGCGACGACGAGCTCGAAACTTTTGAAGACTTTTGGCTATCCTAGAAAAAAAAAAAAAAAAATTTAGAAGCTTCTTTTTGGATGTTTTGTAAGGACTTATTTGAAGATTTAAGCTTTCTTTTGGGATGTAATGTAATGGAACCATCTTTTGAGTTATATATATATATTGTGATTGATATGTATTTATATTCTATGTAAGAACCTTATCGTTGCTTATGAGACCTTGTGTCAATACCTTTTAAGATCTGTCAAAAGGGCAGTGCGCTGCCTAAGAAAGCTGGACTTAGAAGGGAGGCTAATTTGACTTCTCCGGCGATCTGGGATCTTACTTGGTTATTGACCATAGGACTCATTAGTGACTCTCCCTTGACTGCAACAAATAGTGTAGAACCGGGGCGTTACACCACAAGTGGCCGACAAGAACAACATGTGGCCGACAAGGCCTAGGACTGGCCGACAAGGTCCCTTCCCCTTCCAGGAAAGAGGTAACAAGGTTTGGCCCCAAAACAAGCACAAAACAAATAGGTTTAGAGGCTCAAAGACAAGGCATTCCGTCGAGGACTTCGGGCGCTCAAAACGAGCATAAACAAGCACAATCATCGAGTGCATAAGCGATGACGTCTAAGTCTTGAGGTCGATCAAAAATGGGGTGTCTACAGCAGGTCTATCGAGAAGACAACAGTCACACGAATGCATTGGCAAACCTTTCCTCAGCCATAAAGTCAGACTCCTCAAGAACCATCATGGTGGACTACTTGTCGGGTCCAAGCATTGAGCCCCTGATAACAGAGTATGAGGCAATGTGCATAGAATTAGGCCCAAGGTAGATGGATGCCTTGGTCAAACTTATTAGAGATGGTAGGTTGTCAGAAGATAAGAAGAAGGCACACAAGATTAAACTCGGGTCAGTAAGGTTCTGCTTGTTGGCAAAAGGCCACCTTTACAAGAGGTCCTTCACTGGACCGCTGTTGCGATGTGTGCATCATTTCCAAGTTGAAGACTTTTTATTCAAGATTCATGAGGGAGTTTGTGGTAGCCATGCAGGAGGCATATCTCTTGCCTACAGAGCCATATCACAAAGATATTGGTGGCCCTACATGTAGAAGAACGCAAACGCCTATATGAGAAAATGTGAGAAGTGTCAGAGCTTTGTGCCTTTGATACAACAAGCTAGTTAGAGACTTAAACCCGGTATCCAGCCCTTGGCCATTTGCCTAGTGGGGTATGGATCTGACTAGGAAATTGCCCACGACAACTGGATAGAGGAAGTACTTGTTAGTAACTACGGATTACTTCACAAAATAGGTGGAGGCTGAACATTTAGCTAAAATCCGAGATGTGGACGTGAGAAATTTCATCTGGAAGAACATTATCACCAGATTTGGGATCCCAAGAGCCATTATGGTAGATAATGACACCCAGTTTGATAGAAAGTTGATCAAGAAGTTTTGTGCGAAATACAAGATCAAGAACTACTATTCAACTCCTAGCTTTCCACAATGTAACGACCAAGCTGAGGCCTCGAACAAAACCATCCTGGATGGAATAAAGAAGAGATTGGAAACTGACAAGGGCAAGTGGGTTGAGGAGTTGCCTAATGGTCTATGCGCATATCGTACAACACCAAGAAGATCAACTGGAGTGTCACCTTTTGTCATGGCTTATGGGTCTGAGACCGTTCTATCACTGAAAATCGACATTCATGGAGTTAGAACTCAGGCAGTAGAAAATGAAACAAACGAAGCATTTTTAGTGAAATCTGGACTTGATCAAAGAAAGAAGGAAGCGAGCAGCAATTCGGCTGGGGGCATACTAGCAAAGTTTGGCCAAAGCATATAATAAGAAAGTAAACCCCAGAGAATTCTAAGTTAAGGATCTTGTCTTGAGAAAAGTTGTCGACAAAAAGAAAGATCCAAAGGAGGATAAACTTGGCCTTACCTGGGAACGTTCATACAGAATCATTTCAATTGTCGACAATGAAGCTTATCGATTAGAAGATTGTGATGGCAAGGAGTTGCCAAGGCCTTGGAATACCAGTAATCTAAAGTTTTTCTATCACTAGTCTTCTTTCTTTCTCTATTTTTTTGATGTATTTTAGAAGATGTTTAGCTGAAGTATTGATTAATAAAATACTAGTTCGATTCGCAAACTGTTGTTGAAATTCACATGTTAAATTTCCACTGTTGGATAGGATAGAAAGTATAAGGCTGATGTGATGTTCCTAAGAGGAGCAAGACGTTTAACTTAGGCTTATCAGAATAACATAGCTGAACTAAATGAAATGGATGTTTTAAAGAGAAACAAGACGAAACTAGCCATGATCTGGTTAGTTTGTAAAAAAAGCTGAGGTAGTTAGTATTCTCGGTGCACTAAGGTCAAACCTTAAGTGTTTTGTTTAGACGAGCTAAACACATTAACTCTGATCATGGATGCCTAAGTTAGACTTAGGCAAGAGTCAGATGCTGATCCTTAATGAGAACATAAGTTTTAACTTATATTCACATTAGGGGGAAAGGAGCCAAGATGAGTTATACTTGGGACAAGTTGCTAATATGTAACACTCGGAAAAAATTTCTGAAAGTTTTTTATGATTGTGTTTTTTGAGACGAGTCCATTACAGGTTAGCGGAGATAAGATATGAGACGTTGTACTTAGAAGAATTCATGAGAAGTAAGGTATGGAAGACATTGAAGCAAAGCATACATTCAACACTTAGACAAAAACAAGCTTGCATTCATGAAAGTGAAGATGTTCAGTTATAATTGGGGGCACGTCGGCCTCAAACTAGCACACGATTGTTCAAAGCAAAAAGAAAAAGCACAACTGAAAACTAAAATCCTAAGTACTAGCTTCTGGATTCGGAGCAGCGGTCTTCTCGGAATGATCCACCTCGACGGTTAGAGTTGGGTCAGCCTCGGTGGATAGTGTGGTAGCCTTCTCAGCCTCGGTGTCAGTTAAAATGTCTTCATCTATCTCCTTCAACATTTGTTCAACGCTCTTGTCGGCCTTGGGAGTATCAGCAGTCTTTGAAAAAGCAGTCTTGGAAACCTTACCATCATCCTCTTCAGTCAGGTCCAGAACCTAGTTGTTGAAGGTTGGGGACTTGGCTCCAGTGGTGGCAGCGTCTGCGCCTTTGTCTTTCTTTTCTTTTTCTTCCTCATTCTCCTCGAATTGGATAGGGAAAGAGGGGAAGGGCACATCGAGTTAACCAAGGTCTTTAAGAGGAGAATCCTCGCAGACAGATAGCTTCTTCAATGCTACTATTCATCTAAGGTAATAACTTCTGTTACATGCTAGGTTTACATACATCTTGTGTTGATCTCGGACGTCTTCTTGGCCTTCGGCATAGGCCTTTCCAACGGCTGCCTTGATCTTCATTTCCTTTGTAGCCAGAGCCTCAGTTAGCTTTTTCTCAACTTTAGAGGCCTTTTTCTCGAATGCTTTGGCTGCGGCCTTGGTCTTTTGCTCGCTTTTTCTTGCTACGTTGATCTTGTCTAGCAGCTTCATCATTTCCTTCTTAGCCTGGTTGAGTTGGTGAAGGTAATCAACAGCCTATTGTGTTTTCTTCGTGACTTCTTTCTCCATTAACTCGGCCTTGTATGTAAAGGCGTGAGCATGCTGGATAGTTTGCACAGAAGAGAAGATGACTTAGTATAGCATATCAATAATTCTAAGTGTACAACGTTGGATTAAAAGAAAAATAAAAGTTTACTACTATTGTGCTCCTTATCATGAATGTGAAGTGCTCGTATTCATTATAGTCACTAATGGCTTCCATGTATGCAGGGAGGAGCAGGGCGGCTGATAGGGCAACATCGATCTCGATTTGGCAGGAGACACTTTCGCTTAGCCTAATGGGACGATCGTTGATTGAGATATTGGGAATGAAGGTATCCGAGGTGTCGTCAGCTATAGAAGATTTTGAGCGCTTTGGTGGCGGGGCGTCGGTAGAATCAGTAGTGGCCTATCTTTTCTCAGCCTCGACCATCTTTGATATCAGGATTGTATATTCAGGGTCTTCTTTGTCAGAAGGAGTGGCTGTGATCTTGGCTCTTGCTGTGGTTTTTTCAATCTCTTATGTTTTTGAATAGAAAGAGGGAAGGGGGTTGAGGGAACCGTTACCAAATCGGGAAGGCTAGCGAGGAGGTTATCGGCGACGGCTGCTTTGTGACCTATCTCTTTCGGGGTGCCGACTATCATTACTCTGGCGCTGATTTTGTAGGTAGGGAGTGCGATTGATGGATTCAGAGGGTCGTATGTCGACAGCTCTGAACCTTGACGTTTTCTTCTCTGAGTTCTAGTAGCGGTAGCGTTTGAAAGGCATCGGTGAAGTCGGCGCTTAAAGGGTGGAACATGCAGTGAGGGAGCTGATGTTGATGGCTGGTTAGCTGGATCTGATGTTGATCCTTGATCTGTTCTTGATGAAGTAGTGGGAGTTGTAGCAGATGACGGAGTCTTACTTCTTGATGGGACGTCGAGGAGAAGGGACTTGTGTGTTGCAGTACAGTTTAGGAGGAAGAGGGCTTTGCTTATGTTGATTGGCAAGTCTAGGAGCTTTACACGTCGGTTCTTTGTACGTATGACTTCCAAAAGTTCTTGCTGGGTTGTAGAGGCTCTGTAATGCAAAGAAAAGGGAAAGTGATTAGTGAATTGTATTGAAGTAAGAGATGCAAGGCAAGGCAAAATGACAGGTGTATGTTCTAAGTGTGACTTACTTTTGTGATCACCTAGGATGCTCCTAGGAAGAGGGTAGATATGAAGATTGTCATCTGGAACAAATTCCCAGTTGCCCGAGACTACGAGGTAGTCGTCTCCCACACCCTTGTTGGAGTTGGGGAGGTTGGCAATCATTTTGTATGTTGTTGATCTTGGTTTCAAATAATAAGATGTGCTATTCTTGGATTGAAAGGCACACATGGTATAATAGTATTGGGTGTCCTTAAGGTTCAGTTGGGCCTTATGTCGGTGATTTAATTCGACAATACCGTTGATTATGCGAAAGGTACTGATAGTTAATTGCATGGGGTTTAGCTTATAGAAGCTCATCATCTCGCGAAATAGAATGTTAAGAGGGAATCTTATTTCTCCCTTTACGAGGGACACTACTGGGAATGACATATAGTACCCGATATGATTGAGTTGTTCTCACCAGCGAGTCTGATATAGACGTTCGCTGGAATATTGAATGCTCAGTGAAAGTCCTTGATTTTGGTTGGGGAATCTGCTCTACATCTGTACATACGCATTATGTCAGGGGAAAAAGCTTTGTCTAGCGCAGATAATTTCTAATGCCAAGATGGCCAAAACCTAGGATTTCAAGGTGGTGCTGGAGGCATTTTGGCCTATGGGTTTTGGAAATTCCTAAGCTTTTAATGGGGGTTCTGCTTTCCTAGTGTTCTAGCAAATCCCAAGTCCTAAACCTAGCAAAGGCAAGAGTCGAATGGACATAGGAATAGTAAAGAAATGCATCAATTAGATTTGGAGTTTGAAGCTCAAATAAGAAATTTATTTCGAATATAGATGAAAAATTGAAACGCAGGTTTCTAGCAAACATGAATCAGGCTCAAAAGATGATCATTGTGAATGGACAAGTTCATGAATGTTGGTAATACAATAGCAAGTGAAAAATTTGTGTAGGTAAAGTGTGAATTGCATCAAGATTACAGAGATTCATGTAAGAACAAGTTTAACAACAAAAGAAATTGAAAACGAAAATTAGAAGGATGAAGAACTTATAGGTCAGAGATAGGGAAATGGATATCGAAACTGTGTTCAACGGGGTGAGACACTTCAGTTAATCGGAGCAGAATGGTGGTTTGATTACCGGAGTCGATGAGCCGAAGGAGTTGCAGAGAGCACAAAAAGGCAACAATGGAGGTTTAAGATGGGTTTTAGAGAGAGAAAGTCTGAGAGAGAGGTATGATTGTAGAATAAAGAGATGGAGAGGGAGGGAAAAAGTTTTGATGGAATTCAAAAAAAGGTAATGATTTAACTGCCTGGGGAGACATGTCTCCTTGATGTCAGGCGTCGTCGGACAACATTGATGGGACGCGTCTGTTGACGTGACTTGCATGATCCAGTAGTAGGGCGATACGTGGACAGAGTTGTTAGGTTTGTTATGTGTTGACAGCTTACGAGTCTTGGGTTCGTGATTTCTTGAACTAAGCGAGTCATTATCTCGCCTAGTAGAGTGCTCTCGGTTGAGATGTTGATCTTGGATGAGAAAGAACATTTTAGCTCTTGGTTCTTGATGAGTGGACCCTTGAGTCCTTGTTTTTTGACGCTGACGAGTCAAGATCTCAGTTGGAGGTGTATCTCTAGCATGTTGTTTAGTTGATATGTTAGGAGATCAGACGATATAGGTTTCATCACTTTAGGTTGCTGATGTATTAGAACCTAGGAGGTAGTTGTGGAGACATATTTTTAGGGTTGTCCATGTGGCCGAGGTGGTTAGCCAAGGTGCCACGTGGATGAGACATGTTGCCGAAGTTGTTGCGATATTGCCGAGATATGGTGCGGTAGTATTAGAATCCGAGATTGTTAGATAGAGTAGATAAGTTGAGTCGCTTAGTTCGGATAAAGATGAGGCTATTAAGTGGGATCATTCTTTTTAAACTGAGGGTCCGGGATAAGTGTTGTTCCTGAGTGCTATGAAGTGAGACTTCTAGGGGACAATGGTACCGATCATTATAAAAGTAAGTCAGCCCCCGTGGGTCTAAGATATGTTATTACTTGTGTATTGTTCATTTGATTTGATATCTTTGAGAGATAAGTTACTGACTTGATTGTCGGAGAGAACGAGTAGACGAGCTACCGTGGTATTTCTTATCTTCTTGTGTACATGTGTTTATTTTAATCTATTCTGCCACATGCTGTCCAACCAAGTTCCTTATATCTCTGTAGAGAGATCTGTTTGGTTGTCAGGTCAGAAATCAACGCATAGAGCCACATAATTATGTTTGAAAATCATATATAAATTTTTTGTTTGTATAGCATTACTCTTTAGATTTTCTCTCAACCCACCATAGTCACCATTTCTCTCCCATCAGACAACCCACTACCCGCCACGAACCCATCTCTCTCTTTCATTTTTTCTCTCCTTGCCAATCAATCAAAACCCAATTCGGTCACCATCTCCACCAAAACATCTACCATCTCTATCAATCAGCCACCATTGTCCGCCACCCATATCTCCACCCCTAAACTGACACCAACACAAATAGCACCAACTCCACCACGGAAGGAATCAAATTTTTTGAATTCCCAAAATAAGTCTAGATTCATGATATCAAAAGCAAGTAACCATAAATTATATATGGATGCATTATTATGTAAGATTGTGACACACTAGAAGAATTGCAATAAGGAAGATTATGACGGAGCGACACATAATTAAAAAGAAATTTGGCACCAAATAGTACCACATTTAATGTTGTTTCATAGATTTAGATCCAATTATAAATCATTCTAGCAAGCAAAACCAGTGGCGTACTCAAATTGTTCTTTTGAACTCAGTTTCTAATTAAATAATGGTAGAAAATTACAATTTTATTTACACAAGGATGCCCTTTGTTTATCTTATCCATTTGTTTGTCTTTTTACCCCTAAAATTAAGTGCATCTTTGACTCACCGAACACTTTGAAAAAAGCTCACTTATTAATTAATAGTGCTCTAAATCATATGACGATAATAATGTGTCAAGTTCATCTTCTCAACTAAATAATTATTTTCTAGACTTGATTTCCTTAAAGAATTAATTAATGGATCATATCCCATAAACGTATCTTCTACAAACTTTTTAGCCAAGATCAAGTAAGCTCTATCTCCAACCCATCCCATATAAATTATACTTTCTGACAATCAATTATTATTGACCAATTCCAAGGAAATTTGGAATTTGTATAACAATAGTGTCGCAATTTTCTATCTATACTCGTTAGGCTTAGTGCCATCTGATTGTCTCATTCATAATTATGAAATCTTGATTGTTAAAGTCTTGAATTGGAGTCCCTCATGCACTATCGCTTTTTATTTATTTATTATTATTTTTTATTATTTTTTATATATATTTTTTATAATTGAGTGTTCGGAACAATTTACGTGCCAAAATTAAAGCCGGACCTAGCCAATCTATTTGCAAGAAATCGCGGCACAGACCCAACCCATGCCCATGAAAAATTGAGGCTCGAGTGGCCCCTTTTTTTTTTTTAATGTTTTTTATTTATTTATTTATTTTATTTTTCATTTTTCATCGAATTAAGCACACACATCGGACAAAAAATGATAGAATTTAAATAATTTTTATTTTAAAATGAAATGAAATATTATAAATTTATATCATCAAATAGATATAGATTATTGATGGTAGGAAAATTGCATCACTATAAGTTAAATATATCCCAATTAGGTTCGCATTTACTAGCTCACCAATTCTTTGAATTATACTCCACCTCAAAGTAAAAATAAAAATATGACAAACTTACAAATTGAAGAAAAATTATTGATCAATCATCGGAGGAGTTGGACAATTCATTTGGGTCGTCCATTGTTATAGTATCCAAGTCAGCTTGAATCCTTGTGTTCTCATCAACATCGTGTCTTCTTTTAGTTGCAAACAAATTAATGATCCCTCGTTATCATAAGTACCTCAATCATTTCGGGTATAAGTCTGCAACGATAATCGTTCAACAATCGTCTACCTATACTAAAAGCTATTTCATAAGATATTCTAGAAATAGGGACAGTTAGTATATCACGGGCCATTTCTGCAAGCACATGCCATACCTGTTCATATTGTTTCCACTAATTCAAAATATCAAAATTTTATTCATTATCAACACAAGGTTGATCCCAATAAAGTTGAAATTTAGAAATATTTAGACTTGTATTTTGAGATATATCCTATTTTTTATTTGTGACCAAATATTTAATCTTCCACCCTGAGATGAGGTTGGTGTAATATGTGTAGGTTGTCTATTTACAGCTACAACATTCTTATATTCTTCAAATAATTATTTGAGTGTTGCAACAATAGGACCAAATTGATGTTCTTTACCGAAAATAAGTTGTAAAAAAGTTTGTAAATCACGGTGTTTACAGCTAGGATTAATTACAATGGTTAAACTTAGAAGGTGAGGTAATGGATCAAAATATTTATCAAAATTTTTCTTCATTAGATTTAAGGGGAATTACATCCAAGTGAGACAATTTTTTTTTTTTTACACAAACATGACTTGCAACATCACAACATTTCACTTGCACCTTATCACAGAATCACTTACACCCCACATATTTTGTATTTTTTTTTTCTCTGTCTCACTATCTGTAGTTTTCCCTTAGATTAATAATGTCAAAATAATGAACAATGAAAAATAATTTGTGAAAACCACCATTAGTTTTGCTAATTGATGTAAAACAAATGGTGAAATAGGTATATATATATATAAATGAAAATAATTTTGTTGATTGATCAAAAAATTTTCTAAATTTTTTTTATATAAACATACGTGGAGCCAATATTCTTCCGTGGGTTTTTGTACTCTTGTTATTGTTGTTGTTTCAAAAATAAATATATTACTTTTTATTTTATTTTATTTTAAAGTTATATTTAACATATATTATAAGTTGCATTTCGCCTGGTGTCTATGTCTAAACGTAATTTACTTTCTTTCATTTGTTATTATTGACATAATTTTCCATACAAATCAATTCGTCTAACTGAACTATTAATATTATCAATTGCATTTTTGTATTGCCATTACAAAATAATCATATTAACTCATAACTTCTTTAACAATCAAATTTAAAATATGAGTACAACAATGAACATGACATAAAGCACCACTAATAAGTAATTGTAAAGTTGATTTAAGATGCACTATAGTATGATTATAATGTGTTGCATTTTTTTAAACTAATGGTAAATATTTTATTTTGCAAAGCACACTTAGATATGGTAAATATTCCTTATTGCTACCCCAAGTGAATGACCAGTATATGGAAATTCAACTAATTTAATAAAATTATTCTTTTATTTAATTTTCAATCATTATATATATAATGTGCAGTGATGTATTGATATTATAAACCTTGTTTTACTTCCACATATCAGATGTTAAACAAAATTTTTCATTCAAATATTTACAAATGTTAAATAATTCAGTTTTAACGTCACGAAATATCTTTAATATCCTATTTCTAATAATCTTTCTTGAAATTTTTTGAAATTGAGGTATATCAGCTCCTTGAATTAATTCAGAATAATCACTACATTCACTCATACGGAAAGGTTGTTCACATTTAGTAACATAATTAACTAGCATATCATGTAGACGTACATGATCGTATGAAAATGTAGACAAATTACCAACTAGTGAACTCCTTAATTGTAGTTGATTTCTAATATCAGGTTGTTAACTTTGTAAATGCTAACTAACATGCTTTTTTAGATGACTAGTACCACCTGCTGATGAAGCACTAAGTGAATTTGCACAATCTATATATTTTGCTTTAATTATAATTTTACCATCAGGAAGAGTTAAAGGTGTTCTTTCTTTTTTTTAGAAAGGCAAGTGTTCTTTCAAAATGCTCCCAAACACTAGACGAACCCCGCTGGATGATGATTATGATGATACACTAACAAGGATAGGAGGAGTAGGAGAATCAACTAATTCATGTTGTGTATATTCATCAATATTAGCAAAATCATTACGATCCATATTAATACAAGCAAAGTAATATATATTAACTAACAATTAATTAAAAAAAGAGTAACTAATAGATATTAATTAAAATAATTAATATTAGTGAATGACGAATGCAATATAAAAATTAGCTTCTTCTGGTAAATGTTTCTTCTTACACAATTATAATTATCAATTTTGAATGAGACTTGAAAGTTGATTGAGAGAGTTGAGAGATTTGTTGTGAAGAAAAATGAATTGGGAAGGAGGTATTATAGTAAAGGGTCATGGGTTCAAAAGAAAAAGAGGGGGGCAAATAGTCATAATTTTGACTGTTGGCAACATTTTCAAAAACATTGGACCGTTGCTATTTAGGGGGAACCGTTGGGATTTGGTCGGTCTGATCGTTGGAGAGTTTTTTTTTTTTTTTTAGGGCAAGATTGAGCTAAAAAAGCATAGTCCAAGTCCTAGTCCAGAGGGGTCAGATTGGGCCGGGCCATTTTTACACTCCTAGTAATAGATTAAGAGAGAAGAGAGAGAGAGAGAGAGAGAGAGACAGAGAGAGTGAAAGAGACCTATAACGATTTCGGTTTAGACCCGACCCGTTCATTGCTTTGGATTTGGGATATCTTGTCTTGTATCATTGTTCATGTCATTATTTATCTTGTACTTCATTGAGATTGGCTATTAGAGTGTCATTGTCGTGCTTGGAAGAGGTTAGTAGCTTATTTTTCAAGGAAAGTCTACTCAGCTTTTAGCCTCTTCACTCGAGCATTCTTTTTGTCGCTCGAGTGGTCATTGTGAAGTCTTAGTACTTTTGTAGGATTGCAAAAGTACTGGGAGGTGGTATTCTTTGCTCGAGCGGTTACTTTGTAGACTTGA
Source organism: Camellia japonica (assembly GCA_030407325.1). NCBI lineage: Eukaryota > Viridiplantae > Streptophyta > Magnoliopsida > Ericales > Theaceae > Camellia > Camellia japonica. Next base: position 70,764,561 of record JAPPVO010000010.1, on the reverse strand, counting down.
GCGGTCCACATTATTGTGTCGCTTGAGCGACCATTCTTGGTCGCTTGAGCGGTCTGTACATATATCAGGTTGTAAAGATCACATTTTAGATCACTTTTTTCAGTCCCCCGTCTCTCTCTGTGTAAATCTCAGATCTTCTCTCTCTTTCTCTCTAGTTCTTGAATATTTGGCCCAAATACACATTGATCCATCTATTTCTACACCCTAGTCCCTTTGATAAAAAGGTAGAGCTCATCGAGGGCTTCGTTCTAATCGAAAAAGTTTATGTTTTTGGCTCCATTGAGATCTACCCGTCTTTTTTTTTGCTTCTTCTTCTTTGAGGTAGGGATTATTTTGACTCTTTTTATGATTTTTAACTTAGTTATTTGTCTTTCTAAACAAGATTGTGATTTGGAGATTTTTGGATAAAATCTAGGGTTTTGGTTTTGAAATCAAAAGATGGGTTTTCAAAATGAGTTCTTGTATATGATTGTGCCTTTGTAACAATGGTTGGGTTGTGATGGATGGTGGCTTTTATCCATGGAGATTGACATTTAAATAAAATGGGTTTTTTTTCCCTAAATAGTGATAAATTGATTTTGTAAAGAGAAGATGGAATTGATATTGATTTTATGGAATTAGAACAATGATGATGATGGTAGAGTTGGATATGAAGTATCACTCTTATTTGAAAATATTGGAAAGTATATCTATATTGAAAATTAATTATCTATTTAGAGATATATGTTTTGGGCTATTGGTGGAGGATAGCTATGATTGTTATAAAAATTGCATGAGAATTAGGTAGACTGAAACTATTTTCCCATCCATGTGCATTGAGCATTGTAACATATATAACACATTGAAAATATTGTTTTGAGAAAAAAGGGTGAATACCTTGGTAAATTTGGGTAGGAGTGTAGTTGTGGTATTATAGTGGCCTGAGTGTCCTTGGTGAAAGTCCAGAAACCCGTGTGGTTAGGTGTTGAGCCTTTCGGTTAGTACCGGTAAAAATGAAAAATTGATAGTGCTTGTAGCCTACTTGCAGATACGTCCTAGAGATTTCTAGTATCGTATCCACTGCCCTATTTTCTATCAAAAAGGAATTGATTGCATGAACTGTGACATAAACTTGGCATAGCATGGTTTTGGAAAGAGATATAAAATATTTTGATATGAGCATTGTATATGCATTCACCTTATAACTCTATTAAGATTCATACATTGTGTTAGAGTTTCTTTACTGGGCTTTGGCTTACCCTATGTAGAAAACCATTTTCAGGTGCTGATGATATACCTTCGCCAAGGCAATAGCTTGAGAGGATTTGGAGCCAGAGCTTCTATTTTGGATTAATGTTGTATTTGTTTTGTAGAATCCTACAGCTTTATTTGTATTGAGTTTAAACTCCCTTTTGTTATAACCAAGCATCGTCTTGGAAAGTTGTAGCCAATAGGGCATTACTATATTTGTTTAATTCTTATTTCATATCTTTTGCTATTACACATGCTATAGATTCAGGGCCAGGACTTGTGAATGTATTATTGCATGTATTACACTTTTGTAAAGAGATGAAGCCTTATGAATGAGAGAACATTATATTTAGGGATCTGTTGTTATTTAATATTTGTCATGATATGATCTTATTGTAATAATTTCGGGGTGTTACAACTTGGTGTCAGAGCTACCGGGTTTGAATACTTTGGGATTGTGGGAAGTGGTTACTACCACAATGGGTTTCTTTGTTAGATGATATTAGGAATAACCTGGTATGTTATGTAATAACATGTTTATGTGACTAAGTGGATATGGGATTTAATTTCTAAGATATTGATTGGGTCTACAAGTTTCTGGAAGTCTTATTAGAAGAGCACTTGGGTCTACAAGTTTCTGGAAGTCTTATTAGAAGAGCACTTGATCACTGCTATTTCTAACTATAACTCTGGTAACGTCACGAGACAATCATTATATAGAAAGGAAATTCGTACATGTTTATGTGACTACGTGCTTATGTGGAGTGAATTAATTGTTGTCTACTGCATTAGGACGCGAGGGAGTTAGCTTCGGCACATTTGTAAATGTGCTAATCTCTTGTGCTACCTTTATTAGGATGTTAGGACATGGACGTGGTGATGGTAGGCGTGGCAAGCCTAGACGATAAGAGGTGTCGTTATCGGATGATATTTCGGCGTAGGAGGAAAGGGTTGGTCAGGCTAATGTTGCCGAACTGGTTAGTCAGCAGGCCATGAGTGCTTTAGCCCATGAGATGGCCGAAGCTTTGCGGGAATCTATAGACATTCTCAAAGTTGAGAATCAAGTCCATGCCTAGGTTGCTGAGACAGGGCCGTTGTTTTTGAAGAGAGTGTTCTTCTAGTCAAATCCGGATGAGTTTTTGGGGGACTCGAAGAAGCCACTGAAGGCGGATAAGTGGTTGGTGTAGATGGTGAAGACGTTTGAGATGCTTGGCATTGAGGACGATGGGTTGAGGGTGACCTTGGCATCCTTCCAGCTGAAGGGAGATGTAGGTCAGTGGTAGAAGTTTGTGCAAGGGCGCATTAGGGTGACTTGGGAGGCTTTTGTCAACGCCTTCTAGGATAATTTTTTGCCTCCCATTGTTATGGGGAAGTTGAGGGAGCAGTTCTTGAAGCTCAAGTAGTTTAACATACTGGTGGCTGCGTTTGAGGTTGCTTTCACTAGTCTGTCGAGATTTACACCTGAGTTAGTAGCAATAGAAGAATGCCATTGTTTGGAGTTTGAGAAGAGGTTAATGACTGGACCCTTTTTAAAGGTGGCCGTATCCATGATTAGGGATTATGGTTATCATGTAGAGGTGGCGGCTCACTTAGAGACCATGATTCAGACCGAGAAGGAGAGGATGAGGGGCTCTAGGAAGAGGAGTCAGGAGGTTCAAGGGGAAACCTGGGATAGTAAGAAGCAAAGCGGTTCTAACCCACACTAGTCCTAGGGAGCACAGTGTAGGTCCAATTTCCCAGTACCAAGTTCTGGTTCTGGGAGAGGTGGTTAGGGAGTTATCACTTGCTTTAAGTGTGGTCAGCTGGGCCACAAGTCTGTAGTTTGCCCACAGAGAGGAGGAGGGCAACAGTCTGCACCGTCTGCGGCTCATTCTCAGAGCTAGAGTCAAGGGAGAGGAAAACCGCCTACCTATTATCAATGTGGGTAGCCAGGGCACCTGAGGAGGTTTTTTTCGTAGGCAGGTGGCACATCTGGTATGTCTAGTTTGAGGCAGACACTGAGCCATCAGCCTGCATAGTCAGCACAGGCCTCGAGGGCCAATTAGGGAGCCTCTTCGACTTAATTCGTGTATCGGAGTTATGCTCTGAGAGATGAGCAGGTAGAGTAGGGACCTGTGAGGCGTGTGTATACTGTTACCATGCCAGATTTGTTGCCAACACCTTCGATAGTGAGAGGTAACTTCTTGTTCTGTAATTCATTTGCCAATGTGTTAATTGATACTAGTGCATTGCATTCTTTCATTTCGTCTGCATTCACATCAGCATTGGGGTTGGAAGTGGCTCAATTAGCATCTTCACTCAGGATAGAGTCACCTATTGGTGGTGAGGTTGTGTTGGACCAGGGGTGTTGGGGTTGTGAGATAGAGGTTGTCGGTTGCCGACTTCCTTTTGCTTTTGTGTTGATTGATATGTCGAGTTTTGATGTTATTTTAGGCATGTATTGGTTGTCATCCTATCGGCCATTATAGACTATTACCGTCAGAGAGTTACGGTGTGCACCTCAAGTGGTGATTGTTTTTATTTCCTGAGGGACCGAGTTGATAGGGCCTTGTTGCTAGTGGGTGATCTGTGTGGTCGGGGTGAGCTTAGTTTCCTTCTCACTATATTATTGGGTGTCGAGGGCGATGTGATCCGAGTTGAGTTACCAAGGGTAGTTTGTGAATACCTTGACGTCTTTCCAAGGATTTCACTAGTTTACTAACTCACCGTGAGATTGAGTTCTCTATTGACCTAGTGCCTGGCACGACACCGATTTCTATGACACCGTATAGATTTGCACCAATCGAGTTGAGTGAGTTAAAGATTCAACTCCAGGAATTGCTAGATAAAGGTTTTATCTGCCTTAGTACTTCGCCTTGAGGAGTACCGGTTCTCTTTGCCAAGAAGAAGGATGGCGCTTTGCGACTTTGTATTGATTACCAGAAGTTGAACCGGGTTGTTGTGAAGAACAAATACCCAATGCCTCGTATAGATGACTTGTTTGACCAGTTGAAGGGGTCTGGGTGCTTCTCTAAGATAGACTTGAGATCGGGTTATCACCAATTGAGAGTGAAGGAGGAGATCCAGAAGACGACATTCCGTACGCGGTATGGCCATTATGAGTTTCTAGTGATGCCTTTAGGGTTGACCAATGCACCGGTGTTGTTTATTGATTTGATGAACCAAATCTTTTGGGAGTTCTTAGATCTCTTTGTAGTTGTCTTTGTGGATGACATCTTGATTTACTCACTATTTGAGGAGGAACAAGATGAAGACTTGCGAGTTGTGCTTAAGTTACTTAGAGCCCACAAATTGTATGCGAAGTTCGGGAAGTATGAGTTCTGGTTGAAGGAAGTGAAATTCCTAGGCCATGTAGTATCCGGGGAAGGGGTGACTATAGATTCTTCCAAGATTGAGGTAGTGCAAGATTGGTAATAACCTAAGAATGCTTTTAAGATTCGAAGTTTCTTGGGGTTAGTTGAGTATTACCATCGTTTTGTGAAGGATTTCTCTAGATTAGCCTCACTGTTGACTACACTGACAAAGAAGGGAATTAAGTTTGTGTGGAGTGAGACTTGTGAGAAATCATTTCAAGAACTTAACGTCAAACTTACCACTACTCCAGTGTTGATCATTCCGAAGAGGGGTTTGGGCTATGCAGTGTATTGTGATGCATCTTGGGAAGGCTTAGGTTGTGTCTTGATGCAAGAAGGGAAGGTAGTAGCTTATCGTTCGCGTCAATTAAAAACACACGAGAGAAATTATCTTACTCATGACCTAGAGCTAGCAACTGTGATCTTTGCCTTCAAAATTTGGAGACATTATCTGTATGGTGAGAGGTTTGAGGAATTCTCTGATCACAAAAGTCTGAAGTATTTGTTTTCATAAAAGGATTTGAATTTGAGGCAGAAAAGGTGGATGGAGTTTATGGAAGATTATGACTTTGAGTTGCATTATCACCTGGGAAAGACAATGTAGTGGCCGATGTTTTGAGTAGGAAATCTATTAGTAGTGTAGCTAGTAGTGCCGTTTGGGAATGGGAGATGCTGGGCGTTATTAGCGAGTTTGACTTGTATCTTGGCGAGTCTGTTAAGTAGGCAACTTTGTTTACTGTATTTGCGCAACCTACACTTGTGAGCTAAGTTATAGAAGCACAACGGGGTGACCACGAAGTAGAGTCCATCCGGAAGAAGATATCTAGTGGAAAGGTGGAGAAGGGCTTAAATGTGTATTCTGACTTGAGTGTTAGATACCTTGACTATCTTTACGTGCCAGAGTCTTGTAGAGATGAGGTACTCCAAGAGTTCCATCATTTGCGCCTTGCGGTGCATCCGGGAGGCACAAAGATGTATCACGACCTTAGTCGCCAATTTGGTGAATGGGGATGAAGAGAGACGTAGCCTTGTTTGTATTAAGGTGCCTTACATGTCAACAAGTGAAGGCCGAGCATCAGAGGCTAGCGGGTTTGTTGTAACCCTTGCCTGTAGCGGAGTAAAAGTGGGAGCATGTCACTGTGGATTTTGTTATGGGTCTTCCGAGGATTCAACGGGGTAATGATGCCGCGTGGGTGATAGTCGACCGGTTAAGTAAGTTAGCACACTTTGTACCTATGCGCACGAGTGACTCGGTAGATTATCTTGCCGACCTTTACGTTAGGGACATAGTGTGACTTCACGGGGTCCCTGTGACTATTGTTTTGGATAAAGATTCGCATTTCACAGCTCGGTTATGGCAGAGTCTACAGAATGCCTTGGGCATTAGATTGACATTTAGTACCACTTATCATCCTTAGACTGACAGGTAGTCAGAGCGTACCATTTAGATCCTAGAGGATATGCTTTGGGGTTGTGTTCTCGACTTTAAGGGGTCGTGGGAGAGACATTTACCTTTAGTGGAGTTTGCCTCCAACAATAGCTTTTAGGTGAGTGTCAACATGGCACCTTTTGAGGCCTTGTAGATCTCTTGTGTGTTGGGCCAAGATGGGTGACGCACCTATGTTAGGTCCTAAGTTAGTCTGGGAAACAACGGGGAAGGTTGCATTTATTCGTAAGAGATTGGTTTCGGTTCAGAGTCGCCAGAAGAGTTATGCTGACTGTAAGAGGAAACCGTTATCATTTGAGGTGGGGGATCACGTCTTCTTGAAAATATCACCTAGATGGGGTTTGGGAAGAGTGGAAAGTTGTCTTTTAGATTTATTAGGCCTTTTGAGATCTTAGAGTGCATTAGGGAGGTAGCTTATCGTTTGGTCTTGTCACCATAGCTTTCTGGGGTTCATGATGTGTTTCATATCTGTATGCTTTAGAAGTATGAGCCGAGTTCGTCACATATGTTGGATTGGACATAGTTAGAGGTAGATGAGAACGCCTCATACGAGGAGAGACCGGTTAGAGTCTTAGATACACGAGACCAAGTCTTGTGAGGCAAAACCATTCCCTTGGTAAAAGTGTTGTGGCGACACCACAGGGTTGAGGAGACGACTTGGGAACATGAGGCTGAAGTCCGTGAGAAGTATCAAGACCTTTTTGTAGATGTCTGAAACTTGTAATGGAAATTTTGTTATGTTGATTAAATATAAAACATTGCATATGTTTTGAAAAAAGCGGATTGTATGTTCATCTTTGAGAACCTTGTTTATTGTTGCTGTGGAAATGAAAGACCGGTGGATGGGTCATGGTTATGAGAATGGTTGGAATCATTATTATGTTGATTTAAATATTGTTGTTCTTGTGTTGATTTTAAAATTTTACGGACGAAATTCCTTAAGGGGGGGGGGGGAGGTTATAATGATTCCGGTTTAGACCTGACCCGTTTATTGCTTTGGATTCAAGATATCTTGTCTTGTATCATTATTCATGTCATTATTTATCTTGTACTTCATTGAGTTTGGCTATTAGAGTGTCATTGTGGTGTTTGGATCAGGTTGGTAGCTTGTTTTTCAAAAGAAAGTTTGCCTAGATTTTGGCCTATTCGCTCGAGTGGTCTTTTTATTGCTTGAGCGGTTCTTCTAAGTCTCAGTACTTTTGTAGGACTGTGTATACACCCCATTTTTGACCGCCTTTAAGACTTGGGCGCCTCAGGTTGATCACTCGATGATGAAAGATACGCTATACAAACGTTCGGTTTTGTCAGCAAGAGGCTTCAGTTTTGAGCTCTAATCCCAACCTTACACCCCATTTTGACCAAAACTACTTTAGACCTTAAAGCCCTCTTTTTGAAAATATTTCGTTTAAATGTGTTTATGATGTTCTGAGGCTCACATATCTTTTAAAATATTGCACTTTTCGGTAAACCAAGTAAGGACAAAATGGAAATAAATGAAAGAGAGGTGAACTCTTTGAAAAATCTTTAAAAACTTCTTATTTATAGGTTTGGAGTTAAAGGAAATAGGAGGAGAGGGAAGAAAACTAGTTGGGGGAAAGGTTGGTGTAGACGTCCCCGAACGTCCCGGGAGAAAGTCCCGTTTTGTTCATTGGGCTTACTACAGTTCGGACTCAAATGTCACGGTTATGAATCTAATCCCGCAAAGTGCAATGCGAGACCGATAAATCACCAAAGAGTCCAAATCCGGCAAATCGTTTTGAAAACAGATTTTTAGAAAGAAATGCCAAACATGGACTGCTTTGCCAGATACAGAGTCGCCACCTAAATATTTTATTTTGGGAGAATTTAGGAAACCCTGACTCGTGCCTAAGGCCACGTGTTCGTCATCACCAAAGTTGCCTCGGCTCGGGAACTTGGGTACGATTGGGAAAGGTCATCTCATGAGCACCCCCGCTCGCCCGATCCGAAGATCGGCCTCTACTAACCATGATATCGAGTTTTGAATACATTATGTGCTCTTATTTCAGTTTATTAGCCTAGAATTACTATGTGATGCACATAGCATACAAGTATAGACTAGATCGCCTGAGTTGGAACAAAACATTTCATGTTTGTTTATTTGAAAATGGCTTGATGATGCTACTCGCAAGTAGGCTAAGACGTGGATTTGTCACCCTCGAGTGGGCTTAGAAAACATGATTTTGCTACAATCAAGTGGGCTTAAAACTCGCATTTCAATGAATTGTTCCAATTCTAGTAATCTAACCTTCACCCACAGGCATTCAGACAGTTATATCATATAAGCACATAGCCTCATGGTAAGCATGCTATCATGGCAGTCACTCACACACATGCAACGATGCTAAAGCATAAACACTTACCGAGTACTCCAAGCCAAAGAAAGAAGCTAATTAGAAAACATGCATGAATCCTAACTATGCTGAAATGCCTAATGCAACACATGAAAAAATGCAACTACAATAGGCTCGGCTATTCTAAGATGGCATATGAGATGCTACAGATAACATGTATTCAACTCGGAATTGAAATACAATGCAGTTAGTATGATGCGCCGAGCCCGGTGCATGCAATACAGATGAATGAATGCAAATATGCGAGCATAAGTATGCTAATTGAAACATGCCCTAAAACTAAACATCATAAGCTGGTAAATAAAAGGGGGAAAGACGTGGGGTTGGAAGATATTCACACACGCACGCACACTTATTTACAACATTGCCCTCTCTCGGAGGATCCGAATAAATAATTACAGACCAAATAAATAATTAACTACTCTAGCTAATTAAATATTACAAAACCCTAAATTAATTGACAAATTAGTTACAAAGGGAGGCCGCTGCAGCCCCGCCTCGGAATGCTTGGATGATGTATGCTCGATTCGCCTCGCTTGGAAACCCGTCGCCATGCCACTGTTGCCTCTGTTTGCACTGTTCTGCACCTCTGAGAACTGTGAAAATACTTGTGATGCTTCTGGAACACTCCCATAGCACTGTGGGATGTCATCGGCCATAATGCAAGTCCACCGGCCACTGGAATACAGCTATTGACCAAACGTGGGACCACCGGCTAGACTTTGGTAGCCGGCCGGCATTGAAGAGGGCTGACCGGCCATCTGTTCCTGCAGAACTCTGTTTTTGCGGTAGCAGAGGACAAACAGTGCATGGCAAGGAATTTACAAGACAATGTATGCACGACCACCCTCCCTATCATGCTATGAACTCAAGGGGGTTTGGTTCTCAACCCTCGGGCCACCAATCACACATTTCAATGCATGATGGCTAAAGGCACCAAGTGTGTAATTTGATATCAAATGAAATGCACAAAAACAAATGAATGTTACACACTCTATCATGTTGGAATCAAAGTGTCGGCGACCGAGGATTGAGGCGTGTTTCGTCACTTTAAGTACGAACACACCTCATTCCTCATGTTTGGTTTGACACCCCAAACCAAACACAATGCAATGCATGTATGCAATATGGCTCAAATATGCAAAATGGCTCATGTATGTAATATGAGGTTAATTTAGCAAAGCATGCCAAATGCAATGCAACCTAAACATGCAAATGTACAATGTGCTAAGCACGCAAGATGCAATGCAATGCGACCTAATATGCAAGCTAAGCTAATGTAACACAAACACACCAAGTATGCAACAAGGTTATGTGATGCAACTAGCTAAATGACATGCAATATAATAAACACGCAAACATGGTATAATGCAAGCATGCAACAACACACAAATGCAACATGTCAAACATGCAACTATATGCAAAGATGGGCTTAAACCGAAATGGGAAGACCTCAGCCAATCCCAAAACAGTGGCCAAAATACCAAAAATAAGGCACCAAAATGCGAGATAAACATGCACACATGTTGGTCCATCAATTAGGCCACAATGCACAACCTTCAAACATGAGCAAGATGTGATAAATATGAGGATATGGCATTACAATAAACTCTGAAATCACATGAAGAATGATGCCAAATCGACTACACAATGCAAACATGGCATGTTAATGGAGTTAAAGCTCAAAGCTAGCTACGAGACTTGAACCATGACTATGTCAACCAAGGCCCAAATGGTCAAAGCGACTCAAAATAGTCCCGAGGCAGACCAAAATGAAGCTAAAACTCATATGGAACAAAGCCAAAACATGCTGTAAAGAAGGGCACGAAACAAGACGCATACAAGGCCCAAAAGGGCAAATGCACTACACCTCTTACAACCGAACATGACATGACTTAGGCAAATAAAATCAGAGTTATAATACACCAAAACAAACCCCAAAACCCAATGAGAAGGTCTTCCAAAGACCAAATCATGGAGGCACATGCAATGGTCCAAATAAGGAGCATGAGACAACAACTCTCCAAAGTATAGAATAGGTGATAAATGCAAGCGTGTGGCCACGAAAAATGGACTGAAATATGATGACAAGTGATGCCAAATCACTGAAATAGCTCAAATGAAGCATGCTAATGACTCACACACCCGAAGCCAACAAGCTAGAATGTGAAGAGGCTATATAAAGCATGGCAAGCATGACCAAATTGACACTAAACAGAACTTAAACACGTTAAAACATGACTAAAAACTTCACAAAGCTAAGTCAAAACATGCAAGCATGGTGGTCTAAATGCATGAGGCATTTCTAAGCAAAATAGAGAAATGCAAGGCAAGTGTATGGTGCATGCAAGGGGTCAACAAACCAACCTAAAACAGAGGTAAACCATGACCAAATATCACTAAATACCCACTGAGATGGAGCCAAAATCGACTAAGCATGCATGCTACCCTTATGAGCCAAAAACACAAGCATATGAGACACAAAGGGAGAGGGGTGTCCCTCCCCTATACAAGACCTCAAAACCACTTCACCACCACTGAAAATCCTCTGGATTTCAGTGGTGAGAAGGCCAATACACGAAAGCTCCAAAGCTCAACAAAGAAGGCACAAAAAGAGGCCAAACAAGGCCTAAGAGGGGGAGGACGACCCCCAACACCAAAATGACCTTAAACAAACATCTTAAGCATGAAAATATAGAACTTTTATCAGTTATACACTAAGCTCAAAACAACATGTAAGATAGGCTAAAAGCTAGTGCAAAAATGGGAAATATAAAACAATAGTGCTCACCCTTGAAGAACACTTCAAGAACAGCAACTCCAGCCCCCTCCTTCTGATCAAAACCAACTCAAAACTCCAAGAACAAACTCTCAACATCTCAATAACCAAGGTATAGTGTAACACTAGGTGCTTTAGTGTAAAAATAAGAACAAAACACACTTTTGAACACTATTCCACACACAAATGTAGAGAGAGAGAGAGGAAGATATAGAGAGGGAGTGATATATGTGATATATATCTCTGATTTGCTCAACCCCCCCTAAAGGAGAAGGGAGGCCCTCTTTTATAGAACAAAACAAGGGCCTAAGCTTCTTGGAGAAGCTAAGACAAAGGGGTCAAGCTTCTTCAAGAAGCTAGAACAAAGGTCCAAGCTTCTTGGGGAAGCTAAGACAAAGGTTCAAGCTTCTTGAGGAAGCTAGAGCAAAGGGTTCAAGCTTCCTCAAGAAGCTAGAGCAAAAAGGGTGCAAAGGGTGCAAATCCTCCATACACGTGTATGGAGGACAGGTCTGTGTGCTCCAGCTGGCACAGCTGGCATGCACAATGCCTAAAAAAGGCAAAAAAAGAAGTCCCGGCCAGAAAATATGGCCGACTGACCAAACAAACGGCCGGCCGACCAAAAACAATGCCGACCGGCCATCACCAATGGCCGGTAGCAACAAAACAGGGCCGGTGGCCTCAAGCCAAGGCCGGTGAGGTGTGGGGATGACCAAAAAGCCATTCTCTGCCCTCAGAAGCAAAAACAAACAAGTTCTTGGTCCACAACCAAGCATAGAACAGGCAAGTTAAGAGATCCTGAGGCAAGGCGCGCGGCCAAGACCTCCGGGAACTCAAAACGAACACGAACATGGATGATCATCGAGTGTTCAAACGATGACGTCCAAGTCTTGAGGGCGGTAAAAAATGGGGTGTCTATAGTTGGGCATCAAACTGTTAAGAAAGAAATGAGTAGTCTTCACTAAATTAGGCATATCTCTTTGTACACTTAGAATTTAGATGTGAGGCTACCACCATGGGAAATCAAAATTTCTGAGCTTTAATTTAGACTCAAGAATCACCTAAAACCGAGTCCGGATGAGGGAGATTTGCACATTTGAAGTCGAGCTTAAAAGTAAATTTTTGTGGCCTTGGTGGCCTTCTGTCCCACACTTGGCTGGCCGACCAGGTGTCCCGAGAGGCAAATTTTTATAGCCAAGTGTCCCTACTAGTGGCCGGCCAGCCAGAAGAAGTGGACGGCCGACCTCCTAGTGGTCGGCTGGCCAGTTGTTTTGGTAGAGTAGATATTTTGCTGCCAACTGTGCCAGCTGTCTCCGCAGGTGCATGCACTGCACCAGCTGTCTCTATATAGATATTTTCGACTGAGGCACATGTTTTTCTATATATACATGACCACCTCTTTTGAAATGAAGGTTAGAAAAAATTCCAAACGCTCCAATACTTGCATAGCACACACACACACACACACTCTTTTCTCTCTCTCTCTCTCTCTCTCTGTCTCTCTCTGTCTCTCTGTCTCTCTCTCTCTCTCTCTCTCTATCTTGCAACCTATGCACTCTCTCTCTACACTTCCTAAACAAAAAATTTGGCTCTTCTTACTGAGGTTCTTGAGCTCAAATCTCAGCCCTTGAGAGTGGGAACTTGTTGGTTTGTGAACAAAGGAGTTACCTCTCTTCAAGAGGTATGACTTCTAGCATCTTTACACTACTTCTTCCCTATCTTTACTTGCTGTTTTTGGACTGTTTTTACACTGTTTTTATGGGCTGAAACTTGTGGCTTATAGCTATCAAAGGTGGAGGGGTTAACCACCATTCTTTAAACCTTGTTCTCTAAGCTTTTGCCCTTGTGTTTCCCATTTCTTTCTCAACTTTTTCTCAACGTTTTACCACTGATTTTCAGAGGTTTTTAGAGGCTAAAAATGTAGTTTTGAAGTCCCAAAAATGGAGGGGTTAGCAAGCCCTCCTTATGTTTGTTTACTAGCTTGATTTTTTCATTGTTTTAGCTGACTCTTTCAAGCTTTTTCATGTTATTTCCAGCACTGTTTTTAGCTATTTTAGGATTGTTTTAGATTGTTTATTTCATTTATGCTTTGTATAGCATGCTTGTAGTGTAGTTGTCCTCATAGGTTTGGTGGTTTAGGCCTTAGCCACCAACCTATTTTAGTTGATAGCATTTATTTTATGCTTTTCATACTTGTATTCACCTCCAATCACCTTTGCAATCTCCCTCATTTCTTGGTTTTTTTTTTTTTTTTTAAAGTTCTTTGAGAGTTGTTTCAATCGAGTGTTGTTTAAGCTTGCGAAAGAGACCCTTCAATGCTAAATGATTTAATCTCTTCGGAGGTTCATTACCAGGGCATTACATCTCTCATTCCCGAAACAACTTCTTGTTTGACACTTCTCTCCATTAGTGGACTTAATGCTCATTTTTTTGATCAAAATGACTAATGAATGGAAAGGTAATTAAAAGAGGCAATAAAATTGGATTAAAAGAGATAACAAGATAATAAAATCAAGTTGGGTTCAATCGGAAGTTAGTTGAACCCATTGAGTCTTGAACCGTTTCATACTCTTTAGTGATGATAATGGATCAAGATTCAAGGTCTACCACTTCCCTTGATCAATTCCATGATAGGGAAGAGGTTCTTTTTGTTGGTCTTTCATTATCATTTATTGAGATTTTGTCCGTTGATTCATAGATCATCACGCAATGAGTTTGTGTCGATTGATGGTTTGTGATTCAAGCCTACCCCTCCTTTGATCTGTTTGATGAGAAGGAGAGACAGGGTGGACAGACATCCCCTGAAAATACTCTGTTTGTGCTCTGTTTTATGTCTGTTATAGCAGGGCAGTGGCAAAAACTAGTGGCCGGCCACATCATTGTATGACCAACCACTTCACTGTACAGCCGACCACTTTTCAAGGCCGGTTGGCCACCTCATTTTAGATCAACAGTGCCATTTTCATGGTAGAACAGAGCAGAGGCTGGGGTGAAAACAGTTCAATTTTTTGACTGCAAAACAGAACCACCCTGGTAGCCACACAGAAGACATTTTCGGGTGGAAATTCGCATTCATGCATGAACGATTCTTCGTTCCTTGTGACTCGTTAGTTGTACTTAAATTTGTTAACTCCTTTGAACTTGTAATAGCTTAGTTAATTAATTTCATGTTGTAATTAATTAATTAGATTCATTCTAATTTGTAATAAGTAGCTAGTGTAGTTAATTCATTTCTTTGGTAATGTAATAGTTAGTTAATTTGGTAATTACCTAGGACATTTATTCAGACCCTCTTGTATGAGGGAAAAATTGTAATATTGTGTATGTCTTCCAACCCCCATTTCTTTATCCCTTTTATTTACTCGCTTATGATGGATAGCATAGAGCATCATATTTTAATTAGCATTTTCCATGACTTTCTTCCATTCGTCTTGCATACATAAGGGTTCGGCTCATCATACTAATCAATGTCAATTTTAAATTCCTTACTTGAATACGTGCTTTGTCGCATGTCTTGAATTGACTCACATGCCATACTAGTATCCGAGCCTATTAATTGCATTTTGTATGTGTTGCATTAGTCATTTGCATCATTAGGATCACGCATTTTTCTAATGATTTTTCTTCTATTTTGGCTTGCCTCGGTTGAGTACTAGGTCAGCATTTTTTTGCTTTAGCATATTGTATGCGTGCGATTTTTGCCATATCAAGCATAAATACCATGAGGCTATGTGCTTAGTTGATATACCTGTATGAATGTGTGGATGAGGGTTAATTTGCTTAAGTTGGGGTGATTTGTTTAATGTATATATGAGCCCACATTTTCAAGTGGTACATATTCAAAGCAATTTTCAAAACAAACATGAAATCAAAGTGTTCTAACTTTTGTAAATTAGTCTATACTTGTGCACATCACCTAGTAAATTAGCCTAATAAATCTGAACAAGATCATATAATGTAAATAAGAATCGCAATATGATTAGTAAAGGCTGATCTTTGATCGGGCGAGTGGGGTGCTCAATTCATGACCTTCCCCTCTCGTACCTAAGTTCCCGAGCCGAGACACTTTGGTGATGACGGATAAGTGGCCTTTGGCACAAGTCTCGGATTTCCTAAATTTTCCAACAATATTTATGTGGCGACTCTAAAATCTGGCAAAGAAGTCCATTTTTGGCATTTTGATTCGAAATCGATTTTTCAAAAGATTTGCTAGATTTGGACTCATTTGTGTTTATCTATTTCACCTTGCACTTGTGAAATCAGATTCAGAATCACGGCAGTCTGAACTGTAGAGCTAATCGTATCCGAAAGGAGCACAAAAAGCAAGCTACAGACTGCAAAAGCACTGAGAGGTGGTAGTCTTCACTCGAGCTGTTACTTTGTTTGCTTGAGCGGTCCATCTTGTTATGTCTAGTTGCTCAAGTGACCATTCTTGCGCTCGAGCGGTCTGCACGTATATCAGGTTGTAGCAATCACTTTTTCATCTCTCTCTCTCTCTCTCTCTCTCTCTCTCTAGTTCTTGAATATTTGGCCCAAATACACCTTGATCCATCCATTTCTACACCCTAGTCCTTTTGATAAAAAGGTAGAGCTCGTCGAGGGTTTCATTCTAATCAGAGAAATTCGTATTTTCGGCTCTGTTAAGATCTACCCATCTTTTCTTTGCATCTTTTTTTTTTTTTTTTTTTGAGGTAGGGATTATTTTGACTCTTTTTATGATTTTTAACTTAGTTATTTGTCTTTCTAAACAAGATTGTGATTTGGGGATTTTTGGATAAAATCTACGGTTTTGGTTTTGAAATCAAAAGAGGGGTTTTCAAAATGGTTCTTGTATATGATTGTGACTTTGTAAAAATGGTTGGGTTGTGATAGATGGTGGCTTTTATCCCTAGAGATTGATATTTAAAGAATAGGGGTTTTTGCCCAAAATAGTGATAATTTGATTTTGTAAAGAGAAGATGGAATTGATGTTGATTTTATGGAATTGGAACAATGATGATGATGATGGTGGAGCTGGATATGAATTATCACTCCTATTTAGAAATATTGGAAAGTATATATGTATTGAAAATTAATTATCTGGTTGTCCTGGTCACTCTAAGTGCCTCTCTCGCAGCAGGTTCTCTCTCCCCCTCACCTTCACGAGCGTGGGTCAAAGGTGGCATGAGATGTGTCTAGATGAAGGTTGTGTAGTCGTCCTCTGCTTGGAAGTAGTCAGCATCTAGGCCCACCATAAACTGAGTGACCTCATCAATGGATAGGCTGTCTAATGATCGGGTTAGGCAGGCCCATAGTCTGGCACACGAATCACTCACTCTAGAACTAGGCCTGGCAGACTGGTGTAGACACCCCATTTTTGACCGACTTTAAGACTCAGACGTCATCGATTGAGCGCTCGGTGATGGTGCATGTTGTGCTTGTTTAGAGTCTCCGGAGTTTTGGCTGAGAGCCTTGCCTCCGGGCCTCTGAACTTTTTTGTGCTTCGGCTCGATTTGTGGACTGAATCTTGTTTCTCTTCCCGGAGGGAGGGAGAGGTCTTGTAGACCATCTCTTTGTGGTCGTAGACCACTTTTCCCGTTTGGAGACTAGTTTTCGGTTTTTGGAGCCTTTGGCCGCGCGCCTTGTCTCGGGACCGCTTAACATTCTCCATTTGGCATGGTTTTTGAACCATACCTTGTTGCCTCTGCCTAGAGAAACACTGTGGTTCGGGAGACCACTTTTGTGGTCACATACCACTTTTGGTGCTCGTAGACTAGTTTTCGAGGCTTTCGGCCGCGTGCTTTGCCTCCAGATCTCTCGTCTTGCATCCGCTTCGGTTTGTTTTTGGTACAAACCTTGTTTTCCTTGTTTGGAAGGTGGTCTAAGGGTGGGAGACCAGTATTTCTCCTGGTCGACCACTTCTTCCTCTGCCAGCCAGTTTTCTGGTCGGACAACTGGCTTTCTTGGTCTTTGGGCCATCTTTTCTGGTCGGCCACCACACCACTGCATTGTTTTCATGCCCTGGACTCTCTCCCACCATGGCCGACCAGTTTTTGCTCTCAAAGGCCACTTGAAGTGGTCGGCTGACCACTTTAAGTAGCAGGCCGACCACTTCAGGTGGTCGGCTACTTTTTGACACCTTTTTGGAGATATTTTCCTCCAGCTGCCAGTTGGAGGACATTAGGGCCATCCTCCATACACGTGTATAGAGGGATTGCCTTGGTGCTTAGCTTCTCCTAGAAGCTTTGCCTTTCCTTTTCTATAAGAGGGAAGCTCCCCCTCCCTCCTCTAGGTTCAGAAAATTGTCCTTAGAGAGATACATATAGTTTTGTATCTATCTTGCTTGGTTCTTCATTTTTGTGCTTCAAAAGTGTAGATTTGTCTTAGTTTAACACACAAACACACACTCAAACACCATCCTTGGGTAGCTGAGGTGCTAAGGAGTTGTTTTTGGTGTTCTTGGACTGATTTAAGCTCAAAGAACTTGCTGGAGTTGCAGTGGTAGAGAAGGTCTTCAAGGGTGAGTCTTTGACCTTTAAAACCCCCATTCTTGCTTAAGCTTTTGGACCCTTTTTGCATCTATTTTTAAGCTTAACTCTTAACTAGAAAAATTTTTATTTTTGCATGCTTAAAATAGTTGTTTAAGGTCACTTTTTCGTTTGGGGTGATTTACCCCCTCTTAGGCCTTGTTAGGCCTTATTTTGAGCCATCCCTTTAGGCTCTTGTTGAACCCTTTGCATGACCTTTCTACCACTAAAATCTAGAGGATTTTCAGTGGTGGAAAGGTGGTTTTGGTGTCCTAAATAGGAGAGGATCATCCCCTCTCCTTGTATTGTGTTTGCTTGCTTCATATGCCTCATGTTTGAGCACCTTGGATAAGCTTGTGTTAGCTTGTTCTTAGCATGTATTTGTGTTTGTTTTGTTGAGGCATAACACTTTTTTTGCTTGCTTTGGTCACTCCATGCATGATTAATACACCTGTAGTGTAAATCACACAAACTAGCTTTATGTGCTTCATGAAATAGCATGTCATTCTAGCTTGCTTTCTTTCCATTTCAGCATGTTTTTGGTGATGTTTTTCCATGTCATGACTTTGTTTTGGTTTGGTTTGGTTGGCCTTTGCATGCTCCTTACACTTGTAGTGTAGTTCCATGAAATAGCCTAACATGCATCATGTTGTAACATGTCATTTTAGCATGCTTTTGGCTTAGCTTTGAGAAGACTTTGTTCATGTTTTAGCATGTTTAAGGTCTGATTTATGTTGTCTTGGTCATACATGACTTGCTTTGTATAGCCTTGGTTCAATCTAGCTTGTTAGCTTTGTGTATTGAGTCCTCTAACATGCATTACTTGGACTATTTTAATGATTTGGCATCATTCATAATGTGATTTCAGTCCATGTTTCATGGCCATGCATTCACATTTGTCACTCATTCAATGCGTTGGAGGGTTTGCCCCTTTATGCCTTAACATGAACCATTGTGTATGCCTTCATGCCATAGCTTGCGAGCCATCATTTCAGTGCTTATTTGGGGTTATTTTGCCATGATATAACTCTAATTTTTATTGGTTAAGTCATTCCATGCTTGGTCCTAATAGGTGTAGTGTAATCCACCTTATTTGCCTTGTATGCATCATGCCTTATGCCCTTCATGCTAGCATGTTTTGGCTTCCTTTCATGCATGTTTTAGACTCATTTTAACATGTTCTAGGACTATTTTGGATTGCCTTAGTCACATGCTTCATGTTTTGTATACTTGTAGTACAAATGCTCTTGCTTGCCTCAAGCTTTGAGCACCATTGCATGCTTCATTTGTGTTGTGTACATGATTTGGCATCACTTAACATGACATTTCAGAGCATTTAGCATTGCCATGTTCCTACCTCAATCATGCTTTAAGTGCCTTTGAGTGTTATGCATTGTTGCCTAGTTTATGCCTTAGCTTGTATGCTTGCATGCCTAGGCCTTTGAGCCCTCGTCTCAGCATGTTTAGGTCCTTATTTTGACCTACTTGAGCTCTGTCCATGCTTAGTTCATGCATTTGTGCCATGTATTGCATGCCTCCTTTGTAGTCCTCTTTACTAGCTTCATGCTTTAAGGACCCTAGCATGCCATACTTGTGTTGTTTGAATGATTTGGCATCATTTCTTACCTCATTTCAGTGCACTTAGTGTTGATACACTTCCATGCTTTTCACTCTTTAAGTGTTCTTGAGAGTTGCACCTTAGTGCCTTAATTGGTGAGCTAAATGGCATGCATGCTTGTATGTGTTTTCAGCGCCTTCATTTTAGCATTATGGCCACTGTTTTGGCATGACTGAGGTCTGTCCCTTTCGGTTTAAGTCCATTGAGTTTATGGCTTGCATGTTGTTGCATGTTTGGTGTATTGCATATTGTTGCCCTTGTTGCATTGCATTGTGTATGCATGCATTACATGGTGTTTAGAACCCTATGATTGCCTTGCATTGAGTATGCCATCTAGTTCTTAGCATTTAGCATTGTGTATGCCATGCTATCCCTTGCATTGTGTATGCTATGTTGTTAGTTGCATTGCGCATGCCATGTAGTTGCATGTTTGCATGCTAAGGTTGTATTACATTGCATTGAGCATGCCATGTTATGTGTTGCATTGTGTTTGGAATAGGTGTTAGTCCAAACACGGGAAACGAGGGACGTTTCATACTTAAAGTGATGAAATGTGCCTTAATTCTCGGTCGCCGACGCTCTTGATCATACATGATAGAGTTTTAGGCTTTATGTGTTTACTTGTGCATTCATTTCCATATTGAATTGTGCAACTTCGCCTCTCGGCCATCATGCATTGAAATGCGCGATTGGTGGCCTGAGGGTCGAGAACCACACCCCCTTGAGTTCATGACATGATAGGGAGGGTGGTTGTGCACACATATCTTGCAAACACATTGCCATGCCCTTTCTTGCTCTCTATTGCAGCAAATTGCAGTTCAGCAGCAACAACTGGTCCGCCAGCCAGAAAAAGTAGCTGGCCGACCACTTTTCTGGTTTTTCAACAACCAAAAGTGGTCGGCAGGTGTTTCTAGAGACCAAAAGTGGTCGGCCACCCTCCCACAGGATTCCTAAGGTGGAGTTTCATCTTTCTGGAGCTTGGTGCAAGTTCCTAAGGACAAATGAAAACAGAGGCAAATCGGCGCATCGCATTGGATTTCCGAACGAGGCAACCGAGCATGCATCCAGTCTTCTCCTTCCGAGAACCGCCTATTTTACTGCTTTCCTTAGCTGCCATGCTTAGATAGCTTGCTTTTGCTTTGGTTTGTACTTTAATTAGTTAATGCGTTAGCTATTCAATTCGTTTTGTAATAATTAGTTAACTAGGATTAGTTAATTAATTTGTTGTGTAATAATTAGTTTAATTAGCTTAGATTAGCTAGTTAGCTTCTTATTCGGTCCCTCCTTCGAGAGGGCATATTGTTGTAATAAGCGTGCGTGTGTGTGATGCATGTCTTCCAACCTCTATTTCTTTCTCCCTTTTACTTTACCGCTTATGATGGTTAGTTTTAGGGCATATTTTATTTAGCATACCTTATGCTCGCATGCGTGCATCCATTCATCTGTCTTGCATGCACCGGGCTCGGCGCATCATACTAAATGCATTGTATTTAAATTCCAATTTGAATACATGTACCAAGTTGCATTTCACATGACATTCTAGAATAGCCGAGCCTATTTTAGTTGCATTTCCGCATGTGTTGCATTAGCCATCTTAACATGAACTAGGATCATGCATTGATTTCTAACTAGTTCTTTGTTTTGGCTCGGAGTACACTGTGAGTGTTTACGCTTTAGCATATTGCATATATATTAATGTTGCCATGAAAGCATGCTTACCGTGAGGCTAACTGCTTATGTGATTAAATGCCTGTGGGTGAAGGTTGGATTACCTAAATTGGAACAATTCATTGAAATTCGCATTTTAGCCTACTTGCGAGTAGCAAACTTCAAACCATTTTCTAAACAAACGGATATGCGATGCTTTGTTCCAAATTAGGCGATCTAGTCTATACTTGTTTGCTGTGCGCATCACATAGTAAGACTAGCTAATTAATCGGAATAAGAGTACATGTGTTTTCAAAAAAACAAGATATCATGCTTAGTACAGGCCGATCTTTGATCGGGTGACCGGGGGTGCTCATTAAATGACCTTCCCCAATTGTACCCAAGTTCTCGAGCCGAGGCAACTTTGGTGATGACATGAGTCAGGGTTTCCTAAATTCCCCCAAAATAAAATATTTAGGTGGCGACTCTGTATCTGGCAAAGCAGTCCATGTTTGGCACTTCTTTCTTAAAAATCAGTTTTTCAAAACGATTTGCTGGATTTGGATTCTTTGGTGATTTATCAATCTCACATTGCACATTGTGAGATTAGATTCAGAACCGTGACATTTGAGTCCGAACTGTAGTAGCTCAGAACAAAACGAGATTCCGCGCCCCTCGCAGGCGCGAATATCGGAGAGTTCCCGGGAGCGCGCCTACAACTGGGCCCTCGAGTAGAATACAAAAGTGAGAAGTGGCCCAGGCCTTGGCGTATTGGTCCCAAATCCCATCCGGCATCATGGCCCATGGCTGCCACATAATCTACAAATAGGGGTTGTACAGATTATTAGTTGCTGTTAGTTGCTAAATGTGAATCAAAACAGTTGGAAAACAAAAATGGCTGTGTTTTGGGTTACCTCATGAGCAACCACAGTGTCGAAGTAATGCTTGAAGAATGTGAAGGTCTCGCGGGTCCTAGACTGGTGCTGGCCGTCATACCTCCATGAGTAAGGGACTGCTAGGGGGAACTCCTCTATGGGCTCTGGAGCCAAAGTCAGAAAATATGCATACACTTATAGCTGCAAGGAAAATGCAGTGATATGTGATCAACAAAGGGTGAACAGATATAGAAAGTGCAAAGGTGAAAGCACAGGTGTTGAACATATGTAAAGTAGAAAATGTAAAGCAAAAAATGTAAAGTACAAAGGGGGAACTCAGATGCATACCTCCCAGGCTCGCCAGTAGCCTTTGCTCAAGTCTTCTCTCAGATGGGAGGTCGAGCTCATGTAGCCATATAGGGTGGCGAGGCCAGCTCTGCCCTAATCATAGAAGCGCACCTGAGGAAGGGTCACTAGAGTGCTCAACAGATATAAGCCTTCAGTGTTCCACCTGTTCGAAAATAAGGTGGTACCAAAGACGAACATCAGAAAGCCTTGATTGTATTGCTCCATCTCCTCTACTGTCTCGAGCTTGCACTCTCTGAACTGATCGGTGAACGAGGTATATCTAACCTTGCATGTTCGGTATATGAGTGGACGCACTCCCAGCAGCTCAACCTAGGCCGCCTCCCACTCTCCCATATCAGTGTCGAATGGGATCGGATCACCCCCTACGTCTAAGCCAGTGAGCATGGCGAAGTCATAGGGAGTCATCGTCATCTCCCCAGTAGTGGAAAAGTGGAAAGAGTTGGTGGTGTCCCACCACCTCTCCACAAGTGCGCCCAGAAGAGGACGGCTCACGATAACCCGCGTCAGGCTAGAGCAGAATAGGCCGAAACCAGTCTCGTCTACGATGTCACGAACTCCTGCGGGGAGCTCGTCGTACCAGTCTCGCGCAGTTGTGGCTCTATACCCTCTAAAGGCACGAGACTCACCCTGTGGCAAAGAATAAATGAATCAGATAAGGCAGTGATGAAAGTACAGTAAAAAAATGTAGTGCAAGAAATGCAAATAAATACAAGCAGGAATGCAGGAAAATAGAGTTTGTACCTCAACTGGGACAGATGAAAGATGAGAAGCCGGCTCCCTCAGTAGGAGGTCCTCCGGCACACCGGGAATAAAATCGTTGAATCGCTTGATGCCACCGGCTAGGAAGATATGTGTCCAGGGATGGTACCTCTCTGGATCAAATGGTCGTACTCTCACTGGTAGTGGCTTTAGCTCAGGCTTAGGCTCAGGCTCGAACTCTGTCTCGAGGTCAGCCTCAATATCTCCAACCGCCTCGGCAACGACCGGTTCATCCACCTCAGGCACAGGTGGAAATATGTAGGGAACCTCTGGAGGGGCCCTGTTGTGTGGTGAACCATCCGCCATTTGGAAAATGGGTGAAAAGTAGGTGAAAAATGAAGAAAAACGGAGAAAAGAGGGTAAACTTGGAAAAAGTCAGCCCTAGGAGAGAGAAAATGGAAGAAAAAGTCAAAGCCACAAAAAGTGCACAGAACTCGAGAGAAACTCAAAGGGAACAAGCCTAAATGAGAAAGAAAGTGTCAAAATCAAATTCCAATCGGTTCAAAGTGAAGAGGACTAGGAGGGTTTAGCGAATAAAGTTTGCGTGGGGCGTTGGAAAACGTGTAAAAAGTGCAAATCTAGAGAGAATGAGTACCTAGAGAGAGGGAAAGGATTTTCAGATGTGTAAGTGTGAGGAAATGACGGGCCTTCACTTATATTTAAAGACCGGAGCCAAAATGTCCAAAAAACCCCCAAGCTGCCATCGTTGGGCGGCAAGGCTAATTCGTGGTCGGCAAGGTTCTTCCATAGCCGGTAGGTGGCCGGTAACCTCCCCCTGTGGCCAGCAGGTGGTCGGCGGTCTCCCTTTGAGTCTTGATGTTGTTTTGTGTCTTTGTTTTCCAAGAGTTGGAAGGAAAGTTCACAGTTGGGTTCATATTATCTTTGTGGAAGCGCAAAACTATGTTTTGGCACACAATGTTCGTCGCTTTTCAACATGAACGAGCTGTATCCTTTTTAAACATATTGTAACTATTCCGAGAGGTAAATTGGAAGTTGCTACTGAATTTGTTCTTTTGTTAAATTGCCCTTTTATTCCTTGCATAGAATTTGCATTTCACTTTGTTGCATAGAATATGCATTTTACGTTGGTGCTTAGAATATGTATTTCTCTTCACATGTATATTGCACGTACGTCTTGCATCAGTTATGAGTTGCACATAGAATATGCATCTCATTTAATGCATGGAACATGCCTTCGCTTAAGTTTATATTTCGGTCGTTTATCTTGCGTAGAACATGTATTGTCACTGTATCGCATACTAACCGGCAAACGATATTGTATATACGATTCATTTGGAGGAGCTCCGGATAAATTCATTTGTGTCTCGGTAGGAGAACTTGCACTTTTTTACTTTGTGCATCAATCGCACTTATTCACTTTGTGTATCTATTGCACTTGTTCACTTTGTGCTTCTATTGCACTTGTTCACTTTGTGCATCTATCGCACTTGTTTACCTTCGTGCATCTATCACACTCCCTCTGTTGTTTCATATCGGGACGTGTGAAACATGGCCCCGAGCGGTTTTTGTTTCTCAGGACGAGTAAAACGCGGCCCTGGGCGGGTTTCATCTTGGGACGTGTGAAACACAGCCCTAAGCGGTTTTTGTTTCTCAGGATGAGTGAAACGCGGCCCTGGGCGGGTTTTATCTTGGGACGTGTGAAGCATGAGCCGAACAGTTTTCTTGTTATCTTAGGACGCGTGAAACGCGATCCTGAGTGGGTTTTCTCTTGTTTCTCGGGAGACGTGAAACATAACCCTGAGTGGGTTTTTTTGTTTCTCGGGATGCGTGAAACGCGACCCCGAGCAGTTTTCGT
Source organism: Camellia japonica (assembly GCA_030407325.1). NCBI lineage: Eukaryota > Viridiplantae > Streptophyta > Magnoliopsida > Ericales > Theaceae > Camellia > Camellia japonica. Next base: position 70,739,793 of record JAPPVO010000010.1, on the reverse strand, counting down.
TCTCTTGTTTCTCGGGACGTGTGAAATACAACCTTGAGCGGTTCTCAGTTTTTCAAGGATGCGTGAAACGCAACCCTGAGTGGTGTTTTCTTTCCTTGTCCAGTGTTTTGGCGTGGTTAAACATGTGCTTATGTTCCTTTTGCATGGAACCTGTGTTGGTTTACTTGAAGTTGTTCATTCATGTGTTGTTATCTTGCTTATTGTATTAATTTTTGCTTATTGCATTATCTCGCATGATCACGAGTTTTGAAAATAGCCGGCTTCGCGAAGTGTGTGAGTCCATCTTTCAAAGTTACATTGTGCATATCATTTGCATCTTGCCCCAGAACCACGCTGGTTTGATTCCTTACAAAGGGATACGTAGCCAGCCTACGGGCAGAACCATTGTTTTCTGTCTTGATTGTTTGTCCAAGTCTTACGGCCTTGTCAAAATGGGTCGTCTCTGGGCTTTGACATTTATTAAAGTCATTTCATGACTCCGAGTTCTGTCAAAGAGGGGCAACTGTAGACACCCGATTTTTGACGGCCCTTATGACTTGGACGTCCTTGTATCCACACCCGATGATGAACATATTTGCTTGCCAAGTGCTCAAAGTCCTTAGCGGAAAGCCACAGCTTTGAGCCTTTCAATCCCTGCACCCTTGCTGCCTCAATTTTGGGCCAAGCCTTGGTTCTTCAAGCCTGCAGTTTTTGGTGGCCTGCCGGCCACTTTTAGAGGCTACCGGCCACTGATGTGGTTTGCGGGCCACCATTGTATTTTGTAGATATTTTATACCAGTTGTGCCAACTGTTTGCACAAACGCATGCATCTATCCCCACGTGTAGGGCTGGATCTCCTTAAGGGAATTTCATGTTTTCTATATATAGGAGGCCTCTCTCTTATGTTTTAAGGTTAGAAAATTTTGAGTTCAAAAATTTTTCTCTCTCTCTACCAAATCTCTACACTTTTGCCTACAAATCTTCAACCTTTGCCTATACACCCTTAACCAAATCTCATCATCTTTGAGCTGAGGTATTTTTGAGCTTGGTTTTCACTATAGAGGGTGTGTTTACTAGGTTTTGTTGCTTGGAATTGCTTCTTCTCTTTAAGAGGTATAAGGATTTACCTATTTGATTGTTTTCTCTACTATTATTCCTACTGTTTTTCCATTGTTTTGGGTTGTCAAAAACATTGTGTTTTTCAGGCTAAAGCTTGGATTTAAATCTATTCAATGTTGAGGGGTTGATAGCCTTTCTTTGTACCTTGTTTTGGAGGCCTTTACCTTTGTGTTTCCCAGCCTTTTACTATATTTTCTGAGCTTTTAAACACTGACTTTCAGAGCTTTTTCAGTGACCAAAATCATGTTTTCAAGTCCAAATTTGGAGGGGTTAGCCTCCCTTTCTTGTGTCTTACTTACTAGCCTAGTTGGTGCCATGTCCTAGCATTTTAATCTAGTTATGTTTAGCTCAATTCTAGCATGTTTTAGGGCTTATTTTAGACTGTTTTAGCACTGTTTTGTGCTGTTGTTTGCATTTGAGCTTTGTTTTGCATGCTTATAGTGCAATAGTCCTCATGAGTTTGGTATTCTAGGCCTTAGACACCATTTTGTTTGAGTTTATAGCATTTATTTATGCTTTTCTCACTCATTTTCAACACTTCATCATATCTGCAACCTCCCTCCTTTCTTGGCTTTTTATTTTGCTTTGAAAGTGGTTCAAACTATTTGTTTGTTTAAAGCATGAGATTGAGACGTCGTCATGCTTAATGGTTTAATCCCTTAGGGGGTTCATTACCAACCATATGAAGTCTCTTTCATGCCTACAACAACTTTTGGTTTGAGTTCTCTTTCCATTAGAGGACTTAATCTCACCCTTTGGACTTAATTGATTAAAGGATGGTTGGTAAACTAAAACATGGAGTTAAAAGTGAGTAAGATAATAATTTGGTTGTGTTTAATCGAACGTTAATTGGACACATGGAAACTTGAACCATTTCATACTCATTAGTAATGAAATGATTCAAGTCTCCAAGGTCACTACGTCCCTTGATCTTCCATGATAGGGAGGTGGTATGAGTCTTGTTTTGCATTTATTGAACTTGTACACTTGGTTTCACAAGCCATCATGCAATGAAATTGCATCTATTGATGGGGTGTGAACCGAACTTGCAACTCTTTTGATTTGCTCATGAAAAGGAGGGGTGAGTTGTGCAAACAAACCTTTGAAATACCTCTATATGCTCTGTTTGTTCTCTCTTGCAACAAGATGAACTTGTACAGCAGTGGCTGACAAGCCTCTTTCCATGGCCGGCAGGTGGTCGGCAGACCACCTTTGATGGCCGGCAGTCTTCATCATTGTCCGGCCGGCCACTGGTGCAAAATTCAACAGTAAGTTTGTAAGGCAGAGCAGAGTGAGCAGCAATGTTGGTGTTCTATTGTGCAACAGAGGCTCTTCGGAAGCAAAATGGTGGTCTTTTCGGGTGGAAACCGAGCATCCTGTAGACATCCCATTTTTGACCGAGCTCAAGACTTAGATGTCATCGCTTGTGCACCCCATGATTACGATTGCATTTGTTCGCTTTGGGTGCCCGAAGTCCTCGGTGGAACGCCCTGTCTTTGAACCTTTAAAGCTTGTCTTTTTTGTGCTTTGTTTTGGACCAAAATCCTATTGTTTCAAGCCTGGAACTTGTGGTGACTTGTCGGCCACCACCATAGGCTGTCGGCCATGGCTCATGATTGTTGGCCATTGGTGTGGCCGGTCGGCCATCAGTGGTGGCCCGTCGGCTACTAGTGGTGGCCGACGGCCACTAGTGTCTTTTTCCAGATACTTGTTGATAGCTGTGCCAGCTATTGGCACACTGAGCTGCATCTCCCTACACGTGTATGGTGGGATGTTTCTAAGCTCAAGGCTTGTTTTTCTATATATAGGGGGGTTCCTCCCCCATTGTGGAGGGTTAGCAATTTTGGAACAAAATTCTCTCTCTCTCTCTCTACATTTCTCTCTCTCTCTCTCGCAATTTTGTGCATAGTTGCTTGGATACACTCCACTTTTGTCTATCAATCCTTAACAAGAGTTGCTAGTCTTTGGGCTGAGGTAGCTTGAGGACCTCTTTGAGCTTTAGAAGGTGTGTGTGACTTGAATTTGTGCCTAAAATTGTTGCTTGCTTCAAGGGGTATAGCACTCCCCTTTTACACTTGTTTTACATACTTGCTTTGCCATCTTCTTCTATTGTTTTTGGACTACTTTGGGGCTGGTTTTGAACTATCAAAAACTCTGTTTTTGTGGCCTAAAGGTGGTGGTTTGAGGCCATTTTCAATTAAGGGGTGGTTCACCCTTCTTATTTCTTAGTTTGTAAAGCTTTTGTGCCTTTGTTCACCACTTTCAAACCAACTTTTTTGGGCCTTTTAACCACTGAATTTCAGAGGTTTTTCAGTGGCAAAAAACTCATTTTGAAGTCCGAAATTGGAGGGGTTAGCCTTCCCTCCTTGTGTCTTGTTTGCATGCCTAGTTAGCCTCATTTATTAGCTTAATGTTTTAGCTTATTGTGGCTCAAGTCCGGCAGGTTTTGAACTCTATTTTGAGCTGTTTTGCCACTGCTTTGGCTTTTTGGCACTTTTTGAGTCTTGTATTGCATAGTTGTAGTGTAAGTCCTTTCACTAGCTTGGTGTTTTAAGGCTTTAACTACTATTGGTTTGAGTTGATTGCATGTTTTAGTGATTTTTCTCACCTAATTTCAGCGATTATAATCTCTGCAATCTCCCTCATTTCTTCAATTTTTCATTTGCTTTGAGGGTTGTTTCAACCTTAGGGTTGTTTAAGCTTGAGATTGAGGCTCATGCTTAATGGTTTAATCCTCTTTTGAGGGTTCATTACCAACAGCATGAAGCTTCTCTCATGCCTTAAACTATCCCTTGGTTAACACTTCTTTCATCTTAGAAGACACTCACCAATGGACGAATTGATTAATGAAAGATTTGGTAACTAAAATGTGTAAACAAAATTGGCAAGTAAAAGAGGCAAGATAAGCATTCTTTTGTGTTGCATTGCATGTGTTCAAATCGGACGTTAATTTGAACACAAGGAAAATGGGACATTTCATACTCAAAAGTGATGAAATGTGCCATTTTCCTAGGTCTCCATTGCCCTTGATCATGCATGATAGGGTGATGGTCATTTTGGTCTCATTTTGTATTTATTAAACTTGCACAATTGGTTTCACAAGCCATCATGCAATGAAATTGCTTGAATGATGATAGGGTGATGGTCATTTTGGTCTCATTTTGTATTTATTAAACTTGCACAATTGGTTTCACAAGCCATCATGCAATGAAATTGCTTGAATGATGGTTTATGAACCAAATTTTGTCCCTCCTTTTATTTCCCCATGAAAAGGAGAGGCAAAGTGTGCAAACAACCCTTGAGAAATACACTGTTTTGCTCTGTTTGCTCTCTGTTGTAGTAATGAAGTCCAGGATATTAGTGGCCGATAGCCACCACCAGTAGCCGACCGACCACCAGTGGTATCCGACCGGCCACTTGTCAGCCATTAGTGAAATTTGCACAGTGTGTTGGTAAGGTGGAGCAGAGGTGTTCTGGAAGTGGGCAGAGTTGTTGGTGTTTAATGTGCAAACAGAGGCATTCGACAGCAATGTAGTGGCATTTCGGATGGAAACCGAGCATGCATGGGCCTCCTTCGCCTCCCGGGATTAGCTAATTAGTTTAATTAGCAATAGATCAAATATGTGATGTAATTAATTAGTTAGTTTAACTAGTTATTCAATTTCATTTTGTAATTAGTTAACTAGAATAGTTAATTAATTCAAGTTTTGTAATAATTAGTTAGCTTAATTAGCGTAGCTAGTTGGTTAGCTTGTATTCATTCGGATCCTCTTTCGCGAGGGTTTAATGTTGTAATAAGTGTGCGTGCATGCGTGTGTGTATGTCTTGCAACCCCGCGTCTTTCTCCCTTTTATTTACCCACTTTTGATGGTTAGATTAGGGGCAAATTTCAGATTAGCATACCTTATGCTTGCATCCATTTATTCGTATTGCATGCACCGAGGCTCGGCGCATCATTCAAACTGCATTGCTATTTCAATACTTATTTGAACACGTGTTTAACTGCATGTTATCAAATCGATCCATATGCCATATTAGTAGCCGAGCCTATTAATTGCATTCTTCATATGCGTTGCATTATAGTTAGGATCATGCATCTTTCTAACTAGTTTCTGTTTTAGCTTGGACTACTAGGTGAGTTTTTACGCTTTTACATACTTGCATAAGTGTGAATGTTGCCATGATTAGCATGCTTGCCATGAGGCTATGTGCTTAAATGCTAAACTGATTGAATGCCTGTGGATGAAGGCTTGTTGTTTGAATTGGAACAATTCAACAAATGTGCGTTTTAAGCCCACTTTGTTGAGTGGCAAATAATGTTTTAAGCTCACTATATTTGGTGGCAAATCCACAAACTTTAAGCCCACTTGAGGTGGCAAATTCAAATCATTTTCGCAAACAAACATGAGTTGAATTGTTCCAAATTGAGCAAACTAGTCTGTACATGCTTGCACGCATCACATAGTAATGCTAGTTTAATAACCGAAATAAGAACACATAATGTTTATAAAAATTCATATCATGATTAGTAGAGGCCGATCTTTGACCGGGCGAGAGCGGGTGCTCAATTCATGACCTTTCCCTCTCGTACCTAAGTTCCCGAGTCGAGGCAACTTTGGTGATGACAGACACATGGCCTTTGGCACAAGTTATGGGTTTCCTAAATTTCTCCAAAAATAAAATATTTAGGTGGTGGCTCTGTATCTGGCAAAGTAGTCCAATTTTGGCACTTTTTGATTCAAAATCAATTTTCTAAAATGATTTGCCAGATTTGGACTCTTTGGTGTTTATCAGTTTCACATAGCACTTGTGAGATTAGATTCAGAATTGCAGGAGTCTGAACTGTAGGGCTTTTTCATTTCGAGCTTCCGAAAGGAGGCGCGAAAAAACCGAGCTACACATGTGCATGAACATCCTTTGTTTCTTGAGGCGTAGTAATTAGTTGTTTAGTTTAACTACTTATTTTAATTGCACTTGTGTTGTAATTATTTAATTAGTTAACATAGTTATCTAGTTGTGATGTTGTAATCGTCTTAGTTAACTAGCATAGTTAGTTAATTAGTTAATGTAGTTAGTTTATTCAAATGTTGTAATAACTAGTTAAGTAGTTTAGCTAGATTATTCATTTCGTTTTGTAATAATTAGCTTTAGCTTAGCTTAGTTAGCAGGTTAGCTTAATTTATTCATTCGGACTCTCCTTCGTGAGCGCGAAATGTAATAATGTGTATGTCTTCCAACCCCACGTCTTTCTCTTTTTATTTAACTACTTATGATGATTAGTTTAGGGACATCATGTTTCAAATAGCATACTTCATGTTTGCATCCATTTGTATTGCATGCACCAGGGCTCAACGTATCATTCTAACTGCATTGTCATTTAAATACTTGTTTGAATACGTGCTTAGACCGCATGTTATCAAATTGTTTCATATGCCATGTTTAGTAGCCGAGCCTATTTAGATTGTATATTACATGTGTTACATTTGTCATATCGCATGGTTAGGAATCGTGCATTTTTTCTAACTTTTTTTTTTTTTTTTTATATTTTGGCTTGGAGTACTAGGCAAGCTTTTTCTCGCTTTAGCATCTTGCATGAAATGTTGATGTTTCCATGTCTAGCATGTTTTCCATGAGGCCAAGTGCTTAATTGCTAAACTACTTGAATGCTTGTGGATGAAGGCTCATTGCTTGAATTGGAATAATTTGAGTAATGTTCATATGCGATCACTTTTTCAAGTGGTACATATTTCGAAACAATTTTCAAACCCAACATGACTCAAAATGTTTCAATTCTTGCAAAAGTTAGTCTATACTTGTGTGTGTGCGCATCACATAGTAAATGCTAGCCTAATAACCGGAACAAGAGCATATAATGTACATAAAAATCATATCATAATTAGTAGAGGTCGATCTTTGATCGAGTGAGTAGGGGTACTCAAATGTATTCATGACCTTCCCCTCTCGTATCTCAGTTCCCGAGTCGAGACAATGTTGGTGATGATGGACACGTGGCCTTTGGCACGAGTCATAGGTTTCCTAAATTTCCCAAATAAAAATATTTTGGTGGCAACTCTGTATCTAAAAAATAGTCCATTTTTGGAAATTTAATTCAAAAATCGATTTTCCAAAAGATTTATTAGATTTGGAATCTTTGGTGTTTATCAATTTCACATTGCACTTGTGAGATTAGATTCAAAACCGTGGGAGTCCAAATTGTAGGGCTTGTTTCGAACTTCCGAAAGGGGGTGCGAAGAAGTCGAGCTACTACAAATAGATTGAGTGGTTAATTGTTTGATAAGAGTATGAGAGAAAAAAAAAAAAAAAGAAAGAGAGGAGCTTGTAGTATATTCTTTGTTTGTCTTTCTAAAATATTTGATTCAATTTAAATTAAGTTTCGTTAAGTGTTAATCCTCTTTTTGTAAATCACAACAAGTGATTTACACTTTACTCCCACCAACAACTGGTATCAGAGCTAGAAGAGCCAAGAATTGGCCAAATTTCGTAAACACAAATTGTGAAACAGAGCAAATTTCAGATTCTGAAATTTTCAAAGTTGTCAAAATCAACTAGAACCTTCACCACCATCCACCACTATGCATTTAGAAACAGCATAGCTGGAATTCAAGTTGAATAAGAAGCCTCTGGAAGTTAGAGTTTTATTTGAAATTAATTAGTTGTAGTTTGAATTTCATATGTTCAGATTGTTTGTTTACATTCTAGTTTTAGCCTATAAATAAATTGAGTGGTTTGTTGTTTGATAAGAGTGTGGGAGAAAAAAAACAAGAAAGAAAAAAGCTTGTAGTATATGCTTTGTTTGTTTTTCTAAAATATTTGAATGAATTTAAATTGAATTTGGTTCAGTGTTAATCGTTTCTTTGTGAATCACAATAAGTGATTTACACCCCACTTCCATCAACAAATGGTATCAGAGCCAGAAGAGCCAAGAATTGACCAAATTTCGCAAAAAAAAAATAATTTGTTAAACACAGCAAATTTCAAAATCTAAACTTTTAAAAGTTGTCAAAATCAACTTCTTCTAATCAAACTTTCAGACTACAACTAATCAAACCTATAAACAATCACCTTCTTCTACTGCAATGTACTTAAATTTGGAATTCTTTGACATCTTCAAGCTACTTTTGGAGACTTCAAGTTTACTCTCCGACATCCCCCCTTAAACTTGAATCACCCAATAAGGTAACTCCAAATATTCTTTGTAGCTTCACAAATGTTGTTGTTTTGAGGGGCTTTGTAAATATGTCTACAACTTGATCTTCAGTTTTCATGTGTATCAACTGGAACTCTTCTTTTCTTATGCCTTCTCGTATGAAAGGAAATCTTGTGTCGAAATGCTTACTTCTATCATGGAAGACTAGATTCTTTCCTAATTGGATTGTTGACTTGTTATCCACTTATATCTTTGTGGCTTCTTGTGTTGGTTCTTGAACTTCTTTCAGCTGATTCCTTAACCAGATAACATGACATGCTCCTGTATCAATAGCTACATACTCTGCTTCACATGTTGATAGAGTTACTAGCAGTTCTTTCTTTGAGGACCATGTAAAAGTTGTATCTCCGAGGTAAAACACAAACCCAATAGTACTTTTACAATCATCCACATCTCTAACCCTATCACTGTCGTTGTATCCTACTAATTTGAATACATCTGTAGATGAGTAAAACAATCCGTACTCTGCATTCAGTTATGGCATCTTGGGTTCCTCTATATAACGACAAACTAAACCTATTGCAAACAATATATCAGGTCGCGTAGCTACAAGATATCTTAGGTTTCCAACTTTACTTTTGAAATACGCTGGGTAAACCATATCTCCTTCATCATACTTGGACATCTTGTTGCTTCCATCTGTCAGTGTGTCAACAGTTTAACAATTTTCCATGCCAAGCTTCTTTATGATTTCTTTGGCATACTTAGCTCGTGATGCAAAAATGCCTTCATTACTTTCCTTGATTTCTAACCCCAAGAAAAATGCATGAGTCCGATGTCTATCATCTCAAACTCTCATATCATGGGTGCTTTGAAATCTTGAATCATGTCAAGATTATTTCTTGTGAATATAAGATCATTGACATAAAGACAAACGAATAGCGAATCTCCTCCCTTGTTTGTCTTGAAGTATAGAGAATGTTCATATGGGCATTTAACAAACCCATTTGCAACAGAATACCTATCAATTCTTTTATTATATGCCCTTGGTGCTTGCTTCAAGCCATAAAGTGCTCGCTTTAACTTATATACTTTATCTTGTTGGTCTGGCTTCACATAGCCTAACGGCTATTTAACGTACATTTCTTCTTCAAGATAACCATTTAAGAATGCTGATTTGACATCCATTTGGTATATTTTTCATTTTTCTTGGAAGAGATAAAAATTAGTACCATTTCTAGGCGTGTTACTGGAGCAAAAACTTCATCATAGTCTATACCATATTGTTGCTTGTAGCTTGATCAGTGCCTAAATGTTACACATTTAACTCACTAACATACACTTTATTACTCTATTTATTTAATTATTTTATAATTTTGTGTGATTTTGTGTGTTTGTACATATTTTGAGTGTTTACACACAAATCCTTATAAATAATATATTCTAATATTATATTATATTATAATATAAAACAAAATAATAAAAAATAAATAAACTTTCGATGGGAGAATCTTCCCCACCGTTGTCCAACATCATCATCATCCTCAACACCATCATTTACCATCCATCATCACAAAACATAATCATCACCATCAGCACCTTATGCATTTATTATATATTTTATTTACTTATTTTATTAGTTTTTGCAAGCCTATAAATTGAGGTGCTCAGGTTAGGCATGGACACGGAGGGGCAAGAGACAGAAAGAGAGCGGGGAGCTCTAGAAAGAGAAGAAAAATTAGTGAGAGAGTGTAGAGTGTTTCTTTTGTAGAGTGATAGTTTCACAATTATGTGGTTACTAACTTCCTTATCTTAGGGTTAAGATGAAACTCTAATCAAGTGATTGAGGTAGTTTGTATTTAGTTTTGTAGACTTTTAATTGATTTGGGTATTATTGTATAACTTAGATTTTTTATGCAAATATTATTTTATCAAATTATGTGTTCACTAGTAATGAATACATGTTATAAAAATGATTTTCATGCTTGTGCAATAAAATTGTTAGACGAGTCATACCTAGTAAGATAGGTCGTGCATCAACCTTAGTTTAGTGGTCACGATCTGTGCAAAGCAAAGATGATTTGTGACTTTGATTTTAAAAAACAAATCTTTTTAAGTGATGTGTCCCGACCAAGACACATTGTAATACTCATTTCAATCATTTTCTACAGTCTAAACACGAACAACCCCCAATTATAAGATTAGTAGTGGATTCTAAACGCTAAGGTTTTCATTTTTATTATCTTCCATCCTCTAGCCATAAATCTTTAAATTAAAGTCAACTTTCATAATCTCTATGGTTCGACATCCGTTCTCAACCGCTATACCTCGGAGTGGTGGTTATTACTTGGTTTTAATTAATATATTTTGGTGTGTAAATGACCTACCAAATTTTGATGTCGTTGCCGGGGATTATTGGTAAGTTGTTTAATTTAGAAATTTCAATTAGTTTTTCTTATTTGTAACTTTTCTTTTTGTATAGTTTTTAATTGTTTATACAGGTGAATTTAAAAAATAAATAAATAAAAATTTGAGTTTGGTTTCTTTTGCAGAAAAAAAAAATATATAAAAATATAAAAAATAATAAAAACAAAAACAAAATTTTGATACCGTGACATAGAAAGGAGATACCCGTACTAGACATATAATTTGTGGATTATTTACCTTTGCGGGACAATTGTGGATTGATTACCTCTGTCGGATATATAACTTGTAGGACAAATAAAGACTATTAACTACTAACTTCTTACTACTAACATTTATTATATTTATTTATTTTTTTTGGTACATATTTTTTCCCTTCAGGAAGGTCCTATACCCCCTTTTATTTTATCGCACTTTAATTTATTGTATTTTGTTTCGTTTCGTTTTGTTTTGTTTTGTTTTTTTATTTTTGTTTTTTTTTTTTTTTTTGTTTTTTTTTTGAGCCTACCACCTACTTGGCCAGTTTATGTACGTTTTTGTACATCAAAAAAAAAAAAAAAAAGTGTGTTGTATGCATGGTCGTCGTTCTTGTTATCGAAAATTAGTGTACGACCTTGATCTAGAGAAGACCCTTAGAAATCTTTGGAAATCTAAACCGACTTTAGCAATTACTGAAGCATTAGAAGATCAAGCTAGACCATTGAAAGCACACTTCACACCTACTGTCGATGTGTCAACATCTTGCATTCAATTACCGACTGTTGACGTAACCCACTATGAGATTAGGCCCACCATCATTGAAATGCTTCCATCCTTCAATGGGCTTAGTAATGAGGATCCTTACAAGCATCTTAGTAAGTTTTCAGAAACCTATTCTACAATGAAATTCCGAAATGTCCATTGATGAAGCCCTTAGGTTGAGACTTTTCCCTTTTCACTTAAGGACAAGGCCAAACGTTAGCTAAAATCCTTACCAGCAATAGTATCACAATCTGGGGCCAAATAAGGCAAAAATTCCTAGACAAATATTTTTCCCTAGGAAAAACCAATCAGTTAAGGCGAGCCATCCACAATTTTTTCTCAAATTGATGGTGAGTACTTCCATGAGACTTGGGAAAGGTTTCAAGATTTACTACATTAGTGTCTACCATCATGAGATAGCATAATGGCAACTTGTTCACATCTTTTATCCTACTTTAATTGACTCATTTAAGCAAATGGTCGATTTAGCCTGTGATGGGATGTTTATGAATAGGAGTGACGTAGAGGGTTGGGAGTTGTTTGAAAATCTAAGTGAAAAGTCCGTGCACCATGCGTCTGCCTCTCGGTATGAAAAGCATTCAACCCCTAGTGGTACGAAGCAAAGTGGCTTATATGAGGTAAGTCATAGCGTTGATATTGTTCATCAAGTTAAAATGTTGTCTAAAAAAATGGATAAACTTTTAGCAATGGGACACATTTCTTCGCAACTCACACAACTTCCTTACCAAGAGGCTTGCTCAATTTGTTTAAGTCACATGCACTATGAGACCAAGTGTCCATCAACACCTCAATTTCCCAACTTAGATTTAGAGCATGTCAATGTGATCGACGGTTTCTCTAAACTGGGTAATCATCTATTCTTGAACACCTATAACCCGGGATAGAGAAACCATCCAGACTTTTCTTGGCGTTCATAATCATAAGGAAATTCCTATGTTCCACCTCCAACAAGGCAGAATTTTCAAAATTCTGCTAATCCACCTCTCTACCATCCCGTGTCTCAACAGTTGTACCAATATCCTGGGAAAAATTTACCTTTCGAGGAAAATGTGTTACAACTTTTGTAGGCTAGAAACTAGCATGTCCATTGTCATGTCTAGTCCACTGCAAAACTTGAGACCCAAATTGGCTAAATGGCTAACACATTGAGTAAGTGGAAGGAAGGACAATTGCCTAGTCAGCCAGTCAAAAATCCCAAGGGGCAGTATGCGGTGGAATCATCTAATGGCAAGAACATAATACAAATTCAATCGGTCATGACTTTTAGAAATGGTCTAGAAATACCAAACCGAACTAATGCGACTGTGACAAACATAGGTGAGCGGGGTCTTCAAATTCCAAACCCACCAGAACATAGTGATGAGACTAGAAACAATACTCTTTCCTTGAGACCACCATTTGAGCTTATGGCACCCTATGTGCCAAAAGCACCATTTGCCCAATGTTTAGATGTCTCTTCTCCCTTCAGTAAGAAAAAGCCATCTACTAAAGCACTTATGGAAGTGGTCAAACAAGTGAAAATTAATCTCCCCCTATTGGAGGCAATTAAACAAGTACCCTCCTATGCCAAATTCCTCAAAGACTTGTGCACGCAAAAGCGTAAATCCAAGACCCGTGTGACTAAAAAGATTCTACTCATTGAACAAATTAGTTTCATTCTGACCAAAAACACTGCCTCTAAGCTTAAAGATCCAGGGGCCCCTACCATCTCTTGTATCATTGGTAATCACTTGATCGATAAAGCATTTCTTGACTTAGGTGCTAGTGTTAATCTTCTTCCATATTCAGTGTATGAGGAATTTGGGCTTGGTGAGTTGAAAGCCACATTAGTGACTCTTCAGTAAACTAATTGTTCGCTTAAAATTCCTCATGGCATACTTGAGGATGTCCTGGTTAAGGTCGATAGGTTCTACTTTCTTGTTGATTTCATTGTCCTTGACATGGAACGTGTCATACCTGATAAGAAACAAATCCCAGTCATCTTAGGGTGACCTTTCTTAGCCACAGCCAATGCATGCATCAATTGTAAAAAAAAAAAAGGTAATGGAAGTATCATTTGGAAACATGCAAGTCAAAATGAATGTGTTTCATGAATCCCAACATCCATCCGATGAGGAAGAATGGTATGATGTGGTTAATAAGTTGGTTGTAGATGTTTTTTCATCTATCATCTCAATAGATCCTTTAGAGGCATGTCTCACTCATTTCAGGTTTGAGAACTATGATATTAACATATCCATTGAGGAGGTCAATGCTTTTCTTGACTCTCACCGGAACTTTCAACCATGGGAACCCCAATTTGAGCCTTTACCTACCCTCTCTAGCGAGCCAGCATTACCTTCCATTGAGTCACCACCAAAACTTGAGTTGAATCAGCTTCACTTAAATACTCTGTCTTAGGGGAAGATGACACTCTTTCTGTGATTATTGCATTTAACCTGTCTAGTGAGGAAGAGTGTTCCCTTTTAAGTGTGCTCAAGGAGTATAAGAGTTCCATAGGGTGGTTAGTGGCTGATTTGAAGGGAATTGATCCCTATGTTTGTATGCACCTCATTTATCTTGAAGAGAATGCAAAACCTTCATGTGAGATGCAGCAGAGATTAAATCCCAACATGAAAGAAGAAGTGAAAAAAGAAGGGGTGAAAATGCAAGATGCGGGTATCATTTACCCCATCTTTGATAGCAAGTGGGTAAGTCCCACACAGGTTATACCCAGGAAGTCAGGAATTACAGTGGTTGAAAATGAGAGCGGTGAGCTAATTCCTACACATACCACTACTAGGTGGTGTATCTGTATTGACTATAAGAAACTCAACTCCATGACTAGGAAGGATCACTTTCCATTGCCCTTCATTGATCAAATCCTAGAGCGGTTAGCAGGTTAGAGTTTTTATTGTTTCCTAGATGGCTATTCTGGATACAATCAAGTGCCAGTCTTTCTTAATGACCAAGAGAAAACAACTTTCACTTGCCCTTTCGGTATATTTGCCTACCGACATATGCCATTTGGGTTGTCTAATGCACCAGCAACCTTTCAAAGGTGCATGATGGCTGTCTTTTCTGACATGGTCGAAAATTTTCTTGAGGTTTTCATGGATGACTTCATGGTGTTTGGCCCATCTTTTGAGGAGTGTCTCCAAAATTTAACCAAGGTTCTTAAGCATTGCATAGAAACCAACCTTGTCCTGAGTTGGGAGAAGAGCCATTTTATGGTTCAAAATGGTATCATGTTAGGTCACAGTGTATCAAAGTAAGGAATAGAGGTTGATAAAGCAAAAGTCAATCTAATTTCTAGCCTTTCCTCACCTACTTCTGTACGTCATGTACGTTTCTTCCTAGGACACGCAGGCTTCTATCGCAGATTCATTAAAGATTTTAGCAAGATTTCATGTCTTTGTGCAGTCTTCTGGCTAAGGGCACCCTCCTTGTCCTTGAAGATCCATGTTTAGCTGTATTTGAAAAATTATGGGCCGTTCTGTTTGTAGCCCTGATCATAAAATCACCTGATTGGTCCTTACCCTTCGAAATCATGTGTCATGCATTTGACTATGCAGTTGGTGTAGTCTTAGGCCAAAGAGTGAAGAAAAAGTCTCATGTCATTTACTATGCTAGTAAGACTCTTAATGATGCCCAATTGAACTATACCACCACTAAGAAAGAGTTGCTAGCTGTTGTCTTTGCCCTAGACAAATTTCATTCATATCTGCTTGGTTCTAAGGTTATAGTCTTCACTAATCATGCTATTTTGCAGCATTTACTTTCCAAAAAAGAGACTAAACCTAGGTTCATTAGGTGGATCCTTTTGTTACAGGAATTTAATCTTAAGATTTGAGATAATAAAGGTTATGAGAATGTGGCAGCTGATCATCATTCTTGCATTTCAGTTGAGTACACTAGTGGCCCATCAGCTTTGCGCGATTCATTTCCAAAGGAGCAACTTTTAGCCGTGTCACAAGTAAACCCTCTGTGGTTTGCTCACATCATGAATTACTTGGCAATTAATCAACTTCCTGCCCATTGGTCTAAACAAGATAGAGATCGTTTCTTTGCCCAAATTAAATTCTATTTTTGAGAGGATCCTGACGTGTTGAAGTATTGTCCGGATCAAGTTATTCGACGGTGTGTGCCCGAGAGTGAAATCCATAGCATTCTTACCTTTTGTCATTCTGGAGCATGTGACGGTCACTTTAGTGGGCGAGAGACAGCCGCCAAAGTTTTAGAAAGAGGGTTTTATTGGCCCACCATTTTCAAAGATGCCCATGTTTTTTGTTGCACTTGTTTGAATTGTCAAAAAATGGGTTCCATATCCCATCGAGACATGATGCCAATGAACCCGATCCTGGTTGTGGAAATTTTGGATGTTTGGGGTATTGATTTTATGGGTCCATTTCTACCTTCATTTGGGCATGAGTACATTCTTATAGCGGTGGATTATGTCTCTAAGTGGGTGGAGGCAGTAGCCACTAGGACAAATGATCACAAAGTTATTGTCAAATTCCTTCATGACACTATATTATGCCGATTTGGCTTTCCACGAGCAATCATTAGTGATGGTGGCAAACATTTTTGTAATCGATTTTTCGTAGCCTTGGTCTGAAAATATTCTATTACTCACAAAGTGGGTACCCCCTATCATCCCCGGATTAGTGGTCAAGTAGAAGTGTTTAATAGGGAGATTAAACACATCCTTGAGAAACAGTAAGGCCAGCTAGGAAGGATTGGTTAATTCATTTGACTGATACTCTTTGGGCCTATCGTAAGCCTACAAGGCCCCTATAGGAATGTCCTTTTACAGGATAGTGTTTGGCAAAGCATGTCACTTGCAAGTTGAGTTAGAGCACCGAGCGTTGTGGGCTATAAAGTAGTTTAACTTTCATATGGCTACTGCTCAGAAACTTTAGCTTAATGAGCTAGACGAGATATGCAATGATGCCTATGAAAATGCTAGGCTTTACAAAGCTAGAACCAACGCATTCCATGATAAGCACATCAATTACAAAACCTTTGAGCCTAACCAGAAGGTGTGGCTTTTCAATTCTAAATTGTGTCTCTTTCCTGGTAAGCTCCGGTCTCATTGGGACGGTCCTTTTGTAGTCGTTGAAGTATTCCTAAGTGGTTGCTATAGAAATTCAAAACCCCTGTGATGGTCAGACTTTCAAAGTAAATGGTCAGTGTTTGAAACCATACATGGAGGGTATTCATGATAGGGAGACAATTAAGTCCATTGCATTGATAGACCCTATTTACCAAACCAATTGATTTATCTCTTTGTCTAGCTGAAGACGTTAAACTTAGCGTTGCATTAGAGGCAACAAATGGTCCAGTCTTGTGTTCAAGCGATTTGGTCTGTGAAAAATCTTGACTTACCTCTTGATGTCAAGTTCATCATTTGGATGAAAATTAAAGAGGCCTTTGAGTAGGAAATGAAGGATAAACAATCGTTATCGTTTAATGGTAATAGCCTTTTTGCTATTAACGTAGAGCTAAAAGGCTTGGTTATTGTTATAGATGTGTGGAGATTCACTTGTAATTCAGTCCGAAGAGAAAATGGGAAACCTTGTAAGGGTTTGGAGCTACCTTTACCAGGACAAATGAAACGGGTTTACCTTAGTAGGGAACCGCTGAGTAGGACCAAAGAAATTTGGTCTGAAACAGGTTACTTAAGGAACGACCAATTTGATGTCCTACATTGTCTTGGAATCTGACGTTAAAAGACCAATTTTATTTTTATTTTGTTGTTTTTTATTTGTCTATTTTATTATTATTTATTTTGTTGTCTGCTTTCTTTTTTTATTTCATATAAAAATATATATATATATATATATAACTTTTATTCATTCATTAAAAAAAAAACATACAAAAAAAAAATATAAATATAAATATAAAATAAAAAAAAATAGAGGGACATTTTTTTTTTTTTTTTTTTTAATCTCAGGTCTTAACGACGTGCGAGAGCTCACCGACACATGTTCTCCACTGGCTCTCATTTGTAGGAAGTTTCACCCTCGCCTCACCTCGGGGTTCATTCTGGTGATGCCATTGATGACCCTACCTCCAGATTTGCAGGGCTTGCGAAGCAAATCACCCCCCTTTGGTCGTCAAATGAGGAATACACCGGGGCGCCAGGTTGTTGGCCATACTTGTTGTTCTTCTCTTCAATTCCTTATTATGTTTCTTTAGTTGACTGTTCTCCCTTCTAACATCCTGATACATATGCTGAAAAAGGGCAAGTTGTGTAGTCAGCAGCTGCACTTCATTCGTACGACTTTGTAATTGACGAGACATATTTGACACAGAACCCATGGCCTCTACACACAGATTTACAGTGTGCAAATTAGCATCAATGTTAGATTGGCTGCCAATAATTGGTCTAGTGGGACTACGGGGTTAAAAGTGAGGGCTGGGGATTTCCGATGAGGGTTTGAGGTAGTAGTATTACGTACTATTTCTGGCATTTCATTAAGGTCAAGGAAGAGGGTGAGAAGTATAGGCCATGTCATAAAACAAAAGCAAAATTTTTTTTTGACCTATGATAGACTATTTTTGGCAGTTTAGCAGACTTTCACTCTGCCAATTCCTTTGCAAGGCTATAACATGCCCGGAGAATACCCGTGCGAGTTAAATAGTTTAGACTCTCGACTTCTTTAATCTAGTCTCACGAGTGCAATATGAAACATAGATGAGAGTCCAGATTTGACAACTTTTATGGAAACTCCGTTTTAATACAAAATCTTTGCCAAAAATGGACTACATCACCAGATCTTAGAGTTACCACCTAATATTTTTGAAAAAATTAGAAAACTCGTGACTCGTGCCAAGGCCATTGTTCGTCATAACTAAGGATGCTTGGCTCGGAACCTTAGGTATGAGAGGGAAGGATATTAATTGAGCACCCCCGCTCACCTGATCAAAGAATCAGCCTCTACTAAACCATGATATGAGTTTTATTAACGTTATATGTTCATATTCCGGTTATTAAATAAATCCTACAATTTACTATGTGAAGCATACAAGTATAGACTATGCCATCCACTTTGGAACAACTTGATTTCATGTAGTTTGAAAGAGTTTGGAAGATGTAAAACTCAAAAAAATTGAGTTTACAAATATGAAAATCAACATCATTCCAAATTAAGCAACACAATCTCCATCCACCGACATTCATACAGTTATATCAAGTAAGCAAGTAGCCTCATGGTAGGATGCTAAACATAGTAAGAAAACCACACACAAGCAAGATGCTAAAGTATAAAAACTTATGTGTTTACCGACGTTTCGTGAACAGCTACACAAAAAAGTTAGCGAAATATGCATGATTTATATGCAAAATCCTAATGCAATTCACTCATGAAATGCAACTAAAGATTTGGCTTCTAATATATGACATGTGAATCATCTTAAGAACATGAGGTAGCGCACATAATCACATAGGCATTTATTCAATCCACAAATGCAAACTTAGCTGAATCAAGATGCATGAAACATAAAGCATGGATTTGATGAAAAACAAAATATGATGCTTATGCACAAATAAGGAAAGCAAGTAAAAGAATGGGATAAAAAGAAGTGGGGTGGGGAATTTTTACAACACTTGAAATAACAATTTCAAACCAAATGTGTGTGCGTATGTGTGTGTGTGTGTGTGTGAGAGAGAGAGAGAGAGAGAGAGAGAGAGAAAGAGAGGGAGAGAATATTACAACAAAATGGAAACCTCACAGAACTCTCAAATGAAAATAAAAACAATAGCTTCAAGCGCCTCAGAGACCATTGGAAGTTAGTATGCTCAATGCTGGAAGACTACTCCGTTCCATCCAAAAGAAGTTAGCCAATGGACCTGCCAACTAGGCCTAACAAAACCTGTCTTGTTGCAACACCGAGAAAAGAACAAACAAGGAATATGTAAGTGGCTCAACTGAACCACTCCCAATTAGATTATAATAAAACTAATATGAAACTAAAATAAGAAAAGAAATATAGGATCGAAAGTGCAAGAAAAGGAAGAATGGAAAACTAATTACTTCGATTAAATTACTACAAAACAATATGAAATGAAAGCAAGAAAACAAACACAAGATAGAAAATGCAAGGAAAATGAAAGAATTGAAAATTCACCTTCCAAAGGAAGATTGAACTTCTTGATTTCCAAACTTCCTCTTGATCACTCTCAAGGTTATGAATTGTGTTCTTAATCCTCAATTTGAAAATTTGGAATGTGAGCTAAAACGGTGGTTTCAGACAAGTGTAGGAAATGAGTGCTCGGTTCTTCAACTTGGCAAATACCACCCTCTCTTTGATCAAAGCTTTAGATTTTGACTATAATAACATGACTTGGATGACTTTTGTAATAGGAGATGAGATATGGTGTATAGCTTGAGAAAATGGAAGTTCACAACTAACACTTAATTTTGGCTAACTCTTGAATTCAAATCTTAAACTCTCTTCTTCTCTATCTCTAGCCTTCTCTACTCAATCTATCCTCTTGCTTCTCTCAACAATCTGATGTGTACATATAGGCAATACAAATGGAGAAATGATGGAAGACAAGAATGGAGCATTAATGAAGATAATGGAGAAGATGGAGCACTAATGAAGCACTGGTGGAGCTAATGGAACACAAAAGTGGAGCATTACCTTCAATGGATTAAGCACTAGGCAATGGAGGATGAATATACATGCATTCAATGCATAATGGGTCATAAAAATAGGTTGTGAAGTGCCTCACTTGAACCAACACAAAAATTGGTGCAATCTATCTCTAGTGCACCGACTGGCCAGAGAAGAAGTTTGCTGTTTTACTTCGGTTTAGTCCAGCTTTGCTCTGGTTGTCCGATGAGGCTTAAACACTTGGCTAAAGCAGGCTTAGAGTTGGAAACAAAGCTCAAATTCCATCTTTTTTTATTAAGGATTTTGTGGGAAAAAAATTTCTGATTGTTATCATTGGGTAATCAAAAGAAAATGCCCAAGTCTTAGGGCTGGTCAAAAGAGAGTGTCTATAGTTGCCCCTCTTTGATAGATATTGAAGCTATTTCATGACATGAGTGAATGTCAAAGCCCGAAGACGACCCTTTTGACAAGGCCGTAAGACATGGACAAAAAGCAAGATGCAGACGCAGTTGGTTGAACCCGAAGGTTGCCTACGTATCCCTTTGCAACGAATCAAACCAATGTAATTCAGGGGCAAAATGCAAATGGCATGCTCAAAATACAATTTGAAAGTTGGACTTACACACTTCGCGTAGCCATTTTTTTTATTTTTTATTTTTTATTTTTTTTGAAAATTCATGATTATGCAATGCAATGTAATGGAAAGATGATAAAGATATGAAGATGGCAACATGAGAGGCAAGCCCTGTGTAAATGATATGAAGCATGGCAAGAGGTGCATCGCATATAAACATGCCACAACACAAACAATATAGACAATGCATCACATATAAATGTGCCATAACACAAATGATAGAGGGGAAAGGTGAACTCAAAATCCAAAAACATCTCATGTGAGAAGAGAAATAGTGGTATAACCAACAGGCGTACCTAACCGTATTTCATACAGACAGAGAAAAGGTTTTAACAGAGTGGACTTCAAATTCTAACACATTTCACGTGAAAGGAGGAAATATGGTGTAACCAACAGGCATACCTAACAATATTTCATAGGGAGAGAGGGAATGTTTTAACCGAATAAATTGCAAATCCTAACACGTTTCATACGGTTTAACCAACTCTCATACGGAAAGGTAGAAGGTGTTAACCGAGTACTCTAAAATCCTAACACGTTCACGCGAGATGAGGAAAGTTGGTGTAACCAACAGACGTTCCTAACCGTATCTTATACGAAAATGGGAAAGTTTTAATTGAGTAAACTTCAAATCCTCATATATTTCATGGGAAAGGAGAAAATGCAGTGTAACCAACAGGGAAAAAGAGAAAAGGGTTGTAACAAAAAATTGGGACAATTGTAGTTAAGTAATGTGAATGGATTGTAGCCAAGTGATGCATTAATGTGACAGTTGTAACCATGCATGATTGATGTAATAGACAGTGCAAGTGTGATAGTGAATGCAAAAACATGAAGTGCGCAATGTGAGACATGTGATATGCAACAGGATATAATGATGGATGCACAACAGATGAATACACAAATTGATTTTTTTTCCTTTTTTTTTTTTTTTGGTTTTTTTTCAAAATTTTCTCTTCCTTTTTTCTTTTTTTTGAAAATTTCTTTTTTTCTGTTTTTTTTTTTTTAATTTTCTTTTTGAAATTGAAAATTTTGTACTTTTATACATACCATATATACATATATGGATACAAACGATATACAAAATACGTATTACATACATATACATAGATATACAAATAGACAAACTATATACTGTAGACTCGAACTTTCTTCGCGCGCTCCCCCTTTCGGAGAGGGCGCGAATTGGTCTTACTACGGTTCGGACTCCTGTCACGGTTCTGAATCTAATCTCACAAAGTACAATGTGAGACTGGTAAACACCAAAGAGTGCAAATCTGGCAATTGGTTTTGGAAAATCAATTTTGAATCAAATAAAGCCAAACTAGACTGCTTTGCCAGATTATAGAGTCGCCACCTAAATATTTTATTTTTGGGAAATTTAGGAAACCCTGACTCGTGCCAAAGGTCACGTGTCCGTCATCACCAAAGTTGCCTCGGCTCGGGAACTTGGGAATGAAAGGGGAAGGTCATAACATGAGCACCCCCGCTCGCCCGATCAAAAGATCAGATTCTACTAACATGATATGTTGTTTTAAAAACACATGTGTTCTTATTCCAGTTACTAATCTAACTTTACTATGTGATGCGCGCAACATACAAGTATAGACTCAATCACGAGAATTGGAACAAAACAACTCATTTTTGTTTTTGAAAATGGTTTGAAAGTGTTACTCGCAAGTAGGCTAAAGCGCGGATTTGCCACCCTCAAGTGGGCTTTAAAACATTATAATTTGTTACTTCGCAAAGTGGGCTTAAAACTCACATTTGATGAATTGTCCCAATTCAGGCAATCAAGCCTTCATCCACAGGCATTCATGCAGTTTATCACTTAATCAAATAGCCTCATGGTAAGCATGCTATCATGGCAACACTCACACTCATGCAAGGATGCTAAAGCGTAAACACTTACAGTGTACTCCAAGCCAAAACAGAAAACTAGTTAGAAATCATGCATGATCCTAACTATGTTAAGATGCCTAATGCAACACATGCAAAAATGCAACTAAATAGGCTCGGCTATCTTAGATGGCATATGAATGCGACAATTTGATAACATGTTGTTAAACATGTATTCAATTAGGTATTGAAATACGATGCAGTTTGAATGATACGCCGAGCCCGGTGCATGCAAGACAAATGAATGATGTAAACATGCAATGCATAAGGATGCTAGTTGAACATGCCCTAATCTAACCACCGAAAGCGAATAAATAAAAAGGAGAAAGACGTGGGGTTGGAGGACATGCACACACACACGCACACTTATTACAACATTGTGCCCTCACGAAGGAGGGTCTGAATAATTAAGCTAAGCTACACTAAGCTAAGCTACTTATTACAAACCAACTAATTAACTAACTTAGCTAATTAATTATTACAAACCGAATTGAATACTAGCTAATCTAAGCTAATTAGAATATTACAAAATGAGCTAAGCTAAATTAATTACAGCACATGTAATTAACTACAATTAGCTAAGAAAGCGATAAAGATGGCCTCGCGGGCGAGGGAGGCATGCATGCTCGATTGGCGTCCGCTCAGAAATCCACTGCCTTGCCTCAAGATGCCTCTGTTTGCACATCTTTGGACCTCTGAAAATTGT
Source organism: Camellia japonica (assembly GCA_030407325.1). Classification (NCBI taxonomy): domain Eukaryota; kingdom Viridiplantae; phylum Streptophyta; class Magnoliopsida; order Ericales; family Theaceae; genus Camellia; species Camellia japonica. The sequence goes on along the minus strand of JAPPVO010000010.1, from coordinate 70,716,498 downwards.
GCCAACCTCCAGATTGCTTCTGTTTGATCTCAAGAACACATTGATGGCCGATCGGCCATGATTGATGATCATCGGCTAGAATTAATGGCCGATTGGCTTCTTTGGGTGGCCTGTCGGCTAAGACATGTGGCCGGTCGGTCACTACTTCCCTGAAATTCCTCCTTTTGCTACAACAGAGAGCAAACAGAGGCATGGTAGTGTATTTGCAAGGAAATGTATGTACTGCCACCCTCCTTATCATGTCTCAAGCTCAAAGGAGAGTGACACTCGGCTCTCAAGCCACCAACCAAGCATCTTAATGTATGATGGCCCAAAAACCATGCTTGTACAAGCTTAGTGAATGCACAAACAACACACAAAATACTTCCACCCTATCATGCATGATCAAGGGTGTTGGCGACCGAGAAATGTGACACGTTTCATCACTTTGAGTATGAAATGTCCCACATTTCTTGTGTTTGGATTAACGTCCGATCCAAACACATACAACGCAACACAAATGCTTATCTTGCACAAGTTTTACTTTGCTCAATTCTTGTTTACACATTTTACATTACCAAGCCATTCACTAACCGGTTAGTCCAATGTGAAAGTCCTCTAATGAGAGGAGTCAACCCAAAGGTTAGTTTAGGACATGAGAGGGATTATGCCTTTGACTAGGAGGAACCCTCAAAGAAGGTTAAAGCCATTTGAGCACAAACCCTACTTCATGCTTAAACACAATCTTAAGATCAAACATCCCTCAAAACAAATTGAAAAGTGAAGAAATGGGGGAGGTTGCAGATGTTTTTAATGCTGAAATGGCATGACAAATAAGAGTATCACATGCAAACAACTCATGTACAACATGTTAAGAGCCAAAACAATGAAGCTAGTGAAGGACACAACACTAGAAGCATGCAACACAATGCTCAAATGATCAAACCAACCCAAAACAGAGCTACACTATGCCAAAACAGTGGCCTAATCATGCTGAAACTAAGGCACAAAAGAGTAGAAGATCATGCTCACAAAATGGCTCACAAGCAATGCATAAAGCACAACTCCCAAAAGCATTTAAAGAGTGATATATATGAGAGTGTGACAGAGGGATATGCTCTGAAATCACATGCTAAATGATGCCACATCATGCAAATAACTCAAATAAAGCATGCTAAGAGCCTTAAAACACAAAGCTAGTAAGGGCCATTTACACTATAGCTATACAAAGAAAAGCACATATGACCAAAACCACTTGAAACAGAGTTAGAGCATGCTAAATTAAAGCCAAAAACATGCTGGAGTCAAGCTAACATAAGTTAGAATGATAGGCTAAAACATCAAGCACACTAGGCTAATAAGCAAGATTGCACAACAAATGTAAGAAGCAAACAAGAGGTGCTCCAACCAGCCAAAAATAGAGTTAAATCATGTTAAAATATGGCCAAAAACATGCTTGGACTAAGCTAACATAAGCCATAAAAGGATGCTACTTTGTAGTTCTAACAAGGCATGGCATGGAGAGACAAGGAGGGAAGGCCACCCCCTCCTATTTTGGACCTCTAAACAAACTTTCCACCACTGAAATCCCTCTGGAATTCAGTGGTTTTAAGGCCAAAAAATATGGACTCAAAAGCTTTTAAAAGAAGGCTCAAAAGTTTTACAAGCCAAGGAGCAAATGGAGGGAACCACCCCCTAACCACACAAGGTTCAAACCAACCTTTTAGAACCTTAAAATCAGAGTATTTTGAAGGTTAAAACCAGTCTCAAAATAGTGTAAAGAGATGGCCAAACACTTAATTAAAACAAGGTTTAAAAGGGGTAAATTCTTACCCTTGAAGCACAGCAGCAAAACAAATCTTCTTCTGAGCCAAAATCAACTTTAGAAGCTCCAAACAAGCCTTAAGAAACCTTAGCTCCAAGATAGGGGTGTTTGGTTAAGGGGTTGTACGCAAATATGTGAAGAAAAATCACTTCTAAGCATAATATAGCACAATATATATATATATATATATAGAGAGAGAGTTTAGAGAGAGAGAATTTTCAGCTCTGAAAATTTGTAACCCCCAAATGGGAGAGAGGCCTCCCTTATATAGAAAATGCAAGCAAAAGCTTGCTTGAATCCATCCATACACGTGTATGGTGGAGGCTTCCAGTGTTCAACAGCTGGCACACAAAATATCTGAAAAAGCAGAAAAATGGCCGCTGACCATCATTTGTGGCCGACCGGCCATCAGTGTAGCCGACCGGTGACCACTGATGGCCGATGGGAATAATCCCTAGCCGATGGGTTGTAGGGCTGGCTGGCAGGCCATCCTATCTCCCAGAAGCAAAGCCACAAGTTCTTGGTACATAACCAAGCACAAAACAGACAAGTTGAGAGGTCCGAAGGCGAGGCACCCCGCCAAAGACTTCAGGAGCTCCGAACAAACACGAACATAGATGATCATCGAGTGTTCAAACGACGACATCTAAGTCTTGAGGACGGTAAAAAATGGGGTGTCTACATATACATATATGGATACATATATATATACTAACACATATACCAATACATCACATACGGTATACATATACATACAGTATACATATATATACAAAATATATACATATATCTCATTCCCCTGTTTTCTCTCTCTCTCTCTCTCTCTCTCTCTCTCTCTCTCTCTCTCTCTTACCCCATTTATCTTCGTTGAGCACCATGTCTGACTCACGATTTCAACAATCATGGCACGCCTGACCGACAGCAGCTAGACCGACCTCGTTTGTCAAAGATTGCCTCAGCAATCCCTCTTCTCTTGGCCTCTTCTTCTTCTCCATTTTCTTCTTAAATCGAGGCCTGCGAGAGAGACAGAACAGAAAGTTGCAAGCTCTCTTTACCATTACTCTGCCAATTCTATCTTTAGCGGCATTACTCTCTTTTGTCATGGCCTCATCCCATCGTACTCTTTTCCTCTTCCCAGACCTTAATGACTTCTCGATAGAGATTGCTGACACCAACTACTCTGAGCCTCAATAGTGTGCCCCTACCCCTGCCCCTACCCCTGTTTCCAGTTTTCTAACACTGTCAGTCGAATAACTGATGGCAGTGCAATTTGACAATGATGTCAACTCTTATACATTAAAATCATGTGTGGAGACCGCAACCGTAGCCTCCAATTTGTCCCGCTGATTGTATAGTAGCACAAATGAGGTGCATCGACTGAAAGCACAACTTTCGCTTTTCCATAACATGTTTCAAGATGCTCGAAAAAAGATTAACAAAATGAAGAAACAAAATACAGTACTGAAATGCCAGGCAACCTCCACAGCCCAATTTGAAGCTCCTTGGTGATACTCATTTGATGGACGTCAGAGAGTCATCTCTTTTGGAAGCTTTGCAAATACTGAAGTAGAGTCTTCAAGAGCTTCCAAGAAGTGAAGATGTGGTGAGGAAACTAATGGAGAATCAAGCAATGAAGCCATTTGCAAATGACGTCGGTTTACAACCGTCGGGCTGTCATCAGTGATCCAAGAACATTTCTCAATCTTTCTTTTTGTTTTCTCTATTTTTCCTTCTTTTTTTGTTTTATTTTTTTTCCCGTGGATTGTTTCTCAGGAGTGGGCACATAGCTTTAACTCTCTTTTGTACCACTTTGATTAGGGTTGATCCCTGACATTAATAAAAACAATTTTTTTTTACAAGTCTGAATGGCATGAATGGCACAACACTAAGCATGAAAACCATTTGTTTTAAATTTTGCAATTGAGAATGGTTGCATTTTAATAATTTCTGAACTGAATATTGAGCCTATAACTGACCAAAACACAAAATACAACTCAATGAAAGGAAGACAAAGCAAAAACCAAACCAAACACACCCCTTTAAGCTTGCTGGAATAAAATGGGCACAAAACGAAATATCACTAGTCGACCGCCCGACTGAGACAACTACTGTGCATTTTCCGGCGAGTGCCTGACTTTAAATAAAAAGTACAAGTTAATGTGACCTTGGTAATGAGAACTCGAGAGTGCGTGGAAAAGACAGAAAACCTAACTTGACTGTGCCCCTAATTCATCGCTTTGAATTTTTTCCTTTTGGTTTTCTACTAAAAAGAGTTTAATCAACATAAGAGTTTGCTTAGCATGCTTGTTCCACATCTCCATTTTGAAATCATGTACGTCAGATTGTGAGCACTGAAAACTTTCGCTTTCTAGTCCAAAAATGGTTTAGGTTTTGCAAAACTGGAATAATTGTCGAGAAAATTAGTCAACTTCATTAAAAGTCCTTAAAATCTATTTTTGCAAATGACCACTATTTGACTAACATGAAACAAACCCTTGAGATGCATAGTTGAATCTGTCTTGTAACTGAACCTGTCATGAAGGAGAAATAGGACAACTAAATCGAACGGGATGAGCCAATCAAACATAGATAGGATAGCCAAGTCGAACAAAGATACACCAATCAGATATGGACGGGATAAGTGGGTTGATAAATGAATAGGGCTGAACTTCAAGATGAAGTTGCCTACGTATCCCAAAGATAGGAATCAGGCTTTATGTAGTTCTCGGGGTAAGGCTCACTCAGGAATTAATAGTCTCGTTTTGTGCTCTAGCTTTTGTCAAAGTCGCCCTTCCTGGTTTACGACCTTGGGAGCTTTTTTTTTTTTTTTTTTTTTTCATTTTTATGCTCTAACTTTTGCCTCGGCCGCCCTTTTGGGTTTTCGACCCAGCAAGCCTCTCAAGGATAGTACTTCTTCAGCTTGTCCATGTTGATTGGTTGTGAGAACTCCAAACCATCCAAATCCATGAGAATGATTGCTCCCCTTAGCCAGATTGACTTGATGATGTAGGGGCCCGTCTAATTGGGCCTCAACTTGCCCCTAGGGTCATAGATAGGAGCTCGATTGTCCTTCAGCACCAAGTCCCCTTCTCTCAAATTCCTAGATTTGACTTTTTTCTTGAATGCTCTGGCAATCTTGCGTTGATACCCCTGGACGTGGTATAATGCCTTTAATCTTCGCTCAAATAGCATTGGCTCCTCAAATTGGTTCTGTTCCGAATCAACTTCTAGTATCTGAAATTCAGCCATAATTCTCAACGAGGGCACTTCTATCTTAATTGGTAAAAAAGTTTCAATTCCATATACCAATGAGTACAGGGTTGCCCCTGTGGATGTTCGAATTGATGTCCTATATCCCCAAAGTGCAAAAGGCAGTTTTACTAGCCAATCTCTCTAGGTTTCCACCATCTTATGCAAAATGGTCTTGATGTTCTTATTTGCAACTTCAACGGCTCCATTGGTTTGTGGCCCGTAAGTTGATGACTTGTGAAAGACACTTTATATTTCTCAAGTAGAACTACTACTTCTCCTCTGAAGTGTGAGCCATTGTCTGAAATTACTTTGTTCGGCACCCCATATCTGCAAATGATGTTATTCCTGATGAATTTGGCCGTATGCGATGCTTTTAACATTGAAAATGACTATGCTTCGACCCACTTGGTGAAATAATCAATGACAACCAAAATGAATTGACGCCCATTTGAACCCTTCGTCGTGACTGCCAAGGCGAAGTCATGTTGTAGAGTTTTGATGGGGGGATATTCATGTGATTGGGATGGATTTGACATTTGTGGCATCTCCTAACAAAGTCAATACAATCTCTCTCCATGGTTAACTAGTAGGACCCCTGTCTAAGGATCTTTCTAGCCAGCATTATACCGTTCATATAGGCTCCACACTCTTCTCCATGGATGGCTTCCATGATACGCTTTGTCTTTTCTTCCTCTACACACAGCTTATGCATTCCCAAATGACCCATTTTGTATAGCTTATCTCCGCAGATGATTAACTGAGCAGCCAGATGTTGTATCCCCCTTTTGTCCTCCGCATTTGCCTCTTGCCAGTATATACTGCTTCCCAAAAAGTTCCAAATATCAAAGTATTAGGGGTTTTCATGTTGGGCCTCTTTTATTGCAGCTACTATTTCATATGTGGGCGTATAACTTTTTTCTATCAGGATTGTACGCATCTTAACCCCAACTGGTATATCTATCATGGAGTCTAGGGTTGCCAACGCATCAGTAAATCGGTTGTTCTCTCTCACCAGGTGTGCAAATGTCAGTCTTCCGAACCTCGGGATCAACATGTCCAAGGTTTGATGATGGACTTTCATTTTCTCCTATTTAACCTTCCAGTCTCCATTGGCTTCAGAGACGACCAAGTTCGAATCCCCAATCACATCCAACCTTATTACCCTTAGTTCTAGAGCTGCTTCCAGTCCGGCAATGAATGTCTCATACTCTGTTTTGTTGTTGGATACCCTGAATCGGAGTTTGAAAGCTAATGGGATATGGGAATCATCTGGCGCTATGAGCAACACACCTATCCCATAGCCAAACTGATTGGATGCTCCATCAAAGTACAACTTCCAAGTGTCTTCTTCCATCTGCATGACCTCCTCATTTGGGAATGAATAATCCATATCTTCTTATCCTTCAATCGAGTGATCAGCCAAAAATTCCGCCATGGCCCTTCCTTTAACAGATTTGTGAACGACGTACTTGAGGTCAAATTTAGAAAGCAAAAGCAGCCAATGAGCTAGCCTATCGATAAGCGCTGGTTTCTCAAAGAGATATTTGATGGGGTCTAATCTTAAAACCATAATTACCAAGTGAGCTAACAAGTAGTGTTTCAACTTCCTGGTGGCCCAAACCAAAGCAAAGCAAGCCTTTTCCGAGGAAGTGTAGCAAGTCTTGTATTCAAGCATCTTCTTGCTCAAGTAGTAGATGGCCTTCTCCACTTTCTCGTCTGACTCTTGTGCAAGCATACATCCCATGATTGATTCAGTCACTGATAAATATAAAATCAGCGATTTTCCTAGCTCAGGTGGTGATAACATAGGCAGATTCTGTAAATACTGCTTAACTTGCTCGAAGGCGAACTAACATCAATCATCCCATTGGAACTTCTTTCATTTCTTCAACAGACCAAATAGTGGTTCACAAGTCAAGGTTAATTTAGAAATAAACTTCTTTATGAATTGCACTTTGCCCAAAAAGCCACACACCTCCTTTTCAATCATTGGTGGCAGTATTTCTAAGATGACCTTAATTTTAGATGGATCAACTTCAATTCCCGTTGTGTGATCAGAAATCCCAGCATCTTGCCCACAGTTACCCCAAAGGTGCATTTCTATGGATTTAGCCTTAGTCTGTATTCCCTAATTCTCTCAAAGAATTTCTTCAATGCAGTATAATGGCCTTCTTGATCTTTGGACTACATACACCTCTACTTCCTTGTGGATCATATCATGCAACAGTGTGGTGGCAGCTCGCTGATAAGTGGTCCTGACATTTGTCAAACCAAATGGCATGACCCTATAACAATACGTCCCTTATGATGTAGTAAATGCAATATTTTATTTGTCCTCTAGAGCCATAAGATCTGGTTATATCCTGAAAAACCATCCATGAATGACAGCGAGGCATGCCCTTCAGTGAAGTCTACCAATTCATCAATATGTGGCAAGTCATCTTTTACACTAGCCTTATTCAAATCCCGAAAGTCAACACAAACCCTGATTCTGCCATCTTTCTTCATGACTGGCACAATGTTGGCTAACCAAGTTGGATACTTGGATACAAGCAAGAACCCGACATTGATTTGTTCAGTAACATCTTCTTTGATTTTCAATGCCCAATCCAAATGAATGCTGCGAAGCTTTTGTTTGACAAGTCGGGCATCAGGATTAATACGGATCCGATGTTGTACAATCTCAGGATCAATCCAGGCGTATCCTCGTAGGACCACACAAAAACATCTTCGAATTCCTTTAATAAAGTAACTAATTGCTCGCGTTCCTTTGAAGATAAAGTGGAAATTTGGACTAAGCGAGGATCTTTCTTAGTACCCACATTTACGGAAACAATTTTGTCGATTAATGGCTTAGCACGCCTTTCTTCCTCCTAATTGATTAAATTTTTCAAAGCCCACGAAATTTCTTCCTCTTCGTTTTCATCAAAATTTGGGAAATTATGATCAATGTTATGAACTATAGGCACAGAGAAGTAAGCAGAAATCACAACATCTTCATTTAGAATCTCGGGCTCACTAGTTGACACAGACTCAAAAGAAGAAGAAAAAACAAAAGAATACTCTAATATCTTAGACAAACTCAAATCTGACTCCAAACCAACAAGGCCAGCAGACTCAGACTCAATAACGCATTCAGAATTCTCAATAAAACATTTTTCAACATGCCAATTTGCTTGCGTGCCATTCACTGTATCCATGACGAAGCTTGAGCAATCGACAGGTGGTCCTTCCCTAATCACAAAAATAGTCATATCTCCCAAGTTCATTAGTTTAGTACTAGTATCAGACTCTTTCAGCAAATCGAACAGTGTCAGACCCAGGATGTCCTCTGTACCGCTTTCAAAATTGAGATCACTGTCTTGACCGATGTCGATGCTTGGATCTGCCTGCTCCTCGTCGCTATCAGAAAGCTAATGATCGAAGAAGATTTCAAACTTGGGATATCTCTTCTTTTATTCTTGGTCAATCCATGGCTCCGAAAACCCCTAGAAAGGGAAATCCTCTCATTCCTAGATAATGAGCCCGTTCAAGGTTCCAAGAATTGGCTTATGGACCAACTCAAAATGTTGCCCGGTTCCCTTTGCCGTGATCTTCCCCTTAATCTCTTCATTTTTCCTTTTCCAATCATCTGCTATAGGTGCATACCCTAGTCCGAATGCATGCGGGTTATAAGGTACTTCACCGGCTGTAGCAATACCTTTCCTGCCACTTTGTCCTAACCCCATCCGAAGAATGTGACCCAATTTTCTCATGAAGTAGATTGATTGGGCACTGATGTATACACCTTCATCTTCTACCATGAGTGTTTGAACTAGCTAGGCCTCTACCAATGTAAAACCTGAGAGGAACACATCTTCCTCCCCATATTATATTTCTAGCAATCTCGTTGTGACTTCTGGGGGAGGATGAATGGATGTGTTTCCAAAGACAGTGGCAATTCCTCCGTCATATGGGTATTTTACTAGTTGATGCGTCATGGATGATACAACATTCATCCGATAGAGCCACTGTTATTTGCACTTTGACTATCCCCATAACTTCTTGACTATTATTATCATAAGCCTGGATCAACTGAGTAGTGTATGTAAAATCTGCCGGCTTTAGCCCTATCGTATAAGTAGTGAGCGAAGGGCAGACATTGATAGCTAATCCAATGTTAATTAGAATGATCGAGATCCATTTCTTTCTACACTCTAGTGACACATATAAAGGCTTATTATGTCTTGATCCTTCCGGTGGTAGCTCTTTGTCAGAGAAGATCATCACGGGAGCTGTTTCTCTTAGGATATTAGCGACACAAGTTATTCTAGAGTTGTGTCAATTGACAGCTTAGCCTTAGTTAAGGCTAACAACATCACTTGTTGGTGTTCCCAGGAAGCTATGAGAAGCCCCCAAATGAAGATGTTTGCCTGGATCATTTTTCACTATTTTAGAACCAGGTTTTCTTCCACTTCTTTCTCTTTCTCAATTTCTTTGTCTTTGCTTGAAGACTCTCCTTGGTCTAGGCATGGAGGCTTGAAGTAGCTCCCACTCCTTATCAAATGATCAATTTCTTCTAAGTACGAAGTCTCGTCAGGCACATTGCTTACCCATTCATCGTCACTGTGGGCAAGCTACATGTCATTATCATCCCACCATTCGCCTTCGTTGACCAAAAGGAAATTATCAGGCTCTAGTCGAATCATTCTAATAGTATACTCTGGTGGGCTTTCTGGTTCTTTTTCTTTCTCTCTAGAACTCTTTCCTTTACTACTGTCATCAGATTTTCCAGTGTCAATTTTCCTCTTTTCTCTCTGTTTCTTCATCAAAGACTTCACTACTACTTGACCAACCATGAATGACATTGGAATTTCTCAGATTCCACCATCCTATCTGCACATTCCAAAGGTCTAATTCTTCAAAGAATTGGAAATTGGCCAAGTCTTCCTCTAGGTCGACTAAGTCATCCAACCCCTGTTCAAGTACATCTTTTCTGACAACATTGATAGAAAATGAGTCAAGCAAAACAACCTCAGGCTTCAATTGACCAATGGGTGTAATATGTTGGCTAGGATCATAGTCTTCCTCCAATAGTTTTACAGCCTCAATCACAAGTACTTCGGTTGTTTCCTCTTTAGCTTTTACCACTACCACTATAGGGTTCTTGGATTTTGGTTGGGTTGCAGGTGCATCCATCATGCACATATTAGTGCTCTCAGGAATGTGTACCTCGAGTTTAGGTAGATGAGAGGGTGTGATATAGTTACTAGGGTCAAAAGTGGGTGATAGTGTATGGATGAAGTTGAGATGAGGAGTTAGTGAGGCTTTGTTGTGGGGTGGCAATGGGTTGGTAGTGACATTGGGTTTTGGAAGTTGTGGGGGAGCTATGACTTTATCGTTAATGAGATCTGGAATCTCATGACAAAGACAGAAACAATAGTCAACATCGTGTCCATGCTATTGGTGGAAGGCACAGTATTTGGCAGGGTAATGTTTGGCTAGGAGAGGATCTAAAAGAGGTCGAGGGTCACGAGGTTTGAGATACCCTCTTTCTACCAAGATCTTCATGGCAACAGTAAGGGACATATGGAGTGGGTTGAAGGTTCTGGTTGAGGCTTGGGTTGAGTTTGTTGTTTGTGGACCGGCATTAGCAAAGGGGTTGGCTATTTTGGTGGTGGTGGTAGTGACTGAGTTGACCTCAGAAGATTTCTGTGCCATGTTTTTGCTGGTTGTAGTGTTTGGATTGTAGCTAAAGGTCTTCGTATCGGCTTTATTCAAACAAGTGGCATCATACATCTTAGAAATGGAAGAGCATCCTGTCTTAATTTTGGAAGGTACTATAGCTCGCTATATGTACAAGGTTGGCTCTACTCTAGGGGTTGAAGTCAAGGTGATGTTACTAAAAAGTCCTTTAGGTCATAACCAATGAAGATCGCAGGAAGTCAGAATAGTCAATATAGCCTCTCTTCGAAATCTGAGAACCTTAGATAGCAGAGCAACCTTTTTGACAGATCTCAAAAGGTTATAACACAAGGCCTTCAAAGTAACATGAAGATAGGTATAGTGTCACAACAAGCTTGCCTGTGCTCCCACCAATATCTGGGCAACACTAGGACTTTAAGGACACCAATGCATGCAATGCAATGAACATATAAGTGAAAATAAAAGTCATATCATGGAGTTCAAATCAAGATATCATAAAATCCCTAGTAGGGTCGCTAAAAATAGTAAGATGCCCAGGGGGTACTAGTGCGCGTTAAATAGTTCAGACTCTCAACTTCTTTGATCTAGTCTCACAAGTGCAATATGAAACATAGATGAGAGTCCACATTTGGCAACTTTTATGGAAACTCCATTTTAATACAAAATCTTTGCCAAAAATGGACTACATCACCAGATCTTAGAGTCACCACCTAATATTTTTAGGAAAATTAGGAAACCCATGACTCGTGCCAAAGCCACTATTTGTTGTAATGAAGGATGTGAAGCCCCTGAAAAATGTATTCACTTTAAAGACCCTAATGTTTGAATTACTTTCTTAAAACCCCTCAATTTCTTAAATTATTTCAAATCTTGTCGATTAGCATTTTATTATTATTATTTTTTTTTTATCAAAACAAGAATATCCTAGCCGGATTAGGTTCCTTAGCCTAATTTAGTTAATTCTACATAAGTAAGGTTCCAATACATGAGTTTAACTCCAAGCCCTTTGTAGACGTCCCCGAACGTCCTGGGAGGAAATCCCGTTTTGTTCATTAGGCTCATTACAGTTCGGACTCAAATGTCACGGTCCTGTATCTAATCTCGCAGAGTATAATGCAAGACCGATGAATCATCAAAGAGTCCAAATCTGGCAAATCGTTTTGAAAAACAGATTTTTAGAAAGAAGTGCCAAACATGGACTGCTTCGCCAGATACAGAGTCGCCACCTAAATATTTTATTTTGGGTAATTTAGGAAACCCTGACTTGTGCCTAAGGCCACGTGTCCGTCATCGCCAAAGTTGTCTCGGCTCGGGAACTTGGGTACGATTGGGGAAGGTCACTTCGTGAGCACCCTCGCTCGCTCGATCAAAGATCGGCCTCTACTAACCATGATATCGAGTTTTGAAAACATTATGTGCTCTTATTCTAGTTTATTAGCCTAGAATTACTATGTGATGCGCACAGCATACAAGTATAGACTGGGTCACCTGAATTGGAACAAAACATCTCATGTTCGTTTTGAAAAACGGTTTGAAGGTGCTACTCGCAAGTAGGCTAAGACGTGGATTTTGCCACCCTCGGGTGGGCTCAGAAAACATGATTTTGCCACTCTCAAGTGGGCTTAAAACTCTCAATTGGCGAATTGTTCCAATTCAAATAACCCAACCTTCACCCACAGGCATTCAGGCAGTTATATCACATAAGCTCACTGTAACAAGCCCGCGGGGAACCTCGCTACAGCTCGGACTCTCCTTTTGTGTTGCGATTCTAAATCTTGAACCAAAGAGTCCAACTCTGGCAAATCGTTTTGAAGAAAAACAGATTTTTTGAAAAGTAGTGCCAAACATGGACTGCTTTGCCAGATTACAGAGTCGCCACCTAAATATTTTTTTAATGGGGGAATTTAGGAAACCCTGACTCGGTGCCGAAGGCCACGTGTCCGTCATCACCAAATGTCTTGGCTCGGGAGCTTGGGTACGATCGGGAAGGTCAGCTATGAGCACCCCTTTCGCCCGGTTCGAAGACCGGCCTCTACTAACCGTGATATCCGATTTTGAAAACATTACATGCTCTTATACCGGTTATTAGCCTAGATTTACTACGTTATGCGCACAGCAAACAAGTATAGACTAGGTTGCCTAATTCGGAAATAATCATTGCATATCCGTTTGTTTTGAAAGCGTTTCGGGTTTTGCTACTCGCAAGTAGGCTAAAATACGGATTTCAATGAGTTTTCCAACTCAAGCAACCCAACCTCCACCCACAGGCATTCAAACAGTTTATCTCACATAAGCACTTAGCCGCATGGTAAGCATACTGTCATGGCAACATTCACACGCATGTGGTATGCTAAAGCGTAAAATACTTACATCGTACTCCGTGCCAAAACAAGAAACTAGTTAGCAGACATGCATGTCCCTAGGTCATGTTAAGTGGCTAATGCAACACAGGCAAGGATGCAATTTAGAGTAGGCTCGGCTAACCCTAAAATGGCACATGAAATGCTACAACTATCACGTATTCAATTGGAATTGAAAGTACGATGCAGTTTGTATGATGTACCGAGCCCGGTGCATGTTTAGACAAATGCATGGATGCACGCATGCATTGCATAAGGTATGCTAAAATAGACGTGCCCTAATCTACCATCATAAGCAGGTAAATAAAAGGGAAGAAAGAAGTGGGGGTTGGAAGACATACAAACCACTCACCCACCCTTATTACAAATACGCCCTCGCTCGGAGGGACCAAAAGAATATACAGATTAATTAGCTACGCAAACTAATTAAAATATTACAGTCCAACTAAATTAATCAAATAAATTAATTAATCTAATTAAAGCAGTAAACCGCCTCGAGATGAGGGCCAAACGCAGTGCATGCTCGGGACTTGCTCGGAATCGCATGCCATGCCTAGCCTGCCTCTGTTTTCCCTGCTCTGCCTTTCTGAAAACTTCCAAAGTCTCAGAACTACTTCTCAAGGCACTGGGGGATACCACCGGCTGAGGAGAAACACCACCGGCTGAAGTATGTGGCCACCGGCACAAAATTAATCCATCGGCCATCAATAGACTGCCGGTCGGCACTAAATACTGCCGGCCGGCACTGAATGTCTGCAGAACCTGCAACTCACAGCAGCAGAGGGCAAAAACTTGCATGGCAATGTAATTCCAACAATGTGTGCACCAATCATGCCCCTTATCATATTTGTGACTCAAAGGGCATGTGCCTCGATTCTCGGGCCACCAATCACGCATTTCCATGCATGATGGCCCAAAGAACCAAATGTGCAACTTCTATTTCAAATGCATGCAAACCAAACAAACACACAAGGGTGCTAAGCCTCTATCATGACTTGGTCAAGAGGTAGAGCATGCATGTTTATGTGATGCAATCCTAGACATGTCAACTAGTATGCAATCATGCCAATGTAATGTAAGGATGTTAATATGCAAGCACACCTACAAGACAAACATATAAACCAAACAATGGGGTGGACTTAAACATGACTTAGGCCATTCCAAATAGGCCCAAAATCAGTAGTCAAAATGCCCAAAAATGGAGGCTAAACACACATGCACACATACACATGTTATGGTCCAAGCCTTAAGCATTAAACAAGCAACATTCAAGCACGTTTGAAAAGAGATTTCATGGACAATTAGCATGCAACATGAGCCCTAAAATCATGCTACAAAATGATGCCAAATCATGTTAAACAAGACATGCGAATGCATGCGAAAGGGGGCCAAGTATTCAAAGCAAGCCAAAGGAGTATTGAACTACATTTGACGAGACTAAACATGGCAAGACTTAAGCAACTAAAAACATATTTTTAGCACACCAAAGCAAGCCCAAATGACCACTTAGATGGCATCTATATGGTTTAAATTAAAAGTCATGCACACATGCACTCCCAAGGAACATACAACATGAGCTCTTGAAACATCAAAGAGGCATGCAATGCAAACATATAAGCATGTTAAATGGACTGAAATAACATGGCAAATGGTCTCAAACCATTGAAATGATGCAAACAAGGCATGCTACACATTCATGCTCAAGGCTAGCAAGCCTAAAATGCAAAGAGGCTATACTAAGCATGCCAAGACCAACCCAAACACTTATGGACAGACCTAAAACATGTCAAGATAAGCACAAAATCTTCATGAATCTAAGCCTAAAGCATGCTCAAATTAGGGCTAACAACCTAAGGCATGTTAAGGCAATACAAGGCATTACATGGCAACCTATGCTAAGCATGCATAAGGGACCAAACCAACATGATACAAAGTTATAATATGGCAATATGAGCATAAAATACAGCCATGGCATAACCAACAAACAACCAAACATGGAGCTCCCTTAAGAGGCAAAATGGCTCCTTTTCAAGGACATCAAGGAGAGGGGGTGACCCTCTCCTTCTTGGGACTTCAAGGCATCATCTTCACCACTGAAATCCCTCAAGATTTTAGTGGTGAAGAGACCCCAACACCAAAATCCCGGAGCTCTCACAAAATAGCACAAAAATGAGGCCTTTCAAGGCCTAAGAGGGGCCAAACTTCCCCAAAGCACAAAGCACCCTTAATAAACTATCAAGAGGACTAAAAAACAGAACTTTTTTGTATTAAACACCAAGCACAAAAATAGTTCAAAGATAGGTAAAAATGGAATGCAAGAATGGGGAAAATAAAGCAAGTTTCTCACCCTTGTTGACCTTCTTCACCAAAGATGATGTTGTTGCTTCCTTAAGCTCTAATCCAGCCAAAAACTCTAAGAACTACCTCTTGGAACCTCAGTAGCCAAGGGAAGGTGAAACACTAGGTGTTGATGTGCAATAGTGAGACACAAACACCTAGTGTACAAACAAGAGAGCAAAAGAGAGATAGGATAGATATAGAATTCAAACCCTAAAACCAGAGCTTCTCTGAGGTCTTTTTCTCTCTAAAAATGTCTAACTCTCCAACCCTTGAGCCAAGAGAAGAGAGCCTTCTCTTATAGGCAACAAAGCTTACAAGCTAAGCAAACCAAAGGCTCATCCCTCCATACACGTGTATGGCGGGGAAACAAATGCTATACAGCTGCTTCAAAATATCTCAAAAAACAACTGCACAGTAGTCGGCAGGGCAAAATTGTCATTTTGACAAAATTGACTGCCGACTGACACAAAATAGTGCCGACCGGCACAATATAGTGCCGATGGCAACACTAACCAGCCGGTGGCCTCTAGCCACTACCGGTGGTGTGTGGGGATGCCTCACAAGGCATTCCCTGCCCCTCCAAGGCAAAGCACAAGTGTTTGGTGCAAAACCAGACACAAAACGGTCAAGTTCGGAATTCCTGAGGCAAGGCGCGTAGCCGAGAACTCCGGGAACTCCAAACGAACACGAACATGGATAATCACCGAGTGTTCAAGCGGTGACGTCCAGGTCTTGAGGACGGTCAAAAATGGGGTGTCTACACTCACATAAGCACATAGCCTCATGGTAAGCATGCTATCATGGCAGTCACTCACACGCATGCAAGGATGCTAAAGCATAAACACTTACCGAGTACTCCGAGCCAAAGAAAGAAGCTAATTAGAAAACATGCATGAATCCTAACTATGCTGAAATGCCTAATGCAATACATGCAAAAATGCAACTAAGATAGGCTCGGCTATTCTAAGATGGCATATGAGATGCAACATTCGATACATGTATTCAACTTGGAATTGAAATACAATGCAGTTAGCATGACGCGCCGAGCCCGGTGCATGCAAGACAGATGAATGAATGCAAACATGTGAACATATAGATGCTAATTGAAACATGCCCTAAAACTAACCATCATAACCTGGTAAATAAAAGGGAGAAAGACGTGGGGTTGGAAGACATACATCACACACACGCACACTTATTACAACATTGCCCTCCTTGGAGGGTCCGAATAA
The DNA here is from genome assembly GCA_030407325.1 of Camellia japonica. Lineage (NCBI taxonomy): Eukaryota > Viridiplantae > Streptophyta > Magnoliopsida > Ericales > Theaceae > Camellia > Camellia japonica. Next base: position 70,699,825 of record JAPPVO010000010.1, on the reverse strand, counting down.
ATAATACACAACCAAATGAATAACGAATTACAGCTAATTATTACACAACCCTAATTAATTAACAAATTAATTAAAATAAATAAGCTAGCATGCAAAACATATGAAATGGACTGCCTCAGCTCGGTCTTGAATGATAAGGAATGCACGCATGCTCGAGTCGCCTTGCCCGAAAAATCCGTCGCGATGCCCCGATTTGCCTCTGTTTGCAACTGGTCCCAGAACACTGTACGAAACTCCAGAAGGCTGAAACTCCACCATGCTATAGAGATACTACCGACCAGTTTTTGCTGCTGGTTTCCGGTTTGCTGCAACAGAGAGCAAGAGAGGGGCATGGCAAAGTATTTTCAACATATGTGTGCATGACCACTCTCCCCATCATTGCACAAGCTCTAGGGAGTGTAGTCCTCGATCCTCGTGCCACCAATCACGCATCTCGATGCATGATGGCCGAGGAGTCGGATTGCACGGCTCGATGTAAAATGAATGCACATGTAAACACCTAAAGCCAACAACTCTATCATGGGTAGTCAAGAGTGTCGGCGACCCGGGAATCGAGGCACGTTTCGTCACTTTGAGTACGAAACATTCCTCATTTCCCGTGTTTGGACTAAACCCTACTCCAAACACAATGCAATACACATGGCATGCATGAATGCAACCCTAACATGCAACCTAAAGATAATGCCACTAAATGATGCAAACATGCAAATGATGATATGCAAACATGCTACTAGCATACACAATGCTATGAAATAATCAATGGCATACTTAATGCACATAAGAACTATATGGCATACGCAATGCACACATGGAGACTAACAATGAAACGATCAAGGCATACACAATGCAATGGTTAATTATGCAACAACATGGACTAAATGACATATACAACGCAAGATGGACTTAAACCAAGATGGATGGACCTCAACCACATCCAAATCAGTGGCCAATAGGATGAAAATGAGACAACAAAAATACGTGCAAACATGCACAAATGCATGGGACCAAACCTAAGGCACAAAGTGCCACTCTACCAAAGCATGGCAAGCATGAAATATGGTATACAAGGACACAAGTTCCAGCTCTGAAATGGCATACAAGGCGGTCCCAAATCATGTAAACACCTCACACAATGCATCCTAGATGGCCTGAATACCGAAACTAGTGAAGTGCATTACACTAGAGGTACACAAAGCAATGCTCAAATGACCCAACCAGCCCCAAACAGTCCCTATGTAGGTCCAAGACAGTGGGAAAATGGTCTAAAATGATGGCTCAAAATGCATAGAAATGAAGCTCATGCAATGGTCCAAAAATGAGGTATTCATGCACAACTCTCAAACACATTTAAAGAGTGGAAAACATGGGAATATGGCATACATGTAAGCTCTGAAATGTGATGCACAATGGCCCCAAAACATGGAAACACCTCAACATAAGCATGCAATAGTTTCCAAAACTCAAAGCTAGGCAAGGGTATTGAACTACAACCATGCATAGAAAGCATCATTCGACCATGAGGCATAAAAATAGAGCTAAGGCAGTCCAAAACATGCACAAAATCAGTTTAAAGCATGGCCAAAAGGTGCTAGAATCAAAGGCCAAAATAGCATGCAATGTAAGCTCGTAAAGAGGATTTGCACTACAAGCATGTGAGGCAATCAAGAGGCCACCAAACCGGAAAAATTCAGAGGTATGACATGCCAAATAAAGCCCAAAAACCCACTAAAACATGGTCTATGCATGCAAGAATGATAGGCTCCTTTGATAGGCTATAAAGAGGGTTGTTCTACACATGCAAGATGGACACCCAAAATGGCAAAATGGGCTTTGGAAAGAGCCTATGCAGGTCCTAAAACCCACCAAATATGGCCTAAAACATGGCTTGGAAGCATGCAAATAAGGCCTCCTTTGTTAGGCCAAATATGCTAGAAATCAAAACAAGGAGAGACAGAGAGAGTCACCCCTCTCTGATTTTAGCTCTCAAAAGTACATAATAATCACTGAAAATCCGTTGGATTTCAGTGGTCAAAAGGGCAAACAAAGCTCAAAACAAAGGCCTTAGTGCATGGCTCAAAACAAGGTGGAATGAAGCATGCAAGGGGGTAGATGACCCCCAACAGAAAAATGATCTTAAACAAACATGTTAAGGACCTCAAAATGAGACTTTTTTTAGTTTACACCAAAGCTCAAATATGCTTGCAAGTATGGCTAAAAGATGGAGAAAAATAATGACCAAAAGAGGGAATAGGGTGTTACCCTTGAAGTTCAAGCACTCCAGCAGCTTCTAGACCAAAATAACAACTCCTTAGCCTCTGAAAACAAGCTCCAAGGTGCTTAGGTTGATGTTGGAGGTGTTAGGCCAAGAGGTGGTATGCAATAGGCCAAGAACAAGGGACTTTTGGAGCTCAAATGTAGAGATAAAGAGAGAGGTGTATGTATAAGCCTTAGACCAAAATTCTAAACCTTTGCTAATGAGGGAGAGGGACTTTCTTATAGCCAAAGAGGTCCAAAGCTTCTCTAAGAAGCTAAAAAAGAAGTTTGAAGATCCTTCATGCACGTGTATGGAGGATCCTTTCTGTGCCTTCCAGCTGGCATAGCTGGCACACACTCACAGAGACAGAAAATGTGAGAGCTGGCCGACCAGGTTCAAAAGGTTCAGGTGGTCGGCCGACCACTTTTTATGGCCGGCCGACCAGGTCAAAAGGGTCAAGTCCCAAAAGCTGGTCGACAGCCTCCTAGGGTGGTCTCCATATGAAATGCAAGCAAGTGGTATGGTGGGAGACCCACAAATGTGGCTCAAAAACCAAGGAGACCAGCTCTCTAACAAGAAAACTGGCCGGTGGGAGAAAAGGTGGTCTCCCACCCTTCTACCACCTTCCAAACAATGAAAATAGGGTCCATGTCAAAAATGAACCAAGATGGATGTAAAACGAGGGTTCGGGGGCAAAACGCGCAGCCGGGTGCCCCAAAAACTGACTGTTAAGCATCGAAGGTGGCGTGCGACCACGAAGGTGGTCTCCCGGGCCACAGTGTCCCTCTAGAGAGAGGAAACAAGGTGTGTGCCAAAAACTGGAGCAAACAGAGAAAGTTAAGCAGTCCCGAACTGAGGCGCATGGCCGACGGCTCCGAAAATCGAAAACTGGTCTCCAAACGGGAACAGTGGTCTACGACCATTAAAAGTAGCCTACGGCCACTGAGAGATGGTTACGAGACCTCTCCCTCCCTTCGGGAAGAGAAAATAGAACCTGGTTCGCAAACCAAGGTAAAGCACAAAAGAGTCCCGAAGTCCGGAGGCAAGGCTCTCAGCTGAGACTCCGTAACCTCAGAACGAGCACAACATGCGCAATCATCGAGCGCTCGATCGATGACGTCTGAGTATTAAGGTCGGTCAAAAATGGGGTGTCTACAGTTGCCCCTCTTTAACAGAACTCGAAAGTCATAAGTGACGGGAGTGAATGTCAAAGCCCAGAGACGACCCATTTTTGACAAGGCCGAAGACTTAGACAAACAGGCGAGATAAACAAAGAGATGTGCCGCAGGCAGGGGCAAAATGAAAAATGACATGCACAAAGCCGAACGTAACTCATGATCATGCAAAGCAGCAAGCTGTAATGAAGCAAATATTCACAATAAATGCAACAGTTTTAAGCAAGAATGCAAAGCAAAACTACATTTCATGCAATAAGGATGTAAGAGAATTACAATTCTCACTACGTCTTACACGGAGAAGATACAATACCTGTCCGGTTCGTCTGGTCGCACCAGCTTCAAATGAACCGTACATACAATATCATGCCTGCAAAAGAGAGAAACCTAACAGGCACGACATAGTTAGCAACATATGTTCAACGTTATATCGAACGCAGACAAACATGGTGCTGATGAAAAAGTACATCGCAATGCAAGAAGAAACGTGCGCGACAACGCAAGTTAAGCATGGAGGTATGACGATGCTAGTGAAACGTGCACAATAATGCAAGCGATGCGTATACATACAGCCAAACTTTTGATGGTGAACACACAGCCCACAGTTTTTGAAAGTTGAACACACAGCCCAAACTTTTGAAAGTTGAACACACAGCCCAAACTCTTGATGGTGAACATGCAGCCCACAGTTTTTGAAAATCGAACACACAACTTTTGATGGTGAACACACAGCTCACAGTTTTTGAAAATTGAACACGCAGCCCAAACTTTTGATGGTGAACACACAGCCCACAGTTTTTGAAAGTTGAACACGTAGCCCAAACTTTTGATGGTGAACACACAGCCCACAGTTTTTGAAAGTTGAACACGCAACCCAAACTTTTGAGGTGAACACACAGCCCACTGTTTTTCAGAGTTGAACACGTTGCCAAAACTTTTGATGGTGAACACATAGCCCACAGTTTTTGAAAGTTGAACACGCAGCCCAAACTTTTGATGGTGAACACACAACCCACAGTTTTTGAAAGTTGAACACGCAACCCAAACTTTTGAGGTGAACACACAGCCCACTGTTTTTGAAAGTTGAACACGTAGCCCAAACTTTTGATGGTGAACACACAGCCCACAGTTTTTGAAAGTTGAACACGCAGCCCAAACTTTTGAGGTGAACACACAGCCCACAGTTTTTGAAAGTTGAACACACAGTCCAAACTTTTGAGGTGAACACACAGCCCACTGTTTTGAAAGTTGAACACGCAGCCCAAACTTTTGATGGTGAACACACAGCCCACATTTTTCTGAAAGCTGAACACGCAGCCCAAACTCTTGATTATGAACACACAGCCCATAGTTTTGAAAGTTGAACACGCAGCCCAAACTCTTGAGGTGAACACGCAGCCCACAGTTTTGAAAGTTGAACACGTAGCCCAAACTTTTGATGGTGAACACACAGCCCACATTTTTCTGAAATCTGAACACGCAGCCCAAACTCTTGATTATGAGCACACAGCCCATAGTTTTGAAAGTTGAACACACAGCCCAAACTCTTGAGGTGAACACACAGCCCACAGTTTTGAAAGTTGAACACGTAGCCCAAACTTTTGTTGGTGAACACACAGCCCACATTTTTCGAAATCTGAACACGCAACACAAACTCTTGATTATGAACACACAGCCCATAGTTTTTGAAAGTTGAACACGTAGCCCAAACTCTTAAGGTGAACACATAGCCCACTTATTTCATTTGCACGCAGCGCATATTGAACACACAGTTCATTTACTTCACTTCTGAACACACAGCCCATACTAAAGACACAGTCCATTTACTTCATTGATGACTTGAGCTTGTATCTGCAGCCTCCCAGGGAGTATTCTGATGATATGCTCGGATTGGTGGCCTCACTTGAGGGCATGGTCATGCGGAGGGAGACACAGCTGTTCATCGCCGGTGTTACGGTATTTTTCAATTTTCTCGCATTTATTATACTTCTGATGACATGCTGTATTTAACCATTTCACTGCATTGCTTGACTGTATATGTAGAGCACATCTGATACACACCATATTCATACATTGTATCTGCATACACCCACTCTTATGTAGTATTCTTGTCTCTGCATCTGATATACATGTTGGCTAATGTACTCAAATTGTCCTTTTCAACTGCCACCACTATAGGCCGGGCCATCTAGGCCTTCTCGAGGAGCTAGGAGAGGGGACTCGTCTCATAAACGAGGCAGGCGCAGAGCACCCGTCATAGATGACGAGGAGTCCAGTGAGGAGGAGTCTGCGCATCCTTAGTCAGAGACATCCGCAGGCAGAGAGGATGACTCTGAGTCCGGTTCTGAGGGCGGAGGTGATGCCGAGGAGGGTTCCGAGGACAGCAGCTCCGATTCAGATAGTGGTGCTGGTGGAGGTGATACAGGGACTTCTCAGCCAAAGAGGACGAAGAGGGCCTCCTATTCTTGCGCTTGATAGCACTGATGTAGATGTTCTTGCTTTATTTTCTTTTATTACTAGTATTTGTAGCACATTAGCTTTAGGCAGTTTTATTTTCTTTAAAACTTGTACCCTTGCTGTAAGATGTTGTAACAAAAGAAGCTATGATGGAATGAAACATCTTTTTGTTCAAAAAGTGTTGTATTTTGTATTCTTAGCATCGCATCGCATCATTTTGCACAAAAATGAGATTGAATGAAAATTGAGCATTGTATATTACCAAGTCAGGTAGTGAACCGACGCAACAAACTAAACAACTTAACTTACTAAGAAACAACAAAACCTTAGCAAGTTTACAACTCAATAAACAAAACACGACAATGTTGATAAACAGGAGAGTAACAACTCGATGTACAAAGACTCGATGACTCGATAAAACTTAACAACTCGATAAACTTAACCACTCGACTTGATGAGCAAAACTTAGCAACAACTCAATAAACAAAACTCAACAACAACTCGATAGACAAAACTCAACAACAACTCGATAAACAAATGCATTTCGGACAAAACGGGCGATGGAATGCGTCCAAAACAGAGGGAAACGTGGACCTTCAACACTCTCGACACATGGAAATGCTAGGAGCTCCCTTCTAGAGATTGAGGAAAGACCAAAGACCAACTTTCCTCCATGGCCGACCACCAGAAGGGGCTGGCTGACCAGCTATTTTCCTTGGAGACCAAAGGGGTGGTCGGCTTACCAGAAAAAGTGGTCGATGACCACCTAGTTTGGCAACCACCAGATTTTTGACACATGTCCCCAAATAGTGCCTTATCCTCTATAAAAGTTCCAACTTCGTGGTTCTTGCATTTCATCTCAGTTTTGCATCAAAATGGACGCATTCCTCATCGAAAATCTCGCAGCTTGGATTGCTACTTTAGACGGCTAGGAAAAGTTGAACTTCCGGGGCTTCGGTTTGAATGCACTATTCACGTTAAGCCGCACTCCGCTGCATCTTCCCTTTCTCCATTCTGCGGCGAGGTTTTGGAATCCGGTAACACATGCCTTTAGCTTTAGCGGGCAAGAGGTGTGTCCTACCTTCGAAGATTTTCAAGCTTTGATGGAATCCGAGCGCAACGAGGAGACCTTGCCCCAACTCCACTTTAGCCATGCTCAAGCCTTAGGATGAATGTGTGGGCTCACTATGCACGACGCTCGGTGTTTGATCTGCAACGGAGAATTGGACATCCTCAGCTTGATTCAACGTTTTTCTGATCCCGGTGATCGCGGTGACCATCATTGGCAGGGGGTTCGGCGACATGGCCTTTGCTTGTGCATGTTGTCTCACTTTCTGCTTGCCTTAGGTTTCAGTGGGCCTAGCGTTCGTCTGATCGAAGTCGCCCAAAGCTTGAAAGAGGGCAAGAGCTGCATTGCCATGATGTTGGCCGAGACATTGGTGGGCTTGGATGCTTTCCATCGCCGGGAAACAACCAGATTTGTGGGGAGTCCACTACTGTTGCAGGTAATGTTTCCTGCCCTGTCTCACATATATTGCTCACATCACTTGGCCCTCAAGCTCAGTTTTTCTCACAAAACCCTTTTCTCACTTTTCTCTTATCGTACATCTCTCTATTCTTTAATCTCTCATTTTTCATCCCTCCCCAGGTGTGGTTGATGGATAAGTTGCAGGTTGTGGACTCTTGCCCAGCATACTCAGCTCGTGGCTACTTCTTCTGACGTCGTCTAGTCGATTCCCTGGATGAGGGATGGTGGTTTGATTGGATGTGCAATTTGTCTGCAGACTGCATTGCTTGGCGCTGTCCTTGGCTCAATCTATCGGCAATGAGCTATAGCATGGCCCGGCAGCCTGGGATTCAGTTGATTGGCCTGACACACTGCGTGTTCTACTTTCCTTTCCGATTCCAGTGCCAGTTTGGCCATGATCAGACTTGCTCGCCAGAGGGGATAGAGTACCCTGCTGCATTCCTGGTCCGAGGCGCACTGCTCACTCGGTATGCCACAGCATAGAGGATGAGAAAAATCCTGGCCCCCGCTCCCACTTTCAGTTGCACTTTGTCTGATGAGTGCGTAGATTGGCTCAATGAAGAGGCACAGGTTGGGCCCAGCTTGGCATCAGAGGCTTCGACCAGCTCTGGGAGGGGGCGCAAGAACACCTAACTTAGCTATGCCCCAGACTTATTACTTTATTAGTACTTTCAAGTTTTCTTTATGAATGTAACCAAAAGCAACTTCAATTTGTATGCAAGAGCAGGAGGACTCTGTATTGAAATCAATAAAATTGAAGGTTGTGGGTACTGAAAATTTTCCGCTTTTGGTCCAAAAATGGTCTAAGTCATAAAAAGATTAATTTGAACAAAATCAACTTTTATTAAAACTTTTCAAAACCATTTTCGACATGGATCAGAACTGGACACGCCTGAGATCTGTCACTGAGATACACAACCTCGGATCCCAGCAACTGGAAAGTTGCCCCTAGTCTGAATAACACTGCATCGGAGATCACAACCGAAGCTCTTGAATACTGAATAGACAAAGATGACAGAGATGATCAAATGGACAAAGTTGATCGGGGAAAAGTTCATGGCTGAACTTCAGGATGAAGTTGCCTACGTATCCCAAAGATGGGAATCAAGCCTGACGTAGTTCAGGCTCGGGTTCACTTGTGTATTAGCACTCTCCTTTTGCGCTCTAACTTTTGCCAAGGCCGCCCTTTGCGGGTTTTCAACCTTGCGAGCTCAGTTTTTATAATTTCAAATTTTTCATGCTCTAACTTTTGCCTAGGTCGCCCTTTCGGGTTTTCGGCCTAGCGAGCCTTTCAGGGGTAATATTTCAACTTGTCCATGTTGATCGGCTGTGAGAACTCTAGGCCATCTAGGTCCATCAGAACGATAGCTCCACCTGACCAAATAGACTTAATGATGTAGGGACTGGTCCAATTGGGTCTGAACTTGCCCCTAGGGTCATGGATGGGAGCTCGGTTGTCTTTGAGCACCAAATCTCCTTCTTTTAAATTCCGGGACTTAACCTTCTTGTTAAAAGCCCTGGCAATTCTGCGCTGATAACCTTGAACATGGTACAGTGCTTTCAGTCTTCTTTCATCAAAGAGCATGAGTTCTTCAAATCTGCTCTGCTGCCAATCTGCTTCGGCTATTTGACACTCGGCCAATACTCGCAATGACGGAACTTCAATTTCAATAGGTAGAACGGCCTCCATCTCATAAACCAATGAATACGGAGTCACTCCAGTAGAAGTTCTAATTGAAGTCCGGTAGCCCCACAATGCAAATGGCAGCTTATCTGGCCAGTCCCGGTAAGTTTCCACCATCTTTTGCAAAATGTGTTTGATGTTCTTGTTGGCGGCCTCAACTGCTCCGTTGGTCTGCGGCCGATATGTGGATAACTTATGAAAAGCCACGTTGTATTTTTCCAACAAGTCAATCACTTCCTTCTTGAAGTGGGAACCATTATCTGAAATAATCTCGTTTGGGACCCCGTAGCGACAGATGATGTTGTTCCGGATGAACTTTGCAACGTACGAATCCTTCAACACCGCATAAGATTGGGCCTCAACCCATTTTGTGAAATAGTCTATCGCGACCAGAATGAACTCATGCCCATTAGACCCCTTCGGAGTGACGGCCCCGATCACATCGATTCCCCAAACTGAAAATGGCCATGGCAAAGTCATATTGTACAGCTTCGACGGTGGGATGTTCATGCGGTTTGCATGGATCTGACATTTGTGGCATCGCCGAACAAAGCCGATACAATCCTCCTTCATGGTGCACCAGTAGTAACCCTGTCTAAGAATTTTCTAGGCTAGCATCACCCCGTTCATGTGCGCTCCGCACTCTCCTCCATGGATGGCCTCCATCAAGCGCTTGGACTCTTCGGCGTCGACACACAGTTTATGCATTCCCAGATGACCTCTCTTGTACAGTTTACCCCCACAGATGATGAACTGAGCAACCATTCTTCTGATTGCCCTTTTATCCTTGGCATTTGCCCCTGGTGGATACGCTTCTTTCTCCAAGAAGTTCCAGACATCGTGGTACCAGGGGTTCTCATCTTGAACCTCATCTATAGCAGTAATCGACTCGTAGGTGTAGCACGTCCGCGGGGGACCTCGGCTACAGTTCGGACTCCTCCGTTTTTTTGTTTGGATTGCGGTTCCAAATCTGAACCAAAGAGTCCACCTCTGGCAAATCGTTTTGAAGAAAAAACAGATTTTTGAAAAGGTAGTGCCAAACATGGACTGCTTTGCCAGATTACAGAGTCGCCACCTAAATATTTTTTAATGGGGGAATTTAGGAAACCCTGACTCGGTGCCGAAGGCCACGTGTCCGTCATCACCAAAGTGACTTGGCTCGGGAGCTTGGGTACGATCGGGGAAGGTCAGCTATGAGCACCCCCTTTCGCCCGGTCCGAAGACCGGCCTCTACTAACCGTGATATCCTTTTTTGAAAACATTACATGCTCTTATTCCAATTATTAGCCTAGAATTACTATGTTATGCGCGCAGCAAACAAGTATAGACTAGATCGCCTAATTTGGAAATAAGCATTGCATATCCGTTTGTTTTGAAAATGCTTTCGAATTTGCTACTCGCAAGTAGGCTAAAATACGGATTTCAATGGGTTTGTTCCAACTCAGACAATCCAACCTTCACCCACAGGCATTCAAACAGTTTATCTCATGTAAGCATTTAGCCGCATGGTAAGCATACTGTCATGCTAACATTCACACGCATGCGATATGCTAAAGCATAAATACTTACATCGTACTCCGTGCCAAAACAATAACCTGGTTAGCAAACATGCATGACCTGGTTCATGTTAAGTGGCTAATGCATCGCATGCGGAATGTAATCTAGACAGGCTCGGCTATCCTAAACATGGCACATGAAATGCAACAACTATCACGTATTCAATTTTGAATTGAAATACAATGCAGTTTGCATGATGTGCCGAGCCCGATGCATGTAAACAAATGCATGAATGCACGCATGCATTGCATAAGGTATGCTATTTAAATGTGCCCTAATCTACCATCGAAGCGGGTAAATAAAAGGGATAGAAAGAAGTGGGGATTGGAAGACATCACCACTCACACACACTTATTACATTTTTGCCCTCGCTCGGAGGGACCGAATAATATTACAGTCCGAAGGATAACGAATAAATTAATTATTACAAAATTCTAAATATTAAAATTAAAGCAAATAACTAAAAGAAATGGGCCTCAGCCCTGCCTCGGGATGCGCGAGTGATGCATGCTCGATCCGACTTGCCCGGAAAACCCGCGTCATGGCACTGCTGCCTCTGTCTTTTGCTGCCCTGCCCTCCAAAAATTCCCAAAATCTCAGAATACATTCAAAATGATCTGTAGTACCACACCGGCTGGGGGAGTGGTCATCGGCTGCTTGAATTGGCCACCGGCTGCATGTGAGGTTTATCGGCACAAAAATAGTGCCGGTCGGCACTATTTTCTGCCGGCCGGCAGAAAGTTCCTGCAGAGGACAGTTTGACAGCAGCAGCAAGACAGCAGTGCATGGCATGGATTTTGGGGGTATGTAAGCATGGTCAATGCCTCCTATCATGCTTAGGGACTCAAGGAGGCATGACCCTTGGTTCTTGGGCCATCAATAGTGCATCTTGATGCATGATAGCCTAAAGAACCAAGGTTGCATTTTGATTTGAAAATGCATGCAACACAAAAATGCTAACTAAGTCCCTATCATGACAATATCAAGGGCCTTAGTGACATGGGAGTTGAGGTGTGTTTAGTCACTTGGAGTACAAACACCCCTCAATTCCCATACTTGGTTTGACACCCCAAACCAAGTGATGAAATGCAACTATGCAAACATGCAAACTAGGATGTTAGCAAATTAAGTACCACACAACTAACACATTAGTCATGCAAAATGCTAGAATGTAAAAGAGGCTAGTGTGATACAAAAATGAGCTAAGTATGCAATGGGATCAACCAAGTATGCAACTAGCATGTGATGAGCATATAATGATGGTCTTAAACACCATGGGGGAGGCCTCAAACCTCCCCAAAACAGTGGCAAAGTGTGCCCCAAAACATAGATAAAATGCTATGCAAGCATGCAAGTTGATGGGCCTAAACTAAGGCAACAAAGAGAGCATCTAAATGCCATTAACATGGCCACTCATGGCACATGTTGGACAACTAAAAAAACAGATATTTATCATGCAAAAATACAACCCAAATCCCACATATGGCAGTCCAAAACAACCCAAGAGCATAAGGCATACACTATGCACATTTCAAGGCTTAAAGGACACACCCTTAAAGCATAAAAAGAGATGACAAATCTGAGCATGTAAGCATGGATTAGGGTCTGAAATAGCATGCAAAAGGCTCCAAATTGCTTAAATGACTTAACCAATGTACATGCATGGATCACACACTCAAGGCTTACAAGCCATCATACAAAACAACCATGTGAAGCACACCAAATGGGACTAAAACAGTGGCTCACAGCCCTCTAACATGGCAAAATAATGCTAGCATCTCCATGAAACTAAGCTAAAAACATACTAAAATCATGGCCTCAAAGTATGGCATGCTTTTGAGCATAAGAAAGCATTTCAAAACAAGTATGAGAGACATGTTAGAGTGACAAATCCGACCAAAAAAAATTTAAAAATGCTCCAAAACACTCAAAAAAACTCTTAAATGAAGCCAAACAAGACTATGCATACATGCTATTCTTTGAACCCAAAACAAAGGCAAACAAGGATCAAGGGGAGAGGGGTGTCCCTCCCCTTTATGTGACTTCAAAACACCTCCCTCACCACTGAAAACCCACTGGTTTTCAGTGGTGAGAAGTCCAAGAACAACAAGTAAAAAGGGCTTAAGCAAAGGCACCAAAAAGTGGCATACAAGGCCTAAAGTGATGAGGCTTAACTCAAACCAAAAAAGGACCTTAATAAAGGTTCAAGAACAAGTAAAAACAAGACTTTTTTATCTTAAACACAAACTCAAAACACACAAAGCACAAAGGGTAGAGGGTTGCAAGAATGGGGAATATAAATGTGATGTTCTTACCCTTGAAGATCCCTTGAAGAACAAGTGGTGCAGCCACTCTCTAGTGCTCAAAACCAGTCCAAAACCAACACAAATAACCTTCCAAGTCTCTCAATCTCGAGCTAAGGTTAAAGGTGTGTGTAATGGTGCAAAAGTGAGGTAAATCTACACTTTCAAGCCTAAAATCACACACACAAGAGGAGAGAGATGGAGATCTATGTATCTATAGATATATAACAGAGAAATATATGTATAAGCTCTGGTTTTGCCTCCAAAATGCTAACCCTTAGCCAAGAGGAGGAGCTCTCCTCTTATAGGCATTGTAAAGCTTGTCAAACAAGCTTGGAAGGAGTGTATCCCCTCCATACACGTGTATGGAGGGGAGCAAAAGCTACAAAGCTGTCTGAAAATATCCCAGAAAGCAAGTGCACAGTAGTCGGCAGGGCAAAATGGTCATTTCGCCAAAAATAGTGCCGACCGGCACAAAAAAGTGCCGACCGGCACAAATAGTGCCGGCCCCACCAGCCAGCCGTGGCCTCTAGCCCCAGCCGGTGGTGTGTAGGGTGCCTCACAAGCACTCCCTGCCCTTCCAAGGCAAAACACAAGTGTTTGGTGCAAAACCAGACACAAAACGGTCGAGTTTGGAGGTCCTGAGGCAAGGCGCGCGGGCCGAGAACTCCGGGAACTCCAACGAACACAAACATGGATGATCACCGAGTGTTCAAGCGATGACGTCCAAGTCTCGAGGACGGTCAAAAATGGGGGTGT